>OZ012737.1:616785783-619200783 GCA_963859935.3 Lathyrus sativus
AATCACAAGGATACAGAATTAAGGTTGGGATTACCTGGAAATGATGATGAACATTCATGTGATATTGGATCTATTGTTAGAAGCAACAAGAGATCTTTTTCACCTGATACCACTGTTGAAGAGTCTTCCATTTGCAATGCTTCGAGTTCCTCAACCACAAGTGATCATGACCAATGCAGTATTCAACCTTCAAAGTAAGTGGTGAATAATATATTGGATTGGATAATTAAACTTTTGTTGAGTTTTGGATGATAAAATTAATGAATGGAAATTGATGAATATTGCAGGGTACAAGTAGTTGGATGGCCTCCAATTAGATCGTTTAGGAAGAACAGTTTACAACAAAAGAAAATGGAAGATGGATGTGGAATGTACGTGAAAGTGAGCATGGCTGGTGCACCTTACTTGAGAAAGATAGATCTCAATGTTTACAAAAGCTATTCAGAACTTCTCGTAGCTTTGGAAGATTTGTTCAACTGCACATTGGGTAAGAACCATGCAGGAACAAACTGTAATCAATTGGTAAAAATTTCACTATTTTTGAGGTTAGTTAATTTACAATGATATATCAAACAGGTGAATATTCAGAAAGTGAAGGGTACAACGGATCTGAGCATGCACCTACTTATGAGGATAAAGATGGTGATTGGATGTTGGTTGGAGATGTTCCATGGAAGTAAGTTACAATAGTTAAATCAACTTGCTTCTAATTTTTATTTTGTGTTCTGTGAACTAAACTAATTAATATGTGTGTATTTATATTGATTGCAGCATGTTCGTATCTTCATGCAAGAGGTTGAAGATAGTGAAAGGATCAGAGTCAAGGGGGTTGGCATGTTTATGATCATTTAAAATTAACAAAAGCATAAACCATGGATGCATATTCTATGCATGAAGCCTATAAAGTTGAACATACAAAACGGATGGTCCTACCACAAACAATACACTAATAGAGTGAAAAACATAGCAGCCAAGAATCAGAATTTGAGTTCTTTAGAGGTGGCTTTTGAGGTCTGATTTATTAATATAAGCCTTATATTAGAAACTCTAATTAGACAATGCTATTTTGATTGTATACCTCATATATATAATTAAATTTTATTACATGTATCTTTTGGAGTAAGAAACTAGACGATTCTATTTGGAAGTTAAAAGATAGTTAGAAGTGGTTGAGTTAGTTAAGAGTTTATTAGAACTCAACCATCTTCTAACTCTTTTATAGACCATATCTTTGTAATCATTGATTTTTTATCATTAAAATCAAGATGAATCGGAGATTAATCATAACATTATCGATTATCGATTGTGATCGATCATTCTTTTTGCTAGCTATTTCTTTTTTTTCCTTTCATTTTCTCTATGTGGTGATCAAAGCTCTCATCAATGACAATTGACGAGTCATCCCCTATGTTAAAGAATGAAGTCTCATCACAAATTACAAGTTCATTATTTGTAGTTCATCATTAATCTCCTTTGCGTTGGAAATTCAACCACAACCTATGGAGAATTCCGCTCAATCAATCTTGATCTCAAGATTATTCCCACTTAAGTAAACATTGGAGAAGAAGAAGATGAACAATTTTTGGGAGAGAACTCTCTGCCCACAAACTGTGAAAATTATGTTATTTCACTTGCAACTGCAAACTGTGAATTACAAAATATAATGAGATGCGATGTTTACAAAATAAGGGTTTCTCCCTATTTATAGATTTAGGTTAGCTTGCACCCCAAAGCAAAGCGCAAACTATAAAAACGCAAAAATATCTAATCTAATCTTTCTAAATCAAATCTGATCTTTCTAAATCTAATCTAATCTTTTTAAAATAATGAATTACATATTTAAAAAATCTAATATTTATATTTTTTTAATGTATATATTAAAAAAATTAAATAATTTAATTGAAAATTATTTTAATTTTTTATTATTATTTATTAATTCGTTGTTTTCAGTTAATATTTTTTTTTATTATTAAATTTTATAGTGAAGTGAAAACCATGTCACTAATATAAAACATATTTTTAGTTATGGCATGCAAACCACGTCACTAATTAGTGACGCAGAAAACCCATGGGAACATTTTCATTGATGCCAGATATAACATGCTGCAGACATCTTGGGAAAGGTGATTTCCCACGTGAAAATCAAGTCACTAATTAATGACATGATTTTCACGTGGGAACATTTTCTATTATTTTGGTTATTTGCGACGTGAATCCCATGTCACAATTTAGTGACGTGTTTTTCACGTGGGAAAATGTTTCCACCATTGCTTTTCTGACGTGTTTTACCCACGTTACAAATTTTGCTTAGTGAAGTGTTTTCTGGCTTAGTGGCGTGAAAAACATGTAGGAAAACGCAATGTTTCTTGTAGTGAATTCATTGTGTCTAAACTATCTACATTCATCACAAACCTTAACTTCTTAAACACTTTGATTGACACTCTCTTCGTCATGATGTCTGCAATATGATTCTCAGTTCTGCAGTGTTCTAAATTTATCTTCCCTTCTGCTACCTGCTCTCGAAGATAATGGAACCTCATTTCGATATGCTTGCTTCGATCGTGTGCTATTGGATTCTTCGCTAAGTTGATAGCTGATATGTTGTCGATCTTCATGGTAATTGTTCTATGATTCTTCGTTGTGATCTCTTCGACCAGATTCACCATCCAGGTTGCTTGACATGCACAAAGAGAACCAGTTATATATTCTACTTCGCATGATGACAATGTCACCACTGGATCCTTTCTCGAACTCCAAGCAAATGGTGCACCACGTAACATAAACACATAGCCAGTTGTGGATTTTCTATCCTTAACATCGCTACACCAACTAGAGTTGGTGTATCCCACTAACTTGCATTATTTTCCTTCATCAGCTGCAGGAAACAAAATGTCATAGTCGAGAGTCCCTTTCAGATACCTCAGTATCCTCTTCGCGACTGCTAGGTGTGATAACTTTTCCTTCTGCATGAATCTACTTATCATACCCACACTGTATGGTATGTCATACTTTGTGTGACAAAGGTATCGAAGTGACCCAATAAGTCTTCTATATTGGGTTAGGTCGACATCATCTTTATCCACTATGCCAAAAATGGCCTTTAGCAGCGCTTTAAAGCGCTGCCTAAAGTGGCGTTGCTAAAGGTAAAGGCAGCGCTTTTTTTTGTGGAAAAAGCGCTGCTAAAGGCATCACTTTTAGCAGCGCTTTTTTACCCCTTTAGCAGCGCTTTACAAAGCGCTGCCTATTCTCCCTCCCCCTCCCCCCTTTTGCAGCGCTTTATGAAAGTGCTTTTGTAGACCACTCTTTAGCAGCGCTTTTTTAAAGCGCTTTCTTAGACCCCTCCTTTCCTAACCTATAGCAGCGCTTTTTTATGCCTATTTTCCCCCCTTTAGCAGCGCTTTCTTGTAAAAGCGCTGTCTATACTTCCCGTTTTTAAAATTTTTTTTTTTTGAAAAATCACATTTTTTTATATATTTTTAGACAAACCTGCTTATAACAATTAAATTCCCTGCTTATAATTCAGGCCTTAAATATAACTTGGCCTTTAAACATTGTAATTCAACACTTGGCCTTTAATTCAACACAATATAACTAAACATTGTACATTATACAATAACACTTTACAATTTACACATAATTAACTCAAGTATAATTTACACATAATTTAAACATTGTACATTATACAATATACAATATACAATATACAATATACAATTTACACATAATTACAAATCCAATATACATTATAGAATTCTTAACTCAATCATAAATTGACACCATTCTTCCTTAATTTCTTCCAATTTTACTTTCGAGTACGTAGCGCATTTGAATTCATCAAAATACTACATAATATAACAGAACAAGCACGATTTAATACTAATTACTCAGATGAAATATTAGTTAATTATCAAAATGAATCATATAACTCATGAATTGATCCATACCATGATTGGAATCTCAAATTGACCAGAAAGAATGATTTCCTTCATAAAGCGCAGTACAAAATATCCGCTTTTACAACAACAACAAACAACAAATATCATATATCAAATATTAAACTATATCAAATATCAAATATCAAATATATATCAATAACACTAAAAACATCAAATATCATATATTAAACTATATATATATATATATATATATATATATATATATATATATATATATATATATATATATATATATATATATATATATATATATATATATATATATATATATATATATATATATATATATATATATATATATATATATATATATATATATCAACAACAACAACAAAAACAATCAGAACAACAACAACAACAACAACAAATAACACAACAACAACAACAAAAAACTCAAATATCTCATATTTTACATCAACAACAACAACAATATCATATATATCTCATATATCATATTAAACCTTCAATATCATATTTTACATAAACCTTCAATATCATATTTTACATAAACCAACAACAAAAACCATCAGAACAACAACAGCAACAACAAATAACACAAAACCTTCAATATCATATTTTACACTAAACCTTCAATAACTCAGATAACATAAAATCTTCAATAAAAACAACAACAACAACAATATAAAACCATCTATTATGTTCAAATACCATCTATATCATCAGAACAACAATGGTGAAAAGATAAAAAAAAAAACAAGAAAAGCAGAGCAAGCTTCACGTACCGTAACAATGGTGGACCGACAATGCAGACGGATGGATGAACTCAAAAACGGACGGTGAACGGTCGGTGATGGTCGGAAGGATGATCGGACGGAAGAAGGTGATGGTCGGACGATGAACAGTGGGTGGTTGGTTCGTGTTTTCGTTCGCTAGAGAAAGAAGAAATAGTTAGCGTGACTGTTCTGATTCTATTAAAATTCTGGAGGGTATTTTAAAATTATAATATGAATACCTTTAGCAGCGCTTTTAAAGGACTTTAGCAGCGCTTTTAAAAGCGCTTTCATAGGGTGCCTTATCAATTCCATATAGCATCGATTTATATAAAAAGCGCTTTCTAAGGGTCCCCCTTTAGCAGCGCTTTTAAAAAGCGCTTTCTTAGGGCCCCCCTTTAGCAGCGCTTTTTAAAAGCGCTTTCTTAGACCCACCATTTAGCAGCGCTTTTTTAAAAGCGCTGTCTTAGGTAGGCGTTTTTTTTCTTTTTTTTTTATGGCCCTTTAGCAGCGCTTTTGTAAAAAGCGCTGTCTTTCTATGCGCTGCTAAAAGTGATTTCTGGCGTAGTGATCTGAATCATTCGACAGTTGCAATCTGGTCTCAGTTGGAGTCGAAGTTGGGTTGCAATCTTGCATCTCAAATCTCTTGAGTATTTCACCTGCATATCTTCTTTGGTGCATCACCAAGCCTCTCCTACTCTTGTAAAATTTGATGGCAAGGAAATATGAGAGATTTCCCAAGTCTGACATTTCAAACTCCTCACTTAAGTTATGTTTGAAGTCTTGGATCCCCTATTATCAACAGGTCATTGACATAGAGGCATAGTATAAGCAGTTCACTACTGCTTCTTCTTACGTACACTCCATAATCAGTCATACACTTCACAAATTTCTTCTCCCTTAAGAAGCTGTCAATTTTCTTATTCCAAACTCTTGGAGCTTACTTAAGTCCATACAGGGCTTTATGCAGCCTATACACCTTTCTTTCTTCGCTTCGTTTCATAAACCCAGCTGGTTGTGCAATCTAAACTTCTTTGTCTAAGGGGCCATTAAGGAATTCACTCTTCACGTCCATCTGACATGTGTGCCAATTGTTCATATTTGCTAGACCAACAACCAATCTGATTGTTTTGATCCTAGCAACAGGTGCAAAAACTTCGTTAAAGTCGATTCCTTCCTTCTGAAGAAATCCTTTCGCCACAAGTCACGCTTTGTGTCAAGTTACTTCTCCTTTAGGATCCACCTTCACCTTGTAAACCCATTTCACATCAATTAACTTCTTACCTTGAGGAAAATCGACAAGTGACAAGGTGTTGTTGACTTCGATGGAGTCTAACTCCTCATTCATTGCTTTCACCCACTTCGAAGCTTTCAATGCATCAACTGTATCGACTGGCTCGACATCTGCATAGAAAGCATAATTTACCAGCTCACTATCTTCATCGACCACTTCATCTGATGTATTCAAAAATTCTTGCAATCTTGCAGGCATGTGTCTTGTTCGTCGAGGTCTGCTTGGGCTAGCTTCATCTCTGACTTGTTCCGATCGAACTTTTCTTTCTACTTCAGTGGTTGATTCTTCACAAGAGATTCTCACTGAATCCTTCTTGACATTTTCAGTCCAATTTCATCCTACTTGGGCTAGCTTTATCTCTGACTTGTTCTTGTCGAACTTTTCTTTCTACTTTAGTGGCTGGTTCTTCACAAGAGATTCTCACTGAATCCTTCTTGACATTCTCAGTCCAATTTCATTCTTTAAGCCTATCTATGATCACGTCCCTGCTGATCACTACCTGCTTATTCACTGGGTCGAATAACTTGTAACCTCTAGTCGAATGATATCCTATCATGATCATATAATTCGACTTATCATCAAGCTTCCTCCATAACTGATTTGGCACATGTCTGTGTGTTATAGACCAAAACACCTTCAAGTGACTGAGGCTAGGCTTGATACCAGACCAAACTTCATATGATGTAATTCCTTCAAGCTTCTTCGTTAGACATCTGTTTAATATGTATGTTGCTGTCGAAACCCCTTCTCCCCATAATTCTTTGAGTAGATGCTTTCCATTCAACATACTTCTCACCATGTTCGTGATGGTTCTGTTCTTTCTTTCTGCAATTCCATTTTGTTATGAAGTGTAGCGTGGCACCACCTCATGCACAATCTCTTCATTTTCACATAATGCATCGAACTCTTTTGACACATAATTTCCACCACCATCAGTTCTCAAAATTTTCAGCTTTCGACCACTCTGTCTTTCGACCAGAGATTTGAATCTAGAAAGTACCTCGATTACATCACTTTTCTTGTTTATGAGGTAATTCCATAGTTTTCTACTGTAATCATCTATGGACGTGGCAAGTATTTGTTGCCTGCAATCGAATCCACCTTGATTAGACCATATACATCAGAGCGTATGACTTCCAGAATTTCCTACGACTTCCTTCCTGCATCCTTGTTGGAGCTATTTTTATGTTGTTTCGACTGAACACACTCTTCACAAACTTCACTTGGAATGTCGATTTCAAATGATCCTGAAGCCATATTTCTCCTCTTTAGCTCTCTGATGTCATTGAAGTTGAGATGACCTAGTCGAAAATGCCAATAACCATTCATCTCTACTGGCTGCAGTTGCTAGGCACTTGTGCTCCATCAAATTGATTTCAATCTTGAAGGTCTTATTTCAAGACATTGGAGCCTTCAAGATCAACCTACCACATGCGTCGAGAATTCTCATCATCTTGTCTTTGATTAAAACCTTGTAGTTCTTTTCGACTAGCTGTCATATACTGAGCAAATTATTCTTCATGATTGGTATGTACAACACATTGGAAATTGTTGACCTCTTGCCATATTTCCTCATAATCAAAACATCGCCAATACCTTCAGCTTCTAGAGTGTTGTCATTTTCAATTTTTACCATGTTCTTCGACAAGGGATTCATGTTGATAAACCAATCTTTCCTTCCAGTCATGTGTGATGAGCATTCTAAGTCCAAGTACCACTGGTCCTGGAATCTCTCTTCATCTCTTGTTGTGTCCATTAGCAACATTTCTTCTTCTTCATTATTTGCCATCTTTGCATCGATTTCTTGATTCTTTTTTTTTCTCGACATTCACTAAAATAGTGACCATACTTCTGACAATTGAAACACTGAATGTAACTTTTTTCAGGATTTCGTCCACCACATCTTCCTCTACCTGTAGCAACATCTCTTTGGTTTCCTTGGTTCCAGGGTTTCCTTTGATTTGACCAATTTCCTTCCTGCTGATTTTGACCAGTCGAATTGTTGTAGCCATCTCTACCTTTGTTTCCATTCCAGCTTCCTTTTCCATTCTTTTCCTTTTTTGGTTGCGCTTGTAAATCCATATCACTCTTCGACTTTTCTATAGCTCTCTCATCCATCCTTTTCTCATGAGACTCAAGTGTCCCTTGAAGCTCTTCCTTTGTCAATGTTGACAAGTCTTTCGACTCTTCTATGGCTACTACCACATGGTCGAACTTTGGAGTCAACGACCTCAAGATCTTTGCAACAACTGATCTTGATGTCAACACTTCTCCATATACCTTGATTTGATTCACTAGCTTTGTAACTCTATTGAAAAAATATGATATACATTCACTTTCTTCCATATGAAGCAATTCATAGGTTCTCTTGAGAGTTTGTAACCTCACCTTTTCTGCACCTCCAAACGACTTTTTAAGAATCTCTCACGCTTCCTTTGCTGATTCTACATCACTAACCTTTTCAAAATTATTTGAATCTACACATTGATGGATTATAAATAGAGCTTTATAATCTTTCTTCTTCAATTCTTTGAATGCAATCTTTTCTTGATCCCTCGTGTTTTCTACAAGCGGTGCTACTCATCCCTTCACAAGATCCCAAAGATCTTGATAACAGAAAACCACATTAATCTTCTTGCACCAATTCTCATAATTATCTTTCTTGAGAATTGGAAGGTTTGCCAGAAAGTGACCGTTTGGATGATTCGTCACCATCACGATTTTCCTTTTTTGAATCATAACCGGAGCTCTAGATACCAGATGTTGGAAATTCAACCACAACCTATAAAGAACTTCACTCATCAATCTTGATCTCAATATTATTCCCTCTCACGTAATGACAATGAAAGAAAAGTTTAGAAAGAAAAAAGAAAGTAAACATTGGAGAAGAAACTAACATTGATGCAAAAGATGAATCTGATGACTTGTGAAATTTCCCTCTTTCAATGTGGAGCCAAAGTTATATTTGAGAGCACTTCCTTACACTTGTAACACCAACATTTTATATTGAAGTTGCGTCTAATAAATTCACGGTACCATACTATGATACTAACACGTTCTCTTAAAAATAAAAGCTTAACCAATTGGGTGCACATTCCATTAACTATATTCTCATAAACTTCCATCTTCGGAGAAACAACAACACTTATTTTAATAAACAAAACAATCAATTTAAAGGTTTTTTTCTTTCTCTAACAATGGATTTTAACCAAAAAAAAACAAATGACCAACTATTTCAGAACGAGTTATTTAATATTATTGTTCCAGTCTGCTTAGCCCCTCAAGTTTAACATGAAACAAAGAATGACGACAATGGCTATGAAAGATATGAAACCAGAAAAAAAAATTTAGCAAATGAACTCAGACGGAAAAAAATTAGCAAATGAACTTAGACGATGAATACAACAGATATCGTAAAGAACATAATTCATTATAAATAAATAATATAACACTACAAAATTATGAGCTGACATTGTTCATTTACTTCATATTTTAGATGCTCATGAATAAGATTTCGTTCAAACGAAGAACAACCATCGAATTCCATAGTCCATCTTCCAGCACTTATATAGAAATTGTGACGAGAACTAAAAGTAATTTGTGTAAGCAAAGTTGCACTCCTCAATAGATGACTAGCGAACTCAATTACATTTATAGAGCAAACACAACCATGTAAATCCACATATTTTAAATCATTATGAATAAACCTGACATCTTCTCTCCTTTGCCTCTGAGATCCAACCATATGTGATGTTTTCCTATATCCATTATATGTCCATTTCTAATCTGAAAATTGAATAATAATCATAATATTAAAAATCCATCAAACATATAAAAAAAATACAGGACTTATTTATTATTTTAGTTTAAATAAGAGATTGTATATTGTTTTACAAAAGTCAAATTTCTAGCTAATCTGAAAATTGAAATGGACATATAAATGGACATATGAAAACATCACATATGGTTGGATCTCAGAGGCAAAGAAGAGAAAATATCAGGCTTATTCATAATGATTTAAAATATGTGGCATTACATGGTTGTGTTTGCTCCATAAATGTAATTAAGTTCGCTAGTCATCTATTGAGGAGTGCAACTTTGCTTAAACACATTTCTTTTAGTTCGTGTCACAATTTTATATAGGCGCTGGAATATGGACTATGGAATTTGATGGTTGTTATTGGTTTGAACGGAATTTTATTCATGAGCATCTAAAAGATGAAGTAAATGAATAATGTCAGCTCATAATTTTGTAGTGCGATGTTATTTATTTATAATGAATTATGTCTGTAACACCCCAAATTCTTGAAATATTTATTTAATTTATTTAATTAAGAATGTTTGTCTTTTGGTGATTTTCAATGGTTGTTGTGGAATATTGAGAATTATGAATTTTGGGTTATTTATTTAAATAATAGTATATAATGTGAATATATTAGTATTATTATTAATTTATATAAATATAAGCTAACTAAGGGCAAATTGGACAATTAAGAGGAGTTAGTGAGGGTAATATTGGAAAAGCCCAATTTATAGGCCCAAGGTTAGGTTTAACAAAAAGGGAATTGTGATGGGATTAGGATTCATTTTGTTAGTCCATGAAAATAATTGAGGCCAGAGCTCTGAGGAGGAAGATTTGAAGCAAAATCTTCGAAAGGTTTTCTGAAAGATTTGAGAAGATTTAGAATCGGCAATTAAGGTATGAGGAGTATTGCCTTCATTGTTTTCAATGTATAATTTTAATATATTTAAAGTCGATTTAAGGGTTTAAGGGTTCGAGGCTGATTATGAGAAAAAGGGAATTTGGCCTTCGTGGCCTAAACCTATTATTGAGATTTTAACCTTAGCGATATAAGATAGGGAGTAAGTCTAACGAGTATGGTGTAATTGTAAGTAATTTGGGAATTAGGGCGTGAATATGATATGGGATTGGCCTAATAAACCGTAGGTTTTATGCCTTTATCGCCGTATGACCTTAGGGATGATTTAGGGATGTTTTGGGGGCATTGAATAAGTGAATCGTGTGGACTTTTGGGTTGATTTAGGTTCTGGTGTGTAACAGCATTTTGCTGTCATTGCGTGTTTGCACAGCCAAGAATCATTCGCACAGCGAACAAATTCGTCCCAGACTCGCACTGCGAAGAAACTCGCCCCAGACTTGCATAGCGAACTTGCTAGCGAACGTAGCAGAGTTTCGTGAATCCTGATTATGTGCAGTGATGCCTTGATATTTTGATGTTATGGTTTCTTTGATGGATTACCATGAGTATAATTATGAATTCTATGGGATTAATATCTGATAATATGATGAATTAATATGAGTATGATTGTGAGTTCTATGTAATTTGTACATGATTATATGATGATTTTAATGATGTAATGATGATTAGCTACGATGATATTTCCATGAGTATGGTGTAATATAATGATTATGACCTATGATGATATGATTTTGATGATGCACCTATGATGTTATTATGAGGATGATTATTGACGTGTACATCATGCATTCATGTGCATCCGTACTTCGGTTCAGGACCTCGATTACTTTGGCTTCAATTCCATTATGCGGATGTGAGGTATTTTGATGTGCTCTAGTTCTCGAGTAGAATCGATCCTATTGATGGGGATCTATGGAGGGTTGATTGCCCAGTGTACATTGAGTTGTGATGACTGGTACCACATGCATTGAGCCTTGTTGCATTTGCATTTATGAGATGATCTTGAGTAATTTATGATGTTATGACCTTTGATGCCTTTTGATGAATATGATGATGTTGAATATGAAAATGACGCCATTTTATATGTTGATTTCCTACATTGATTATTATGAGCCGTTTTACTCACCCTACCTGTTTGAATGTTGCCTCCACATGGGTAACGTACATATGACCAGGTTTAGCCGTGGACGCCGTCGAGGATATTTTTGGAGTTTTGAGTTGTTGGCCTTTTGGTTAACTTAGAGGGTCTTGCTCTGATAGTGTAACATCGGGTTGGGGTCTTTGAGTTAAACCATGTTTTATTGTGTTATTTTGATTATCTTTCCATATAAAGAAAACTTTGGATTATGCCTTTTGAGTTCCGCTGCCTTTGTGAAAATTTTGATATCTTTTGGGAAAAACCCGTTGTTTATGGAGCCTTGACCTATTTTGATTTATTGGGAAATGTACGCTCTTTGAGGTTATTTTTATTGAGTTTCATATTTTACTCTGATAAATGTGAATATTTTGTCTTTTATTTTGTGGGGTAGAAAAGGGTGTTACATTAGTGGTATCAGAGCAGGTCGATCCGTCCGGCCAAGTTGTCTAATGTTATTTGTTCCCTTGTATGCAACTTGTGTGTGAAAACACTGTCGGTAGACCTTTTTTTCTAACCTTTGTCTGCAGAAGTGGGAATGAAACAAGTGGGGGAGAAACTTGTGTTTCTCTAGGATGCTTCAAGTGTGGAGTGGTGGCTCAGTGTGTCGATGAACGCTCTTATAGTTTGGTAAAGATGGTTTATGCCCCATCATGATTTTCAGCTATCTATTGACAAATTGAGGAACTGATCAACCTTAATCTCTTGTTGATAATGGACGGAGTCATGTTTGAGGGGATAGACGTGTCTTGAAAGCTTAGATGGCATGTGCGGTGAATTGTTTTGAGTTAAGCTAAGTGCTTACGAATTGTTTTGATGAGTCGGTGCAGGATGGTGTTGAGATGTTTATTTTGATGGAAATTTTAAGTGTTAATAAATTGGAAAGTTGGTGGTGCGCCAATTAATTGTGATTATCCGGAAAAATTTTCCTGATGAGATAAGTGATTTATCGTCGGAACGTGAAGTGGAGTTTACGATTGACCTAGTTCCTTGGACTAGTTTGGTAGCGATGGCTCCATATCGTATGTCCACACCGGAATCGAAGAAGTTGAAGAATCAACTTGAAGATCTGCTTGAGGAGAGGTTCTTTTGTTCGAGTGTGTCACCGTGGGGTGCACCAACTTTGTTAGTTAAGAAGAAAGGAGGTTCTATGAGGCTTTGTGTGGATTATAGACAAGTGAATAAGGTGACTATCAAGAATAAGTGTTCACTTCCAAGGATTGATGATTTAATGGATCAGTTGGTTGTTACAAGTGCGTCCAGTAAGATAGATTTGGGATCTAGGTATCATCAGATTTATGTGAAGGCTGAAGATATTCAAAAGACTGCTTTTAAAACAAGGTATGGACGTTATGAGTATTTCGTGATGCCATTTGGTGTGACTAATACATCATGTGTATTTATGGAGTATATGAACAGGATTTTCCATACTTATTTAGGCAAGTTTGTGGTTGTATTCATTGATGATATTTTGATATATTCTAAGAGTAAAGAGGGTCATACTGAGCATCTGGAAATTGTGTTATCAGTGTTGAAAGAGAAGCAGTTGTATGTGTTACGGTGAGAATAGGATATCAAATTATTAATTAATTTGAATCGCAAATCTTAGATTCACAACCGGTCTTTAATTTATCGGGAGGAAAGGTCAAAGGAAAGAAAAACCTAATTTGCACCGTAAACACAATGCGGGGAAAGATCTAGGATTCGGGGGTTGGTTAAGCTTAGGGAAGGTATTAGCACCCTAAACTTCTGTAGTACTCTACAGGAACCTCTTGTTTTAATGATTCTATTTTGCTAAATTATTTGCTTAAGGGTATATGTTAAAGGTTAGAAGGTGAAAAGAAACACCTAAGGGTTAGTCCTAAGTTTACTCGCCAAGATTCACATCTTGTACCTACGTATCCTGGGTAGGGGATGAAATCAGAGTAATCGTAGTTCCCCTCGAAAGGGAGGAAGAGAAACTTCTTGACTATGGTCAAGGTTTCAATGGGGATGCAATCTTTCTTAAGGAAGCGCTTGTGTGGAATGCGGCGACTCCTATCTCTACGTTAAAATTGAATTGAATTGAAAAAGGGTAAAATAGGTATTTCACGGCGGCAAACCTAATACGGAGTGCGGCAAATCCTTATCCTAATGCTAGGATAAAGGGTAATTTGGTCCACCGCGGGACGCCTATGCAAATAGGGGTTCAAACAGTGAAAGATTCAAAGGTAAAGGACTATTGACGCGGCAGTCAAACGGTTAGACCTATTCCTTCGGAGGGGAAATTACGGTGAATAATGCAATGAAAATTTAAGAAACGGGATTGAAATATGGGAAAGTATGCAAGAATAATAACGAAATTAAAAAGCGACGATGTCCTCGCATAAATTACAACCATGAAAAGTGAAATATGAAGAAAAAAATGAAACTAGTAAACAAATACAACTGAAAAAGCAATGTTAGGAATGACATGAGCATTAGACAAAATTAAACGGCAAGGTTAGGGATCAAATCTGCAATTAGGTGACGGTTCAATTTGAAACTGAAAGTGAAAAGTTTGAAAATTTGGTTAGACATGTTTTAAGAGAAAGTTTTGAAATTAATTGTTTTAAGAAAATGGTAATCCTTATTTTAGAAGTTTTATTATTAATTTAGAAAAGAGTTTTAATTTTAAAATTAATTTTAAGAGTTTATTTTTGAGAGTTTTTGGTACTTTTGAATTTTTAAGATTTTTTTTTTTTGATTTTACATGTTAAATTTCTTTAAATATGTTAGGTTTTAAATTATTGTAAAGGTTAGAAATTAATATTTACAAAATTTGGAAATTGTAGTTAGAAAAGAAAACAATTGTATTAATAAACTAATAACTATATTAAAGAAAATGTTAGATTTAAATTAAAACTTTACATTTATTTAAAAAAAAAAGTTGATTGTTTTTATATAAAAAAATAAATCTTTTAGCTAAAGAAAATTAAATTTCCCAATTAATGTTTTAAATTAAGTTTTTTTATTAAGTTTTTTAAAATTAGCTTTAATTATTATAATTTAATTAGGCTTTACAGAATTAATTTAATTAAACTAAAAAAATATAAAGAAAAATAAAAAAGACAAGAATTATAAAGGGGGAAGGGGGTAATGTTATTGTTGAAATGCATTTAGGGTTTTGTCCCCCTTCTCCTTCTTCCTCGCGTGGCGTAGCCATGTCCTCTTTGTGTTCTTGCTGTCAAAAAATATTTCTCTCTTCTCCTCACCTCCATCGCTCGGTCTACTCTTTCTTCTTTTCCTGTAAAAACCGAACAACAACCTAAATATTATGATGAAATCTTACGAATCTCGTGGCTGATTTTGTTGCGTTGTTGACAGACAAGATCGAGAACGCATCGGTGATGGCAAACGGCTGAGGTGTTTGGCTTGTCCGTTGAGCTTTCCGTTGTGTGGTGGTTGCGCGGTGGTAGCGAGCACTCCAAGGGATTTACGGTCGCCGTTGATTTAAGCGGCGATGATGAAGAACCTAGTTCTTCTGAGTCCTTCTTTTTGGCTCCTCTGATGTTCTTGCTCGTTGATGGACTTTGATGATGAATGGTGAAGTTTCTCTGATGCTCGCTCCACTTCTCCCTTCTGATGAACCTTTATGTTATTGTTGTTTTTGGTCGCTACAAAAAAAACCCTTTTCTGATGAACACTTATGTTGTTCTTATATTATTCTTAATTTAATTTTATGGGCCCGAGTTCATGTTATTATTGTTACGATTTTCATGCCTTTTTTGTTGTTTTCCAGGATTCAAGGTCTTGTTGTTATGAATTTTATGGTTGGCTGAGAGTTTGGTTTTGAAACGAAGGGGCTGCATTTTTCATGGAGAGTTTGTTTTGATCTGTTTTGGTTGTGGTTAGAACAGTGATTCACGTTTTTCATGGAGCTCTCTGTTTTGATTTGTTTTGGAGCAGAAATTTGGGAAATGTTGTTGTTCTTGGCTGAACTGGACACTTTGGATATTCATGGATTTTTTCACTTTGGATATCCATGAATTTTTGATAGATTTGGCATTGAACTGGATATCCATATTGCTTTGTTGGATATACTGGATTTTCCTTATGACCCGTTTGGCTTTAAAGGAAAAATCATTTTTCCAAACAATCATTTTTTCTCTCTCTTGGAATAAGGGTAAAATTTGGGGTATGACAGTTGCCCCTATTTAAATAGCTTCACCGGATGATTTGAGCGACGTAGGCTCGAGAAATCATAGTGAAAGGGATTTAAATACAGATAACCGAATTTTTTTTCCTTAGATGCAGTGATATGCAATGCTATGGACAAAACGACGAACTATAATATAGAATATGCCATGAATCTAGTATAACGTGTATGACGAAATGATAAACGCACGGATGCAAACGACACGGTGACACAGGGGACAGACGCGACGAGTAACTGCACACTGGGGAAGACGGCGTACTGGGGAAATAGCACGACATTGGGGAATTCTAAAGTGATGGCCAACTGGCGTGAGTACGACTAGTTTTCACTTTAGAAATAAGCGGTAAGAATGGGATCCTCAATGGAGATGGTACCGACGGGACGACCTCCACTGGGGAGCATCCAAGAGTAACTGTTCAACAGGTTAAGGCATGACCGGCTGATACTCTAGGATAAAAGGTAGAACAAAATCCACACGGCAGTAGGATCAGGTAGACAAAAGTGTTGGAGTTTTAGGGACATTCCTTAAACGAAGAGGTCGGCCGGGATCTTCAGGAACCAATCAGAAAATATAAAATACTGGGTAAAGCCCTGCTGTATACCAAAATAAATGGACTTTAAAGGGAAATTCCCTGATAAGTTTCTCGGGAGAGAACTGCCACTTATCGTTGGAAGGGACTTAAATACCATAACCGAATAAACTCTAAAATAAAGAGATTGTCGCTTATATGGAGATACAGATGAAATGATAAGCTTCAAAAATATGATTCAACTTCTTCTTTAACTAAATACTCATTTAGAAAGGGTAAATAAACTTCCCCACGCTTCAGGATCTAGTGCCCTTAATAGGTCTCAGTTTCTTCTTTTACTAAAGGGAAAAATAAACCTCCACATGCTTCAAGATATGATGTCCTGAAGATGATTTAGCTTCTTCTTTTACTAAAGGGTAAAACAAACTTCCCTATACTTCAAGATCTGATACCCTGAATATGATTCAATTTTTGCTTTTACTAAAGGGTAAAATAAACTTCCACACTCTTCAAGATCTGATGCCCTGAAGATGATTCAGTCCCTTCTTTAATTTAGGGTAAAATAAACTTCCCCATACTTCAAGATCTGATGCCCTGAATATGATTCAGTTTCTTCTTTTACTAAAGGGTAAAGTAAACCTCCCAATACTTCAGGATCTGATTCCCTGAATATGATTCAGATCCTTCTTTTACTAAAGGGTAAAAATAAACTTCTCCATACTTCAAGATCTGATGCCCTGAATATGATTCAGTTTCTTCTTTTACTAAAGGGTAAAATAAACTTCCCCATACTTCAAGAACTGGTGCCTTGAATATGATTCAGTTTAACCTCTTCACTCTTCAAGATGAAAGGGCAATGGAAACCAGCTTCTCGATGGAGATGGCCACTTGCTCCTAGTCATGATGAAGATAGGATAAGCTTCCCAGACGAGAAATATCGCTTATTTGCAAGAGTAGCAATGATAAGCTTCTCGGATGAGAACTGCTTGTCGAGGTTGTAATGTAAGGTTGTAAAATGTAATGATAAGTTTCTTGTACGAGAACTGTCGCATACCGTTTGTAATGTAATGTAATGATAAGCTTCTTGTACGAGAACTGTCGTTGATCGTTTGTAAAATATAATGTAATGATAAGCTTCTTGTACGAGAACAGTCGCTGATCATTTGTAAAATGTAATAATGATAGGCTTCTCAGATGAGAGCGGTCGCTTACCATTGTTGTAATATAATGATAATCTTCTCAGACGAGAACTGTCGCTGACCGGTTATTATAATGTAATGATAAGCTTCTCGGACGAGAACTACTGCTTATCTGCAAAGGCAATTGTAAAAGGATTTTCTTGAAAGATAACGCAAAATAAATGCACATCCAGGTAGGTTTGGCGACCGACAGGACCGAAGTTCAATCTAGAATCGAGTTAGAAATAACTGTCAAACATGACTCCATTAAGGAAATGAACTCAATGAGGACTATCTTATCCGGGAACGGAAAGATAACAGAAATAACCATCGTCCATGAGAGTCGAACTCAGTGGGGAAATTGGAAAGTAATAGGTGTTTTATGCCTAGGGATGACAATCTACTTGGAGAGAGCGGACAAACCCAGTTACTCGGCGATAACGACAAGGGATGGCAAGTATAGCAAACATGCAGATGCTAACACATATGTAAATGAAAATGTAATGAGTATGTAACGATAGGCTCATGCTGATGTATATGCTGACAAAATAGACGAGAGAGGAGATGGGAGATGAAATAAGCATCTCAACGGGAATACCCGGCGACCTCCACAACGGTACTTCTATCAAGGGATAGGAAAATTTGACGGCGGAACCAAATCTTGCTTCCAAGTTCCAATTTCTCTGGGGAGAAAATAATCCACTTGAGGATACAATATTATGACTTCACATGGGGACACAATATCATGACTTCACTGGAGGGATTGCTATCATAAATCTGAAATCCAATCAAAGAAGACCTGTTCATTGGGAGAGTCATCTCAGGATTTGAGACTTCCGGGGATAAAATAAATATTCGCTTCATGGGGAAGATGTGACGTTAGGCAGCTTCATGGAGAAAGTCGTAGCAACTTCCTGGGAGAATTACGTCAACTTCCTGGGGGAAAGGTACATCCAACTTCCCTAGGGATAAAATATATCAAACTTCCCTGGGGATAGTTCACCAGACTTATTGGGGAGAATTCACCAGACATCCTTGGGGAAAGTATCTTGACTTCTTGGGGAAAATATGGCAATATCCTGGGAGAGCATTTCCTGAGGAAAGCATGGAAGCTTCGGTGAGGAAAAGATGATTCCAAACTGCAAATGGGCCCTCAGATAAAATGTATCACTTGGAAGATGCTGGTATGATCTCTGTAGTCTTGAAAGTCACTGGAGATTACCAGATCGATCCAAAGTGTTGTCAGCTTAAAGTCTGGTCGGGGACTGCTCTGAGGCAGTGGCTTAGAAGTGTTTCTGCAATGATGAGATTTACTGGGGAATGAAGACCACCTGAAGTAAAACTCAACGGGTGCATGAAGAAAGTTGTGAAGGCACAGTTTTGATCTTTGAGGAAATAGTCGTCATTTTGAAAGGCATGATGCCCCAGCGTACCTGCTTTATGAGGGAGTCATCTCGAGAGGATTTTATAGAGAACATGGAGTTCTATTGCCCTAGTGTCTTCAAACTCTTGGAGAGATTTGGTCAGATCTCGACGTAACTGGTCCGGATCGATAGTGTTATGACTGGATCTTCACAAATAGCTCTTAAGAACGTCAGGCTTGCGTCAGTAAGCAATTTGGGAACCAACTGCCCCTGTTTAGCATAATATTTCAGTTTCATTGTTGATGTAAATTTCTAAGATATCAAGCAACAAGACGCATGAAATGCAAATCCATAAACTGTTAATGCAACATACATATTTGTCTTGAAGTTTTTGTTTTTGTTTTGAAAAAGAACATCACCATAACTTGTGACCAGAATCACTAGTTGGGACATGAATTTGATTTGTAAAGCCAACATTAAATTGAGCATAGCTCGTAGGAGTCAGGCAACGTTATCTCGTCGAGTATGCTTTCAGAATGAACCCTACTTCAATTAGGTGTTTTGAAGGTTGTATCGTGGCTTGGTTCACGGTTTAAGAAACAAAGGATAAAGGCTCAAAGTTTATTTGTACCCAACCATTCTTCGTGATGTTCTTCAATCCTATATTCAGTTAATTGGATATGAGCACTCATCTTTCAAGCGGATTTGATATGGTCGAGAACTCATCAAGGCCTTGGACGAGGCAGTCACTCACCTATTTTCTTTTGGTGTTTGGTCACACGACTTTGTTCTTTATTGGGGATTCTTTATTCTAACGCTTTGTTATTTGGCTTTTCGTGTTTTTATTCCCTAACTTTTTCCTGGACGACATCTTTTGAATTTGACATGGGAGTCCAGTGGGATGCCCCAGTTTTTCCTAAGTCTCCTTCATAGGTTTTGACTTAGCAGGATCTTTTTCATTCATTATATTTTTTGAACGAGTCGTGTGACTCTTTTGAAAGGCTTGTGACTGCCCCACTCTTTAGGTAGTAGAGGGATAGTCATTATGTTTTTTGACATCTACTCTCCTAATATGTTAGGGATAGATGAAATGGGTTCTCGAGTGTTCACTCCTCCTCTTTGAGAGTCTGAGTGCTCGATCAGTTTGACTGAAAAACTACCCTGCCCCAGGTTAAGATTAGGGTTCTTATTTGGAAAAGAAAACTCCTACTTCAAGGCTCAAAGGGGTTAAAGAGGGATTATCATCCTTATATCTCCAGTGTTTGGGATTTGAAACAATGTCTTACATCATCAGCAGGTTTCAATCGAAAGCATATGACAAGAGATCTGACATTTTTGGTTCATCATCCTCCTCCCAATTCTCTATGAAAGCGAGATCGGGTGAAGTTGGCATTATAGATTATGAAAAATAATTTTGATGAGTGAATACGAATGGATTTATTCAAGACAAACATATGCATTGCATTAATTATTCAAAACAAACAAGTTAATACATGCTAATTATGCTTTTAGAATCAAGGAAAGAAAATACATATAAGTAAACAAAATGAACTGTCGAGCAAGTCCTTCTAAAGTAAATTTATGTCTGTGCATCCAAGGTCGGAAAAGTAGTAGTGGTTTCCTTTGGCGGAGCCTCATTGAAGCAAGGAGTATGAATACGATCACTGCGAGTCATCTTGCTTGCCCCAGCTATATCTGTCACTGCTTCCTTATCAGTCCTCAAATCTTCCTTCGGAATAACATTCCCAGATTCTTTATCAATCGTGGTCACATTATCTTGAAGATCACTGCAATAAAGGGACTAGGCTTATGAATAATTATCGGTTGCGGATGATTCGCTGTAGGAGTAAGCATGTTGAAAATAGGCTTTGCAGAGCTTGATCTTGGAAAATGGAAAACCCTGAGAGGAGTCCTGATCTGAGAAGCGTCAGGAATAAGGCTTTCATCAATAGCATTAACATCCCCATGGTTAGGCAAAGGGTTGTTCTTGACATTCGGTTGAGGATCATCAAAAGACAGGATCTTCTTTTCCATCAATTGCTTGAAAATGGACTTGAGAGCGTAACAATTTTCCAAATCATGTCCAGGCGCACCCTCATGAAATAAACAATGAGCGGCGGCAATGTAATTGGCAAGCCACAGATTAGGAGGTGGACCCAAAGCTCTTTTAGTAATCAAACCTTATTGCATTAATAAAGGAAACAACTCTGTAAAAGTCATCGGAATCGGAGGACATGGCTTGTACTGCCTCCTATTCGGACCATTTTGACGAGGTGCTTACTTCTTAGGATGTAGATAAGCAAGAGCATTGGGCACTCATTGATAGCTGGCATGAGCTGGTGCAAGCTGATAACCAGGAGGTGGTTGATATACCAGAGGCTGATAGATTAGAGCTGGTTGCACAGGCTGATAGGTAGGTGTTACACCCCAAAATTTGCCCAACTTTTCTTTACCTAGCTTATGTTTCATTTCATTCACATTAGCATTACCATTTGCATTTCATTGACATGTATGCAGGGGATCAAGAGGTATGATTACCAATCAAGAGCTACACAAGACTATGAAGCTAGCTAAGAAGGTTTATCTAAGGGCTTAAGGGTTGGTATCTTTACCAGAGAAGTTAAAAGATCCTCAGAGAGAGTGATTGAAACCAAGGGTGTGTGTCTCCTAAATTGAGAGTTGTGGGAAGCCATCAGATGATTCTGAGGCCATGAAGTTGGACTTGAGGTCTTGAGAGAGCTCATGAGAAATGTTGAATCTCATTTTGAAGCCTAGACAAGTCCTTATGCAAGACTAAGAAGCCTCAGCCATGATTGGTGCAACTAGGGTTTGACTGGGTCAGCCCTAAGTCAACTGAGGATTTGAAGAAGGTTGAGACTTAATTCAAGAGCCATGGAATCATGGATTGATACATTGAGATTTTCTAAGGATGATTCCAAGGTTAACTCATCATGATTGAAGAGTTTGAGAAGTTTTAGGCTAGGGTTTCTAAGACTTGACAGTGTAAAATCCCCTGGCTTGACCCCTGACTTCAAGACTATTTAACTCAAGATATGATTGTCATCTCATCTTGACCCGAACATGATTGTTGTAGGGCATGATATTAGATTTAATTTGAGTACTAGAAGTCCTTGATAGGATTCATAGAACTCAAGCTATGAGCCAGACAAGTTACAAGTCATCTGAGGCATGTGAATTTGGAGCCTGAAAGTTACCCAACTTGCATGACACTTTCTCCCTAGAAGGATAATTCCTATGAACTTTTGGTAAACATGAATATTGTTCCTTATCCTCTTAGCTTTCCATAGAGTACTAGAAGTCCATGATTGGATTTGTAGAACTCAAGTTATGGCTTTGACAAGTCAAGGGTATTTTGGGTATTTGGACATTACAGGTCATTTTGAATTATAGATCAATTTCACTATCTTACAAGCTTCAAATGGAGTTTTGTTAAACATGAAAGTTGCTCAAAATGATGTTTTTAGCTTAGCCAAGTATCAAGAGTCCATTTATATGGATTAAAACAAGCATTGGTTGAAGAAATTTCACAAAAGGACCATTTTAATGAATTAAAATGGAAGAATTCAAAACAATTGATAAATGAATGATTTCAAGACAAATTTGTGCTCATTTTGATTGGAAAATAAATTCTAAACACAATGGAATTATTAGAATTTTCATTTGAGGCTTGGTTCATGGTGCTTTAGTTTGTTACTTCAAGAATAAGCTACATATCAAAAATCATTCACAAGGCACAAACAAGGACTCCTTTTGATCCAAACTCATTCACAAGGTCATATGCAAGCTGAATGAAGGTTTTAGAAGGTTGGAAAGCCCAGAATTCGTTTTTGCCATTGTTGGAATTTTGGAAGAAACTTGAAAATTGGATATTCTAATTTGGGCTTTTATTGGACCTCCAAAGCCCACAAATCATTTCTATATATTGCCATGAGTGATTCCAGATGAAGGTTGGTGATGGAATGAGCTTGGAAAGGTAAGAAATACATTAAAAAGTTTGTTACAAGTGAAAATTGAATTTCAACTTAGAGGCCATTTCTGGAGCAATTGAGCATTGAAGAAGCTTCTGCCATCATCAAGGATTGAATCTGCAGAAGATTGGATCAAGATTCGCGTCATAACCGCTCCAATTTGAAGCTCCAACTCAGGTTTTTACATTTCAAAATTATGCTTTATTCTTGATGAATTAAGATAGAATATGCATGTGGCTAGGTAGTACATGAACCATAGATGAATTTTGGATGAAAAAACTGAAGTTTAGAGACAATTTTAGGATGAACACGTTTTCGGTTTGGATTGGTATCTCTCTATTCTTGGAGTTTTAGTACGAATAAGTAGGATATTTGGAATCCTTGCGAAATTTCCTCCATGTTTCATCCAAGAACCGTTGCATTCCGTGGAGAATTGAGAGAGATATGTGCTTGGGAGAATCGCCAGAACAATGTCGGCACCACCGTCCGCGCTTGCTGTACGTGTTCCCACTTTTATTTTTCAAATTGGAGAAGAAACACAGCTACCGTTGGATTCACGTGTGAAATGATGACCGAGTTCGCGCATCCGATTGCTATCAGCGCGCCACATCAGTGCTCCTCACTCCAACTTAAGTGAGTTCTGAACGGGCTTAGAAGTATTGCTACGCGTACCCCTGCATATAGGCCCAGTCCAGATTTTGCTTTGATTGTTTGCTACATACACCACCCTTCCAATTCCATTTAATTTTCATTTTCCTTAACTTTTCTGTTTTGATTGATGTTAGATATTAATTGATTAAAAATAGCTAATAGTTTTATAAAATCATAAAAAATATGTTCTAGCTAGTTTAAGATGTGCAGAATTTTATCATGTTTTTTATTTTGATTTTCCATTTCTTTTTCAATTAATTGCGTATTTTCTCCTTTAATGTGTTTTTAATGGTTGAAAATGGACATGCATGACTTGCTGATTTTTGTATTGGCTCATATTTTAGAATTTAGTTCTAATTTTTTGTATGCTAGCTTTAGACTCATTGATTGTTTTGTGTAATTTTTCTCAGATTTTTTTAGAGCCTTTAAATGTAGTTTTGAATTAAATCTTTGTGACCCTCCTCACTTGGTGATTCATTTGCATACCTCACATTGATCTTTCTGTTTGAACCATTTCCTTTTGGATTTTTCCCCCATACTTTTGGCTGTTGATTAAGTACATATTAAGGTGCTTCCATGATTTTTGTGGTAATTTTTAGATAGCTTCTGGTGCTGTTTTAGAATTAGATCATTAGACCTTCCATTTTAGGGTTATTTTGTGACACGTTGTGGTTTAGGATTTGTTTAAAGATTTTCCCATTAGTTTCAGCCCTTGGCCTTTCTACTATAGATACCTAACATACTTAGGTTCCCCTAGAAATTTTCCTAGGATTTTAGAATTAGTTTTGGTATTTTAGATTGAATTAATACTTAGGCTAGTCTTAACATGTTCATAACATAGCCTTTCCTTTTGATTGATTTCATTGATGACTTTTAGCATGAGATAATTTCCCTATTTCTCTTGGATGTTGCTTTATACATGTTATAGCTTCTGTTTGCTTGATTATAATGATTGATTTGGAGTTTTAGTTTCCCTTTGATAGCTTTCTTATAGCTTGTTCTGATTAGGGATTAGGAAGAGCCTTAGTTGTTTCTTTCTTTCTTCAAATAAACATGGATAGCTTTGTTCGCTTTCCATCCCATCCCATGATTCAAAGTCCTCATGTGAAAGCCCATATCTCCTTTGGAGGGATGTATGGCATGTCACAATGAGTAGAACTTTTGAGGATGCCTTTCATGGATGCATGGTTAAGTGTCATGATGGATTCCTTTGGTTTCCATCATGCTTCCCATCATCATATACTCATCTCGTTGATTCTCTTCATCCTTGTTGAAGTAGCTTGTTAAAGCTTGAAGATGGAGCATTCATTTCCTTCTCTTGAAGATGGTTTGAGCTTGAAGATTGGTTTACAGACTGTAGGTTTGCTTTGCTGTTAGAAGATTGCCTTGCTTGTTGTCTTGTTTGTTGTTTTCCATGATTTATTTACTGTATTGATGTGACTTGTTTGGTATGTTGCATTAGATTAGGTTTCCATATAGATGATTCTAAGCCTAAGAGCATCCTAAAGGTTGAGTTGCTCCCTTTGCTTTTTTGCATAAGAGGATGAGTTGAGCTCCCTCTGCTTGTCTGTTATTGATTGGCTTTGCTTGATTGTCGAGAGGTCGAGTGGGCCTCCCTCTGCTTGTATTGCTGTATAGCATGTGCATCTCTATTGTTTATCTATTTACTGTTAAGCTGATGCTTTATCTGTTTCTGTATACCATTGACATGATCCCCTAGGAATCTCACTTCCTTTGATAAGGAAGTGATGATTAGAACTGTAGGCTGAAACCTATGCATGATAACATTTAGGAGTTCCCTGTTTCAAACTTCGATCATAGGATGAATCCTTGACATGACAACTGTTAGGACTTGATAGTCTCTGTAACAGCCCAATTTCGGTTTAACTAATTAATTTAGTTATTGGAATTATTTTAATTATGGGATAGTGTGATAATATGTTAAGTCTACATATTATGCTATTTTATCATTTATAGAGTTTTGGAAAGTTTAGTGAGAAATATTTCGGACAGTCTCAATTAATGGTTAAGTGGATGGTTTATGGAAATTGATTGGAATAATAGGTGTATTGGAGGAAATAGAGTAAAAAGAAATATAAAGGATAGAAATAGAAAGGAAAAAAAAGGAAGGGGAGAAGAAGGAAAAGGAAGAGAAATGAGAAGAAGAAGAGGAAAAGAGTGGAATCATCAAGAGCGACTCAAAGCTTCGATTAATCCAAGGTAAGGGTGTGAAATCTTACTATCTTAATCATTGTGTATGATTGTGTATGTGTGTGGATGAGTTTGGTTGTTTTCCAACCTTGTTTCCATTTAGGTCGAAATGATAAAAATCGATAGAAGCCGATGTTCAGACGTTTAGAATCGAGAATAACTTTCGTAGCTTAGTCGGGATATGTTAGACTAAGGCTACTGGAACAACTTTGGATTTAATCGGGCGATTTTGGTGGGTTTGGAAGTGCTAGAGCAGAACTGAATGTTGTTGTTCGCAGGCGACTTGCTAGCAGCTCGCTAGGCAAGCACGCAACGAACGGCTCGCTAGGCGAGTGCGTAGAGAATGGTCCCAGACTTGGGACAGTGGTGTTTTGGTCTCCTTCGCTGGCAGCGAATGGAGTAGCGAATGACTCGCTGGGGGGTTCGCTGTGGCGAACGAGGTAGCGAACAAAGCCTGTAGCTTCTGTTCTTGCTCGCTAGCAGTTCGCTAGGCGAGATGGTGACGAACGTTCGCTAGCAGCTCGCTAGGCGAGCGTGTAGCGAACGTAGCAGGATGAATTTTCCCTGTTGTGTGGTGCTGTCGTGGCTGGGGGTTTCGGTTGCGATCGACCCTCCTTTGATTTAATAGCTTATCTGCTGGTTGTGATGTGTTGTGGGTAGCCGTAAGGCGTGAATCCTAGTATATGAATATGATTTTTAATCGTGGCATTTGGGCAAATTATGCATTATTTAGAATTGAATAAAATGCATGGCAATGGTGATGGATGAAGGATATAATACATATTGTGAGTGCATGATAATATATTTGCGAATATGTATGCATATGGTTATATTTGATCCCGTGTAGGATCTGCAGAACCTCGCTTGATGCGATGGTTATATTTGATCCCGTGTAGGATCTGCAGAACCTCGCTTGATGCGATGGTTATATTTGATCCCGTGTAGGATCTGCAGAACCTCGCTTGATGCGATGGTTATATTTGATCCCGTGTAGGATCTGCAGAACCTCGCTTGATGCGATGGTTATATTTGATCTCGTGTAGGATCCGCAGAACCTCGCTTGATGCGATGGTTATATTTGATCCCGTGTAGGATCTGCAGAACCTCGCTTGATGCGATGGTTATATTTGATCCCGTGTAGGATCTGCAGAACCTCGCTTGATGCGATGGTTATATTTGATCCTGTGTAGGATCTGCAGAACCTCGCTTGATGCGATGGTTATATTTGATCCCGTGTAGGATCTGCAGAACCTCGCTTGATGCGATGGTTATATTTGATCCCGTGTAGGATCTGCAGAACCTCGCTTGATGCGACGGTTATATAGTGATTCCTAGGAAAATCTGATGAGTTATAGTGTAACCGTATAAGTGCGAGAGGAGTGAATTCTAAGAGAATCTGACGGACGAATGAGTCGGTACCGTGGTTGTAGCTGCATATGGTCGAGGTGTCGGCCTCTATGAGTGCATTATCGTCTTCATGTGATGAATACGAAATAATGCTTGAGACTGTATTAGTGTATGTGTATATATAAATATTTATTGCATCTGGTAAATATGAGAATGAGGTCGATGTATATGTAGAGAGACTCTACTCACTAGGGTAGAACGGCGATGCGTCGTTCCTAGTGAGGTAGTTACTGGGGTAGAATGGCCGAGACGTTGTTTCCGGTAGAGCAAGAGCGACGTACCCATAGTCCGGAAAGAGGATTGAGGGTAGTGAATGAGTCTTATATGGATCGTATGGTATGATCGCGATTGTCATATGTAAATAATGCCTATGTGCAGGAATTTATGAGATGCGTTAGCAAATAAATAAATGTGAAAGATATTGACCGATGAATAGACCGTTAAGTGGGAGCGATTATGTCTATGTGTATTTGATGCGGTGAGAATCTATGGTTATGCATTGTAGTGAATAAGTATGAGGTATAGGCATTCGGTACTTGTACATTTATATATATATATATATATATATATATATATATATATATATATATATATATATATATATATATATATATATATATATATATATATATATATATATATATATATATATATATATATATATATATATATATATATATATATATATATATATATATATATATATATATATATATATATATATATATATATATATATATATATATATATATATATATATATATATATATATATATATATATATATATATATATATATATATATATATATATATATATATATATATATATATATATATATATATATATATATATATATATATATATATATATATATATATATATATATATATATATATATATATATATATATATATATATATATATATATATATATATATATATATATATATATATATATATATATATATATATATATATATATATATATATATATATATATATATATATATATATATATATATATATATATATATATATATATATATATATATATATATATATATATATATATATATATATATATATATATATATATATATCTTATGCCTTGATTATTATGATAATGTTTCTCACCCCTCTGTTGTTTTATAATGCCCTGCGAGGCATTGCAGATTAGGATTCGCTGGAGGTTTCCTTTGGAGTATAGTTCCTTTCCCTCGTGTCGGTCGCTCTGATATGTAACTTTGGGTAGATAGGCTTGTAGAATGTCTTAATGATGTTTTGTTTGTATGTGAATGAAGTTGTGAACAACTAGATGACATGTAATTACGTTTTGTCATGTCTTAAGTGAATATATATATGTTTTAGTCTTCCGCTTTAAGAGAAAACATGAATATGTAATTTCGAAGAATCATGCGTTTATTTTTAGTTGAGATTTACCCCTTTTGAGTTAATTCTTTTTAAACATTAATATTCATGTGGTCGTTTCACGAGTATTGTGACGCACTTCTTTTATACCTTAATGTAAATGCACTCTGATGAAAATAAAAACACTTGTATTCGTGACTATATGATTTGATATGTGATTATTTTGGGGTATAGAAAGGGGGTGTTACAAAGTGGTATCAGAGCAGGTCGGTCCATCCGGCCAAGTTGTCTAATGTTGGTTGTTCCCTTGTACACGACATGTGTGTGAAGACACTGTCGGTACGTGTTTGTTGTTTATCCATTGTCTGCAGAGGTAGGAATGATCCAAGTGGGGGAGAACTTGTGGTTCTCCAAGATGCTACAAGTGTGGATCTGTAGCTAGGTGTATTGTTGAACATCAAGAGCTGGTGTTATCCGTGTTGGAAGAGAAAGCAGTGTTATGTCACTATGAAGAAGTTCAAGGAGTTTTGGAAGAACCGTCAACAACTTGTGTGTCGGTTATGTCGAACCCGATCAGACCATTTGTTGTGTGTTTGTGCCAGAGTTTGAGAGCTTCGATTGTTTAGTTGGGATTTGAGGCGAGTAATGGCCTTGAGAGCTTAAGATGTTTAACTTTGAGGGAAATTTTGAGTATTAATGAAAGTGGGAAGTTGGCGGTTTACCGGTTGATTGCTGTTGCCCGGGAGTTATCCTGACAAGATAAGTGTTGTACAACCAGGACGTGAAGTGGAGTTGCAATCAACTTAGTTGCGGAAACTAGTCAGATATTGAAAGCTCCGTATGGTATGTCTGCTTAGATGGTAAAAGGATAAAAATTGATTGAGTTGTTTTGGAAACTTGTGTCTGGTGTGTATGCTACGGCAACGAATTGCGGAACCTTAGGTGATGAGACTGATTATTGGTATTCTCGACGAGATTCGAGAAGGTTGGAATTCTAATTGGAGTTAATAGGGTGATTGAGTTTGACGAATTAAAAATCGAATGAGTGACGTTTGGATTGGTGGAGATGGTGACATGAGATGTTGTGATAGAGTCTAAGAGTTTGAATAAAGGGGATTGGATGAGAGTATTTTGAAAGAATTATTTTGGTAGCCACAGATGGAGAAAGCAGCAGTTGTATGTGCTGGTGTGACTTGTCGAGAGTCGAAGAATGAACGTCTGAGATTGATAGGTCTAATGTGATCGTTGTATATTCCAGAGTTGAGATCGAAGGGTAATTCCATGAATTTTGCGTGGGGTTTTCCGGAGGATGTGAGAATATGATTTTGTTGATGAGAGTCTGGATGGAATGACTGGATTGACCCTTTTTTTGTCAAAGAAGATTAACCATTCTATGTTGGAACTAGTTGTGATGGATATCACCGAAGTGATAAAGACCGTATGTAGTATCACCGAATATTGTGTCGGATGGGAATTTGAAGCCTTGTATGGCAGGAGGTGTAAGGCTCATTTGTATTAATATGATTCAGGCGAGAGTGTTGTACTCGGACCTGAGGTTTGTGCAAAAGACGACTGGAGAGATTAGAGGACCCAAGAAAAGACGTGTTTTGAGAGTTACGATAGTAACTGGTGTAGTCGAGCTTGAAGTCTCGGAAGCACACCGTGACTCGTTGTAACTGTATCAGAGTAGTGCAGCGGAAGCATGAGGAATAACATGTTAGATTGTTCCACTGATGTCACTAGAGGAAACTATACGATGTGTTCGCGTGTTTAAGCTGAGGAAGCGCATCAATCCGGGTGGATGGTGTGTGAGTGAAAGAGAATTTGAATACTGGGGCAACTTCGAGGAAAGAGGGATTGTCTTGGTAAAGGTATTTGGGAAGAATCAACTAGATGGAATCGGATTGGGAAGATTGGGATGCGTGAGTCACATCCCGAGTTGTCTGAATTGGATAACATTTTCGAGGACGAAAATCTCTAAAGTGGGGGAGAGTTGTAACAGCCCAATTTCGGTTTAACTAACTAATTTAGTTATTGGAATTATTTTAATTATGGGATAGTGTGATAATATGTTAAGTCTACATATTATGTTATTTTATCATTTGTAGAGTTTTGGAAAGTTTAGTGAGAAATATTTCGGACAGTCTCAATTAATGGTTAAGTGGATGGTTTATGGAAATTGATTGGAATAATAGGTGTATTGGAGGAAATAGAGTAAAAAGAAATATAAAGGATAGAAATAGAAAGGAAAAAAAAGGAAGGGGAGAAGAAGGAAAAGGAAGAGAAATGAGAAGAAGAAGAGGAAAAGAGTGGAATCATCAAGAGCGACTCAAAGCTTCGATTAATCCAAGGTAAGGGTGTGAAATCTTACTATCTTAATCATTGTGTATGATTGTGTATGTGTGTGGATGAGTTTGGTTGTTTTCCAACCTTGTTTCCATTTAGGTCGAAATGATAAAAATCGATAGAAGCCGATGTTCGGACGGTTAGAATCGAGAATGACTTTCGTAGCTTAGTCGGGATATGTTAGACTAAGGCTACTGGAACAACTTTGGATTTAATCGGGCGATTTTGGTGGGTTTGGAAGTGCTAGAGCAGAACTGAATGTTGCTGTTCGCAGGCGACTTGCTAGCAGCTCGCTAGGCGAGCACGCAACGAACGGCTCGCTAGCAGCTCGCTAGGCGAGTGCGTAGCGAATGGTCCCAGACTTGGGACAGTGGTGTTTTGGTCTCCTTCGCTGGCAGCGAATGGAGTAGCGAATGACTCGCTGGGGGGTTCGCTGTGGCGAACGAGGTAGCAAACAAAGCCTGTAGCTTCTGTTCTTGCTCGCTAGCAGTTCGCTAGGCGAGATGGTGACGAACGTTCGCTAGCAGCTCGCTAGGCGAGCGTGTAGCAAACGTAGCAGGATGAATTTTCCCTGTTGTGTGGTGCTGTCGTGGCTGGGGGTTTCGGTTGCGATCGACCCTCCTTTGATTTAATAGCTTATCTGCTGGTTGTGATGTGTTGTGGGTAGCCTTAAGGCGTGAATCCTAGTATATGAATATGCTTTTTAATCGTGGCATTTGGGTAAATTATGCATTATTTAGAATTGAATAAAATGCATGGCAATGGTGATGAATGAAGGATATAATACATATTGTGAGTGCATGATAATATATTTGCGAATATGTATGCATATGGTTATATTTGATCCCGTGTAGGATCTGCAGAACCTCGCTTGATGCGATGGTTATATTTGATCCCGTGTAGGATCTGCAGAACCTCGCTTGATGCGATGGTTATATTTGATCCCGTGTAGGATCTGCAGAACCTCGCTTGATGCGATGGTTATATTTGATCCCGTGTAGGATCTGCAGAACCTCGCTTGATGCGATGGTTATATTTGATCCCGTGTAGGATCTGCAGAACCTCGCTTGATGCGATGGTTATATTTGATCCCGTGTAGGATCTGCAGAACCTCGCTTGATGCGATGGTTATATTTGATCCCGTGTAGGATCTGCAGAACCTCGCTTGATGCGACGGTTATATAGTGATTCCTAGGAAAATCTGATGAGTTATAGTGTAACCGTATAAGTGCGAGAGGAGTGAATTCTAAGAGAATCTGACGGACGAATGAGTCGGTACCGTGGTTGTAGCTGCATATGGTCGAGGTGTCGGCCTCTATGAGTGCATTATCGTCTTCATGTGATGAATACGAAATAATGCTTGAGACTGTATTAGTGTATGTGTATATATAAATATTTATTGCGTCTGGTAAATATGAGAATGAGGTCGATGTATATGTAGAGAGACTCTACTCACTAGGGTAGAACGGCGATGCGTCGTTCCTAGTGAGGTAGTTACTGGGGTAGAATGGCCGAGACGTTGTTCCCGGTAGAGCATGAGCGACGTACCCATAGTCCGGAAAGAGGATTGAGGGTAGTGAATGAGTCTTATATGGATCGTATGGTATGATCGCGATTGTCATATGTAAATAATGCCTATGTGCAGGAATTGATGAGATGCGTTAGCAAATAAATAAATGTGAAAGATATTGACCGATGAATAGACCGTTAAGTGGGAGCGATTATGTCTATGTGTATATGATGCGGTGAGAATCTATGGTTATGCATTGTAGTGAATAAGTATGCAGATTAGGATTCGCTGGAGGTTTCCTTTGGAGTATAGTTCCTTTCCCTCGTGTCGGTCGCTCTGATATGTAACTTTGGGTAGATAGGCTTGTAGAATGTCTTAATGATGTTTTTTTTTGTATGTGAATGAAGTTGTGAACAACCAGATGACATGTAATTACGTTTTGTCATGTCTTAAGTGAATATATATATATATATATATATATATGTTTTAGTCTTCCGCTTTAAGAGAAAACATGAATATGTAATTTCGAAGAATCATGCGTTTATTTTTAGTTGAGATTTACCCCTTTTGAGTTAATTCTTTTTAAACATTAATATTCATGTGGTCGTTTCGTGAGTATTGTGACGCACTTCTTTTATACCTTAATGTAAATACACTCTGATGAAAATAAAAACACTTGTATTCGTGACTATATGATTTGATATGTGATTATTTTGGGGTATAGAAAGGGGGTGTTACAGTCTCCCCTTAGTTGAGCCTGTTCTCTCTTCTCATCTTCAAACAGATAAAAAATACAGTAATAAAGGTTAACTGATGGCGTACGTTATGAGCCTTAAGTTTCTTAGGAAATGATTGTTGAAGGGTCACTCTTCAACAGTCAGGATGTTTAGTATGGTACCCTTAGGGTGACATGCGACGCATTCACTCCTAAGTCATAGTCTCTAGTGTGATATTAGTTGCAGACCACCGTAAAAACACGTCTTCCGTAAAAAACAGAAAACAAACTTCAAACCTTTTTGCCCCGTGGGCCCGTAATTCAAAGGAAGCTTTTCTGAAGAAAAGAGTGTCGTTAACTCTCAGTTCTACCGCAAACGGTAACGCCTAAGTCTCCAAGGGTCGAGCTGCGTACACCAAACTGCTGGCACTGTTTGTTAACCCTACTCGAAAAACAGATGAACCTGAATCCCCGTAATCCGTATTATCCCAAACTACGTAAGCTCTGATCTCTCACATCTGTTGGGAGTACGTAGGCACAATACTGATGTATTGGCGAGCCACCTTCCCCCATTCGTTTAACCGTAGTTAGTCGAACTACGTTGACTCTGAGTTCTCGTTCCATACGGGAATACGTAGGCATAGAACTGCTGTGTTCTGCCGAGTCATTTTCTTTTCTCTTAACCAGCCTTGATATGTAGATAGTAAATAAACCCGTCAGATAAACACAACAAGCATGGATCCCATCGAGTACGATGGACGTGAGGGGTGCTAATACCTTCCCCTTGCGTAACCGACTCTCGAATCCAGACATGGTTGCGATGACCTTGTCTTATACCTTTTCGTCAGGTTTTTCCAATCGTTTCCTTTCTGTTGCACCCCAAAATTTGCCCAACATCTCTTCACCTAGCTTGTGTTTCATTTCATTCACATTAGCATTATCATTTGCATTTTATTGACATGTATGTAGGAGATCAAGAGGTATGATTACCAATCAAGAGCTATACGAAGCTAGCTGGGAGGCTTATTCAGGTGTTCAAGGGTTGATATCCTTGTCAGAGAAGTTAAAAGATCCTCAGAGAGAGTGATTGAAGCCAAGAGGGTGTGTCTCCTAACTTGAGAGTCGTGGGAAGTCATCAGATGATTCTGAAGCCATGAAGTTAGACTTGAGGTCTTGAGAGAGCTCATGAGAAGTGTTGAAGATCACTTTGAGGCCTAGACAGGTCATTGTGTAAGAATAAGAAGCCTCAGCCAGGATTGATGCAGCTAGGGTTTGACTGAGTCAACCCTAAGTCAACTGAGGATTTGAAGAAGGTTGAGACTTAATTCAAGAGCCATGTGATCATGTATTGATACATTGAGATGTTCTAAGAATGATTTCAAGGTTAACTCATCATGATTGAAGAGTTTGAGAAGTTTCAAGCTAGGGTTTCTAAGACTTGACAGTGTAAAATCCCCTAGTTTGACCCCTATCTTCAAGGCAATTTAACTCATGACATGATTGTCATCTCATCTTGACCCCTACATGATTGTTGTAGAGCATGAGCTTAGATTTAATTTGAGTACTAGAAGTCCTTGATAGGGTTTATAGAACTCAAGTTATGAGCCAGACAAGTTACAAGTCATCTGAGGCATGTGAATTTGGAGCTTGAAAGTTACCCAACTTGCATGGCACGTTTGCCCTAAAAGGATGATTCCTATGAAATTTTTGTCAACATGAATGTTGTTCCTTATTCTCTTAGCTTTCTATAGAGTACTAGAAGTCCTTGATAGGATTTATAGAACTCAAGTTATGGCTTTGACAAGTCAAGGGTATTTTAGGAAGTTGTGATTATGGGTCATTTTTGGTTATGGGTCATTTTCACCAACCTAGACATCTCAAATGAAATTTTGTTCAACTTGGAAGTTGCTCAAAATGAGGTTTCTACCTTGACCATGCATCAAGGAGGCATTGAAATGGCCCAAGGAGAGACTTGATTCAAAAGGTTGTGAAAAAGGAAGAATTAAAGGCATTAAATGACCAAAAATTCAAATAAATCATTTTATGTGCAAATGAGGCAAAATTATAGGTCATTTTGAATGGAAAAAACACTTTGGAAACTTTGGCAATGTTGGAATTTTGATTTGAGTTCAATATCATGCCCTTTTCCTTTGTTTCTTCATGAGGAAGTAACATAACATACACAAGCGATTGGGTGAAAACAAGGAGAGAATCACCACCATTCATGTTCAAAATCTCATGAGAAGTTGAATGCATGCTTGCTAAGGCCAAAACAGAGTGGGAACCGTGACTGGTATAAGTGAGATTTTGGAGAGAATTTGAAAATCCAATTTCTCATTCTGAAGCTTTAAGAGAGTTCTAGATGATTCTAATGAGTTCTATATAAGTTGGTAAGTGTGTTCAGCCATTTTTTTTGGTGAAGATTGAAGCCTGAAGCAGAGAGTGAAGTTGAAATTTCAGAGGTGCAAGTGAGAATCGAGTTCTGAGTTTCAGGCCAAATCAAGGGAAAGTGAAGATTGCATTAGCTTTGGAAGGAGTTTTAAAGTGTATCTGCATCATCTTGGAGGCTGAAGTGATCAAGAACCTCTTCTGTTACACCTCTGAACACAGGTTGGTACATTTCGTTTTTATGCATAATCTAGGAGGATATAGATAGAAATCTATAGGTGGTTAGGATCTTGATGATGTATAGATGGATTTGAGATGATTAATTTGGTAATTAGAGACAAGTTAGGATGTGGATCATTTTCTGTTGAAGCTGAATTCTTGCAATTCTTGGATTGATAATCAAGATTAGATAGGGGAAATTGATCACCATGAGATAAGGATCATTTCTGTGCATTTAATTGAAGTTCTGATGAGATTCAAGATTGAGGTGTATTTTGGAATAGCTATCGGGTTTGAAAATCCATGGAGATTTAGATGATTCTAAGGTTGGATTCATGATTAGCATGAAAAATCGGACAAGATGATGTATCATTTTGTAATTTTTGATGAACTGTGTGTTGGTCTTCACTGGAGAAGACGGTGGCGGCACTGCTCAGGCCACCGTCTGTAATTTCCCTCCATCTGAATGTTTGAACGAGGAAGATGCACTACAGGCGTTGGATCATCCTGAAGACTTGACCAAGTAACCCAAACAGACGACCACGATTGAGCTTGAAAGGGCTGACTATTGACTGAAGCCAATACGCACCGTTTCACTTAACTGAAGTAAATGGGCCTAGCGCTTGGATTGATATCCACACACCCCATCTGGCCCAACCCACATGATGAACTGATCAGAGTTGCTATTTGCCATGCAAGCTTGTTAATTTCTTTTGTTTTTCTTTTAATTTCATCATTTCATGTTAGTTTGACAATAATTCATAAAAAATAGAAAAATAGGTCAATTAATTCCAAATTTTTTCCCCCTAATTCATGATTGAATCTAGAATTTTATTGAATAAAAATATTAGGAAAATCATTCATTTTCAATTTTTGTGCATTTTTACATTTTATTTGATAAAAAAATTGCCATGGTTGATACCTCTGTTTGATGATTTTTGTGTGAGCACTTGGTGATGAATTTTTGCTTGATTTTTTGTGTGTGATTAGCGTAGACATGTATGCTTTCATAGTATTTTTCTCACATTTTTGTGATGAAATTAGGTGTTTTTTTTAGGTTGAAACTTTAGGTGATCCCTTTTAGGGCTTAAGTTTAGTACCTTATAGTGTAGAAATTATTTCTAGGTCTCATTTGAGGATTTGATCTCTGGAATTAACATGGTAGAGTCATGATTGACATAGGTTCCCATAGTTATTTTTGTAGGATTTTATAATTGATTTTAGTATTTTAGTTAGAATTAACTTTATTACTAGGTTTTAGGTGATCCTAACTTGCTAATTCAACTAGAATGATTTCATTAATTCCCTTAGACTAGGGTTTTGCTTCTCTTGCTCTTGGATGATGATGAAGACTTGTGTGGGCTGCTATGGAATGCATGGTGAAGCTTGGACTTGAAGATTTCTCTCCCTTTGGTGTAGTTTGTTTAGGGTTAAGGATTAGGGTTTTTAGGGAGATCTCTTAGAATAGATTTTCTTCCTTCATGAAACATGGAAGGTGTTGATTACTTCCATTCCTACCTATGATGTAAGGTCCCCTTGTGAAGGCCTCATCCCTCCTTTGGTAGGATGTGTGGCTCTTCACAAGTTGGTAGAACCTTTGAGGGTTCCTTTCTTTGATGGTGGAATGCTTAGAGGTGACCCTTAGTCTTCACTTTGCTTCTCCCTATCCCCACCTTGCTCTTGTTATATGAATATTTCTCCCTTGCTAGAGGATGGAGTTCCTTGCTAGAAGATTGAAGATGCTATAGGTTACACTTCCCCTTTGTTTGAAGACTGCCTTTGGAGCTAAAGCTTGAAGATCAGGATGAACAAGTTGACATTTGTGGGAAGAGGATTCAAATTGAAATTGATAGCTGAAGCTTGAAGGAGAAGAACAAGTTGACACTTATGTTTGATGCAGTGAAAGCTTGAAGAAGCAAGTTGACACTTGCTATTGAAGATGAAAGCCTTGAAGAACAGTTACAGACTGAGGATTGAGCTGCTGTCAGAGGATTACTTTGCTTTGAAGCTGTTGATCTGCTTTCTTTCCTGTCTGTTTGCTTTCTGTGCAACTGTATTGATGTGACTTGTGTGATTTGCTTGATGCATTAGAATAAGTTCATGTTTAAATTGTGTTAAGCTAGGAGCATGATTGCACTAGAGGTTGAGTTGCTCCCTCTGCTTGTATTTTTACTGTGTGGCTTTGCTTGCTGGTATTCGGTAGAGCCCTGCTCCCTTGCCTGTGTGGTTTGTGATTTGCTTGATGGAATTTTATCTTTTTCTGTATGATTGCAGTTATTCATATCTGGCTTGAGGTTGAGATGAGCTTGTGGAGGCTGATGCCCCGCACACCTTTCCTCCCTCACTTGCATTGCATGTATTTTACATTCGTTTACTGTTTATTGTTTCAGCTGATGCTTTATCTGTTTCTGTTTATCCTTGACATGATCCCCTAGGAATCTCACTTCCTTTAATAAGGAAGTGATGATTAGAACTTTAGGTTGAAACCTATGCATGATAACTTCTAGGGGATCCCTGTTTCAAACTTCAACCATAGGATGAATCCTTGGCATGACAACATTAGGACTTGATAGTCTCCCTGTAGTTGCCCCCATCTCTTCTCATCTCAAACAACAGTAAAAAAACGTAATAAAGGCAAGTTAGTATAAGCGCGATACGAGCCTTAAGCTACTTGGGTAATGATAATTAAGCGGCCTCCTCTCAATCGTATAGAATGTTTAATATACGTCTTTTGGACGATATGCGACACATTCGTTCCCAGGTCATAGTCTCTAGTGCTGTACGAACTACAGACAACTAAAAAACAGTTCTTCCGTAAAAGACAGAAAACAAACTCCAAACCTTTTTGCCCTGTGGGCCCATAATTCAAAGGAAGCTTTTTTGAAGAAAAGAGTGTCGTTAACTCCCAGTTCTACCGCAAACGGTAACGCCTAAGTCTCCAAGGGTCGAGCTGCGTGCACCAAGCTGCTGGAACTGTTTGTTAACCCTACTAAAAAAAAACAGATGAATCTGAATTCCCGTAATCCGTATTATCCCGAACTACGTAAGCTCTGATCTCTCATGCCTGTTGAGAGTACGTAGGCACAATACCGATGTATTGGCGAGCCACCTTCCCCTTGCGTAACCGACTCCCGAACCCAGACATTGGTTGCGATGACCTTGTCTTATACCTCTTCGTCATGTTTTTCCGATCGTTTCCTTTGCCGCTCTGGGGGATAAATAACGAAAGGTGGCGACTCTTCTGTTTTTCCGGCACCTTATTTTTGTGGTAGCGATAGCTAGCGACTCTGCTGGGGACTTGATAGTTTCCTGGGATCCAACGTCCCTTATGCGAGTCAATTTGGGGATCCAACGTCCCCTGCGAGAGTCAATCCTAGCACTTGTACGTTTACTCGTTGGGTTGTGTTTATTTATCGCATTTATTTCCCGCACTTTATTTTCAGTATGATATGATTATCTATATTGTTGTGGGAGGGGCATTCTGATGAGTGAGAAGCCAGACCCAGGCTTGAGAGCTACATAGTATTAGAGTGGGTTAGTGGAGGACGTGTTTGCTTTGCTTGCATCTGTTCCCATGTAATCCACACTCAAACGAGGTTCTCTTTGATGGCTTCCTATCGGTCCTTTGGACTCGAGGGGTTGTTGGATCTGAGGATTGTCGACTCTGGGAACCGATCATTTAGAATTCAGCTAAGTGAGGCCGCTTCAAGAGATGATGATGCCACACCTTCTGGGTATCGTATCATCGTTTCTTGAAAGTCTGTGACGCTGATGACCGCATAGGATGCCGAACCTTTTCCGTGATTAGGTCCATACCTGTGAGCAGGGTCGGGTTTGTTGCAGGAAACCTTAACCTTCAGATTACCTAATTTTCTTGATAGTGAATCAGTTTTGTTGGTATCAGAGGTTCTCGTCATCAGATATGTGGTTGTTCTTGACAGAGCAGATTTATGGTTTGATATCAGAGGTTCTCGTCGTCAGATATGTGGTTGTTCTTGACAGAACAGGTTTATGGTATGGTATCAGGAGTTTCTTCTCATCAGAGATAGAGTTGTTCTTGACAGAGCAGTGTTGTGGTTTTGGTGATACAGAGCCTTCATCTCCTCAACAGCACAGTCATCTTGATCACTTGCTGCATGATTGCATTTTGCATTGTTTGTATCCTCACTTGCATGTCATTAACGTGTGTCTGTGTTGCAGGTGCATATTTCTCCCCTGGTTCTAGTGATCTTGATCCTCATGGCAGATATGGCATCTCTGAAGAAGACTGTGGCTTACAAGCTACCAACACCTGACATCCGAGAATTGCGAGTTTTGATTTCTTTGGCTGATAAGACGGTGATGGAAAGTTTCAGACAGAGTTATGGGAGACTTCTGGGTATTGAGTATAAGCTTCCCACGTACGAGCTGAATGACATATATGCTCTGCTACAGTTTTACGACCCTCAGCTCAGATGCTTTGTGTTTCCAGACTATGTCCTCGCCCCGACCTTGGAAGAGTACTCTGACCTGCTGGGGGTGCCTTTGATGAATCAAATGCCTTACTACCGTGTTGAGGGTGAATCCAAACTGAGTAAGCTGACTAACGCTCTTCATGTAGATGAGTCTGAATTGGAGGGGATGGTATCTAGGTGTTGCACCCCAAAATTTGCCCTCTTTCAAGGCTTGACTCATTTCTTCATTTCTTTCAAATTCAATGACATAAAGGAAATCCATCATGAATTCAAGATTAAAGGCAAGAATATTATAAAGAGAAGTTTTGTGACATTACAAGAATGTCATTTGTTGCAAGATTTTCAACTCTAAGTAATGTTTAGAAATTAATTCATTTCTAATACTTCATTCAAGTCTCTAGTCAAATTCATGTTATGGTAATGCCACACCAAGTCTACATTATGCTTACAAACATCCAAGAAACATGCAAGGATTAAATCAACATTGGAATGTTTTAGGACCAAGAATATGCATGTTTAATCATAGCAAAACAGTCCCATGCAAGAGGTGACAAATTTCTTCATGTCACAAGATCACATGTCACAAGACCAAAGGAATAACATGTGACAATGCTTCTACATATCAGAATTTTCAAAATGTTGTCAAGAGTTGGTGGCATTGACCAAGAGGAGCTGTCCAAACACAAACAAACAAAATGGGTGCAAGGCACAAGGTGCTGCAGCAAATAGCATAGGAAAGTAGTGCAGAAAATGCAGCATAGCACTTTGCATGGAAATGGAAAGAAAGAGAGTGACATGAGAAAAGGTGGCAAGAGGCATTGCCCCATGAAAAAATCTGATGTTTGGGGGGAAGAGAAAACCCTAGGAGCTGAGATAAGAGGAGGGGGCTGTAAACAAAAGGATTCACTCTTCACACATTACACATTATACACATTGCAAAACCAGAAAATAGAGAGAGCAAAACAATACCCTAAAAAACAGAAAAATAGGAAGCTTTGCAAACCAAAAAAAAGAGAGTGATATAGAACCAAGAGGATCATTAAGAAACGAAACCTTCACAACATAGAGGGAAGAGGAGTGAGGTACATTCAACCAAGACCAAGGAGGACTTGCAAGAAGGATATAAAGCTCTTGGGTATCCATTTCCTCCAACCTTTCTCTCTTTATATTTTTGCTATTTACATTCATTTCATTTACTCTTTTATGTGTTGTTGTATTGTATGCATCATGTAAGGTTCTAAGTGTTCCAAAAAAAACATTTTTAAGAACCAATAAAAAGGAAGAAAATCACAAAAGACAGCAAAAAATACAGCAAATACTGTATTTTTCGCTTCAGGTCGCGGCGCGACCCATGTTCGCGGCGCGAACTGTCAAAAACAGAATCAAAACTTTTCTCAGTTCGCGGCACGAACATGCAAAAAACAGAATGTTCATTTTTTTCAGTTCGCGGCGCGAACACCCTTTGCGGCGCGAACTGATCAGTTTGTTTATGCTTGTTTGCTGTTTTTTACCTAAAAATTTTTTCCGTTTTTTTCGCATGTCTCGATTTTTTTTTTGCCGACTAGCCTATATGTTTGCATGGTTTTAGTGTAAATATTGCTATTGTCTTTGTTGACTCTTGATTACATAACCATTTTAAAAAAAAACAAACTCTCGATTTTATCGAGCCATTTTCGACCATGTAAGTCGGCCGCCTTGTGCGTCCGCCATCGACCTTGTTCGTGTCACCTCAAACCTTTTTAAGCAATTAAACCCTTGACCCAACGTCAAGCGGATTTTCTCAAACGATTGTTAAGCCAATTCACCATATTTAATAAAAGGGTAAAGTTCTCTTTGTATTGAACTAAAGAGAAGGGATTGAGTGTAGACTTCTTCCTTTCCGAGTGTCGAGATGCTCACTGTAGTGTGGGTGGTTTTGATACTCGTCTTTCAATACGAAGACGTTTTCATCCACACCTTTTTCTCCTAAAAAACCTCGGCCCCGTGCCAAGTGCATTTTCAAAACACTTACAATGAATAAATCGATTCTCTTGGTATTGAACTAAAGAGAGAGGATTGAGTGTAGACTTTTTCCTCTTCGAGTGTTGGGATATTCACTGTAGTGTGGGTGGTCTCGATACTCGTCTTTCAATATGAAGACGTGACTTTATCCGCCACCTATCTCCCTCTACAACTTCTTTCCGCAGCCTTTGTCACCTAAAAACCTCGGTCTCGTACCGAGCGCATTTTTAAAACTCTTCTCATGACAAAAACTTGAATGGTCGTGGAGTGGTTAGGCGTAGGCCTTCTCCTATCCCGAGCACTGACGTTTACCGTAGGATTCTCTGTCGCAAAATCACTTACCATTCAAAACCAAAAACACCTTTAATAATAGAACGAAGTTTTCTTCGCATTGAATTAAAGAGAGAGGATTAAGTGTAGTCTTCTTCCTCTCCGAGTATTGGGATGCTCACTGTAGTGGGGGTGGTCTCGATACTCGTATTTCGATACAAAGACGCTACGTTCGCCACACCATTTCCATAATAAAAACTTTGAGATAAAGAATTGGGTACTACCTGCAAGGGGTTACTATCCGAGGACCTATCTCACCCCTAAAAAACAAATCCACAAATCAAATGTGACATCTTGCCTCGCCTGGCGAAAACCTAATATCTTTCAAAAAGGATATGTTACGTCCGTTCTACCGCAAACAGGTAACGCATAAGTCTCCTCACATGCGAGCAGCAAAATACCTAAACTGCTAGAATACGCACGATAGCATCATCCACAAAACATCAACACACCGCAGGCCGAACTACGGCTGCTCTGATTCTTTACTTTTTCAAGTAAAGATACGTAGGCACAAGGGCCACAATCCTTGTCGAGCACATTCCCCCTTATATCTGTAGTTCCCCGAACTACGTCGACTCTGATTTTCTCATATCCGTTGAGAATACGTAGGCCTAGGACCGCGAAGTCCTACCGAGTCCGTCATTTCTCTCTTCTTCCCTGTTACCTCCTTTCCCCGTTTCTAAACCCTTTTCTGTATCTTTTGGAACACTCTTCATAGTAAAATCTTTAAGCAAATAAATTCACACATTCGACAAGCAAATGGTTCCCATCGAGTACGATGGATGCGAGGGGTGCTAATACCTTCCCCTCGCATAACCGGCTTCCGAACCCGTTCTTGGTCACGAGACCATCTTATCCATTTCTTTCTTAAGGTTTTCTCGATATTTTCCTTTCCCCTCATGGGATAAATAAAGTTCGGTGGCGACTCTTCTATCCTTTCCTTTTCGCCTTCCCCGTCGTTGCGCGTATTTTTCGAGTAGCGACACCAGGAAGATTGGAGTTCATGGTTTCCTTTTGCATTTCCTGATGGAAAAAGCCCGAAAGTTTGCCAAGAAGGGTCGCTGGGATGTATTCAATGCCTTCTTAGCCCTTTGTATCTATGGGATCGTGCTATTCCCAAGTCATCTGGATTTCATAAGCATGGATGCTTGCCACATATTTGCCTCCGGGAATCCAGTACCCACTCTCCTCGGAGACGTTTACCATTCAGTTCACAGCAAGAATGAAAACAGAAAGGGGAAGAACGTGGCATGTTGTGCTCCTTTACTGTATAAGTGGTTTGCTAGCCATCTTCCTAAATCAGGGCCTTTCATTGATTCTGCTGAGTCTTCACCTTGGTCTGCACGGTTGATGGGTTTGACTGCTGACAATATTATCTGGTTCGATAGAGATCTGCTGGGCAAAGATATTGTGTATAGCTGTTGTGGCTTTCCTAATGTCCCCTTGGTCGGAAGGAATGGATGTATCAACTACAATCCATCTCTGCTGATACGACAATTTGGTATGCACTACGAGGTCCTCTGGAAGGGATAGAGATACGGGAATCTCTGTATCTCACAGGGTTACTTGAAGGTGATACTTTGGTCAAGGTACAGAATGCTTGGAGCAAAATTCGCCGAAAGGGGAAACTCTTGCTAGGAAAAAGCAACAACAAGGCCTTTGATTCGTATGTGACTTGGATTCGAGAAAGAGCCGCCAAGTTTCTAATGTTGTTTCCTGTCATGGAACCCTTGTGTAATCCCGTGTACAAAGAGCCTACTACAGTTGATATTCAGAAATTCAACCAGGTACTCCAAGAGAAGGAAGAGCTATGAAAGGCCAACGAAGAGTTGGAGAAAGAGATCGCTCAACTTCGGAAAGAGAAAAGTGAAGTCGTTTATACCTGCAAGAAGCAGACTGAGATGATCAACCGTCTAGGCTCTAACCTGACCAAAGAAACTGATGCTAGGGAACATCTGGGGTTGGACCTGAAGTCAGTACATGGCGTGTTGACAACCAAGAAACAGGATCTGGACAGAGTGTATCGGAAGTTAACCCAGTACGAGAGGGTCTGGAGCAGCACCATAGCCAAGTACAAAGAGCGGGAAGAAAAGCTGAATCAGCAAGTAGCCGAGCTAGAAGCTCAGATTGCGGTGAAAGACGAGAAGACAGAGGCTGAAGCCTCGCTGCGGCGAGATGTCCAATATAGATTGGTTGAGGCCGAGGCGGATTTGCAAGATTCTCAACTCCGAGCTGATGCTAAAAGGAGAAGAGTCGAGAACCATTCTAAAGAAGGTGCTTCTAGGAGCGTTTTTGATAACCTCCCAGAGTCCATCAGGCAGAGGGACCTGCTGGCCCATGGCTTGCTTACTCAGTCAGATTATCCCGCTACAAAGAAGTTGTTAGAAGATCTTCGTGCCCGTGGCCGCACCTGATCTTTTTGTATTTTCTTTGTACATTTTATGCATTGATATGCTGATCACCGCCAGGTCTGTTGGTTGGGGTCATGCCTTATTGCTTCAGTTGTATGTGATTACAGTTGTACGCTACCCGAGCGGGCTTTCCAGATGAATATATGAGGATTTCTTTTCCATGATTGGATCATAGACTTTATTTGTCTCAGAAACTAGGATCGGGGGGGGGGGGGGGATCTCCCCAGGGCAGAGACACAAGTTTTCATTTGCATGAAGCATTTTCATAACGAGCACTTTGTCGTTTTTTCTAACCCTTTGTGTATACAGGTTGTTCCAGGATTGACCGAAGACCGATCCACCGCTATCCGACCCGAGCGAATCAAGCTAGAGCAATGGAACAAGTGCAGACTAACGTCTAGGAACTCCAAGAGAGGATGGACCGCTTCATGGAGCTCATGAAAGTGGTTGCCAACGGCCAAGACCAGCTCAGAACATTGGTCCAGCCTCTGATCTCAAGGGTTGACAACAACGGTATACTTCATGGAGGGAGTGTTCCAACCCCGCCTCCTGTTGAAACTCCTCATGGTGGCATCCCCGTGATCGGGGGGAATGGAAGTGGTAACGGCAATGTGATCACTAACATCGGGCTCAATGGTAATACAACTGGCGTCGGTGATGGAAACTTTGAGGCTAATGGCAACGCTGGACTGGGCAATGGCAACACAGGTGCTGGAAATCTGTATGGGCCTCAGCCATGGCTAGAAGATCGTCAAGAAGATTTGTTCTCACAGAGGAGCGCTGAAGGAGAACTGACTGCTGAAGCACGTCTGAGGTTTAAGGCACTCGAGGAAAAAATGAGGAATTTCGAGAACCTGAACACTATGGGGGTTGACATGACTAAATTGGGATTGATTTCTGATTTCAAGGTGCCTCCTAAATTCAAGTACCCGAATTTGAGAAATACAAGGGCACCACTTGCCCTCGTGTCCACTTAAGGTCATACTACCGAAAGATGTCCGCTCACTCTGAAGACGAGAAGCTGCTGATGCACTTCTTTCAGGATAGCTTGTTCGGGCCATCCTTGGAATGGTACATTGGTTTGGAACCCACCAGTGTGCGCATATGGAAAGAACTGGCTGAGACCTTTGTACACCATTATCAGTATAACAGTGACTTGGCTCCGAACCGGGTTCAACTGCAGAACTTGTCACAGAGGAAATATGAGGGGTTCAAAGAATACGCCCAGCGGTGGCGTGAATTAGCGGCTAGGGTTCAGCCACCGATGGTTGAACGAGAGCTTGTTGAAATGTTTGTAGCCACTCTCCCGGGGGTCTATTACGAGAAATTGGTCAGCGGTATGTCAGGGAGTTTCTCAGATCTCATTATTACCGGCGAGCACGTTGAAAACGGGATCAAACTAGGAAAAATTCAAGGTGGTGACCTATCCTCAGCTGGAGGAGGAAAGAAACCATACAGTAACAAAAGGCGTGAAGGAGAGACGAGCGCCATGTCCAACGCTCGAAGGAAGGGTAAGGGCCAACGCCAGCAGGTGGCTAGCATAACCATCCCTGTTGTCCAACAACCACAGCAGCAGCCAAATTAGCAAGGGTACAGAAGGTATCAGAGCAGGGCACCTCTCTCAAGTCGTCACCTTGAGACACCTCCCATGTCTTATGCTCAGCTATTACAAACTCTGCTTCAGTTACAGTTAGTCCATAAGAGAACACTGGCTCTCTTGACAGTGGCACCTCCGCAGGGTTATGATACGAATGCAACATGTGATTTTCACTCAGGGGCACCCGGCCACACGATAGAAAACTGCAAAGCCTTCAAGCATAAGGTGCAAGATATGGTGGATGCTAAGATCATCAATTTCTCAGATAATGTGCCGAATGTCACAAAGAATCCTATGCCGAATCATAGGGGAGGTGGGGTGAATGCCATTATTGAAGAAGAGGATTTAGATGTGTTGACTGATGTCAAGGATCTGAAGACACCGCTTAGCTTCGTTAAAGCCAAGCTGATAAAGAGAGGCTTTTTTCCGGGCTGTGGTGAACTGTGTATGGGCTGTGCGACTCGTCCTAATGGATGTGAACAGCTGATAGTGGGGATTCAGTGTTTGATGACCGAAGGAATCTTGCAGTTTAGCCGAAGGACCGAATGTGGATCTGGAGAGGTAATGCTGAAGCAGATGATGAGGTTGCCACCATCACCATCCCTCGCCAGACGATAACCATTTCTGCACTCAGGCCGCCCACAATTACCATCACCAAGGCCGGGCCGATACCTTTTGAAAGCACCAACGTTGTCCCGTGGCACTATAGGGCAGACGTCTACTGTAACGGACAGAAGTTGGAACTGGAGCCATCTGGGCAGTCGGTGGATAACCTAGTGGAAATTGATGGAATCACGCGCAGCGGAAGAGTATTTGCTCCACCTGAGATTGTGGTGGACAAAGCAGACAAGGCGGAGGAAACTGATAAGGGAAAGAAAAAAGTCGTTGAGGAAACCCCTCGTGGGGTAGAAAAGGACTTACTTGTAAAGGACGCTGAAGAGTTCATGAGGTTGATCAAGAAGAGTGATTACAAGATCGTGGATCACCTCCATCAAACACCCTCGAAAATCTCCATTCTGAATTTGTTGCTGTGTTCGAAGTCACATCGCAACGCGCTGTTGAAGGTTTTGAATGCCACGTATATACCGCAGGAAATCTCGGTCAACTAGTTGGAAGGGGTAGTAGCCCACGTGAATGCTGGAAACGGGCTAGGGTTCACCGACCTGGAGCTGACGCCGAAGGGAAGAAACCACAACAGTGCCCTGCACATCTCGATAGAGTGTAGGGGAGCAGTTATGGCTCACGTGTTGGTGGACACTGGGTCATCACTAAATGTTCTTCCGAAGAAGGAATTGATGAAGTTAGATACTCGAGGATTGATTTGCACACCCAGTGATCTGGTTGTGAAGGCTTTCGATGGAACCAAGCGTCATGTCTTTGGAGAGGTAACGCTGCCAATCCAAGTTGGGCCGGAGACTTTCGACGCAGTCTTCTACATTATGGACATCATGCCAGCCTACAACTGTCTCTTAGGCCGGCCATGGATCCATTCTGCTGGTGTCGTGACCTCCACGTTGCACCAGAAGCTCAAGTATGCTGTCGGAGGCAGCATTGTAACTGTATGTGGCGAGGAAGACATAATGGTGAGCCAAATTTGTCGTCCTTCAAATATGTAGAGATGGATGGAGAAATCCATGAAACCCTATGTCAAGCATTCAAAGTTGTTAAGGTCAAGGACGTGACTCCTGTAATGATTGAGAAACCAGAGATGACTCTCTCTTCCTTCAAGGAAGCTCGGGCCGTTGTTCAAGCCGGATCTACCCCAGGCTGGGGGCAGGTTCTAGAAATACCTAACAAACAGGACAAGCTTGGGTTAGGATACTCTCCTACGGATGAAGCCTCCTCTTCTCATAGTGCGTCGCGAGGTAAAGAGCTGATCCAGTTTACCAGTGGCAGGGTGATATTTGAAAGTGTCAACGCAGTGTCTGAAGACGGCGAAGACAGTGATTACGACCTAGACTCTTGGATCCAGCCAAGCAAACCAGGCCAGAGCCTCACCAACTGGTCCATCAGGGATATCATCCAAGTGACAGGCAAAGAGTAATGATTTACTTTCTCCAATTATTGTACAACCCTATACCCTACCCGGGGCATAGTGGTTTTATTGTCAGGGCCTTGTTTGATTGTGTACATGCATTTTATCAATAAATCAAAAGGTGTTTTTCTTCGCATTCAAATGTTGTGATCTCTGTTATTCCTGTTTTACGTTTGTTTTGAAAAACAACAAAATGGCAATAGGGTTTGTGCTAACCTGCATATCCTTGTTTTAAGCTTAACCCTCGATTTTGCAGGATCCACATAGCAGATGACATCGACTCTGGACCTTCTACGACTCACTTTGACTTCTATTGCCCGATCTATCAAGCCGAAGAAGAGATTGATGAAGACGAAGACCTTCCCGAAGAGTTGGCCCGCTTGTTGAAACAAGAAGAGAAAGTCATTCTGCCTCACGAGGAAGAGATTGAGATTGTGAATCTGGGTTCTGAAGAACTGGTCAGGAACATCAGGATAGGGGCCGCATTGCAGAGTGATGTCAAGCAGAGATTGGTCGAGATGCTGAGAGAGTATAGTGACATCTTTGCTTGGTCATACGAATATATGCCCGGACTCGATACTGACATCGTGGTCCATCACTTGCCGCTGCGAGAAGATTGTCCTCCCGTTAAGCAGAAGCTTAGGAGGACACGACCAGATATGGCCGTTAAGATCAAAGAAGAAGTGAAAAAGCAGCTTGATGCTGGCTTCTTAGCGGTCACTACTTACCCTCCGTGGGTCGCCAACATAGTGCATGTACCGAAGAAGGACGGTAAGGTGCGAATGTGCGTCGATTATCGGGATTTGAATAGGGAGAGCCCTAAAGATGATTTCCCGCTCCCTCATATTGATGTGTTGGTCGACAATACAGCTCAGTTCTCCGTATTTTTGTTCATGGATGGCTTCTCCGGCTACAATCAGATCAAGATGGCGCCAGAAGACATGGAGAAAACTACGTTTATTACACCCTGGGGAACATTTTGATACAAGGTAATGCCTTTCGGTCTGAAGAACGCAGGGGCCACTTACCAACGAGCAATGGTTACTTTGTTTCATGACATGATTCATCATGAGATTGAAGTCTACGTTGATGACATGATTGCGAAGTCCCAAACGGAGGAGGAACACCTGGTCAATTTGCTGAAGCTTTTTGAGAGGCTTAAGAAGTTCAGGTTGAGGCTGAATCCTAACAAGTGTACTTTCGGAGTACGGTCGGGAAAACTACTGGGGTTTATCGTGAGCGTAAAAGGCATCGAGGTTGATCTTGCGAAGATTAAAGTAATACAAGAAATGCCAGCGCCAAAAATCGAAAAAGAAGTTCGTGGTTTCCTGGGCAGAATAAACTACATTGCAAGGTTTATTTCTCAGCTCACGGCCACGTGTGAACCGATGTTCAAATTGCTAAAGAAAGATCAGGCGATTATCTGGAACGAGGATTGCCAGAAGGCATTTGATAAGATAAAACAGTATCTACAGGAACCTCCCATCTTGATACCCCCAGTGGCCGGAAGACCCCTAATCATGTACTTGACAGTTCTTGAGAATAGTATGGGGTGTGTTCTCGGTCAGCACGACGAGACGGGCAGAAAGGAGCATGCCATTTATTATTTGAGTAAAAAGTTCACAGACTATGAATCTCGTTACTCAATGCTGGAGAAAACGTGTTATGCACTAGCCTGGGGTGCCAAACGTTTACGACAGTACATGCTCAACCACACAACCATGCTAATTTCGAAGATGGATCCAATCAAGTACGTCTTCGAAAAGCAAGCGCTTTCGTGCAGGATTGCCAGATGGAAAATGGTGTTGACGGAATACGACATTCAGTACGTTTCCCAGAAGGCCAACAAGGGAAGTGTATTGTCTGAATACCTTGCTGAACAGCCAATCGAGGATTATCAGCCGATGAAATTTGAATTCCCTGATGAGGATATCATGTTTCTCAAGGTGAAGGATTGTGATGAACCGTTGCTCGACGAGGGGCCAGATAGGAAATCCCAATGGAAAATGATATTTGACGGGGCGGTTAATTCTTACGGAAGTGGCATCGGGGCGATCATCACGACTCCTCACGGATCCCACATCCCGTTCACTGCTAGACTGACGTTTCCGGTCACCAATAATGAAGCAGAATACGAAGCCTGCATCATGGGTCTAGAAGAAGCAATTGATTTAAGAACCAAGAACCTAGATGTATATGGTAATTCGGCACTCGTGATTAACCAGATTAAAGGGGAGTGGGAGACTCGTCAATCGAATTTGGTGTCGTACATGAACTATGCCAGAAGGCTGCTTCCGTTCTTTGATCGAGTGGAACTCCATCATGTGCCCAGAGCTGAGAATCAGATGGCTGATGCCTTAGCCATGTTGGCTTCGATGTATAAAGTCAATTTTTGGAATGAAGCTCCAAGGATTGTCCTTTCTCGTCTTGATAGACCTGCATTCGTCTTTGCGATTGAGGAAGCCTCCGATGGCAAGCCATGGTTCCATGATATCCAGACTTTCCTTATGACTAAGGAGTATCCTGCGGGAGCGTCAACCCAGGATAAGAAGACTCTGAGGAGGCTGTCTGGAAATTTTTATCTCAATCCTGATGGAGTTTTGTATAAGAGAAACCACAATCTCGTGCTACTCAGATGTGTATATGAGAAAGAGGCGAGTATGCTCATGGAAGAAGTCCATGAAGGCACATTTGGTACACACGCCGGCGGGCATGCTATGATAAGAAATATCCTGAGAGCAGGATATTACTGGCTGACGACGGAATCAGATTGCTTTAAATTCGTGAAGAGATGTCATAAATGCCAGATTTATGCCGATAAGATTCATGTGCCGTCGTGCCCGTTAAATGTCATGTTTTCCCATGGTCGTTCTCCATGTGGGGCATCGACATGATTGGCAAGATCGAGCCCATGTAAGTACAGAGTATGCCTAAGAGGGGGGGGGGGGTGAATTAGGACTTTAGAACTTTTTCCGGTTTTTATGGTTTCTTGAAATTTTACTGGTTTGTGTTCTTGGTTATGAAAGCAGTAGAAAGTAAAAGAACAATGGACACCAGGATTTATAGTGGTTCCCCTCACAGTTCGAGAGTACTCCACTCCCCTTTCAACATGAAAGAGAGTTTTCACTATTGTTTAATAAAGTACAACCTATCACACCATCAATCAGTGAGGCTTACTATCAAACAATAAAAATCAACAAGTGTACAAGAACAATCCTCTTGTAAACACTCACCCTTGTGTCCAACAATCCTGGATCACAAGTCAGAATACAAATACTTGTAATGATTTTGTTTTGTGAATAATAATATCAATCAAAATTGATCTTCTCCAAATGATCAAAATTCACTCTTATAATTTTCAACACAAGTGTTCAACAGATGAATATGAAATTTTTTATGCAATTATGAACACTTTGAAAGGATTCTAAAAATGGTGAATTTGATTCTAAGAATATTTGAAAATGAATGTTGGAGGTTTTTTTGGAGGTTGGAATGGAAGCATAAAACTTAAAACTAGAAAGCAATGCACTAAAACAACAGCAGCAACATATTCTCTAAAGATCCTCATCCGCCATATCCTCCTCCTCTTCTTCCTCTTGTCCTTCATTTTCTTCATCAGATACAACAAGGTTGCCAGGGTTGGTGTGGTGAGAGGAAAGTACAAGGTTTCGGAGAGAAGCAATGGCCCGGGAGGTTTCTCTATGCTGAGTCATTATAGTTTGGTAAAGGAACTCATTTGTAATGCCTCCTTCAGGTACGGGATAGGCTTGGTTAGCATTGGCTCCTTCATCTGAATACTTATAAGTACCGTCAGTATCCTTAAAAATTCCAGTATTCTTGACAATTGTAATCTCGTTGATCTCAGTTCCAAAATTCTTGATACCAGCCTTGCATAAGGAAGACGGGTTGAAAGAGATAGTTGTTTTTGAAGGTGATACATGATGGTCAGAATCCAATTGACACGAATCTTGTTCTTGATGGAGAAAAGGAGTTGCATTTCTAGATCATTAATTTGGGCATGATTCGAATCCTTGGGAATCAGCACATAACAGATTATGTAATGAAGCATCCGATCAGAAACAGTAAGATTCTTTGCATAGCACAACAGACGAGCAGTGCGTTGGTTGGCGATAATCATCTCTTTTGGAAATCTGCAGATCTGATAGTAGAACTCCATCTTGTCGTAGTTTGACCACGGCCTTTCCACGTGGTTAACTCCCTTTCTCAGAAAGTACCCAGATGATGGTATGTTCAGCATTGCAGCAACATCAGACAGATTTTCTTCCACAACACAGTCTCTAACAATTGTCTTCACAATATGCTCATCATTTGCATTTATAAACACAGACAGTTTATGCATAAAGGATTTGACAAGATCCGGATAGCAGTTTCCAGAGTCCGACACAAATTTATCGATCCTCTGATATTTGAGCAAAGCAGGAAAATCAAAAGATGATGCAGGAAAAGCCTTAAGATTCACATACTTTACTGGGAGGATGGAACGAACTCGGACTTTGAAATCCATTCTGCGCTTCTTGGTTGTTTCCATAGGGATATCTTCTTCATTAGATGCAGAATGATGTTCTGGTAGCTTTCCCTTGCCGCGGTTCGATCCTGAAGCCATGGATGAAAGTTTGAGAGAACTGAGGTTGTGGGTTCTAGGAAGTTAGGGTTTGAGAAGTTGTGGGGATGGTTATGAGGAGTTATCTAACTTTAGAGAGTGGGAGAGAGAAGTTAGGGTTTGAAGAGGGAAGTTCCACAAAACTCTTTAAGAGAGGATATGATTTTGGATATGGATTTGGATACGTAAGAGAATATGGACCACATACAAAATGTATTTATCATAAATAATATTTTCAAAAATTTAATTAATTTTCGTTTCTGATTTTTAGAAAATTTAACAGTGTTAATCGGTTAACCATATATGTTAATCGGTTAACACATTAAAAAATTGAGTCAGAATTGAAAATTTAACAGTGTTAATCGGTTAACCCATATGGTTAATTGATTAACACACTCGAATTTTTGAAAAATATTTAAAAGCAGAATGCATACACATGAAAACATATCACAAATAATGCATACACATATTAGAGAAAAGGTCAGATGTCACCTTCATCAAGAATCCCAAGTTCTCGCCGAATTTTGTAGAATGGTTCTTTCGCCAAAGGTTTGGTGAAGATGTCGACGAGTTGATTGTGCGTGTCGACGAAAGTAACATCTATATCTCCATTCAATACGTGATCTCGAAGGAAGTGATGTCGGATATCTATGTGTTTTGTTCTTGAATGCATGACCGGGTTCTTTGTAATATTGATGGCACTTGTATTATCACATCTAAGAGGAATGCAGCCGAGATCTATACCGTAATCGGGGATTTGTTGCTTGAGCCACAAAATTTGTGCACAGCAACTTCCTGCTGCAATATATTCCGCTTCGGCTGTACTGAGTGCCACACACGCTTGCTTCTTGCAGGCCCATGACACTAATGCATTCTCGAGAATGTGACATATATCACTTGTGCTTTTTCTATCGGTCTTACATCCTGCATAGTCAGCGTCAGAGTAACCAACTAAAGAACAAATACTACCTTTAGGATACCATAATCCGACGTTCATTGTCCCTTTGAGATACTTTATGATTCTCTTTACGGCTGTGAGATGTGATTCCTTCGGACTTGCTTGAAAGCGTGCACACAAACAAACGCTAAACATAATGTCAGGACGACTTACCGTCAAATATAGTAATGAACTGATCATACCTCGATATTTTGTTATATCAACTGGAGTACCGAATTCATCTTGATCAACGTACGTTCCGGATCCCATAGGAGTGGACATTACCTTGCAACTATCCATATCGAATTTCTTCAACAATTCCTTGCAATACTTGGATTGGTTGAGGAAGATGCCATCCTTAGTTTGCTTGATTTGTAGTCCAAGAAAATAATTCAATTTTCCCATCATGGACATCTCGAACTCTCCTTGCATCATAAGTGAAAATTCTTCGCAGAGTTCTTTGTTTGTTGATCTGAAGATGATGTCGTCGACATAGACTTGAACCAATAAAGTGTTTCCTTTGATCTTCTTTATGAACAATGTCTTGTCAACCTTTCCTTTTGTAAATCCTTTCTCACATAAGAAATTGCTAAGGCGGTCATACCATGCTCTTGGTGCTTGTTTTAGTCCGTAGAGTGCCTTTTTCATTTTGTACACATGTGAGGGATTCTTGAAGTCTTCAAAACCCGGAGGTTGTTTGACGTAGACTTCCTCATTAATGTACCCATTCAGGAAAGCGCTTTTGACATCCATCTGGAACAACTGAAAATCCATAGAACAAGCGTAAGCAAGTAGTAATCTAATTGCTTCTAACCTTGCTACCGGAGCGAACGTTTCATCAAAATCAATTCCTTCCTCCTGGTTGTAGCCTTGTGTGACCAATCTTGCTTTGTTACGAACTATGATCCCATTCTCGTCAAGTTTGTTCTTGAACACCCATCTTGTTCCTATGATGTGCTTATGGTCTGGTCTTGGTACAAGACTCCAAACTTGATTCCTTTCGAATTGGTTGAGTTCTTCTTGCATTGCTACAATCCATTGGTCGTCGCCTAAAGCTTCATCAATCTTGGTTGGTTCAATTTGAGATACAAAAGCCATGTTGAGACAAGCATCCTTTAGATTAAGTCAAGTTGCAACGCCTTGGCTAATATCACCAATAACTTTATCTATCGGGTGATCTTTATGCGTTCTCCATTCCTTCGGAAGATCTTGATGTTCTTCAATTATTTGAGTGACATCTTCTTGTGGTATTTCTTGATCCTTTGGAATCTCTTCTTGTTGTTGTGGAGAACCTACTATATCATCATCATAATTCATAATAATATTATCCTCTTTCGAGGGGTTAGTCTCATCAAACGAAACATGAATGGATTCTTCAATAGTAAGTGTTCTCTTATTGAAAATTCTAAATGCTTTACTATAAAGAGAGTAACCAAGAAATATACCTTCGTCGGATTTCTCATCAAACTTACCGAGATTATCTTTGTTGTTGTTGAGAACAAAGCATTTGCATCCGAATATGTGGAAGAATGCTATATTTGGTTTTCTTCCCTTGAACAACTCATACGGAGTCTTTTTGAGGAGTGGTCGAATATTGACACGGTTGCTTACGAAGCATGTTGTACTAACTGCATCTGCCCAAAAATATTTAGGAAGATTTGCGTCGCTGAGCATTGTCCTTGCAAGCTCTACCAGTGATCTATTCTTCCGTTCTACGACACCGTTTTGTTGAGGCGTCCTTGGTGCTGAAAAATTATGAGAAATTCCATACTCTTCGCAAAATTCTTCAAAGTCTGAATTTTGGAATTCTCCACCGTGATCGCTTCTTATAGAGGCTATGGTGAGTGATTTCTCATTTTGAATTTGCTTTGCATATTTCTTGAATGCTTTAAAAGCATCACTTTTCTGCACTAAAAACAATGTCCAAGTGTATCGAGAGAAATCATCAACAATAACTAAGGCGTAGAAATTACCTCTGAAGCTTTTTGTTCTCGATGGACCAAAAAGATCCATATGCAACAATTGAAGTGGTCTTGATGTAGAAACCACTTGCTTGGATTTGAAAGTTGTCTTGGTCTGTTTTCCCTTTTGACATGCATCGCATAACTTATCCTTGATGAATCTTATCTTCGGAAGACCAACAACTAGATCATGCTTTATTAATTTGTTTAGATGCTCCATGTGAATGTGAGCAAATCTTTTATGCCAAAGCCATGCCTCGTTGTTGTTCGCCATAAGACACTTTACCTTCAAGGAAGAGTCATCAAAAGAAATCATAAAAATGTTATTATATCTTTTACCTTTTAGCAAAATGTCATGAGTGACTTCATGTTCTATCAAGCATTCCTCCTTTGTGAAGTTGATTCGGAATCCTTTGTCACATAATTGACTTATGCTAAGTAGGTTGTGTTTAAGGCCTTCCACATAAAGAACGTCTTTGATGATTGTACATGGAGGTGCACCAATGGTTCCAACTCCAAGAATTTTTCCCTTATTATCATCACCGTAAGTGACGTATCCTTTGGCCTTTAATGATAGACTTGAAAATTTGTTTATGTCTCCCGTCATATGCTTCGAGCAACCACTATCAAGATACCATTGATTTGTGGTTGTCTTCAAGCATGCCTACAAAACAAAATTAGGTAGTGTTAGGTACCCAAATTGCTTTGGGTCCTTGATAGTTAGTACCCTTTTCAACCCACACATAATGCCCTTTTGCAACACCAATATTACGTACATAGCAGGCATTAGGTGTGTGCCCTTTAATTCCACAGTAAAAACACGTAGGTTGAAAATGACTTCTATACCTAGGAATATAATTCTTTTTCTTATCAATTATTTTCTTGTTATGATTTTGATGCTGAATTTTAGAAGTGCTTGTCTCTTCTTTAACAATTTGTTCACTTGCTCTTACGAAAATGGTCTTATTGGTGCTTGGTTTTGAAAATTTAGAATATCCTAATCCACTTTTATCATTAGGATACCTTTGATGTTTAAGAATTTCTTCCAAGCCAATTTGACCTTTTTCGTATCTTTCTAAAACTCTTTTAAGTTGAACAATTTGAAAAGACAAAGACTCACAATTCTTACATGCAAGACTTTGTTTTTCATCCATCACTTTTTGCTTTTCATCTTCAATATTTTTCAAGAAGGCAGAATTTTGTTTTTCTAAAAGTAGAATTCTTTTCTTTTATGATGAGATGTCTTTATACAAAGTCTTGCACTCTTTTAGAAGTTCATCTATAATTTCTTGTGCATCATTATCATAGACGGAAAAATTACTACTAACCTCATTTTCGTCATAATGGTGAGAGGCCATTAAAGCCATATTTGCGCATTCATCGCTATCTGATTCCGATGATGAACTCACTCCGTTGTCGTCCCATGCGACATAAGCCTTCTTCGTTTTGAAATCCTTCTTGCCTTTGAATTTTCCTTTATTTGCGAGTTTCAGGCAATCTGGCTTTATGTGACCTTGTTTCCCACATTCGTAACATGTAATTTCTTGGTTTGATGTGGGTGCCTCCTTTTTCCTGAAATGTCTATTCTTTTTAGAAAAAGAAGAAATTTTATTATTATTAAAAAACTTACCAGGCTTCTTTACTAGAAGCATGAAATTTTCGTCTTCGAAAGATTCGTCATTTTTATCATCCCTTGTGTCAATCTTCAAGGCAATTCCTTTGGATTTCTTGTCTTGACTTTCATGTTTCTCAAGCCTTCCAAGTTCCAGTTCATGCTCTTGAAGTTTCCCGAATAATGAAGTGGATGTCATTGTTGAAAGACTTTTCTTTTCTGAAATGGCGGTCACCTTCGGTTGCCATTCTCTTATCAAGGATCTTAGGACTTTTAAGTTGAGATCATCATTGGTGAAGGTCTTCCCGAGAGCAATCAGATGATTTGTTAGATGAACGAACCTTTTTTGCAAGGCAACAATAGATTCACCGGGCTGCATACGGAACATCTCATATTCTTGACTTAACGTGTTAAGTCTTGATCTTTTTACTTCTGTTGTTCCTTCATGCGTTTCTACCAAGGAATCCCAAATCTGTTTTGCCGATTGACACTGTGATATGCGAAAGAATTCATCCATACTGAGAGCGCTTTGAAGTATGTTGATTTCTTTCTTCTCATTCAAGATTCTCTTCTTGTCATCTTCATCATATGAGGATTTAATCTTTGGGGTTCCAACACCATTTACCACACTTGTAGGAACATGTGGACCAGTTTCTACGGTTTCCCATATACCATCTCCTTGAGCCTCAAGATGTGCCTTCATACGGATTTTCCAAAAGTCGAAGTATTCTCCAGAAAAGAGTGGTGGCTTGTTACTACTTCCACCATCTTTGAAAACCAGGTTAGTACTAGCGGAAGCCATTAGGATCGATAGGAACAGGTTACCTTAACCAGCTCTGATGCCAATTGTAAGTACAGAGTATGCCTAAGAGGGGGGGGTGAATTAGGACTTTAGAACTTTTTCCAGTTTTTATGGTTTCTTGAAATTTTACTGGTTTGTGTTCTTGGTTATGAAAGCAGTAGAAAGTAAAAGAACAATGGACACCGGGATTTATAGTGGTTCCCCTCACAGTCCGAGAGTACTCCACTCCCCTTTCAACATGAAAGAGAGTTTTCACTATTGTTTAATAAAGTACAACCCATCACACCATCAACCGGTGAGGCCTACTATCAAACAATAAAAATCAACAAGTGTACAAGAACAATCCTCTTGTAAACACTCACCCTTGTGTCCAACAATCCTGGATCACAAGTCAGAATACAAATACTTGTAATGATTTTGTTTTGTGAATAATAATATCAATCAAAATTGATCTTCTCCAAATGATCAAAATTCACTCTTATAATTTTCAACACAAGTGTTCAACAGATGAATATGAAATTTTTTATGCAATTATGAACACTTTGAAAGGATTCTGAAAATGGTGAATTTGATTCTAAGAATATTTGAAAATGAATGTTGGAGGTGTTTTTCAAAATTGAAAAACTCAGAATTTATATGTGTAAACACACCTTTTCCAACAGGTATATTTGAGTATAATTCAAAATATGAACTGGTATAATTTTCAAACCATTTTTGAACTTGAAACAAAGCCATTTTTCAAAATACGTTCAGTGTTAATCGGTTAACCTATATGGTTAATCGGTTAACACTTGAACGTTATACCAGAATATTCAAAATTTGAAATGGTTAACCGGTTAACCTATATGGTTAATCGGTTAACACTGCTATTTTTCAGAAAAATGCTTTTTAAAAATAAATGTTATACCAATTCTAAAGTTTCAAAAACATGCTAATGTAATATGCCAAAATGATTGATGTTTTTGAACACTTGTATATCAGTTATAAGGATAGATTTTGATATACCCGCAATGCATCCAAGTCTTGAAGAATCATAGTTCCATATGCAGCTTGACTTGAAAGATAGCTTGACTTGATCTTGATTCCTTTGAAAGACTTGACTTTTTGCAACCAAGAGATGAACTTGAGTAGTGTTGACATCATCAAAACTAGAGATTGAAGCATGCTTCTACAGCCCACTGCTTCTAACGGTCATCGCTACATTCTAGTAGCCATTGACTACTTCACCAAGTGGGTGGAGGCAGCCTCATATGCTAACGTGACCAAGCAGGTGGTGGCTAAATTTATAAAGAGGGACATCATCTGTCGTTATGGAATCCCCTAGCGGATCATTGCCGATAATGGTTCGAATCTGAATAACAAGATGATAAAGGAGCAGTGCCAGAGTTTCAAGATTGAACACCACAACTCATCTCCTTACCAGCCGAAGATGAATGGCGCCGTTGAAGCGGCCAATAAAAACATTAAGAAGATTGTACAGAAGATGGTTGTGACCTATAAAGATTGGCACAAGATGTTGTCTTTTGCATGCACGATTATCATACGACGGTATGCACATCAACCGGGGAAACTCCTTTCTCACTGGTGTACGGTATGGAAGTTGTCCTATCGTTAGAATTTGAGATTCCTTCTTTACGAGTTTTGGTTGACGTGAAACTCGATGAGGCAGAATGGATTAAGAACTGACTAAACCAACTCAGTCTAATGGAAGAGAAGAGGTTAGCATCAATTGCATATGGTTGTCTGTACCAAAGACAAATGAAGAAAGCTTATGACAAGAAGGTACGTCCTAGAAGCTTTCAGACGGGTGATCTCGTCCTGAAGAAGATTCTTCCTCCACACTCCGATCACCGGGGCAAGTGGACTCCCAATTACAAAGGTCCGTACATTGTCAGCAAGGTCTTCTCGGGAGGAGCCTTGTTGTTATCCACGACGGATGGCGAAGATTTTGCATCCCCGGTGAACGCGGACGCAGTTAAAAAATACTTTGCTTAAAAAATGACCCGCTGGAAAGAAAAAGATTATCCAGGCAAAAATGGGGCATCCCGGCGAACCATAAAAAAGGAAAAAGGTTCGGGCAAAAATTAGGGATATGAATGGAAAAAATGTACACCCGCAAAGTCGAAAACCTGGAAGGGCGACTTTGGCAAAAAAGGGTATCCCGGTGGATCGAAAACCCGAAAGGGCGATTCAGGCAAAAGTTAGGGATTTGAAAAAGCAAATGACTGCGTTCCGCGTGTGGACTTTCATTGTTTAGTGGTTTGGAAGACCTGAGGGCTGTTTGTCTGAATCAATCTCTTCTGAAGCTGAAGCGTCGGAGAAGTATCGAAGTCGAGTGGGTCATAGAGGGATCAACTCATGGTGTTCATCTACGCCACATTGCCTACATTTGTGTATATACTGCTGTATATTTATGTTTTTATATTGGCGCAGCTTCCTCATTCCCGGAGCTTGCATCTGTTGTAAAACATTCTTACCCATTCAGGGGTTCGTCATCAATAAAATATATACTACTCAGCAATTCTGTTTGTTTGTTTAGCATCTATCTGTTTTGTTTGCGAAAAAGAACGCCGATGTTTTTGATAAAATGCGCATACATAAACTTACTGGCCTAGGCCACCGATTGTTGAAACAATGAATTACTTGAACATTGTCACAAGATGATAACCTTGATAGGTCCCTTTGAGAAGGGTATCTTGGCTGTTTGTTTGTGTTGTTGCAGGTATAGCATATTCCAGACAGTACGCCGTATGTTTCCCAAGCAGGATGATTCCTTCTACCCCAGCGAGTGTAGCAGCATCTCCCCGTGGAGTTTGAACATGAGATTGTAAGCATTGATATGTCTCCCCAAGCAGAGAAGATCCCCTCCCCAATCAGATGCATCCTAGGCAGGATCACCCCCTCCCCAGCTGAGTCATGCGCTAAAGTGTAGGTTCATTCCCAGCACGGAGTCAGTGTGCAGTTTCTCTTAGAAGACTATTCGCAAGTGTGCAGCTTTCGATAGTTCCAGACTGAAGTCTCCCAGCAGAATTGAGATTCCCCACAGAGTCGTACTCTCCCCAGCAAGCAGGATGACTCTTTCTTCCCCAGCCGAGCTGGAAAATCCCCAGAGAGCCGAGTCCCTGGAAGTCGTGCGGGTCGTGATTGGTTTTCCCCCAGTAGAGAGTACTGAATAGTTGATGCTGTATTGTCCCACCGGAGTCGTTATCTCTAGGAGAGCTTCGCCGCGAAGGCCGTGCAGTTTATTTCTGCAATTGATATCGTTCCTTCAACAGTTTGTGGTTTGAATACCTGGTTGAGAGGGTTCAAATTCTCGTAGAACTTTGTTCCCCTACAGCAGTCGACTGAAGTTCGTTTCCCCAGGCGGAATCCAATTGAGATTGGTGTGACTTCTTCTTTCCAGCAGGATGATTCCTCTTCTCCACCAGAGTGGTCCTTTCTCCTTGACAGGAGGATTCTCCCTTCAGCATTTATTTTGCTGATGGGGTCGTAGCATCTTGCATGATTGCATAGCATTTACCCTAAAAACGTGTAGCATTTCCACCGTGTGGAGCATTGCACCATTGTCAAAGCATATGCATACGAAACATAAGCTAGGTCGTTACCGTTCTTGTTTTGCAGGTGTTCCTCCGCAGAATGGTTTGATCAAGATGATTCTTGAATTCCTCAGCGAAGTTATTTGCCCAAGATGATTCTTGAACTCTCCAGCGAAGTTATTTGTCCAAGACGATTCTTAAAATCTCCGGTGAAGTCGCCAGAGAGGGTTGCTCAAGTTGATGCTTAGAGTCTCCGCCAGAGTGATTTCTCAGGATGATTCCTGAAATCTCCAGCAGAGTTATTGGTTCAAGATGATTCTTGAAGTCCCCGGTGGGGTTATTTGTCCAAGATGATTCTTGAAGTCCTCAACAGAGTTGATTCACCCAGAATGATTTCTGGATCCCCGAAGCAGAGTTACTTGATAGTTCCCCAGAATTCCCCAGCGGAGATGGGTCATCCCCAGCAGGTTTTAAACAGAAGTTGAAACGTCCTTGAAGACTTGATGATTGAAGTCCGGCAGCGGTGCCAAAACCCCAGACTTACTGATGAAGTCCAACTATGATGTCGAAGTAGTTTGCCTAGCTGACGCAGGGTGCCTGACGGAAAAAGAATGTATGTCCTTATTGGTCCGTGATTGATTAAGGGTTTTATTTCAAGACTTGCTGACGAAGTCCAGCTACGATGTCGAAGCAGTTTGCCTAGTTGACGCAGAGTGCCTGACGGCAAAAGATTGGGTATCCTTATTGACCCGTGAATGATTAAGGATTCCATTTGAATACTTATTGACAAAGTCCGACTGCGAGACCGGAGCAGTTCTCTCAGCTGATGCGAAGTGCCTGATGGCAGAAGTTTGGATATCCCTATTTGGTTCATGATTGACCGAGGATTCTATTCTCGACTTACTACCGAAGTCTGGCTGACGCCCGGAAATTTCTTTGAATGCCCGACGGCATGATTAACTTGATTGTTAAAAAGTTCCTAATGACCTGATGGGTCCCGAGGAATTCTTCTGCCGGAGTGCCGCAGAGCGCCTGACGGCAATATCAGCTATGTATCACCATTTACCGAGTGACCAGTGATCCCTTGATGACTTGAGGACAAATATCTATAGCAAAATCAGATGGTCATCCTGACGGAGATTTGAGATTAGGCCATTCACCAATTACCGTGTGACCAATCCCCCCAGCAGAGTTGTCGTGCAACTGTCATGCGCAGTTTTGGAAGATGTTCCTACCAATCAGAGTATCGTTTACCTGTGCGGTTGGCAAATTGCCAGTTACCGTGTAAGCGATGACCCCTTGATGATTTGAGGATGCAACGATATCAGATAAATCAGAGAATCATCCTAATGGAGATTCAGATCAGTATTTCTCCAGCTAGTTGTTGTGCAGCTATTGTTTCAGTTTCCGAAGAGTTGTCCCCATCAGAGTACCGTATACTTGTGCAGTTGGAAAATTTCTGGGTTTGTTGGTATTCAACCGTCTTTCAGCTTGATTGTTTGAGAGTCGTTCGCTTCTCACCCAGTCAGGTCCAAGCCGTTTGAATAGGGGCAGCTGTTGCACCCCAAAATTTTCCCAACATCTCTTCACCTAGCTTGTGTTTCATTTCATTCACATTAGCATTATCATTTGCATTTCATTGACATGTATGCAGGAGATCAACAGGTATGATTACCAATCAAGAGCTATATGAAGCTAGTTGGGAGGCTTATTCAGGTGTTCAAGGGTTGATATCCTTGTCAGAGAAGTTAAAAGATCCTCAGAGAGAGTGATTGAAGCCAAGAGGGTGTGTCTCCTAACTTGAGAGTTGTGGGAAGTCATCAGATGATTCTGAAGCCATGAAGTTAGACTTGAGGTCTTGAGAGAGCTCATGAGAAGTGTTGAAGATCACTTTGAGGCCTAAACAGGTCATTGTGTAAGAATAAGAAGCCTCAGCCAGGATTGATGCAGCTAGGGTTTGACTGAGTCAACCCTAAGTCAACTGAGGATTTGAAGAAGGTTGAGACTTAATTCAAGAGCCATGTGATCATGGATTGATACATTGAGATGTTCTAAGAATTATTTCAAGGTTAACTCATCATGATTGAAGAGTTTGAGAAGTTTCAAGCTAGGGTTTCTAAGACTTGACAGTGTAAAATCCCCTAGTTTGACCCCTATCTTCAAGGCAATTTAACTCAAGATATGATTGTCATCTCATCTTGATCCCAAAATGATTTTTGTAGAGCATGATCTTATCTTTAATTTGATTACTAGAAGTCCTTGATACGGTTTATATAACTAAAGTTATGAGCCAGACAAGTTACAAGTCATCTGAGGCATGTGAATTTGGAGCTTGAAAGTTACCCAACTTGCATGGCACTTTTTCCCTAAAAGGATGATTCCTATGAACTTTTGGTCAACATGAATTATGTTCCTTATTCTCTTAGCTTTCTATATAGTACTAGAAGTCCTTGATAGGATTTATATAACTCAAGTTATGGCTTTGACAAGTAAAGGGTATTTTGGGAAGTTGTGATTATGGGTCATTTTTGGTTATGGGTCATTTTCACAAACCTAGACATCTCAAATGAAATTTTGTTCAACTTGAAAGTTTCTCAAAATGAGGTTTTTACCTTGACCATGCATCAAGGAGGCATTTAAATGGCCCAAGGAGAGACTTGGTTCAAAAGGTTGTGAAAAAGGAAGAATTAAAGGCATTAAATGACCAAAAATTCAAATAAATCATTTTATGTGCAAATGAGGCAAAATTATAGGTCATTTTGAATGGAAAAAGCATTTTGGAAACTTTGGCAATGTTGGAATTTTGATTTGAGTCCAATATCATGCGCTTTTCCTTTGTTTCTTCATGAGGAAGTAACATAACATACACAAGCCATTGGGTGAAAACAAGGAGAGAATCACCACCATTCATGTTCAAAATCTCATGAAAAGTTGAATGCAAGCTTGCTAAGGCCAAAACAGAGTGGGAATCGTGACTGGTGTAAGTGAGATTTTGGAGAGAATTTGAAAATCCAATTTCTCATTCTGAAGCTTTAAGAGAGTTCTAGATGATTCTAATGAGTTCTATATAAGTTGGTAAGTGTGTTCAACCATTTTTTTGGTGAAGATTGAAGCCTGAAGCAGAGAGTGAAGTTGAAATTTTAGAGGTGTAAGTGAGAATCGAATTCTGAGTTTCAGGCCAAATCAAGGGAAAGTGAAGATTGCATTAGCTTTGGAAGGAGTTTTGGAGTGTATCTGCATCATCTTGGAGGCTGAAGTGATCAAGAACCTCTTCTGATGTTCTGATGAGATTCAAGATTGAGGTGTATTTTGGAATAGCTATCGGGTTTGAAAATCCATGGAGATTTAGATGATTCTAAGGTTGGATTCATGATCAGCATGAAAAATTGGACAAGATGATGTATCATTTTGTAATTTTTGATGAACTGTGTGTTGGTCTTCACAGGAGAAGACGGTGGCACCACTGCTCAGGCCACCATTTGTAATTTCCCTCCATCTGAATGTTTGAACAAGGAAGATGCGCTACAGGCGTTGGATCATCCTGAAGAATTGACCAAGTAACCCAAACAGACGACCCCGATTGAGCTTGAAAGGGCTGACTATTGACTGAAGCAAATACACACAGTTTCACTTAACTGAAGTAAATGGGCCTAGCGCTTGGATTGATATCCACACCCCCCATCTGGCCCAACCCACATGATGAACTGATCAGAGTTGCTATTTGCCACGCAAGCTTTGTTAATTTCTTTTGTTTTTCTTTTAATTTCATCATTTCATGTTAGTTTGACAATAATTCATAAAAAATAGAAAAATAGGTCAATTAATTACAGATTTTCCCCCCTGATTCATGATTGAATCTAGAATTTTATTGAATAAAAATATTAAGAAAATCATGCATTTTCAATATTTGTGCATTTTTACATTTTATTTGATAATAAAATTGCCATGGTTGATACCTCTGTTTGATGATTTTTGTGTGAGCATTTGGTGATGAATTTTTGCTTGATTTTTTGTGTGTTATTAGCTTAAACATGTATGCTCCCATAGTATTTTTCTCACATTTTTGTGATGAAATTAGGTGTTGTTTTTAGGTTGAAACATTAGGTGATCCCTTTTAGGGCTTAAGTTTAGTACCTTATAGTGTAGAATTTATTTCTAGGTCTCATTTGAGGATTTGATCTCTGGAATTAACATGGTAGAGTTATGGTTGACATAGGTTCCCATAGTTATTTTTGTAGGATTTTATAATTGATTTTAGTATTTTAGTTAGAATTAACTTTATTACTAGGTTTTAGGTGATCCTAACTTGCTAATTCAACTAGAATGATTTCATTAGTTCCCTTAGACTAGGGTTTTGCTTCTCTTGCTCTTGGATGATGATGAAGACTTGTGTGGGCTGTTTTGGAATGCATGGTGGAGCTTGGACTTGAAGATTGCTCTCCCTTTGGTGTAGTTTGTTTAGGGTTAAGGATTAGGGTTTTTAGGGAGATCTCTTAGAATAGATTTTCTTCCTTCATGAAACATGGAAGGTGTTGATTACTTCCATTCCTCCCTATGATGTAAGGTCCCCTTGTGAAGGCCTCATCCCTCCTTTGATAGGATGTGTGGCTCTTCACAAGTTGGTAGAACCTTTGAGGGTTCCTTTCTTTGATGGTGGAATGCTTAGAGGTGACCCTTGGTCTTCACTTTGCTTCTCCCTATCCCCACCTTGCTCTTGTTAGATGAATCTTTCTCCCTTGCTAGAGGATGGAGTTCCTTGCTAGAAGATTGAAGATGCTATAGGTTACACTTCCCCTTTGTTTGAAGACTGCCTTTGGAGCTGAAGCTTGAAGATCAGGATGAACAAGTTGACACTTGTGGGAAGAGGATTCAAATTGAAATTGAGAGCTGAAGCTTGAAGGAGAAGAACAAGTTGACACTTATGTTTGATGCAGTGAAAGATTGAATAAGAAATTTGACACTTGCTATTGAAGGTGAAAGCCTTGAAGAACAGTTACAGACTGAGGACTGAGCTGCTGTCAGAGGATTACTTTGTTGTGAAGTTGTGGAAGCTGTTGATCTGCTTTCTTTCCTGTCTGTTTGCTTTCTGTGCAACTGTATTGATGTGACTTGTGTGATTTGCTTGATGCATTAGAATAAATTCATGTTTAAATTGTGTTAAGCTAGGAGCATGATTGCACTAGAGGTTGAGTTGCTCCCTCTGCTTGTATTTTTACTGTGTGGCTTTGCTTGCTGGTATTCGGTAGAGCCCTGCTCCCTTGCCTGTGTTGTTTGTGATTTGCTTGATGGAATTTTATTTTTTCTGTATGATTGCAGTTATTCATATCTGGCTTGAGGTTGAGATGAGCTTGTGGAGGCTGATGCCCCACACACCTTTCCTACCTCACTTGCATTGCATGCATTTTACAGTCGTTTACTGTTTACTGTTTTAGCTGATGCTTTATCTGTTTTTGTTTATCATTGACATGATCCCCTAGGAATCTCACTTCCTTTGATAAGGAAGTGATGATTAGAACTTTAGGTTGAAACCTATGCATGATAACTTCTAGGATATCCCTGTTTCAAACTTCAACCATAGGATGAATCCTTGGCATGACAACATTAGGACTTGATAGTCTCCCCGTAGTTGTCCTCGTCTCAAACAACAGTAAAAAACGTAATAAAGGCAAGTTAGTATAAGCGCGATACGAGCCTTAAGATACTTGGGTAATCATAATTGAGCGGCCTCCTCTCAATCGTCTAGAATGTTTAGTATACGTCCTTTGGACGATATCCGACACATTCGTTCCCAGGTCATAGTCTCTAGTGTTGTACGAACTACAGACAACTAAAAAACAGTTCTTCCATAAAAGACAAAAAACAAACTCCAAACCTTTTTGCCTAATGGGCCCATAATTCAAAGGAAGCTTTTCTGAAGAAAAGAGTGTCATTAACTCCCAGTTCTACCGCAAACGGTAACGCCTAAGTCTCCAAGGGTCGAGCTGCATGCACCAAGCTGCTGGAACTGTTTGTTAACCCTACTCGAAAAAACAAATGAATCTGAATTCCCGTAATCCATATTATCCTGAACTATGTAAGCTCTGATCTCTCATGCCTGTTGAGAGTACGTAGGTACAATACCGATGTATTGGCGAGCCACCTTCCCCTTGCGTAACCGACTCTCGAACCCCGACATTGGTTGCGATGACCTTGTCTTATACCTCTTCGTCAGGTTTTTCCGATCGTTTCCTTTCCCGCTCTGGGGGATAAATAACAAAAGGTGGCGACTCTTCTGTTTTGCCGGCACCTTATTTTCGCGGTAGCGACACTTTCCCGTTCTAAGGGATAAATAACGAAAGGTGGCGACTCTACTGTTTTGCCGGCACCTTATTTTCGCGGTAGCGACAGTAGGACACTGCTGATTGAAGGCAGGTGTAACAGTAGCTACATAGGGTTGTTGAGCGTACTGAAACGGATAACCTTGATATTGAATATAATTCTGCTGATGTTGCCAAGGTTGATGAGCATCCATTTTACGGTTATACCTGCTCGAGTGACTCTTCGGGCATGTAGCTCTTTTATGATTGTCAAAGCTCAGAGTTTTAAACTCTGGAGGACTGACTTGTTGAACTGGTTGTGCAATAGGAGACACCAAACTGGGTTGAAGACCATAAGGAGGTACATTTATAACAGTAACAGCCGGTTGAGGATCCATGATAACACCGGTAACTCAGAAACAACAGTAGGCTGAGTATCCATCTTTGCATTAAGAGCTTACAACATCTCCATAATTTGCGCCACACTTCCTCGAAGATCTTTGAGTTCATTGCTGATACGATCAATCTCTTGACTATGCTCTTCCATCCTTTTCCGAGCTTGGGCTCTAGTGTTATACTGATGCGGAGGACCCCGGTTGAGGACCCTGAATGCAATGCAAAAACATGATGCTAAAATGCAGAATGCAGATGAGAAATTTCATGAAATTCAAGTATTTACGAATATCGTGGGATACCAAAGACTTTTATTCATTAATTTTAAAAATATATTACAAGTAAATATTCTTAAAAGAAGTCTTAAAATAAAATCTAAATAACAGCTAATAAAGCCCTAAGGAAGCAATGTCCATAACCAATTTCAAAGGGTAGATTGAGAGTTGGAGGAAAATAAATCCTTGTAGACTTTTCTCTTCTTGTAGGAAAGGGATTCTTCATTCTTCGACTGAAGTTGCTTCTAAAGTTCCACATTCTCACTGACGACCCCCTGATATTTATTCTTCCATGCTTCTGCCTCATGTTGTGCTTTTCTCAAAGCGATCTTTAACTCTTCAGCTTCGGACATGAAAACTAGAACAGGTTCCCTTCTTGGAGGCAAAGGATCTTGAAGAGGATAAGGCATCTTCAGCTTGATTTCTCTTTCTCGGACCCAACAAAGATACGGCTCCATGGACATACAATTAGGCTTTCCCAGACTTTCTTTGCCTTTCGTATGCAAGTGACGCCAAGCAGACACAATCTTATCTTGAAGTTCTTTATCGTCCTTGAAGAAAATTTTCTCCACGTGAACACTCTTAGGTGGTTCCTTCAATGGATATCCTAACTGTCGGCGATATAGAATCGGATCGTAGTTGATTCCTCCATTAAAACCAAGTAAAGGTACGTTGAAGAAGTCTTCATAACCATTAACGATTAACGTCCCATCATACACACGGTTATACCAATCAATATCGAGTGAGTTAGAGCCATAATCCTTTGTGATCAGCGTCCTTTATTGAGATCCCAAAATGGAACAGACTTAGACAAGTGCAAAATAAACCACTTGTATAATAAAGACACATAACAAGTGATCATCCCTCCACCTTTAGTGATCATATTGCCCTTGATGTCGGATACTTTTAAACATATGGCTCTAGCAATGTCTTTCTCTTTAGGGTCCTTCTTCAAGAATGGGAAAGGAGATACATCCAAGATAGGTAACCCCACCAATTGAGAGTACTCTTCTAAATTAGGAAAGAGTTGATAATATGGGAATGTAGAGCAATGATAATCTGGATCATAGAACTGTAACAATGTAGAAAGAAGTCCCTCGTCCACTTGAAGTTTCAAGAAAGATAAAAGCCTTCCATACTTGTTTTGGAATCCTTCTTGATCTTGAACCAAAGCTCCTAAATTTCTTAGGTCATCCAACTTAAGACCCTTAAAAGAATATTTCAAAGTGTTTTTCCTATTGTAATCCATGGTATCCTGCAATGTTCATAAGTAAAGTTTGAATTCCCTGAAATCTAATGCAATGGGATGCTTTATGGATGCAATGCACAAACACACACAAGCAAACAAAATCCTAGGTTAGAGGTATGTGAACAGAGTGAAGGTCTACCCATCCCCAAAAGGTATGTACTATAGGTTAGTTGTACCTGCAGAACAAGGATTCTAAAGAAGTGCCCAAAGTCATCAGCCCATCTTTCAGATATTATCAATTTCCCGATTGACTCGGTGGTTAATAATATTCTCAAGAGAACCTCTTTTGAGTGTAGTATCGCGTAGCAACTAATTTAGGAATACTCCCTTATAGTCCTTGCACTACGTCCTAGATAAGGCCAAAGTGGTGTTAAGGTACTACGGTCCCCAATATCACGGACTCCTAGCAGAACATAGTAAGTGTTTTCACGAATATACTCGGTCAACAAAACTAAATTTCGGGAGGGCCTCCACTAAGCGGTGATTCTCAAGTCAGTTTGGTCGGGAATCACTCCTTATAAGCCTCGTCAAATATATCACCTTCCTATAATAATTGCACTCAAGTCCGGGTGTAGGACTTATCTCACAACAAAATATATCGCAAGCAAGGTACAATAATATATATACAAGCAATAATAAAGAAAAATATCAAACAAAAACAAGGTAGGGATAACCCTCAAAAGATAGGGTGTATCCCCAGTGAAGTCGTCATTTTCTGTTGCGGTGAGAATAGGATATCAAATTATTAATTAATTTGAATCGCAAATCTTAGATTCACAACCGGTCTTTAATTTATCCGAAGGAAAGGTCAAAGGAAAGAAAAACCTAATTTGCACCGTAAACACAATGCGGGGAGAGATCTAGGGTTCGGGGTTGGTTAAGCTTAGGGAAGGTATTAGCACCCTAAACTTCTGTAGTACTCTACAGGAATCTCTTGTTTTAATGTTTCTATTTTGCTAAATTATTTTCTTAAGGGTATATGCTAAAGGTTAGAAGATGAAAAGAAAGACCTAAGGGTTAGTCCTAAGTTTACTCGCCAAGATTAGCATCTTGTGCCTACGTATCCTGGATAGGGGATGGAATCAGAGTAATCGTATTTCCCCTTGAAAGGGAGGAAGAGAAACTTCTTGACTATGGTCAAGGTTTCAATGGGGATGCAAACGTTCTTAAGGAAGCGCTTGCGCGGAGTGCGGCGACTCCTATCTCTACGTTAAAATTGAATTGAATTGAAAAAGCGTAAAATAGGTATTCTACAGTGGGAAACCTAATACGAAGTGCAGAGACTCCTTATCCTAATGCTAAGGTAAAGGGTAATTTGTTCCACGGCGGGACGCCTATGCAATTAGGGTTCGAATGATGAAAGATTCAAAGGTAAATGACTATTGACGCGACAGTCAAACGGTTAGACCTATTCCTTCTGAGGGGAAATTATGGTGAATAATGCGATGAAAAATTAAGCAACGGAATTGAAATATGGGAAAGTATGCAAGAATAATAATGAAATTAAAAAGCGACGATGTCCTCGCATAAATTACAACCATGAAAAGTGAAATACGAAAAAAAAATATATGAAACTAGTAAACAAATACAAGTGAAAAAGAAATGTTAGGAATGACATGAGCATTAGACAAAATTAAACGGCAAGGTTAGGGATCAAATCCGCAATTAGGTGACGGTTCAATTTGAAACTGAAAGTGAAAAGTTTGAAAATTTGGTTAGACATGTTTTAAGAAAAAGTTTTGAAATTAATTATTTTTAGAAAATGGTAATCCTTATTTTAGAAGTTTTAGTATTAATTTAGAAAAGAGTTTTAATTTTAAAATTAATTTTAAGAGTTTATTTTTGAGAGTTTTTGGTACTTTTGAATTTTTAAGAAATTTTTTTATTTTATTTTACATGTTAAATTTCTTTAATTATGTTAGGTTTTAAATTATTTTAAAGGTTATAAATTAATATTTACGAAATTTGGAAATTGTAGTTAGAAAAGAAAACAATTGTATTAATAAACTAATAACTACATTAAAGAAAATGTTAGATTTAAATTAAAACTTTACATTTATTTAAAAAAAAGTTGATTGTAAATTATATAAAAAAATAAATCTTTTAGCTAAAGAAAATTAAATTTCCCAATTAATGTTTTAAATTAAGTTTTTTTATTAAGTTTTTTAAAATTAGCTTTAATTATTATAATTTAATTAGGCTTTACAGAATTAATTTAATTAAACTAAAAAAATATAAAGAAATATAAAGGGGGAAGGGGGTAATGTTATTGTTGAAATGCATTTAGGGTTTTGTCCCCCTTCTCCTTCTTCCTCGCGCGGCGTAGCCATGTCCTATTTGTGTTCTTGCTGTCAAAAAATCTTTCTCTCTTCTCCTCACCTCCATCGCTCGGTCTCCTCTTTCTTCTTTTCCTGTAAAAAACAAACAACAACCTACTTATGATGAAATCTTACGAATCTCGTGGATGACTTTGTTGCGTTGTTGATAGAGAAGATCGAGAACGCGCCGGTGATGGCAAATGGCTGAGGCGTTTGGCTTGTCCGTTCAGCTTTCTATTGTGTGGTGGTTGCGCGGTGGTAGTGAGTCCTCCAAGGGATTTACATCCGCCGTTGATTTAAGCGACGATGGTGAAGAACCTAGTTCTTCGGAGTCCTTCTTTTTGGTTCCTCTGATGTTCTTGCTCGTTGATTAACTTTGATGATGAATGGTGAAGTTTCTCTGATGCTCGCTCCACTCCTCCCTTCTGATGAACCCTTATGTTGTTGTTGTTTCTGGTTGCTTCAAAAAAAAAACCCCTTTTCTGATGAACACTTATATTGTTCTTATATTATTCTTAATTTAATTTTATGGGCCTGGGTTCATGCTATTATTGTTGTAGATGCTTTTGATTTGCTACATTTTATGGCAAAACATTGGAATATGTATGAATGTCATAACTAATGTTATGACATACATGAAGAGTGTTCTGCAGGGAGAGCTAAGAGTAAGTGAAGCTGAATGTCATGATTGAATGTTATGACATCGAGTGTATGACATCAGGGCGCGCAGGTATTAGTTTTCTGTTATTAGCCTAGGCTATACTTCAGGAAACATTTTAGGAAGCCTAGTTATCTTAGGCGACATAACAGGAACTGCTAAGGATAACCTGGAATGCCCCTGACTCAATTGGAAAGGCGCAGCTTCATGAAGAGAAGTTTATCTTGGGTAAACCTAATTTCTCCATCAAGGCCCAAAGCAAGTCTGCTGCTATAAATAACAGAAGGATCATTCCTAATAGAGCAGAGCTTCTGAAGAGAGATTGGAGAGTGTATTTTGTGAGTGAAGAACTTTGTTCTTCACGTGTGTTTAGGAGTATTAGTATTCCTTGTAGACCAAGCAATTGTTTGTTGTATGATTGCTCTGGTTTAGTGTTAGTGAACTGTTGTGTTCATTGTGTCACTCAAAGCTTTTAAGCAAGAGTGTTGTGTCTCTTGATCAAAGTTGTGAAGCAAGATCAAGGTGTGTTTGAAGTGTGTCTTCATATCTCAATTGCAATTGTGTATTGATATCACTGTGGTGATTGAGGGTTGAGGGGGAGTGAGTGGGAAACTCTGGTCTAGTGGTTTCTAGGCTGAAGTGTCATTAGGTAGGTCTTAAGTGAAGAGTGCAAACTGGTTGTTTGACTATAAATTAATTCTGCTAATAGTGAATTTCCTCCCTGGCTTGGTAGCCCTCAGATGTAGGTGTGGTTGACACTGAACTGGGTGAACAATTATTGGTGTTATTTACTGCTTTCCATTTACTGCTGATTATTAAGTCCAGTAGTCTGTGTTACAGTGGATGTCATAACATCCGTGATAACATCCACTGTGTGGTTGCCAAATTTTCAATTGGCATCAGAGCAGGCGCCCTGCCTATTATTTTCTAGGTGAGATCTAGGGAAGAAAAATTCTGGTACTATGGATAAAGATATAGGATTCACAAATAGACACCCAATTCTAGATGGCTCTAATTATGACTACTGGAAACCTAGGATGATAGCCTTCTTAAAGTATTTAGACAGCAAGGCATGGAGAGCTGCAAACTCAAAATGGGAGCATCCAGTGAAGACTGATAAAGATGGAGTATTTGTGCTTATACTTGATGAAGAATGGACCAAAGAGCAAGAAGCCTTGGCTCTTGGAAATTCCAAGGCTCTGAATGCCTTATTTAATGGTATATGTCGCATCTGCGAAAATCCAGACCGACAATGACAGAAGAGTCGTCATCGTGCGTTATTTATACTAAGAGAGGGAAAGGAAACGCTCAGAGAAAACCTAACGAAAAGAGGGATAAGATCGGCCATCGCAACCAAATCTCGGGTTCGGGAGTCGGTTACGCAAAGGAAAGGTATTAGCACCCCTCACGTCCGTCGTACTCGACGGGATCCACGTTGGTTGTCTATCTAAAAGGGTGATTAAAACTATCTAACTACATGCTTTAGGATAAAAGAAAAAGAAATGATTCGGCAAAGCAACGGCGCTTTGTGCCTATGTATCTCATCTGGACTGAGAAGTCAGAGTCAACGTAGTTCGACTAACTACGGGTGGAAGGGGGGAAGTTGCTCGCCAAGACGTCGCGACTTGTGCCTACGTACTTTCATCTGGTATGAAATATTAGAGAAAGTGTAGTTCAGGCTAACCGGGAACACAGGTTTGTTCAACTGTTTTTAGATGAGTAGGGTTAACAAGTGATTCTAGCAGTTGGTGTATGCAGCTTGAGCATGGGAGACTTAGGCGTTACCGTTTACGATAGAACTAAGAGTTAACAACACTCTTGTTATGAAAATGGTTTACCAAAGGATTAAAGGCCCCAAAGGGCAAAAAGAAGTTTGAATGATTGTTTTTGGTGTTTTTTAGAGGAGAAGTGTTTTTTGAATTGGTTTGCAATTCATATCGCACTAGAGACTATGACTTAGGAGTGAATGCGTCGCATATCACCCAAAGGGTGCTATACTAAACAATCAAGCCATTGAAAGGAAACCCTTCACCAACCATTTCCCAAGTAGCTTAAGTCTCGTAACGTACAATAATCATTAACCTTTATTAGATATTTTGGATTGTTTAGGAGATGAGAAAAGAAAGACACAAACTAAGGGGAAACTGGACCCTAAATTTGTCATGCATAATGCTCCTAAAGTTGGGATGAAAGGGGAATGAAACTATACTAATGTTGTCATACATGGTTAAGATCCTAATGTCTATCATAACCTCTCTTGAACAAGAGAAATTAGAGGTCCTAAGGGAAAAGAGACAACAGAGGAAACAAAAACAACATAAACAATGTAAGAATGCAAACATGGAATGAGGGAGGAAATTGGTGTGGGGCAAAGACCACCACAAGCTCATATAAACCTCAAACAACAATATGAAATATGCAAGAGAAGAAATGACAAGAAAATGCACCAAAGGAAACACACAAGTGCACAAAAATGAGATGAAATGGCCTAAACCAAGCAACATCAACCATAAGGCACAAAACCAAACACAAATGAAAGATAAACAAACCCTAAAACAAAGTGAGGATGGGAGATCATATGAGGACAGCAAGGAACTCATATAGACACTCAACCATGAGCATCACAAGCAAAGCACAAAGAAGCACAATGAAATCACCAAGAAATGTCCTCAAGGGTTCCATCATTTTAGGCAAACTTCAAGTACCTCCAAAGGAGAGACCAAGCCACCTTAAATGATACTCCTATGTCATTGGACAGCAAGGGACATAAACTAAAAGCTATCAAAGGCCAAAGAAAAACAAAGCACAAAGGAGTGCAAGTCAATTCCCAAAGGGAAGCACACATGTTCCACAAAGAAGCCCTAACTGAAAGCTCAAAAGTAAGCAACCAAAAGAACAAGCTAAACACAATATAATGACCTAAAAATGAATAAGCATCATCCTTAACATGTTATAAACATGAATCAAAAGGCATTGAAGGCCCAAAGGATCCAAAAATGTCATATCCAAAGCAAACTAGGTCAACATGTTTGTATGGACCTTCCTTTGAATAGCTTGACTTGCAAGCTACTCTAAAATTAGGAAAATTATCCAAAAATTAAAAAATAAAATGCAAGAAGACCATAAATGTATTGGCAATCAGAGGCCAAAAGAACTCAATCAAATTAGCTTCACACCATCATCATAGAAATTGATTCACAAGGGTGCTCCATTGTGAAGGAGGATTACATAGGGTCAAATGTAAGACAACAAAAGTCAACTCAAAAGTCAACAAGTCAGGGGCAAAATGGTCCTAAAAAATTCCTCCACTCATCATTGATATGAGGATTGAATCTTATTCATTGTATCAAAGGGACATGAGAGAAATAAATTCAAGAACAAAACATGTCAAAAACGAGGTCAAATAAGGCACTGCCAATGGTAAATTCCTTTTTTAAATGAAATATAAATCATAAAATAAAATAAAAATTTCTAAAAATAAGAGGACATCTCAAGGGATCCAAAATGTAATTTTGTGGAATTTTGTGGTCATTGGAACTATTTTATCTGACTTAAATTCAAAACAGTCACAAAATAAAAACTAAAAAGAAAATAAAAAGGAATAAATAAGATGTTGGTGCAGATAGTAATAAAAAGCAGTTCAAAATACACACTGGGCCCAGCAAGGGGTGTTGGTAGCAAGCGTTTTCTTAAGCCCAGACCAAAAAATCAAAATAAAATAAATTTTGGCACACTAGTGAAGCAAAGTCAAACATGGTGCATCATGGAACTCAATCACACGCGCATGATCATTCAGTAATCCAATCAAGTGGATGATAAGCTGCCAACACATTAATGAGAAGTTTAAAAGGACTTTGGTGTGGTGCGGTCAATACAGGTACACGACAGGTCTTAATCGTGACCGTTATAATAAAAAGTATGCACATCAGACACTTGTGGGGATGACACCTAAGTATCTTTAACCTCAAGACTTAGAGGAAAGAGAAGGTGGCCGGACTGCAACTCTGGTCACCCCTACCAACGTTCCGGCCACCGCGTGGACAATAACACAACACGGCCAAACATCAAAACTCAACCGTTTTCAACAAAGTTTAAACCAAAAATCATCTACACGTCGTGGGGAATCTAAATCCGTCATTGGTTTTCAAAAATAAAGCTTGAATAAAGAAAAACGAAGAGAACAAGAAAACAAGCTCAAACAAAAATGTTCACAAAAAAGCCCCAAATGATACTAGAATCCATCTATGCAACATGAGGATTAATAATATGTAAAAATGGCATTAAATATATGTGTAAACAGAGAGAAAACATGAAAAGTAAGTACCCTAAAAAAAACTTCCACAAAGCTTGATGTGCTATCAAAGCTTGAAATAAGTTGTTCAGAAACGTTCTAATCAACTCAAGGAATGTTTTTGGATGTTTAAAAATGGTTGAAACTCAAAGAAACTTAGAAAACAATTTTCACTCTCACTCTCACTTTTTTCCAACTGTTCTTGCTCTCCCTCTCACTAAAATCACTTCTGAGGACTTGGAAATGTTACTGAGCTTAAGTATGCTGGATTCAGATCAAGAGGAGGCCCAATGACAGCTCCTTAAGCCCAAATCAATTTTCCATTTTTCAAACTTTTCCCACTTGCCAAGTACACGAATTTGTCCTTTCCAAGCTGTCAAGAAGGCATGGCTGACTTGCATAATGTCAATGCTAATCCAAGGGCTGAGGATTGCCCCTTGGTTTGGCCTTATGGTGTGTTTTTGATATGTTACTTATTCTTGAAGTGTGAAAATGGCCATTAATTTGAGTTCAAACTCCACATCCAATATTTGAATTGTATTTGAAATGTCATTGGTACTCAAAAAATGCACAAAGTTGATCCAAAATATTTCCAAATGAATTAATTATGAATTTCCCTTTTTAATGCTTTTTCATGGAAATTGCATTAGGGATTCTTCAATCCAAGCCCAATCTTTGATACTTTGATGTTTGACAATGCAAATGACCCCATTTGGAGCAAGTTTTATGTTGGAAATATTTTCATTTGAAGTGTGCAAAGTGGTGAAATGGACCTATAATGAAAATGACCTGTAATCTTACTTTCCCAAAATACCCCTGCCTTGCAAGCCTCATAACTTGAGTTCTACAAATCAGATGAAATACTTCTAGTACTTTTTGGAAATCTAAGACCATGACCTACAACTTTCATGTTGGCCAAAAGTTGAGCAGAAACATCCTTCTAGGTCAAAAATGGCTTGGAAGTTGGTTGACTTTTGTTGACCAAAATCACATTCATCTGAGGACCTGTAACTTGTCTGCATCATAACTTGAGTTCTATAAATCCAATCAAGGACTTCTAGTACTCATAAGAAAGCTAAGAACATGTTTTACAACTTTCATGTTGGCCAAAAGTTGAGATGAGACTTGTATCTTGAGATAGGTGGTCTTGAAGTTAGGCACTGAACATGGGATTTTACCATGAGAACCCTAATTCAGTCACTCCTCATACTCTTGCTTCTTGATAAATTGATCTTGAAATGATATCCCATGTACCTTAACACAACATTCCTTTACCATAAAGACTTCTAATTGAGTCTTAATCTCTTTCAATTTCACAATTGACTCAGGGTTGACTAGATGAAAACCCTAATTGCACCATCTTCAACTGTAGCTCTTCACACTTGTCATAAACACTTGAATGAAAGCCACAATGACTCTCAAGGCCTCCAATGAGCTTAAATGACAACCTCCCCTCATGACCATGAGCTTGGGATCCTCAGGTGACCTTCAAATGGCCTCTTAAACAGGAGGTGAACCACATACACTTATCTACTTATCCAAAGGGCTTGGCCTTGTCTCTGATGATGATAAACTTCTTGTTGACTTGAATACAACCTCTTGATTAGGTTTGGAACCTTCGGCACATCTCTCTTGTTGCACACACATCTCTTGATCCCCTGTAAAAATGCAAAATGTTATGCAATGCAATATGCTAGAACAATGAAATGAAACATAAACCAAGTAAAGAAGAGGTTGGGCAAATTATGGGGTACAACAGCTACCCCTATTCAAGCTACTTGGACCTGAAGGGATGAAAAGCGAACGAATTTCACACTATTAAGGTAAAAAAACGGTTGAATATCCAAGAACCCATAAATTTTCCGACCGCAGGAAGAAACCTCCAACATCGCCGCCAGGAGCCTGTATCAAGTAGAATATCTGACTTCGCCATCAGTCACCATCCCAGTAAACATCTGACCTCGCCGTCATTCATCAAAATAATTTGACTTCGCCGTCAGGATTCCATATTAAATCTGTAAAACACTTGACTTCGCCGTCCTTTTCTGCATAAAATTGGTAAAACACCTGACCTCGCCGTCAGTCCTCAAAACCATCTGACTTCGCCGTCAACTTCCAAAATAACCTGACTTCGCCGTCAACTCTCAAAACAACTTGACTTCGCCGTTCATTCTTAAAACAACTTGACTTCGTCATCAATCCACAAAATAATCTGACTTCGCCGTCCATTCTTAAAACAGGCTTGACTTCGCCGTCTTTTCTCAACATAATCTGACTTCGCCGTCAACTTCTCAATACCATCTGACTTCGCTGTCAACTCTTCAACAGTCTGACTTCACCGTCAAAACAAACATCCAACATCGCCGCTGAAAAACCAAATCACTTGACATCGCCGCCAAAAAAAACAGCCAACATCGCCGCTGAAAAAACCGAATCACTTGACATTGCCGCCAAAAACAAACATCCAACATCACCGCTGAAAAACTTAATCACTTGACATCGTCGCCAGAAACAAACATCCAACATCGCCGCTGAAAAACTGAATCACTTGACATCGCCGCCAAACCTTCTCTAAATGAAAGCGAGCATCAGGATCCAAACGAAATTAGGATCATTCATTGATGATAATCACAAAAGAACTTCACTAGGGAAAAAAGCATGAGCCGCAGTCTAGCCAACACACGGGCAAAGATACTAATCATCTGTGAGATCCACCTGAAACAAAGCAATAATGACCTGGCTTATGTTTCACATGCATATGTTTGAAGATAACATAATGCTCCATACGAAATGGAAATGCTACGCGTTTGGGAGGATGCTATGCACGATGTAAATGCAAAGGAACCACATCAACAAAATAAATGCTGAAGAGAGGAAAACACATCCACTGGGGGAAAACTAGGCACGTCCAGTGCCTACACACTCATGCTGGGGAATAATAAGCCTTGGATGGCCTCCGAAATAACTTTCGGGTAAAGCTGCTCTGCTAAGCACAAATCCACTCCGGTGGGGATCAAAATCAAACTCTGCTGAGGATGGAGAATAAACAATCTCGGGGGAGAAAACCAACCTACTGACTTGGCTGGGGATTAGATAGGGAGAGAATCAATATCGACCTCTGCTTGGGGAAAATGAGCACAATACTCAACAACATCGACCTCTGCTTAGGGAAATGAAACAGCGTCCCGGACTCTGAGGGGACAGGAGCTAATTGTTCAGGTTCTGTGGGGAAGATGAAATTCTGCATCCATTCAACTGCTGAGGATACATCCATATCTACCTGTTAGAAATGATCTTACTCTGCTGGAGACACCAATCTCAACCTGCTGAGGGTAACCTTAACTGTATGAAGTTTCAAACTGTCGGGGAGGTGAACACGCTTAGCTTGCGCCCTTCCTTTAGATGCGGGATTTCTGGAAAAGTTTCGAGGCTGGGAGTCCTGCAAATAACAAACAGGCAAATACGTTTTGTGCCGCAAATAATCGTCTTACTTATCACCTGTGACATTATTCAAGCAAAAACATTGTTTCGATTATGGTTAGCAGAGCCCACAAAGTTATGTATGCAAAGTTTTATCAAAAACATCAGGCGTCTTTTGCAAACAAAACGGTAAAAGTTGAATCAAAGACAAAGGTTTTCTGGATAGTATGCTTTATTGATGGATAGCCTGTAAATAGGCAAATTTACAAGGGGACGCAACTCCTGAAATGAGAAAGTTGCGTAAGCAAAATACAGAAATGCACAAGAATATACAAAAATGTCGGCAATGTGGCACAGACAACCATCATAGAACGACTCAACTATGAATCGCGTGACTTAGACGCCTTTCCGATGCTTCGTCTTCTAAAGAGATTGATTTGGATGGATGATTCTCGAGTCTTCCCATAATCCACTATGCTTTGAAGATCTATGCGCGAACAGTAGTTGTTTGCTTTTCAAATCCCTAACTTTGGCCTGAATCGCCCTTGCGGGTTTTCGATTCACCGGGATACCCATTTTTGCCAAAGCTGCCTTTTCAGGTTTTCGACTTTGCGGGTTTACATCTTTTCTTTTTATCCCTTATTTTTGCCCGAACCTATCTTTTTATGGTTCGCTGGGATGCCCCATTCTTGCCTGGATTTTCTTTTTCTTTCCAGCGGGTCTATTTATGCAAAGTATTTTTTGACTATGGCCGCGTTCACAGGGGACGTAAAATCTCCAGCATCCATGGTTGAAAGTAGCAAGGCTCCTCCGGAGAAGACTTTGCTCACAACATACGAACCTTCATAATTGGGAGTCCATTTGCCGCTGTGATCATTCTGTGGTGGGAGAATCCGTTTTAACACCAAATCACTTGCCTGAAAGCTTCGAGGACGTATCTTCTTATCGAAGGCTTTCTTCATCCTGCTTTGGTATAGACGACCGTATGCGATGGACGCCAACCTTTTATCATCCATTAAACTGAGCTGATTCAACCTATTCTTCACCCATTCTACTTCATCTAGTTTGACGTCAGCCAGAACTCTCAAGGAAGGTATCTCGACCTCTAATGGTAGGACAGATTCCATACCATACACCAACGAGAAAGGAGTTGCCCCAGTCAAAGTACGCACCGAAGTACGATATCCATGTAAAGAGAAAGGCAACATCTCGTGCCAATCCTTGTAAGTTACCACCATCTTCTGCATTATCTTCTTTATGTTTTTGTTGGCCGCTTCCACAGCGCCATTCATCTTCGGACGATAAGGAGATGAGTTGTGATGCTCAATCTTAAAGTTCTGGCACAACTCCTTCATCATCTTATTATTCAGATTGGAACCATTATCAGTAATGATCCTTTCAGGTATCCCATAGCGGCAGATGATGTCTCTTTTGATGAATCGGGCTACAACTTGCTTTGTGACATTAGCATAGGAGGCTGCTTCGACCCATTTGGTGAAATGGTCAATAGCCACTAAGATGAAACGATGCCCATTAGATGCAGTCGGCTCGATCTTGCCAATCATATCGATGCCCCACATGGAAAAAGGCCATGGAGATGACATGACATTCAAAGGACACGGAGGCACATGAATCTTGTCGGCATAAATCTGAAATTTGTGGCATTTCTTGGCGTACTTGAAGCAATCAGATTCCATAGTTAACTAATAATACCCTGCTCTCAACAGCTTTCGAGACATGGCATGTCCACCTACATGCGTTCCAAAGGCTCCCTCATGGACCTCTTCCATAAGCAAATTTGCTTCCTTTTCGTCCACACATCTTAGCAGCACTAAGTCAAAGTTCCTTCGATAGAGTACACCGTCTGGATTCAGGTAGAAGTTACCAGATAACCTTCTCAAGGTCTTCTTATCCCGGGCCGATGCCCCAGGAGGATACTCTTGATTCTTGAGAAAGTTCTGGATGCCGTAATACCATGGCTTGCCATCAGAAGCTTCTTCTATTGCAAAAACAAATGCTGACCTGTCGAGGCGCGAGATAACAATTCTTGGTGCATCGTTCCAGAAATTCACTTTGTACATTGAGGATAAAGTAGCCAAGGCGTCTGCCATCTGATTTTATGCTCTCGGCACGTGGTGAAACTCCACATGATCTAAGAAAGGCAGCAATCTTCTTGCATAGTTCATATAAGGGATCAAATTTGGTTGGCGCGTCTCCCATTCTCCTTTGATCTGGTTGACCACTAAAGCTGAATCACCGTAGACATCAAGGTTCTTGATTCTCAAATTGATTGCTTCCTCGATACCCATGACACATGCTTCATATTCGGCCTCGTTGTTTGTACAGGGAAATATCAACCTAGCAGTGAAGGGTATATGCGTCCCATGGGGGGTTGTAATGATAGCCCCAATTCCACTGTCGTAGGAGTTAACAGCATCGTCGAAGATCAATTTCCACTGGGAGCCTAACTCCGGACCTTCATCTAGTAGTGGCTCATCACAATCTTTCATTTTTAAGTACATAATGTCTTTGTCGGGAAAATCGAACTTCATTGGGTGATAGTCGTCAATTGGTTGCTCTACGAGATACTCGGACAGAACACTCCCTTTAATAGCTTTCTGAGACACATATTGAATGTCGTATTCTGTCAGAACCATCTGCCATCTAGCAATCCTTCCTGACAGTGCTTGCTTTTCAAATACATACTTAATTAGATCCATCTTTGAAATCAACATGGTTGTATGGTTTAGCATATGCTGTCTTAGGCGTTTGGCGGCCCAAGCCAGCGCACAACAAGTTTTCTCCAACATCGAGTATCTGGACTCACAATCTGTGAACTTTTTACTCGAGTAATAAATTGCATGCTCTTTTCTTCCAGTCTCGTCATGCTGACCGAGAACACAACCCATGGAATTCTCAAGAACTGTTAAGTACATTATCAACGGTCTTCCAGCCACCGGGGGCATCAATATTGGAGGTTCCTGTAGATACTCTTTTATTTTCTCAAATGCTTTTTGACAATTCTCATTCCAAATGACCACCTGATCTTTCTTTAATAACTTAAATAATGGCTCACAAGTGGCTGTGAGGTGAGATATGAACCGAGCGATGTAGTTCAATCTACCTAAGAAACCACGATCTTGTTTCTCGGTCTTTGGTACTGGCATTTCTTGAATTTATTTGATCTTTGCAGGATCAACCTCTATACCTTTCTCACTGACGATGAACCCCAATAACTTTCCTGACCGTACGCCGAAAGTATACTTGTTTGGATTCAGCCTCAACTTGAATTTCCTCAATCTCTCAAACAGCTTTAGAAGATTCACCAGATGCCCCTCCTCTGTTTGGGACTTTGCAATCATATCATCGACATATACTTCAATCTCATGATGAATCATATCATGAAAGAGAGTCACCATAGCCCGTTGATATGTTGCCCCTGCATTCTTCAAACCAAAAGGCATTACTTTGTAGCAGAACATCCCCCATGGCGTGATGAAATTCGTTTTCTCCATGTCCTCTGGCGCCATCTTAATCTGATTGTAACCCGAAAAAATATCCATGAAAGAAAACACTGAGAATTGTGCGGTGTTATCAACAAGCACATCAATATGAGGGAGCGGAAAATTATCCTTTAGGCTTGCTCTATTCATGTCTCTATAATCAACACACATCCTGACTTTGTCGTCCTTCTTAGGCACAGGCACGATGTTTGCAACCCACGGAGGATAATTGGTCACAACAAGAAATTCGGCGTCTAACTGCTTCTGGACTTCTTCTTTGATCTTCACCGCCATATCAGGCCTGGTTCTTCTCAATTTCTGTTTAACAGGAGGACACTCTTCTCGAAGAGGCATACATGAACTACAATATCCGTGTCGAGTCCAGGCATATCTTCATATGACCAAGCAAAGACATCTTTATACTCTTGGAGTAACTCAACCAGTCTTCGCTTGACATCGCTTTGCAATGCGGTCCCTATTCTGACCTCCTTCTTATCTTCCTCAGTTCCCAGGTTAACGACTTCAACTTCCTCCTGATGAGGCAGGATGACCTTCTCCTCTTGTCTTAACAATCTGGCAAGTTCTTTGGGCAAGTCTTCGTCTTCATCAACCTCTTCTTCTGCTTGAAAGATCGAATTGTCAAAGTCACACCGAGTCATAGACGAGTCTGAGTCGATGGTATCTGAAATGTGTAACCTGCAATGATGATGATTTTATGCTTAAATGATATGCAACAAACAAACACAAACCACATTGCCATTTTATTCTTAGAAAATAAAAAAATAAGAAAAACAAGGATCACAAAATTTTGAATGAGAAAGACGCCTTTTTGATTGATAATGATAAAAAATTGTTCGCGCACATAACAGATAAGGCCCCTACAAAATAAAGACCACTATGCTTTGGGCAAAACATAGGGCGATACATTAATCAAAACAAAGCAATTACTCTTCATAGGTCACAAAGATGACTTCCTCCACAATCCAGTTCTTCAAACCCTGGCTAAGGACACATGGCTTGATCCACGCATCCATGTCGCAGTCGCTGTCTCCTTCCTCGCCAGATACGGTGTTGATTTTTTCTAATATCACCCCACCACATGTGAACTGAACAGGTCCTTTGTAACGTGGAGCGTCTTGTGAAGAAGATGCATACGGGCTGTACCCTAATCCAAACTTATCTTGTTTGTTGGGGACGCTCACCATTTTCCCCCATCCTTGTGCTGCCCCAGATTCTACTACGGCTTGGGCTTCCTTGTATGATGACATGGCAACTTCTGGAGTTTTAACCTCGATCGATGCCTTTTCCTTGATTTGAACAGTTTCAAAGGCCTGACACAATGTTTCATGAATTTCGCCATCTACCTCCACATACTTGAATGAGGACAAATGGCTCACCATGATGTCTTCTTCTCCACAGACAGTCACAATATTCCCATCCACCATATACTTCAACTTTTGGTGCAACGTCGATGTCACAGCCCCTGCTGAGTGTATCTAGGGCCGACCCAACAGACAGCTGTAGGCAGGCTGAATGTCCATGATGTAGAAAACTGCTTCAAACACCTCCGGGCCTACTTGGATAGGCAGAGTTATCTCCCCAAAAACAGATCTTTGGGTTCCATCAAAAGCTCGCACAGTCAAATCACTAGGCGTACAATAAAGACCCTGATGATCTATATTCATCAATGCTTTCTTTGGCAACACATTCAAGGACGACCATGTATCAACAAGGACGTGTGACATCACTGTTCCTCAGCACTCAAGTGAAATATGCAAAGCCAAGTTGTGGTTTCTTCCTTTCGGTGTCAAATCATGATCAGTGAATCCCAACCTGTTACCTGCATTGACATGGGGCACCACTCCTTCCAACTGATTCACGGATATCTCTTGAGGTACATAAGCATTATTCAAAACCCTGAGCAAAGCATTCCTGTGAGCTTCAGAACACAATAGCAACGACAAGATGGAAATCTTTGAAGGAGTCTGTTGCAAGTGATCCACAATTTTGTAGTCACTCTTCCTTATCAAACGCATGAATTCCTCGGCGTCCTTTAGCAAAGATTCCTTTTCTCTAGTCTGAGAACTTTCTTCAACCACTACTTTCCCTTTTCCTTTGTCGGCTCTGTCTGCATTTGCCTCGGGAGGTGCAAACACTCTTCCACTTCGAGTCATTCCTCTAGTTCCCACCAAATTATCAATCGAGTCCAAGGGCTAATTTTTTAATTCCTACTTCTGCCCATTGCAATAGACCTCGGCCCCATAGTTCCAAGGGATTGCCTTAGTGCTCTCATAGGGTACATGCCCTGCTTTCGTGAATACAATAGTTGGCCTTGTTGGAGGCGCAGAAATTGTAATTGTTTTGTACGGGATGGAGATGGTTGCCACCTCGTCCTCATCTTCAATTACTACCTCTTCAACATTCTTCTCACAAATTCTATCAAATTGCAATAGGCCCTCATCCATCATATGTTGTATATGGTTCTTCAGATTCTGACATCCTTTGGGACAAATCATACAGTCTTCACAATCCTCTCTACAGCCCAGGAACACCCCTCCCTCTAACAACTTGTTCTTCACAAAACCTAACAGTGTCTTCAGATTCTCCACATTGGACACCAAGTTCAGGCCTCCTTCACTGACAATAGCATTCACACCACCACCCCTACCATGGTTAGGCATAGGGTTTTGATCCACGTTTGGTGCATCTTGTTTGAAATTAATAGCCTTACTATCAACATGGTCTTGTACCTTGTGATTGAAAGCTTTACAATTATCGATGTTGTGGCCGGGGGCGCCAGAGTGGAATTCACACCTAGCGTTGGCGTCATATCCGGGAGGTGGTTGGCCAGTTAGAGGTGCCAATGTCCTTTTCTAGACCAACTGCAGCTGAATTAAGTGTTGTAATAACTGAGCGTAGGGCATCGGTGGTGTGTCAAAATGCCTATCCATCATCCTTCTCCGATCTTGGAACTGTCTCGGTGCATAATTATGTTGTTGAGGTTGTTGTTGTTGCTATTGCTGACGTGGTTGTTGTTGAGGTTGTACTGCCGGGATGACAATACTAGCTACTTGTGGAGGTTGTTGATAATACGGTCGATGTTGATGCTGATTCAAATATCTATTTCGATTGTTAAAGCCGAACACTGCATTTGTCTCGTTATCTCTCTTCTTTGCACCGAAAATCTTCCTTCCACCTCCAGATGAGGCCCCCTCTCCCGCTTGTATCTTTCCCATTTTAATACCATTTTCAACCCTCTCACCGGTAATAATCAAGTCCGAGAAGCTACCAGACATGCTGCTCACTAGCTTATCATAGTAAATTCCTAGTAATGTGGCTACAAACAGATTAATTAATTCTCTCTCCACCAAGGGAGGTTGAACCTTGGCAGCAAGCTCTCTCCATCTTTGTGCGTATTCTTTAAAGCATTCGTTACTTCTCTGTGATGAATTCTGAAGTTGCACTCAGTTTGGCGCTAAGTCACTGTTGTATTGGTAGTGCTTAATGAAAGCTTCTCCCAGATCCCTCCAACTTCTGACATTAACTGGCTTTAAACCCATATACCATTCGAGGGATGGTCCCGACAGACTATCTTGAAAGAAATGCATCAACAACTTCTCATCATCGGAGTATGCAGACATCTTTCAGAAATAGGAGCGAATATGCACCCTTGGACATGTTGTTCCTTTGTATTTATCGAAATCTGGCACTTTGAACTTTGGAGGAATCCTGAGTCCAGGAATCAATCCTAGGTTCGACATATCCAGACCCATGGTATTTTGGCTTTCAAGGCTTCTCATCTTCTCCTCAATTGCCTTGAATCTTCTATCAGTGTCGGGTTGCAATCCTGCCCCAACATCTCCCAGAGAGAAAATATCTTCTTGATCATCTTGATCCCATTGGGGACCGTTGTTACCTTGTACATGGCCTATTGGAACTGGGATGGGAATTCCAGTCGGGTTTCCTCCACCCGGAGGGACAACCGTTGGGATAGCGTCTGTTCATGGCGTACTGTTTTCTGGAGGAGGTACATCAGGGGTTCCACCATGTAAGACTCCACTTCCATCAACCCTTGACACCAGAGGTTGTACCAATGTCCTCAACTGTTCTTGGTCGTTGGCTACGCCCTACATCATGTCCATAAACTGCCACGTCCTCTCGTGAAATTCCTGAAGCTCGAGCTGAACTTGCTCCATAGTCTTTTGTTGATTCCCCCTCGTAGAGTATCTGTGGAATGCCGGGTCTGCTATGCTGTGAACCTAAAAGGTGACATAGAGATAAGATTAACGGTCCCAAGAACACCTGTTATGCAAAATGATAAATGATGCGAAAGATGCAGAATGCAGACATGTAAATATGTTTCAGGGCAATTTCCCCCCTCGATTCTAGTTCCCTAAAGAAGAAGCAACCATGAAAAATCCCACAGACAAGTGAACAGTATAAAAACTCCTCGTATAATAACAAGCCAATCCATAGTGCACATACATCAGTTGAGTACAAAATAGAGATGACCTCAATCAACAAGCCTGATGATGGTCGATATGTAAGAAGAACAATAAGATACAAAGAAAGATAAGGACAGTCAAGCTGGACGGTGAGTCCGAAAATCCACAAGCAGCTTTATTGTCTCGGGATGATCAGGTCTAGCAAGTAGACCCTGAATGAGTTGCTCTCGCTGGCTGATGGTGCGCTGTAGACTATCAACGTGGTCGTCATAGGCTTCTTTTCCAAAGTATGCTTCAAGTCTGCTTCTCTTGGTATCTGCCCTCAACCTACACTCCTTCAGGTCTGCGATAGCTTGGTTCAATTTATGCTCGCTGTGATATCTGAGAGCTTCTTCCGCTGAGATCTTCTCGTCTTTTTCTCTAAGTTGACTCTTCAACTTGGTGACCTGTTGCTTCAGCTTATCCTCTCGCTCCTTGTTGTTAGTGAGCATGGCGTTCCATACTGATTCAAACTTGGAGATCCTTGAGTAAGCCTTTTTCAACTCTTCCTTCTTAGTGGCAAGCATACTATAGACATCATGCAAATCTCGGACTGCGCGTTCTCTATCGCCAGTCTCCTTTGTCAGGTCCGTACCTAGCTTGTTAATAAGTTCAGTCTGTCTTTTGAAGGCATGAACAACATCAATCTTCTCACTTCGGATTTGGATAATTTCCTTCTCTAATTCTTCGTTTGCTCTCTTCAGCTCTTCTTTTTCATGCAACAGTTGGTTGTACTTCTGAATATCCATGGTAGTAGGTTCTTCAGGCATGATGGGGTACAAGGGTGCAACTGAGGGAAATGGCATTAGAGACTTGGCAGCTCTATCCTTGATCCAAACCACGTAGGGGTCATAAGCTCGATTGTTGCTCTTTCCTAACATTGCCTTACCTCGTCTATGAATGTTACTCCATACATACTCCATTCTAACCAAAGTATCGGTTTCTAGCAATCCGGTGAGATACAAAGATTCCTGTATCTCTTCTTCCTTAGGAGGACTCTTCAAAGCATACCCAAATTGTCTAATCAGTAAAGAGGGATTATAGTTAATACAGCCCTTTCTTCCGACCAATGGAACATTCGGAAAGCCACTGCAACTATATACGATTTCAGTGCCAAGTATGTCATGATCAAACCATACGATGTTTTCTGCAGATAAACCCATCAACCTAGCAGACCAATCTGAGGTGCTAACAGTAGCAACAAACAGACCTTTCTTTGGAAGATGACTGAAGAACCACCTATACAGCAAGGGCACACAGCAAGAAACATTTTTACCTCTTCGCTTTTCATTCTTGTAATGGATGGAATGGTAAACATCTCCTAACAATGTTGGCACTGGATTCCCCGAAGCAAGGATATAAAAAGCGTTTGTATCCACAAAGTCAGGCAAGTTGGGAAACAGAATGATACCATATATGCACAGAGCGAGAATGGCATTGAACGCAATCCAACAACCGTCTTTGGCGAGCTATAAAGCCTTGTCAACCAGAAAAGGTAGAGGAAACCCATATGTCCCATTTAGCTTGGTCAATCTTCCTGAGAACTCTGAAGCAGCAAGATGAACAATTGCAGCAAGTTTAACTAGATCAGGCTCGGTATCAACATGGTAAAAAGGCATCTGATCCAATACTGTAACCCCTAGTAACGTAGCATACTCTTCCAATGTCGGCGCCAGAACATAGTCAGGAAAGATAAAACATCTCAACTGAGGGTCTTAAAACTGGAAAAGAGCATATAAGCCATTCAACTCGAACACTGAAGACTTGCACACCAAACTGAGTAACTTCCCATAGGATTCCTTGAACTCTGCTTTCACCTTCTGATCTGCTAAAGCAACCAAACTCAACAAAGAACTGATGTCAGGAGAAGGGAGCTTGTAGGCAACTGTCTTCTTCAAGGTCTCCATGTCAGAAAAGGAACAAAGATCACTAGAATCAAGGAGGAAAAATACACCTGCAACACAGATACATGTTAATGATATGCAAATGAAAATGCAAGATGCATATGCAACAGGGGATCAAGATCATTGTGCTGTAGTTTGAGACGACCGGCGCTTCGCTTTAGTCATAACCACACACTAACATTAGGACCCCTTGCAATCAAGAACATAAATCCAAACTGTAAAGAACCGGGTAGTCTGAAGGCTAGAGTTTCCTGCACCCTCATCCCTATCACAGGTAAGGACCTATCCACTGACAAGGTTTGACATCCTATGCGTTCATCAGCGTCACATACTTTCTATAAATGATGATACGTTCACCATTTCTGGTTTGGCATCATCATCTCTTGAAGAGGCCTCACTTAGCTGACTCACAAGTGATCGCTTCCCAGAGTCGACAATCCTCAGATCCAAAATTCCTTCGAGCCCAAAGGGCCAGAAAGAAAATCGTTAAAGAGAATCTCGTCTGAGTGAGAATTTCATGGCTAGCTGGTGCATGCAAAGCATACAGGCTCACCACTAATCTCCACTTCTAATGCTAAGTCTATACTCAAGCCTGGGTCTGACTTATCTCTCAACAGAACAATCCCTCCCCACAGCACAACAATAATGAATCCTGCGGAAAGTAAAATGCGGCAAGAACATAAATAAAAATAAAGCACATATGTACACACCCAAAAATAAACAAACACGCGCTAGGATTGACTCGCATAGGGGTTGTTCATGTCCCCAACAGAGTCACCAGCTGTCGCATCTGTGAAAATCGAGGCCGATAATGACAGAAGAGTCGCCACTGTGCGTTATTTATCCTAAGAGAGGGAAAGGAAACACTCAGAGAAAACCTAACGAAAAGAGGGATAAGATCGATCATCACAACCAAATCTCAGGTTCGGGAGTCGGTTACGCAAGGGGAAGGTATTAACACCCCTCACGTCCGTCGTACTCGACGGGATCCACGCTGGTTGTCTATCTAAAAGGGTGATTGAAACTATCTAACTACATGCTTGAGAGTAAAAGAAAAAGAAATGACTCGGCAAAGCAACGATGCTTTGTACCTACGTATCTCATCTGGACTGAGAAGTCAGAGTCAACGTAGTTCGACTAACTACGGGTGGAAGGGGGGAAAGTTGTTCGCCAAGACGCCGTGTCTTGTGCCTACGTACTTTCATCTGGTATGAAAGATCAGAGCAAGCATAGTTTAGGCTAACGGGGAACACAGGTTTGTTCAACTGTTTTTAGACGAGAAGGGTTAACAAGTGATTCTAGCAGTTGGTGTATGCAGCTCGAGCATGGGAGACTTAGGCGTTACCGTTTGCGATAGAACTAAGAGTTAACAATACTCTTGTTGTGAAAATGGTTTACCAAATGATTAAAGGCCCCAAAGGGCAAAAGAAGTTTGAATGATTGTTTTTGGTGTTTTTTTTAGAGGAGAAGTGTTTTTTGAATTGGTTTGCAATTCATATCGCACTAGAGACTATGACTTAGGAGTGAATGCGTCGCATATAACCCAAAGAGTGCTATACTAAACAATCAAGCCATTGAAAGGAAACCCTTCAACAACCATTTCCCAAGTAGCTTAAGGCTCGTAACGTACAATATTCATTAACCTTTATTAGATATTTTGGATTGTTTAGGAGATGAGAAAAGAAAGACACAAACTAAGGGGAAACTGGACCCTAAAGTTGTCATGCATAATGCTCCTAAAGTTGGGATGAAAGGGGAATGAAACTATCCTAATGTTGTCATACATGGTTAATATCCTAATTTCTATCATAACCTCTCTTGAACAAGAGAAATTAGAGGTCCTAAGGGAAAAGAGACAACAGAGGAAACAAAAACAACATAAACAATGTAAGAATGCAAACATGGAATGAGGGAGGAAACTGGTGAGGGGAAAAGACAACCACAAGCTCATCTCAACCTCAAACAACAATATGAAATATGCAAGAGAAGAAATGACAAAAAAAAATGCACCAAAGGAAACACACAAGTGCACAAAATAGGAAGAAATGGCCTAAACCAAGCAACATCAACCATAAGGCACAAAACCAAACACAAATGAAAGATAAACAAACCCTAAAACAAAGTGAGGATGCAAGATCATATGAGGACAAAAAGGAACTCATATAGACACTCAACCATGAGCATCACAAGCAAAGCACAAAGAAGCACAATGAAATCACCAAGAAATGTCCTCAAGGATTCTATCATTTTAGGCAAACTTCAAGTACCTCTAAAGGAGAGACCAAGCCACCTTAAATGATACTCCTAGGTCATTGGACAGCAAGGGACATAAACTAAAAGCTAGAAAAGGCCAAAGAAAAACAAAGCACAAAGGAGTGCAAGTCAATTCCCAAAGGGAAGCACACACGTTCCACAAAGAAGCCCTAACTGAAAGCTCAAAAGTAAGCAACCAAAAGAACAAGCTAAACACAATATAATGACCTAAAAATGAATAAGCATCATCCTTAACATGTTATAAACCTGAATCAAAAGGCATTGAAGGCTCAAAGGATCCAAAAATGTCATATCCAAAGCAAACTAGGTCAACATGTTTGTATGGACTTCCTTTGAATAGCTTGACTTGAAAGCTACTCTAAAAATAGGAAAGTGATCCAAAAATTAACAAATAAAATGCAAGAATACCATAAATGTATTGGCAATCAGAGGCCAAAAGATCTCAATCAAATTCACTTCACAACATCACCATAGAAATTGATTCACAAGGGTGCTCCGTTGTGAAGGAGGACTGCATAGGGTCAAATGTAAGGCAACAAAAGTCAACTCAAAAGTCAACAAGTCAGAGGCAAAATGGTCCTAAAAAATTCCTCCACTCATCATTGATATGAGGATTGAATATTATTCATTGGATCAAAGGGATATGAGAGAAATAAATTCAAGAACAAAACATGTCAAAAACGAGGTCAAATAAGACACTTCCAATGGTAAATTCCTTTTTTAAATGAAAAATAAATCATAAAATAAAATAAAAATTTCTAAAAATAAGAGGACATCTCAAGGGATCCAAAATGTAATTTTGTGGAATTTTGTGGCCATTGGAACATTTTATCTGACTTAAATTCAAAACAGTCACAAAATAAAAACTAAAAAGAAAATACAAAGGAATAAATAAGATGTTGGTGTAGATAGCAATAAAAAGCAGTTCATAACGCACAATGGGCCCAGCAGGGGGTGTTGGTAGCAAGCGTTTTCTTAAGCCCAGACCAGAAAATCAAAAATAAAATAAATTATGGCACTCTAGTGAAGCAAAAGTCAAACGTGGTGCATCATGGAACTCAATCACATGCGCATGATCATTCAGTAATCCAATCAAGTGGATGATAAGCTGCCAACACATTAATCAGAAGTTTAAAAAGACTTTGTTGTGGTGCGGTCAACACAGGTACACGATGGGTCTTAATTGTGACTGTTATAATAAAAAGTATGCACATCAGACGCTTGTGGGGATGACACCTAAGCATCTTCAACCTCAAGACTTGGAGGGAAGAGAAGGTGGCCGGACTGCAACTCCGGTCACCCCTACCAACGTTCCGGCCACCGCGCGGACAACAACACAACACGACCAAACATCAAAACTCAACCGTTTTCAACAAAGTTTAAACCAAAAATCATCTACGCGTCGTGGGGAATCCAAATACGTCATTGGTTTTCAAAAATAAAGCTTGAATAAAGAAAAACAAAGAGAACAAGAAAACAAGCTCAAACAAAAATGTTCACAAAAAAGCACCATATGATACCAGAATCCATCTATACAACATGAGGATTAATAATATGTAAAAATGGCATGAAATAGATGTGTAAACAGAGAGAAAACATGAAAAGTAAGTACCCTAAAAAAACTTCCACAAAGCTTGATGTGCTATCAAAGCTTGAAATAAGTTGTTCAGAAACGATCTAATCAACTCAAGGAATGTTTTTGGATGTTTAAAAATGGTTGAAACTCAAAGAAACTCATAAAACAATTTTCACTCTCACTCTCACTTTTTTCCAACTGTTCTTGCTCTCCCTCTCACCAAAATCACTTCTGAGGACTTGGAAATGTTCCTGAGCTTAAGTATGTTGGATTCAGATCAAGAGGAGGCCCAATGACAGCTCCTTAAGCCCAAACCAATTTTCACTTTTTCAAACTTTTCCCACTTGCCAAGTACACGAATTTTTCCTTTCCAAGCTGTCAAGAAGGCATGGCTGACTTGCATAATGTCAATGTTGATCCAAGGGCTGAGCATTGCCCCTTGGTTTGACCTTATGGTGTGTTTTTGATATGTTACTTATTCTTGAAGTGTGAAAATGGCCATTAGTTTGAGTTCAAACTCCACATCTAAGATTGGCATTGTATTTGAAATGTCATTGATACTCAAAAAATGCACAAAGTTGATCCAAAATGTTTCCAAATGAATTAATTATGAATTTCCCTTTTTAAAGCTTTTTTCATGGAAATTGCATTGGGGATTCTTCAATCCAAGCCCAATATTTGATACGTTGATGTTTGAAAATGCAAATTACCCCATTTAGAGCAAGTTTGATGTTGGAAAGATTTTCATTTGAAGTGTGCAAAGTGGTGAAATGGACCTATAATTAAAATGACCTGTAATCTTACTTTCCTAAAATACCCCTGCCTTGCAAGCCTTATAACTTGAGTTCTACAAAACAGATGAAAGACTTCTAGTACTTTTTGGAAAGCTAAGACCATTCCCTACAAATTTCATGTTGGACAAAAGTTAAGGAGAAACATCCTTCTAGGTCAAAAATGGCTTGGAAGTTGGTTGACTTTTGTTGACCAAAATCACATTCATCTGAGGACCTGTAACTTGTCTGCATCATAACTTGAGTTCTATAAATCCAATAAAGGACTTTTAGTACTCAAAAGAAAGCTAAGAACATGTTCTAAAACTTTCATGTTGGCCGAAAGTTGATATGAGACTTGTATCTTGATATAGATGGTCTTGAAGTTAGGCACTGAATAGAGGATTTTACCCTGAGATCCCTAATTCAGTCACTCCTCATACTCTTGCTTCTTGATAAATTGATCTTGAAATGATATCCCATGTACCTTAACACAACATTCCTTTACAATAAGGACTTGGAATTGAGTCTTAATCTCATTCAATTTCACAGTTGACTCAGGGTTGACCAGATGAAAACCCTAATTGCACCATCTTCAACTGTAGCTCTTCACACTTGTCATAAACACTTGAATGAACTCCACAATGACTCTCAAGGCCTCCAATGAGCTTAAATGACAACCTCCCCTCATGACCATGAGCTTGGGATCCTCAAGTGACCTTCAAATGGCCTCTTAAACAGGAGGTGAACCACATACACTTATCTACTTATCCAAAGGGCTTGGCCTTGTCTCTGATGATGATAACCTTCTTGTTGACTTGAATACAACCTCTTGATTAGGTTTAGAACCTTTAGCACATCTCTCTTGTTGCACACACATCTCTTGATCCCCTGTAAAAATTCAAAATGCTATGCAATGCAATATGGTAGAACAATGAAATGAAACATAAACCAAGTAAAGAAGAGGTTGGGCAAATTCTGGGATACAACAGTATAGACAATAACATTTTCAAACTGGTGCATCATTGTGAACTGGCTAAAGAGGTATGGGATACTCTTAAGACAACTCATGAGGGAACCTCTAAAGTCAAGATGTCAAGACTACAAATGCTGACCACCAAGTTTGAAAGTCTGAGAATGAAGGAGGGTGAGACTATTCATGAATTCTACATGAATATTCTTGAGATTGCAAACACCTCAGGAGCCTTGGGAGAAAAGATGTCTGAAGAAAATCTTGTGAGAAAGATACTCAGATCTTTCCCTGAAAGGTTTGCCATGAAGGTCACTGCCATTGAAAAAGCTCAAGACATATGCAATATGAAGGTGGAGGAACTCATTGGCTCACTACAAACCTTTGAGATGGGAATGTGTGATCAGGCTGAAAAGAAGAAAAGCATAGCTTTTGTGTCAAAGGCTGAAGAAGTTTCTGATGAAGACAACGGTGAAAGTGAGGAGAATTTTTCAGAAGCAATAGCCTTGCTTGGAAGACAATTTAACAAATTAATCAAGAGAATAGACCATAAGTCTAGACCTTATGCCAAGAACAATTCTTCTAACACCAACAAAAGGGAAAAATTTGAAGATAGATCTAACCAAGGCAAAGAAGTTCAGTGTTATGAATGTGAGGGTTATGGTCACATTAAAACTGAGTGACCAACCTATCTCAAGAAGCAAAAGAAGGGACTAGCAGTCACTTGGTCTGATGGAGATTTTGAAAGTGGATCAGAAGAAGAATCTGTCAAACATGTCACTACTCTGAACAGTGTATGTATATCTGATGGTGATTCGAGTGAAGAAGAGATAACTGTTGAGGAACTTGCAGCTTCATATAAGAAGCTTTGCATCAGAAGTAGAGAGCAACAGAAGAAACTCATAAAGGAGTTAGAGGATGAGAAGATGGAGCATCTTGCAACAACAGAGTCTCTCAAAAGTGAAGCCAGCTTGTTGAAATCTAATCTGGATCAAATGTCAAAATCCATAAGGATGCCGAACCATGGGACTGACACTCTAGAAGAAATCCTACATATTGGTCAGACATCAGGAAACAGGTCTGAACTGGGATTTGTTGGTGAACAGAAACCCATCTTGGAGCTCAAAAGACCAAAGCCTGAAAATCAGAGGTCAAAAATGGATGTCACAACCAATGTCACAACATCAAAGGAACAGAAGTTGGAACCAGGCCAAGAACAAATTCCAACGGTATAGGTGTTACTATTGTGGAAAACTTGGACACATTAAACCCCTCTGCTTCAGGTTACATGGTTTTCCTAGACATTCTTATCAAGGCAAAACCAAACAGGGTGGCTATGTCAAGAAACAGAATCAAGACAAAGCTAAAAGGGAAGCCACTATCAAGAAAAGACAATGGGTTGCTAAGAATATGGCTTTAGTAGCTCACACTTCTCTAAGGATGTCAACCAAAGAAGATTAGTATTTTGACAGTGGCTGCTTTAGACATATGACTGGAATAGAGAATCTTATGGTAAACCTGAAACCTCATTCCTCAAGTCACGTAACATTTGGTGATGAAGCTAGAGGAGAAATCAAAGGTGTTGGAAAACTAGATTGTCCGGGTGTTCTAAGACTGAATGATATCATGTTGGTTAAAGGACTGACTGTTAATCTTATCAATATCAGTCAGCTTTGTGACCAAGGTCTCAGTGTCAAATTTACTAAGGGTAAATGTGTTGTCACCAATGAAGAAGGTGAGGAAATCATGAGGGGAACTAGAGCCAAGAACAACTGTTACTTGTGGGAGCCAAGAAGTAACCTAACTGTCTTGATCAATGAAGAAAAGAAGGATCAAATATGGTTGGAGAAAGGTAGACATCTTCAAAGGATGAAGAAGACCATAACCAAGGAATCAATAAGAGGAACTCCTAAGTCTCCTCTAGATGGAAGAACTGGCTATGGTAAATATGAGACTGGTAGGCAAGCCAAGGAAGGACATCCAAAGAATGGTCATCTAGGTTTTCTATACTGGAATTTAATGGAGTCCATGACAAATGATCATAAAGGAAGCAATGCCACTCAGGATGTCATGACTTTGTACTGTGACATCAAGAGTAACATCAAAACAAGCTCAGGTCAATCTAAAAGAGTCAGACATAGGGATAACAAGCATCAAATAAGAAAGGTTTGTGTCAAGGTTGGAAACACTGATCTACATAATGCTGACATGGTTACCAGAGGTCTCAAGGCTACTCAATTTGAAAATTCACAAAGCAAGTTGAGGACGTGTCTTTATGAGAGTTTATAGCAATTAATGATGACTGGGAATTGTATTTTGAATATTAATCATATTCTAATTGGTCAAAATATTAATTTCCCTCCACCTTTGCTAGCGAATCCCTCTAGCCCCTTTACTTTATCAGATTGCCACTGTGGTTGCTCATACAAAATCATTTCCTTGCATACCTCATACAACCACCATAGAAAACCTCGTCTTCTTCAGCCAAAGTCACCAATAATGTCTCAACAACAAACTCCCAAAACTACCAAGCATGACTCGCATCAACACAAGAGCATCTCCCTGAAGGATATCCTGGATGTCATTCATCTAAGCATGGCCTTTGGAAGAGGTAGTGAAGCCCAAACTTCAGCTCCTTCACATGCAGACAAGAAGGTAAGAATCCTGAACCTTCCATGGACAACTAGAATAGAATGGAGGATTCTATCTATGATGACGGGTCTGCCAATGAATTAGTTTCCAAAATCCTCCATGAAGGTCATAATGTACATGGAATCACCATTCCTCTGTCTAGGGTTGATCCATTCTTAATCTCTAATAAGAATCATGAGGATAATTCTGAGTTTTCCTCTGTTAAGACTAACCCTAACACAGAGAACCTAGAAAATCTTGCTATCTATGTGGTACAGGAGGAAGGTCAGGATGATGGCCAAAATAATGGTGAAACCAAGAGCACTAACAATGAGGAAGAGATGAATGAAGCTCTTGGAAATGGTGAACATGTTATAGATGTGTCATCAGATGATGAACTCATCAAGAATGTTGCTTCTGGTATAGCCAGGAAACTAGTGACCAAGAAAAGAAAAGTTGTACTTGAAGAAAAATCTTCCAAAATTCATAGAAAAAGGACTCTTGTTGGCCCATCCAAACCTTGGAGCAAGGTATCAGCTACATCCAAGAAAAGGAAAGTTATTGATAGTAACATTGAGTCTGATAGTGATGTTGTAAGAGATGTCCCTAACATATTCAATTTAAAGAAACATCTGGTAAGAAAACTCTTAAACCGATACCAGCTGCACCACTGGACAACATCTCCTTTCACTCTATTCACAGTGTCACCAAATGGAGATATGTCTATCAAAGGAGAATAGCCCTTGAGAGAGAATTGGGGAAGCATTCCTTGGAGATCAAGGAGGTAATGGATCTAATCAACAAAGTTGGACTGCTCAAGACAATCTCTGGATTTTCCAAATGCCACGAAGGTCTAGTAAAGGAGTTCATTGTAAACATACCTGACTCAATCTCAAATAGAAACAGCAAGGAGTTCATGAAGGTGTTTGTCAGAGGAAAATGTGTGCAATTCTCTCCTGCTGTGATCAATAGATATCTGGGGCGAGCAAATGATAGTGAGACAGAATTGGTTGCTTCAGACAACTAGGTTTGCAAGATCATCACTGTAAATCAAGTCAAAACATGGCCATCCAAAGGGAATCTGTCTGCAGCACTACTCAGTGTAAAATATGCCATTCTTCATAGAATTGGAGCTACTAATTGGGTGGCTACCAACCATACATCCATCATTACTATTGGACTAGGCAAGATCATTCATGCCATAGGTACCAAAGTTAACTTTGATTTTGGTCTATACATCTTTGATCAGACTGTTAAGAACTCCACAACCAGTGTTATCAAGTTTCCTATTGATTTTCCCTCCCTCATTTATGAGATCATCCTAAATCAATACCCTGGGATCCTGAATTCAAGTGATGCTGCCAACAAGAGGGAGTCTGCACTGTCTCTGCACTTCAAACTCTTTACAGGGAGACATGTCCCTGATATGGTTTTCACTTCTAATGAGAAGGCCAACATATCTAAAGAAATGATAATTGCTTAATTAAAGGAAACATGTAGGGACTTGGGAGAAACCATTAGTACAAAAACTGCAAGAAAGATCAAGCTAGAATCTTTTATTCAAAGCCTTGAAAGAATTACAGCTGATATTGATGGTGTGGGTATGTCAAGTGAAGATTCTGATAAGAATGTCTCAACCTGTGCTAATGACATTGGTTCCAGTTCTGCATCTGAGGAGGAAGAAGTGATGAGCTGATAGACGGCTGTGGGGCTCAGGCTGCTGGTTGCTTGGGCTGATGAGGGTGTGCTGCTAGTGCTGGTGTGACTAGTGATGTTTTTGTGTTTCCTTGCTTTAGATTTTAATCCTTATTTGACAGCTGAAATTTGTGTGTTGCTCTTCATGAGCTTTATGTTGTAATGACTCTTAACATCTGTACTTGTTGATATATACTATTAGCTTAGTTTAATCTTAATTTGTGGCTAAAAGGGGGTAGAAGTGTTAGGTAGTAACAGCAGGTTAGAGAGGTGTAAGAATGGTATGTCTCACAGGTGGAAGAGTAGGTGGAAGACTTGATTGGTTGTTGCTGCTAGTGTGCATGCTTGCATGTGTGAGTTCCTAATGAGTGTAGGAATGTATGTTAGAAGTGTATGTTGGTTTGCTGAAGATTCTAGGATATGTGTGTGTTCCTTGATGGAACCTAGTAGTAGAATAGTTGCTAGTTGTGTGTGTATCTGCAGGGTGTCTGCAGAATGTGTGTGTGGTTGTGCATCGTTTCAGAAGGAGTAACACATGATGTAACAAGTGATTGTGTTCTTCAGGATGTCATCCTGAATGTCTTGACATCCAGAAAAGCCTGGATAACTTGTGTGTGACTGCAGGTTGTCTGCAGGTTGTATACAGCTGATGTGGTATGCATCAGTGGAGGGGGAGTAACTCAAAATGTTACTCAAAACATTGTGACATCTGTAGTGTTGACTAACAAATGATTATATGTGAACAGGTTGACCCTGAGAAGCTGAGAGCTAACAGTGTGAGTGTGTTTTAGCTAGATTTCCTGCATTATAAAGTATATGACTTTTGCTGCTTGTAATCTCTGATACTGTAACAGAGTGTTTTAGGCAAAAATTTGCCAAAGGGGGAGTTTGTAGATGCTTTTGATTGGCTGCATTATATGGCAAAACATTGGAGTATGTATAAATGTCCTAACTAATGTTATGACATACATGAAGAGTGTTCTGCAGGGAGAGCTAAGAGTAAGTGAAGCTGAATGTCATGACTGAATGTTATGACATCAAGCGTATGACATCAGGGCGCGCAGGTAGTAGTTTTCTATTATTAGCTCAGGCTATACTTCAGGAAATATTTTAGGAAAGGGATGCTCTTGACATTTGGGGCATGTGCTATCAGGCCTAACTAATTATTTGTTACACACTTTCTGTCGGCGCACCCCTATCTTTTATTCTTTCTTTTTTGTCTCATTATTTTCTTCATAGTATTTTCTACTTTTCTATGTGAATTTTGAGTTCCATTAATTTTTATCACTTTTTTAGGTCTTTAATGATTTTTTTTTATAGCATGAAATTAGAAATTAAATGTGATTTAATTCTTGAGTTCATGTTGAGTCTTAACCATTAGGATTAATCTTTTAATTGGGTTTTAATCACAATGTTAAATTGTTTTTTTATTATCTATGTTCTAGGATTTTGATTACTAATGCCTTGTTAGAATTTTGATTTTAGGATTAGGGAAAACATGGTCTCTTTTAATGCTTTTTATATTTTTATTTTGCTAAACACTTAAAAATTTATTTGATTATTTAAAAAATTAAATTAAAATAATAAAGAAATTTTTTAATTTATATTTTTATATTTTATTTTTCAGTTTCCTTTATCTACTAAGATGATGAATTCACAAATTGAGTATGTTCTTTTTTATTTGTCCTTTTTCTTATTTATTTTGAATTAAGAAGATTGCTGTGCAGAAGTGAAATCCTCTACACTTTAAAATATCAATTTAATAAAAATAAGAAAAAAATAAAAGAAGTTGCTATCCAAAATCTACAACTATAATAGTAATCATCAACTGACATAGCACGTAATCTTGTAGCTGGGAATGAGAAATGGGAGAAAAAATCTGTTGCAAAAGGGATTGCACTCAAATGAAAATTGGGGCATGTGCTATCAGGTCTAACTAATTATTTGTTGCACACCTTCTGTCGGCTCACCCCTATCTTTTATTCTTTCTTTTTTGTCTCATTATTTTTTCATAGTATTTTGTACTTTTTTATGTGAATTTTGAGTTCTATTAATTTTTATCACTTTTTAAGTCTTTAATGATTTTTTTATAACATGAAATTAGAAATTAAATGTGATTTAATTCTTGAATTCATGTTGAGTGTTAACCATTAGGATTAATCTTTTAATTGGGTTTTAATCACAATGTTACATTGTTTTTTTTATTATCTATGTTTTAGAATTTTGATTACTAATGCCTTGTTAGAATTTTGATTTTAGGATTAGTGAAAACATGGTCTCTTTTAATGCTTTTTATATTTTTATTTTGCTAAACATTTAAAAATTTATTTGATATTATTTGAAAAATTAAATTAAAATAATAAAGAAATTTTTTAATTTATATTTTTATATTTTATTTTTCAGTTTGCTTTATCTACTAAGATGATGAATTCACAAATTAAATATGTTGTTTTTTATTTGTCCTTTTTCTTATTTATTTTGAATTAAAAAGATTACTGTGCAGGAGTGAAATCCTCTACACTTTGAAATATCAATTTAATAAACATTGATAAAAAAATATATCTACTAAGATGATGAATTCACAAATTAAATATGTTGTTTTTTATTTGTCCTTTTTCTTATTTATTTTGAATTAAAAAGATTGTTGTGCAGGAGTGAAATCCTCTACACTTTGAAATATCAATTTAATAAACATTGATAAAAAAATAAAAGAAGTTGCTATCCAAAATCTACAACAAAGATGATGTTGCAAAAGGGATTGCACTCAAATGAAAATTCCCGATGATAAGTGGCAAGATCCTTACAAAATCTTTTACAGTAATATTTTTATCACATTATTTCTATAGTAACATTATTATTATTATATTTATTTGTAATAAAATTATTTAAAGAAGAATGATCCATACATATTTTTAAATACTCTAATCATAGTTGTATTCAAAATAAACCTTGATAGCTTCTTATCCTAACTTTTTTTAGAATAAATATAATATGTTACTAAATAAAAAGAATTGCACATAAATTCTATAATGCTATTTTTATGCATATTTAAAATAATTGATATATATTTTAATCAATTTACTCTCTGACCTTTAAATTTTTAATAGTTATGTAATAAGTAAAAATACTTTTGAATGAACAATATATAGAATAGGTAAAAAACAATAGATTACATTTTTATTCCACCAATAAATTAAGTCTTATATATTTTTACAAAAAGAAAAAGTTATTAGAGCATTATTATATCATCATCATATTTAAATTATAATTTTATAATATCTTCCTTTACTCACATGTATAATAAAAGGAGTAGTTCTTAGAGGTGTATGTAACCGTTTTTATATTAGTAAAGAAATATTAATAATAAAGATAGGTAGGTTAAGAAAAAGTGGTGCCAAAAGGTTTACAGAGGGAGGGGTTAATAAAATGTGAAACTGATTTGTATAAAAATAATTTAAGATATAATGGTACTAAAAGTTTTTCGTTTTGATTGTATCCTTTATTAAAATAAATTAAAAATTAAAAAAATATTATAAAAAATAAAATATATATTTTATTATAATTTAAAAAATGAAAGAGTGTAAAATAATTAAATTTCAAAGAGAAAATGAAAAATAGTGTTGATATATGTATTGGTATAGAGAAAATTGTAGGTTTAAATAAAATTATCATGGGTATCTTAAAAACTAATTTGTAATGAGATAGAGTGAGAAATCACATCAAATTTGCAATGTTAATGTATTTATAATTTAACAAAATGACATATTTGTCAACAGAAAAACCTCTAATCTAATAAACAATTCCTTCAATTATAGCCAAATTACAAATTCATATATACCAAATGAAAGTCGATCATCAATATCACCCCCGCGCTTTTATATATCAAAACCTTCTTCATGCACAATGACAAATTTACACTTTTTCAATAACAAACATTCTCATATTTTAACATAACTTAATGGCTAAATATAAAATTGAAAAAAAAATATGTTTAATTGATTTGAGAAGTCAATAAAAAAAAATTAACGGTCAAGCTCATATAAATCTGAAAAAGAAGAAGAATAATCAAATAATTTTTTTTAAGAGAGAGATAAGGGCATTAAAGCCTACACTAACTAAATTTTATGAAACAAAATTCAGATCAATAAAAATACAAATACAAAATACAAAAAGAAATGAATTTATTATGAGTTATAAAATTTTTGGTAGATGAAAACCACTCATGAGCTCTAGTCACTTCATCACCTTTTCACTTGATATATAGTCCAAAAAAAAAAACCAATGAAGAAAATATCCACTTTTAAATTGACTAAATAATTACATTGTACAACACATTTAACCATGAAAAATAGATAAAACTATAAATCATAGAAATTTGTAAATCAACAAACAATGATATTAGAACCAAAAAAAAATTAGAAAAACAAAATATGGAAGAAATAGTGGAAGAAGGAAATAAAAACCAGAAAAAAGAGAGCAATGGATTGAAAATGGAGAAAAAACTCAATATATATTTTGTGATGCCAAAATTCTTAAGCAAATAAAACTATAAAATAAAAAAATAAAATAAAAAAGTAAATAACATCTTTACCAATAGAATGCAATATGAAGTAAAAGTTTTTAAATATTGAGCTCAGAACAAAATAAAACATTTAGTTAGAAAAATAGCACATTAATTATTATTGAATAATTGATAGTTATGAAAAACAACTATATTAGTGGTGCTATAACTTAGTGGAATAAAGGGTTAGTGGAATGAAAATTGTTTAAAGATAATTATTAATTATTAAATATTAAATTAAATGAATTAATAAACAAAATAAAAATAGTTTTGCCGAGGGCGGAGGAAATAACTTGCTAAAGAAAGACGAGAGCGTAGAGAAACTTCTTCATCTACACCCATTGCTACGCCAAACATGGCTGATCCACCACCACCTCTTACTTCAACCCCATGTGTTAACAGACTAAGACACAACGCTCAGTTTACGCGCAACGCCCACAATAAAAGGCATTCTGAGATGGAAATCGGAATCCTTGCTCTTTTATATACAAATCATTCTGCGGGGATGGACAATGAGGATCCGTTCACTCATCTTAAAAAGTTCTATGAGATAGTGGGTACAACTGGAGCGCCGAAAATCGAAGAGGAATCCTTGTTTAAGAGATTATTCCCGCATTCCTTAATTGGGAAGATGAAGGAATGTTATCTTGACTAATCTACTTTGGTGATGACAGATTGAAATGTGTTAGGAGAGAAGTTTCTAGAAAGATTCTTCCCTCAATCAAGTTTTATGGAGGCCAAAACCTCAACTTCGGTGTTTGCACAAGGAGGAAGTGAATCTCTCAACGTAGCTTGGGAAAGATTCAAATTCATGCTGAGGAAGTGCATGAGTCATGGTTTTGATGACCTAACTCAAGTTCACATTTTTCGCAATGGACTTCAACCTGTTTCTAAAACTCTTCTGGATGATACGGCGGGTGGTTCTTTAATGTCAAAAAGTGTGAAAGATGCGATGTCCATCATTGATAGGATGACACTAAAGGACCATCAAGGTCAACACAATCGTGGTACTTCACAAAGAAAACTGTGAATTCAAGAGTTGGGAAAGAAGGATGTTATTCTTGCTCAGAACAAATTACTCTCTAAACAAGTGGAGTTGTCGACAAAGCAAATGTCAAAACTTCCACAACAAATCAAAGAGATGCAAGAAGTTCCTAAAAAAGCTCAACAAATTGTAAGTTGTGAATTGTGTAAAGGTGACCATCCTACCAGTTATTTTCCACCTGTCGTTGAAGAAGCCAACTATGCGGGAAACTAAAATCAAGGATATCAACTAAGACCACCTTACCAACTAGGTAACCAAGGTTACCAACAAAGAGGTAACCAAGGTTATCAACAATAATGGAAGCCTCAAGAAGCCAGAACTTCTAACCGTCAACCTTACCAAAACTATATTCAACCTTCACAAGCTCCAAGTAGAAATTCAAAGACGGAAGACACTTTCACCCAATTTATTCAAATGTCAATGTCAAATCAAAAGAGTATGGATGCGGCAATTCAGAACCTTGAAATGCAAGTTGGATAATTGTCCAAGCAATTATTTGACCAACATAAAGAAACCTTTCTAGCTAATACTCAATTAGATCCTAATGCGGCGTGGAAAGTTATCCTTACTATGAGTGATAGAAAAATTGATCTAGGAATTGGTGAGAAGGAAGTGGACAGGGAGGTTGTAGTTGAAAAAAATGATGATGAGGAATTAGTTGAAAAGGAGGAGGAAATTATTGAGAAGGAATTTGAAGAAGTGGTGAATGATGAAGTGGTTGAAAAGAAACGACGAGAAGAGAAAACTAGCAATGAGAGGAAAAGGAAAAAGCATGTGAACATTACTATTCAAAATTTACCTTATCATCATGGGCCTACAAAAAGGAATAATGCAAGGAAATATGCTCTGTTTATGAATATTTTCAACCAATTACAAATCAATATTCCATTTGCCGAGGCATTGGAGCAAATGCCTAGTTATACAAAATTTATGAAGGCTATGATCACCAAGAAGAAACTGTATACAGACCAAGAAACTGTAGTTATTAATACTTCTAAAAAAATCCAACCATTTATATTTTATACTCTTTAGAAGAATTAAAAAACTCATAGTTGAAAGAAAAAAATTTATGTCCTAATCGTCTTAAGAAAAATATAATCATTATTAAGAGTTAGTAATCAACCACCTTTTAACTTTGAAGTTTAACGGTACATATAAACAAGAATAAATGATCATATATATAATTAATATAACATAAAAATAACAGGTAAATGGATAACAGCGTCAATCCATTTTTGGATGACAAAACTAATCCCTTTAAAAATTACATTCATTATCCTAAATGACACAACAAAAATTAATTATATACTACAAGTATAAAGTTCAATAACATATTTTATTTTGCAAAGACTTAAGAAAAACCTCCTTTATTAATTGACATAGATATTAGATACATGTTTAACCTTACTACAAACCACACAAGATGTTTATATATGATAAATCTTAACATCAAATTCCTCAATAGCATTTCCAAAAGCGGGATCATACAAAATAGTCTTCGCCAAAACATACCCTCTTGAGGTTATTGAAAGATACAAGACTTAGAAGTTGACTAAGCTTCGAAAGGACAAGAAAATCATCAATGTCAGATGGATTTTAAAGGTGAAGCTAAAACCAGATGGATCAATTGGCAAACACAAAGCGAGGTTAGTATCAAGAGGATTTCTACAGAAACATGGGTTGGATTATTCTGAAGTGTTGCACCTGTAGCAAGACATGAAACAATCAGACTGGTGATTGCAATAGCTGCTAACATGAATTGGTCTCTAATGCATTTAGATGTGAAATCCACATTTCTGAATGATCCTTTACAAGAAGAGGTATACGTGTCACAACATCTTGGATTTGTTAAAAAGAATCAGGAAGGAATGGTGTACATATTATGTAAAGCTTTGTTTGGATTGAAGCAAGCGCTCGGAGCTTGGAATCTGAAGATTGATTCATTTTTCAATGAGCATGTGTTTCAGAAATGTGAGATGGAGTATGGTGTTTATGTTCAGCATACCTCTTAAAGAAATATTATTCTGGTATGTTTGTATGTTGATGATATATTGTTGACAAGGAGTTATGAACAAGAGATAGCTAATTCAAGAAGGTGCTAATAAAATGATTGACCTCTAGAAAATGACATATTTTCTAGGGATTAAGTTTATGTACTCTGAGAAAGATATCATTTTGCATCAGCTAAACTGGGAACTTGAGCTTCTGAAGAGATTTAAGCTGCAGAATTGTAAGACTGTTGTCACACTTTTAGAAACCAATCACAAATTAAATTTATGAGTAAACCCAAGTGGTCTCATTATCAAGCTGTCGTCAAGATTCTGAGGCATACCAAGAGAACTCTAAAGTATGGAGTGTTATTCCCTTCTAGAAGAAAGACTAATTCAGAGCTAATAAGTTACTCATACTCTGATTGGCGTGGAAATAGAGTTGACAGGAAAAGTACTTCTAGATACTTGTTTAAGTTTCTAGGAGGTCTTATTTCTCGGTGTTTCAAAAAGCAACTTGTTGTTGCACTGTCAATGTGTGAAAACTAAGTACATGGCAGGTGTTGTAACTGCATGTCAAGCTATTAGGCTTCTGAATTTGCTGCATGATCTGAAGCTCAAAGTAAACAAGCCTCTAAAGCTGATGATTGATAAAAAAGTCTGCAATCAATCTAGCCAAGAACCTAGTTCTGCACGGGAGAAGCAAGCATATTGAGACAAGGTATCATTTTCTGAGAAGTCAAGTCCATGATGGAGTGCTAGAAGTTGTGCACTATAGCACCTAGAAGCAGTTGGCAGATGTTCTGACAAAGGAAATCAAGTCGGATCAATTTCTCCACTTAAGGGATGGAATTAGTGTTGTTATTTTTTATTAGAAAATCCTAAATTAAGGGACGGTATTGAAGGGTAATTTAGTATTTTAGTATATTGTCTATGTGACCATAGTATTTGTATATAAATAGACTAGTGGTAGCTGTCATTTATTTCATCATCTTTCTTACAACTTTTGTAGCCGTTATTGCAGAATCATAAATATTCTCTCATTTCTTTTTTTTTTCATGACCTTGTGCACTAACAATATATACATGTCAATTATGCATAAACAGTGTTATTTATTTACTTATTCTTTTATATATATATATATATATATATATATATATATATATATATATATATATATATATATATATATATATATATATATATATATAAAAGAATAAATGTGTTAGGGTATATATCGCATTGTTTGAAATATTATATTATTTTTATATTATATCGATAATAGTATGTTACGTAATGAATATGCTGGAATATATTAATAACTTGATTAATGATAAGTTGTAATTCTTATTTATTTTTATTTTTTTATGTCAGAGATAGCTTCTTTAAAAGGATATGCTAGTTATTCAACTTCTAATGTTTTCGACGAAGATCGATAACGGTATGAAGTTCTTGGTACAATTTTTATATTTTTTGGATTGTGCTTCAGAGATCATTTGTGCATGTAATACCTAGTTCTCTTTGTAGTATTATTTCCTTTAGTCACACTAGGAAAGATAGTTGACATATTTCAGCACATAAAATTGTAGCTTTTGTTGGATATATGACATCTAAGTAGAACTGTGTCTATAAGCACTGGTTCTTAGAATTGCCTACATGTTTTCTTGTTATTCATTAGTTTCTTGTTATTCAATATAATTGTTTCTTTCACAAGGTCTTAAATTTTGACGAGTTGGTTGGGCAATATCCTTTGTAACAATAATTCTTTTCTTTTTTTGAAACTTTTTCTTTGGTTGTTTGTCCTTTTTATATAATTATAAAGTGAGATAAGCTTGCTGCATTAGAATTATTATCAGAAACTTTTATTTGGATATTTTTGGAAAAGGAACTGGACCAACCATGTTTAGCAGCAATAGGAACAATAGCCACTGACATGAAAACACGATCATCATTACAAACATTCTCTACTTTTTCTTCTCACAAACATTCCTCCATCTATTCCTTCTACAGTGTACTTCACACTCCACTTTCTCCACTTTTTTGTTCTTCCTCTTTTCCATTCTAATTTCTTGGACTCAAAACCCAACTTGGTTTTCCTAAAACTAACAAAGTTCAAATGAGGTGATGATGTTAATGAATGACATGAAGAAAGAGAAGAGTTTCTTGTTGAGAAACACAAGTCTTGAGATATTGATGAGTTTGTAAGAGCAGCCATGAAGAATATTGATTTGTGATGATGAAAAGAATTAATAAATAATGATCATAAACTCTTGAATATTGAAGAAAGGGTGAGTGAGTTTGGTGAAATGGCAACGCTTTGAACAACATGTCATTTCCATGAAGATATTGCCAACATATGTCTGTTATGATATTAGAATTCACCCGTTTGCTATTTGATATCTACAAGTTGATGCTATTTCCCTTAGTATTATCTGCTTTACTTTGATGTTACTTAATATGCTTCAAGTGTTCTATAATATGTTTATCCAATTTATTTGTTACAACTGAGTCATTGCTTGTGGATTCATAGCAAATATGTATATGTTGGTGTGACTGTGATCTCTAATTTAACTTCGGAGCTTTATTATGATTAATGCAGGAAATTCAAGTATATATGCAGACACATTCCACATAAATTAGTTAAAGACATCCCATGTATGTAACACCACTTTATCATTCTCTTAAATTATATGTATTTTTTCATCAATTGCTGCCATTTGTTCCTCAAAAGTCAAACTGGCATAGTTCGTAGTTATCACGATGTTTCAAAAATTTGCAAGTTTTTCTGGATCTGATAACTTGTATTTTGGTTTTTGGGTTAAAGTTGAATGTGAGTCATTTTCCCTTGTTTTGAATTAGAATATGATAGACCGTGTTTTTGTTTCTTGCAGTGTGGAGGCATGTTCTTCGCACCAATGATGTCGATGGAATTGACATTGTCCTAAATATATATATATTATACATGATCACAAAAGTGACATTACATGTTATCTAACTTTTATTGTAATGCACAGTTATAATATTAATACTGAGAATTTGAGAATATATTGTTTTGATTTCTTCTACTAACATAATTGAAGTACAAGAAAAAATTCTTGACTAAATTATCGCCAAGTATGTCATAATTGAAAATATCATAATTAATAGAACGAATTTAAAATATATGATTTTTTTCCGTAAAATTTGGATCTTAAAAATCAATTTTAAAAAAAAACCGACTTTTAAATAAATTAAAAGTGATTTTTATCCAATTTTAAAATCAATCCGATTTAAAAAGAAAAAATATATAGTTTTTATTCAAATTTATAAATAACAAGTTTAAAACTAGTTTTTTAAATAATGGGTTAAAAATCGAATTCGTAAAAAAAACCGGTTGTGTAATCATAACCAAATTAATAATCGGTTTTGTTCTGGACTGGGCCAACGCTTGACCCACAGTCGAGCAGACCCAAACACCACTGGGTTGGAAGGCCCAATAAGACCTCATCGTCGGGCAGAAGATCCTTCGGACATAACATCTTCTACCGTCGGACACAGGCAAACAACCGTCGAGCAGGACCTTCGTAGTTGCCGAGCTAGCCTCCTTCTCCCCCGCGGTCGGGCAGAGCCCATCCAGCCCGGAAAGCTCCTCAGACCTCCCCGACGTTCTCTACGTGTCCCCTACGCGGAGGCACGTCATTAAGTAACTTCCCGTGTCTTGATGATTCGGTCCTCCACCTCCCGGATAGCATGAAAAAGTTACACTAGGGTGAAGACCACGTGTTGGTCTTCACGACGCCACATCAGCCCTAGCAGTTACCTACGTTGGGCCTGGCAACCCAACACAGAGTAACCGTTGGCCCTGCGCTGGGGGCTCATTATAAATACCCTCTTTCACTAGAGGGTCGGGTAATTTAATTCTCACTCCTTTTCTTTGTACTTGTTATCACTTTGCTCGTCCCTTACTTTAGCATCAGAGTGTGTTTCAGGTACACCCCCCTTTGTCCGTCAAGTCAACCGTTCGATAGTTCAGACACGTGGCAGTCCAGTGATCTCTCTGATCAGGTACGATCAGTGGCGCCGTCTATGGGAACCTAAAGCTTTCCCGTTCCTCCGAGCAGAAGAATCAAAGCTTCCAACTTCAACTTCCGAGATCATGACTAGCCCACATGATGATGATGCTGTCCATAATTCCGCCTTCGCCCCAATCACCAACGATGACAACCAGGCGGGGACATCACATGCCCGTGAGGGCGACACCAGGGACCGCCAAACTGCCTCTCCTTCGTCCGAGGATACGACACATCACGTCGCACCTCGAGCAAGGAGTCTGACTGTCTTTCAAGCCGTTCCTACGCCAGTTGGAGCCGACCCAACGATGATTGTCCTCTTCGCAGCCATCAACCAAACAAATATGATGCTGCTCCATCCGAATGAGCGCACCAGCATGTTGGAGCAAGATACCTCATCTCGCTCTTGCCCCGAAGAAATCAACGCGAAGACTTCCGGAGCCCCTCTTCCCGTCCACGGGGGCGCCGACCACAAATGGAGAGACACCAACCTGTGGCCTCCAAGAAGCGCGTCTGGTCACCTTCCCGGAAGGAGAGGAGTTTCCCGATCCCCAGAGCAAACAGACCTGAAGCCCCGGGCAAGAGGGCGAAGGGCCGTAATCAACCCCATTGGCATAATTTTTCGCCCTCGTGCTCCCCCGTCTGTAGTGACAAGGAAGACTACAGGTCCCCCTGTCACGGGAAATCATGGCAACCCCCATTCCCCACGGGATGGAGAAGCCGCCCGTACACTCCATGTACGACGGTACCTCAGACCCGGACGACCACCTAGAAGACATTGAGGCCATGGTCAACTACAAGAATGTCCGAGGAGCCACCAAATGCAGACTCTTCCCGACGACGCTAAGGAAGGGAGCCATGGCTTGGTACAAAAGCCTGGAACCTGAGTCTGTCACATTGTGGAGGATCTTGAAGGATCTCTTCTCGCAACATTTCACTGTGTCCCAATGAAATCCGAAGACGGAGGCCGCCCTAGGCGCCATCATCCAAGCCCTGGATGAACCTCTCAGAAACTACATTGAGAGATTCACGAGGGAGGCAGTCCAGGTGATGACTTCAGACGACATGAAGCGTTACCTCATGGAGCAGGGCCTACGTCGTGGCTCTAAATTCTATGAGGCCATGGCGATCCACCGACCAACCACCCTACAAGACTTCCTCAAGAAAGCCCGCCACTACATCTGGTATGAGGTAACCGAGTCTGCTAATTCTTCCCGGGAATCCCGCAACTGCGAAAACCCCCGGTGGGTCCCGAGAAGAAGGAGCGTCAGCCCCCCGGCGTGGGGGGAGACCGACGAAGGGACGATTGTCCCAGAGAGCCCTGGGAGCAGAAGGGCCCTGCAGGCCGCTTCGCCGAAAACACAACCCTAGTCGCTTCACGCGAGCGCATACTAGCTGAGTGCGCCAACTCGGAGTTCGTCCAGGGAGGTGTCCATTTTCCCAAACCGGCACCTCCCAAGGCCAACTTGGACAAGTTCAAATATTGTCACTTCTGCCGGAGACACGAGCACGTTATGGAGGATTGCATCCACCTGAAAGATACAATCAAAATACTCATCAAGGACGGACACTTGAAGAGATACACCAGAGGAGGAGATGCCCTCGACAAGAGGCCCACGAAGCCAAAAGGGTCGAGGACATCCCTCCTCCCTCCGACGAGTTCGGACTGCAGATGGCCCTCAGCATTAGTCGGCCTGAGGACTAGTTCTCCCTGAGAGAACACAATCTCCCTACCGAGCACCCGCTGCCCGAAGAGCCAATTCGCCTCATCAACCCGTGGGAATACTTCCCCACCGCGATGGTCATCTCAGGCGGTGCCTCGAACAAGCTCTCTGTCGGGTCCATGAAGAGGAAGTTTGACAAACTAATGAGCAACAGCTCCGCCAAAATGAGCATGCTCGACAAATTCCACGATCGATCTAACCCGATCACGTACTATCTCGAAGAGCTGCCCGGAGGAGCCCCCAACTCCGCCATTCCTCTACTGATCCGGGCACAAATGGAAAGCTTCGACGTCCGCTGCATTCTGGTCGACGGGGGGAGTTTGGTGGATATCATGTATACCCACCTATTCTCGACACTACAGCTCGACGAGACCAACCTGACCCCCTATGTCGGCTTCGACCTCCATGGGTTCAACGGGACGGCAACAAGACCATGGAGATATGTGGAGCTCAAGGTCACATTCGGGGCACAGGAAACGGCCAGGGAAATCAACGTCCGCTTCCTGGTCGTAGAGTGCTCGTCCCTATACAACTGCATCCTAGGCAGGACAACACTAGCAGAGTTCACCACGGTTCCATCGATGGGCCACCTAAAGATGAAGTACTATACTAGGCTGGGAGCCGTCGTCACATTCAACGGGGACATAGAAGCAGCTCGAAGGTGTTTTGAGGCAACAATGAAGGGTTTTAGCATGATTGGTCCCCTGACCAAAGCGACCAAACCTCCGCCCGTCCAGGAGAACAGGCCAAAGGACCACATCGATGTCGTGGATCTCGACTGTCACTTCCCCATAAATTCGAACCACGAGGACGAAGCCGAGCACGCTCCTCCGAAGATCAACAAGCAGCCCTTCCACCCAGGAAGCCCCATTCTAGACGGGGAATTCGAGATAGTGGTCCTCAGCGAGGACACGACCAAGAGCGTGAAGATTGGAGCAGGACTTCCCGGATTAGCGAGGAAGCAGCTGAAAGCCTGCCTCCGTGAGAACGCCGACCTCTTCGCCTGGAGTGCCGCCTAGATGCCCGGCCTTGACCCCTAGGTCTCCTACCACCATCTCTCCATCGATCCGGCCGCGAAGTCCATAGTACAACATAGACGTAGGCAGTCCCCCGAAAAGTCGGCGGCGGCTGAAAAAGCTGTAAAAGACCTCCTATAGGCAAATTTTATTTCGAAAGCCCGGTATTCAATCTGGCTGTCCAATGTTCTACTTGTGAAAAAATATAATGGAAAATGGATAATATGTGTTGATTACACCGATCTCCACCTGGCATGTCCCAAGGACGCCTATCCCCTCCCTAACATCGACAAGCTCGTCGACAACTCAGCGGGTTTCAAACTGCTGTCCTTCATGGATGCCTACTCGGGAAACAACCAGATCCCCATGGATGAGGCCGACAAATAGAGCACGAAATTCATGACCGAGTCGGGCAACTATTAGTACAACGTAATTTCCTTCGACCTAAACAACACCGACACCACCTACCAACTGATGATGAACAACATCTTTCGGGGAGAGATAGGCGACATGCTCGAAGTCTACATGGACGACATGATCATCAAGTCACGCATCAAGGTCGACCATACAACCCACCTCAAAAAAGTATTCGAGACAGCGAGGAAGTGCAGGATGCAGTTTAACCCGGAGAAGTGCACCTTCGGGGTTCGCGCGGGGAAGTTCCTCGTGTTCTACCTAACCGAGCGAGGAATCGAGGCAAACCCTGACAAATGTCGGGCCTTCTCCAAAATTGCAACGTCAAGCATGAAGAAGTAGATACAGTCCTTGAACAGGATGCTCGCTTCGTTATCCCGCTTCTTTGCCAAGTCCGCACAACATGCCCTCCCATTATTCAAGCTGCTGAGGAAGGAGGCCACCTTCGAATGGACAGAGGAGTGCGAACATGCCCTCCTCCGCCTCAAATGTGTCCTGTTGGAGCTGTCTATCCTGACGAGACCTAACGTCGGGGAAACCCTCTACCTGTACCTGGCCATCTCACCCGAGGTCGTGAGTGTCGTACTAATCTGGGAAACCCCTGACGGCCAGAAACCGATCTACTTCACGAGCAAGGCCCTCTACATCCCCGAAGTGAGGTATCAGCAGATCGAAAAAGTCACCTTGGCCTTCATCAACACGGCCAGGAGACTCCGACACTACTTCCTGGCCCATACCATCATAGTTAGAACTGAGCAGCCGATCAAACAGTTGCTCGGCAGGCCCGACATGGCGGGGCGCATGTTGAAGTGATTGCTAGAGCTCTCCGAGTTCGACATCATATATGAAGGCAGAAAAGCGCTCAAGGCCCAAGTGCTAGCCGATTTTATCACCGAGATGACCCCCACCGCAGAGCCAACCCCCGGAGCCCACAAGTGGACCATCTTCGTTGATGGTGCTCCAAGCTCCTCGGGGAGCGGCGCGGGCATCATCTTGGAAAAAGAGGAAGGCATGGTTGTGGAAGTCTCCCTGACCCTAGCCTTCCCGACGACGAACAATCAGGCCGAATACGAAGCCTTCTTGGCCGGACTCCGCCTGGAAGAAGATCTCAGAGCCAAGGAGATAAAAATCTTCACGGACTCCCAATTGGTTGCATCTCAAGTCCGGGGCGAGTACCAAGCGAAGAACGACAGCTTGGCCAAATACTTGGCCCTTATAAGAGAACACATGAAAAGTTTCGAGTTCCCCGAAGTACAACACGTTCCCCGCAAGCAGAACATGCAGGCATACGTCCTCTCAAAGTTGGCGAGCACAAAGAAGAAAGGCAGGAAAAAATACTTCGTTCAGGAGGTCCTCGTGCAACCAAGTACGAGGAAGGAGAAAAAGTCGTTCGACGTCAACTCCATCGGGGACATCGACTGTTGGATGACCCCAATACACGCCTACCTCAGTATGGGGCACCTCCCTGACGATGCTAAAGAGGCCAGTACGGTCAAACGTCGAGTCTGCTCTTACGTGCTACTCAAGAGCAGGCTATACCAAAGAGGCTTCTCAATCCCTCTCCTCAAATGCATCGACAAAAACTAGGCCCCGACCATCTTACAAGAGGTCTATGAGGGTATCAACACACAACACTTGAGAGGACGCTCCTTGGAGAGGAAGGCCTTGCAGGCTGGATACTACTGGCCGACGATGCAGAAAGACGCGAAGGAACACATAAAGAAGTGCGATAGGTGCCAACGGCACGGGGACATGCACCTTGTCCCCCCGAGCGAGCTCATGTCCCTCTCTTCCCCCTAGTCGTTCTCCTGGTGGAGGATGGACATCCTCGGTCCATTTACCATAGGCTCCTATCAGAACAAGTACCTGATAGCTGGTGTCGACTACTTCACCAAATGGATCGCAGCCGAGGCCCTCGCCAAAATCATGGCACACAACATACTCCGCTTCTACAAGAGGAAGATCCTCTCCAGGTTTGGAGTGCCCATGGCCATTGTGACCGACAACGGTATACAATTCACTGACAAAAACTTTCAAGACTTTGTGACCAAGCTCGGGACAAAGCAACACTTCACGTCGGTCGAACACCCGCAAACGAACGGTTATGCAGAGGCCGCGAATAGAGTCATTCTGCGAGGCCTGAAACACCGACTCGTGGACACCAAAAAGAGGTGGATCGAGGAGCTCCAAAGCATGCTATGGGCCTACAGAACAACACCTTACTCGACCACCGGGGAAACTCCCTTTCAGTTGACGTACGGGATCGAGGCAGTAATCCCGGTCGAAATAAGGGAACTTTCCAGAAGAACTAAATCCCCCTCGAGGAGGAGGCCAACGACAGGGCCCTCAGAGATGAGATCTACCTAGTCAAGGAAATACGTTCAGGGGCGTCTCTCCGTGAAGCCACCCTGAAACAGAAAATTGCCCTCCGCTATGACAGCAGGGTCATAAAACGTGAGTTTCAGATCGATGATTTGGTCTTACGGGGAAACCAGAAAGACTGGCGCTAGGGCAAGCTCGCCGCTAACTAGGAAGGCTTATACCGTGTCCGGGACAAGACAGTGCACGGGGCCTACTACCTCGAGAACTTACACGGGGACGAGATAGCTCAACCATGGAATGCTGAGAAGCTAAAAAATACTACAGTTAAATACTGCCCACGACGACACGCCTTGCGACCACGGGAGCGCGACATGGTACAATCGCGTCTCCCCGAACTCAACGAGATAACAAGCACATACCCTTTATGTGTGAGGGCAGAATGCTCTGTTCGATGGAGACCCCTCGATCGAGAGTCACCTCCACCGTGCCGAGATTGGCAGAACACCCAGCTCGCAATAGGACGTTCACGCCGCGGAGAGAGGTCCTCGACCGTGGTCTATCTTTATAACCGACCGGGAAACCACCCCGGTCAGTTGGCCAATTCCCTGCACTATCGGACATCAATGGACAACGTCGAGGTACACTCCCAAACAACATAATAAACATGCAAACAAGCATGTAAAAACATGTGATCGAGCATACGTAAGTAAATAGACGAACACACACAAACACTTAGAAAAATGATCAAATTTCATAAAACGGGCACAAGCCCGGCTGTCAAAAGATTATAATAAAGAGCACGCAACCTGAACAACAATCAAAAGCAGGGCGCACAGGCCAAAAATGTTTGGCACGCAGGTCGACAAAACAAAAAAGGGGGCATGCAGGCCGCCACCTCCTAATCTAACTGGTCCTCCTCGTCCCTGGCAGTGTGGTCCTCCTCCTCATCCTCCGAGCCACCAGGCGCAACAATACGGTTGCCCTGGATCTAATGATAAGTGCCAATCTCGTCGGTTACCAAATCAAAGCCGAAGTTGACGAGCCGAAGCTGGTCGAAAACACTCTTGAAGCCCACCTCGACGGCCCCCAAGCAATCCTCCTCCAGCTGACGGATCCTCTCCACTAGCTCCCACCGAGATGCCAGCAGTTGCTCCTCCTCAGACTCCTCCTCGGCAGGGGCGACCAGACCCTCGAGCTCAGCAGTTCGACTTCTGATCCCGGCCAACTCTTCCTTCCCATCCTTCAGCTTTTTCTCGAGCTCCTGGATCCGCTCCCAGTGGATTTTATCGTGTCTCTGGTACTCCTTCTGATCGGCCACCAGCTTGGACCGGACTTCCTCGGATACCTCCAGCTCACTACGGGCAGTAGCTAAATCAGCCGAGGAGCACCCCTCTTCGCTCAGCACAAGGGTCGTCTCAAAAGCCCTCACCACCGCGACTAGATATTCGGACAACATCCTCCTCCGAGCCTTCTTGCCCGCAGTCAGGATGCTCCTCGCCTCCTCGGGACACTATGCCAAAAAAGACCTTTAGCAGCGCTTTTTTTGGCCTTTAGCAGCGCTTTAAAGCGCTGCCAAAAGTGGCGCTGCTAAAGGTAAAGGCATCGCTTTTTTCAATGAAAAAGCGCTGCTAAAAGCTCCCTTCAGCAGCACCTTTAGCAGCGTTTTTTTAGCCCTTTAGCAGCGCTTTTGTAAGCGCTGCATAATTCCCCCAACCATCCCCCCCCCTTTAGCAGCGCTTTCAAAAAGCGCTGTCTTAGACCCCCCCCCCCCTTTAGCAGCGCTTTTGCAAAAGCGCTGCCATAGCCCACCCTTTAGCAGCGCTTTTTACAAGCGCTGCCTTAGACCCCCCCCCCCCCCCTTCCAAACCAATAGCAGCGCTTTTGTAGCGTAATATTTGTGACCTTTAGCAGCGCTTTTATGTAAAAGCGCTGTCTAATGTCCCAGATTTTAAAATTTTTTTTTTATAAAATATTCACCCTGTTTTGTATATTTTACCAACAACCTGCTTATATTACACAAACCTGCTTATAATTCAGGCTTTTATTTCAGCACTTTGGCCTTATAAATAAAATTCAAACTTTGGCCTTAAATATACAATTCAAACTTTGGCCTTATATGTACAATTCAAAACTTTGGATACATTGTAACTCATGACTTTGTTCATAAACATTTTAATATACACATAAACCTGTTTAAATATGTTACAACAAAATTTGATCCTCAGAATTACAACAACACAAATACATTCAATTCACATATAATTACAAGTCTTCCAATCTGATAACTCTATACAATTCTCAACCCAAGAATAAATTGACACCATTCCTCTTTAATTTCTTCCAATTTTTCTTTCGTGTAAGTAGCGCACTTGAATTCATCATAATACTACATAATATAACAGATCGAATAAGATTTAAGTTTAAAACTAATTACTCAGATGAAGTATCGGATAATTATCAAAATGAATCATATAACTTATATAATGAATTGATCCATACCAGGACTGGAATCTCAAGTTGACTAGAAAGAATAATTTCCCTCATAAAGCGCAATACAAAATATCCACAGTCAATACCATTGCGCTGCCGAGGACACTGTAAATGGAAAAAACAAACGAACATTTATCCGGATATATAGTTTAAATAGTTTTATCAAGTAGAAACATGCGAGAATATACCTCCACTCTGATCCAGTTGATGTTGTTAGCCTTACTTTTTGGCACCGTTGCATCTCTTTGTGCTCTGAATATTTGTATAACTCTAACATAATATAAACGCATATTTAGAACAATGTCACATAATAAATAAAGATATATAATTAAAGACAACAGTATATGTCATCACTTACGTATCAATAAAGTTCCTCAGATTTTCATATTTTGTTGTATCACCATCCAATGAATCTATATAATACACTATTTCTTTCGTCGGATTAATTGCGATCAACAACCAAAGTCCACTATAAAATAAGACAACAGTTTAGACGGAAATATTATATATATAGAAAGGGAAAAATCGAACAATTATAATAAATTAATTTAGAATAAAATCTAACCCATGGCCAGTGTTATATGGCAACAAGAACAACTTCTCCGTAGTCGCGCGCATAAATCTCTGCACTGTGTACTCTTTGATTGTATCTGGTGACTGGTCTATTATACGTGAGTTGACACAGCTAGCAGATAAGAATGCGAATACTGAAGTCAATTCATTCGGGACCAATAACTTGTCATACAAGAACCTAAAAAAACATAATCAACATTAGAATATTAAGTTAAACGAGCAAATTTTAAAATGTTCAATTATTTAATTAAAATGGATCGAAGTACCTGATGTATGAATGCATAACACCGACGCCCAGTTCAGAATGGTTGAAAACCTGATCAAAATCCTCCTTAGCAATTGTTTCGGGATATTCAAAACCGAAAATACCTGCCTCCATATGTATTTGACGGACGCCACCCTCAGGCACATCTGATGTTCTGACATATGTTTCAAGGCACATCCTAAATCGAGGAACAATTGCTTTTCTGGGAACCTTGAAAGTTTCAGGCATCTTACCCTTGCTGACTTGTTGCGACTGTTGATCATGAACCTAAAAGTCATATATAAGTTCAGTAATTAATATTGTATAACAAGATAGTCATGTAACTGTAGTAGTACCTGTTTCTTTGATGCAGCTGAATCGGTATCCCGCATAATAATTCTATCATCTTTTGATTTGGATTTTGTAGGAGTCTAAGATCATCATGTAAATAAGAAAATGTAGATGTAAGAATAACTTTCATGTATGAATCATAAAACATTTGAGTATTAAAAGGTTCAACCTACCTTATCATCTATGCAAATCAGATTTGCCGGCCATGCCACATACGATCCTACTGCGTCTCCCACCACTGTTGCGCCTGAAATATCATCTGATATAGGCAACAACGCACTCCCCTCTAATGCAATATCAATAGATACTTTCAAAAATCCATAAGGGAGCGGTTTGTGGTGAAGTAAGTCTCCCAGAAAGTTATGCACCTTTCCCTTGCCAACCATTCAATGAGTAGGTGACGATAAATATAGCCGGCAAAGTGAAATGCCCTAAACAAATAATGATCAGTTAATGTGTCAATTAAGTAAAGTGTGCTAAATTAATTTCAATGTAATATATACAATTACCTCTGGAAGCTTCTTTGGACAACCGGTACTATCTTTGTCACTAGTAGCTCTACCCTCTGGAACGCGTCTTTCTGCCATGTATCTCTCCTTATCCTTCTGTAATTCACGGATTTGCGCTTTCAATTCCTCCAAAGTCTCCATCACTTCTTTATTGGTTGGATTTTTTTTCTTTGGCTGCTTATACAGTTTGGATGGAGTGACACCAAATCCCTTACCCCTCACACGCCCAGAATACTCAGGAATATTCAACACCCGGCTCAGTAAGCTCCTGCAATCATTGTCCTCAGCGGGAGTTATGGTCTGGGACAGAGTCTCCTGAAATATAGATAAAAACATATATAAATATATTACACACTTTTGATCAGTTACTGACAAAGATAACGTTGTACTTACGCATTGTTCAAAGACTTGTTGAACTTCTTCCTGAACGACTCCATCTCGTCCCACACGGGCAGCCTTCCATACAACATGGTCCGGAAGAGATGTCGCATCACTCTTCTCCTCTTCCAACTACGCATTAAGACGGATAATAAAGCATTGTATCCTATTATATATACTTACTATTTTTTGTAAATATATCATATTAAATTATTTATATGTACTTACTATTTTTTGTTCTAATCGTGCATATCCCAACCGACCCTTTCTGTATGGGTATGCGGGATTTGATGCCCGTTGACGATTTACGCCACTAACAACCTGAAAAAACAAGTTTATCAGAACTCCTGTACATGGAAGAAGTATATACTATTGGATGTATATACCCGTTGACGATTTACACCATTGGAAATTAAGTACAAAATGTGACATTTTTGAAAAAGGCCTAAAATAACACTAACTTCCACCATTGGAAGTTAAGTGCAAAAAGTGACATTTTTGAAATAAAGTCAAAAATAACACATAACTTCCAATGGTGGAAGTTAAGTACAAAATGTGACATTTTTGAAAAAAAAAACTAAAATAACACTAACTTCCACCATTGGTAGTTAAGTGCAAAAAGTGACATTTTTGAAAAAAATCAAAAATAACACATAACTTCCACCATTGGAAGTTAAGTACAAAATGTAACATTTTTGAAAAAAGCCTAAAATAACACTAACTTCCACCATTGGAAGTTAAGTGCAAAAAGTGACATTTTTGAAAAAAAGTCAAAAATAACACATAACCTCCACCATTGGAAGTTAAGTACAAAATGTGACATTTTTGAAAAAAGTAAGCGCAAAATGTGACATGTTTGAAAATAACCATTTCTGTATGGATATGCGGGATTTGATGCCCTTTCTGTACTTACTTCAAATTCTTTTGATCTTCGCTTTGCAACAAACGTCTCTCATTCTTCCTTCGAAATCAAATCCGCGTACTTCATCGGACGCTCTGAGTCAACAAAGTTTCCTTCAGAATCTTTTAGAAACTTGTTTGTTAAAAACGCTCTAAATCCCCTCAAGCGTTTTCCGGCCAATTGAATACAATATTTTCTCCTACGATCTTCAATATTGAAAGATCTCTGCAAACAAACACACATACATATAACATGTTAGTATATTTAATTTAAAGACGTAAATGTCAACAATAATTAAACAATTCCAATATTATACCTGAATCTCGGTCCAAATCTTATCGTTAGCCGGTTGTAATGAAACAATTCTCCAATTATCGCAAGTAATCGGAACTTGCGAACGTACAAGTGCTCCGATGTAACTTGTTAGCAACGCACCGTTAGGCTCAACTAACTGGTCTCCTTCATTCCAATGGACATCATACTTTACTCCTTTATCTCTCGCACGAATGATTTTTTTCATAATTGTTATGCCTCTTTTAATATCGCCTTCCACGTCTTTTGTTGTTTGTTTTCCATCATGTGATGTTTCCTCGTTGCTGGCCATAATATATATACCTGTAATTCAGAAAAACCAAAGTATCAAATGAATGACATGCAAATATGTAAATAACAAATATATACATAAGAAATGTGTAAATAAGAAAAACATGGTATAAATAAGAAATAACAAAAACATGGTATAAATAAGACATGTGTAAATAAGAAAAACATGTTACAAGTACCTTTAACATCTCTTTCTTTTTTCGTTGTAACGGGGTTTACTTGTCTCTTAACAACACGGACAGATGGATTGATCCAAATTCCCTCGTTATGATCATTTCTAATATATGATTCGTCCGCTCTAATATTCTCATTTGGATCATCTATAATATAAGATTCATTCTCAACATAAACATCCCCCTTTTCTCCAATGTTATCATCGATTACTTTGTTGGAAAAAAGAACTATAGACCATTTCGTACTTGTCGGATCAGTGACATAGAACACTTGTTTAGCTTGCGTGGCTAGAATAAAAGGCTCATCTTTGTACCCCACCTTATTAAGATCCACTTTCAAAAAACCTGATTTATCCATTTGTATGCCACTATTATTTTCAACCCACTTGCATCCAAAGATAGGAATCTGAAACTTCTCATAATCAAACACCCAAATGCGCTCGATAACCCCATAATACGAGGAAATATGCATTGCTTTGGCAAGCACGGTGACACCACTATTTTGCATTGTACTTTTATCATCTTGTTCCTTGGTATAAAATGTGTATCCATTAATTGCGTATGCGCTATAAGAAAACACATGCAAACTTGGACCATATGCTAAACATCTCAACCTTTCTGTTATTGAAGCGGGATCAGAATAAAACTTTGAAAAAATATGCTCCTTGAACCATGTTATAAAACTTCGATTGTGCTCACGGACTATCCAATTTTCATTTCTATTCAGATTTAAACCTCGGAGAACGTCCTTGTGCATTTCAACATACGGCTCAACCTCAATGTCATTGTGCAGAACATACAAATGCACTTGCTCCCGTTTATCCCTTGAAACTGTCACAACTTTATTTCCAATTAACTGTTTACCATCTATTTTTTCAACAACATGAGATTTTGGGAGGCCAATGGATTGAACGTTGGACAAATATTCAGTACAAAACTCAATAGCTTCTTCAACAATGTATCGTTCAACAATACATCCCTCTGGTCGACTTTGGTTTTTCACATACCCTTTCAATATTTTCATATAACGTTCAACAGGGTACATCCATCTCATATAGGCAGGTCCACACAATTGTGTCTCTTTCACAAGATGAACAACTAGATGTACCATTATGTCAAAAAATGATGGAGGAAAATACATTTCAAGCTCGCACAAAGTAATAACTATTTCTCTTTGTAATGTTGGTAAGATCGCAGGATCTATCACCTTACTACAGATTGACCTAAAGAAAAAACACAATTTAGTTATTGCGCCTCTCACTTTTTCTGGCAAAATAGAACGTATACCTATTGGTAGAAAGTGTTCCATTATAACATGGAAGTCATGTGTCTTTAAACTTTTTAACTTGAGGTCTTTCATAGAAACAAGTCTTCTAATATCTGAAGAGTATCCTTCTGGAACTTTAACTTCACTCAGAAACTTACACAATATCTTTTTCTCCTTTCTAGATAGAGTATAAGCAGCAGGTGGTAGATATGTGCAGTTTCCTTTCTTCAAGGGTCCTAATTCATTCTTTATTCCCATTGCTACCAAGTCCTTTCTTGCTTTAAGGCCATCCTTAGACTTTCCTTGTATATTGAGTAACGTACCAATAACACTTTCAAATACATTTTTTTCAATATGCATGACATCAAGAAAATGTCTTACATGCAACGACTTCCAATACGGCAACTCAAACAAAATTGACCTCTTCTTCCACCCACGCGTGACAAGCGTATGAGCAAAAGGCTTGCCAAACTTAGTACTCACATCTTTCACCTTTTCAAAAATTTGTTCGCCGGTCAATGTAGGTGGAGCTTTACATTGTTTTGAATCTCTATTGAATGCTTTTCTCCACCCACGGTAGTGATGACTAGAATTTAAGAATCTACGATGACCAAGAAAGACATTCTTCTGACCAAATTCCAACCGCGTCCAATCTGTGTTTTCTTCACAGATAGGACACGCACATTGACCTTTAATGCTATACCCCAATAGATTTCCGTATGCTGGGAAATCATTAATTGTGCCAAACACCATCCCCTCAAATTGAAACTTTCTTTCTTATATCCATCATAAACCTCCACACCGTTCTCCCACAAACTCTTTAAGTCTTCGATTAGAGGTGTCAGGTATACGTCTATGTCATTCCCTGGTTGTTTAGGGCCAGAAATTAACATAGATAACATCATGTACTTACGCTTCATACATAGCCATGGAGGTAGGTTATAAATCATAATAATTACAGGCCAGGTAGAATGTGAGATACTCTGCAGACCATGCGGATTCATTCCATCAGTCGATAATGCCAAGCGAAGGTTTCTAGCTTCTTCTCCAAAATCAGGATAATCATTATCAATTTTCATCCACTGTGGTGAATCTGTCGGATGTCGATACTTCCCATCTACAATTCTATCATCTGCATGCCAAGTCAGGTGTTTTGCATCTGTTTCACTACGAAACATGCGTCTGAATCTCGGAATTATAGGAAAATACCATAATACTTTTGCTGGTGACAATTTTTTCTTATACCGAGATACACCGCATTTAGGATACTCGTTTAATGATGCATATTCATTTCGAAACAAAATGCAATCATTTGGACAAGCATGTATCTTATCATAGCTCATGCCAATAGAGCATAACATTTTTTTAGCTTCATAGGTTCGATTGGGAAGAACATTATCCTCCGGAAGCATCTCTTGAAGTAGGGCTAACAACTCTGTGAAACTTTTATCCGACCATCCATTACCCGCCTTTAAATTGTACAACTTTAATACCGCGGACAATCTTGTGAAAGTAGTGCAACCTTTATACAACGGTTTCTCTGCATCGCTTACCAACCTCTCAAACATCTTGGGACAATCTTGAAGATCTTCTTCAAGTGCTTCTGCAATCTCTTCGACTCGATCACAATCATATGTATCTCTGCCATTGTCCTTTGAAGCACATGTCGTATTATTCCGGGGTTCAACATTCTTGTTACTTATCTCACCATGTAATGTCCAACATGTGTAACTTCGATCAATTCCATGTCTCATTAAATGAGATTCCAACTGAACGGCGTCAACTCGACGCCCATAACAACATCCTAAGCAAGGACATGTGATCCTACTGGGGTCTTTGGCGTGTTCAACAGCAAACTTAACGAACTTCGATACCCCATTCTCGTACTCTTTTGACAATCGATTACCAGACATCCATTTTTTATCCATATTAATTGAGTAATCTACACTAAACTATAAAAGTTAAACAAAACAGAGAATACCTGTAAGGAAATCACTAACTTCTAAGAATGCTACGCAATAGGATGCTTGGAAACGATCACAGCTTTGCTCTTCACAGGTAACCCCTATAGCAGACAAAATATAAATTTTATTAAAATCATATTAATAATTAACCAAGACAAATCATATTAAAAATACTAGATAATCCACCAAAACAAATCATATTAAAATTACTAGATAATCCTTAAACCAAAATGACACCCTAACTAAACATTAAGAAATCCTAACTAAACATATAAAACCATAATAACATATATATCATATAAACATTGAGAAATCCATCATAATAACATAATAACATATCAACATATAAAACCTTCACTAAACCTTCAATAAGTCATTTCTACACAACAACAACACTAAAATTTACTTGCATGCATGTCCTCAAACCTTCAATACAAAACAACAATATACGTATCATACTTGAACGCAACAACAAAAACAATTACTCAACAACAGTATACGTTATCAACACTAAAATTTACTTGCATGTCCTCAAAAGAAACATATCTACACAACAACAAAAACAATAGTATACCAACAATGGTGAAAAGAAAAACCATCAATATTTAGATAACAAATATTTAGATAACAAAAACAATAGTATACCAACAACAAAAACAATAGTATACCAACAATGGTGAAAACAAATATATAGAAAAACCATTAAATACCAACAATGGTGAAAAGAAAAACCATCAATATTTAGATAACAGTATTAACAACAACCTTCAAAACCTTTAATATCTTCAAATACCAACAATGGTGAAAAGAAAAAAAAAACAAGAAAATCCCTTGAAACTGTCACATACCTTAACAATGGTGGAAATGCAATGCAGACGGACGGATGCACTCGAAAACGAACGGTGAACGGACGGCGGATGACGGCAACAGAAAGTTTGAATAGGGCAAGTTCGCTCGCTAGAGGAGAAAGACAGAAGAAAAGAAATGTACGCGACTATTCTGTTTCTCTTAAAATTCTGGAGGGTATTTTAAAATTATAATACTAATACATATAGCAGCGCTTTTAAAGGCCTTTAGCAGCACTTTTAAAAGCGCTTTCTTAGGGTGCCTTAGCAATGCCATATAGCAGCGCTTTATAGAAAAAGCGCTGCTAAAGGGCCCCCTTTAGCAGCGCTTTTTAAAAGTGCTTTCTTAGGTCCCCCTTTAGCAACGCTTTTAAAGGCCTTTAGCAGCGCTTTTAAAAGCGCTTTCTTAGGGTGCCTTAGCAATGCCATATAGCAGCGCTTTATAGAATAAGCGCTGCTAAAGGGGACACCTTTAGCAGCGCTTTTTAAAAGCGCTTTCTTAGGTCCCCCTTTAGCAGCGCTTTTTAAAAGCGCTTTCTTAGGCCACCCCTTTAGCAGCGCTTTTTAAAAAGCGCTTTCTTAGGGCCCCCCTTTAGCAGCGCTTTTTCACAAGCGCTGTCTTAGGTGGGAAATTTTTTTTCTTTTTTTTTTTACCCACCCTTTAGCAGCGCTTATTTAAGAAGTGCTGCTAAAGGGTGCGCTGCTAAAACTCATTTCTGGCGTAGTGGGAGCTACCACAGGAACATTCCCCTCAAAAAGAAATTTGGCCGGAGACAGCAGGGGGGAAGAACGAAGCTCTGATCCTGGGACCCATCCATCAGGTCAATCGGGGACACGTCAACCTTCCGCCGCCTCTTGGAGGTCGGGGAGCCATTGCCCTGCGGTGAAGAAGTAGTCCCCGCAGACCCAGCAATCACCTCCTTCCGAACAGCAGCAACCCTCCTCTGAGGATGTCGGGCACCCCTGATCAGCAGCTTCGTCACATGTTCCTCCCCTGAACCCATTGCACCTGCAAGAAGACCACAAGAAAATAGTTAGCATAGGAAGTCAACAAAAAACAATAAAGGTTAGTCGAGGAAGCACCCCACTACCTAAGAATCGGTGAGCCTCAGCCTCTGTCCGGCACTCGAGCAGGGCTTTTGTGTTGATACACCGGGTCTCGTTCAGTATCTCCCCATCAGCATCACGGATGTACTCCCCATCGGGGGACACACACTTCCAAGGAAGAAGACGTCCGACGAAGTCGACCAGCTTCTTAAAGGCCAGACTATCCTCCTTGCCCAGGTGATTAGGTCGGTAAATGAAGCTTTCGGTACTAGAGCGAAAATGCATCTCCATCCACTCAAGGGAGAAATTGGACTCATAGCTCTCCTCGGATTAGTCGTCCATGACAGTGACCTTTCTCCGGAACATGGTATCGTAGGCCTCATCCTTCACCGACAAGACCACAAACCATCTGTCCGTGAACCCTCGTACCGAATCGGTATATGCCCGGAAGAGCCTGGTCGGCTGCTTCAAGGAGATCCAGTTGTGCCGACCAGCCACCGTCTACTGCTATAGGTGAAAGACACAGAAGAACAACGGGATGATGGTCCCGAGTTCGAGGTAATTACAAACGATTTCAAAGGTCCGAAGAAAGGAGAGGGAGTTCATGTGAAGTTGAGACGGCGCCAACATCAACTGGTCAAACACGTCCTGCTGAAAGCCCGTGAACGGCATGCGCATCCCCGCCTTCTTGAAGGCAAACTCATACATGGGGAACCGGCCCCCGTCATACCGAGAGCATATGCGATCCAGTTCCCGGGGTCGACAAGCTCAAAACTGGCGGGGAGCCCCGACCTCCCTATCTTCAATCACAACAAAGGCATCGGAATCGTCGAGGACGAACCGTGACATATAATTTAACGGTTTATCCCCGACCTACTCCGCTACCGGTCTATCCGGGGGGTCCACAACGGCCTCATCTTGACGACCTTCTTCGTCTTCAAACAGGTACCACTGTGCCTCCTCTTCGTCGTGGTCGGCCATTTACCTAAAAAGCAGAGGAACTTGGTGAATTCGACAGTCAAATCAAATCCATTTTTCCACCACAGTTCAAGTAAAAGGGTGTGGTCGCCAGGGCGCCCAAAGACAATTTTGGGTAGCCCAACCCTCCGATGTGCCCGGGGAATACACTCTTTATCCTTGGCGCATCCCTCAATCTCGCCCGGGGTATCCAATCAACTACCCTCGAGACGTTCAAAGTTATATCGACCCTCCTCGGGCCACTCATCGCAAGGGCCGGGGACAATCAGTCACAACCTTGGTTTTGAAAGACTCTCCGGCGTATTCGCCGGAAAATCCCACGGTCACCCCGGCACCTCCAACGGAGCCACCGAAAACACCGCCGAAAATATTAAAAAGCACCAGAAGGGAGGTAGAAACTTACGTGATGCGATGGTAGAAAAGGCAGTCGCGTCGAGTAGGGAGACTGTGGATGTCGAGCAGAAAGATTGAAGATGTCGGGAAGATAACTCAAGAAGTCGAGCAGCAACAAAAGAAACAAGCGAACGAAAAGACGAGATGGATTCACGTATATATACGCCCTAGCACGAGAAACGAAGCATCGCTAGGCACTCAAGTACCTAGCCCGTAGCCTCCACAAAAGGACACATGGTGACCCTCCGCCTTCCCTGCATCTCTTCAGATTCCCCTACTCGACCGCGGGCTTCCCCTACATCATAGACTGCCCGACACAGCAACGTGCATGCCGGTTTTTTGCGCCTTAAGTCATAGCCCGCCTAACCGCGAGCAACGACTTAAGGGGCTACTGCTATACATTGGGCCAACGCTAGGCCCACAATCGAGCAGGCCCAAACCCCACTGGGTTGGAAGGCCCAATTAGACCTCATCGACGGGCAGAAGATCCATCGGGCATAACATCTTCTCCCGTCGGACACAAGCCAACATCCGTCGGGCAGGACCTTCGTAGTTGTCCGACTAGCCTCCTTCTGCCCCACGGTCGGGCAGAGCTCATCCAGCCCGGGAAGCTCCTCAGACCTCCCCCACGTTCTCTACGTGTCCCTTACACGGAGACACGTCATCAAGTAACTACGCGTGTCCTGATGATTCGGTCTTCCAGCTCCCGGATAGCACGAAACATTTACACTAGGGTGAAGATCACGTGCTAGTCTTCACGACGTCACTTCAGCCCTAGCAGTTACCAACGTTGGGCCTGGCAACCCAGTCCAATGCAGAGTAACCGTTGGCCATACGCTGGGGGCTCATTATAAATACGCTCTTCCACTAGAGAGTCAGGTAATCTAATTCTCACTCATTTTCTCTGTACTTGTCATCACTCTGCTCGTCCCTTACTTTCCCATCAGAGTGTGTTTCAGCTACACCCCCCCCCCTCTCTGTCTGTCAAGTCAACTGTTCGACAGCTCAGACGCGTGGCATCCCAGCGATCTCTCTGATCAGGTACGATCAATATTAAATAACTCATTCGGGTACCGTGAATTTGTTAGACGCACCTAATGTTACAAGTGTAAATAAGTGCTCTCAAGTGCAGCTTTGGCTCCGCATTAAAAGAGGGAAACTTCACACGTCATCATATTCATCTTCTACATCATGTTAGTTTCTATGGTCCTTTTTTGAATCGTAGAAAGTGTTAGTTTCTATGGTCCTTTTTTGAATCGTAAAAAGTATTTTGCTAATTCAATTAACTAGTGTAAGTTTAGCTCTTGCCCCTAATGACTAAAAGCGGAAGTATTTGTATCAAAATGTCTTTCGAGGCATTTTTCTTAAAGATCTATGCACTAACTGATTCTATTATAAACTCATCATATTCTATTTCACTCACTTAGAAAAGTTTCCTTCCAGTGTCATGGAAATCTGCACAAAGGTCGGTTATGGTTCTATTGTACTACTCTTGGAAGTATATCCCACTATTCAATAACTATTGTCCATCATTATGTGAAGAACAAATTTTTAATTGAAGTTGTTGAGCAAAGCGTTGTGAAATTGAATAGTATGATATTTAACATACCATGCCACACAAGAGTGTTTTAGGTCATGTTTGCCTTATTGAAATTAAACTTTATGTTAGAAAAATGAGGATACTGGTGATTGAACTCTTGAACACTTTATGCATTTGATAATATCTTGTGTAAGGTGTCTCACTAAAAAATGTATTCTGTGTTTCTGATAATATCACATGTAAGGTGTCCTAATGAAGGATACCTTCCTGAACCATTGGTATTGGTGACAATACAACGACATCAAGGCAAGATATTTTCAACATGGTCCGCCTTAGCGTGTTCCTTTTCTAAGATCTCTTGATGAGTTGACTTCAGAAGATTCTCGTTGATGTTAGTATTAAATACATGCGAGAAACTATGTAATATTAAAAGATGTAACCGTAAGTATATATACTCTATGGACTAGCAGCTAGTACACTACATACCTTTGGTATAGGTACCAAATACTCATTAATATGAAGAAATACAAGATTCACCCTTGAAGAAGTTTTCAGTAGCAGTTATTGATTTATGTCACTTAACATATCTGAGCTTGAAAAACATACAAGTAAAGAATGTTTCTAATCCAATGTAACCCAAAAAGAATAACAAAATTCTATACACACAAAAAAAAACATAAGTTTGTTCAACAAACTTTCAATTACAAGCTGAAAAGTACTGACTTCCGATACAATTTTCACCAAAATAAGAGATGGTTTACTTCCTCACAGATGGCAAACACGAGCGATTTCCGCCATTAATTTATCAGTTCAACACATTCAAAAAATTAACAAATTCACAACTAATCGACATTGCTAATATCAGGTGAATACATGTAATAAGTAGAGCAACATAAGTTAGCAAGCATTTATACTAACACCAGCCGCGAGAATCACGTTTCAATTCACAATAACACATCTGACTAACTCGATTGCGAGCAATTTTTAACGTAACTAATTAACCTCTAATTAAATTCACAGATGACCAATTCCACACAAGTTTTATAATCTGCATAACATCTAACAGACCCATCAATTTAACATAGCTTCCAGTTTCTTTTTACACCAAAGTTACAATATCCACTAATTTACACTAAAAGAATCATTTAATTCATAGCATAATAGAATTCATGACATTGACTGACATTTAACAAGAACAGACATCATGTTTCTTACCTAAATGGAGCAAAGATCCTAGGCCAATTGATAATTATAACCATGTTTCTTCAACAGTTACGGATGGGAATGAAGAAGGATATATATATAGATACACAAGGATAAACTAAAATTATTAGTTTTGATAAAAGAATAATATGCCGGAACCTTTTATTAAAAGTAAAGTCTTCAAATAATTAGCATTAATGCAGCTACATACTCACACACCACAGTGTAAAATATATGAGATTTTAAGATTATGCAAACATATACTTACGGAGCTATTATTATTGAAAACGACGTGGCATAAGATGATGCTTAAAGATTATGCAAACATGAACACTTATAATTCTGGCATTACAGGTTAAGCGTTAAACACGTTTTAAGCATCAATTTAAAATTTACTTGAGTCATTATCTATCACATGTGTTTGGCATAGGTTTGTTTATAATAATAATAATAATAATAATAATAATAATAATAATAATTAAAGTTTATTATAAAATAAAGAGAAAGACAAACAAAGTTTAGAGAGAAAGATGAGAAGTTATGTAGTTGAAGTGTATCCAACGACGCTTTTTGTGGTGCGGATAAGCAGAGGTTGCGTCATTGTCGTGAATATTGGAATTGCATAAAGTTCCGCTCCTTTCGGCTTGACGCCTGTATCCAAATAGAAGAGATCTATGCTGACTATTAGAGGCATATGGTACCGGACGAGACTCGGACTACTAAAACTCCGAGAGACTGGAGTTGCGTTGATGGTTACATCATTTGGTTCTTCACCGTCTCCCACCCTTATATGGTGCTCACTACAGAAGGATCACCGTCCAGACCAACTCATCCGGAGATTTTAGAGAAGCAGCAGTCTCAGTTGGACCACACTCCAGGATGTCCTACCTCGCTGTCATCAGATAGTGGAGATGGGGCGGACAGACATTAACGTCAATTTCTTTTCTGAGGAGTCTGATCACAGACGTATATTGAATGAGATGATTGCAATGGCAGAGGGGGAACTTATGTACAGTAGACATCGCGCCAGGACATGTGGGATCGATCGTAGAGGACGCAGACCGGACGTCCGAGAAAGCGGTAGAGACAGAGGAGACATCAGAGGCATAGCCAGAGGAGAGGATGTAGATGTTATCAAGCACACACATTAATGACTGTGGTGTTTTTTTATGTATTATATTTTAATGACGTTGATGTACTATTTTTTGATGATGTTTATGACATATGACTTCTTTTATATATATATATATATATATATATATATATATATATATATATATATATATATATATATATATATATATATATATATATATATATATATATATATATATATATATATATATATATATATATATATATATATATATATATATATATATATATATATATATATATATATATATATATATATATATATATATATATATATCATATTATTTTATTTACAGATGTATGTTATTTTATATTCATCTGCAACAATTAATTTTTATTTGCGACCAACAAAACTTAATTTTTTTTTAAATATATTGTGATAAAATTTCGGAGATGCATCTAAGTAGCTAAGAATATCAAGGGATGGATTAAGAAATTCTCATTTGTCCAACCTAATTGATTGATGATGTTGGCATTTAGGACATGTGCTATCACGCCCAACGCATTACTTGTTGCACATCCTCTGTCGACAAGCACCCCCTATCTTTTACTCTTTCCTTTTTTTGTATCATTATTTTTTTTTCCAGTATTTTCTACTTTTCTATGTAAGTTTTAAATTTCATTGATTTTTTTATCAATTTCTCAAGTCTTTAATGCATTTTGGGTATAGCATTAAATTAGAAATTAAATGTGTTTTAATTCTTGAATTCACTTGAGCCTTAACGGTTATGATTAATCTTTTAATTGAATTTTAATTACAATGTTACATTTTTAGTTTTTTTTTTACAAGTTCTCGGATTTTGATTATTAATACCTTCTTAGAATTTTGATTTTAGAATTAGTGGTTTAATTTCTAATTTTGCAGGATCCTTTTAATACTTTTTACATTGTTTTTTTTTATAAACACCTAAAAAAACTTATTGATTATTTGAGGAATTAGATTAAAATAATAAAGAAATTTCTAAGTTATTTGCAATCTTAACCATTTTGTGTTTGAAAATACTTACCTTAATTATCATTTATGTTTTTAATTTTTTCAGTGTCAGTTTATATTCTCTATGTTTTATTTACTAAGCTGAAGAATTCACAAATTAAGTAAGTTCTTTTTTATTGATTCTGATTTTTATTTTTTTGAATTCTATACATTGAAATAAGATTTCTTTATAGAAATGAAATCTTTTTTACAAATTTGAAGTTGTAATTTAATGAAACTAGAAAAAAAATAAAGAAATGGTTATCCAAAACCTACCCCTATATTAGAAATCATCAGAGGCCTATGAGCTTAAAATCATGTAGCACGGTTTGGAAATAGAGAAATAGAAAAAAAGTTTTCAATTCAAGATGTTTTAAAAGGCATTGCACTCAAACAATTACTGAAATTTCCTGTTGATCATTTAGAACAGGATTGGCGAGAGAAAGAGGCTGGCTATAATCATTTTGAAGAGAACCCCTTAAACTTTCATGTGTTGGAGTACACCCTATAATGATGTATTGTTTGTACTGAAATGAATAAAATGTTCTTTCTATAAGTTGGACATGAATGATTTTTTTATATGATTTGTTTCTCTATACCTATATTTTTTATGATTGGTTTTTATGAAAAAGATATTATATTACAAATATTTAGAGTCTCAGTTTTATTAATATAACTTATCTAAAGTCTATGAGATGGTTGCTCAGGTAATTATATGTCTTAGGTGATGATATAACATATTTTAATTTTTTTTCTTTCAAATACTGCATTATTGCTACAATTTTAGAGATAACCTCATAATCTTTTATAGGAATATTTTTACCACATTACTACTATAGTAATGTTATTATTATATTTATTTGTATTAAAATTATTTAAATAAAAATGATTAATACCCATACAAATATTTTTAAATACTCTTATCATAATTTTTATCCTAGAATGCGGAAAATATAACTAATAAAGGTAGATAGGTTAAGAGAAAGTGGTGTGAATAAGTTTAGAGAATGATTAGGAAGGGTTAATAAAGTGTGGTTTATATAAAAAATAGTTTAAGATATAATGGTATTAAAAGTTTTTCATGTTAATTGTATTTTTTATTAAAATAAATTAAAAAATTAAAAATATATATTATAAAAAAACAAAATGTATATTTTATCATAATTAAAAAAAATGAAAGAGTGTAAAATAATTAAATTTTCAAAGAAAAAATGAAAAATAGTGTTCATATATGTATTGGTATAGAGAAAATGGTATGTTTAGATAAAATTATCATGTGTATCTTAAAAAAAACTAATTTGTAAAGAGCTAAAGTGAGAAATCATGTAAAATTTGCAATGTTAATGTATTTATAATTTGTAAAGAGCCAAATCAAAATATGGTACATAATCAATATCACGTCTCTTTTATATATCACAACCTTTTTCATGCAAAATGACATATTTACACTTTTTCAATAACAAAATTCTAATATTTTAACATGATATAATGGTCAAACATAAAATTAAAAAAAAAAAAAGAAATAGGTAATTGATTTGAGAATTCAATGAAAAATAAAAAAATAATTTTGTAAATATGAAAAAGGAGGAGAATAATCAAATATGTTTTTTGAACTCATATACTTTAAAAATTTATAGTTAAACTTATTAAAAATTGTGATAATACAAAAAGAGAGACAGATAAGGGCGTTAGAGCTTACAGCAACTAAATTTTATGAAGAAAAAAAATTTAGATCAATACAAATACAAAGAGAAATGAATATATTATGAGCTGTAAATTTTTGGTAGATAAAAACCACTCATGAGCTCTAATCACTTCATCATCTTTTCACTTAATATATAGTCACAAAAAACCTATGCACAAAACATCCACTTTTAAATTGCCTAAATAATTACACTATACAACATATTTAACCATAAAAAATAGATAAAACTATAAATCATAGAAATTTGTAAATCAACAAACAACGATATTCGCATGGAAAAAAATAAAAATAAAAAATTAGAAGGAATAGTGGAAGAAGAAAATGAAAACCAGAAAAAGAGAACAATGGATTGAAAAACTCAATATATATTTTGTGATGCCATAATTCTTAAGCAAATAAAACTAAAATATAAAAATAATAATAATAATAATAAATAACATATTTACCAATAGAATGCAACATGAACTAAAAGATTTTAAATTTTGAGCTGAGAACAAAATAAAGCATTTAGTTAGAATAATATAATAAATTAATTATTATTGAATAATTGATAATTATGAAAAAAAACTATATTAGTGGTGCTAAAATTTAGTGGAATAAAGGGTTAGTGGAATGAAAATTGTTTAAAGTTAATTATTAATTATTAAATATTAAATTAATTGAATTAATAAACAAAATAAAAATTGTTTTGGCGGAGGCAGAGGAAGCAACTTGCTAAAGAAAGACGAGAGCGAGAGAAACTTTTTCATCTACACTCATTGCTACGCCAAACATGGCAGGTCCACCACTACCACCATCTTCTGCTTCAACCCCATGTGTTAACAGTCCAAAATACAATGCTCAGTTTGCGCGCAACGCACGCAATGGGAGGCATTCTGAGACGAAAACGTGAATCCTTTCTCTTTTATATGCAAATCCTTTTACGTTGATGGACCATGAGGACCGTTTACTCATCTCACGAAGTTCTATGAGATAGAGGACGCAACTGATGCGCCAGAAGTCGAAGAGGAATCTTTGTTTAAGAGACTATTCATGCATTCCTTAATTGAAAAGGCAAAGGAATGGTATCTTGACCAATCTACTCTGGTGATGGCAGATTGGAATGTATTGGAGGAGAAGTTTCTAGAAAGATTCTTCCCTCAATCAAGATTTATGGAGGCCAAGACCTTAGTTTCGGTGTTTGCGTAAGGAGGAAGCGAATCTCTCAGTGAAGCTTGGGAGAGATTCAAATCCATGCTGAGGAAGTGCAAGGGCCATGGTTTTGATGACTTGACTCAAGTTCACATATTTTGTAATGGACTTTAACTCGTTTATAAAACTCTTCTGTATGTTACGGCGGGTGGTTCTTTAATGTCAAAAGGTGCGGAAGATATGGTGTCAATCACTGATAGGATGACACTAAATGATCATCAAGGTCAACTCAACCGTGGTACTCCACAAAGAAAATCGGGAATTCTAGAGTTGGGAAAGAATGATGCTATTCTTGCTCAGAACAAATTACTCTCTCAACAAATGGAGTTGTTGACAAAGCAAATGTCAAAACTTCCATAATAAATCAAAGAGATGCAAGAAGTTCCCAATAAAGCTCAACAAATTGCAAGTTGTGAATTATGTAAAGGTGATCATCCTACCAATTATTTCAGCGCTTGTTAAAGAAGTCAACTATGCGAGAAACTAAAATCAAGGCTATCAATCAAGACCACCTTACCAACAAGGCAACCAAAATTATCAACAAAGAGGTAACCAAGGTTATCAATAATAATGGAGGCCTCAAGAAGTCAAAACTTCTAACCGTCAACCTTGTTAGAACAAGATTCGGTTCTACATCTTCCCTTTGAGTTTTTATGATAAATGCACATGTTATCTAAAAGAACAACTCTGTATAATATGGTTTTTGTCTAGTGTATGGTTTTTGTCAATATGATTTTGACTCTGATAAGAAGACGTGTGACGTCATCAAACTCTGTTATCAACACTCTAGAGGAAAAACATATATATGTGTACAAGATAAAGTCAAAATTCAGATATACTTCTAATACAACGGTTCTAAGGAACGTTAGTAACGAAGTTTCTAATTGATACTTTATAAGTAAGCCTAGAAGGTTTTATAAGAAATATGTTTTCTATTATTCTAACTCTGAAGATTCTGAAGACATGGTTTTGGTGAACAAAGCTCTGAAGATTCTAAAGACATCATTTCTAAAGATCAAGTTCTGAAGAGTTTCTGAAGACAAGGTTCTGATTGAACGAAATGCTGAAGACTCTGAAGACAAATGTGTTCTTAATAAATCTGAAGACTCTGAAGATGAGGTTCTAATAGAACAAGTTCTGAAGACTCTGAAGACAATGGTTCTAAGAAACCAAATGCTGAAGATTCTTATGACTAGGTTCTACTAACGAAGATCTGAGATTCTAAAGATTGTGCTTCTGAAGATTACACAAAGAAAGACTCTTCTAAGACACGCTTCATCAAGTTATTATCTGAAGCCTCTGAAGATGCTAGAAGACTGAAGATAAGAATGGGTTTAAGCTGAATATAAGAGTACCAAAACCCTATTACCTCTACCTCGAAAAGGTGGCGCAAGAGCAGCTTTTGTACAGTGATGTTGACCATTTCTTCATGTGAACGTTGGGATATTATTGTTGGAATATGTTTTTAAGAATACCCCTCAATGGATCTATTCTCTCAAGCTTTATAAATTGAAGATCAAAAAGCTTGAAGAATTGTTGATTTGCTGCTAATGGATAGCGAATTGCCGATGATAACACCCTATTATGCAAAGCCAAAGTGCAGAAGAAAATGCGACAAGCTAAAGCTTAAATGAAGAATGCTCAATGAAGAAGAAGCTGAAGAAAATAACTGAAGTGCGTACAACGATGCAACATGTTGAAGCCATGTGAAACTAGTCAAGTGAAACATCAATAAGTGAAACATAGTAACTTAGTTGATCTTGATGGTTAAACTGGAAGAAGTATTATATGCTCAAGAAGGAGTTAATCAAAAGAAGATAAATGCTCATGAAAAGAAGCCATAGTGCTCATCAAGAAAGCTTCTAAGCAACACAGAACTAATGTTTTATAATCTCTCAGAGATTCATTCTTTAGATAGTTTTATGTATTATAAAGCAAGGAGTTGTTGCTCATATCTTGTTAGAAACACTTAGGTGTTCATGTACTTAATCTATGTAATCAGCTTGTAAGAAGCATATTAGTGCACACGAAAATCCTTGTAAAAGGTGTTGTTCCTTGAGCGGTCGAGTGAAAACCAGAATGCTTGAGAGGGACAAGTCATTTCTAACGGCTTGGAGGTTGATTCCTTAAGCGGTCGAGTAAAAAAAACGCTTGAGAGGGCCAGGTCGTTTCTAACGGCTTAGAGGCTGATTCCTTGGGAGGCGAGTGAATGACACGATTCTCAAGAAGACAATGGAAGGTATCCATTGTGGTTGTAATCGTTGATGGTTATTGGATTAAGTGCTTGTGATAAGGCGAAATCACCTTGAGGGGTGGACTGGAGTAACTTCGTTAACAGTGAACCAGGATAAAAATAATTGTGTCATTTATTTGTATTGTCATTGTTCTATTTATTCTTCCAATTCCACGAAAGGGAACAAAATATGAAACTCAATTCAAACCCCCATTTCTTGTGTTTCTCAACCTTCAATTGGTATCAGAGCTCCGATTATGTTATTGATGTTTATCAAACACTTAACCGTATCAGATAAAGATTCGGACGAGCTTTGAGAAATGCTCTGGTTAATCTCCTCCACCATCTACAGTTTCAGTCTCATACAATGATAAAAATATTGAGTACTGGAATGAAAAACCAGAAAGGTTCAGTCTGAATTGTGTCACTGATTCTTAGAGCTAGTCATTATTGACTACATAATTTTCTTATAGGCATGCAAGAAAATTGAAAGCAAGTTGAAGAATCAGCTGGTAAAAGGATAATAGACTCATCAGATAATTAGAAGAATATGATGAATGTTATTCTTGGAATACGTTAGTTGAGAGCTACGTACCTCCTCAGGTGATGCCTAGACATGGCTTAAGAAGAATGATCTAGAAGAGATCAACAAGAATCATCAAGCAAGAAATCTTGTTTGCTGAAAGTTAATTCTTTCTGAGCATGGGATGTTTTCAACAAACAGACTCGGTCTATCGTTGACTTTTTCAGTATTTCTCATTAGGAACTCTTTCACGTGAAGAAGAGAGAATGCTCGTGTCATAATTCTGAAGCTTGGAAACTTCAAGATGAAGTATGATAAAGATGTTAAAAATCTTGTCATCAAGATTTTAAATCATGACTGCATAACTTAAGATTCTGAATGATGATTTCTTTGTCAGGATTCTTGAAGAAGATGATCAGAAGCTTGCTATTTGAATAGAAGCTTATGGAAACTGATTAAGCATGAAGAAGATCTGAAGTAAAGTCTCTCTTGAAGAAATCAAGACCAGAATATGTAGAGAGAAGTATAATGGCAAAAGAAGTCACTTGCTATAAGTGAATTAAGTTATGTCATGTCATATGAGTCTGTCTTGACTTCAAAAAGACAAAGCCTAAGAAGGATGCGTGAAATGCTCATGAGAAAAAGGCTGAAAATAAGAGCTAACTAACATAATGCACATAGTTATGGTTAGGAAGTTTGCTGCAGAAAATCTCTCAGAAGATAAAGCAGTTTCTCATTCAACAGAAACTAATTTACTACAAATAAGCATTGGTTATGGCTATCAAGATTCTGACTGTCTGCTCTAGAAACTTCTCAGGATTCTGAAGTACTCAGAATAAAAGAAATGGCTAGAATCATGAGATTATCATGACTAAGCATCTAGAAAGCAGCTACCATGTCTATTCAGAACAAAATATGATTCAAATCTTTCGGATGCATATTGGATAAGGTTGCTTTGAAGGTTACATCATCTTGGCATGGAAGTACTTCTTCTAATGAATCAAATCAATGGAGGATTTGATGATAAGCTTGAAAACCAGAAACCACTGCTTATTGGAAGATTGCAAATCCAGAAGTTACCTATTCATGTTGAAGGTAATGAAGCTGCTTAAGAAGTACAAGATGAAGATATCAAAGGATGCTCAATCAGAAACCATCACATTTCATTCACTCCTGTTGAAAGAAAAGACAAAAGTTGTCACTTTCTGATGAACTGATTCTGGATGAAAAGACTCAGCCAGTAAGAACAAGATTATCATTCAAATCACTAAAGAATATGTCTTGATTTGATGATCATGATGATATCTGCATCTGGTGAAGAGTAGCATCCGTTCAAAGAATGTACTCTGATGATGCAAGACAAAATTCAATAAGCTTTCTCAGCACATAAATTTTAAAAGTTTATGCTAAGAACTGAGAAGCTAGTGGCTTTCTGGAGAAAAATTTTCTTGAAGATAAAAGATGGATGATTCCTAGATGCAGACTATAGATAGAACTTGACTATTCTCTAATGGTCAAGATAAAACAAACATCATGAGAGATGTCATTCATCCGTCAGAACGGAAGCTCAAGAAGTCATGAAGATATTCGTGTTTCTACACAACACTCAAAGACTCTTATGAAGATAGCAGCAGAAAGGAGATAGATGACGAAAGAAGAAATGATTCTAGTGGTTCAGTTAGAAGAACTCACTAACGACTGCAAAAGCTGAACGAACGATGATTTCTGGAAAAAAAATACGTCTACAGATGGAAATCTATATTTAGTGTTGTATTTCTAACTCTTACTATTTATCTTTAATAGTTTAGAAATCCATGTTTATATTCTAGAAAAATACATTTTAAGAGACTATATTCACAAGGAATTCACTTTCCAAAATCTTTAAGATAAAATCTTTATCAGGGATAATATATTCTTCAAAATTTCCTTACTGAAAATAGATTTGTTTTCATTTTGCATGTGAACTTAACTCTACATCAAGAATGAAAAGAGTTATCTCTAAATGTAACTTCCTAAAATAGAAAATTAAATTTCTTTTGCTCTGTAACATTTGCTCTACTACTGAGATATGAGACTTTTGACTAGTGAAGTCTTCTTATTCCATAAGTAATTAGAATAAAATGCATGATTATTGGAAAATGCTTTTAACCATTGGAAATTGAAGAGCATGATGCATTTATTAGTCATTATGATACGAATGGTTGATGCGTTAACAAAACTGTTGTCTTATATGCACCATACCTCGTATCTGATGGGACAATGATCGCTCCGCAAGTGCACGGAAATATCGAAGTAATATAAAAGATTGTCGAACCCACAGAGACCAATGTCAATCTACCGTTATCTATTATTACGGCGTAAAGCTAAGGCTATTGGAATTAGTAAAATTGAATGCGAATGAAATTAAATGCAAAAGAAATAAAGAAATTGGTTTAGAGAAATGCGGTAAAGGATATCGGTATGCAAAGACTTAGTTATTTGGGATTCGACAGGTCACCGATGCTTCTTACTCTTTGCAAACATTGTTCAGAAGAAAATAGTGATCTGAAGACTTTCGTCTCACGATGGTTGTTGACGCTAGTCATAATTCTAAGGGCCGAATGTACGCTTTCGCTGTCCCATTCGGGGTTAAAACTACTTTTTGGAAATCTCTAGGTTCTAATCCATTTTAAAGTGCTTTCGCTGTTATTAAAACAAATGCCTAGTGTTTACTATCTGGTCTTGCCGCAACTTTCGCTTGTTGGTTCGTACCTTAATTAATTTCCCACTTTCGTGGCAAAACTACTTTTAAATAAGTTCTCGCTTTCGCGACGAAGTTTATTCAGTAATTAAATTTAAACACTACGGCCAGAAAGGTTGTTTGTAAAAAGGGAAGATGCCGGTTACTATCGAATCCTATCCTACTAATTCGGTTACATACCAATAAAACTAACTTAGCCAGACATGATAATTAATGCGAACGGAAATAGACATAAACAACGGAATAATAAAGCGTGCATCATAACAGAAATAAAGTAGTAATTCAATTAATAAAAACCTGTAAATTGTACTGATCTCAAATCCTTGGGTAGTCCCCCACAATGTCGGCAGGATTCTACTTTGGCGAGAAATAAAAGGTACAGGAAGAAAATACAATATTCTGAACTGAAGGAAAATGGAAAGGAAAATAAAAGTAACGATAAATAACTTTGATGGAATTTTGGAAGAACTTCGGGATGAAGAATCCACCCCTTTTTCTGTGAATCTCTTGTCTATTTATATGAGATGTTTCTTATCTCAACTTCCTGAGATCATGCGTGAGATATGGAGAAAGTGGTAGTAACTTCCAGTAGTGGGCAGTGAGTGGAGAAAGTGTAGTAACTTCCAGTAGTGGGCAGTGAGTGGAGAAAGTGTAGGAATGATTTAAGTTGAGATTGATCGTGAATTCTGATTTTGCGTTTTTTTGTCTGCGTGACGGTCGTCATGAAATGTGACGGTCGTCATGGACCTGTGACGGTCGTCACAGCAGCAGAATCCGTATCTGCTGTTTTTCCTCTATTTTTCATCCGTTTTTCATCTGTTTCTTCTCCTTTTCTTTCTTTAGTCCAAATTCTCCCCAATCTGCAAAACGAAGTAAATTAATCATATAATAGAACATAAATCAAGATAAATTAATAAAAGTCACAAATAAATGCATGTAAATCAAGCCAAATAAACGATATGGTTTCGCGTTATCAAACATCCCCACACTTAAACCATTGCTTGTCCTCAAGCAATCGACCAACATAGTAAAAAGAAATAAGCATAGTTCGAAACAAAGTCACGACGAAACTCTAATCATACGTGGCTGCTAGGCTAATGTTAGATCGATAGGTACTAAATATTAATGCCAAGGATATCATAACGACACAATTTCAAAAACTCCCTACTTATGCAAACCAATCAGAGTCATGCCATTATAACTCAACCTATAACTCATGCTCTCTTTCACCCCATTTCATTATAGAGCAATCACATTAAGCCCGTTATCCATACACATTCATGGCAAGTAGACCTGTTAGTGACTACGATCTCATTATTATTTCATTTTTTTCTGCAAATATGCTTAAGCATCAATTGAACTTAAAGAGTTTGTACCGTTAGGCTAAGTGCTCGGGTGAGGAGCACCTAACTTAGAAGGAACATGTCTTTTTCTTCATAATTTTTTTCTTCTTTTCTTTCTTAGTTTCTCATTTTAACCTAGAGATCATACACTTATTTGCATCGGTTTCTTACTTAGTGTGCTTAGGATGGTGCTGACTGCTTAAATAAACTACTTAGGGATTACTACAAGAACCTGGAGTTTTAAGGTCTCGGCATAATGGGTACTCAAATTTATTTTGCATATTTAGGGGGTTAAGGTTGTCAGGACGATATCAATTTTATCAAAACTTTCCCAAGTTTTTCTAACATAGCCTAAACAGCCTATATACTTTCAGAGTACCATGTCATGAATCAAAAAGTTTTTGTTGGAGGTTAAAATTTTGAAATTTTGAATTTTTTAAGTTTGAATAACAGGCGAAAACCACTCATAAAGACTCGACAGCACATGCAAAGATTTTGACATAGCATTAAAAATAGATAAAAACAATAAATCAAACTAAAAGGCAATAAAATGAAAGCGATAGAGTTCCTCCCCCACACTTAAACCAAACATTGTCCTCAATGTTTCAGTAAAAGGTGGAAAAGGAAATATAGAACCTGTATGAATGCTACTGCTCTTGCTATCCTTGTTTTTGTTGATCACTTCTACTTCGGTGGCGGGCATTTTGAGATACTTTGTTTGTGTAATTCTCGAACCAGCTCATCATGTTGCTCGTGTCAAGAGGAAGTACTCATCATCAGTGTTCCCACCAGCAGCGACACTCGTAGGAATGTCCGTGGGCATATCTCATCTTCTCAAATCGTCATTTAGAGAGTTTTCGCCTAGATATAGCTAAAGCGTAACAAGCAATACATTTCTTTATTTTCTGCCGATTTAAACAAACAAATTAAAATAAAGACCTTGTGGGTTGCCTCCCACATAGCGCTTTGTTTAGCGCCGATAGCTCGACGGCTAAGGAGTGCAAGTACTCATGGTGGTTCTTTCGAGACTGGTTCCTCGATCAAACTTTGAATAGTCTTCGGTTTCCATGGCCACTTATCAAGCCATCTCTCATATCCCTCACCTTTTCGTTCCTTTCTTCTGTAGGGTGGTTTCTTGTTTTGAACGCGTGGTGGTGGTTCTGGATCTATTCTGCGTATCAGCTTTTCAAATTTGGGCTTTGTTATTTCATCCACCACCTCAAAAGTTAATCGTACCCTTTTAACAGTAATAATGACCCTAGTTTCACGGTCCTCGAATTTTCTTTTTCTATGAAGGGCCTTAGACAAAGGTGCATTGGTGTGTATATTTTTCAATACCTCCACACATGTTTTGGATTGGGAGTCTACCTTAACTTCTGCAAACCTTTGTGGGAAAGAAATAGGTGGGGTATAGGGAGGAGGAGCAACGATATGTGCTTCCTTCTCTACCTCTTCGACAACCTCCCTTTCGGTTGGTGTCGGTGGATTTTTCTCAATATGTATGCTTTTCTCACCAAAACTCTCCTCAGGCTCATCATCAATCTCCCTAGGATCTTCTACTTGTTCTTCATTAACGGTTGTTACAACATTCACATGTCCTTTTGGGAAGGGTCCTAGAGGTGTTTGTCTAAGCAGGGAGGTTTGAGTCTCCAAAGTCTCGCTGTGAGTTGCGAGGGAATCGACAATAACGTTCATCTGCCTAAGTTCTTCATTAATTTGGAGATGTTGTTTTCTAAAATCTTCGTTTTGGAGAGTTTGTGTTTCCACAAAGCGCTCCATCATAGATTCTATCCTAGAGTGAGTAGACGTCTCATTGAATTCTTCTAGTAGTAGTTCGAGGTTGGATGTATCAAAATCTCGCGTTTCCTCAAAACATTGGGAGTCGTCATCATATAGGGAATTTGGGTGAGAGTGCGTAGTATTGAAATCTTCTAATAATATTTCGAGGTCGGATTTAAGCGGAATTTGTGGTTCCTCGAAATATTGGGGGTGGTAGTTATAATATGGAGGGTGGTAATTATAAGGGAAATATGGGTTATACATAATGATTTAGATAAGAGTGCCTTAGTCTATACTATGCAACAACGGAATCACAATATTGACTGTTGGTCCCCGGCAACGGCGCCAAAAACTTGATCGCTCCGCAAGTGCACGGAAATATCGAAGTAATATAAAAGATTGTCGAACCCACAGAGACCAATGTCAATCTACCGTTATCTATTATTACGGCGTAAAGCTAAGGCTATTGGAATTAGGAAAATTGAATGCGAATGAAATTAAATGCAAAAGAAATAAAGAAAATTGGTTTAGAGAAATGCGGTAAAGGATATCGGTATGCAAAGACTTAGTTATTTGGGATTCGACAGGTCACCGATGCTTCTTACTCTTTGCAAACATTGTTCAGAAGAAAATAGTGATCTGAAGACTTTCGTCTCACGATGGTTGTTGACGCTAGTCATAATTCTAAGGGCCGAATGTACGCTTTCGCTGTCCCATTCGGGGTTAAAACTACTTTTTGGAAATCTCTAGGTTCTAATCCATTTTAAAGTGCTTTCGCTGTTATTAAAACAAATGCCTAGTGTTTACTATTTGGTCTTGCCGCAACTTTCGCTTGTTGGTTCGTACCTTAATTAATTTCCCACTTTCGTGGCAAAACTACTTTTAAATAAGTTCTCGCTTTCGCGACGAAGTTTATTCAGTAATTAAATTTAAACACTACGGCCAGAAAGGTTGTTTGTAAAAAGGGAAGATGCCGGTTACTATCGAATCCTATCCTACTAATTCGGTTACATACCAATAAAACTAACTTAGCCAGACATGATAATTAATGCGAACGGAAATAGACATAAACAACGGAATAATAAAGCGTGCATCATAACAGAAATAAAGTAGTAATTCAATTAATAAAAACCTGTAAATTGTACTGATCTCAAATCCTTGGGTAGTCTCCCACAATGTCGGCAGGATTCTACTTTGGCGAGAAATAAAAGGTACAGGAAGAAAATACAATATTCTGAACTGAAGGAAAATGGAAAGGAAAATAAAAGTAACGATAAATAACTTTGATGGAATTTTGGCAGAACTTCGGGATGAAGAATCCACCCCTTTCTCTGTGAATCTCTTGTCTATTTATAGGAGATGTTTCTTATCTCAACTTCCTGAGATCATGCGTGAGATATGGAGAAAGTGGTAGTAACTTCCAGTAGTGGGCAGTGAGTGGAGAAAGTGTAGTAACTTCCAGTAGTGGGCAGTGAGTGGAGAAAGTGTAGTAACTTCCAGTAGTGGGCAGTGAGTGGAGAAAGTGTAGGAAGGATTTAAGTTGAGATTGATCGTGAATTCTGATTTTGCGTTTTTTGTCTGCGTGACGATCGTCATGAAATGTGACGGTCGTCACACGCATGACGGTCGTCATGGACCTGTGACGGTCGTCACAGCAGCAGAATCCGTATCTGCTGTTTTTCCTCTATTTTTCATCCGTTTTTCATCTGTTTCTTCTCCTTTTCTTTCTTTAGTCCAAATTCTCCCCAATCTGCAAAACGAAGTAAATTAATCATATAATAGAACATAAATCAAGATAAATTAATAAAAGTCACAAATAAATGCATGTAAATCAAGCCAAATAAACGATATGATTTCGCGTTATCAGACAACTCGGGTAATGAGAATATCTTTGATACATGTGACTAAAATCATTTCACATTATCTTTTGTCATATGTCCTTAACTCATTCCTTTTTCAGTGTCTTCTTTGTTTCTCCCTGAACCTAGTGTTTGATCAACACCTCTAATTCATATTTCATTTGTCGTAACCCTATCACTCACCCTAGTATATGGCAACAATCTACAAATCATTATTAAATATTGTGTGTCTCAAGTGTTGATTCTTCATTAGAATCATCTGTCAAATTCATAGTCTTCTCTCATATTTATTGTTCCTATCTACCTTTTCCTTAGTCATTTCTTTAGTTGCTAACTTACTATCCTCTCGAGTCATTCCTTCCCTGTGAACTTCATATCACTTCTTTGTTACGATTCATTCTTCTTTAACTATGGCTGTCAAAACCTTCTATGGCAACAAAGAGATTATCGAAGTCATTATCGAAAAATGACCCGATTTTATGAGTCTTAAGTGAACAGATCGTGACATTATTCTTAGCCAGCACATACAAGATTGGCCTAACTACTTTGCTTTGTTAAGAGGCCTAGTTTATCTAAACCTTGTGAAAGCCTTCTCGGAATATGCTCTAGAAAGTGAAGATGGTAATTCCATCAACTCATATGTGTATGGAATTCCATTCAAAGTCACTCCCTCTTCTATTTCTAAGGCCATAGGTTGTATCCCAACTGGTGTCACTGTTGATGAGTTTCATCTAAACTACTCTTTTGTTGATAAGTTTCGTGACATCTTCAATACTTCCTTCCTTAGGTTTGAACCAAATAACCCAAATAGACTTTCACCCTCTGCTAAATTTTGGTTTAATCTTCTTCTGAATGATTTTTGACCTCGAGAAACAGACAAAAATGTTTTATCTCATGATGACAGAGTCTTTATCTACTTTTTGATGAAAAATGTTCGGATCAATCTGCCTCAAACCATATTCAATCTTTTGAAGAATACGGTTGATATCTCTAGAAGTCAGCATAAATCCTATATTCCATTTACAAGGATTTTGTCTGAATTTTTCTTTAAAGATGAGATTGTTGGGTTAGCCAAGAGGCTTGAACCAGAAAATGCAGCTGAGGTGGTGCGGTGTGAAAGGATTGATAAGTTGGCGGATTTTTGGGTGTAGCTATGATGTGTCGGACAATAGTAGTTGTTGTTAGGCCTTGCGAGTTTTGATAGATTCTTTTTGTCTGTGGTCTGTGTAATCTTGTTTGTTGATTGTGTCATTTCCTTTAGCTCCAGCTTCTTCATGTTCCTCACCATTATCTTATGGCTAGTTTAATATTATGTAACCAATATTAATATTAATGAAACTTCTTTTTCTGTCTTCACAATAATCTTTATTTTACTTTGTCTATTTCTTTTCTATACCTTTTTTATTTCTGACAAAGGGGGAGAAAGTGGTATATGATTTTGATATCTAATTTAAAGAATCTCATCCTAAATATAATGCAAATATATTTATTTCTAACCATATGTTTGAGAGTTGATCAAGAACTTCGCAAAAGTTTACTGCATGTTAGAACAGGCTATTAGAAGATTGAAGAAGATTATATCAGAAGAAATTGTACAAGAGATCAGAAGATATAAGAATATCTGGAGTTGGCCACTAAAGTATCAGAAGCAAAGGACAATTAGAAAGGATGTCCATAAGTCTCATACTGATACCCAAAACTTATCAGAAGTTATTAACTTTCTAAAAAGAATGCCTCAACTGATTCAAATGGTATCTAAAATTCAATTGGTATCCAAACTTCAAATGGTATCTAGACTCCAGTTTTGAAAGAATGTAAATTTTTTGGAGATCAAATCAAGTCATGGTGATTAAAGAAAATATTCAGTTTCTAAACCATCAAATGACATAAGGATATGTGCACCAGTTGTGAAATTGAATAGTATGATACTTAACATATCATGTCATACAAGAGTGTTTTAGGTCATGTTTGCCTTATTGAAATTAAACTTTAGGTTAGAAAAATGAGGATATTGGAGATTGAACTCTTGAACACTTCGTGCATTTGATAATATCTTGTGTAAGGTGTCTCACTAGAAAATGCATCTTGTGTTTATGATAATATCACATGTAAGGTGTCCTAATGGAGGATACCTTCCTGAACAATTGGTATTAGTGACAATACAACGACGTCGAGGCAAGATATCCCCAATATGATTTGTCTTTGATAGAACAGAGGTATGATTTAATATGATAAAGAAAAGTATTTTATTAATGAATGTGAAAGTAAAATAAATTCCAGAGCTATTGCTCTTCAGTCAGAGAAACTATTCTCTCATTGCCCAAACCCTAATATCAAAAACAGAAAATCAATCAATGCCTAACTACTGTCCCATACACTCCTCTTTATATGGAGAATAATCCCTAAACTAACTCCTATTTATATGGAGAATAATACCTAAACTAACTCCTATTTATTTGTGGAGTTTTCTATTCTTTCTCACATATACCCTCCATTGTTTAGGTCCAATAATATCTCTATTAACTAACACATTCCCATCATCATTTGTGGGATCCGATCTATTCCTATCATCACCCCCACCTACAACATTAGCCTTGTCCTCAAGGCGCAGATCAGGGAATTGACTCTTCAGCAACCGTTCCTCTTCCCAGGTAGCATCTCCAATAGCCATCCCTTCCCATTGTAACACACTGCTAACCTTGGCAGGATCAACAACAACCCCTGCTTTGGAAATGACATGGCCCAAATATTCCACTTGGTGCTGACCAAAAGTGCATTTCTTCCGATTTGCCACAAACTGATGCTGCTGCAGAATATTAAGAACCACCTCCAAGTGCTGTAAATGTTCATCCCAACTACTACTGTATACTAGGATATCATCAAAAAAAAACCAGGACAAACTTCCTTAGAAAGGGCTTGAAAATTGCATGCATCACCGATTGAAAAGTTGCAGGAGCATTGGTGAGGCCAAACGGCATTACCAAAAACTCATAGTGACCCTCATGAGTCCGAAAAGCAGTTTTATGAATATCCTCTTCCTTCATACGAATTTGATGATAACCGGATTTAAGATCAAGCTTAGAGAAATAACTACAGCCATGTAACTCATCTAACAATTCATCTACAGCCGGAATAGGATACTTGTCCTGAACTGTTACCTTGTTGAGTGCACGGTAATCTACACACATACGCCAAGATTGATCCTTCTTCTTGACCACAATGAAGGGACTAGAGAAAGCGCTGGTGCAGTTTTTAACCACCCCTTGTTGCAATAGGCTCTGAATCTGTTTTTCAATTTCATCCTTGTGTAAATGAGGATATCTATAAAGGTCGCACACTTACTGGACCCGCACCCTGTAAAAGTTCAATTGAATGACTAGTGTTTCTTGACGGAGGAAGACCTTGGATTTCTTTAAACACAATAACAAAATGCTCCAGCAATCCTTCCAACTCCTTAGTCTGTTGATCAGAGACACACAACACCGGTAACCCTAACACCTCCATCAAGGTAGGCCATTCACAGCCTGCTATCATTCGAGCAGGAGTGATAATGCTTTGGAAAGTAGCCATCTTATCATCTACGGTCTGACCAAGTAGTTTCACCATACTGCCTTTATGGTTGAACTCCATAGACATTTCTTTTCAATCCATGGTCACCTTCCCCAACATTTCTGGCCACACAACTCCTAAAATCAAATCCACACCTCCTAACTCCAACACATAAGCATCAAAGCAAATCTGCACTGATCCCACTTTCATCTGAATTCCATTGCATCTACCCCTAGTTAGGACACGATGACCATCTCCTAACTTAACACCCAAAGGATTAGAAGGCACCATAGACAATCCCAGGGCTTCAACCACCTTAGGTGATATGAAATTATGTGTGGCTCCACTGTCAATAAGTACCAGAATTAATGCACCTTGTAAACATCCCTCCAATTTCATCCTTCGGACCTGATTTGGATTAGTGGATACACCAAACAGCCCCATGGTTTTACATTATAATTCCTCTTGTGTGAGCTCTTCTTCCGTCGCAGCCTCCAACACCACAATCTCTCTTGCATCGTTAACAATTTCGTCATCCCCCAAGATAATCACTCGTAACTGTCTTGTTGCACATTGATGGAGAGGATCCCATCGTTCATTGCAACGAAAACAGAGTCCTTTCGCACGACGCTCATTAACCTCTGCACTTGGTAGATGGCGAACACCACGAGATTGACGGCGTGAATTGTCACCTAAATTTGGGCGAGAAGATGCTGTAGAATTGGTAGGACGTGTTGAGACGGTTTGAGATCCAGAATCCGAACCAGTCCGCGTTTGGCCTAAAGAATTATTAGGCTGGGTCTGAGTTGCAGATCCGTTCCCTTCCCCTTCGCGAAAAGCCCAATTAGGCTTTTGAGATTTTGTCCAAGAACCATGACCCGGTTTGTAACGAGCTCCAGAACTCTGTCCAGAAGCCACTGCAAATTCACTTTCAACATCACGAGCCAATTGCATTGCTAGGTAACGGTTGCGAGGCTTGAAGGTACGCACACGAGAACGAATATCATGACGTAAACCACCAATGAAGTAACCTAGAAACTGTTGTTCTGGCAAACGACCACACTGTGAAGAATACAGTTCGAATTCAGCAATATATTCCTCTACTGATCCCGATTGTTTTAGTTCCTTTAATTCCTCAAACGGATTCTCCAAACGCCCACCTCCAAATCGAACCATCATCGCCTCACAGAGGTTCTCCCATGACACTTCCTCTGTTGAATCATGCCATAGGTTAAACCAATGGATAGTAGGGCCTTCCATACTCAATTTGGTCAACTGAATATGAACATCCTGCGAAATTTGTTGTACCTCAAAGTATGTCTCTGCCCGAGTGATCCATGCAACCGGATCGTCACCGGTAAATGCCGGCAACTCCACCTTCTTCGCAGATAAACGAAACTCATCCAGCGGTGAGGAAACGGTCGCACTGCTTGGCTGCGGCACTGCACGATGAGCCATTGCACGTTGAATCTCAGCACCAATGAACTCTCGTAACGCAGCAATGCTAGCCTCAACACCTTCCAACCTTTCTTCCACTGCAGAAACACGGTCAGCCATCTTAGGAGCTTTGGGCATGAAGAATGGTAGGTCAGACCAATTGATAGAACAGAGGTATGATTTAATATGATAAAGAAAAGTATTTTATTAATGAATGTGAAAGTAAAATAAATTCCAGAGCTACTGCTCCTTAGTCAGAGAAACTATTATCTCACTGCCCAAACCTTAATATCAAAAACAGAAAATCAATCAATGCCTAACTACTGTCCCATACACTCCTCTTTATATGGAGAATAATCCCTAAACTAACTCCTATTTATATGGAGAATAATACCTAAACTAACTCCTATTTATTTGTGGAGTTTTCTATTCTTTCTCACATATACCCTCCATTGTTTAGGTCCAATAATATCTCTATTAACTAACACATTCCCATCATCATTTGTGGGATCCGATCCATTCCTATCAGTCTTAGTGTGTTCTTTTTCTAAGATCTCTTGATAAGCTGACTTTAGAGGATCCTCGTTGATGTATTTAGGTGAATACATGTAATAAAGAGAGCAACATAAGTTAGCAAACATTCATATTAACACCGGCTCACGTTTCAATTCACAATAACACATCTAACTAATTCGATTGCAAGCAATTCTTAACGTAACTAATTAACTTCTAATTAAATTCACAAATGACCAATTTGACACAAGTTTTATAGTCTGCATAACATCTATTTAACTCTAACACACCCATCAATTTAACATAGCTTCCAGTTTCTTTTTACACCAAGTTACAATATACACTAACTTACACTAACAGAATTAATTAATTCATAGCATAATAGAATTCATGACATTGACTGACATTTAACAAGAACAGACATCATGTTTCTTACCTAAATGGAGCAAAGATCCTGGGCCAATTGATAATTATAACCATGTTTCTTCAACAGTTACGGATGGGAGCCCTTCATGCTTCCTGCATCTTCAATTTTCTTGCACAAGCTTGCCAAAAGCTACATGCTTCCTGCAAAATAACCCCATTCCTGTAGTTCCAATTCAACTCAAATTCAACATGAACTGCACATCACCTCTATGTTTTTAGGTGAAGCTTGAAAGTTTCATCCAACAATGTACCATTAAAGACAGAAAATCCTTTGACAACATTCCGTAAGGTATCGGTAAAAGAAAGCTCCCCAAGTGGTCTTATCAGTGTGAAATCCAACAAGACAATCATCACCACCCATATCAGCCTGCAACAGACAGAGAGAAAGTTTGCATCAAGCATGAGTTCATCCGTCACTAAAAGCATCACAAGCGCAACATGGAAATCTTAACAAGGCTAGCCAATTCAACGCCGAATTTCAGCATAATTTAACAGCACACATAGTCCCTTACCACCTCCAGTAGGACTCACATTTCAGTTAGCTTGGGCAAACTCAATCTGGTTCAGACCTGGTTCACAAGCTTCTTGCACAATCAAGTGAATTACTAAAAAACTTACATGATATGCTCAGTTGAGATTCAGGGAAACAACATGATACTAGCCAAATTTTTCAATGACAGTTGGTCTACACATTCAACTAACAATTCAAATACAATTTGGTTCATTCAAGTGATCACTAACTCAATTTGTTTTACTAAACTCTAACACATTTCATACATAATTAATTCTTAACCAACATTCCACATTACTAACTTAACATACTAATTGAAATGCAAACCAAACTAACAAAGTAACAGAAATTCACATAACCAACTAACTGAACAATAACTAACTCAACATCACTTAATAGAATTCCTAACTAATCTTGTTAACGGTTCATAAAACAATTTTAGACAACTATCTTTTTTAACTGATTTCAACTTGAACCTAACTCATTTACATTAATCTCATAGCAAACCAATTTAACTGATTCAAAACTAAAGGTGGCAATGAAATCCATTTAGATAATATCCATCCAATCCATCCAATAATTTATCCATCCGATCCATCCAAACGACAAAAAATAATTTAATGGATTTGATCTAATCCATCCACTAACTCATATGGATGGATTCAATCCATCCATCTCATTTTATAAATTCATTTAATATTATGTTATCACTTATTAAATTAGTTAAATAAACCATTTTTATAAAAAAAAAAAAATTAAACATTTCAATTAAAACGTAATTTAATCAAATATTTAAATTATGTTTCTATGAAATTTAAAAAATAATTAAAAATTTTTAAATTAATTTTTTGGATGGATGAATATTCATCCATTAGAAATATGTTAATGGACGGATTGGATGGATTTTATCTTTTAATGGATGGATTGGATTGAATTTTTATTAAGAGAGTTTAATGGATTGTTAATGGATTAATGGATTGCTTTGATCCACCCATTAACAATCCAATCCATATTCATCCAATCCATCCATTTTGCCACCCCTATTCAAAACTGACAGCTAAGCAATATAACTAACTCAATATGAAACCACAATAACTAACATCATAACTAACTGACAGGTTGACACAACTGAATCTCTAACTAACTTCCCTGTGAATTCCTAATTCTACCCTCACTCTTCTCCTTTTATAAATCAATGCCACTACGCCAGAAATTTTTTACCAACCATTTTTCTCACCAACCACACTTTCAATCACAATCACTCTTCATCATTTCTCTTCATTCTTCTCTCTCCCTCCCCCTCACTATAAGCTCTCTGCCATAGCTGTAGAGCTTCTATAATAGAAGCTCTTACAGTTGAGCTCAGCTATCATCATTCTTCACTTTGAGACATCATCATCGTCACCATCACTTCAGATACGCATGAATTCACAAATTCACAGTATACATATCTCAATTCTCTCTCACGCAGTAACGCACAAATTCAACCTCACAAGCACACACAAATATTTTCCTACGGACTAACACAGAAAGGAGAAGAAGAAGAAGAAGAAGCTTAACACATTGAATCAGAACCAGAGTTTATTACCTGAGTATAGGAATAACATTTATTTTGCTTGGAGTCTCCCCTCTGGTTTTCTCTTTTCTCCCTCGCACGCTTTCGTGGCTAAGACTGCACCTCCTCATTAACTGCATTGTTGCTTGTACCTCTATGTAGTTTAGATTAAATAGCATAGCATTTTGGTGGTTTCTCCGTTAAATTCGTGAGGTTAGGAACTCCGATTCGTGTATGTAGCAAAAATCAGAGACTTTAACCTTAAGGTTTTTGCAGAGGGGAAAGAGACGGATCTTTTGGCCTATGTTTGGTCACGATTGGCTTCCCTCCGGTGCAGGGTGCTTCCTATATATTCACTATTCATGATTGGCCTCCCTCTATATATCCACTATTCACGATTGACCTCCCTCTTTGTTCATTTTCAATGTTCCGTAATCATTTTATTTTCTCTATATATTTACTATTCTCACTTTCACACACTACGCTATTTCACTTCCTATACTCTAAAATCCTAAAAACCTAATTCTCTGCAAATCTTCATACTTCTTCCAAGGATGTTCATCAAACTGAAGTTTACAATTTCTCTCAACAAATGCAACATTTAAAAGAAACATCTCAACAAATGCAACAATTAGAAGAAACATCTCAACAAACGGGTACAAGTTCCATACCCCTTTTTTCTCAAAGCATGCCTCAATTTGTGGTTGTCTCTCAACAACAAGAAGTTAAACACATTCTTGATCGTCCTGCTGAACTTCATCTTAAAACACCTATTAAAGAACTTGATGTTTGTTGTGAACTTCTAGTAGATTTTGAAAATCTGAAGGTAAATGGTGTGGATTTAACTGCGGAGTTAAACAATCAAGGATGGGTAAACTACTTCAATTGTCTTTATGGTCCAGTCTACACTACCCTGGTAAAAGAATTCTTGGTTCATGCTGATGCAGATGAACACTACATTGTGTCTGATGTTATGTGTGAAATCAAGATTCTCAGATATCAGCATATGTTTTGATGAAGACAAATCACTTAAAAGAATGCAAAGATGATCAACCTCAAAGCATCAGGACAAACACAACTTTAAGGATATTTTCCACATAAGGTATAATGAGAATGTCCATTAAGTATCTAAGTCCTAAATTGCTCAAAACATTAAAAGATTACTTACTTTCCTTTTACACTTCACAAGCTTTTAAAATGAGAATTTTTCTAAGTTTTTATAAGTGCAATCGATTGCACTCTTGGAGCAATTGATTGCATGATCAAATTCTTAACTCATTTTGCTTCTGTTTTAGTAAGCAATTGATTGCTGCTTTGATGCAATCGATTGCATACTTAAAGTTTTCAAAATTTTTCACTTCTGTTTTGAAGTGCAATCGATTGGTCCAAAGGTGCAATCGATTGCTCTTTTAAAAATTTGAATTTTCAAGTAAAATTGTGAAGGTGCAATCGATTGACCTCTTTGTGCAATCGATTGCTCACTGGACGTTTTTGAAAAATCTGTTTGAAAAATTGCATCTCTTCAATCGAATTTCAGTGAAATGTTTCCTTTGAAACATGACAACTGTTCATTAACTTTTCTGAAGTTTTGCATGACTTTTCAAAAAGGTATTTGTGTAATATAAATACTTCAATCTTTCATTTTCAAAAATACCTCTTTCAATCAAAAACTCTTTAACATATTTTTCATCTTTCCACATCTAAGTAAGAATCAATTTTTTACTAAGAATTTTCTACATAAAATTTCATATCTTTTGAAAAGAAAATTCTTGAGCAATAAAACTTAGAAACTTGTGAAATTTCTCATTGAAAGAGAAGATCAATCTCAGCATTGATATACATCTGTATACATTATTTCAAATCTTTATAAAATCAGAATTGTATGTATTTCCCCTTGCTGTTCAGGATTTTTGAAAGCAAGTGTGTGCATTAGAGAGGATTGTTCTCATTGCACTTAGTGTTTAGATCTTAAAGGTGTTTTAAGAACCTTTGATCTCCTATAGGTTAGAACAAATTGTACATTGATCCTAACTATAGTGAAATCTCTTTCGTGTTGAAAGGGGAGTGGATTACCCTCGGGGTGTGAGGGGAACCACTATAAATCTTTGTGTCTCTTTTACTTTCTGCCTTTACAAGCTTTCAAATCATCTCTTCATTAAAAAGAAAGTAACATAGACCTCCTAAAACCATAAAATTTCAAAGAACCTAATTCACCCCCCCTCCCCCCCTCTTAGGCCCATTACTTACTCACATTATGGGAGTGAGATGTGTCATCACTGAAAATTCCATTGCCGCACTACTTGAAATGGAGCATAATAGAGGCAAGCGGGTCTAGAACATGAGTCACAAGTCAAAGTCAATTTTTCTGAATCAGACGGTTGCACCTTCCTTTTTCACTCATCCTTCTAAAGGTAAATTTTGGGCCTTTTATGTTTTGGGCTATTGTAAACCTAAAACTATAAATAAATGCCTTGCTTTGTAATCAATAATAGAACAAATTTCACAGTTGCATAGAAGGTGAAAGAGGTGAGGTTACAAACTTACAAGAGAACCTATGAGTTGCTTCAGATGGAAGACAATGAAAGCATTACAGATTTCTTCACCAGAGTTACAAAGTTGGTGAATCAAATCAAAGTATGTGGAGAAGTGCTGACGACAAAAGCAGTTGTCTCAAAGATTTTGAGAACGTTGGCTCCAAAATTCGACCACGTGGTAGTTGCCATAGAAGAGTCGAAAGATCTGTCAGTGTTGACGAAGGAAGAGCTTCAAAGGACTCTTGAGTCTCATGAACAGAGGATGGATGAGAGAGCTGCAGGAAAGTCGAAAGATATGGCTTTGCAGGCGCAGTCAGAAAAGGAAAGAAAAGGCAAAGGTAGCTGGAATAACAACAAAGGAGGAAACCAGTCGAATCAGAAGAAACCTTGGAACCAAGGCAACCAAAGAGGAGGTGTTGCAGGTAAAGGAAGAGGTGGTGGTCGAAAGACAGACAAAAGCCACATTTAATGTTTTAATTGCTAGAAGTATGGTCATTATGTTAGTGATTGTCCAGAAAGAAAGAGAAATCAAGAGACTGATGCAAAACTGGCGAAACATGAAGAAGAAGAAACATTGCTAATGGTCACAACAAAAGATGAAGAAAGATTCAAAGATCAGTGGTACTTGAACTCAGGATGCTCATCACACATGACTGGAAGGAAAGATTGGTTTGTTAACATGAAGCCCTCGTCGAAGAACACAATGAAGTTTGCAAATGACAACACTCTAGCAGCTGAAGGTGTTGGTGATGTTCTGATTATGAGGAAAGATGGCAAAAGGTTAATAATTTCTAATGTGTTGTACATAGCAGGAATGAAGAGTAATTTGCTCAGTATAGGGCAGCTTGTCGAAAAGAACTACAAGGTAGTTGTCGAAGACAAGATGATGAGAGTACTGGACGCAGGTGGTAGATTAATCTTGAAGGCTCCAATGTCTCAGAATAGGACCTTCAAGATTGAACTGAATATGATGGAGCATAAGTGCCTAGCAACTACAGCCAGTAGAGATGAGTGGTTATGGCATTTTCGACTAGGTCATCTCAACTTTAATGACATCAGAGAACTGAAGAGAAGAAATATGATTTCAGGATTAATAGAAATCGACATTCCAAGTGAAGTTTGTGAGGAGTGTGTTCAGTCGAAATAACACAAGAATAGCTTCAGCAAGGATGCAGGAAGGAAGTCGAAGGCAATACTTGAAGCCATATACTCTGATGTATATGGTTCAATCCAGGTGGATTCGATTGGTGGCAATAGATACTTTGTCACATTTATAGATGATTACAGTCGAAAGTTGTGGACTTACCTCATCAAGAAGAAAAGTGATGTGATTGAGGTATTTTCCAGATTCAAGTCCATGGTCAAAAGATAGAGTGGTCGAAAGCTGAAAATTCAGAGGACTGATGGTGGTGGAGAGTATGTGTTGAAAGAGTTTGAACACTATGTGTAAAGGAAGGGATTATGCATGAGGTGGTGCCACCCTACACTCCACAGCAAAATGGGAGTGTGGTGAGAAGTATGTTGAATGGAAAGCTTCAGAAATCCCTTCTTTTACACATAGTGTATCGAATTCTTTCAATACATACTCTCCACCACCATCAGTCCTCAGAATTTTCAGCTTTTGACCACTCTGTCTTTCGATCATGGACTTGAATCTGGAAAATACCTCAATCACATCACTTTTCTTCTTGATGAGGTAAGTCCATAACTTTCTACTGTAATCATCTATAAATGTGACAAAGTATCTATTGCCACCAATCGAATCCACCTGGATTGTACCACATACATCAAAGTATATGACTTCAAGTATTGCTTTCGACTTCCTTCCTGCATCCTTGCTGAAGCTATTCTTGTGTTGTTTCGACTGAACACACTCCTTACAGACTTCACTTGGAATGTCGATTTTTGGTAATCCTGAAACCATATTTCTTCTCTTCAGTTCTCTGATGTCATTAAAGTTGAGATGACCTAGTCAAAAATTCCATAACCACTCATCTCTGCTGGCTGCAGTTGCTAGACACTTGTGCTTCATCATATTGATTTCAATCTTGAAGGTCATATTCTGAGACATTGGAGCCTTCAAGATTAATCTACCACCTGCATCGAGAACTCTCATCAGCTTGTCTTCGACAACTACCTTGTAGTTCTTTTCGACAAGCTGCCATATACCGAGCAAATTACTCTTCATGCCTGGTATGTACAACACATTGGAAATTATTGACCTTTCCCCATCTTTCCTCATAATCAGAACATCACCAACATCTTCAGCTGCTAGAGTGTTGTCATTTGCAAACTTCACTGTGTTCTTCGACGAGGGCTTCATGTTGACAAACCAATATTTCCTTCCAGTCATGTGTGATGAGCATCCTGAGTCCAAGTACCACTGATATTGGAATCTTTCTTCATCTTTTGTTGTGACCATTAGCAATGTTTCTTCTTCTTCATGTTTCGCCAGCTTTTCATCAGTCTCTTGATCTCTCTTCCTTTATGGACAATCACTAACATAATGACCATACTTCTGGCAATTGAAACATTGAATCTGGCTTTTATCTGTCTTTCAACCACCACCTCTTCCCTTACCTGCAGCACCACCTCTTTTGTTGCATTGGTTTCAAGGTTTCTTCTGATTCGACTGGTTTCCTCCTTTGTTGTCATTCCAGCTACCTTTTCCTTTTCTTTCCTTTTCTGACTGCGCCTACAAAGCCATATCTTTCAACTTTCCTGCAGCTCTCTCATCCATCCTCTTTTTGTGAGACTCAAGAGTCCCTTGAAGCTCTTCCTTCATCAACACTGACAGATCTTTCGACTCTTCTATGGCAACTACCACGTGGTCGAATTTTGGAGCCAATGATCTCAAAATCTTTGAGACAACTGCTTTCGTCGTCAGCGCTTCTCCACATACTTTGATTTGATTCACCAACTTTATAACTCTGGTGAAGAAATCTGTAATGCTTTCTTTGTCTTCCATCTGAAGCAACTCATAGGTTCTCTTGTGAGTTTGTAACCTCACCTCTTTCACCTTCTCTGCGCCTCCAAACGACTTTTCAAGAGTCTCACATGCTTCTTTTGCTGAATCAACATCACTAACCTTTTTAAAGTTATCAGGATCAACACACTGATGAATTATAAAGAGGGCTTTATAATCCTTCTTCTTCAATTCTTTGTGCGTAGCCTTTTCCGCCTCCATTGCGTTCTCCCCAAGCGATGTTACTCCGTCCTTCACAAGATCCCAAAGATCTTGATAACAGAAAATTATCTTAATCTGCTTGCACCAATTCTCATAATTGTCTTTCTTGAGAATTGGCAGGGTTGCCGGAAAGTTGTCGTTCGAATAGTTCATCGCCATCACTATTTTCCTTCCTTGAATCTCTCAACCGGAGCTCTAGATACCAGATGTTGGAAATTCACCTCACACCCTATGAAGAATTCCCTTCAATCTTGATCTCAAGATTGATGAACAAACCCACAATATGATAGTAATGGTGATAACAAGTAAAGAGTTATCAAGAATAGCAAAAGAGAAGAAGAGTAACAAACAAACAGCAAGAAAGAGAAGAATGAAAGAAGAAATATTTGGAGAAAATTTTGTTACCCGCAAACTGTGGGATTTCTGATTACTATTGAACTTTCACTTGGTAAACTCTGCAACTGTGAAATCTGTTCTATATTGATTACAAAGCAAGACACCTATTTATAGTTTTAGGTTTACAAAAGCCCAAAATATAAAAGGCCAAAAATATTCAAAATCAAATATAATCTAAATCATATCAAATCTCATCAAAACAAATATGTGTCAAAACAAACTGTTTCGGCACACTGAAAGTTTCGACACTTGACTTAGACTTCGATTGCTTCCTTGCTATTTCGACTTCGACACACTATAAATTACATTTAACAAGGTAAATCGTCTTCAAAGGTTAACGAGTGTCGTACTCTAAAATTTACCCAACTTTTTTTTTCTTTTTTTCTTCTTCTTTTTTCTTTTCTTTTCTTCTGCATTTTACATTCATCATCTGTACCATAATCCTCAATCAATATGCTTTAGAATAAAAGTCAAAAAGTCGAAATATAGCTCAATTGATTTGCACTTCTAATTCAGGTTCAATTAATTCAAAGTTCACTTGCATTTTTTATATTTCTTGCATTTTTATTGTCTTACCACCTTATATAAAAAATTATTTAAATTTGTCTTTTTATTTGAATTTTTTTTTGTTTTTTTTCAAATGTTAATTGACTTTGTCTTAATTAATTTTTAAATATGAAAATAATATAAAAATCACATTTGATGAACGGATTTAAATACAAATGAAATAAATATTATACCGCAACGATGAACATCTATGATGCTAATTGATACCATTTCCAAAAAGATTGGATATTGAGAACCTACAACTATTCATGTGAGCGGTGATTGCTACAGCCGGTGTATTCATGTGGTCTCCACGATGATGAAAAGTGTGACACCATCAAAGAGCCTTGCAGATTTTTTCAATAGTAGGGACCATAACACCTCGATCACAGGCCATCCTTTTCGTTCGGTAAGTCGTAATGCAATTGATGAAAATGTTTGTTGTTTCGAATACTTCTGAGGCAGAGTTGGATCATGCTCAGAACATTGGTCTGCCCACTTCATATGATGCTGCTCTAGGAGGATCCTCACCGTCACGAAGCGCTACTCATGATCCGCAACATGCTGCAGAGGCTCGTAGTCCGTGCCTCACGCCTATTGTTGGGGGGACGAAGTTTTGTTTCTGACAAGAGAGTTGCTAGCAATCCACAAGCTCATTAGCCGACATTCATTGACGTTATTCGGAGCAGGATACTGCAACGGCAAGTTCACAACAAACCATACATTTAGCTTCTAACAATTATTTTCCAGACAACTCAATCCACTCTATTCATTAACATAGCAGAAATCACATAACAGTTTCATTTCAAACCAATTAATTTAATCCCAGCCCTCTTCTAACCAATACACTAAATTCAACTAACACTTACTAACTGTAAATAACTCAAATGACTAAACACATTCTAACTGGCTCAAACTGAACCTAACTGCCATAACAATTCACATAACCAAGTAACCCAAATCCAATCAACGTCTAAACAACCGGTACAAACTGTCACTGAGTTTTAAGTTCAAGCTTGTGCCATGGTACCAATCCTTATTTTTCTGACTTTTCCTAACTCATTCAACTGACGGTAGCAGAACTTAATAGAACTTAATTGAACCTTTCATTTAACTAAACCGGATTCAAGACACACATAGTATAACAGTGATGGAAAATAATACTTTTTGAGTATCTGTATCTTTAAAATTGATCATTGTGCAATGAATTTATGTTTCTCGGTAAACCATCTGCCCTGTGTAGTTAGCCTATTATTGTAGTATTGTATTCTGCACTTTAAAAAAATACTTATGTACTATCATATCTATTGTTAAAAGTATTATTTGAAAAATAAAATATTACTTTAAATTTTTATGAAACCTAATAATTTTTATTTAATATTTTTTAAAATAAATTTTAATTTTTTTTTTGTATTATGTAACAGATAGACATATTTTATCGGTGTGACATTATTTGTCATGATTAGTATGTGATAGAGAAAATAATTAAGTATTTGTTTAAATATTTTAAAGCTCTTATATTAATAATTCAGCTATTTTTTCTATTAAGTTGGAGAATCTAACATGTTGATTTTATAAAAATGTCATTTTTTATAAATTAAAAAAAATTATTTGTTTAATAAACATTTGTTTAGTATAGAGTCTTATATTGAAGATAATATAGTCTTATGTATATACGAAAGTCTATGACTATTTTGTTATATCTTCAATAAAATTAAAATTAAAGGCTCTTTTATTTTCGCTGCGCGTAATCTAATTATGTCTCAAATGTGTGTGATTTGAATTGTAACACTTGAGTTTTGAGTGAACTATTAAAATAACCTATAGAATCTCATTTTGTAATTTAAAATACTAGAAATTTAATCTCACTCATATGATGATAATTTTGTTTTATATATTTATCATACTATTTTGTGTGAAGATTATTTTGTTTATGAAAATTCTTTTAAGAATTTGATTTGTTATAAGGAGATTTTTCATTATAAATTATAAATGGTAAGTGAAAGTTAACCATCTCTTTAATTCTAAATGCAAAATATGTGATTAACTATGAAATTCAAATTTTAATATAAAAATATGCTATTGATAAATATTGAGTTTCATATTGTTATTATGTAACCATTTGTGTTAATAGAATTGTTATATTCATTTGCAAAATAAGTGGTTAAGTTTTTTTTTTTGAAATATTGATAAATTGTACAACCATTTTTGTCGACAATTTTGTACTAACAATTAAGTATCCCACTATTGAGTATCATATCGTTAAAGTATTTAATATTAATAGACTCTGATAAATTTTTATCCTACTTATACTTGTTGCCTTGTTGGAGTAGTGGGAGTGCATGTATACATAATTATATAATATAAAAAAATTTGGATTATTATTTTCATAGTGTCATATATTCTTGCGTGCACGGTAAATATGACATATATATTTAAAAAAGACTTCAAAATATAAATTAATTTTAAGAAGTCTTATTCTATTATACTGAAATATATATTATTCTCTTAATCTCAGGAAACATCATAACTTAATGTTTAGGTCGATATTGAAAAGACACAATAATTTTTTAGCATGCAATAATATTGTATTATTCTATCTTCAATAGTTCACGTTTGTCAGGTCATAATATGAAAGTACAAGTAAATATCAATACTCCTATCGATTATGATATTTTGTTATGAAGGCATTTATGATTAAATGTAATTACTCTTGTAATAGAGTATCTCTATATGTAATTACTATTCTTAGACCTATGTGGATATTCTATGACCTTAAATTTTAAAACTCATTAGTAAAATCACTGATCACAGACTTATATACATACATGAGTAATTAGTCTTTTGATATTTTGGGTTAGTGAGAGTTTATCAATAGTATTTTCATATGCTTGGGCCATTCGTATAACATATTACTTTTAACTTAAATATGTTACTCTAAATTCATCATTCTTTATATAAAGTTGTGAGTTTCAACATGTATGATTTGTCTTCCCTATCAAATACAATTTCTACAGCGTTGAAATTTGCTTCTTTTTTATTGATTATAATTTGACCATTATTACTGTTCTGATATTAAAATCAATACTTTGTTTTAATAATTAATTATCGTCATCCAAGTGGAAGATTGTTAGATTAATTATTTAATTAATCAAATATGAATTGACATAATTAATTTTTAATTAATTATATTATGCTCTATTGTTATTAAACACTAAATAGATGAATTGTTTGATTGAGTTTTGTGCCGGAATGGACCATGATGGGTTGGACCATTTAGTTAAGCCCAATGAGAGGTCTCTGCCCTCATCCGTTTAGCTATTAAAGTGTCTCCCCATTAGACAATTGAAATACTCCGAAAATCCTAAATTGGAAATGATGGTAATAATTCTTTCATACTCACACTCTCCGATTTTGAATATTCTATTTTATCATAATATGTTATAACTTGTGTCTATCATATTTATTTTAAATCTATCAAAGCACACACAAATCGTTTCCTACAGACTAGCACAAAAAGAAAAAGAAAAAGCTTAGCACATTGAATCAGAAGCAGAGTTTATTACCTGAGTATAGGAATAACATTTATTTTGCTCGGAGTCTCCCATCTGGTTTTTTCTTTTCTTCCTCTCACGCACACTTTCGTAGGTAAGACTGTATCTCCTCATTAACTGCATTGTTGCTTGATTTTCGCGTTCTTCGTACCTTTGTATAGTTTAGATTAAATAGCATAGTACTTTGGTGGTTTCTCTGTTAAATTCATGAGGTTAGGAACTCCAATTCGTGTATGTAGAGAGAATCAAAGACTTTAACCTTAGGGTTTTTACAGAGGGGAGAGAGACGTATCTTTTGGCCTAGACTTGGTCACGATTGGCCTCCCTACGCCGCCTCCAGCACGGTGGAGGCAATTTTCGATAATATTTCCGATGGAGAGTTGAAGAAGATGTGTTAACACGTTGAGAGGGTAAGGGACTACAATACTCCCTCAGTTCCTTTTGCTTGTATGTGTGTAACTTGGGCCTAGCCTGACCCACTCATCTTTCATGTGTATACCTCTCTGAATATTTGTCCCAGAATTTCTTACCCCACCCCTTGGGATTCTTAGGCACCATGTGCGCTTCCAAAAATACCCCTACTTTTGAAAATGTATCTCCAGACGCACCTTTTTATTACTCAACGTTAGTTTTTTCCAGAGCTACACCTACAGAATATCTCCATTTATATAGCTCTGGAACATATTGAAATACATTCACGCTACAGTCCTTTCTCTTCCCTCCATTTTTCATCTTCTTACTCTCAAACTCTCCAAACTCTCTCAATCCTCAAAAAATCATTTTTCAACAAACTTGATTTTTTCAATCGAGTTCGACAAGAAGCATTCATTTCAATGATCAAGACATTCCAAAGCATTCAAAACTCAATATAATTGGTAACTTTTAGAGTTTCCGATGTATTTTCAAGTATTTCCCATAAGCGAGTTAGAATATAATTTTAGGGGTAGAAATCTTTAGATAGTTTTAGCAACATGGTTTAAAGATAATGTAGATATTATTTATTGGCTTAAACAGGCGATCAGAGCTTCAAAAAATTGATTTTTATGGGTAAGGGACGCCTTTGTCGTGACTGTTGGAGTTGTAGAAAGTTCCACTCCTCTTGCCTTGACTCATATGCAGGTAGAGAAGATCTATACTGACTATCAGAGGCACATGGTACCGAACAAGGCTCAGGAGACCAGAGCGCCGAGAGACTGGAGCTATGTTGATGACTACATCATGTGGTTCTTCATCGTCTCACACCCTTACATGGTACCCAATACAAAAGGATCGTCACTTATACCAGCTCATCAGGAGATTTTAGAGGAGCGGCAGTCTTAGTTGGACCACACTCAGGATGTCCTGCCTCGCTGTCGTCAAATAGTGGAGATGAGACAGACAGACATTGACGCTGGTTTCTTTCCTGAGGGGTCTGACCACAGGCGTATAGGATGAGATGATTGTGGTGTCAGAGGCGACACTTATGTACCGCAGACATGGCGCCAGGACGGGTGAGATCGATGGCCGAGGACGCAGACCGAGCGGTCGAAGAGGTGGTAGAGGCAGAGGAGGCGACAGAGGCATAGGCAGAGGAGAGGATGGAGATGTTATCAGGCACACATAATAGTGATTGTGGTGTTTTTTTGATGTATTATATTTTGATGACATTGATGTACTATATTTTGATGATGTTTATGACATACGACTTCTTTTATATATATATATATATATATATATATATATATATATATATATATATATATATATATATATATATATATATATATATATATATATATATATATATATATATATATATATATATATATATATATATATATATATATATATATATATATATATATATATATAATTTTATTTACGGATGTATGTTATTTTATATTCATTTGCAACTGTTAAATATCATCTGCGACCAACAAAACTGAATTTTTTTAAAAACTTTGTTTTAATAAGATTTCAGAAATGCATCTAGGTGGTTAACAATATCAAGTGGTAGATTAAGAAATTCTTATTTATCTACCATGATTGATGCTCTTGACATTATGGGCATGTGCTATCAAGCCCAACAAATTACCTGTTGCACGCACTCCGTCGACAAGCACCCCTGTCTTTTACTCTTTCCTTTTTTGTCTCATTATTTTATTGATAGTATTTTCTACTTTTCTACATGAATTTTAAATTTATTGATTGTCTCATTATTTTATTCAGTATTTTTTACTTTTCTACGTGAATTTTAAATTCCATTGATTTTTATGACTTTCTCAAGTCCTTAATGTATTTTTTGTATAGCATAAAAATAGAAATTAAATATAGTTTAATTCTTGAATTTATGTTGAGGCTAAATCATTAGGATTAATAATCACAATATTACATTGTCAGTTATTTATTTATTTAAGTTCTAGAATTTTGATTATTAATGCCTTGTTAGAATTTTAATTTTAAGATGAGTGATTTAGTTTCTAACAAAAAAACAAATGCATGATACTTTTAATGTCATTTTACATTATTGTTTTGATAAACACCTAAAAATTTACTTGAATGTTTAGGAAATTATAATGAAAATGAAAAAAAAAAATTCTATCCAAAATCTATCATTATAATAGAAATCATCAACTGAACAGAATCTTGTAGCAATTTGATTTTATTGTGTGTAGATTTTTGTTTCATCTCAGTTGGAGCACTAAGAAAATAAAATTAGTGTTTTTACCCTTTGTATTGTTGAACTGACATGTCCTTTACCTTCCTCACAACTTGATTCTTCCTTCTTAGTTGATTGTTTTTAGTTGAGTGTTATGGTTTTGTTAATTACTTTTCTTTTTTAGTTGATTTTATTATCACGCTGAACAATTATTATAATAGAAACAGATACTGATCATTTGAAACAAGACTGACAAATTATTTAAAGAAGAATGATTGATACTGCTACAGATATTTTTTAATACTCTCGTCATAATAGTATTCAAAATAAACCTTAATGGCTTCTTATCCTAACATTTTTTTAAGAATAAATATAATAGACTACTAAAGAAAATTGCACAAAAATTCTATAATGCTATTTTTATATATATTTAAGATAATTTATTTATATTTTAATCAATTCACTCTCTGATCTTTAAATTTTTAATAGTTATGTAAAGTGTGGAGGTGGTTTGTATAAAAATAATTTAAGATATAATGGTATTAAAATTTTTTCATGTTGATTGTATTCTTTAATAAAATAAATTAATAAATTAAAAAAATATATTATGAAAAATAAAATATATATTTTATCATAATTAAAAAAAATGAAAGAGTGTAAAATAATTAATTTTTTAAAGAAAAAAAAATGAAAAATAGTGAGAAAATGCTATGTTTAGATAAAATTATCACGTGTATCTTAAAAACTAATTTGTAAAGAGGTAAAGTGAGAAATCACATAAAATTTCCAATATTAATGTATTTATAATTTAACAAAAATGATCTATTTGTCAAAGCTTCTAATCTAATAAACAATTCCTTCAATCAAACCAAATATACCAAATCAAAATATTGTCAATCATCAATACCACCACCACTTCAATATATCAAAACCTTCTTCATGCCCAATGACATATTTATATTTTTTTAAATAACAAATATTCTTATATTTTAACATGATTTAATGGCCAAACATAAAATTGAAAGAAAAATATAACAAATTGATTTGAGAAGTCAATGAAAAATAAAAAAATAATTGTGTAAATCTTAAAAAGAAAGAGAATAATCAAATAAATTTTTTGAACTCATATACTTTAAAAATTAATCCTTAAACTTATTAGAAATTGTGATAATACAAAAAGAGAGATAAAGGCGTTAAAGCTTACACCAACTAAATTTTATAAAAAATTCAGATCAATAAAAATACAAATACAAAATACAAAGAGAAATGAATTTATTATGAGTTATAAATTTTTGGTAGATGAAAACCACTCATGAGCTCTAGTCACTTCATCATCTTTTCACTTGATATATAGTCACAAAAAACCTATGCACAAAACATCCACTTTTGAATTGGCTAAATAATTACATTATACAACATATTTAACCATAAAAAATAGATAAAACTATAAATAATAGAAATTTGTAAATCAACAAACAATGATATTAGAACCACAAAAATAGAAAAACAAAATATAAGAGAATAGTGGAAGAAGGAAATAAAAACCAAAAATGAGATCAATGAATTGAAAAGGGAGAAAAAAAAACTCAATACTTGTGATGCCAAAATTCTTAAGCAAATAAAACTAAAATATAAAATAAAATATAAAAAAAAATAGCATCCTTACCAATAGAGTGCAACATGAAGTAAAAGTTTTTAAATATTGAGCTGAGAACAAAATAAAATGTTTAATTAGATTAATAACAAATTAATTATTATTAAATAATTGATAGTTATGAAAATACTATATTAGAACATTTTTAGTGCAGGATCTGTAGTATTAAATTCGTTAATAGTAACGGTAGTTATAAACAATTTGCATTGGAATAAGAATGACATGACACTAAGTGAACTAACAATTAGTTTTTGGCAGCTATATAACCAACGCACACTATCAAATTTCAATGGCTCTGATTATTTATTTATTTTTTTATTATTTTATAATATTAAAATATAAAACGTGGGGTCAAATTATGGTTTTTTACAAGCAACCATCGTTAAAGTAAAAACAACTCAAATCAACTATAAATTTTTTAAATCATACAAATCACTTTGGGTCCACAAAAAGTATTTTAGTTTATCAATTTAGTTTACTCCCACTAAAGATTATTTTGAAACATATAATATTATTATTTATATTATTAAAAAAATAATATAGGGTCAAGTTTTAGTTTTTTATAAAAAATATAGGGTCAAGTTTTAGTTTTTTATAAGCAACTATCATTAAAGTAAAAACAACTCAAATCAACTATAAATTTTTTAAATCCTACAAATTACTTTGGGCCCACAAAAAATATCTTAGTTTATCCACTTAAGATACTCTCACTAAAGATGCTCTCAGTGGTGCTATAATTTAGTGGAATAAAGGGTTAGTGGAATGAAAACTGTTTAAAGTTAATTATTAATTATTAAATATTAAATTAATTGAAATAATAAACTAAATAAAAATAGTTTTGGCGAAGGTGGAGGAAGCAACTTGCTAAAGAAAGACGAGAGCACAGAGAAACTTTTTCATCTACACCTATTGCTACGCCAAACATGACAGATCCACCACCACCACCACCTTCTTCTTCAACCTCATGTGTTAACAATCCAAGAAACAACGCTCAGTTTGCGCGCAAAGCCTGTAATGGGAGGTATTCTGAGACGAAAACAGGAATCCTTACTCTTTTATATGCAAATTGTTTTGCACAGATGGACCATGAGGATCCATTTACTCATCTCACGAAGTTCTATGAGATAGCGAGTGAAACTAGAGCGCCGGAAATCGAAGAGAAATCCTTGTTTAAGACTCTATTCCCGCATTCCTTAATTGGGAAGGCGAAGGAATGGTATATTGACCAATCTATTCTGGTGATGACTTATTGGAATGTTTTGGAGGAGAATTTTCTAGAAAGATTCTTCTCTCAATCAAGATTTATGGAGACCAATACCTCAATTTCAGTGTTTACGCAATGAGGAAACAAATCTCTCAACGAAGCTTGGGAGAGATTTAAATCCATGCTGAGGAAGTGCAAGGGCCATGGTTTTGATTACTTGACTCAAGTTCGCATTTTTCGCAATGGACTTCAACTCGTTCATAAAACTCTTCTTGATGCTATAATGGGTGGTTCTTTAATGTCAAAAAGTGCGTAAGATGCGGTGTCCATCATTGATAGGATGACATTAAGTGATCATCAAGGTCAACACAATCATGGTACTCCACAAAGAAAACTGAGAATTCTAGAGTTGGGAAAGAATAATGTTATTCTTGCTCAAAACAAATTACTTTCTCAACAAGTGAAGTTGTTGACAAAGCAAATGTCAAATCTTCCACAACAAATCAAAGAGATGCAAGAAGTTCCAACAAAGCTCAACAAATTGAAAGTTGTGAATTATGTAAAGGTGATCATCCTACCAATTATTGTCCACCGTTCGTTGAAGAAGCCAACTATGCGGGAAACCAAAATAAAGGCTATCAACCAAGACCACCTTAGCAGCAAGGCAACCAAGGTTACCAACAAAGAGGTAACCAAGGTTATCAACAATAATGGAGGCCTCAAGAAGCCATAACTTCTAACCGTCAACCTTACAAAAACTACACTCAACCTTCACAAGCTCCAAGTGGAAATTCAAAAATGGGAGACACTTTCACCCAATTTATGCAAATGTCAATGTCAAATCAAAAGAGTACGGATGTGGTAATTCAGAACCTTGAAATGCAAGTTGGGCAATTGTTCAAGCAACTAGCTGACCAACATAAAGAAACCTTTCTGGAAAATACTCAATTGGATCCTAATGCGGCGTGCAAAGTCATCCTTACTAGGAGTGCTAGAAAAATTTGAATTGGGAATATGTGGGAAGAAAGTGGAGAAGGAGGTTGTAGTTGAAAAAAATGATGATGAGGAGTTAGTTGAAAAGGAGGAGGAAGTTGAAGAAGTGGTGAAGGATGAATTGGTTGAAAAGAAACGACGAGAAGAGAAAATAAATAATGAGAGGAAGGGGAAGGAGCATGCGAACATTCCTATTCAAAATATACCTTATCCTCATGGGCCTACAAAAAGAGATAATGCAAGACAATATGCTCGGTTTATGGATATTTTCAACCAATTACAAATCAATATTCCATTTTCCCAGGTATTGGAGCAAATGCCTACTTATGCAAAATTTATGAAGGATATCATCAACAAGAAGAAACGGTATACGGACCAAGAAACTGTAGTTGTTAATACTTCTCAAAAATCCAACCATTTATATTTTATACTCTTTAGAAGAATTAAAAAACTCATAGCTGAAAGAAAAAGATTCTTGTCCTAATCGTCTTAAGAAAAATTTAATCATTATTAGGAGTTAGTAATCAACCACCTTTAAACTTTGAAGCTTAACAATACATATATAGAAAAATAAATGATCATATATATAATCAATATAACACAAAAATAATAGGTAAACGAACAACAACGTCTATCCGTTTTTGGATGACAAAACCAATCCCTTTAAAAATTACATTCATTATCCTATGTAACACAACAAGAATTAATTATATACTACAAGTATAAAGTTCAATAACATATTTTATTTTGCAAATACTTAAGAAAAACCTCCTTTATTAATTGAAATAGATATTAGATACATGTTTAACCTTATTACAAACCAAACAAGATATTTATATATGATAAATCTTAACATCAAATTCCTCAATAGCATTTCCAGATGCGGGATCATACAAAATAGTCTTTGCCAAAGCCTACCTTCTTGAGGCTATTGAGAGAAACAAGACTTAGAAGTTGACTAAGCTTCCAAAGGACAAGAAAGTCATCAGCGTCAGATGGATTTTCAAGGTGAAGCTAAAGCCAGATGAATCAATTGGCAAACACAAAGCGAGGTTAGTAGTAAGAGAATTTCTACAAAAACATGGGCTAGATTATTCTAAAGTGTTTGCACTTGTAGCGAGACATGAAAAAATCAGACTGGTGATTGCAATAGCTGCTAACAATAATTGGACTCTGATGCGTTTAGATGTGAAATTTGCATTTCTGGACGGTTCTTTACAAGAAGAGGTATACATGTCACAACATTCTAGATTTGTTAAAAAGAATCAGGAAAGGATGGTGTGCAAATTACATAAAGCTTTGTATGGATTGAAGCAAGCGCTCAAAGCTTGGAATCTGAAGATTGGTTCATTTTTCAAGGAGCAGGGGTTTCAGAAATATGAGATGGAGTACGGTGTTTATGTTCAGCATACCTCTAAAGGTAATATGATTCTTGTATGTTGATGATATATTGTTGACAGGGATTTCTGAACAAGATAGCTAAGTTCAAGAAGGTGTTGATAAATGAGTTTGAAATGACTGACCTCGAGAAAATCACATATTTTTTAGGGATGGAGTTTATGTGCTTTGGGAAGGGTATCATTTTGCATTAGCTAAAGTGTGAACTTGAGCTTCTGAAGAGATTTAAGCTGCAGAATTGTAAGGCTGTTGTCACACGTTCAAAAACCAATCATAAATTAGATTCTGATTCTGAAGGTTAGGATGTGGATGCTACAACCTTCAAACAGTTGGTTGGTTCTCTGAGGTATATGTGTAATTCCATACCTGATATCTGCTATGCAGTTGGAACGGTTAGTAGTTTCATGAGTAAACCCAAGTGGTCTCATTACTAAGTTGATGTCAATATTCTAAGGTATATCAAGGGAACTATTAAGTATGAAGTGTTATTCCCTTTTTGAAGAAAGACTAATTCATAACTACTGAGTTACTCAGACTCTGATTGGTGTGGAGATAGAGTTGATAGAAGAAGTACTTCTAGATACTTGTTTAAGTTTCTGGGAGGTCCTATTTCTTGGTGTTCCAAAAAGCAAATTGTTGTTGCACTGTCAATGTATGAAGCTGAGTACATCGTAGGGGACGTAGTTGCATGTCAAGCTATATGACTTCTGAATTTGCTGCAAGATCTGAAGATCAAAGTAAACAAGCCTCTAAAGTTGATGATTGATAACAAGTATTCAACCAATCTTGCCAAGAACCTAGTTTTGCACGGGAGAAGCAAGCATATTGAGATAAAACATCATTTTCTGAGAAGTCAAGTCCATAATGGAGTGCTAGAAATCATGCACTGTAGCACGCAGAAGCAGTTGGCAGATGTTCTGACAAGGTTAATCAAAAGGGGTCAATTTCTCCATTTAAGGGATGGAATTGGTGTTGTTAGTTTTGATTAGGAAATATTAAATTAAGGGATGGTATTGAAGGGTAATTTAGTACTTTAGTATGTTGCCTATGTGGCCCTAGTATTTGTGTATAAATAGACTAGTGGTAGCTGTCATTTATTTCATCATCTTTCTTAGAGCTTTTGTAGTCGTCATTGCAGAGCAATAAATATTCTCTCATTCCTTTTGTTTTCATCGCCTTGTGCACTAACAATATATACATGTCAATTATGCATAAACAGTGTTATTTATTTACTTATTTTTTTAATAAAAAATTCATATTATATATATATATATATATATATATATATATATATATATATAAATAAAAAATTCATTATATATATATATATATATATATATATATATATATATATATATATATATATATATATATATATATATATATAATGAATTTTTTATTTTTATATATATATATATATATATATATATATATATATATATATATATATAATTCATTATATATATATATATGTGTGTGTGTGTGTGTGTGTGCGCGCGCGCGCGGGGGGGGGGGGGGGGGGGGGGGGGGGGGGTTGCGTGTTAGGTTATATATTTCACTGTTTGAAATATTATATTATTTTTATATTATATCAATAATAGTATGTTATGTAATGAATGTGTCAGAACATATTAATGAATCTAATGGAATTTATATGTTTATGTTGAATCAAAATTGGTATGGAATCAACTTTCCAAATATTCAACATGAACTTAGGATAAACAAGAGAGTCTGAAAGGTTAAGGTTCTAAAACAGAACAAATTTGAATCTCAATTCATTTCTTTTATCTAATAGATGGAAATAGTAAGAATTTTGTTTGTAAGATTTCTATTATTCTTCAAGTGGAAGATGATGTCAATTGAAATTTGGTTCTTCATATAGAAAGATGTCAAACACAATGTATGACATAATGTGTATGAAAAGTTAATTATGTAGAAAACAGAATAAAAGATAAATATAAATGATACAAGAGCTAGTAACTCAGTTTGCTACAAAATCACCTATGTATGGAAGATGTCAACCCAATAAAAAGGAATTGACTCTTAATAGTCAGAAGTAAAAATTGATCTTAAGCGAACCTTCCTTGTTAAACGCCTCTTTTCCTAATACTACCTATGAATTTCTATTCAAGAATCTCTATAGAAAGAACTCCACTCTTAATAGTAAAAAGTACACTTGGTTAAATCTAAACTCACTTCATCCAATGCCGATTTCCTAATACTATATGTGAAGATTAGATCAGAACTCACTCTAATTCTATGATACCTCTCACTTTCACCCAAAAAATCTCCGAAGTGTTTGGAAAGTAACAAAATAAAAAGAATGATGAAACAAATTTACAACTAAAAAAACTTTATTCCTTTATAAAGGAATGATACTAGAGAATAAAGTTCCACAATACAAAAAAAATGACTCAACTAAAATTCTACTATAGAGTTGATTTTTTCCCTTAATTATGAGTCTTCAAGAAAGAGATGAACTCATTATAAAATAGCAACAATATAGATCTAAAAGCCCAGGAGGGTTTCTGATCGTACCTGACCAGAGAGATCGCTAGGCTGCCACGTATCTGAGTTGTCGAATGGTTGACTTGACGGACAGATGGCGGGTGTACCTGAAACACACTCCAATGCCAAAGTAAGCGACGAGCAGAGTGATAACAAGTACAGAGAAAAGGAGTGAGAATTAGATTACCTGACCATCTAGTGGAAGAGGGTATTTATAATGAGCCCCCAGTGCAGAGCCAATGATTACTATGCGTTGGATTGGGTTTCTAGGTCCAAGTTGGTAACTACTAGGGCTGACGTGGCATCGTGAAGACCAGTACATGGTCTTCGCCCTAGTGTAACTGCTCCGTGCTATCTAGGAGGTGGAAGACCGAATAATTAGGACACAGATAGTTACCTGATGACGTGTCTCCGCGTAGGGGACATGTGGAGAACGTGGGGGAGGTCTGGGGAGCTTCACGAGTTGGACGGTCTCTGCCCGACCATGGGACAGAAGAAGGGCTAGTCGAATAGCTCTGGAGGTCCTGCCCGACGGGAGAAGACGTTCTGCCGACGGATCTTCTGCAAAACGATGAGGTCTTATAGGGCCTTCCAACCCGGTGGGGTTTGGTCCTACTCGACTATGGGTCAGGCGTCGGCCCAGTCTAGAACAATTTCTTCATAAATTCGGCTGCAATATCAAAAGTGCACAAACCAATCCCTCATTATAATGATTAAAAACATGATTGGTTAGTTATTTAATAAAATCAGAAATATCCAAATATCATTTTGAATAAATCGATTATGATAAAACTTCCCTAGTCTAGAAACTGCAGTTTCATCAATCTCATGATTGTACACATTGTGAAACAAATCATTAATCTAAAAAGTATAAGAGATAAATTTTCAATAATGTTGATTGCCAATATTGATTGATCACTTCTATGTTTAATCTGAATCTCTTGATTATAATGAAATCAATCTTTCTTCATTTTATTTAAATCATATTCTTTAAAATATTGCACACAATTATATGATTGAGATCTGTTAAGTATAACAAGTGTGAGTAGTGTGGTGTTGGAGTGGTAAAGCAGCCAGCAAAAATATTAAGTACCCAGTTTTCTCGTTGTTGTACCCCAAATTTTTACCCCTAGATTATATCATCATTCTAGGAGAATCATCATTTCTTATCTAACCTTAACCTTTTTCAAGTTTGTCTTTGTAAAGATATAGGTGAATTAGAGTTCCATACAATTAGGAATCGGGATTTCAATGGTTTGATTAGTCAATATCTTGGATTGATTTTTCATGAAACAATTCTCCACATCATCAATAATACTACATTGGATCAAGTATGAATCCAATTTGAGGTTTTCACCCAAAGAACAAGAGCAGCGTAGTTCAGGACCCCCGATTATGGTTTCTTATCAAGAAAAGTCAACTGTGGTTTGACTTTTGATTTAAATGGTATTACAATGATGGAATCATGGTCCATGAAGCTTATATGACTTATTGAAGTCTACCCAAGAAGTTTCAAGACCTCAGAGGACCCAAAACACCAACAGTCGATTCGGGGTTTTTCGATCGTTCGATTCGTCTGACTGAAAAGTCAACTCATTAACCAAAAGGATTTTGACCCCAAAGTTGAAAGAAAATGTGTTCCTAATGATATATTACATCTATTCATGAATTTTTATGACCATAGGATCAAGTATTGAGAAGTAATTGAAAAAGTCAGGAATTAGGGTTTTGAAAGGGACAAGACTATAACTTTTTAACCACACATCCAAATGAGGTGCTTTAAAGCTTGTTGGAAAGGTTTTGAAAAGTCCTACAAAAGTGTAAAGGTGACCTATGTGCAAAAAATGAATGGATTTGGAGTTATGATCAAAATCATCACAGAAGAGGAAAACACTTAGTGAAATTCCAAGTTTTTAGCACTTTTAAGTCATGTTTTCAACCAACTTCAAGAGGTTTTTTGACCTAGTTCCACTTGGAATTTGAAAATTCCAAAAACATGAAAGTTATATAGAATAATGAGGGCTTTCCAAAAAGTACAAGAACTCCTCCATAGCACTTATGATCTAGGAGTTTCGAAGGAGGCAAGTTGGGTCCAAACACTTGAAATACACAATGTCCAAACCTGGCATAAACTAACATTCCAACTGTTTAGTTGATTTCTAACCATGGATTAACATCTGATGTGATGTTTAAGGGTGTGTAATGAAAAAAATAAGAAGGATCTCCAAGCAAAGCTAAAGATTTGTCCAAAGATCATTATTTAATGGAAATAAAGTACAAAAGTACAATAGGAGAAAGGTTGCTTTTGGCTGCAACATGGAGGACCTGCCTTGGCTACCTCTATAGTCACTTCATTAGAGCTTAAAGGTAGCTGGTTTTTTAGGCTAGTGACCATTGAAAGCAAGCACAATCTGCAGAAAGCATCACATTTGGATTTTATCAAGATCTTCCCTCCAAAATGCCAACTTGCAAGCCAAATGCCAAGTCTGCCCTCATCCTTTCCTTTCCTATAAATAGAGGTGTCCTCTATGATAAACATACACTAGAGCTCACTATAAATCCCAAGAGGAACCAAGCTCTCATCTTGCCTTATTCTTTCTTGAAAGTGAAGAAAAGCCACACAAAAAACCTCAAAAAGCCGTGTTGATCAAATTCTATACCAGCACCCTTTCCAACCATTTAAACACTCCTAAAACCATCCAAACAATCCCTAAATCATGTTTAGAAAGTATTCCAATCACTAGTTCAGTCAAAAGCACCATAGCACCAAAATTCAACTCCTCACACCATAAATGTTGACTTTTCTGCATAAACTAATGATACACACTGCCTAGACCAGTTCTAAGCTTCTTAACACTTCGAACACCTCATATATATGTTGTACCAACAATCCAAGTCATTAAAAACTAGCTAGAACACCATTTGGTAAAACTGACATCAAAGATCACTCATTACTTCAAGAAGAAGTAACTTCAATCTTGCAAAGAGTCAAGGGTTGTTTTGAAGCTTGCATCAAAGGGTGGATAACTTGCTCAAAGTATTCTCAACCAAAGCAGCTTGCTCACCTTAGAGGTCTACAAGAGGTAGGTGACTTTAAGATTTCTCATTGATATGCATTAGTTAAAAATATTTAGGATCATTAAATCATATGTTGAGTCTTGGTATTGTGATTGCCTTTATGAAGTTGTAACTATCATGTGAAGCATATAATGAATTGATGTTTGATGTTTGGCATTGTTATGTTAAACTTGAAACTGTTTCTGTTTAAACTATTTTTGTGTTAGAGTTTTGGTTATAGGTTTTAACTCATGAACAAATTTCTACATAATGTGTTTGATCAATGCTACTTACCATGGCTTAGAATTTCCAATCATGTCAGGCATACACTTAGTATTGGTTTCTGTTTAGACCAGGTTGTATATGGTTTGAAAGCTCTGTATGTGTGTGTTTGCTTTTGTAAAAGCATTGCTGTTGGAATTCATTGTGTATGCTATTGAGATAAATGTTTGAATGATACAATACTTTCTGTCTAGGTCTGTTTTGAGGCTTGTCCACCTATTGTGCTATCATAACTTCAGCTGGTTTGTTAAAATCCATGTGTGTTTAAGTCTATGATGCAGTTTGAAACTGATGGATATGTGGTGATGTTGTGAATCATGTTTGATAATTTAAATTCTACATCATGAAATTGTTCTTCTTTTTGAAAATGCCATTTCAACTCATGAAACATTGGCAACTTATTGATCACATTTTTGTTTAGTGTGAGTTTGAGCCCCATCTTTGGATAAATTTCATATACTATGTATGTGGAGTATGTGCAAAGCTTTGTTTGATCTTAAACATGCTTGTTTTGAGCTACAACATTGCAATTGCACTTTAAACCCATAGTCTGCATTTGCAATCGTGTTTTACTTTATGTGCATTATTTTGAAAAACTAATGGCACCACTAAAATCCTCATTAAATTTCAAGTGAGATAGAGTCGAATCTTGTCAAATTTGACTGAGATTTGATCAAGATTGGATTCAATCTGTTTTTATCTTGCCTTGTTTGTTTTTGCTTTGGATTTTTTTTTGCCCAGATATTAAACCTTTGAGGTTTATATGTTATTGGGGTGGCTTGATACACTAGATGTATCGCTACCATAGTGGTTATGCTTGTGTATTCATGTGTTTTCTACCCTTGCTATCTTGAGTTCAATCCTTGACGTGGACAACTTTTTTGCAATTTCTGATTTTTATCATGATTTGCATTTTAATTTCCTCTTCCATTGTTTTTCACTTGTGCGTATTGGCTTGAGTGGTAAAGTTTTAAAATAATAGAACACAAGTCATGGGTTCAACACTTGGTGAGGCACTCCTTCCTTTTTTAACACTAGTTTTCATTATTTTCTTCAAAAAACTTCAAAAATTCAAAAGGGCATAACTTTGTAATTTTTCATCATTTTTTAGTGACTCTTTTTGCAACTTGTTCTTAATCTTGCCTACTTTCATGTAGTGATCAAAGAATTCAAGGAGTTGCATCCTAGAAATACTTTTAATCTTAATGAAAGTCTTGTAATTTTTTAGAGTTTTTACCTTACTTTCTTTCAATCATTTTCAAATCTCTTTTGATTCAATCTTGTGAAATGTATTTGCACTTGATGTGTATATGTTTGTTAACTCATTTGTGTGTTTGAGTTTTGCTTGAATCAAAACCTTGATTGTGATGCATCTAATTGATTACCATTATGAACTGTTTTGAGAACCATGCTACCTCTAGATGTTGTAACTTCTTGAGTACATTTTTCATGTGTTCCCTCACATATCTAGAAGTCTTGTTAGAATTATAATATGATAGGATTTGTTTCATTTTGGTTGTTACCGTAAACTTGTATGTGTTTCGCCTTGAAACCATGAAATTCTTACTTGATTTGTTGCAACACTTCTTGTATGCTTACTTGTACTTGATTGTCATCAACGCATGATTGTTGGTCTCATGTTGTTACATTTGACATTCTTTGATCCCCTTACATGCTTGCCTCAAGTTGTTACTTGCTTGCATTAGACTTGTTTGTATTACATGTTGTTGTCTTGATGGTTGTTACCTCAATTCCCTTCATCTTTGTTAAGATGTTTTGAGTTGTTTTCACCTTGTATGCTTGGTCTTGTAAGAACCTCTACCATATTCCCTCTCTAGATGTTGTAATATCTTTGTGCTTTTGTGGTTGTAACCATTTGACTTAATTGTATTCCTTGCTTGTTGTTGTCACATACTTGCATTTTCTTGGTTGTTACCATACCCTGTCATATGTTCATCATGTTTGAATGAATGCTTATGTATGCTTTTAGCTTTGTTGAGTTATTGCCCAAGTGATGGAACTTGTTAGTTCTCATCCAGTTGCCTCGTTATTCCCTCATTCCAAAGGAAAGTCTCTCTATTGACCCTTGGATCATAGATAGCTCATTACCTTCCCTTTTGAATTTGTTAAGTCACTTTGACCCCTAACTTAGTTAAGTTAGAACTCACAAGCCATTAGACTTTGCTCTAAGTCTAAAAGAATTACCCCTTGTTAGGAGTACCCTCAACTAGAGCTTTAAGATAGAGTTTGTTAACTCTATGTAAGAATCATGATGATGATTACTTACTCCCCCTTGGCTTTTGTAAAAGTTAATATCCTTTTAAATGTACTACTTAGAATAGAGATTTTTGTTAAACTCTACACAAGCATTGTTATGTTTGTCCCCCTTTAAACCTTGATCATAATCAAGTGTTCATCCATCCCTAGTGAGGCGAACTACGGTTGCTCCGATTCTATCCTAGTTAGGATACGTAGACAGAAGATGCGACATCTTTGCGAGCAAACTTATAAACTATCCTTAGGTATTTACCTAACCTTATAACCAAACCCATAACCACAACAAACATTTAGCAAACTTAGCTAACAAACATACAAAAGGTTCCTGTAGAGTACTCCAGATGTTTAGGATGTGAAATACCTACCCTAGGCATAACCAACCCCCGATCCTCAAATCTCTTAGCATTGTTGTTACATCGCGCAAAAAGGTATTTCTTTCTTTATCCTTTCCGTTGGATAAATCAAAGTTCGGTTGTGAATTTAAAGAATTAAGGTTCAAGTTAATCAATAGCTTGGTATCAATATTCTCACTACAACAGTCGTCTCCACAGGGATCAATGCGAGGGAAATAATTCCATTCGACAATCTCCACGTCTTTAAGCTTGGGTTTGAATGGTTTGGGATAAAAATGCAAAAGGAAAAACATAAAACAAGAAAATAAATACATTCTTAAGAAATGAGAAAACTCCTCAGGGGTTGTATTTAGTTCCATCCATCATGTACTAAAAAACATATGGATCAAATGCACGCAACCTAAGTCACTCGTCAATATCATCACGTATCGCTCACAACAAAGATTATGTCTAACGTAAAGTCGAGAGATCAAATGTATCGTCTCATCCGTGATGTCTCATGCAACTCGATAACACAGAGCATTAAGAATCTGTACCCATGTGAATATTAGTCCTAAATCTATGTCTAGAGTTTAGAATATAACAAATGTTCATCTTAGATCGAGTTCGAGCCATATATGTCTATAGTAATCCAAACCCATTAAGTAAAAATCAAGATAACCATCGATAAAGAGTTGTAAAAGAGATTTTATACAAAGATCCATAAATATACATGCAATCAAGATAAACTTACATACAAAACCCTAACAAATAGAGAGTACAAAGAGAAGAGAGAAGAAGAACACAAATCTCACAGTCTGTCAACTCCGATTAAAGTGGATTCGACTCCGAATCGTCAAGATGCAAACTCTAATGTTGTTTCTAAGATAAATCTACTCAAGAATGTTTTTGATGATGTTGTGGTAAAAAGTTCCCAACAACATAACCTAAAATGCTGAAAAATCACTTAAATAGGCAAAAATGGGTTCCCGTGTTCGCAGTGCAAACTCCCGTTCGCCCAACAAACATATGTCACCTTAGCTACTGCCAAAACAATATTTTCCCTGATTCCAGAAAATGACAAAATATCATTGCTTATATACCTTCAAAAATGAGATAAAAACAATTAAACTCAATGATGTTTATATGATACACAATATATACACTATAATGTAAACTATACAAAAAGTACATAAAAACGGGGGATTATTAACAGAAAACCAACGAATTAAGTCAATAAGTGTCAATTATTCACACTCAAAATCAATAAAATTTAGCACTTATCATGTGGATAATAGTCCCACATTGGATAGGAATGTGGTGACTAGAGCATTTACACTAGTGGAAAAAAGGCTTCTTAAGTCGGTTAAAAATGACTTTTTAAGTCGGGTCCGAGCCCGACCTAAGAATTACCGACATAAGAAGTTTTGACTTCTTAAGTCGGTTGTGGACCTGACTTAAGAAACAACTTCTTAGGTCGGTTAGGCAGAACCCGACTTAATAAGTCTAGCCTGCAGAAACCATTTATACCCGACCTAAGAACTTACTTCTTAAGTCGGGTATAATTAACCGACCTAAGAAGTTGTTTTTTTTTGATAATCACACAAATCAAATGTAATTTTCCCATTTAACAATTTACCCCCAAATCAGACTATCCAACTCAATAAACAAATTACACCCAAAATTATCAGAAAATTAACTCTTCTTTTCATTATCACAAAATTACGTAGAACCAAGTATATTAACACAAGTATAAATTACAACCAAGTATATTACCATCACCTAACCAAACACTAAAATTAATCACATAGACTTGAGAATGATATAGAGCTTGTTTGAAAAAAACAACTTAAGTAGGAAGAATTTGTATAGAGTACTTCGAAATTATTCTTCGACAGGTGTACTGATGGCCCATCCGTTGTTACGACATATGAAAACAACTGGTGCCTCCATTACTGCTGCAAAGTTCATAGCAGCATGAAAATCTCCCTACAATATTTCAGATTACAAAAGATTAAACTGGCGTCGTGAAAAACGTTGTATCCTTTCAGAAGAAACTGAACCTCCGCGGGCCTTCGGTGATCTGGATATACTCCTTGACATGTAAACAAAATAGACCCATTAATTCAAAATGAAAAATCCAAATACAAATCCAATATGCAATATATTACTCATTAATAAATGCTAAAAGGGGCGAGGGGAGAACAAAATAAAAACCCATTAGTTGGCCAAATTGAACATCTAATATCCATCAAACTACTAATTAATGACCAAAGCCACATGAACAAATCAAGCCAAAGGAAACAGTTTTCAAGTGATACCTTGAATAACTTCGGGAATTTGAAAATGATTTACTGTTTTCCCTTGAAGGTAGCCTCTGTCAAAGATATCAAATAGTATAACATTTCAATCGAATATAAAAGATGGAAAATATATTAGATAGTATGATATTAAATGGTGGTACCGATAAGGCGAGTTGGAAATTACAGGTGAATGTGAGGACCTAGAAACCACAGAAGAGAGAGTAAAAGCAAATTAGTACTCCAAAACTAAATAAGTTCTAGGTGCAGAGCCCAAGTTGACCAAGATACTCTCTGCCCAAACACCAAACCCCAACAACAAAACAATAATAGAGATTAAGCTAAAAGAAAATTGGAAATTACTGCTTATGGCATCACTTGAAAACTGAACAGGGGTTATTCCCACATCTAATAGAACGCTCAAAACATCAATTATGAAGAAATAACAAAGAATCCAAATGACTTCATAATGCAGGCAATTCACGAATTTCAGGTAATTTTCCTGATGCTTAGGTAATTCTATGGTTGTCAAAGAAAGTTAGGAGCACTCTGCACTTGAAGGATTTCATACGGGGTCTTGGGAAGGTTCTATAAACCATTTGTTGTTAGTTAAGTTGATACAATACCTACCAGATGGCCAAAGTAAGATGCAACTAACATTTTTAGTTATGCATGTACTGTTAGGATTCTAGATCCACTGCTACAATGATGCCTAGCCATTTCCACCATGTCTAACTTCACAAAAGCATAACACAAGTCCACCCACTTTAAGAAAATGAAAACTTTGTTTAGCATATATATTGATATTGGAACCCACTGTGAAACTAAATAGAAAATGCAAAGGAGACAAGCATCGACACAATAATGATTAAAAATAAGGAATTGACCTACTTTACCTGTTCCTTACTCTAACATCATTCCTCTTGTCAGTTTCTTTCCCATCCTGAACATAGTTCTCCAAGTCCCTGAGCTTCAAAGTTGGATCTGAAGCAGTATCATTTTCCTTTGCATCTAATCCTCCATCCTATAGTAGTTTGAGGTAAAGGACATGAACCCAAATAATTGCAGAAGCTAGTTGAACGCAATGAAAGCACAAACGGAAGTTAAAACCAAAATCTCAGCCCTATAAAATCTAATCCAGCAACGAACAAATAGTATTACCAGTTTCTTCAGCCTTTCCTCCATGATCTCTTTGCTTTCCTTATCTCTCTTCCTCTGAATTTCAGTTGATATTCTATCATTTTCAGCCTAATCCATTCACAGGAAGCAAATTTATTCAGACATCCTCAAATAAACTTAAGGATAAAAGGTATTGTTATACCCAATGAATGGTAAATCAAGACTCAAAAGAACCTTCTTTTTCATGAGTTCTTCTTCTTTAGCATCCAAGAACTGCTGAGGAACACCACTGGCATTTTTCTGTGCGCTGAGAAGAAGTGTCCAGAGTTCTTTCATGAACTTACCAGTGTTTTTTTCCATGAATCCAGTAATTTGTATTTGAACTTCCTTCCCATTCACTTTCTGCATCATAACCAATTTGAGTAGCATCTTCACGAGGACCACTGATTCAAAATCTGCATGACAAATAACAGACAAGTTTACACATATATTGCTAATGCCCATCCTTATAGTTTCCAATTCGTATTGCATCAGCTTTAACTTGTTCATTCCCATTTGCAATTTCTGAAGTCAAATATGAATCACTAGTTAATGGTATCCAAACTATAGTATTGAAGTACTATCACAAGTTGATAAGAAATAGAAAATTTGAATTTACCTTTCACAAGTCCCTGCCTTGCACAATAAGAAAAGAAAATAACACATATTTTTGTAATTTGAATAAGGTTACCAAAGTTAGAATGAAAACAAGTGAAAGAAATGAAAGAAACACAAAAGATACTTGGTGATCTCCCACAAAGGAAAACCTAAAGAGGAGAAAGTTAGGAGGATACCATGCTTGTGATCTTGATTGAAATGCAAATGATATGATAGGTGGAATCTTTGGGGTAGAAATTAGAGTATGACAACTATCTATTAACTTTCTTTGATATTGTCATAAATGTTAGTTTGAATTTGGATACACTTGTAGATTTTGATGTCATGGATGAAGGATTTGTAAGTAAAACTAGGGGTGTTCGCGGTGCGATTTGTGCAGTTTTGACGATAAAAATCATCAGAACCGCAAGAGAAAAAGCATATGATTCAGTTTGGTTCAGTTAGCTTTTAGAAATAAAACCAAACCAAACCAAATCAATGTGGTTTGGGTTGGCTCTGTTGGTTTGGTTTTTTACAAGATTTTTATTGACCAAAAAATACACTTATAGAGAATAACATAACTTTGTGTTCATTCATTCATAAATTATCAAATAACATCAAAGCTGATCATATTTAGAAAAAATCTTCTCATTCAATATACAAAAATCAGACTTGACAAAAGTGGAATAAAAAGCATAAAATTATATCAAAGATATTATAATAAAACATAAAAACAGATGAGATGAGAGATTAGAGAAGAAGAAAAAGAAAGAACATAAGAGATGCAAGATTAGAGAAGAAAAGTGTGATAAAACCGTAATTGGAAGAGAAAACAGTAACATAAAAACGAGAAGATAAAAAAGAAAGAACATAAGAGATGAGAGAATATAGTAGAAAAGGCGAGACGTACATGGTAAAGAAGATGAAAAGAATGCGCGATACTATTAGGAGAGATTTGAGAAGGTTGAAACTAAAATTCTAAGTGTGAGTAAGAGAAAAGCGTTTGTAATTATAAGGTTAATGCCTTATAGGTTTGAATTTTGGGTTTGATGTGAGATAAGTGAAGTTTGTGTTGTAACATAATACAATTTGGTTTGGTGTAGTTCGGTTTGAAAAATACAAACCGCAAATTAAATCGAACCGCATAGTTTTTTCAAAAAATGGCCCAAACACATCCGAACCAAATGCAATTTTTTTTGTTTTACAATTTATTACATTGTTGAATTTTCCTATTTTATTAATTTAATATTGATTTGAGTCATTTTATTGAGATTCACTGTATTTGATAGAATTGCTGAATTAAAATAATAATAATAATAATTTTATTATTATTATTGCTATTATTATTATTATTATTATTATTATTATTATTTTATTTATTATTAATGATTGATAGTAGTAATCGGTGAATAACTAACCCAATGACTTCATTAATTTTGTTTACTTAATTTACTTTAGTATCTGATAAATAATTGTGAGATGTTGGATCGAACACTAGTATGGTCGAAGGGTAGCTTCTGAATTGACAAGAATTAACCATGAGGTCGAAGTCTGTTTGCATGCTGCTGTTAAAGATAATGCGTGTTGTAGTCGAAGTTTGTTCTAATATGCATTAGTCAATATTGCTAGGTTGTTAGAATATTGCATTGGGTCTTGCTTGTAAGCCCAAGTGTTTAAGTTAGCTTGTATCCTAAGTTATCTTGTAATGGTTAATTGTCAAAAATCCCATTAGGTTAGTGTGCTATTTTTCTTATAAATAGAATGCTAGTTTCTCAATTTTGGCATAAAGAAAAATAGGAAGATAAAATCCAAATTCAAGTGAGAGAGGTTATTTGTTACTCTTGTATACTTGTAATCTTGTTCTAAGAGAAAGGAAAGAATAACAGTTTATAACCAATCCTTGTTGTTCCTTGTTGTTTTACCTTGTTTTCTTTGTTAACCCTAACCCTTGTGTGTTTCTTGATCATAAAGAAATCGTTTATACTTTCTTTCAAGACATCCGATTCACAACATATTGGTGCGGTGATCATGGAGAAGATGTCTTCAACAAAGTATGAGATCGAAAATTTCACCGGAGTGAAAGACTTCGGTCTGTGGCGCTTCAAGATGAAAGCCCTACTGGTTCAGCAGGGTTATTTGGAAGCGTTGAAGGGTGAGGCAGCCATGGGCATTGTGTTAAAGACAAAAGAAATGATGGGCATGATTGAAAAAGCCCACAACTCAATATTGTTGAGCTTTGGTGATAAGGTTATTCAACAGGTATCAAAGGAAACTACAACATTGGGATTATGGGTGAAACTTGAAAGTTTGTACATGACTAAATCTTTGGTGAATCGACTCTATCTGAAGAAAGCTTTGTATTCATTCAAGATGAGTGAAGACAAAGTGTTGGCTGAGCAGTTGGATATGATCAACAAGCTGATTCTTGATCTTGAAAATATTGATGTGAAGATCGATGATGAAGATCAAGCACTGTTCCTGTTGTGTGCTTTTCCCAGAACATGTGTTCACTTCAAAGAAACTCTCTTGTATGGAAGGGAGTCCTCGACCTTTGAAAAAGTTGAATCAGCCTTGTATTCTAAGGACTTGAACGAACGAAAGGAGCATAAACCTTCGACGGTGGGCGAAGGTTTGGGCGTTAAGGGAAAATTCTTGCGAAAGGATGGTAATTTCGATAAGAAGAAAGGTAAAAGTCAACAGAAACCTTATAGTGGCGAAACATCTGGTATTCGATGTTATCACTGTAAGAAGAAGGGTCACACAAGAAAGGTGTTCCCTGAATGCCTGAAAGATCATGGAGGTAATGGCAATGCAACCATTGTTCAAGATGACTTCGACTCATATGATGTTCTTGTGGTTTCAAGTGGTGACTCAGAAAAGAGTGGATTATGGATTCAGGTTGCACTTGGCACATGACTCCAAACAGAGAATTGTTCGAGGAGATATGCGATTAAGATGGTGGATCTGTACTGCTGGGACAACAAATCTTGCAAAATTACAGGTATTGGATCTGTGAGATTCAAGCTCCATGATGAGTCAATAAGGTTATTGACTGGAGTCAGGTATGTACCTGACTTGAAGATAAATTTGATTTCTCTTGGTGAATTCGACAGAAACGTTTTCCAAAGAGAGAAAAGTATCCTAAGAGTCATGAAAGGATCGAAGGAAGTCTTGAGAGGCGTGAAGAAACAAGGCTTGTATACCCTTGATGTTGAGGTTGTAAGTGGTTTGAAAAATATTGCATCCACGAAACCTATGTCGAAGACAGAATTATGGCACATGATATTTGGCCATGTCAGCGAAAGAGGTCTGGTCGAATTGGGGAAGTAGAACATGCTAGGAGGTAACAAAGTCGAAACATTGGAGTTTTGTGAATCTTGTGTATTTGGTAAATCCTGTAGGGTGAAGTTTAACAAAGAAAGCAAAGAACACATGGATCCTTGGATTACATTCATGCTGATCTTTGGGGGCCTACAAGAAATCCTTCACACTCAGGTGCAAGGTATTTTCTATCCATCGTTGATGACTATTCCAGAAAGATATGGGTATTCATTAAGAAGACGAAGGATGAAACCTTTGAGAATTTCAAAAGTTGGAAGATTCTGGTCGAAACTCAAGCTGGCAGAAAGGTTAAGAGGTTGAGAACCAACAATGGCCTAGAATTCTGTAACGAAGCGTTCGATAATTATTGTGTTGATTTTGGGATTGCAAAGCATAAGACAGTAGCAGGTACTCTTCAACAAAATGGCTTAGCTGAGAAATTCAATTGTACAATCCTTTAAAGGGTTAGATGCATGTTGGTTAGTGTTGAATTACAGAAGGTGTTTTGGGCGGAAGTTGTTTCGACAACAGCTTACCTGATAAATAGATGTACCTCGACTGCCTTGGGAATGAAGACACTTGAGGAAGTTTGGTTGAGACATCCACCTAGTCTCGACAAACTAAGAGTATTTGGCTGCATGGCCTATGCTCATATTAGGCAAGACAAGGTCGAACCTAGAGCTTTGAAATGCATGTTCATGGGATACCCTGAAGGAGTCAAAGCTTACATGCTATGGTGCCTAGAGCCAGGTCACAGGAGGTGTATCTCCGATCGAGATGTAGTTTTCAACGAAGCAGAGATGACTTTCAAGAAAACTGATGATGCTGACAAAGAGCTGGAACAGGAAGAGATTCCTGTTGAGGTGGAGCATGTTGATGTTGAATTACATACCCCAAATGAAGTCGAAGAAGACACAGAAGATGTTGTCGAAGATGAGGAGGAAGATGCTAGCAAGAGATAGGTCGAGGAGAGTCATAAAGCCACCTTAGAGACTTGGCAGATCTTATATCTTATGCCTTAATCTCTGCAATTGAGGTTTTAGACGAAGAACCTAGAGACTATAAGGAAGTTATGAGGAGTCGAAAGAGGGCTGAATGGCTGAAGGCCATGGATGATGAGATGAAATCTCTTCATGATAATAACACATGGGAACTAATCAAGAAACATGCTAGAGCCAGGTTAGTCAGTTGTAAATAGATTTTCAAAGTTAAGGAAGGAATCGAAGGAGTGGTGTCGAAGAGATACAAGGCAAGATTGGTTGCTAGTGGGTTCACTCAGAAAGAAGGTATCGACTTTAATGATGTGTTCTCTTCTGTTGTGAAGCACAAATCCACTCGAATGTTACTTGCCACAATGGTACAGTTTGATCTTAAACTGGAACAAATGGATGTGAAGATTGCGTTCTTGTATGGTGACTTAGATGAAACAATCCTGATGAGGCAACTAGAAGGGTATGTTGAAAAAGGGAAGGAAGATTATATGTGCAAGCTGATTATATCCTTATATGGGCTGATACAATCTCCTCGACAGTGGAATAGAAGATTCGACAAGTTCATGGCACGCATAAGTTTCATCAGAAGTAAGTTCGACCACTGTGTTTACTTCAGATTTCGACCGGGTAATTCATTTGTTATTTTTTTGCTCTATGTGGATGATACTCTAATAGCAAGCAACAATGTCAAAGAGGTAATGAGGGTGAAGGTTGAACTCAATAAGGAGTTTGACATGAAGGATCTGGGAGCTGCGTCCAGGATTATTGGGATTGACATCCGAAGAGATAGAAAGTAGTTGAGATTATGCTTATCTCAAGAGGCATACCTACGAAAGATTCTCAAAAAGTATGGTATGTCGAATTCAAAGCCTGTTGTGACTACAACAAACCCTCAATTCAAGTTGAGTATAAATTAGTGTCCCAACACTGATGTTGAAAGAACTTATATGAATAGAATTCCATATGCTAACATAGTGGGTTCTTTGACGTATGTTATGGTCTGTACTAGACCCGACATAGCATATGCAGTAAGTCTTGTAAGCAGGTATATAAATGGATCTCTGAATAGAGTCCTAATTTATGGTGGAGCCTTGGTTAAAGGTAGTAAAGCAACAATCAAAGGATATGCCGACTCTGATTATGCAGGTTGTATGAATTCCAGAAAATCTATTTTTAGATATGTGTTCACTATGTTTGGGACAACAGTCAGTTGGAAAGCAACACTTCAGAAGGTTGTTTCCTTATCAACTACTGAAGCGGGGTATATTGCCCTAACTGAAGGTGTGAAGGAAGCATTGAGGCTTGAAGGTTTTTCAAAGAAGGTAAAACTTCAAGGTCAAGTTATCACTGTTAAATATGATAGTCAAAGTGCAACACACCTGTCAAAGAATTCAGCCTATCATGAGAGAACCAAGCACATTGATGTGAGGCTGCATTTCGTCAGAGGGGTAATCGAGCATGAAGAAGTTCAAGTGCTGAAGGTTTCGCCAGATCATAATGCTGCTGATATGATCACCAAGACGTTGCCCAGTTGCAAGTTTTTCCACTGTATGCAGTTGATAAAGATGCATGAAGAAAGCTAGTTTCTTGATGTTATAGAGTTAGATCCAAGGTGGAGATTTGTGAGATGTTGGACCGAACTCTAGTATGGTCGAAGGGTAGCTTCTGGTTTGACAAGAATTAAGCATGAGGTCGAAGTCTGTTCGCATGCTGCTGTCAAAGATAATGCGTGTTATATTCGAAGTTTGTTCTAAGAGGCATTAGTCAATATTGCTAGGTTGTTAGCATATTGGATTGGGTCTTGCTTGTAATCCCAAGTGTTTAAGTTAGCTTGTACCCTAAGTTAGCTTGTAATGGGTAATTGTCAAAAAGCCAATTAGGTTAGTGTGTTATTTTTCTTATAAATAGGATGTCAGTTTCTCGATTTTGGCATAAGGAAAAATAGGAAGATGAAATCCAAATTCAAGTGAGAGAAGTTATTTATTACTCTTGTATACTTGTAATCTTGTTCTAAGAGAAAGGAAAGAATAACAGTTTATAATCAATCCTTGTTGTTCCTTGTTGTTTTACCTTATTTTCTTTGTTAACCCTAATCCTTGTGTGTTTCTTGATCATAAAGAAACCGTTTATACTTTATTTCAAGACATCCGATTCACAACAATAACATTAAATTGCATCCCATTAAAATCATTCTAATGTAACTCCATTTGAAAGGCGGCGCATTTCCAAGTTCAATAAAACATATATAACAAGATAGTGTTATATTATTATTATTATTATTATTATTATTATTATTATTATTATTATTATTATTATTATTATTATTATTATTATTATTATTATTATTATTATTATTATTATTATTATTATTATTATTATTATTATTATTATTATTATTATTATTACTAGCGTTCGCGTGCCCGTTTGTCCGCTTTTTTAATGCACATGAATAAAAATATAAACGATATTTTTTATTTAAATCAATTTTTTAAAAAATATAATATGTGAAAGTTAATAATAAGAAATTATGTGGAAGTTAATAATAAGAAGTTATTAAGTAAATTATATAATAAAGCAAGGGTAAAAATGGTAGAAAAATAAGCTACGTCAAAACAAAGTATTCCCTTTATATATAGTTATAAATAATATTATTATTTAAAAATATCTATATAAATAGTAATGACAAATTATTGTAAATACATACTTTTTCAAAGTTAAAATAGTAAGTCCAATTATTACATTAGTGTAATAGTTGCATTTCTAGTAGCATAAATACTACCTTTGACTAATGTAAAAATACACCAAGATTTTACTTTGGAAGCACAAAAAAATTATCCCTTCTTCAATATTTCCATCTAAGTTTAATAGTTGCAACTAGTTTAGTAACTTATATTAGTTCATAAATGTTAACAAATATTTAAAACCGGTTTTTCTTAACACGTTACCAGTACGATCGTTTCTATCGAAAGTTATTACCACATTAGGTATATCTTCTAAACTTATCACTTTAATCTCATTATTGCTATAATTTTTATTATTTACCATGGTTATACAAAACTAACAATTAGTCACATGATTTATAACTAGAATGACTTTTATCATTTTTTTTTACTTTATTCATGGTTATAGAAAACTGACAACTTGTCAAGTGCTCTATAATAAGTATAACTTTTATATATTTTGTGTGGAGATTTAAAGCGCCATATGCAGTTACTAACTTTTATATTCAATGCCTAACTTTTATATTCTCTTACTAACTTTTATACTTAATGGAGGATTAAAGCCTCATACGCAGTTACTAACTTATATATTCATTTCCTAATTTTTATATTTGTTACTAACTTTTATATTCATTTACTAACTTTTATATTTAATAGAGGTCTAAAACCCCATCTGCAGTTACTAATTTTCATATTTAGTGGAAGTCTAAAACCTTATATGTTACCTTATAAATTATCTTTAAACCCTTGTAATAGCTAGTTGATATTTAATACACTTTAAATTTGATTTGATGATGTTTATTTTTTTCTCTTTTTTCTTTTTCTTTTTTTTTTCTTTAATGGTAACTATAACGGCTGTTTTACAAATTTATCTATATATAATTCAACTTCTTTCACAAATTTCATATCATTCTCAAAAAAAATTTATTCATATCTTTCAAATGGCTAAATATTTTCTTTTGTTCATCACTCTACTTGTCATTATTTTATTCTTCATCGGTAGCATGAAGAACTAGGTAAAGATTATGTAGCGTTAATTATATTGATTGTTTTACCATTACTAGTCTTAACTTGATTTATTAATAGAGGTTTTTGAATAAAACATGATCATGGTTTTTGTAATAGCTGTTATTGAATAAATTGGCATATAATTTTTGTTTATGTATTAAATTTTGATTATGTTCCTTTGAGTTCTGATAGAATCATGTCATATGTTAAGCATCAATTCAAAATTTTAAGCATAACTAGAGACAACTACATAACATGGAATAACAACTTAATCGAGTATCTTGCATTTGAGGGACTTGATAAAATCCTTGAAGGAGAAATTTTAGGAAAGTCAGTTGTTGACCCAAAAGATATGACAATGAAAACATCAAAAGTAAATCAAATAATCAAACACCACCTTGACGATGGTTTACAAACAGAATATTCAAATGCAAAAGATCTCAAAATTTTGTGGGACAAACTTATGGAAAGATTTAAAGATCAGAGGAAAGTCTTGTCGTCCTCATTAATGGATCAATGGAATAAATTAAGGTTCCAAGATTATAAAATTATTGTTGCATATAACTCTGTCATGCAATAAATTATAGCACAATTAGAATTTTGTGGCATAGTTATAACTGAAGAAGAAAAATTGAAAAAAACTTTTTCAACTTTTCATGCATCCTAAGTTTTGTTGCAACAAAAGTACATAATAAGGAAATTTTCAAAGTATTCTGATTTAGTAGCAGAACAAAATAATGAACTCCTTATAAAAAACCACCAATCATGTCCCACGGGAACAATAACATATCCTGAGATAAATGCCACAATATTTAATCAAAGGTGTGGTGACTATAATCATAATAAAAAATGTGGAGGTTATGCTCGTTTTGAGGGTCTTAGTCGAAGCGAATATCACGGTCGAAACAACTTTCGTGGTCAAGGTCGTGGACGAAGTTATGTGAATAATTATAGATTTCCCAGATATGACCAAACTAACAGGTATCGCCAAGATAGAGGTACTTATATCCAAGAGGGTCCCTCGACAAATCATGATAATTTGTGTTACAGATACGAAAAGAAAGGTCATTAGTCTAAGACGTGTAGAACACCAGAACATTTGTGTAAAAGAAACAAGGCATCTATGGAGGGAAAGGGGAAGGAAATAAATTTTAATAAAATTGAACCCGAAAATGATACTAAATGTCTTGAGGTTGCTGATTTTGTTGAAGAAAAAATGGATTAAAAAACTTTTTGAATAATGTGTGATATGCTTGTATTAATTTTATATTAGAACTATGTACAACCTTAATTATTTTTATGTTGTTTGGTGTATCTGACGTTTGAAATAATAATGTTAAATATATTATGTTGATTTACTCTCTATTTAATTTTATTTCTATTTCAAGAAGGTTAGACATGAAACATGTTGAAGACATTTGCATTCTAGACAGTGAAACTACCCACACAATCCTCAAATGTAAGAAATATTTCACTGAAATAAATCCTACTAACGGTGTATGTCGCTACTGCGAAAATCGGCGCCGGCTGAACAGAAGAGTCGCCACCATGCGTTATTTATCCCAACGGAGGGAAAGGAAATGCTCGAAGTAAACCTACCGCAAAGACGGGAAAGGAATGGTCATCGCAACCAAATCCTGGATTCGAGAGTCGGTTACGCAAGGGGAAGGTATTAGCACCCCTCACGTCCGTCGTACTCGACGGGATCCACGCTTGCTTGGTTTGTCTAAAGGATGCAAAACAATCTATCTACGGCTGCTAAGTCTAAACGGGAAGGAAACTGACTCGATAGAGTATCGCACTCTATGCCTACGTATTCTCAAGAGATAAAGTCAGAGTCATCGTAGTTCGGGAAACTACAGGGAATGGGGCTCGCCAAGACTTCGCGTCTTGTGCCTACGTACTTCCACACAGAATGGAAGATCAGAACTTACGTAGTTCAGGCTAACTACGGCTATACGGGGTGTTCTCGATCACACAGGAGTGAGGGATTAAGTTGTTTTGAAGGTACGGGAACCTACGGGAACTGCAACTACGGTCTGGTCTCAAATGCGCAAGGGCAAGAGAAAGGGAAACAATCAGTCGTCAGCGGGAAAGTCTCGATCGCACAGCAGCGAGAGAACAAAAAGGTTAGTTGTTAGTGTGCTCTCTAGGATATCGCATCCTATGCCTATATATTCTCATTAGATATGAGAAATCAGAGCAGCTGTAGTTCAGCCTACTACAACTAAAACCTGGGAAAAGGGAAAACGGAAAACGGGAGCTCGCTAGGATACGACATCCTATGCCTACGTACTCTCGTCGGGCACGAGAGATCAGAGCTAACGTAGTTCGATGGGAAAACGAATCTCAATTGCATGGGAGCAAGAGAGAGAAACAGGGATTCACTCGCAAGAGGCGAGAACAAAGAGGAAGCAGGCTTACGCCTAAACGGGAAGGAACTCGGGACACGCACGCAAGAACCTAAGAAGAAACTCCTCAGCTGGCGCTTCCTTTGTATCTGATGATGCAGCCCACAACACTCGCTGGTTGCCTGAAGATTTGAATACGCCAATGATAATGAACGAAGCAGCTTCGGGGCTCCTGACATACGCGCAAGCTCCATTCCAATCTTCTCCTCTCTGGATCTTGATGATGACGCTCGAACCAGAATAATGTAACGCTTAGACCGTCATGGTTCGATTTATGCGAGAAATCGAACTCTAAGAGGTAGCGTATTGATATCCGTGTCAAAGACAAGATGCAAAAATGACATCGAAAATCATTCTCCAATTGAATCGTGTCACACGGCCAACCAGAAATAAAATCGAGAATAAAGTTAGATAGAAACGAAAATAGGAGACAAAATCCAATAGCAAAATGGAAATAAAAGTCTACTCCTAAAATACGGCAATTAAATTCCACCTAGAAAATATTCTAAGAAATATTAAAGAAAATGCGCATAGAAAAATAAAATCCTATATTATTCTATGTTAAAAATCTATGATAATAGCTATATATTCTATATTACCCTATAATATGCTATTAATATTTCCAAGAAAAATATAAAAGAAAATAAAAGGCAGCAGGGGGGTTTATTAGACTTCTGGGGTGTGAATGCAGAAAAAACAAAAAATGATACAGGCCCAACCCATAAAGGAAATTCAGAAAATAAAAAAAAACAGCGGGTGAATTGGTGAACATGGAGGTGTGTCGCTTGCGCGAAAAATAAGGTGCCGGCATGACAGAAGAGTCGCCACCTTTCGTTATTTATCCCTCAGAGCGGGAAAGGAAACGATCGGAAAAACCTGACGAAAAAGGGTAAGACAAGGTCATCGCAACCATTGTCTGGGTTCGGGAGTCGGTTACGCAAGGGGAAGGTATTAGCACCCCTCACGTCCGTCGTACTCGACGGGATCCTCGCTTGTTTGTTTACTTGGACGGGTTGGTTATAATCTATCTACCTATCAAGGCTGGCTGAAAAAGAAAAGAAAAATGACTCGGCAAAGCGTCGCACTTTATGCCTACGTATTCTCATCAGAGAATGAGAAATCAGAGTCAACGTAGTTCGGCTAACTACGGGTTATGGGGGGAAGGTTGCTCGCTAGGATATCGCGTCCTATGCCTACGTACTTTCATCTGGTATGAAAGATCAGAGCAAACGTAGTTCGGCTAACTACGGGTTAAAATGGCTCAACTAGGAGGGAGACTATCAAGTCCTATTGTTATCATGCCATGGATTCATCCTATGGTTGAGGTTTGAACAGGGAACTCCTAGATGTTGTAATGCATAGGTTTCAACCTAAAAGTCTATCATCAAATCCTTATCAGAGGAAATGAGAGTCCTAAGGGATCATGTCAATGATACACAGAATACAGACAAAAACATCAGTTTTAACAGTAAAATGCATGCAATGCAAGTGAGGGAGGAAATATGTGTGGGGTTTCAGCCTCCACAAGCTCATCTCGACCTCAAGCCAGTCATGAAATAACAGTAATCATACTGAAAATAAACAACACGCTATCAAGCAATGAACAGATAAAGAAGGGAAGTACCATCAGGTAAGCAAAACACAAACTTGAGAAAGAAAGAATCTACTCTCTAGTCCTAACCCTAATCACAGAATCTGAATCAAATCTAAGCAAAGCCCTCAAGCAAAACCCTAAACAAGAGAAATCAATCCCAGTCTTCAAGCTTCAGAACAAGCTTACCAAAGAAAGGGAGCTAAGCAAGCAGACTCATAGTGTCTTCCTCAGGAAAGCACTAGGAGGTGTATACTCAGGAGTCATACCCTATGTGGCTCAACCACTGTGATCAGTTTACGTTCCTCCTCAGGAGAAACTAAACTCACAAGCAGGCTCCAACATCACTGGATATTTAGGAAATCCTATCTGAACTAGTGGAACTAAGTGAATAGACTCATAGGACCTTCCTCAGGAAAGTACTAGGAGGCTTCCACTTAGGAGTTGTATCCCATGTGGCTCAACAACATGTGATCAGTTTACATTCCTCCTCAGGAGAAATTAAACTCACAAGTTGGCTCCAACATCATTGGATACTTAAGAAATCCTAGACAAACTAATGGAACTAGGTGAATAGACCCATAGGACTTTCCTCAGGAAAATACTAGGAGGCTTCCACTTAGGAATTGTATCCCATGTGGCTCAACAACATGTGATCAGTTTACATTCCTCCTCAGGAGAAATTAAACTCACAAGTTGGCTCCAACATCATTGGATACTTAAGAAAGAGGTGAGAAGGAAGGATGAAAGTCATTCATAGTGCCTTCCTCAGGAAAGTACCATGAACTTCCTTCAAACTTCAGGATCTCAAACCTCACCAACAGGGAACAAGACAAGCTCTGGGTCTCTGAATCTTGATCTACCATCTTCCCCTCATGATGCCCTCCATCAAGATCCTCAAGGCAACCCAAGCCCTTCATCAAATTCCTCAGAAAGAACCCCACAGATGAACAGATAACCCACTGAACAAATCACATTATCAGGCAATCTTCAGATAATACCTAAAAATATTAAACTAATGGGGAAAAATTCCACAAATATTCATAAGGGTCCTCAACACCTACTCATAACATCTACAAAGGTTTCTACCTAAAAATCAAGATAAAACTCAATCAAAGAAAGGAATCATCACCTATGCACAATTCTAAACCCTAATTAGACTATCCTAAGTCTACCCTAATCAAACTAATCAAGATTAATTCTAAAAAATCTAGAAAAAATCCTATGGGGAAGTATGACTAATCATCTAATTGCACCAAAAAGAATGGGTAAAAAAGATTAATGGAAAGTACTAAAACAATTCCTACAAAATCAAATACCAAAATGAAACAATTAAAGAGCTATTTAATTGGAAAATCTACTAAAAATATTAAACCTAAAAATAAAATCTCAATTTTATTTTTATAATTTTCTACTCATTTTAATCTACTCAGGAAAAAAAAAGAAGAAATTAAAAATCATTTTTTAACTATTTTTAATGAATTTAACAAGACAGAAAAAATAAAAGAAGAAAAATAAAACAATTTAATTGAATTAAATTGGACTGGGAGGTGCATTAAGCAACACGCGCTGGGGTTATTCCAGTTGGGCTTTCAGGGTGGGGGTGCGCGTAGCACCTGGGGTTAAGCCCAATAACCCCTCAGACTTTTTAAAAAAAAGAAAAAAGACCACGCGGTGCAATTAGCAGTATTTCCAACGTGTTCAGGCTGGGCCTCGTTACGAGGGGGTGTGGAAACGAAAACTACTTAAGCCCATGAGGGGCATTAAGTTAAACGCAGCGTTGGCTGAGTTTAAACTTCCCTCCATTCGCGAATCAATCTGGACCGTGGGATATGATTTCCAGTCAACTAAAACCCAAGGATCCGACGGACAGCATGTCGTCTTCAAGCTTGGACACAAGTTAGGGTTTCAAACCTCCATTGATGCACCATACGTGGATACCTTTCTCCCATCGGTTCTCTCTCACTACTCAATGAAATCCCAAAGTGTAAACGTCAATATTGCTCCATTTTTCAAGCTCTACACAGCTGGACCGATAGTTTCCATTAAAACACTTCCTACTAACTAACCCGATTGCACCAACTTAAGTAACACTCCATTTTCGACCTTCTTGTTTCTTGCGTTTCTTGACACTAACCTACTCTACTCATGGCCCTCATTATTCTGATATAATTATCTGATCTTAACACTCAACATACAAGTAATTCTTGGTGATTCAAGATTCGAGTCAAAAACTCAAACTCCATGAAATGATCTCTAACTTTCAGGAATTGGTCCTCTAGTTGTTCCTAACAGTTCTATGCAAACAAATCAATCTATCAACGCATAATTAAGGGTGTAAAGAAGAAAATGGCAGACCTGGTTTCTTGATGAACAGATGGGGAATTTGCTCAAACCAAGCCTCAATCTCTTGTGGAATCACTCAGGAAATCACTTCCTTGCTTCTGTTTGCAAGAGTAGAGGTTGAATCTTCCTTAATTCCACGATTTGATTCTTGATGCAAGCTTGAAAATTCAAGTGCAATCCTTCAATTCTGACCTATTCTTCTCCAACCAATGCCCTGCACCAGCTATAATCCTTATATAGAGAGGTTTAGACTCTTCTATAAGGTTCTGGAATGATCCTATGGGATGCTCAATTTATCATGTCATGACATTTTGGTTCCAACTCATCTCATATGCCAATCCTTGTTTCCCTTGGTACAGCCCTTCAATTTCACTTGAACTTCTCCTTAAATGAGTTTTAGGAAGTGTTTAGATGCATTGCAAGCTTGTATGTTCATTTCCTTTGAGTTTCACCTTGGTGCCTTATTATGCAAGCAACTAAATTCCAAAGGAACCTCATTTTTTAAACCTCAAATGAAAATTCTACTTAAACCAATCTTCTCAAAATGTTTTTTCCAATCAAAATGATATATTGGATGACCTATTTTGGATTTGTAGATCCTCCAAAACACTTTTCAATTTCAACTTTTCAAAGTTATAAGTCATTTTTAGTTCATTTTTGACCAATCATGGAATCTTGTGCTATGAGCTTTTTCAACAATTTGTGACCTTCTTTCTAGACTTAAAATCACATTTTGAGCAACTTTCATGTTTTGAGTTTTTCCATTTGAGGCTTGGAAATAGGAGTTTTAGGCATTGGTTAAAATGACCTATAACTGACAAATGACCAAAATACCCCTGTCTTGTCCAAACCATAAGTTGAGTTCCACAAATCCAATCAAGGACTTCTACCACTCAAATTAAAGCTAAGAAGATGCTCTTCAACATTCATGTTGACCAAGAAGTCATAGGAATCATCCTACTAGGGCAAAAGTTGTCTGCAAGTTGGGTGACTTTCAAGGACCCAGATTCACACACCTCTGCTGACCTGTAATTTGTCAAAACCATAACTTGAGCTCTGTAACTCCTATCAAGGACTTCCACCACTCAAATTAAAGCTAAGAACAAGCTCTACAACATTCATGTTATGGGTAAGATGATATATCAATCACATCTAGTGCTAAAACTGCCTGGAAGATAGGGATCAAATTAGGGTTTTTCCACTGACAATCCTTGGGAACCCTGACTTGAAACCTCTCAAACTCCTCAATCATGATGAGTTGGTCTAGGAATCATCTTTATAACATCTCTATGCATCATTCCATGATCTCATGGCCCTTGGATTAAGTCTCAACCTTCTCCAAATCTTCAGCTGATCTAGGGTTGACCCAGTCAAAACCCTAATTCTATCACTCATGGTTGAATCTTCTGAATTCTTGCTCAATGACCTCTCTGGGCTTCATGATGGCTATCAAGACATCTCATAGGCTTTCTCAAAACATCAAGTTCATTCTCCAGGTCTCAGAATCATCTGAGGAGCACCCACAACTTTCAAACTGTGAAGCACACAACCCTGGTTTCAACCCACTTCTCTGGGGATCTCTTGAACTTTCTGATGAAGGTATCAACTTTCAAACATTCAATGAACAAATAAATGTTGGTCAAATTTTGGGGTGCAACAGCTGCCCCTATTCAAACGGCTTGAACCTGACTGGGTGAGAAGCGAACGGCTCTCAACCAATCAAGGTACGAGACGGTTGAATATCGGTAAACCCGAAAATTTGCCAACTGCACGAGCACACGGTACTCTGCGGGGAACAAACCTTTGAACGCTGCAATACTAGCTGCTCAACAACTAGCTGGAGAGATACTGATCTGACGTCGCCGCCGGAAACAAACATCATTCTGCTGGGGATTTAAGGAATCTGACATTGCCGTCAAACAAACATCCAACCTCGCTGCCTGAAACAAACATAATCTGACCTGGGGTTCACCCCTGGTGAATGGAACAAAAAAGTACACTTACATACCTGAAGCTACTCCGCTGGGAAGGAGAGACTTAACCGAGCACACTCTGATCTGGGGTTCACCCTCAGAACCATGACGAATATCGGAATACTGCTGCACACTGCCCGCCGTAGAACTTCAACATTAAAGATATATGAAACCCTGGCCCCTGGCCACTTCCAGCTTCAGCTAGAAAAGATCTTCAAGCACTTCTGAAGATAAGCATCCTTGGCCTCCAAGGATGTAAACTTTGCCCTTCGGCAACTCTGCAGGAGGTATCTTCGACTTCAGTCTGAAGAAATGGATCCTTGGCCTTCAAGGATACATGGATCTGCCTTCAGGCAACTCCGCCTCTGCTATAGAGCATCCGAGACTTCAGTCAGGGATATACTTCGGCCTTCAGCCCGAATAATGAATCCTAGGTCCTTCACGACCTTGGGGGATAACCTTGCCCTTAGGCACCTTCGCTTCAGCTTAAGAAATCTGTGACTTTAGTCAGAGAAATGGTATCCTGAGCCACTCATGACTCCACGGGGATTCAAACGCTTTGCCTACAGGCAAAACTCCGCTTCAGCTGGAGAAACATCTTCGACTTCAATCAGAAGACGTATCATTCACTTGATCGCGATCAATCATCACCTCAGGATAACTGACCTGGTCTTCAGACTCACCCGAATTACTCTGTTGTATCTACAACTCTGGAACCTTATCTTCAGCTACCGGTTGATTCATCAATCTGGAAATCTGAACTCACAGGAACCTTCCGATATCGCCTTCGGGCGCTTTACGACATCCATCTTCAGATTAGACATCGTTGCTGGGGCAGACATATCATGCTGCTACTCACTTGACATCCTGTCAAGTTGTTGCTAATTAAAAGCAAACATGTCGGGTCACCGGACATAATCATCACGTTAACAACTCTGTTGAGGAGAGAGGAATGAGGGTTCACCCAAATAATCCTGACGACTCACTGGGGAAAAGGAAGAAGGGTTCACCCGAACAACCTTGTAGACTCTGCTGCAGAAAGACGAGAGAGTTCACCCAAACGACTTCAACAACTGCTGGAGAAAAACGAAAGAGCACACTCAGACGATTCCTACCAACTTTACTAGGGAGCAAGTACTTCTGCACGGGGAAAGCGATAAATGCCCTGAACGACTTTTTGGGAAATGACCCTTCTGGGGAACATAGCCGTCGGGCTACAAGACACTCATGTCATTCAATCCTCAAACTCACGGGGATAAACAAACTTCAGCTTGCTGGACCATCCTTAGGGATCCGCCTGGGGAAACATTCCATCTGCCAATCATGACTGTGCTCGGCTGGGGATATCAATCTACCTGCTTGCTGCTGGGGAAATGCCAACCACCTGCTGGGGAAAAGACCTCCACTCTGTTGGGGATTCCAGGAATCTTCCTGGGCAACTTTTGCTGGAGGCGCTACTGGGGAGCTCACGAATCATCCTGAGCAAACCATTCGGGAACCTGTACTGAGGTCTTAAGAGTCATCTTAAGCAAACGGCCCTGCTGAGGAATTCGAGAATCATCTTGAACCGAAGACTTCGCTGGGGATCTCAAAAATCATCTTGAGCGAGCGAGCGACCGTGGGGATTTCACCGGGGTCTTTAAGAATCATCTAAAGGAATCGACCTTGCTGGGGAGAACATCAGGAATCGTCCCGAGTAACTGGTCTTTTGGTAGTACACCTGTTCAACAAGGATGATGATGACCTAGGTCATGCTTATGATGCATATGCTTCTGCGCTATGCCCCACACGGTGGGAATGATATGTATTTATGCTAAATGCCATGCAATCATGCTCAGTGCTATGCAATCATGCATAATGCCATGCAGTGTTGAATGCTATGCAGTGTTGAATGCTATGCAGTCATGCACAATGATACGATCCCGTCTGCAAAATAAATGCTCGGAGGAGGAAACCCTTTTGTCAAGGAGAAAGAACCACTCAGGTAGAGGAATCATCCTGCTGAGGAGAATGTGAACACGCCAATATCAATTAGGCTCTGTCTGGGGAATCAATCTTCCGCGAACTGCTGCAGGGGAACAACTTCAGCTGACTGCTGCAGGGGACGAAGCTCTACGAGAACTTGGATCTGCTGATATCAATCGCGCGAATGAATTGCGCGGCCATCTCGGCCACTCTTCTGGGGATAACCATTCCGTGGGGAACCAACTTCAGCTGTTCAACACTCCACTGGGGAAAAACCAATCATGATCTGACCCACTTCCAAGGATTCGGATCCCTTGGACATCTGCAGACTCGGCTGAGGAGGGAGAAATCATTCTGCTTCGCTGGAAAGAGTGCGACTCTGGGGAAATGCAGCATCAGCCGCCCCATGCTCTGCTGGGGAGAATTGGTCATGATCTGATCAACTTCCAAGGATTCTGCTTTTCTGCGGACTCAGCCGGGGAGAGAAATCATTCTACTTCACTGAAGAGTACGACTCTGATGGGGAATTTCAATTCTGCTGGGGAGGAAAGGATCACCTGACTTCGGGGAGAGTACAACTCTGCCGGGGAATACAACATCAGCTGTCCCAACACTCTACTGGGGAAGAAGGAATCGTCCATCTTCAGGAGAGAGCCTGATTCTGGTGAGGAATCTCAATTCCACTGGAGACTTCAGTCTGGCACTATCAGTTACTGCATACTTCGGTATACGGCTAGCTTCTTGCGAATCCTGCACTTGTGACCCGGTGCTGGGGGAAAATCAATCATGCTTCAGCGACTTTACTGGGGAAAACACGAGCTTCGGCACCCGAACACTTCTATGATGTCTGCACTTGTGACCCAGTGCGGGGGAAAATCAATCATGCTTCAGTGCTGGACTCAGCTGATGAGGTGACGTTCCTTCTGGATGCGTCTGCTTGGGGAAGAGAATCACCTCTACCTGGGGAAGACATATCAATGCTCACTATCTGATTCTGATTCCGCGGAGGAGAGATCACTGAACTCTGCTGAAGAAGGAGGACTCATCCTGCTTCGGGGATACGCACGACACATCTTCTGACGGGTGCTATGCCTGCAACGACACAAACAAACAGACAAGATACCCTCCTCAAAGGGGCCTATCAGGGTTATTATCTCGCGACAACGTTCAATTAATTAATTGTTTCGACAATCAATAGGCTTAGGCCCGCAGGTTTATGTATGCGCATTTTATCAAAAAACACATTGGCGTTATCATTCGCAAACAAAACAGATAAATGCAAAACAGACAAGTGGAATTGCTGAATAATGTGCATTTTATTGATGGTGAACCCCTGAATGGGCAAAAATGTTTTACAACAGAGGCAAGCTCCTGAAATGAGGAAGCCGCGCAAAAAAGAAAACATAAATATACATCAGTATATACAAATGTCGGCAATCGAGGCGTAGACAAACACCATGAGTTGATCCCTCTAAGACCCACTCGACTTCGATACTTCTCCGATGCTTCAGCTTTGGAAGAGATTGATTCAGATAAACGGCCCTCAGGTCTTCCGAACCACTAAACAATGAAAGTCCATACGCGGAACGCAGTCATTTGCTTATTTAAATCCCTAACTTTTGCGTGAACCGCCCTTTCGGGTTTTCAGTTCACCGGGATACCCTTTTTTGCCGAAGCCGCCCAGTGTAGGTTTTCGACTTCGCGGGTGTACATTTTTTCGATATATCCCTAATTTTTGCCCGAACCTTTTATTCTGTTTTTGGTTCGCCGGGATGCCCTTTTTTTGCCTGGACTCTTTCTTTTTTTGTCCAGCGGGTCGCTTTCAAGCAAAGTATTTTTTAACTGCGTCCGCGTTCACCGGGGATGCAAAATCTTCACCATCCATCGTGGATAACAGCAAAGCTCCTCCCGAGAAGACCTTGCTGACGACATACGGCCCTTCGTAATTCGGAGTCCACTTGCCCCGGTGATCGGAGTGTGGCGGAAGAATCTTCTTCAGGACGAGATCACCCGTCTGAAAGCTTCGAGGACGCACCTTCTTATCATAAGCTTTCTTCATTCGGCTTTGGTACAGGCGACCAAATGCAATCGATGCTAGCCTCTTCTCGTCCATCAGACTGAGCTGGTTCAGGCGATTCGTCACCCATTCTGCCTCATCAAGCTTCACATCAACCAAAACTCGCAAAGAGGGAATCTCCACTTCTAGCGGTAGGACAGCTTCCATACCGTACACCAAGGAGAAAGGAGTTGCCCCGGTCGACGTACGCACCGTGGTACGATAACCGTGCAAGGCAAACGGCAGCATCTCGTGCCAATCTTTATACGTCACAACCATCTTCTGAACAATCTTCTTGATGTTCTTGTTAGCCGCTTCAACAGCGCCATTCATCTTCGGCCGATAAGGAGATGAGTTGTGGTGTTCAATCTTGAAGCTCTGGCACAGCTCCTTCATCATCTTGTTATTCAAATTCGAACCATTATCAGTAATGATCCGCTCGGGAATTCCATAGCGACAGATGATGTCCCTCTTAATGAATTTAGCAACCACCTGCTTGGTCACATTAGCGTACGAGGCTGCCTCCACCCACTTGGTGAAGTAGTCGATAGCTACCAGAATAAAACGATGACCATTGGATGCGGTGGGCTCGATCTTGCCTATCATGTCAATGCCCCACATGGAGAACGGCCAAGGGGAGGACATGACATTCAATGGGCACGGCGGCACATGAACTCTATCAGCATAAATCTGGCATTTATGACACTTCCTCGCGAATCTGAAGCAATCCGACTCCATAGTCAACCAGTAATATCCTGCCCTCAGGATCTTCCTCGTCATGGCATGCCCGCCGGCGTGCGTACCAAATGTGCCCTCATGGACTTCCTCCATGAGCATACTGGCCTCTTTCTCATCTACACATCTGAGCAGCACGAGATCGTGGTTTCTTCTATACAGCACTCCATCAGGGTTGAGATAAAAGTTTCCAGATAGCCTCCTCAGAGTCTTCTTATCCTGGGTTGACGCACCCGCGGGATACTCCTTAGTCATAAGGAAGGTCTGAATATCGTGGAACCATGGCTTGCCGTCAGTGGCATCCTCGATTGCGAACACATATGCTGGTCTGTCAAGACGCGAAAGAACAATGCTTGGAGCTTCATTCCAAAGATTGACCTTATACATTGAAGCCAACGTGGCTAAAGCATCAGCCATTTGATTTTCAGCCCGGGGTACATGATGAAGTTCTACTCGGTCGAAGAACGGAAGCAGCCTCCTGGCATAATTCATGTACGGCACTAGATTCGGTTGACGAGTTTCCCACTCCCCTTTGATCTGATTGATTACAAGCGCTGAGTCACCATATATGTCTAGATTCTTGATTCTCAAATCAATTGCCTCTTCTAGACCCATAATACACGCTTCATACTCGGCTTCGTTGTTGGTAACTGGAAACGTCAGTCTCGCAGTAAACGGGATGTGGGATCCGTGAGGAGTCGTGATGATAGCCCCGATACCACTTCCATAGGAATTAACCGCTCCGTCGAATATCAACTTCCACTGAGACTTCCTATCCGGCCCCTCGTCGGGCAATGGCTCTTCGCAATCCTTCGCCTTAAGAAACATAATGTCCTCATCAGGGAACTCGAACTTCATCGGCTGATAGTCTTCGATTGGCTGTTCGGCAAGGTAATCAGACAATACGCTTCCCTTGATGGCTTTCTGGGAGACGTACTGAATATCATATTCTGTTAACACCATCTGCCATCTGGCAATCCTGCCCGAAAGAGCCTGCTTCTCGAAGACATACTTGATCGGGTCCATCTTCGAAATCAGCATAGTGGTGTGATTGAGCATATACTGTCGTAGACGTTTGGCGGCCCAAGCTAGTGCACAACACGTCTTCTCCAGCATCGAGTATCGAGATTCACACTCAGTGAACTTTTTACTCAAGTAATAAATGGCATGCTCCTTTCTGCCCGTCTCGTCGTGCTGACCGAGAACACACCCCATGCTATTCTCAAGAACTGTCAAGTACATGATTAATGGCCGTCCAGCCACTGGGGGTATCAAGATCGGAGGTTCTTGAAGATACTGCTTTATCTTATCGAATGCCTTCTGGCAGTCTTCATTCCAAGTAATCGCCTGATTTTTCTTTAACAACTTGAACATCGGTTCACAAGTGGCCGTGAGCTGGGAGATAAACCTCGCAATGTAGTTTATTCGGCCCAAGAAACCACGAACTTCTTTTTCTGTTCTCGGCGCTGGCATTTCTTGGATAGCTTTTATTTTTGCAGGATCAACCTCGATACCTCGTTCACTAACGATAAACCCCAATAACTTTCCGGATCGCACTCCGAAAGTGCACTTGTTAGGATTCAGCCTCAGCCTGAACTTCCTAAGCCTTTCAAACAGCTTCAGCAAATTGACCAGATGCTCCTCCTCCGTTTGGGACTTGGCAATCATGTCATCAACATAGACTTCAATCTCGTGATGAATCATATCATGAAACAAAGTTACCATTGCTCGCTGGTAAGTGGCCCCTGCGTTCTTCAGACCGAAGGGCATTACCTTATAGCAGAATGTGCCCCAGGGGGTAATAAACGTTGTTTTCTCCATGTCCTCCGGTGCCATCTTAATCTGATTGTAACCGGAGAAGCCATCCATGAACGAAAACACGGAAAACTGGGCTGTATTGTCGACCAACACATCGATATGAGGCAACGGGAAATCATCCTTAGGGCTCGCCCTATTCAAGTCCCGATAATCGACGCACATACGTACCTTACCGTCCTTCTTCGGTACAGGCACTATGTTGGCGACCCACGGAGGGTAGGTGGTGACGGCTAGAAATCCTGCGTCCAACTGCTTCTGGACCTCTTCTTTGATTTTTACAGCCATGTCTGGTCTCGTCCTCCTGAGCTTCTGCTTGACTGGAGGGCAATCTTCTCGCAACGGCAAGCGATGAACCACGATATCTGTGTCAAGTCCGGGCATATCCTCATATGACCAAGCAAAGACGTCACTATACTCTCGAAGCATCTCGACCAGTCTATGCTTGACATCGCTCTGCAGCGCAGCCCCGACTCTGACATTCCTGATAAGCTCCTCAGAACCCAGATTTATGATCTCAATCTCCTCTTCATGAGGCAGAATAACCTTCTCCTCTTGTTTCAACAAGCGGGCCAATTCCTCCGGAAGGTCTTCGTCTTCATCAATCTCATCCTCGGCTTGATAGATCGGGCAATCAAAGTCGTAGTGAGCCGTAGAGGGTCCAGAGTCGATGTCGTCTGTTACGTGGATCCTGCAATAACAAGGGTTAAGTTTAAAGCAGGAATATGCAGGTTAGCACGAACCTCGTTGCCATTTTGCTGTTTTTCAAAACAAGCATAAAATATGAATAACAGAGAACACAATATTTGATTACGAAGAAAACGCCTTTTTATTTATTGATAAAATGTATACACATAATCCAACAAGGCCCTGACAGTAAAACCACTATGCCCCGGGCAGGACATAGGGTTGTACAAAAGATTGTAAAAAGCAAATCATTACTCTTCACTTGTCAGCTCGATAATCTCCTTGATGGTCCAGTTGTGAAGGCGCTCGCCTGGCTTGCTCGGTTGAATCCAAGCATCGAGATCACAGTCACTGTCCCCGCTGTCCTCCGACGCTGCGTTGACACTTTCGAATATCACTCCTCCTTTGGTGAATAGGATCGGCCCCTTTCCACAAGATGAGCTACCAGAAGAAGTTGAAGCTTCAGCTTCCGGAGAATATCCCAATCCAAACTTATCCTGTTTGAACGGTATATCCAAGACGTGCCCCCAGCCTGGGGTAGAACCAGCTTCGACAACGGCTCTAGCTTCCTTAAACGAAGAGAGGTTCACCTCTTGCTTCTCTGCAACAATGGGAGCTACTTCCTTCACCTTGACGGTCTCAAACGCCTGGCAAAGAGTCTCATGGATCTCGCCATCCATTTCGACATACTTGAAGGACGACAGGTGGCTTACCATGATGTCCTCCTCTCCGCAAACTGTCACTATGCTGCCCCCAACAGCATATTTAAGTTTCTGATGCAACGTAGACGTTACGGCACCAGCAGAATGAATCCACGGCCGACCTAAGAGGCAACTGTAGGCGGGCATGATATCCATAATATAGAACACTGCATTAAACGTCTCTGGACCGACTTGAATTGGCAGGGTCAATTCTCCAAAGACGTGGCGTTTGGTTCCGTCAAAAGCCTTTACGACCAGATCACTGGGCGTGCACAGCAGTCCCCGGGTATCCAACTTCATTAGTGCTTTCTTCGGAAGCACGTTCAGCGAGGAGCCCGTATCTACTAGGACATGTGACATAATGGTGCCTCTGCACTCGATCGAGACGTGCAAGGCATGGTTGTGGTCTCTTCCCTTGGGCGTCAGCTCCAAATCTGTAAAACCCAGCCCATTACCAGCGTTGACATGGGCTACTACTTCCTCAAGTTGATTAACGGATATCTCCTGCGGCACGTATGCAGCATTCAATACTTTCAGCAATGCGTTGCGGTGTGCTTCAGAACACAGCAACAGGTTGAGAATTGAGATCTTTGACGGAGTCTGGTGAAGATGATCTACAATCTTGTAGTCACTTTTCCTGATCAGCCGCATGAACTCTTCTGCGTCTTTAACCAACAAGTCTTTTTCTGCCCCCGCAGGAACCTCCTCAACAGCTTTACCTTTGCCCTTATCAGCAGCGTCAGCCCTGACTACCTTCTCTGCCGCACCCTCTGCCGGCGCGAACACTCTGCCACTTCTGGTGATACCACTGGCCTCAGCAAGATTCTGCGCAGTCGATCTGGGCGGCTCAATCTCTACCTTCTGGCCATTACAATACACTTCAGCGCCGTAATGCCATGGCACGGCATTGGTACTCTCGAACGGGATTGGTCCAGCCCTGGTGATGGTAATAGTAGGAGGACGAGGTGCAGAAATGGTGATAGGGTGGCGAGGAATGGTGATAGTAGCAACTTCGTCCGCCTGCTTCAGCACGACTTCTCCCGACGCATTCTCAACGCTTCGACTAAACTGCAAAATACCCTCGGTCATCAGACTCTGGATACCTTCACTCAACTGCTCACACCCGTCAGGAAGTGTAGCACATGCCATACAAAATTCCCCACATCCGGGAAAGAAACCTTTCTTCAGCAGCTTAGCTTTAACAAAGCTCAATGGCGTCTTCAAATCCCCGACATCAGTCAGCAGGTCTGAACTCTCTTCAGTGATAACAGCATTTACTCCGCCCCCCCTGTGATGAGGCATCGGATTCTTGGTGACGTTGGGCACGTTGTCAGAAAAATTTATTATCTTGGCGTCAATCATGTCCTGGACCTTATGCTTAAAAGCTTTGCAGTTCTCAACTGTATGGCCAGGTGCCCCAGAATGAAATTCACATGTAGCATTAGCATCGTACCCGGGTGGTGGTGCCCCTGTCAAGGGAGCTAGCGTCCTTTTCTGAACCAGTTGGAGCTGAAGCAACGTCTGCAGAAGCTGGGCATACGACATAGGAGGAGTTTCCAAATGACGGTTTGCCAGGGGACCCCGATGCTGATATTTCTTATATCCCGGATTATTCTGTTGCTGAGGCTGCTGCTGCGGCTGCGGGGGAGCAGCTGGGATGTTTATGCTAGCGATCTGAGACTGGGGGCCCTTGCCCTTTCTCCTAGCATTAGAGACAGCACTGGCATCGCCCTCTCGGCGTTTGCCAGTATAAGGTTTCTTGGTAGCTCCTCCAGACGAGGACGATTCGCCTTGAATCTTGCCGATCTTTATACCATTTTCAACATGCTCGCCCAAAGTGATGAGGGCCGAGAATGTCCCGGACATGCCACTAACCAACTTCTCATAATAGACTCCGGGAAGAGTAGCCACGAACATCTGTACCAACTCACGCTCAACCATCGGCGGTTGAACCCGAGCAGCCAATTCACGCCACCGCTGGGCGTACTCTTTGAAGCTTTCATTGCTTCGCTGCGAGAGATTCTGAAGCTGAACTCGGTTGGGAGCCAAGTCGCTATTATACTGATAGTGGAGAACAAATGCTTCAGCGAGATCTTTCCACGTTCGCACAGCAGCGGGTTCCAAACCCATATACCATTCAAGCGATGGGCCAGAAAGACTATCCTGAAAGAAGTGCATCAGCAACTTCTCATCATCAGAGTAAGCGGACATCTTTCTGTAATACGATCGGAGATGAACACGGGGACAAGTAGTGCCTCTATACTTCTCAAAGATAGGCACCTTAAACTTGTGAGGTACTTTAAAGTCAGCAATCAGCCCAAGTTTGGACATGTCAACGCCCAATGTGTTCTGATTTTCTATATCTCTCATTTTATCTTCCAGTGCCTTGAACCTGAGTCTTGCTTCAGCAGTCAACTCAGCCTCTGCACCTCTCTGAGAGAAAATGTCGTCCTGATGGTCCTCCAGCCACGGTTGAGGCACCACCATATTTCCTGCACCAACATTAACATTGGCTCCCAAACCACCATTGACGGCGCCCGCCGCGTTAAGTCCGAGATTATTCATAAGATTGCCGTTAGCACTACCGTTGCCCCCGGCAGCAGGAACAACGTTCTGAGGAGTATCCACTTGAGGAGGAGGAGTGGGTACGGCCCCGCCGTGAAGAATTCCATTGCTGTCAACCCTGGAGATGAGAGGTTGAACTAAAGTACGAAGTTGCTCTTGCCCGTTCGCAACTACTTGCATCAACTCCATAAAACGATCCATCCTTTCACGAAGCTCCTGAACATCTGATTGTACCTGGTCCATGACTCTCGTTTGATTGGCGCGAGTCGAGTAACGGTGGATGAATCTTTGATCAATCCTGAAAGCAGCTCGGAACCTGAGTACCTGAAAAACCTGTCAAGATTAAAGGTTAGGAAAAGCAACAGAATGTATGTCATGCAAGAATGCTTCATGCAAATGCATGCGTGTGTCTGTGTGCTTGAGAGATTTCCCCGGTCCTGGCATCTGCTGATAATAATAAGGAGAAGAATCTAGGCCCAATCATGGAGACAGCAACCTCACAGACACACGCTAATGGAATGATTATGCAAGCTAATGCAAAATGCAGGCATGCAACAATATATCCAAGGCTGCTGTGGAGATTCGATGTCAACAGTCACTGCTGAGAAGGAAACCCCGGTGTAAACCCACTGATCTGATCTGTTGTGAATAACCATCTGGTAGGATCGAGATCAAGATTCTGCTCTGACAAGAACGAAGGCCTGATAATGAAAAACCCTGGATGCAAGATCAAGGAATATCTGTTGGAGAAGTCTTCAGACCCCAAATCACAAATCTGCCCTCTCAAGAACAAATACACGGCTACTGATGAGATCTTCAAACCTCACTCAAAACCTGCCCTATCAAGAACAAAATAACAACTGCTGACGAGATCCTCAGACCTCACTCAAAAATCTGCTCCATCCAGAACAAACCTCTGATAACAATACTCTGATCGGAACCTGCTCTATCAAGAACAAACAAACACCCGACGATAAGATCCTCTGATCAAACCCTTGCTCTATCAAGAACATATCTGCAACTGAGGACCCAACATAACTGATTCGCTGTCAAGAAAACCAGGTGGTCTGGAGGTCAAAGTTTCCTGCAATATCCCAACCCCACTCACAGGTATGATGGACCTAATCCACGGACAAAGGTACGGCATCCTATGCGGTCGTCAGCGTCACAGACATTCATGAGTGACAATACGATTCCCAGAAGGAGTGGCATCGTCAAGTCATGAAGAGGCCTCTCTTAGCTGACTTCCAAATGATCGGTCCCCAGAGTCGACAATCCTCACGTCTGGACTCCCCTCAGATCCTCAGGACCGGAAAGGAGCACCTCTGCAAGAATCTCGTCTGAGCGCAGATTTTCGTAGGGAACTGTGCCTGCTCAACAGACAGGTTCGTCTACTACTTCTCCACAACTATATCTAGGTGTGTACTCAAAGCCCAGGTCCGGCTTTTCACTCACAGTAACATCCCTCTCCCACAGCAGCACAGATAATCATATCAAACTGGAAATAAAATGCGGGAAATAAAATGCAGGAAGTAAAGCGCGAGAAGCAAAGATGCGATAAACAAACGCAACCCAACAAGCAAACACACAAACGATAGGATTGACTCGCGTAGGGGATGGGAAACGGTCCCAGCATAAGGGATGGGAAAAGTCCCTAGATGCTTGCCTCCCCAGCAGAGTCGCCAGCTGTCGCTTGCGCGAAAAATAAGGTGCCGGCATGACAGAAGAGTCGCCACCTTTCGTTATTTATCCCTCAGAGCGGGAAAGGAAACGATCGGAAAAACCTGACGAAAAAGGGTAAGACAAGGTCATCGCAACCATTGTCTGGGTTCGGGAGTCGGTTACGCAAGGGGAAGGTATTAGCACCCCTCACGTCCGTCGTACTCGACGGGATCCTCGCTTGTTTGTTTACTTGGACGGGTTGGTTATAATCTATCTACCTATCAAGGCTGGCTGAAAAAGAAAAGAAAAATGACTCGGCAAAGCGTCGCACTTTATGCCTACGTATTCTCATCAGAGAATGAGAAATCAGAGTCAACGTAGTTCGGCTAACTACGGGTTATGGGGGGAAGGTTGCTCGCTAGGATATCGCGTCCTATGCCTACGTACTTTCATCTGGTATGAAAGATCAGAGCAAACGTAGTTCGGCTAACTACGGGTTAAAATGGCTCAACTAGGAGGGAGACTATCAAGTCCTATTGTTATCATGCCATGGATTCATCCTATGGTTGAGGTTTGAACAGGGAACTCCTAGATGTTGTAATGCATAGGTTTCAACCTAAAAGTCTATCATCAAATCCTTATCAGAGGAAATGAGAGTCCTAAGGGATCATGTCAATGATACACAGAATACAGACAAAAACATCAGTTTTAACAGTAAAATGCATGCAATGCAAGTGAGGGAGGAAATATGTGTGGGGTTTCAGCCTCCACAAGCTCATCTCGACCTCAAGCCAGTCATGAAATAACAGTAATCATACTGAAAATAAACAACACGCTATCAAGCAATGAACAGATAAAGAAGGGAAGTACCATCAGGTAAGCAAAACACAAACTTGAGAAAGAAAGAATCTACTCTCTAGTCCTAACCCTAATCACAGAATCTGAATCAAATCTAAGCAAAGCCCTCAAGCAAAACCCTAAACAAGAGAAATCAATCCCAGTCTTCAAGCTTCAGAACAAGCTTACCAAAGAAAGGGAGCTAAGCAAGCAGACTCATAGTGTCTTCCTCAGGAAAGCACTAGGAGGTGTATACTCAGGAGTCATACCCTATGTGGCTCAACCACTGTGATCAGTTTACGTTCCTCCTCAGGAGAAACTAAACTCACAAGCAGGCTCCAACATCACTGGATATTTAGGAAATCCTATCTGAACTAGTGGAACTAAGTGAATAGACTCATAGGACCTTCCTCAGGAAAGTACTAGGAGGCTTCCACTTAGGAGTTGTATCCCATGTGGCTCAACAACATGTGATCAGTTTACATTCCTCCTCAGGAGAAATTAAACTCACAAGTTGGCTCCAACATCATTGGATACTTAAGAAATCCTAGACAAACTAATGGAACTAGGTGAATAGACCCATAGGACTTTCCTCAGGAAAATACTAGGAGGCTTCCACTTAGGAATTGTATCCCATGTGGCTCAACAACATGTGATCAGTTTACATTCCTCCTCAGGAGAAATTAAACTCACAAGTTGGCTCCAACATCATTGGATACTTAAGAAAGAGGTGAGAAGGAAGGATGAAAGTCATTCATAGTGCCTTCCTCAGGAAAGTACCATGAACTTCCTTCAAACTTCAGGATCTCAAACCTCACCAACAGGGAACAAGACAAGCTCTGGGTCTCTGAATCTTGATCTACCATCTTCCCCTCATGATGCCCTCCATCAAGATCCTCAAGGCAACCCAAGCCCTTCATCAAATTCCTCAGAAAGAACCCCACAGATGAACAGATAACCCACTGAACAAATCACATTATCAGGCAATCTTCAGATAATACCTAAAAATATTAAACTAATGGGGAAAAATTCCACAAATATTCATAAGGGTCCTCAACACCTACTCATAACATCTACAAAGGTTTCTACCTAAAAATCAAGATAAAACTCAATCAAAGAAAGGAATCATCACCTATGCACAATTCTAAACCCTAATTAGACTATCCTAAGTCTACCCTAATCAAACTAATCAAGATTAATTCTAAAAAATCTAGAAAAAATCCTATGGGGAAGTATGACTAATCATCTAATTGCACCAAAAAGAATGGGTAAAAAAGATTAATGGAAAGTACTAAAACAATTCCTACAAAATCAAATACCAAAATGAAACAATTAAAGAGCTATTTAATTGGAAAATCTACTAAAAATATTAAACCTAAAAATAAAATCTCAATTTTATTTTTATAATTTTCTACTCATTTTAATCTACTCAGGAAAAAAAAAGAAGAAATTAAAAATCATTTTTTAACTATTTTTAATGAATTTAACAAGACAGAAAAAATAAAAGAAGAAAAATAAAACAATTTAATTGAATTAAATTGGACTGGGAGGTGCATTAAGCAACACGCGCTGGGGTTATTCCAGTTGGGCTTTCAGGGTGGGGGTGCGCGTAGCACCTGGGGTTAAGCCCAATAACCCCTCAGACTTTTTAAAAAAAAGAAAAAAGACCACGCGGTGCAATTAGCAGTATTTCCAACGTGTTCAGGCTGGGCCTCGTTACGAGGGGGTGTGGAAACGAAAACTACTTAAGCCCATGAGGGGCATTAAGTTAAACGCAGCGTTGGCTGAGTTTAAACTTCCCTCCATTCGCGAATCAATCTGGACCGTGGGATATGATTTCCAGTCAACTAAAACCCAAGGATCCGACGGACAGCATGTCGTCTTCAAGCTTGGACACAAGTTAGGGTTTCAAACCTCCATTGATGCACCATACGTGGATACCTTTCTCCCATCGGTTCTCTCTCACTACTCAATGAAATCCCAAAGTGTAAACGTCAATATTGCTCCATTTTTCAAGCTCTACACAGCTGGACCGATAGTTTCCATTAAAACACTTCCTACTAACTAACCCGATTGCACCAACTTAAGTAACACTCCATTTTCGACCTTCTTGTTTCTTGCGTTTCTTGACACTAACCTACTCTACTCATGGCCCTCATTATTCTGATATAATTATCTGATCTTAACACTCAACATACAAGTAATTCTTGGTGATTCAAGATTCGAGTCAAAAACTCAAACTCCATGAAATGATCTCTAACTTTCAGGAATTGGTCCTCTAGTTGTTCCTAACAGTTCTATGCAAACAAATCAATCTATCAACGCATAATTAAGGGTGTAAAGAAGAAAATGGCAGACCTGGTTTCTTGATGAACAGATGGGGAATTTGCTCAAACCAAGCCTCAATCTCTTGTGGAATCACTCAGGAAATCACTTCCTTGCTTCTGTTTGCAAGAGTAGAGGTTGAATCTTCCTTAATTCCACGATTTGATTCTTGATGCAAGCTTGAAAATTCAAGTGCAATCCTTCAATTCTGACCTATTCTTCTCCAACCAATGCCCTGCACCAGCTATAATCCTTATATAGAGAGGTTTAGACTCTTCTATAAGGTTCTGGAATGATCCTATGGGATGCTCAATTTATCATGTCATGACATTTTGGTTCCAACTCATCTCATATGCCAATCCTTGTTTCCCTTGGTACAGCCCTTCAATTTCACTTGAACTTCTCCTTAAATGAGTTTTAGGAAGTGTTTAGATGCATTGCAAGCTTGTATGTTCATTTCCTTTGAGTTTCACCTTGGTGCCTTATTATGCAAGCAACTAAATTCCAAAGGAACCTCATTTTTTAAACCTCAAATGAAAATTCTACTTAAACCAATCTTCTCAAAATGTTTTTTCCAATCAAAATGATATATTGGATGACCTATTTTGGATTTGTAGATCCTCCAAAACACTTTTCAATTTCAACTTTTCAAAGTTATAAGTCATTTTTAGTTCATTTTTGACCAATCATGGAATCTTGTGCTATGAGCTTTTTCAACAATTTGTGACCTTCTTTCTAGACTTAAAATCACATTTTGAGCAACTTTCATGTTTTGAGTTTTTCCATTTGAGGCTTGGAAATAGGAGTTTTAGGCATTGGTTAAAATGACCTATAACTGACAAATGACCAAAATACCCCTGTCTTGTCCAAACCATAAGTTGAGTTCCACAAATCCAATCAAGGACTTCTACCACTCAAATTAAAGCTAAGAAGATGCTCTTCAACATTCATGTTGACCAAGAAGTCATAGGAATCATCCTACTAGGGCAAAAGTTGTCTGCAAGTTGGGTGACTTTCAAGGACCCAGATTCACACACCTCTGCTGACCTGTAATTTGTCAAAACCATAACTTGAGCTCTGTAACTCCTATCAAGGACTTCCACCACTCAAATTAAAGCTAAGAACAAGCTCTACAACATTCATGTTATGGGTAAGATGATATATCAATCACATCTAGTGCTAAAACTGCCTGGAAGATAGGGATCAAATTAGGGTTTTTCCACTGACAATCCTTGGGAACCCTGACTTGAAACCTCTCAAACTCCTCAATCATGATGAGTTGGTCTAGGAATCATCTTTATAACATCTCTATGCATCATTCCATGATCTCATGGCCCTTGGATTAAGTCTCAACCTTCTCCAAATCTTCAGCTGATCTAGGGTTGACCCAGTCAAAACCCTAATTCTATCACTCATGGTTGAATCTTCTGAATTCTTGCTCAATGACCTCTCTGGGCTTCATGATGGCTATCAAGACATCTCATAGGCTTTCTCAAAACATCAAGTTCATTCTCCAGGTCTCAGAATCATCTGAGGAGCACCCACAACTTTCAAACTGTGAAGCACACAACCCTGGTTTCAACCCACTTCTCTGGGGATCTCTTGAACTTTCTGATGAAGGTATCAACTTTCAAACATTCAATGAACAAATAAATGTTGGTCAAATTTTGGGGTGCAACAAGGTGCACGGCTGAATGGGCTCAGCCCAATTATACTCACACACAGGGGGGAAGAAACGAAAAAACAGGGAGGTGCCAAAACACAACTTGGGCCTGAGGCCCAATCCACCAGCCACGTAGCCCATGATGCAGCAAACCAACCCTAATCACTGAAACCCTAATCACCTTTCTCTCCTTCGAACACTGCTCACTTCCTCCCAAACGGCGCCCTCACTCCCTTCTCCAAACTCTCCGATTCGATCTCCTCACCAACCTTTCTCCCTTTCTCAATCCTTCAACCTTTGGTCTCAACTCAACTCTTGTAACACCGTTCAACCTCACAAAGTTCTTTACCTGATCTCTCAGTCTTACTCTCATCAATCCGTTCATCTTGAAATAATGGTGGTACGCCTTGAAGAACTTCACAAAGGTTCTGAAGAACACCGTTCATGACGAAGAATCGATGATGATGATACTTGGAAAAGACGGGAGAGTTATGAAGGATTGATGTTACCGGACGGATGAACAATCTGGATGTTTGAGCTCTTTGAAGATCCTGAGTTTGACGAGGCGATGAAGGATGCTTGAAGACGCGTTGAAGATTGATGAATCTTCATAGGTTTCTGGAAAACATGTTGAAGAGCTGATCAACATCTACGAAGATCGCGATGAACAGTTATGAGATCTGGAAACGATTTGAGCGCACGAGTTGTTTGAAGATCTAAATCGGGAGTTCGTGATGAACGCGATGGACTAGGATGAAGATCTTCACAGATCTGGAGAATTCATGAAGAACGAGGATGAAGAACATTGAATATTTCTGGAAACTGGATTAAGTTCGTTGAAGATTCATGGCGGAAGTTCTTGGAGAGTGGATGAAGGTTCATCATTCTGGGCAAATCTCACAAGATCGGTGAATCTGGGATGAAGATGATGATGATCGCGGAAAAAACTGGGGAGAACAATGATGAAGGTTCTTGAATTTTCCGGCGGCAGTTGAGTTTTCCGGTGAAATCTGGTGAAGGTTGGATGAACAGGCTGGATGAGGAAGATGAACATCCATCATTGAATCTCAGGTTTCCGGCGAAAAACGGCTTCCGGTGATGGTTATGGCGGTCGGAGACAGTTAGCAGGTGGCCGGCGCGACGGTTGCATGGCCGGCGGCGGGGTCTCCGGTGAGGGGTGAGGTGGCGTTGCTGCATGCAGAGGGAAGATGAAGTGAGGCCACGTGTGGTGATAGTGGGTGCATGGGGTGACGCGTGTGTGATTGGAGAGAGAGGGAGTGCCAAGTGTGGGTTAGGTGGCAGAGAGAGAAAGAGTCTGAAATGCACACGTGGGGACTTTATATGGTGGACATGTGGCGCTGAATTGGACTGGGCCCAGAAAATGGACATCTGGCCCACGAATTAATACTTGACTAATTACTGATTAAACTAATTAAACTCCATTACTGCTAAAACGAAAATCATTAAGGCTAATACTAATGAACTATTAATACAAACCAATTAAATCTAATTATCATCTAAAAAAGAGATTAAAATCTAATTAAACTCTATTAAATCCTAATTAAAATCTAAAAAAGAGGATTAACTATTAAACTCTATTAATTCTATTAAGAAAGTCTATTAAAACCTATATTAAAAATATATCTAAAACTATTTAATAAAAGAAAACCTATAAAATTCTATTAATTTCTAAACTAATAAAAAAACTCTATTAATTTCCTATTAATTCTACTAATTTCTATACAAACAAAAAAATAGAAAACATTCTATTAATTCTATTTAAAAAAATACCTATTAAAAGAAATATCCTATTGAAAATCATTTTTTTTTAAAAACTATTATCTAAAAACAAATTTCTTATTAACATCATTATCTAAAAAATGATTAAAGAAATTAACTAAACTATTTAAAAAACATTTAATATCTATTAAAAAAATCTAATATCTAGAAAAATCAATTAAAAAAATCTATTATCTCAAAAAAATTCTAGGAATCATTTATTTAAATTCTAGAAAAAAAACCATAAAACCTATTTAATATCTACAAAAGGCTATTAAATCCTAAAAAAAAATGCCGACAAAGGCAAACAACCAATATAGAAGAGAGCGCGAGACCAGATCGAAGCAAACAGTAACCCCCGACACCAAGAACCTCCAAAATCACTGCGTAAGCTGAAAACGCCCAGGAAGCGCGTGACTTCTCAAAATAACCTCCGATTATCCGAACTTGTCTGAAATGCCCGAAATGTGAAAACAGGGTTGTAATCCCGATAAAATCAATGAGAAAATGCACTGTATGCGATATGCGAATGCGAATGCAAAAATGCGTCGAACCATAAACCAAATGGGAATCGGTTGGTCAAATTTTAGGGTGCAACAACTGCCCCTATTCAAGCGGCTTGGACCTGAATGGTTGAAGAGCGAACGGCCTTCAAACATTCAAAGGTAGAAGACGGTTGAATACAAAAGAACCCTGAAATTTGCCAACCGCAGAAATAAACTGCAGAACTGCTTGAGGAATAGCGTCCAATGAACTGAAGTCTGGTTGTTACGGCAACAACTGGTCAATTATCTGATAAATTTTCTTTTTCGTTAATCACCCGTGTGACGCCACGGGTACTGAATCTTCGGAATAATGCTTCAAAAAGCAAACACCTTCCCATCTGCTATGGGATCAAATCTTGTCACCTCACAGTTCACGGCGAACCTGAGGAAAACTCTCCTGGGGAATTTCTGAACGACTGCCAGGCACCCATTTTCGACAACAGGCGGCAGCTTCAGAAGTTTGATATAATCTTTCTTCTCTCTTTTTTTTCCAGTGCCGACGTAACAACCAAATATGAAGAATCACTCCGCTGGGGGAGAAGAGAAGCTTAACCAAACAACTCTGCAGGGGAACACACTCGAAAGCAAAGAGGTAACCAACCTGGTCTATGTTTCGAAATGCGTATGTTTGAAAAATGATGCAATGTTCCACACGATATATGCACATGTTTCGATAGATGCTAGGCCTCATACGGCATGGACATGCTATGCGTTCTGGATAGGTGCAACTATGACGGTATATGCAAATGCGAATGTAAGTGCAAGCTTGAGCTGCCAGAGATCACCAGGTCTAAAACCACTTGGCAAAATAAATGCCAGAAGCAAAGTCAACTCCACTGAAGGTAACTGGTTATTACAGAATCATCTCAGCAAAATAAATGTTGGGAAAGGGAAGGACTACCCTGCACGACGATATTCTTTCTAAACCACTGGTAACCTGTACTCTGTAAGGATTAACCAACTGGGTCGATGATGCACAACGCACTGCTGGGAATGCCCCTTCTGTCAGGGTTATCAATTTTAATCTGCTGAGAATACTCCTGATCCTAATCTGATACGGGGTAAAATACAATCTCAACTCTCCCGGGGATAATACGTGACTTCCATCTGCTGCAGAAGAGTAATCCTGATTTAACAACATCCACAGGGAATACAAAACATTAACCAAGAACTGGTACCAATCGAGCTTCGTATCGGGGAATGTGACAATATGCGAGTCACTGGGAATTACCGTGTCAGATATTTTTTAGGCTTTTTCTGGTTTAAAGGATAAAAATGGGTTATTTACAAACTGTAAGATATGGGAAATACTAGACGAGAACTAGCATTCAAGGATGGACTACCAGACGAGAACTGATAGCAAAATAGATTAGATTATCAGAAATTGATTTATAGTTTGAACATCAGACGGGGCTGACTGGATAATAGGTTAAGAAACAAATGACCAGACGAGAACTGGTTGAAATCTGACATGCCCCAGACGAGAACTGATACAACCAATAGGTTAAAGACGTGATGACCAGACGAGAACTGGTAACAATAACGTACACCAGACGAGAACTGATGTTTACGGTAAGATTGACCATACGATAATGGGTTAAACATGTACCAGGCGAGAACTGGTATTTACAGAAATGTGGGCCAGACGAGAACTGGTTACCGGTTTGCCAGGCAAGAACTGGACTTTGGAAATGATCTGGTTACAAAGTTCTGACACGTAACAGGTTTTATTGTAGGATAACGATCCAACGACGGTAAGGCCTTTTTCGGAAGGTCAAGGTTTTTGATAAGAGTAACGACACGATTCCCCGATACTCAACTCTGGCTGGGGATAAACAGACTTGCTTGAATAGCTTGCACCAGTACAACTTAACTTGCCCCAATCTAACTCTTGGGAAGATCACTCTGAACAGCTTTCTACGAGACGACCCCGAGACTACTTGCCCCGGTATCTGTACAACAAAAGGATTCAACCCCAATTAACCAATCATCAACCCAGTTGGTCTCACTATCTCTGAGGTGACTTGCCCCAGAATGAGCGTATAAGCGACTTAACCTGATCTGATCACCCACTGGGAGGATCTGCCCTCAAATCACATCATTCTGTCTAATTTCCCCTGATTGGCTCTTGAGAAGATTCATTTCTGATCAACTGCTTCTCAAATAAACTGCCCCTGATCAACTGATGCTTCGGGACTTGTCCTCAGACTAACTGATTCTGAAGTCACTGAAAGTCAATGCCCCTGATTCACAGGGTTCCACAACATACACCATTCTGATCTAGACTGCTGAATTATTTAGTCCTGTTTGATTGTTCCCTGTTGGAATTTCCTTCTATGTCAACTACTAACCTACAAGTAAAATTGTTTGATCCCAAATGGTAATTTTAATGCAGTGTTCATGCAGATTTTGAAAAAATTGTGCTGTCACTCATTTACGTGTCATGATTGTGAGTGACAAATGAACCAGAGTTCAAACGTGGTGCTGATGTGATCGGTGAAAAACACAACAAGGATTTGATTAGCAAATCAAGAAGGAGTCAGGTTACTCAACCTTATCGTAATGCGCTTTCAGAATAAACCCTACCTTAATTAGGTCTTTTAAGGGTTGTATCGTGGTCGGGTTTACGGTTCGTGAAACAAAGGATATTTGGCTCAAATAATGATTTGTACCCACCCCTTCTACGTGATGATCTCTGATCCTAAAGTTCAGTTAACTTGGCTCGAGCGCTCGCCTCTTCGAGAGGTATGTTGGATGGTAAGGACCATGGCTAAGGAACTCACAAGAATTTCGGAGTGACAGTTACTCCTTTTTCGTTTTTGGTGTCTGTATACACGACTTTGTGACTTCACTGGGGATTTTTCTATTGATATCCTTTCTTTTTCATTCTTTTGATTCCCTAATTTTTGCCTGGACTGACTCCCTTTGAGTTCTTTTCGATTTTTTCTTTTGAAGTCCAGCGGGATGCCCTGATTTTTGCCTAAGTATTAGCTTTCCAGCTTTTTCCAATTCTTTTTACTTAGCGGGCTTTCTTATTCTTTCTTTTGGGACAAAGTCGTGTGACACTGGCTGTCTTGATTGCTCCGAAAGGATTGTAACTGTCTCACTCCTGGTTGGTGAGGTTTAACCATTGTGGTTGACGAGGTACGACCTCTTGAGAGGCATAAACCGTAATTGGTCCTCGAAAGACAACACATCCTCTGTAAGACTTGAATGCTCGGTCAAGCTAACTGACAACTACCCTGCCCCGGGTTAAGATGTGAGGGTTCAAAAGTCCGAAAAAACTTCTACTTCCTGGCTCGAAGTGGTTAACAAGGGACTAACTCCTTATCTCTCCAGTGTTTGGGGGATTTGAAACAATGCCTTGTACGTCATCGGCAAGGTTTTATCTGAACGTATACGATCATCGGTTATGAGTATTCAGTTTCGTCATCCTCCCTCCAATCTTTGCTAATCATAGTGATAAAGTGGAGTGAATAAAATGCAAGTGTCAGTGTAATGCAATAAATGAGCGACAGCGACATGATTAATTCAGAAAAATGCATAGTCACTTTATCAATATTACCATTCGAAACAAACAATGTTTAACATCAAGTAGTAACTAACAGAAAAGAAACTATAAATGCAAATGATATAAAAGTCTGTGGACTGCCAATGCTGAGGACGTTTGCCTGTCTGGGCCACTGGCTTCTTGAAAACAAACTCCGAATCTACGAGCTTAGACGGCTGAGAAGTTGGTATGAACAAACAGAAATCCTTCTCGAAAGGAAATGCAATCTTGGTCGATCAACTGTTGTACTTTTGCCTGAAAAGCTTTACAATCTTCAGTTGAATGCCCTGGGGATCCTCCATGGTAACCACATCGAGCGTGGGGATTGTACCCAGGAGGGTAAGGCTCTGGAACAGGCTTAAGAGCTTTCGGTTCCACTAAAGAACTCTGGACCAAAGATGGCAGCAACTGGCTATACGACATAGGCACTGGGTGGGAAGGAGCATTTCTTCGTTCCAAGTTGTTACGAGGCCTATTCTGATTCTGACGCTGATTCTGATAACCTCGGCCACGAGTTCGCTGCTTTGCAAAGGAAGCGACATAAGGTTCTGGATAGGGTGCCCCAGGAACAGTTGTCTGTCCAGCATAACAAGACACAGAAGGTACTGATCCAACAGATTTCACCAATTCATCTCGAGGATATCCAACATCTGGCATGATTGCATTGATCACAACTCCTTCTTCGTTCTGATAGTCACAAAGAGATTCAGCTTTACTAGCCTGACCGTCTGAAATAATCTGGATTTTCCCGATTTTGATGGCATGCTCAAGGCGTTCTCCAAGTACTACCAAGTCAGAGAAACTTAACGGAAGTCCAAGCATTCTTTCGTGGTACGGATCCTGCAGTGAGTCTACAAACATGCTCGTTAGCTCTCGGTCTAAAAGCGGTGGTTGCACTCTGGCGGCAAATTCTCTCCATCTCTGCGCATACTTCCTGATGGGTTCATTGTTCTCTTGAGACAACTCTTGCAACTGCATGTGATGAGGAGCTACGTCTAGGTTGTAATCATACTGCTTCAGAAAACCTCTGGCTAAATCCACCCATGATCGAATCTGATTACTCTCTAACTGCATATACCAACGCAAAGATGCCCCAGTCAGACTATCCTGAAAGCAGTGAATCATCAACTTGTCATTTTGCACAAACGACGTCATTCTTCGGCAGAACATCACCAAATGCTGCTTCAGACATCTATCTCCTCTGTACTTCTCAAATCTCGGCGCTTTGAACTTATAAGGCAACACTAGGCCAGGAACCAAACACATGCCTGCAGCATTCAGGTTAGCAGCATCTTTGACCTTCAAGGCTTTAACTTGTTCTTCCAACACTTGGAGTCTTCTATCACACTCAAGAGCTCTTGGGTCTACCGTCCCGGCTACTGGGATCTCTCTTCGGATACTCGGCACAGGGAAAACAACACCTTGACTGTTGATAAGAGGAGGTCGTTCATTGCGGACACCAAACTGCTCATGTTGATCTCGGTCCATAGCAGGAGGTTGCACAAACTGGTCTGCAGTAAGGTTGTTCACTTACAGAAAGTCTGCCTCGGAAGTAGAACCATACAGAGGGTTGGTCGTCGTAGTGAACCCTGCCAAGGTGTTAGGAGACTGGAAGTTGCTTTCATACATAGCTACTGCTGACCTTCAACTGACTTCAATGCTCGATTCTGCTCAAATCTACTCAACCCCTTGGTCGTCTTCTAAAAATCAATAGTTGCTCAGGCCAATCACCGAATAATCACCTTCAGAATCACAACAACGGCTGGATAAGAGCTCTGGCTAGCTGGAGTATGACATGCAATATGATGCAACACATTTATGCAAATGCAATACAATATGCAGCAAATACGGGATCACAGCCCCCACACAATCTCTGAATACTGCTGCGCTGCTGACGGAGTATGTTCGCTCTGAAGAGAAGACCAAAGTAACGGGTAGGCTGGAAGTCAAGTTTCCTGCAAAACCCTCCCACTCACGGGTATGGACTTAAACTGACACAAGTCCGGCATCCTATGCGGTCATCAGCGTCACAGACTTTCAAGACTGATGATACGATACCTAGAAGGTGTGGCATCATCATATCCTGAAGAGGCCTCACTTAGCTGAATCCAAATGATCGTTCCCCGGAGTCGACAATCCAACTAACCAACATCCCACTCAACCCAAAGGGTTGAACCGGAAGTCAACCAGAAGAACCTCGTTCGAGTGTGGATTTCGCAGGACACTAGTACATGCAAAGCATGTACGCACCCACTACTTTCCACTCTAAGTCTAAGGTGCACTCAAGCTTGGGTCTGGCTTCTCACTCAAAGGAACATCCCCCACCCAACAGCATAACAGCAACAGATAATAGTAATGCAAAAATAAACACCCAATAAACAAGCAAACAAGCGCTAGGATTGACTCTCTTAGGGGACGTTGGATCCCACATGCATAAGGAACCATCGCAATCCTCAGCAGCTGGGAACCGTTGGAGTCCCCAGCAGAGTCGCCAGCTGTCGGTACTGCGAAAATCGGCGCCGGCTGAACAGAAGAGTCGCCACCGTGCGTTATTTATCCCAACGGAGGGAAAGGAAACGCTCGAAGTAAACCTACCACAAAGACGGGAAAGGAATGGTCATCGCAACCAAATCCTGGATTCGAGAGTCGGTTACGCAAGGGGAAGGTATTAGCACCCCTCACGTCCGTCGTACTCGACGGGATCCACGCTTGCTTGGTTTGTCTAAAGGATGCAAAATAATCTATCTACGGCTGCTAAGTCTAAACGGGAAGGAAACTGACTCGATAGAGTATCACACTCTATGCCTACGTATTCTCAAGAGAAAAAGTCAGAGTCATCGTAGTTCGGGAAACTACAGGGAATTGGCTCGCCAAGACTTCGCGTCTTGTGCCTACGTACTTCCACACAGAATGGAAGATCAGAGCTTACGTAGTTCAGGCTAACTACGGCTATACGGGGTGTTCTCGATCACACAGGAGTGAGGGATTAAGTTGTTTTGAAGGTACGGGAACCTACGGGAACTGCAACTACGGTCTGGTCTCAAATGCGCAAGGGCAAGAGAAAGGGAAATAATCAGTCGTCAGCGGGAAAGTCTCGATCGCACAGCAGCGAGAGAACAAAAAGGTTAGTTGTTAGTGTGCTCGCTAGGATATCGCATCCTATGCCTACATATTCTCATTAGATATGAGAAATCAGAGCAGCTGTAGTTCAGCCTACTACAGCTAAAACCTGGGAAAAGGGAAAACGGAAAACGGGAGCTCGCTAGGATACGACATCCTATGCCTACGTACTCTCGTCGGGCACGAGAGATCAGAGCTAACATAGTTCGACGGGAAAACGAATCTCAATTGCACGGGAGCAAGAGAGAGAAACAGGGATTCACTCGCAAGAGGAGAGAACAAAGAGGAAGCAGGCTTACGCCTAAACGGGAAGGAACTCGGGACACGCACGCAAGAACCTAAGAAGAAACTCCTCAGCTGGCGCTTCCTTTGTATCTGATGATGCAGCCCACAACACTCGCTGGTTGCCTGAAGATTTGAATACGCCAATGATAATGAACGAAGCAGCTCCGGGGCTCCTGACGTACGCGCAAGCTCCATTCCAATCTTCTCCTCTTTGGATCTTGATGATGACGCTCAAACCAGAACAATGTAACGCTTAGACCGTCATGGTTCGATTTATGCGAGAAATCGAACTCTAAGAGGTAGCGTATTGATATCCGTGTCAAAGACAAGATGGAGAAATGACATCGAAAATCTGTCTCCAATTGAATCGTGTCACACGGCCAGCCAGAAATAAAATCGAGAATAAAGTCAGATAGAAACGAAAATAGGAGACAAAATCCAATAGCAAAATGGAAATAAAAGTCTACTCCTAAAATACGGCAATTAAATTCCACCTAGAAAATATTCTAAGAAATATTAAAGAAAATGCGCATAGAAAAATAAAATCCTATATTATTCTATGTTAAAAATCTATGATAATAGCTATATATTCTATATTACTCTATAATATGCTTTTAATATTTCCAAGAAAAATATAAAAGAAAATAAAAGGCAGCAGGGGGGTTTATTAGACTTCTGGGGTGTGAATGCAGAAAAAACAAAAAATGATACATGCCCAGCCCATAAAGGAAATTCAGAAAATAAAAAAAACAGGGGGTGAATTGGTGAACACGGAGGTGCACGACTGAATGGGCTCAGCCTAATTATACTCACACACAGGGGGGAAGAAACGAAAAAACAGGGAGGTGCCAAAACACAACTTGGGCCTGAGGCCCAATCCACCAGCCACGTAGCCCATGATGCAGCAAACCAACCCTAATCACTGAAACCCTAATCACCTTTCTCTCCTTCGAACACTGCTCACTTCCTCCCAAACGGCGCCCTCACTCCCTTCTCCAAACTCTCCGATTCGATCTCCTCACCAACCTTTCTCCCTTTCTCAATCCTTCAACCTTTGGTCTCAACTCAACTCTTGTAACACCGTTCAACCTCACAAAGTTCTTTACCTAATCTCTCAGTCTCACTCTCATCAATCCGTTCATCTGGAAATAATGGTGGTACGCCTTGAAGAACTTCACCAAGGTTATGAAGAACACCGTTCTTGATGAAGAATCGATGATGATGATACTTGGAAAAGACGGGAGAGTTATGAAGGATTGATGTTATCGGACGGATGAACAATCTGGATGTTTGAGCTCTTTGAAGATCCTAAGTTTGACGAGGCGATGAAGGATGCTTGAAGACGCGTTGAAGATTGATGAATCTTCATAGGTTTCTGGAAAACATGTTGAAGAGCTGATGAACATCTACGAAGATCGCGATGAACGGTTATGAGATCTGGAAACGATTTGAGCGGACGAGTTGTTTGAAGATCTAAATCGGGAGTTCGTGATGAACGTGATGGACGAGGATGGAGATCTTCACAGATCTGGAGAATTCATGAAGAACGAGGATGAAGAACATTGAATATTTCTGGAAACTGGATTAAGTTCGTTGAAGATTCATGGCGGAAGTTCTTGGAGAGTGGATGAAGGTTCATCGTTCTGGGCAAATCTCACAAGATCGGTGAATCTGGGATGAAGATGATGATGATCGCGGAAGAAACTAGGGAGAACAATGATGAAGGTTCTTGAATTTTCCGGTGGCAGTTGAGTTTTCCAGTGAAATCTGGTGAAGGTTGGATGAACAGGCTGGATGAGGAAGATGAACATCCATAATTGAATCTCAGGTTTCCGGCGAAAAACGACTTCCTGTGATGGTTATGGCGGTCGGAGACAGTTAGCAGGTGGCCGGCGCGGCGGTTGCCTGGCCGACGGCGGGGTCTCCGGTGAGGGGTGAGGTGGCGTTGCTGCATGCAGAAGGAAGATGAAGTGAGGCCACGTGTGGTGATAGTGGGTGCATGGGGTGACGCGTGTGTGATTGGAGAGAGAGGGAGTGCCAAGTGTGGGTTAGGCGGCAGAGAGAGAGAGAGTCTGAAATGCACACGTGGGGACTTTATATGGTGGACATGTGGCACTGAATTGGACTGGGCCCAGAAAATGGACATCTGGCCCACGAATTAATACTTGACTAATTACTGATTAAACTAATTAAACTCCATTAATGCTAAAACGAAAATCATTAAGGCTAATACTAATGAACTATTAATACAAACCAATTAAATCTAATTATCATCTAAAAAAGAGATTAAAATCTAATTAAACTCTATTAAATCCTAATTAAAATCTAAAAAAGAGGATTAACTATTAAACTCTATTAATTCTATTAAGAAAGTCTATTAAAACCTATATTAAAAATATATCTAAAACTATTTAATAAAAGAAAACCTATAAAATTCTATTAATTTCTAAACTAATAAAAAAACTCTATTAATTTCCTATTAATTCTACTAATTTCTATACAAACAAAAAAATAGAAAACATTCTATTAATTCTATTTAAAAAAATACCTATTAAAAGAAATATCCTATTGAAAATCATTTTTTAAAAAAAAACTATTATCTAAAAACAAATTTCTTATTAACATCATTATCTAAAAAATGATTAAAGAAATTCCTAAAAAAAGAAATTAACTAAACTATTTTAAAAATATTTAATATCTATTAAAAAAATCTAATATCTAGAAAAATCAATTAAAAAAATCTATTATCTCAAAAAAATTCTAGGAATCATTTATTTAAATTCTAGAAAAAAAACATAAAACATATTTAATATCTACAAAAGGCTATTAAATCCTAAAAAAAAATGCCGACAAAGGCAAACAACCAATATAGAAGAGAGCGCGAGACCAGATCGAAGCAAGCAGTAACCCCCGACACCAAGAACCTCCAAAATCACTGCGTAAGCTGAAAACGCCCAGGAAGCGCGTGACTTCTCAAAATAACCTCCGATTATCCGAACCGGTCTGAAACGCCCGAAATGTGAAAACAGGGTTGTAATCCCGATAAAATCAATGAGAAAATGCACTGTATGCGATATGCGAATGCGAATGCAAAAATGCGTCGAACCATAAACCAGATGGGAATCGGTTGGTCAAATTTTAGGGTGCAACAGTGTAATAAATACAATCTCAGGTCCTGCAAATTTGATGAAGGAATAGGTAATGTTATGTTCATATTACCAAATGGAACAAAGTTTGTCATTAATAATGTTCTATACTCTCCAAAATCAAAGAGAAATTTGTTAAGTTTTAATGACATATATTGTCAAAGATATGACACTGAAACTGCAACTGAAGGTAATATGAAATATATTAACATTATTACTAATGTTTTGGGAAAGAAGAAAACTTTAGAAAAACTACCAAAATTGCCTTCTGGGTTACATTATATTTGACAATGCTGGTGAATTTACATCTAAATCATTTAATAATTATTGCATGTCAATTGGAATTAATGTTGAACATCTTATTCCTCATGTGCATACACAAAATGGTTTAGCCGAGTCTTCAATATATTTTTAAACCATTAACTATGAAAACTAAACTACCAGTTACCATTTGGGTTCATGCAATTTTACATGCTGTAGCACTCACCCGTCTAAGGACAAGTGCTAATCATAAACTTAAACCTTACCAACTTGCAATTGGTAAGGAACCAAATATTTCTCATTTAAAGATATTTAGTTGTGCAGTATATGTCCCAATATCTCCACCACATAGAACAAGGATGAGACCTCAAAGGAGGTTGGGAATATATATATATATATATATATATATATATATATATATATATATATATATATATATATATATATATATATATATATATATATATATATATATATATATATATATATATATATATATATATATATATATATATATATATATATATATATATATATATATATATATATATATATATATATATATATATATAGGGTATGAATCACCTTATATTATTAGATATCTTGAACCTTTAACATGTGATGTTTTTCAGGCAAGATTTGCTGATTGTCATTTTGACGGAAAAAAATTTCAACACTAGGAGGAGAAAATAAAAAATTAGAAAATGAGATAACATGGTCTGTATCCCATTTATTACATTTGAACCTATATAATAAATCATGGGATGAAAATGTAAAGAAAATTGTGCACTTACAAGATTTAGCAAATAATTGCCAGATTCTTTTACTGATTTGAAAAGAGTGATAAAGTCACATGTACTAGCTATAAATGTCCCAACTCGGATTAAGATTTTAAATCTAAATGATGTATCAATTAAATCTAAGGCACACTTGAAGCATGGCCGACCTATGGGATCCAAAGACAAAAATCTCTGAAAAAGAAAATGGATAGAAAAGGTGAATATGATTGAAAGTGGTCTTGAAAAGAAACTAGATAATAATAAATTCACAATTGAAAAATGTGCCCTCGAAGAAGCACAAGATGATGATAATGAGATCATTGATAATGAAAATGAAAACAAGAATGATCTGGAAATTTCAATTAGTTATGTTGATACGGGAACTTTGTGGACCCGAAAAGATATAAATATAGATGAAATATTTTCATTCTCCATTGCATGTGAAATTATGAATGAAAATGATGATCCCGAACCAAGAATTATGAATGAATTTCAAAATAGACATGATTGTAAAAATTGGAAGGATGCAATAAATACAGAATTAAATTCTCTTAAAAATCGAAAAGTATTTGGCCTCATTATGACTATACCAAAATTATGTGAAACCGGTTGGGTATAAGTGGATCTTTGTTGTAACACCCCAAAACTTGCCTCATCTTTTTTTAATATCTTGGCTTATGTTTCATTTCATTTGCATCATCATTTGTGCATACCGTTGGTTTTAAGCATGAGATCAAGGTATCTTGTTTCGTTCTCAAAAGGATGAGTGTGATCCTTAAAGCTAAAGCAAGGGTTTATTCTCAACCTTGTGGAATTCTCAAGCTTCAAATTCCTTTCACCATCAAGGCATTCTCAACCATCACATAATCATATGAATCAAAATTACAAGCATTAGGGATATCCTCCTATCATTGAGACATCTGGATTAGGGTTTTGGTCAATGGGCATTTGTGGTTAGCTTCAAGGTCAAGACATTATTCTATGGCTCAACGCACATCTTGAGGGCACCCTACATTTATTAGATGTCATCACAAGTCATGTCATGAGCTTTGGCCAGTGGAAAGAGGGCTAGGTTTTTGTCTGGTCAAGAAAAGTCAATTGTGGATCCATAAGGTCAAAGTCTTGGATTTCAAGGTCAACCAAGGGCATTGTTGCACCCCAAAATTTGCCCAACCTCTTTTCTTACTTGGTTTGTGTTTCATTGCATTAACATTTGCATAGTTATATAATTTTCATATCATGATATCATTCATATAGAAGGGGATCAAGTGTTATTATTATCAAGAGAGGCCTAGAAAGACGTCTTATTCAAGCTTGAGAAGTTATTAGGGTCATTAAGAAGTGGTTTGAGTTCCTAAGAGTTTAGATTCTTGCTTGTGGATTTTCTCCTAACTTGAGGATCAATTGAAGACCATCAGAGGGATGTGAGGATGTGTATGGAGCTCATGGAATGTCTAGAGGGTCTTGGGAGAGCTTAATCAAGTCATTGTGTCAAATGCAAGAGCCACAGTTGAGGTGCAAGCAATTAGGGTTTCATCTGGATCAATTCTAGGTCAACTGTGCAATTGAAGGGTATCAAAGCCAACTTTTAGGTCATGGAGTTCATGAAATGATATGTTGAGACATTTGTGGTGTTGTTCCAAGATCAAGTCAAGAAGAGTCAAGAGTGTGGGAAGTTGCTAAATTAGGGTTTCAGTGTAAAATCCCCTGTTTAGTGCCTAACTTCAAGACCACATAAGTCAAGATACAAGTTTCAAATGGATATTTGGCCAACATGAAACTTGTAGAGCATCTCAATACCTTTAATTTGAGTCTAGAAGTCCTCCATTGGATCTATATAACTAAAGTTATGGTCCATAAAAGTTACAAGTCCTCAGATGCCTCTGAAATTTGTCTGTGAAAATCATCTGACTTCCAAACTATTTTTGACCTAGAAGGAGGTTTCATCTGAACTTTTGGCCAACATGAAAGTTGTTCCTCATGATCTTAGATTTCTAAATTGTATTAGAAGTTTTCCATCTGATTTGTAGATCTCAAGTTATGAGGTTTACAAGTCAGGGGTATTTTGGGAAAGTGAGATTATAGGCCATTTTCAATCATAGGTCAAAATCTCCAACTTGCACTTGTCAAATGGATTTCTGTTCAACATGGAATTTGTTCAAAATGTGGTTTTTAGGCTAACTAATAGGTCATGATGAATTGATTTGGCTCATATCAAGATTTGGTTTGAAATGGCTTAAAAAGGAAGATTTTAAAAGGATTCAAAGTTGAAAAATTCAAATTAATGGTTAAGTGACTGTTGCAACCCAAAATTTGCTCAACATCTTTTACCTGGTTTATGTTTCATTGTATTATCATTTTAATAGTTCTATCATTTGCATATCATGGCATATCATTCATCCAACAGGGGATCAAGTGTGATTATTATCAATAGAAGCCTAGCAAGAAATCTTAGCCAAGCTTGAGAAGTCATCCAAGTCATCAGGAGGTGGTGGGAGGTCTTGATCAGCTGAGGACCATCAATGGGATGTGAAGCATGAGGTGTGAATATGAGATGTGTATAGAGCTCATGGAGTTCCTAGAGAGCCATGTTGGAGCTAAATCAAGCCATTGTGTCGAATGCAAGAGCCACAATTGAGGTGCAAGCAATTAGGGTTTCATCTGGATCAACCCTAGGTCAATGGTGCAATTGAAGAGTATCAAAGCCTACTTTGAGGTCATGGAGTTCATGGAATGATGTGATAATACATTTTTGGTGTTGTGCCAAGATCAAATCAAGAAGAATCAAGAATGTGGGAAGTTGCTAAATTAGGGTTTCAGTGCAAATTACCATGTTTAGTGCCTAACTTCAAGGCTACATAAGTCAAGATACAAGTTTCAAATGGATCTTTGGACAAAATGAACCTTGTAGAGCATCTCAATACCTTTAATTTGAGTACTAGAAGTCCTCTATTGGATTTGTAGAACTCAAGTTATGGTCCAGACAAGTTATAGGTCCTCAGATGATTCTGAAATTTGTCTGTGAAAATCATCTGACTTCAAGGCTATTTTTGACATAGAAGAAGATTTCACCTGAACTTTTGGTCAACATGAAAGTTGTTCCTCATGATCTTAGCTTTCTAAATTGTACTATAAGTCTTCCATCAGATTTGTAGAACTCAAGTTATGAGGTTTACAAGTCAGGGGTATTTTGGGAAAGTGAGATTATAGGTCATTTTCAATCATAGGTCCATATCTCCAACTTGCAAGCTTCAAATGGAAATTTGTTCAACATGGAACTTGCTTAAAATGATGTTTTGAGTGCAACCAAGTGGTCATGAGAGTTTGGTTTGGCTCATGTCAAAAAGTCACTTGAAATGGCTTGAAAAGGAAGAAATTTCAAATATGGAAAGGAGGGAAAAATGCAATTTTGTGCTAGATGCCTCAAACCAAGCAAGTGGGTGCATTTTCTGATTGGAAATTTCATTTTGAACACTTTTTCACTTTTACATTTTTCATTTGAGGCATAATTCCATGACTTTCAATGTGGTTACTTCACTTGTAAGTTACATATGCAAAATCATACACAAGGCAATTCAGGCCATTCTTCCATTTCAAACTCATTCTAAATGACATGTGCAAGGTGTGAGAAACTTCTAGAACCAATGCAAAGCTTGCAATACACGACTGTCATAGTGAATTTGGATGAAAAAACCAGAAAATGCAAACTACTGTTTTGGGCTTCAATTTGGATCCAAAAGCCCATGAAACTCTTCTATATATTCATTAGAGCAAGTTCAGATCAAGAGAGAGCTTCATTTCGCGCCAGAGCAAGCAAGAGCAAGTGAATTTTCTCAACTGCAAGTTGAAATCGAATTCTCAGATTGGAGCCAATTCAAGCCAAATTGAAGTGTGTAATCTCTTCCTTGAGGATCATTGAAGCTATCTGGAGCATTTGGAAGCAAGCCACGAGCTCTAAGTACCTCTGTTTCAAGATCTATACCAGGTTAGCATCTCTCAAAATTTAGCATGATTTATCATGATTCAGTTAGCTTTAGACTTGTGGTTAGGATCTAGACATGGCATAGATCGTTTTAGGCTTGATTTGGACTCAATTGATGATGATCGAAGATGACATGTAAGATCTGTTTGGACCTGAATCTCTTGATTCATGAGGAGTTATTGCTAGATGTTTAGATTAGGATGTGTAGGCAACATGAGGATGATTTCTATACCAATAGTTTGGATTTTAGTGATGATCAAAGTTGACATGATTTCTGAAAATGGTTTCGTATTTTGAAACCTAGCCCGATCTAGAGGATTTTGATGAGATATTTGGATTCTACGTTGAAAACTGAGTTGATTTGGTATATAGTTTATCATTTTTGGTTGCCTGAGACTGGACCCTCACCGGAGAAGACAACCGGAGTCTTCTCCGGCCACCACCAACCACCAGCCTGAATCTCCACTCTGATGACCTGAATTTTGGAGAAGATGATGTCTGAACCCTTGGATCATCACTTGACCATTGACTGACCTGAAGATCCAACGCTTGTGTTTTAATCTGAGAGTGGAGAGTTTTAATCCAAAACACTGCCGTTTCACTTAATGCGCTGGCAAGCTCTAGCGCGTTGGATCAGCTGACTGGTCTCCTCATCTTGTGGCTGTGTTTTATTCTGAGTTTTATTATTTCTTTTATTCATTTTGTTTTATTTTAAATGCTTTATTGATTCAAAAAATCATAATAAATTCATTCTTGATCCAAAAATTATTTTAAAAATATCTCCATGATCCTGAAAGAATTTGTGATTTTCTGAAACCAATAAAATGCATTTTCATGCATTTTTCAATTTAAGTTGATTTTTCTTATTTTTGTTAATTCTTTTAATTTTGCATAATTGACACCTGTTTTGTTAAATTTTATTCTTCCAATTGGTGATGAGTTTGGCTTTGATTTTTTAGTATGTGTTAGGGTAGACATGTATGTTCCCTTAGAATGTTTGGTGGATTTTTAGAACAACATTAGGTTCTGTTTTAGGTATTGAGATTAGGACCCTCCCAAACTTGTGGATTCCCTTGACCTATTTCACTTTAGGAATTGTTTAGATAACTTAGAAGTTGATTTAGGCTTCAATCTTTTTGCACTAGGTTGTTCAAACATATATGTTCCCCTAGGAATTTTATTAGAATTTTGCAATTTCGTTTTCTATTTTAGTTATATTTTGCAAAATGGCTTGTATTTGTGGTAACCTCTCTTGAGTGCTTTGGATTGTTTGGTTTGGTTGGCTGCTTTGGAGTGGGTTTAAGCTTGAGTTCTTTTTGGTGGAGCTTCTGGTTTCATTGAAGATGCTTGTGATTGAATATTGGAGCTTGGAGTTGAAGGATTTTCCTCTTGTGGAGCTTTTGTTTAGGAGCTTAGGAAATTAGGAGTTTAGGAAGTGCCTTAGACCTAGTTTTGATTCTTTCTTCAAACATGGAGTGCATTGTTTGCCTCTATTATATCCAATGACATAAAGTCCTTCTTGGGAAGCTCCATATCTCCTTAGGAGGGATGAGTGGTATGCCCAAGTGAGTAGAACTTTGAGGATACCTTTCATTTGCAATGTTGAGTTCTTAGTGATTTCCTTTGGTTGTCATTAAGTTTCTTAACATTATAACTTGATCTTGTTGTTTAATCCTCCTCTTGGAGTGTGCTTGTTGAAGCTTGAAGATAGAAGCTTGCTTGAGGATGAAGCCTTTGCTGTCAACTTTGCTGTTTATCCAACTTTGCTGTTTAAAGCTGTTGTTGATGTTTGCTGTAAGAGTTTGTTGCTGCTGCTCGGGCTATCTCCTCTGTATCTTTTGTTTTTATCTGATTTTTCTGTTTGCTTGTGTTGATTACCTCTAGGTTTGAGGTGGAGCTTTTCTCCTCTTGCCTGTTGTCTTCTCCCTTGCCTCTCTTATATTGTTGCATTGCATGCATTATATTGTTTACTGTAATTGCTTGCTGTCTTTTGTTGTTTATCCCCTAGGATCTCTGATTTCCTCTGTGCAAGGGGAAATTATGACAGACATTAGGTTTTTACCCATGCATGATAACATTAGGCTAGTTTCCCTTTCAACCATAGGCTTTTTAGAGCGTCTTTCTCTTCTCATCTCAAAACAATTCAAAAACACAGTAATACGGATAACGCGTGCTGTACGTTACAAGCCTTAAGCTATTTGAGGAAAGGTTGCTGGAGGGTCACTCTTCAGTAATCTGGCTGCTTAGTATGGTACCCTTAGGGTGACATGCGACGTAGTCACTCTCAGATCACAAGTCTTTAGTGCAGTACAAGTTACAAACAGACTAAAAAACATTTCTTTCGTAAAAAACTCAAACAAACATTCAAACTTTGTTTTTGTCCTCTTGGACCCTTAATCAGGAAAACCCTTTCTTAAGGAGATAAAAAAACAGTCAGACAAGCTTCTGTCCTCCGTAACTCGAACTACGTTTGCTCTGATCTTTCATGTAGTATGAAAGTACTTAGGCATAGGATGCGATATCCTAGCGAGCAACCTTCCCCTCCTTTCCCGTAGGTAGGCGAACTACGTTGACTCTGATTTCTCGTTCTAGACGGGAATACGTAGGCATAAAGTGCAATACTTTGCCGAGTCATTTTCTTTTCTTTTTTAACCCAGACCTGTAGAGTAGATAGAATAGCACACCCTTAGATAGAAAACAAGCGTGGATCCCGTCGAGTACGACGGACATGAGGGGTGCTAATACCTTCCCCTTGCGTAACCGACTCCCGAATCCAGGATTTGGTTGCGATGACCATTCCTTTCCCTCTTTGCGTTAGGTTTACTCTGAGCGTTTCCTTTCCCTCTTATGGGATAAATAACGCACAGTGGCGACTCTTCTGTCATAGCCGGTGCCAATTTTCGCAGTAGCGACAACGACCAAAACATGTCAAGTAAATGCTCATTTTGATTGGAAATACCATTTCAAGTACAATGACATTGGTAGATTTTTGAGTTAGGGTAGAATTTCACAAGTTATCATTTGGTTTCTTCATATGCAAGTTACATAACCAAATCCCTCACCAAGGCAATTCAAGTGTTCCTTTTGGTCCCATTGCATTCACAAGTGATTATGCAAGTAAAAGGAAGCTTCTAGAGCAAGCTGTGATGACAAATTCGTGACTGTCATGTGCAAGAGTGGAGGGAAAAACAGAAAATTGAAATTGCTGATGTGGGCTTGGATTGGACCTTTAAAGCCCATAGACACACTCTATATAAGATTTTTGATGATTCTAGACTCAGTTTGGAGCTCATTTCGTGGTGAAATCAGAGATAGCAGTTGGAATTGCAAGGGAGCAAGTTGAAATCGTGATTTCATTTCCAAGCCAATTCAGATCAAATTGAAGCTTACAACATCTTTCTCTTGCATCCTTGAGTGATTCTGGAGAGTTTTGAAGGTTGAATCGTGCTCTAACTACATCTGTTCATAGATCTACACCAGGTATGTAAACTTCAGATTTCCCACAATTCTAGGAAGATGTAGTTCATGTTGTGCATGTGGTTAGGATCTAGTTGATACATAGATCGTTTCTGGATCAAAATTGGAGCAATTAGAGACAATTCAGGTTGAAGTGCAATTTCAGTTTGGACACGATTTAGTTTGATCTTAAGGAATTAAGTGAAATTGGATAGATCAGGTTAATGTATGAAGTGTGAGGATCATTTCTATGCAATTAGATTGTGATTTGGTGATGATCAATTTGGTTTTGATCTCTGAAACTTGAATCGTGTTTTGAAACTTGATGAGAGTTAGACAATTTGGATAGGATATCTGAGATCCTTGTGAGATTCTGAGCATTTTCATGTAATGTTTGATGAGTTTTGGTTGCCTGTGAGTGCTTGCTCGTCAGAGAAGACGACCAGAGGTCTTCTCCGGCCACCACACTTGAGTTCCTTCCATTTGGCATTTGAATTGAGGAAGATGAAGTCTGAGCCATCAGATCTGGTTGAAACCAAGACTTTGTAGCATCATCCAACGGTTGTGTTATGTTTTCATTTTGTTGACTTCTGACTCCAAAACCCTGCCATTTCATTAAATGAGGTGGCACGCCCCTGAGCCTTTGGATACGCTGACCAGTCTACCAATCCAACGCCCCATGTTTTATCTTCAGTTTTAATTTCTTTTATTTCATATTTGTTTTATTTTAAATGCATATTGATTCCAAAAATCACAATAAATCCATCTTTAATCAGAAAAATATTTTAAAAATATGTCCATGCTCCTATTTCAATTTGTGATTTTCTGGGATCAATAAATTGCATTTTCATGCATTTTTCATTTTTATTTGCATTTTTATCTTTTATATTATTTCTTTAATTTTGCATAATTGACTATCTGTTTTGTTGATTTTGGTTTGAGCATTTGGTTTGGTTTCTGAATTTGATTTTTGAGTATGTTATAGGTTACATGTGCATGCTCCTTTAGGATTTTTATTAGAATTTTTCAACAATTGTAGGTTCTGTTTTAGGTGAGATGTTTAGAGCCTTCCCAACTTATGGTTTATCTTGACACAATTCAACTTAGGATTTATTTAGTAGACCTAGAAGTTGATTTAGGCTTTGATATTTGAACCCTAGAATGTTAAAACATGCATGTTCCCTTAGGAAAATTCTTAGATTTTTACAACTTAGTTTTCTATTTTAGTTATAATTCCCAAGTAGGGGTTGCCTTTGGTGTTCCTTCTTTGGTGCCTTGCCTTGTTTGGTCTTGTTGGTGGCTTTGGAGCTTGAAGAGCTTGGTTTACTTTTTGGAGGAGGTGTTGGACATCTTGTAGCTGCTGTGGATTGGCTTGTGGAGCTTAGCTTGAAGCTTTCTTTCTCTTTTAGGAGCTTTTTAGAAGCTTATAGGATTAAGGTTTTAGGAAGAGCCATTAGAGCTAGTTCTTTTCTTTTCCTCAAAAATAGAATGCATTGTTTGCTTCTATCCTCATCCTATGATGCAAAGTCCTCTTAAGGAAGCCCATCTCTCCTTTGGAGGGATGAGTGGCATGCCTTAATGAGTAGAACTTTTGAGGATGCACTTTCTTTCCATGTTGGTTCCTGATGAATTCCTTTGGTCTTCATCAAGTTTCTTAGCATTGTAACTTGATCTCAATGATGATCTCTCTTCTTGTGCAGCTTGCTAGAGTTTGAAGATGAATAATTGAAGAAGCTTGAAGATAGGAGCTAGTTTGAAGATGAAGATTCTTTGCTGTCAACTTTGCTGTCAATTCAACTTTGCTGACAAGAGCTGTTGTTGAAGGTTGAAGTTGTTGTCTGTAGAAGATTGTTGTTGCTGCTTGGGTTGCTTCTGAAGGTGAGATAATACTTAGAAGGGGGGGTTGAATAAGTATGAAGATTAAAACTTAGAAATAAAAACTCAAGTATTTTTATCCTGGTTTGTTGAACTCAACTACTCCAATCCACCCTTCCTAGAGTGATTTGCCTTTCTCAATCAAGAACTTAATCCACTATTTAATCAACTGATTACAATAGTAAGCACTAAGAACAACTGTTCAAAGTCTTCTCAATAACTAATGATCCTAACTGGATCTTTTTAAGGTTTACAATCAAATGTAAAACAAATACAAGTGTTTAAGATTGCTTCTATAAAGCTTTATCACAACTGTGATTTTTCACTTAACTATTTAGAACAAAGAAATTAATTCTTAGAAAGAATATGAATAGTATGAGAGCTTGAATGTTGATTTCTTTTCAATAAAACGTCAACTGAAGAAATTGTTGAAGTCTTGCTTTTATAGGCAGCTGATCCAAGGGAGCTTCACGTTGAGAAGAGTGTCCAAAAGGTCTGAGCCTTTTTGTCTTCACATCAAGTGACCTTTCCTAGAAGAAGAAAGCACAAAAAAATCCTTTTTGTCTGTGTTCTTGTGTCTAGCATAAATAAGGAAAGAGACGTTTGGATCATTCCAACGGATATAAACTTTGAATAATTCTTCTTCAGTTTTCAGCAAATTCATCAGAGTCTAATTGGGTCAGAGCCTTCTGATGATGATCAGAGTTTTGCTGAATCAGAGTCTTCTGCAGCAGGTGTGCTTTTAGCGTGTTTAAGATCAGAGCATATTTGAGACAGATCTTCAGTACTGGCAGCTTTAGTACTTTCAGAATCTTCTGTAGTAACTATGATTTGAAAAACTCTTCATACAGAATTCTTCTATGGTTCAGATGCTTCTGACTTGCTTCAGATTCTTCTAGAGCTTCTGCTTTAGATCCTTCTGGAGCTTCTCCTTCAGAATCTTCTGGAGGCTACGCTCAGGATCTTCTGTTGGCAGCAATCAGAATCTTCTAATGGATGCATCTGGAGCTTCAGAGTCTAGCTAATTTCTTATGTTCAATTCTGATTTGCTTCTGGAGTGTTAATTCCTTTACTATCTGCAGTAAAAACTCTTAAGCAAATTTTAGAGTATATAATTCTTAATTACAAAATTTCATAATAGTTATCATCAAAACATAGAGATATTATTAAGAACCAATCCGTGTTCTAACAGCTTCCTCTGTTTTTCTTTTGCTGTATTGTCTGTTTGCTTGTGTTGCTTACCTTTAGGTTTGAGGTGGAGCTTGCCTCCCCTTGCCTGTTGTTTTCTTAGGTTTGAGGTTGAGCGGGACTCCCTTGCCTCGCTTGTACTGTTGCATAGCATGCATTTTGCTGTTTACTGTTTACTGTTTGCTTTCTTTTGCTGTTTTCCCCTAGGATCTCTGATTTCCTCTGTGCAAGAGGGAATTATGACAGACATTAGGTTTTTTTAACCGTGCATGATAACTGTAGGTAGATTCCCTTTCAACCATAGTTTTAGGGCGTCTTTCTCTTCTCATCTCAAAACAATTCAAAAAAAATACATTAATAAGGTTAATTGAAATCATACGTTACGAGCCTTAAGCTATCTGGGAAAAGGTTGGTGGAGGGTCTCTCTCCAGTAATCTGGATGTTTAGTGTGGTACCCTTTGGGTGACATACGAAACGTTCACTCCTGGGTCATAGTCTCTAGTGCGACGGAGATTGCGAACATCCTAAAAAACAGTTCTTTCGTAAAAGACTCAAACAAACATTCAAACTCTATTTTTGTCCTCTTGGACCCTTAATCTGGAAAACCCTTTCATAAGGAGATAAAAAACTGTCAGACAAGCTTGTATCTTCCGTAGCCCGAACTACGTTTGCTCTGATCTTTCATGCCGTATGAAAGTACGTAGGCACAAGATGCGATATCTTGGCGATCAACCTTCCCCCATAACCCGTAGTTAGGCGAACTACGTTGACTCTGATTTCTCGTTCCAGACGGGAATACGTAGGCATAAATTGTGATACTTTGCCGAGTCATTTTCATTTTCTTTTCTTTTTAGACCAGACCTTTAGAGTAGATAGATAAACACACCCTTAGATAGAAAACAAGCGTGGATCCCGTCGAGTACGACGGACGTGGGGGGTGCTAATACCTTCCCCTTGCGTAATCGACTCCTGAATCCAAGATTTGGTTGCGATGACCATTTCTTTCCCTCTTTGTGTTAGGTTTTCTCTGAGCGTTTCCTTTCCCTCTTCTGGGATAAATAACGCACGGTGGCGACTCTTCTGTCATAGCCGGCGCCGATTTTCGCGGTAGCGACAGCTGGCGACTCTGCTGGGGACTCCAACGGTTCCCTATGCGAGTCCATCCTAGCGCTTGTTTTCCCGTCTGGGGTTTTGTATGTATTTATATTTCTGTCTTTACTTTCAGTACTATATATTATTGTTGTTGTGTTGTGGGTAGAGGGTTAGTTTGAGAGATAAGCCGGACCTGGGCTTGAGTGTACATAGACTTATAAGTAGAGAGTAGTGGTTAGCCTGCTTGCTTTGCTCACACCAGCTAGCTACGAAATCTGCACTCAGACGAGATTCTCTTTGATGGCATCTTGCCTGGCCCTTTGGGCTCGACAGGTTGTTGGATTTGAGGGTTGTCAACTCTGGGAACCTATCATTTGGGATTCGGCTAAGTGAGGCCTCTTCAAGAGATGATAATGCCACACATTCTGGGTATCGTATCATCGCTCTTGAAAGTCTGTGACGCTGATGACCGCATAGGATGTCGTACCTCGTCTGCGAGTTAAGTACATACTTGTGAGGGGCAGGTGGGTCTTTTTGCAGGAAAACTCTGGCCTCAGAATACCTGGTTTGTCTCTGTCAGTGAGAATTGGTTGTAAGGGTTCTTTTGTGGTTGGTTTGGTTTGAGGAGAAGATCTGATGGTTCTCAAGCTGCAGTACATCACAGCACAGTTCTTCATCATTGCACTTGATCCCCTGTTTGCATATGCATTTGCATTTTCATGTTTGCATTTCATTAACGTGTATTTATGTTGCAGGTGTGCTTTTCCCCCTTAGATTCTAGTGTTCTTCTTGCCAGACATGAATTCTATGAAGAGGACAGTTGCTTACAGGTTGCCTTCTCGAGATATCAGTTCCTTATTGCGGTTGGTTGCTCTAGCAAATCAGAGAGTGAGGGCTGAGTTTAGAGAGTCTTATGGGAAACTGCTCAGTTTGTTGTGCAGACCTTCTGTGTTTGAGATGACTGGATTGTATGCCTTGATGCAGTTTTACGAGCCTCAGTTGAGATTCTTCTTGTTCCCTGATTTTAGTTTGGCCCCTATTTTGGAGGAGTATTCTGATATGCTGGGAGTGCCTGTGTTAGATCAGATGCCTTTTATTCACGAGGATACTGAGCCTGAGTTGGCTAAGCTTGTTGAGATTGTCAGTTTAGATGCTTCTGAGTTCCCCGGAGGTTTGGTCAAGCTGAATGGATTTTATGGTTTTCATCTTTCTTGCTTGGTTGAGAAGGCTACGCAGTGTGCGAAGGATGGATGTTGGATTGTCTTCAATGCTATTCTGGCTGTTTCCACTTATGGGATTATCTTGTTCCCCAACTTGCCTGATTTTGTTGACTCAGATGCTTTCTTTATTCTTGCCTCGAAGAATCTGGTGCCTACTCTCTTGGGTGACGTTTATCATTCTATTCACTATAAGAATGAGAAGCGTTGGGGAAAGAATGTTTCTTGCTGTGTACCTCTTCTATACAGGTGGTTTCAGGGACGTCTTCCTAAGACGGGACCTTTTGTTGATACTGCTGGTACTTTAGATTGGTCTTCCAGATTGATGGGATTGTATGCTGAGAACATTGTTTGGTTTGATCGGAACCTGCTCGGAGTGAATATTATATATAGTTGCAGTGGCTTTCCTAACGTTCCTTTGATTGGACGGAAGGGTTGTATTAACTATAACCCTTCTCTGCTTGTGAGACAATTTGGCTATGCCTTGAGGGACTCTCCGGTTGAAGACGAGATACAGGAATCTCTGTATCTCACGGGTTTATTAGATGGACATGTTTTGGTCAGATTGAGGCATGCTTGGGGTAATGTTCACGGAAGAGGGAAGATATTTCTTGGCAAGAGTGACAGTCGAGCTTATAATCCTTATCGGCTTTGGATCCATGAGAGAGTTAGGACTTCTTTGATGCCATATCCTGCTGCAGAGCCTTTGTATCTTCTGGTGATTGAGGAACCTACTTCAGTGGAAATTGAGAAGTATAACAAGCTGCTGGCTGAAAAGGAAGAGTTGCAAAGAGCAAATGAAGAGTTAGAGAAAGAGATTTTCCAGCTTCGGCATGAGAAGAGTGAGGCAACCTTCACTTTGAAGAAGCAGACTGAGATGATTAATAGGTTGGGTTCAGATTTGACTGAAGAGACCAGCAAGAGAGAGAAGGTGGGAGTAGCCTTGAATGGTGTTAGTAGTGTGCTTGCTACTAAGAAAGAGCTTCTGAACAAGGCTTATTCTCGACTTTCCAAATGGGAATTTTTGTGGAATGCCATGCTTACTAGCCGGAAGGAGCATGAAGATGAGTTGAAGCTGCAGATTTCCCGGTTAGAGGAGCAGCTCAGTGCTAAGGATGCGAAGATTGCTGAAGAGGCATCTCTTAGACGTGACGCTGAGTTTAGAGTGAGCGACATGGTCAAAGAAATGAGGGGTTGTGAACTAAAGGATGGCTTCAAGAGATGCAGGCTTGATGAGTGTTTTGGCAAGGGAGCTTGTGTAGAGGATGCCAAAAAGTTGAGATCCACTGTTAGGTGACACACATTACTGATACAGGAACTGCTCTCCAGACCAGGTCATCCGGATACGTTGAGGCTATTGGGAGATGTCCGAGCGCGCCATCCGTCTTGATTTATCTTTGTTTTTCTCTTGTAGTATGTTATTCGTGCTTGTATTTTGACCATCGCCAGGCTTGTTGGCCGAGGTCTTTTCAGTTGTATTCGGTTTTACCTTTGTACTTTGCCTCTTGGCATTTGTTTATGTATGAGGTTTCTGATTATGCGCTTGCTTACTTGGGACTCCATTGTCGTTATGGCTTATTCTCCAGAACTAGAATCGGGGGGGGGGGGGGGGGGAATTAACCTATTGCATATTTACATGTGTGCATATGCATATTCATGTTGCATGGCAGGTACTTTGTTGAGCTCGAATCTTATCTCCTGCGTCTTTCAGGTTGTTTCAAGATTGACAAACAGAGAACCCACCGGTACGCTACAAGAAGCAATTGTAAGAAGATCATGGATCAGGTACAAGTTGAGATGCAGGAGATCCGAGATAGGTTGGCTCAGTTCATGCAGGCTATGGAGGCTGTGGCCAAAGGCCAGGAACATCTTCAAACTCTGGTGCAACCGCTGCTAGCGTGAGCGGCTGGTAATACTGAATATAACTCTGTTCGTGTTGAGACCCCTCGTAGGGAGGAAGTGATACCAAATGCTGGTGAGACTGGTACTGGAAATGGCAATGGCAACGCTGGTAACGGAAATGCTGATAATGGCAATGGGAACATGGAAACCAACAGGAATGTTGGTATCAATACTGGTTTCGGTGACAACAATCAGGGTTTTGGCTTTGGCAATCAGGATGGCAATGATGGCTTTAATGATCAGGGCTTCGGCAATGGAGGGTTTGGCGATAACAATCAAGGTTATGGTAATAATGGCTACGGAAATGCTGGGTTTGGCATTGTGAATACCAATGGTGCTGGGATGGGTCCTTTCAATGCTGGTTTCGGACCAGACGGGGCTAATCAAGGATTTGTTAATAGAGGACGTGGTCTTAACTTTAATCACTAAGGATATGGTCGTAATGCTGCTTATGACGGGTATGGTAACGAGGGTCTGTACTGGGACAGAGATCGTCAGGAAGATGCCTTTTCTGGGCAAGGCATGGGTTTTGAAGGTCCCACTGATAATGATCGGAGGATTAAAATGTTGGAGGAACAGATAAGAGGTATAGCTAATCAAAATTCTACAGGTTTGAACATGGCTACCATGGGGCTGGTCCCTGGGCTGAAGGTGCCATTGAAGTTCAAAGCTCCTACTTTCGATAAATATAAAGGGGATACATGCCCACGGGTTCATATTATCGGAGGATGTCTGCTTACTCTGACAATGAGAAGATGCTTATGCATTTTTTCCAAGATAGTTTGTCAGAACCATCGCTGGAATGGTACATGGGACTAGAGCCTGCACAGATCGGAAGTTGGAAAGAGTTGGCGGATGCTTTCGTGAGACACTACTAATACAACAGTGACCTTGCGCCAAATAGGGCCCAGCTTCAAAGTATTTCACAAAAGAGCGGGGAGAGTTTCAAGGAGTATGCCCAGCGTTGGCGTGATCTGGCGGCAAGGGTACATCCACCTATGGTTGAAAGGGAATTGATTGATATTTTTGTTGGAACATTCTCTGGGATGTATTATGATAAATTGCTCAATTGCTCGATGGGTAGTTTCTCTGACATGATACTCATGAGAGAACAGATTGAAAATGGCATTAAAATTGGTAAGATTCAAGCCGGTGAATCGACCTCAGCTGGAGGTGCAAAAAAGGTCTTTAGGGGTAGAAGACAAGGAGACGCCAGTGCAGTGTATGGTGGTCGAGGACGAGGTAGAGGCAGGAATCAGTATATTCAATAACAGGTTGCTAGTGTGACGATCTCTATACCACAACAACGACAACAACAACAATAGCAGCAACAACAACAAAGGCATAATCCTGCTCAGAGAAGGATTCAGAATGGGAAGCCAAAGAGGGTATTTGATACACCTACGTCAACGTATGCAGAACTGCTTCAAACGCTGTTAGGTTTGAATTTGATTGAAAAGAGAATGTTGGACCCACCCACAGGAGCGCTTCCTTATGGGTATGATGCTAGTAAGCATTGTGAATTTCATTCTGGGGCACCCGGACAAGATATCGAGAGTTGTCATGCTTTTAAACACAAAGTCCAAGATTTGATTGATAGTAAGGTCATTAACTTCAGTCATGATGGTCCCAACATTGTACAGCAACCAATGCCGAATCATGGAGCGAATGCTATTCTGAAAGAAGAAGATTTGAATTTGGTTATGGACGTAAATGATCTGAAGACGCCTTTAGGCTATGTGAAAAGTAGATTGTTGAAGGGGGGGGGTTCCCTGGATGTAATGAGTACTGTTTGGATTGTTGGACCCGAACAGAGGGCTGTATTGATTTGAAGAGAGGTATTCAGGTCATGATTGATGAGGGAACTTTACAGTTCGACCGTACTGCTGTTGAGAAACCTGGTGAGGCAATATTTGAAAAGCAGGGTGAAGTCGCAACAATTACAATTCCACGAAAGACTATTACGATATCAGCGCCCGCCAAGCGGCCAACTATCACGATAACGAAAGCAGGGCCCATTCCTTATGAAAGTACGAAAGCCATTTCGTGGAATTATGGGTTGGAAGCTTTTTGCAATGGGGAAAAGATTAAGGTGGATAGCCAACCGGCAGGGGCAGTGGGCAATCTTGTTGGAACGGGAGGCATGACCTGCAGTGGTAGAATCTTTACTTCCTCTGAAATTGAGGCTGAGAGGATTGCTAAAGGCAAAGCCAAAGTGAATGAAGGAGGACCTTCCCAGGAGAAAGAGAAAGAAACATTGATCAAGGATGTAGAAGAGTTTATGAGGTTGATTCGCAAAAGCGACTATAAGATTGTGGAGCACTTGCAGCAGACGCCCTCCAAAATTTCAATCCTATCCTTGTTGCTTTGTTCTGAGGCTCATCGGAATGCCTTGTTAAAAGTCTTGGACACATTGTTTGTACCTCAGGAAGTATCTGTTAATCAGCTTGAGGGGGTACTGGCGCATGTGAATGCCGGACACAGCCTGGGATTTACTGACTTTGATTTGACGCCTAGAGGTCGGGATCATAATATGGCTTTACACATTTTAGTGGAGTGCTGGGGTACTGTTATGTCGCACGTTCTTGTAGACACCGGATCATCTTTGAATATTTTGCCTAAGAAGGCTATGATGAAGCTAGATATCCGAGGAATCATATGCACGCCAAGTGACTTGGTCATGAGGGCTTTTGATGGGACCAGAAGGTCGGTGTTTGGGTCCATAACGTTGCCACTCCAGGTCAGGCCAGAAGTGTTTGACACTGTGTTCTACATCATGGACATACATCCAGCTTACAGCTGTTTACTCAGGCGACCATGGATACATTCTGCAGGGGCTGCAACGTCCATGCTGCATCAGAAGCTTAAATACATGGTCGGTGACATTGTTGTTACTATTTGCGGAGAGGAGGACATTCTGGTTAGTCATCTTTCGTCATTCAAGTACGTCAAAGTGGATGGGGAGATCCACGAGACGCCATGCCAAGCCTTTGAAGGGTTGCAGATCAAGGACAAGTCTCATGTCTCGAGTAAAGGGCCAGAGGTGGCCATGTCTTTGTACAAAGACGCTCAGGCAGTGGTTCAGGCTAGAGAAACCAAAGGATGGGGCCAAGCCTTAGAAATTCCTATCAAGATGGACAAGTTTGGGTTGGGGTATCGCCCGACGTCGTCATCTTCCGCATCAGGCGTGCCAAAGTTCAAAGGGCAAATGGTGATCACTCCAGGTGGAGTCTGTTATGAAACGATTAATGTTGTTTCCGATGCTGAAGACAAAGATAGTGACTGCGATATGAACTCGTGGATAAAGCCCAGCGTGCCAGGACAGAGCCTATGCAACTGGTCTATCCAGGAACTTGTCCAAGTGACTACAAAACAATAATGATTTGTTTTCTCGATTATTGTATAATCCTGTGTCCTACCCGGGGCATAGTGATTCTGTTTTCAGGGCTACCTGCTTATGTGTGTGTTTTGTTTAATCATTAATAAAGGCGTTTTTCTCATGCAAATTTTGTGATCCTTGTTTTTCCTGTTTTTGCTTTAATAATAAAATGGCAACGTGGTTATGTGCTTTGTTTGCATTATTTGAAACATTTAACCATTCTCATTGTAGGATTCATATTTCAGACGACACCGATCACGAACTTCCTATGACTCGCTTCGACTTCGAGCACCCGATATTTCAAGCAGAAGAAGAGATTGTTGAGAATAATGACTTATCAGAAGAGCTGACTCGACTTTTGAAACAAGAAGAGAGAATCATTCTGCCTCATCAGGAGGATATTGAAATTATCAACATGGGGTCCGAAGAGGTTGTTAGGAATATCCGGATAGGGGCTGCACTACAAAGTGATATCAAGCAAAGTTTGATCGAGATGCTTCGAGAGTATAGTGATATCTTTGCTTGGTCTTACGAAGACATGCCTGTGTTGGATACTGATATGGTGGTTCACCGTTTGCCATTGCGTGAGGAATGTCCGCCGGTTAAGCAAAAACTCAGAAGAACTAGACCAGATATGGCTGTGAAAATTAAAGAGGAAGTGCAGAAATAATGGGACGCCGGTTTTATGGCTGTTACAACTTATCCCTCATGGGTCGCCAATATAGTACCTGTACCAAAGAAGGATGGTAAGGTGCGGATGTGCGTGTACTACCGAGATTTGAATAGGGCGAGCCCAAAAGATGACTTTCCGCTTCCTCATATTGATGTGCTGGTCGACAACACTGCTCAATTCTCCGTGTTTTCCTTCATGGACGGCTTTTCGGGCTAAAATCAGATAAAGATGGCGCCGGAGGATATGGAGAAAACAACTTTTATTACCCCGTGGGGAACGTTCTGCTACAAAGTGATGCCCTTTGGTTTGAAGAACGCCGGGGCAACATATCAGCGAGCTATGACAACACTCTTTCATGACATGATGCATAAAGAGATCGAAGTCTATGTTGATGATATGATTGCCAAATCCTAGACGGAGGAAGAGCATCTGGTCAATCTTCTGAAATTGTTCAAGAGGCTTAGGAAGTTCAGGATGAGGCTGAATCCTAACAAGTGCACCTTCGGGGTGAGATCTGGTAAGCTATTGGGGTTCATTGTTAGCGAGAAAGGAATTGAGGTTGGTCCTGCTACGATAAAAGCAATACAAGAAATGCCAACACCGAAAACAGAAAAAGAGGTTCGTGGCTTTTTAGGGAGATTGAATTACATTGCTCGGTTCATATCTCATCTAACGGCCACGTGTGAGACATTATTCAAGTTATTGAAAAAAGATCAGGCTGTGACCTGGAATGAAGATTCTCAAAAGGCGTTTGAAAAAATAAAAGAATATTTGCAGGAACCTCCAATATTGATACCCCCAGTAGCCGGGAGACCATTAATTATGTATTTGACGGTTCTGGAGAAAAGCATGGGTTGTGTTCTCGGTCAACATGACGAGACTGGACGTAAAGAGCATGCAATTTATTACTTGAGTAAAAAGTTCACAGATTTTGAGTCCCGTTACTCAATGCTCGAAAAAACATGTTGTGCATTAGCCTGGGCTGCCAAACGTTTGAGGCAATACATGCTAAATCATACAACCATGCTAATTTCAAAGATGGATCCAATCAAATACGAGTTTGAAAAGCAAGCACTTTCCGGAAGGATTTCCCGATGGTAGATGGTACTGACAGAATACGATATTTAGTATGTTTCTTAAAAGGCTATTAAAGGTAGCGTTCTGTTAGAGTACCTAGCTGAGCAGCCAATCGATGATTACCACCCGATGAGGTTTGATTTTCCTGACGAGGATATCATGTACTTAAAAATGAAGGACTGTGAAGAGCCGTTACCTGATGAAGGTCCAGAATTGGGTTCCAAATGGCAATTGATATTTGACGGTGCCGTTAATTCATACGGAAGTGGAATAGGGGCAATCATTATTACTCCCCATGGGTCGCACATCCCATTCACTGCCAGATTGACCTTTCCAGTTACCAACAATGAGGCCGAATATGAAGCATGCATTATGGGTCTCGAAAAAGCTATTGATCTGAGAATTAAAAATCTTGACGTGTATGGAGACTCTGCTCTAGTTGTGAACCAGATCAAGGGAGAGTGGGAGACTCGTCATCCCAATCTGATACCCTATATGAATTATGCAAGGAGGTTGTTTCCTTTCTTTGACAAGGTGGAATTGCACCATGTACCACGAGCAGAAAATCAGATGGCAGACGCTCTCGCGACATTGTCTTCAATGTATAAAGTTAACTTCTGGAACGAGGCTCCCAGTATAGTTATCTCTCGCCTTGATAGGCCCGCTTTCATATTCGCCATTGAGGAAGCTTTCGATGGCAAACCGTGGTATTATGATATCCAGAATTTCCTGAAGAACCAAGAGTATCCGGCTGGGGCATCCAGTCGTGATCAGAAGACTCTTAGGAGATTGGCTGGCAATTTTTACTTGAATCCGGATGGTGTTTTGTACAGGAGAAACCATGACTTGGTGTTGTTGCAGTGTGTGGACGCGAAAGAGGCTAAGTTGCTCATGGAAGAGATCCACGAGGGTACATTTGGCACGCATGCCGGCGGACATGCAATGACGAGAAAGTTATTACGAGCAGGGTATTACTGGCTGACAATGGAAACAGATTATTTTAAATTTGCAAAGAGGTGTCATAAATGCCAGATTTATGCGGACAAGATTCATGTGCCTCTGAGCCCGCTGTATGTTATGTCGTCACCTTGGCCTTTTTCCATGTGAGGAATTGATGTGATTGGGAAAATTGAGCCCACGGCATCCAACGGACATCGTTTTATCTTGGTAGCTATTGATTACTTCACCAAATGGGTTGAAGCGGCATCTTATGCTAATGTTACCAAGCAGGTGGTAGCTAGATTTATCAAGAAGGATATCATCTGCAGATATGGAATCCCGGAGCGGATTATCACTGACAACAGTTCGAATTTGAATGATAAGATGATGAAGGAATTGTGCCAGAATTTCAAGATTGAACATCACAACTCTTCTCCTTATCGGCCCAAGATGAATGGTGTTGTTGAAGCGGCCAATAAAAACATAAAGAAGATCGTTCAGAAGATGGTTGTGACCTACAAGGACTGGCATGAGATGTTGCCTTTTGCTTTGCACGGTTATCGCACGATACGCATATCAACCGGGGCAACTCCTTTTTCACTGGTATATGGTATGGAGGTTGTCCTACCATTGGAGGTTGAGATTCCTTCTTTGAGGGTTTTGCGTGATGTCCAACTTGATGAGGCGGAATGGGTAAAAGATAGACTGAATCAGCTCAGCTTAATGGATGAGAAGAGATTGGCTTCTCTAGCATATGGTCGGTTATATCAAAGCCGGATGAAGAAAGCTTATGATAAGAAGGTGCACCCTCGAAGCTTTCAGACGGGCGATCTTGTGCTGAAAAAGATTCTCCCACCACAATCAGATCACATGGGCAAATGGACTCCCAACTATGAAGGTCCATATGTCGTTAGAAAGGTTTTCTCTGTAGGAGCCTTATTGTTATCCACCATGGATGGTGAGGATTTTACATCCCCTGTGAACTCGGACGCAGTTAAAAAATACTTTGCTTAAAATGACCCGCAGGAAAGAAAAAGAATATCCAGGCAAAAATGGGGCATCCCGGCGAACCATAAAAAAAAGAATAAAAGGTTCGGGCAAAAGTTAGGGATAAAATTGAAAATTTGTACACCCGCGAAGTTGAAAACCTGAAAAGGGCGACTTCGGCAAAAAAGGGTATCCCGGTGAATTGAAAACCCACACAGGTCGGTTCACGCAAAAGTTAGGGATTTGAAAAAGCAAATGATTGCGGTCCGAGTTTGATACTGCGTTGCTTAGTGGTTTGGGAGTACCTGAGGGTCGTATATCCAAAACAATCTCTTCCAAAGATCGAGTATCGGGAAAGCGTCAGAGTCGGGCGAGTCATTGGAGGATCAGCTCATGGTGTTTGTCTGTACCACGTTGCCGACATGTATACAAACTTTCGTTGTACTTCTGTGATATTTGTATTTTGCTTGTGCGTAACTTCCTCTTTTTAGGAGTTACATCCAGTGTACAAAATTTTGCCTATTTACAGGCCCGTTGTCAATAAAGCATGTTATTCAGTACTTGATGTTTGTTCTTTACTGTTTTGTTTGTAAAGTTATTCAGTACTTGATGCTTGTTTTTATTGTTTTGTTTGTGAAAAACGCCGATGTTTTTGATAAACTTGCATGTACATAAACTTGCTGGCCCTTGCCAATAATTGCTAAAACTTCGAATTGACTGAACAAATGTCACGGATACTAACCGGGATAGATCTTGTTGTGTAGATTTATTCTGTCTCGTTTGTGTTTTGCAGGGTTCTCACCTTTGAAGCAAACGGTCAACGAATTTGTGTTTCCCCAGCCAGAGTCTTGTGACATAGTGATTGTATCGCTCCTCAGCCGATGGAAATCACGTCTTATCCCAGAGAGAATTGAGATGGCACTTACCCCTACTGGATGTGGGGGTTGTGCTCCCCAGAAGAGTATCCCCAGGAAAGCTGCCAAGAGAGTATCCTCAGTGGATCTTGATGTCCCCAATAGAATGTGCATTCCCAGCAGTGAGTATGTACACAATCAATCCCCAGCATGGGTAATTCCCGCAGAATATAACCAAGTCGTCTTTGGTTCAGAAGGATTATTCCTGCACAGGACTGTGTTTTTCCTTCTCCCCAGCAGGTTGTCATTCTTTCGTCAGGATGATCATCCTCAGTAGAGTTCGTAATTTCAAGCTTGTGAGCCATTCCCCAACAAAATGGTTATCCCCAGTGGAGTTGGTTTCACCTGTCCAACATTTATTTTGCTGGAATATGTATGTGGTTCCTGTTTATCCCCAGTGGATTTGGTTTTGTCTTCAGCATTTATTTTGTTGAAGCACCTCTTGGCATCTTTGCATTGTGCATATATCATCATGTTTGCATCTACTCAAACGCGTAGCATTTCCATGCCGTATGGAGCATTACGCCATTGTCAAACATACACATTTTGAAACATAAGCCAGGTTGGTTACCTCTTTGTTTTCAGGTGTTATTCCCTGTAGAGGAGTGAGATTCTTGCTCGGAAGGATTTCTAGATATTCAAATTCTCAGCGTGAGATAGTTGATGATAACGTTCATCCCATCGTATATTCCTTTAACAGAGTTGCTTGGTTGAGTTTCTCTTCTTCCCCAGCGGAATTCTTCTCGGGTTGCTGTTACGTCAGCGTTAGAAGATTTCATGGCTTAAACTTTCAGAGTTATTACTAGTGATTTCCCCGGTGAAGTTTTTCCCCACAGAGTGGTTTGATTAGATTTCTCGTATTCCCCAGCAAAGTATTCTTCAGACTGTCGTACAACAGTTTTAAAAATCTTGAGATTGTGACCCGTGTTGACTGAGATCCTTACCCGTGTTGACGGAGATTTTACCTATCTTGACCCGTGTTGACGGAGACTTTACCTATCTTGACCCGTGTTGACGGAGATTTTACTTATCTTGACCCGTGTTGACGGAGATCCTTACACGTGTTGATGGTGATTGCTATCGTGTTGACGGAGTTGCTACCCGTGTTGATGGTGATTGCTATCCGTGTTAACGGAGTTGCTACCCATGTTGACGGTGATTGCTATCCGTGTTGATGGAATTGTTACCCGTGTTGACGGAGTCGTTACCCGTGATTAACGGAGTTGTTACCTGTGTTGACAGAGATTGTTATCCGTGTTGACAGTGATTGTTACAAGTGTTGACAGAGTCATTACCCGTGATTGACGGAGTTGTCCCCAGTGAAGTCGTCGGTGATTATTATCCGTGTTGACGGAGTCGTTACCTGTGATTGACATAGATTGTTATTCGTGTTGACGAATTTAGTCCAGTGGTGGACGGGGTTGTACCCGTGTTGATGGAGTCTCTCCTCATGTTGACAAATTTGTCTAGTTGTGGACAAAGTTGTTTCTTGCAAAGTTAATTTGATGCCTATGGCGTCACACAGGGGGTTGATGTTGAAATCCAAAGTTTTATCAGATGATTGATCAGTTGTTGTCGTAACAACTGGGCTCAGTGTAATGGATGTTGTCCCCCGAAACAGTTTTCGCAGCTTATTTCTGTGGTTGGCAAATTTCCGGGTTTCTTAGTATTCAACCGTCTTATACCTCGATTGTTTGAAGGTTGTTCGCTCTTCACCCAGTCGGGTCCAAGCCGTTTGAATAGGGGCAGCTGTTGCACCCCAAAATTTGCCCAACCTCTTTTCTTACTTGGTTTATGTTTCATTGCATTAACATTTGCATAGTTATATCATTTGCATATCATGATATCATTCATATAGAAGGGGATCAAGTGTGATTCTTATCAAGAGAATCCTAGCAAGAGGTCTTATTCAAGCTTGAGAAGTTATTAGGGTCATCAAGAAGTGGTTTGAGTGCCTAAGAGTTTAGATTCTTGCTTGTGGATTTTATCCTAACTTGAGGATCAATTGAAGACCATCAGAGGGATGTGAGGATGTGTATGGAGCTCATGGAATGTCTAGAGGGTCATGGGAGAGCTCAATCAAGTCATTGTGTCAAATGCAAGAGCCACAGTTGAGGTGCAAGCAATTAGGGTTTCATCTGGGTCAATTCTAGGTCAACTGTGCAATTGAAGGGTATCAAAGCCAACTTTTAGGTCATGGAGTTCATGAAATGATATGTTGAGACATTTGTGGTGTTGTGCCAAGATCAAGTCAAGAAGAGTCAAGAGTGTGGGAAGTTGCTAAATTAGGGTTTCAGTGTAAAATCCCCTGTTTAGTGCCTAACTTCAAGACCACATAACTTAAGATACAAGTTTCAAATGGATCTTTGGCCAACATGAAACTTGTAGAGCATCTCAATACCTTTAATTTGAGTACTAGAAGTCCTCCATTGGATCTATAGAACTCAAGTTATGGTCTAGACAAGTTACAAGTCCTCAGATGCCTCTGAAATTTGTCTGTGAAAATCATCTGACTTCCAAACTATTTTTGACCTAGAAGGAGGTTTCACCTGAAATTTTGGCCAACATGAAAGTTGTTCCTCATGATCTTAGATTTCTAAATTGTATTCGAAGTTTTCCATCTGATTTGTAGAACTCAAGTTATGAGGTTTACAAGTCAGGGGTATTTTGGGAAAGTGAGATTATAGGCCATTTCCAATCATAGGTCAAAATATCCAACTTGCACTTGTCAAATGGATTTCTGTTCAACATGGAATTTGTTTAAAATGTGGTTTTTAGGCTTACCAAGAGGTCATGATGAATTGATTTGGCTCATATCAAGATTTGGTTTGAAATGGCTTAAAAAGGAAGATTTTAAAAGGATTCAAAGTTGAAAAATTCAAATTAATGGTTAAGTGACCAAAACATGTCAAGTAAATGCTCATTTTGATTGTAAATACCATTTCAAGTACAATGACATTGGTAGATTTTTGAGTTAGGGCAGAATTTCACAAGTTATCATTTGGTTTCTTCATATGCAAGTTACATGACCAAATCCCTCACCAAGGCAATTCAAGTGTTCCTTTTGGTCCCATTGCATTCACAAGTGATTATGCAAGTAAAAGGAAGCTTCTAGAGCAAGCTGTGATGGCAAATTCGTGACTGTCATGTGCAAGAGTGGAGGGAAAAATAGAAAATTGAAATTGCTGATGTGGGCTTGGTGATCTAAGCTTCAAATCAATTTTCCTCCAACATGAAAGTTGTAGAGCATTCTCCAAGCTTTCCTTTAAGTACTAGAAATCCTCCATTGGATGTGTAGAACTCAAGTTATAATGCCCCCAATATAGGATTTTAAAGATGTCAAATTTGACAAGTTTCTAGGAAGATTTTGGACCAATCTTCTAAGGCATTTTTCATCAAGATCCTAACTCCAATTAAATTTCCCTAAAACATCAAAGTTGTATATCTTTCTTCAAACTTGACATACATTACAAGATCTCACAAAATGGGCCTTTATTTCTCAAGTTATAATGGTTTAAAGTTGGTTAGGAGAAGTTGTTTTCAAGCATGACATATCATGGATTTTGGCCAAGGGATGGATCAAAGTTTTACAGCACATATTTACCTTAAATTCATGCGCATAATCTCCTTCCAACCATCACCAAACATTTCCAAATCAAGCTAAGAAAGCTAGTGTACTATATGTGCACATTTTGAAATCATTTACCAAAAGAAAGAAGATGAAGAAAACTTGCCAAAAACCTCTGCACCAAGGAGCTTTGTACCTCTACTCCTCCATTATAATTTCATGCCCTTTCTAACCGCAAATAAAACAAAACCATACAACCACAAAGCAACTTGTACGACCATCATCCACACCCCATTTTTCAAATTTTCACAAAATTGTTACCACAAACATTTTAACCACTGTAACCCATGTTTTACTTACCTTAACCCCTCATATATAAGGAAAAAAACCTAATAGAATAGGGATCCACTTCATTTGGATCAATATCAGAATCCTAGAGCTCGCTTACTCTCAAAAACATTTTCCTTCGAACCTCACTCTACAACAATTTTTCCTCCCTTTTCTGGTGTCCATCTTCATCTTTGAGGTTTCTAAAGGCTAGAGGAAGAAGATTTTGAAAAGTTTTAGCAAGAGCAAGAAGAAACCAAGCTCTCCACTATGGTAACCTTCCTCAATCATTCTCTCCCATGCCATATGTGTTATGTTTGTTTTTAGCATATTTGAGGTTCTGGAATGGTATAGGGTATGATAGAATTGTGTTTGTTTTGGTTTAATGAAGTTGCAGAACCTTTGTATTTTATTCATGCTTTGATTTATTGTGTTTAGATTGTGTTTTATTAATTTCCATGGCCATATCTTTGATCTACATGAAAAACCAATGAGAATGATGTAATTTGTTGTGAGAGATGTTGGAGCAGCTCTGGAGACCGTCGCTGGAGAAGACGACCGGAGCCCTAGCTCCGGTGTCTGGTCATGCACATGAGTTAGCCAGGGTTTAACGTTTTGACCTTCCACTTGGTGTTGAGTCATCTGCTAGTAAATTAGTGAATAGCCAGCGTGTTCTTTTTGTTTTGTTTCTGAAGTCTTGATGGTAAATGGGTTAGGTCTAACTCATTTGCTGATTGTTGATGCACCCCCCACTTCCTTTGTTTTTTTATTTATTTTTTATTCATTTTTTCATTTTAATTTGTGATGTGCTTTTACACTTTTGTCCTTGAACTAGGGTTTATATTTTAATGCCTTGTGCTTGCCTTTTTGATCCAATATTTTGGCCATTATTTGACATATGAATGATGAATGTTTGAATGTTATTTTGGTGCCTTGATGATTAATTCTTGGATGATTATTAATTGTTTTTGTTTGGCCCTCGATATATGCTCGATCAATGACATACTTGTTCTTGTTGACTTGATTTTGAGGTTGTATTTATGCAATGATTTTGGGATCCCTTTCCTACTTTATTGTGATTGCTTTACCATGAGTTAGAATCCTAAAATTGTATTTGTTTGATCATTGAACTATTTTTAATTGAGATTTCAATTTGGGGTGTATTGAACATGATACTTATGTGTTTTTAACCTAGTCTCTTATGTTTGTTCTCTAATGTGATCCCTTGATGTTCATGACTCTTGTGTGACTTGATTGACTTATTTGAGCTTCTAACCTTTATGTTATGGTGTCCATTACATGATAAGTTTATACTTTGTACCTTACTTGAATACATGTTTTCATTTGAAGATGGTCATGATATGGACTTGTCTAGTTTTGATGCATGTTTTGAGGTTGATCTTTGTTGTTTCTTCTTGAGATTATTGAGTTGATATTTGAAATGACATACATGATCATGTTGCTTCCGAACTTGGATTCATACCTTGAGTTTACATGTTTACTTCTTTGACGTGTGTCTTTACATGATTATTTGTGTGATAATTGATTGAGTTTGGATATGATGCATGACTTGAATATTTTTGCTTATTATTTGATCATTAACATGAGTTGAATGCAATATAACATGGCTATTTCCCTACCTTGTTTCTCACATTATTTGACTTCATTTCACTTTGCTTGATGATTGAAAATGCTTCTTGTTTGATCTTGTAGATGTTTTTGATTGGCTGCATTTTATGGTAAAACATTGTTGAGTGTAGATGTCTTGATTGATGTCATGATATTCGTGTGTAGTGTACTACAGGGTAAGTTTGGTTAGCTGGAATAGAGTGTATTGGATGTCAAGAAACATTTTAGGGATCTCAGTTATCTCAGGCGAAATGTTAGGCAGTGCTAAGCATAACATGAAATGCCTATGACCTAATTGAAAGAACCCTGAATTATCAAAAAGGGGTTTAACTTGGTTAAACCTAATTTCTGCCACTGAGGCCCAAGATCTGTGTGCTGCATATGAATAGACAAGTGACAATCCTAATTGGGAACTTAGAGATTTTAGAGAGTTTTTTGAGTGAAGAATTCTGGTTGTGTAAGTTGTTCTTCACATGTGTTTTGTGTCTTAGGATTATTTGTGAGCCAAGCAATTATCACCTGGATGATTGCATTGGACTAGTGGGTTTCAAGTTGTACTTTGGTTGTGTCACTCTAAGCTTCTAAGCACGAGTGTTGTGTCTCTTGATTGAAGCTGTGAAGCAAGATTAAGATTTGTTTGAAGTGTGTCTTCTTTTTAATCTGTAACTTAATTGGTTGATATCACTGATGTGATTGAGGGGGAGAGAATAGGAACTCAGGTCTAGTGTTAGGCTGAAGTTGCATTGGGTAGGTCTTAAGTGAAAAGTGCAAACTGGTTGTTTGGCTCTGAATTAACTCTGCTTATAGTGGATTTCCTCCCTGGCTTGGTAGCCCCCAGAGTAGGTGTGATTTGCACCGAACTGGGTCAACAATTCTCTGTGTTATTTACTGCTTTCATTTTCTGTTTACTGTTAAGTTTTATAGTCTGTTCAGTAGCGGATGTCATAACATCCGTTATAACATCAACTGTCTGTTACTAGAATTTCAGTTGGCATCAGAGCAGGCACCCTGCCTGTTATTTTTTGGGTGAGATCTAGGGAAGATAAATTCTAGTACTATGGACAAGGATATAGGATTCACAAATAGACCACCAATTCTGGATGGTTCTAACTATGACTACTGGAAACCTCGTATCATAGCTTTCTTGAAGTCTCTGGATAGCAAGGCCTGAAGAGCAGCTAACTCAGGATGGGAACATCCAGTGAAGACAGATAAAGATGGATCAACTGTGCTAATACCTAAAGAAGAGTGGAGCAAAGAGCAAGAAGTTGTGGCTCTTGAGAATTCTAAGGCCCTGAATGCTTTATTCAATGGGATAGATAAGAATATCTTCAGACTTGTGCATCACTGTGAACTGGCCAAAGAGGTTTGGGATACTCTCAAAACAGCTCATAAAGGTACCTCTAAGGTCAAGATGTCTAGATTACAGATGCTGACTACTAAGTTTGAGAATTTGAGAATGAAGGAGGATGAGACTATTCATGAATTCTACATGAATATTCTTGAGATTGCCAATACCTCAGGAGCTTTAGGAGAAAAAATGTCTGAAGAAAAGCTTGTAAGGAAGATTCTCAGATCATTGCCCAAGAGATTTGCCATAAAAGTTATTGCTATTGAAGAGGCTCAAGACATAAGCAACATGAAGGTTGATGAACTCATTGGTTCTCTCCAAACCTTTGAGATGGGAATATGTGATCATGCTGAGAAGAAGAACAAAAGCATAGTGTCACACCCCAAATTTTGACCCCTTAGATATTCATCATCATTCTAGGATTATATGCATTTGATTATTTAACCTTAACCTACTTCAAGTTTTTCTTTGTTAAGTTACAGGTGAACCAGGGTTCCATACAGCCGGAAATCGAGGTTTCAATGATTTAATCAATCAGGGTGTTGGATTGTTTCTCCATAAAACAAGTATCAACTTCATAAAATATGCTACATTGGGTCAAGCATAAAACCAATTTGAGGTTTTCACGCAAAGATCGGGAACAGTGAAGTTCAGGATACCTGATTAGGGTTTTCAAGTAGGAAAAGTCAATTGTGGTTTGACTTTTGATTTAAAAGGTGTTACAATGGTGGGATCATGGTCCATAAGGTTCATATGACTTATTCAAGTCCCCTCAAGAAGTTTCAAAGTCTCGGAAGACCCAGCACAACAACAGACGACTCGATCGTCATCGATCGATTGTTCAGTCGACCGAAAAGTCAACTCTTCACTCATAAGGAATTTTACCTCAATATATGAATCGAAAATGTTCCTAATGACATATTTCACCTACCCATAAAATTTCATGACCATTGGATCAAGGACTGAGGAGTAATCGCAAAAATCGGGAATTAGGGTTTTGAAAGGGGCAAAACCATAACTCCTTAACCACACATCCAATTGAGTTGGTTCAAAGCTCATTGGAAAGCTCTTGACAATTCCTACAAAAGTCCCAAAGTGGTCCATGATCAGAAAATGCATAGATTTGGAGTTATGATCAAATTCATTTCAAGAAGGGAAAATAACTTAGAGAAATTTCACTTTTAGGCTTGTTTTTTAGCAACTTTGAGAGGCTTTTTGGCCAAGTTCCTTTGGGAATATGAAACTCATGAAAACATGAAAGTTGTAGAGCTACATGAGGGCTTTCCAAATTGTGGTAGAACTCCTCCATAGCCCTTATGAGCTGAGAGTTATGAATTTGGCAATATGAGTTTTTAACACTTGAGTCCCACATTGACTATTCTTCACAAATTCCAATTTCAACAACTTGGGCCATCCTCAACCATTGGATCATGTTTTATTCTGATAATTTGAGGCCTAGATGAAGAGAAAACCAGAAGAAAGAAGGAATTGGTGGACTTTGCAATTTGGAGGCAAGTTGACAATATAATATTCATAAAATTGGAAAGAGAAACTTTTTGCCACTTGCACTTGTAGCTGCAATTCCCTATCTGCCTAGCCACTATAATCATCTCATGTCATTGATTTCCACTTGACTAATTCATCAGTTGAAGCAAAGCTTTGAATTTTGCAGCTGCACCAAACCCTCAAGCAAGGGTTTCCTTTTCAAAATCCCTCCAAAAGTGCCAAACTTCAAATCTGTCCTCAATCTCCATTTCCCTATAAATAGAGGCTCCCTCTATGTCATTTTCCACACCAGAGCACTCTTAAAAACCAAAAGGAAATCACAGCTCTCACTCATTTCTCACTTACCTCATTTCTCAAATTTCCAAGTTTTCACCAAAATCTGTCTTGGACAGTTGGCTGTCCAAACTCATTTCCACCCATTCCAAACCACCAAAAACCATCTGCACAATCCATAAATGTTGTGTAGAAGGTGTTCATACCCTTAAACCACCCAAAAACACCATTCTCCCAAAAGTCAACTCTCAAACCAAGCAAGTTTGACCTTGTGCTCAAAATCTGCCAAACCTCTAACCAGAGCTGTTTTCTTCATTCTAACCATCCACACACCCTTGATATATGATATAGCAACTATCCATGACATAAAACAACACAATCCTCATTTATTTTGAGTTTTGTCACAAGTTTCTTCAAGCACAAGGAAGTTGTTTTCATCAAACTTTGGTTGGATAGTAACTGAAGCATTTTCAAGGTATTCCATACTACAACAAGTTGGTATAAAGGTCTACAACAGGTTGGTGGTTATCAGCTTTTTCATTTTCTGTCATTAACATTTCTTAGTATGATTGGTGTTTAAATGAAGAATGAAGTTGAAGGTGAGAAAATACTTAGAAGGGGGGGTTGAATAAGTATGACAGAAAATAATCAAAGATAAAAACACACGTATTTTTATCCTGGTTCGTTGAACTCAACTACTCCAGTCCACCCTTTTCAAGAGTGATTTGCCTTTCTCAACAAGGACTTAATCCACTATTCAAATCAACTGATTACAAATAGCAACACCTAAGAACAACTGTTCTTAGTCTTCTCAAGAGCTACTGATCTAACCTAGATCCTCTTAAGGAAAACTTCCTTTACAAATTAATGTAATACAATGTAAGAGTAAGAAATTGCTTCTAAGAAAGCTATAAACACAACTGTGTTATTTCTCTAAGTTTAGAACAAATGTATGAACAACAAAGAATATGAGAGCTTGAGAGTTTTTCGCGTGATAGAGTTCTTGCAATAATTTTCGTCACATGAAGAATGAGCTATGATATCCTTTATATAGCCACTTGAATATTGGAGAGAATATTTTACCGTTAGAGAAGATATTTCCAATATCAAATAGTACTGTCCTTTGTACTATTGCAGCAGAGAGACGGCACACAAAATGTGGGTGTAGCAATTGTCTGCTGAGCTGTGAATTTACCATATCTGGAATGTATCAGAGGAATAATCTTCTTGCAGAGAATTTTGTCTATCCCAATTAAGGAAAGATTTGCTGGCATATTCCAACGGATATATTAAAATAATCTTCTTCAAATAATTCTTCAGATGGTTCAGATCAACAATCAATATCAGAGTCTTCAGTCTTCAGATTCTTCTGGAAACTTCAGAGCCTAAGATGTTCTTCAGATGTTGATGAATCAGAGTCTGGTGCAGCTGTGTGCTTGAAGCGTAACATGCTCTTAGATCAGAGTCTTCACTCAGATCAGAGTCTTCTCTCATTCAGAGTCTCTTCACTCAGAGTCTTCTTTCATTCAGATTCTTGATAATATATGCAGCGTGTTGTATCTTCAGAATCTTGATGACTAAGCTCTTATACTTCAGATTCTTCTAATCTTCAGATGCTCTTGAGCCATTCAGAATTTATTGTTCACATCAAATTTGCTCTTTAAGATTAAAATCTTTTGTGCCTGTAGAAAACAGTTTAGAACAAATTTAGAGAGTATAATTCTTGTATACAAATTATCATTAATGTTATCATCAAAACATAGAGATATTACTAAGACACAATCTGTGCTCTTACAATCTCCCCCTTTTTGATGATGACAAAACATGAGAAATTTGTTCAAAAAATATGAATTAAAATTACTCCCCCTGAGATTAACAATCTCCCCCTGAAATGAATACTCTAATGGAATTAGATACTTCCCTTTCTGGTTGAGTACATTTCAGATTCAGAGCCTGATTACATTTCAGATTCAGAGCCTGATTGAATCCTGGTTAACATCCTGATTGAAGCCTGGTTGACATATGTTTGACTTCTAGAGTCAAAGCTTGATGCCATATTAAAGCTTGATGCCAGATGAACAACTTCAGAACACCTGGTTGTTTATCTTGCCATTTCCTGTCTTGAGTTATCTTTTAGATCATAGTACTCAAGGTTAGATATCAGAGTCTGGTCTACTCAGATTTAGCTATTTTTGATCAGGTTCTGAAAAGATAGATCTAAGGAAAAACTTCAATGAAATTTGTCAGAGTCTGGTTAGATTCAAAGAATGTTAGTAACATGTCTGACTTAGTTCAGATAATTGCTTATAGATTTGAACAATCAGATTCTATTTTGTTTCTCCCCCTTTTTGTCATAATCAAAAAGAATTTTAAAAGACAGTAAAGATGCAGAAGAAACACATATCCAGATAAGCAAAAAGATCATTGTCATTAAGTCAAGAGAACATTCAGATTCAGATAAAAACAAACAAAACATATCAGAAGAAAATCAAAACAAAGCAGAACATGAAAAGCTTGTGCAAAACATCAAGTAGGTTTAGCAGATGAGGCTTGTTGAGAAGCAATGAGTTGCAGCAGTGCTGTAATCCTTTCTGAATTTTCATCTTGCTTAGCCATCCAAGATTTCATTTCTTCATTTGTTTTCTTTTGATCAACCATAAAATCCTTAAGTTCTTTGACATCCTTCTGAAGATCTGTAGATTCTGAAATAGCAGATTCTGAAACAATAGATTCTGGAACAATCTTAGTAACATCAGGTGCAGGAATTTCTGGAGGTGGAGGAGCTTCTAGAAGAAGAATAGGAGGAGTGTTTTTCTTAATCCGTTTTTGATAAGCAGCAAGCCTTACTTTTGACAATCTAAGACATTGAGTCCTGATTTTCAAAGCCTCCCTATTCAGTCTGTAAAGATATTTCTTCCAAACAGCATTAGCAGCCTCTTTGTCCATAGTAGTCATGCAAACATCCATAATGTCAGCAAAGTCTGAGACATTATCCTTATCAAAATCTCTTAACAGAGTATAAACACTTGATCCCAATTCTGCTTCATCAGGGATTCTGGGTTGGGTTGGTTGTGTTTGTGGTGTTTGTTCAGAAGGTTTAGGTTGTGAAGATGGATGTTCAGATGTTTGTGGTTCAGAAGGTTGAGGTTGTGAAGATGGATGTTCAGATGTTGGTTGGTTGTTTTGTGGTTCAGATGTTTGTTGGGTTTCTGTTGGTTGTGGAGTGTTTTGAATTTCAATAGGTTGTGGAGTGAGAGTTTGAGTTGGGGAATTTTGTGGAGAAGGTGGATGTTCAGAAGTTGGAGATTTAAACAGCTGTTTCCAAACACTCTCAGAACGAGGTTGTTTGAGATCATTCAAGCATTCATTAATGTAACCAGATGATTCATCATCAGATGATGTATCAGAGTGGTTAGATTTTTCAGAAGTTGAAGATAAAATGACAGACTGGTTTAAAGGTGTGATATCTAATATCTCATTAGGATTAATGAGATTTTCAGGTTGGTCAGAGTGTTCAGGGTGAACATCCTCTGGAATGGTATATTCTGGGATAGTGTTTTGTGGTTGTGGTGTTGTTTGTTGAGTTTGTTGTGGAATTTTTGTTTGTATGTTTGTTGGTTGTGGTGTATGAGTCTCAGATGGTCTAGATCTTTTAAATATAAGGGGTGAGTCAGATGGTGTGGGGGTAGCAGAATGATGAACAGGATTAGAATCAGTGTTAAATACCTGTTTCAGAGTATTTCTAATTTCTTCAAAAGTTGCTGCAGGAGGATTTGGTTGAACCTTCTTCAGCTTCTTCCTTTTCTTCTTCTTTTCAGCATCTGAATGCTTCCTTTTCTTCTGATGACCTTCACTATCAGCTTTTCTCTTACGTCTTCTTTCCCTTGTCAAATCAGGAAGAACTTGGCCTTCCTTCTGCACAAGATTGGCAGGAATCTCAACACCATCTCTTATGCAGCGAGCAACATACTCAGCAATAAGTTCTCTAGGTTCATCTGAAGTGAATAAAGGAAAATCCTCAACAGGAATCCTTCTTCCCCTAACTTCTTCAGAGTTAGTTTTCCTTGGTTTCTCAGATAAATCATCAACCAGTTTCATCCTTCTCAGAGTCAAACCGTTTATTTCAGAGCCAATGATATAATTCAGATCTTCTGTCAACCCAGCCTCTTGCAGATGCGCCACAAGTTGGTTTTCTATCAGAATATCTGAAATCAGTCTTCCCATAGGAATCCATGTTCTGACTTTTCCAAATTTATCTCTGGCTGTTTCCCTTGTTTCCTTGACGTGAGACACCAGATGATTAAACAACAGATATGGAAGATCAATCTGAATGTTTTGGTGTAAACAATACATGAAGTAAAGTTGTTCAGCATTAACATAATCAGAAGAGTTTGAAGAGGGTCTGTGAAAGACGGTGTTCATGAAAATCTTAGCCCATATCTTGTAAGTGGGTTTCAAGAACTTAACCTTCTTACAAGGTTCACCAGTGGTACAGATTTCTTGACATACATCTTTCAGGTCTTCACGCGCAGAAGACAGAGAGGTTACTCCATCAGTTGCCTTAAAACCAATGAGTTTCCTTATCAGATTTTCAGTGATAACAATCTTTTTCCCCAGCACAGAGGAGTGAATGAACTTTGGAGTAGCAAATGCATGGATCCAGAACTCCTTCACTAACTTTGGATACACAGGACCCATAAGCCTGTCAAAGTAACCGTCCCAGCCTTGTGCTTTGATTGAAGAAATCAGATCAAACCCATTTTCAGCAAGATCTTCTAAATCCACGAAACTTTCACACAGTACTTCTAGTGAATCAACAGGAGTTAGGAGAGTGCGTACTGGTTCTATGACAGTGGTAGCATCTTTGGTAGTAACAGCTTTTGAAGTAGATGCCATTGTTGATGATGATGAAGAAGATGAAGGTTTCTGAGTTCTTTTAGGGTTTGCAAAGAGAGAGAACAACAAACAAAAGCGCATATGTGTTTGAGAATGTGAAAAGTGTGAATGTGTTAAGAGAGTGGTTTATATAGACAAATAAAGCACGCATGGGAAACACAACAGATACACATAGGACACATACGCACGTTTGCATTAAATGAAAAGTAATCATTTTTAATTATGATATGACATTTGGGGGAAAATCAAGACAAATTGAGATTTTCAAAGCAATACCTTAAACGTCATAATCAGTAGGTGTACTCCATCTTTTCAGATTCTGAGTGACACGTGTTTGCTTGCATGTGATTCTATAACTCTTAAGAAATGAAACGTTTTCAACTTTCAGATCCTCTGAGATGGTCAGTATAGAGTTTCACACAAAAAAAATAATTCACAGATAAATTAAACAAGCAAAACAGATGAAATACTTCAGAGTGTTAAACACTTAGCATCTGAGAAGTTGACTCTGAGAAATATTACTCTGGACAAAAATCCATACAAATATTTTTCAGAATAAACTTAAACCTATCTTCAGCAAGGGGTTTTGTGAAAATATCTGCCCATTGATGATCTGTATCAACAAAGGCTAAATTTATTACACCCTTCTGAACATAGTCTCTGATGAAATGATGTTTAATCTCTATATGTTTGGCCTTAGAGTGTAAAATTGGATTTTTGGATAAACATATAGCTGAAGTATTGTCACAGAAGATAGAAAGATTACTCTCATAGATTTGATAATCTTCTAGTTGACTCTTCATCCAGAGCATCTGAGTGGAACATCCAGCAGCAGCAATGTATTCTGCCTCTGTGGTTGATAGTGCAATTGTTGGTTGCTTCTTGCTGTACCACGAGATCAGATGACTTCCAAGAAACTGACAGCTTCCAGAAGTACTTTTGCGCTCAACTCTATCTCCAGCATAGTCAGCATCACAGAATCCAACTAGTGAATATTTGTCAGATCTTCTGTAACACAAACCAACATTAGCAGTACCTTTCAGATACCTTAGAATCCTCTTAACAGCAGTTAAGTGTGATTCTCTAGGATCTGATTGGAATCTAGCACATAAACAAACACTAAACAGAATGTCTGGTCTAGAAGCAGTCAAATAAAGAAGAGATCCTATCATACCTCTGTAGAGTTTCTGATCTACCTTCTTACTTACCTCTTCCTTACCTAGAGTGCTTGTAGGATGCATTGGAGTCTTTGCCATTTTGCTATCCAGCATGTTAAACTTCTTCAGAAGCTCTTTAACATACTTGGTCTGATGTATGTAGGTGCACTCTGGAGTCTGATTTACTTGGATTCCCAGAAAGAATCTCAGTTCTCCCATCATGCTCATCTCAAATTCTTCCTGCATACATTTAGCAAACTCCTTTCCAAGCATAATATTTGTTGATCCAAAAATAATATCATCTACATAAATTTGACAAATCAACAAATCTTTCTTAATGGTTTTACAAAATAGTGTGGTATCCACTTTTCCTCTGATGAAATTTTTCTTCAGAAGAAAATTACTCAACCTCTCATACCAAGCTCTGGGAGCTTGTTTTAGTCCATAAAGAGATTTTTTCAGTTTGTAAACATGATCTGGAAAATTTTCATTTTCAAAACCAGGAGGTTGGTGGACATACACTTCCTCTTCTATAATTCCATTAAGAAAAGCACTTTTAACATCCATCTGATAAAGAGTGATGTTATGTTGTGCAGCAAATGAAATAAGCAAGCGTATAGACTCTAACCTTGCAACAGGAGCATATGTTTCTGTGTAGTCTATGCCTTCTTGTTGACTGTAGCCTTGAGCAACCAGTCTTGCTTTGTTCCTTTCAACTTCTCCTTTTTCATTAAGTTTATTTCTGAAAACCCATTTTGTTCCAATGACATTGAAACCTTTAGGTCTTGGAACCAGATCCCAGACTTCATTCCTTGTGAATTGATTCAGCTCCTCTTGCATAGCTAAAATCCATTCATTATCTTCCAGAGCCTCATCAACAGATGTTGGTTCTATAATTGACACTAAGCCACAGAAGGAAGATTCAGAAGTTCTGAGAAATGCTCTTGTCCTTATTGGATCATCTTTCTTTCCAATTATCACATCCTCTGGATGAGAAGCTTTCATTCTGGAAGAAGATCCTCTGACTGTTGGTCTTTCAGAAATATGCAGATTGTCAAGTTGGGAAGTTAGAGGCGTAGCATCTGGGTTTGCTTCAGAGTCTTTGTCTTCAGTCTTGTCTGCCTCTGAGCCTTCAGAGTCTGTGAGAATAACTTCTCTATCTGCAGAACTTTCAACTTGCTTTGGCTTTTCAGAGCCAAGCTTATCATCAAATCTAACATGAATAGATTCTTCCACAATCTGTGTTTCAGTATTGAATACTCTGTAGCCTTTAGAGCGTTCAGAATAACCAAGCATGAAACACTTCTGTGCTTTGGAATCAAACTTGTTCAGATGATCTTTAGTGTTAAGCATATAACAAATACATCCAAATGGATGAAAATAAGCAATGTTGGGCTTTCTGTTTCTCCACAATTCATAGGGAGTCTTTTCCAGAAGAGGTCTTACAGACACTCTGTTCTGAATATAACATGCTGTATTTATTGCTTCTGCCCAAAAGTATTTTGCCAGATTTGTCTCGTTGATCATGGTTCTGGCCATTTCTTGCAATGTTCTATTTTTCCTCTCTACAACTCCATTTTGTTGTGGAGTTCTAGGACAGAAGAAATCATGTGCAATTCCTTTTTCAGAAAAATATTTTTCAAAATATTTGTTTTCAAATTCACCACCATGATCACTTCTGACTTTAATAATTTTGCATTCTTTTTCAGTCTGGACTTGATTGCAGAAGTCAATGAACACAGAATGAGACTCATCCTTGTGTTTTAGAAACTTTACCCATGTCCATCTGCTGTAGTCATCTACAATGACTAACCCATACTTCTTGCCTCTGATGGATGCAGTTTTCACTGGTCCAAACAGATCAATATGAAGTAATTCCAATGGTCTAGAAGTAGAAACAACATTTTTTGGTTTAAAATGAGATTTTGAAAATTTACCCTTTTGACATGCGCCACACAGAGCATCTGAATTGAACTTCAGATTAGGGAGTCCTCTGACCAGATTGAGTTTATTAATCTGAGATATACGTCTCATATTAATATGTCCCAATCTTCTATGCCAGACCCATTGCTCATCATTCACAGATAAAAGGCATTTTACATTTTGAACTTTAAGTTCTGAAAGGTTAATTTTGTAAATGTTGTTTTTCCTCTTTCCACTGAATAGGATTGAACCATTCTTTTGACATACAGCTTTGCAACATTTTTGATTAAAGATGATATCATAACCATTGTCACTTAATTGACTTATGGACAATAGATTATGTTTCAATCCTTCAACTAACAGAACATTAGAAATAGAGGGTAGGTTACCATTACCTATTGTACCAGAGCCAATGATCTTGCCCTTCTGGTTCCCTCCAAATTTCACGTCCCCTCCAGATCTAAGTTCCAGGCTTTGGAACATAGACCTTTCGCCCGTCATATGTCGTGAGCATCCAGAGTCCAGGTACCATGATTGGTGTCTGGATTTTGCTGCTAAGAACATCTGCAACAGGTATTATTTGACTTTTAGGTACCCAGATCTTCTTGGGTCCTTTGGGGTTAGATGTTCTGTGGTTTTGCCTAAACTTCTGTTTTTCAACATAGTGTTTGTTTTGGCTAACCCTTGGCTTAAACACATAAGTACTCTTTTCAGAGCTTGTATGTTTAATATCATTCAGATGACCAAACTTAAAATGAGAATACAGAGGAGTCTTCTTGATGAAGAGTTTATCAACAGATTTTGGATTGCTTCCAGAGGAGGATTCACATCCAATGCCTCTTCTGTTGTTCCCACTAACACCATAGATCATAGAAGCCATTTTGCTTCTGTCTATGCTTTTAGTGAGGAATCTTTTAAAACTGGAGTCATATTTTTCTAAAATATTTTCACTTGACTCTGTTTCAGTATCAGATTCTTGTTGAGTTGTTTCTAAATCATTTTTGAGTTTTAAATTTATTTCTTTCTGCTCAACAAGTTCTGTTCTCAGAAGATCAATCTCAGATTCAAGATTGCTTTTCAGCTTCTTGTATTTGAGTTTAATCTTGCTGTAGCTTTCCAACATGTCAGGTAAACTTTCAACAAGTTCAGCTCTGGAGAGTTCAGAAAATACCTCTTCAGAGTCAGAGTCTGATTCTGACTCAGATTCAGATGATGACGTTCCTTCATCTTGATCATTTGTGTTGGCCATCAGCGCAACATTTGCACATTCTTCCTCAGATTCAGAAGATGATTCAGATTCATCTGAGTCATCCCATGTAGCCATCAGAACCTTTTTCTTTTTATCAAACTTCCTTTTGGGTTTTTCCTTTTGAAGTTTGGGACATTCATTCTTTTAGTGTCCAGGTTCTTTACATTCAAAGCAAGTGACCTCTTTCTTGCCAGATCTTCTGTGTCCAGAAGATTCTCTTTTTTTGATCAGATCTTTTGAAGTTGTTGAACTTCTTCCCTTTGTGCTTCCAGAGTTTGTTGATCCTTCTGGACAGCATGGATAGTTCATCTTCTTCTTCAGAAGAAGATTCCTCAGAGCTTTCTTCATTTACCTGCAAAGCTTTAACAGATTTGTTAGATTTAAAAGCTAAGGATTTACCTTTATCTTTCTTCTGGGGTTCATCTTCCTCCAGCTCAATCTCATGACTTCTCAAAGAACTGATGAGTTCTTCTAATGAGATTTTGTTCAGATCCTTGGCCAGCTTCAATGCAGTCACCATAGGTCTCCATCTGGTAGGAAGACTTCTGATGATCTTCTTGACATGATCAGATGTTGAGTAGCCCTTGTCCAGAACTTTCAACCCAGCTGTTAGAATCTGAAATCTGGAAAACATAGTCTCAATGTTCTCAGATTCTTCCATTTTGAACGCTTCATACTTCTGTATCAGCGCCAGAGCCTTTGTTTCTTTCACCTGAGAATTTCCCTCATGAGTCATTTTGAGAGACTCAAACATATCATGAGCAGTGTCTCTGTTGGTAATCTTCTCATACTCTGTATGAGAGATTGCATTAAGAAGTATGGTTCTGGCTTTGTGATGATTCTTGAATTCTTTCTTCTGCTCCTCAGTCATTGATTTTCTATCAATCTTTTTGCCATCCTTAGTAGGATGTTCATATCCATCAATGACTAAATCCCAGAGATCAGCATCATACCCCAAGAAAAAACTTTCAAGTCTATCTTTCCAATAATCAAATTTTTCTCCATCAAACATTGGAGGTTTGGTGCTGATTCTGTCTCCTTCATATTTGTTGCTTGATGTAGGAATATCACCCATATTAGCAACCAAATAAATAACAGAGTATTCTTCTCACTGGATCTTTATCTGTCACGGTTAAGTGAATGCACACTCAGAACCGGAGCTCTGATGCCAACTGAAGGTGAGAAAATACTTAGAAGGGGGGGTTGAATAAGTATGACAGAAAATAATCAAAGATAAAAACACACGTATTTTTATCCTGGTTCGTTGAACTCAACTACTCCAGTCCACCCTTTTCAAGAGTGATTTGCCTTTCTCAACAAGGACTTAATCCACTATTCAAATCAACTGATTACAAATAGCAACACCTAAGAACAACTGTTCTTAGTCTTCTCAAGAGCTACTGATCTAACCTAGATCCTCTTAAGGAAAACTTCCTTTACAAATTAATGTAATACAATGTAAGAGTAAGAAATTGCTTCTAAGAAAGCTATAAACACAACTGTGTTATTTCTCTAAGTTTAGAACAAATGTATGAACAGCAAAGAATATGAGAGCTTGAGAGTTTTTCGCGTGATAGAGTTCTTGCAATAATTTTCGTCACATGAAGAATGAGCTATGATATCCTTTATATAGCCACTTGAATATTGGAGAGAATATTTTACCGTTAGAGAAGATATTTCCAATATCAAATAGTACTGTCCTTTGTACTATTGCAGCAGAGAGACGGCACACAAAATGTGGGTGTAGCAATTGTCTGCTGAGCTGTGAATTTACCATATCTGGAATGTATCAGAGGAATAATCTTCTTGCAGAGAATTTTGTCTATCCCAATTAAGGAAAGATTTGCTGGCATATTCCAACGGATATATTAAAATAATCTTCTTCAAATAATTCTTCAGATGGTTCAGATCAACAATCAATATCAGAGTCTTCAGTCTTCAGATTCTTCTGGAAACTTCAGAGCCTAAGATGTTCTTCAGATGTTGATGAATCAGAGTCTGGTGCAGCTGTGTGCTTGAAGCGTAACATGCTCTTAGATCAGAGTCTTCACTCAGATCAGAGTCTTCTCTCATTCAGAGTCTCTTCACTCAGAGTCTTCTTTCATTCAGATTCTTGATAATATATGCAGCGTGTTGTATCTTCAGAATCTTGATGACTAAGCTCTTATACTTCAGATTCTTCTAATCTTCAGATGCTCTTGAGCCATTTAGAATTTATTGTTCACATCAAATTTGCTCTTTAAGATTAAAATCTTTTGTGCCTGTAGAAAACAGTTTAGAACAAATTTAGAGAGTATAATTCTTGTATACAAATTATCATTAATGTTATCATCAAAACATAGAGATATTACTAAGACACAATCTGTGCTCTTACAGAAGTTCACATCAAAATCTTCCAATTTGTTCTTGCCAACTGTTTTGAATATGGATTGCCATTGCTTTGATATGGTTATGTCTTGATGATAGTGTTTTGCTGAGTTTCATTTATGTCATGATTTGTTGTTGGCTGTTATCACAAAGTCCTTTGGTTTTATGTTGGTTCTGTTTCTAACAACATGAGAAAGTTTGAAGTCTTTATGAGGTTGTGACTGTTTTTGTTTTGGAACTGTTTTCAAATTGCCATAACATGTTGTATCTTTCTGTCATGAGTTATTGATGATTGTTACCACATAAATTGTACCTTGCATGATCAAGCCTGCTTTCCATTTTTCAAAACAGCCCTATGAGTATACCAATTTATGTGTTAAGTTGCTTTTGATTGATTTACCAGTTAGGAATCATTAGATAACATGATTGGAAGTTGTGTGTGGTATTTGCATGATCAAACCTGCCCTGCATTTTCAAAACAGTTTTCACTTTCAAACTTTCATTTTCAAAGCTTCATACTACCAACAGCAGACCAAATTCTGTTCTAGGTTGTTTCTTATTGATCTTTGAGCATAAATTCATTAGTGAGCATGATTAGAACTTGTGTATGATGTTTGCATAACCTGAAAATGTTCTGTTTATAACATGATATCTCTTGCTGCATAATCCATATTGCCTGAGCTGCCAACATGCCAAATCCAGTTTTGAATGATGTATGGTTAAGTTTTGAGCATGAAAGTTTCAGTTAGCATGATTGAAATGTGTGTGTGTTAAATTCATGACATGAATCCTCATTTTGATTGTGCCAGCTTGCATCATTAACTTACTTTCAAAAACAACTTTTTTTGCAAAACCACAGCTGCACACACCATACCTTTGTTCTGTTTGAAGCATTCTTGACTGATTCATGAGCATGAGATCATTTGTCAACACGTTTAAGGTTTGTATGTGATGTGTATGTAAACTGAATCTATTCATTTTGAGCTTTAAACTTGCCCCTTCATGCCATAATTGCAACCTTGGAACCAATTTTTGTTTTGTTTGATTTATGCTCAATCTTGGATTATAGAATCATCTGTTGACATGTTTACAATTTGAGTGTAATGATTGTTTGACCCGAACCTGTTCAGTTCATGCCTTGACTCCCATTATGCATTTCAAAATGCCAAATTGCACTTGTCATCGTGTTTTTAACTATGCGTATCATTTCACAATATGACTGATACATTGCATTCCTTATCAAAAATCAAGCAAGTTAGACTCAAATTTTATCAGTTTTGGTGGAGAGTTGAAAGATTTGAGATCAAACCGTTTTTTCAAATTGCCTTGTTTTGCTCTTGCACTTGCCCAGAACTCACCATGTTAAGTATGTATACTTATGGGGTGGCATCAATACACGGATGTATCGCCACCCCAGTGGTTAAGCCTCCACTCTTTCACACGCCTTGCACTGCCTGAACCTGGGTTCGATCCACAGTGGAGATCAACCCTTTTATTTATTTTTCATGTTTTGCCATGTTTTCATATTTCATCTTTTTTTTCCCTTGCTTTGCAAACGCGCCCATGTGGCTGAGTTGGTGAAGTATTATTCTTGTGATCCAAAGGTGGTGAGTTCAACACCCACCAAGTGCACTTTATTTTAATTAATTGATTTTCCATGTTTTCTTCACAAAAATAAAAAATCCATAACTTTCTCAATTTTAATCCTTTTTTAGTGATTCTTTCTGCTAAATTCTTGTGTTAATGTATATTTTCACATAATAGTATCCTTTACCTTTACCCTTTTATCCTAGCCTTAGGATTTGAGTCTCCGTGCTCACTTTTAGCGTCCCGCCGTAGACATCCTTTATTTATTTTCCTAACCTTAGAATTTGAGTCGCCGTACTCATATTTAGCGTCCCGCCGTGGACATACATCCTTTATCTGTTATCCTAACCTTAGGATTTGAGTTGCCGTACTCATATTTAGCATCCCTCCGTGGACATTCTCTACATAACAATCTCAACTTAGAATAGGAGTCGCCGCACTCCATGTAGGTACTTCTCTATGAATGCTTACATCCCTTTGGAACCTTGACCACAGTCAAGAGTTCCTCACCCCTAGCTAGGAGAATTACAGTTTCTCTGATTCCATTCCCGTTAAGATACGTAGGCACGAGATGCGATGTCTTGGCGAGCAAACTTAGTGTATATACCTTTGGGTCTTTACCCTTAGCACATTTCCTTAGCAAGCAACTTTAACATAACACAAATATTAACAAGAGGTTCCTGTAGAGTACTACAGATACTTAGGATGCTAACACCTTCCATAGGTATAACCAACCCCCGAACCTTTAGATCTCTTTGCTTAGCTTTAAGCCTTGCTTTTTGCCTAGCATTTTTATAGGTTTTTCTTTCTTTAAACCTTTCCTTTTTGGATAAATTAAAGTCCGGTTGTGAATGAATTAAAGATTCAAGTTAATCAATAGCTTGGTACCACGATTCTCACCGTAACACATAGCTTTTGTATCAAATACTGCAGAGGACTCAGATGAAGATAATGGTGGAAGTAAGGAGAATCTATCAGAAGCTATAGTTATGCTTGGAAGACAATTTAACAAACTGATCAAAAGAATAGATCATAAGACTAGACCTAATATCAAGAACATTTCCTCTGACATCAGCAAAAGAGCTAAATATAAAGATAAGTGTAATTCTAGCAAGAACACGATAGATGTTATCACGGATGTTATGACATCCAATGTAACACAGACTATTGGACTTACTAATATGCTGTAAATAGAAAGAAGTAAATAACACAAGTAATTGTTCACCCAGTTCAGTGTCAACCACACCTACATCTGGGGGCTACTAAGCCAGGGAGGAAATTCACTATCAGTAGAATTAATTCAGAGTCAAACAACCTGTTTGCACTCTTCACTTAAGACCTACCCAATGACACTTCAGTCTAGAGACCACTAGACCAGAGTTTCCCACTCACTCCCCCTCAATCACCGCAATGATATAAACCAATTAACAATTAAGATATGAAGACACACTTAAAACACACCTTGATCTTGCTTCACAGCTTTGATCAAGTGACACAGCCCTCTTGCTTAAAAGCTTTGAGTGGCACAATGAACACAACAGTTCATACACACTAAACCAATGCAATTATACAGCTGACAATTGCTTGGCATACAAGTATCCTAAGACACACGTGAAGAACCAAAATTCTTCACTCACACAATCCACGTGAAGAACAACCTCTTCACTCACAAGACATATTCTCCAGTCTCTCTCCAGAAGCTCTGCCCTATTAGGAATGATCCTTCTATTATTTATAGCAGCAAACTTGCTTTGGGCCTTGATGGAGAAACTAGGTTTACCCAAGATAAACCTCTCTTCATGAAGCTGCGCACTTATCATTAGGTCAGGAGTCTTCTATGTTATCCTCAAGAATGCCTGTTATGTCGCCTAAAATAACTATGCTTCCTGGATTGTTTCCTGAAGTATAGCCTAAGTTAATAACAAGAAAACAAACCTTGCGCGTCCTGATGTCATAACATCCAGCCATGACGTTCAGCTTCACTTACTCTTAGCTCTCCCTGCAAAACACTCTTCATGTATGTCAGAACATCAGTTGTGACATTAATACATACAACAATGTTTTGCCATAAAAGGCAGCCAATCAAGAGCATCTACAAACTCCCCCTTTGGAAATTTTTTGGCTAAAACACTCTGTTATAGTATCAGAGATTATAAGCAGCAGAAGTCTAACATATCATGCAGGAAAGCTACTAGCTACACACTATCAGTGTTGTCTACACACACTCACACTGTTAGCTCTCAGGATCAACTTGTTCACACATAATCATCTGTTAGTTAACACTAAAGATGTCACAATATGTTGAGTAACATTCTGGGTTACTCCCCCTCAACTGATGCACATCACATCAGTGCACACAACCTGCAACCAACCTGCAGTTACACAAATTCATCCAGCCTGCTCTGGATTATGGATGTTATGACATTCAGGATGACATCCTAAAGTACACAATCACCTGTGAAGCATAACATCCTATGCTACTCCCCCTGAAGAGGTGCACAGCCACATACATTCTGCAAACACCTGCCAACACACACCCTACTAGCAGCTATAATACTACTAGGTTCCATCAAGGAACGCACACATATCTAATATACATTCCTATACTCATTAGGAACTCACACAACACTAACAGCATCAACTGTTATCACACATGCACATTAGCAAAATCTTCAACCATGCACATTTGCAGCAGCCCCTGTAATCACACCTGCAACACACTTGTAGCAGCAATTCAGCCAAGAGTCTTCCACCTACTTTCAAGAGTCTTCCACCTGCTATTATCTAACACTCTCTCCCCCTTTTTAGCCACAAATTAAGATCAAACTAATAACATAGTATAGATCATAATGAGTAACATTACACATGTTTGGGGTCATTACAAACAAAAACTGCTCATGAAGAGCATCACAAATTATCAGGTTGTCACAGAAGTCAAAACAAAAACAATGAAATAATTAAACCAACGACACACCATTCTCATCTCAGCAACCAGCAGCCTGAGCTCCTTTGCCGTCTATCAGCGCACATTATTCATCTTCCTCAAAGGAACTGGAATCACTATCATCTGAATCTGACAATGAGATGTCCTTATTGATGTCATCAGGGTCGTCCTCTGGCATATTAGAATTGTGATGTGGATCCATGCGAGCCAGGGGAATACTGATGCCCCGAAAAGGCAGTCCTTTCTTGAGTATATCATCGAAATTTCCCCAATGGATTTGTCCACGTATGCCGAGCCTTCCCTGTCTCTGATTTGCCTAAGTTCTTCAGCAGTGGGAGGAGGATACTTGCGCTTGGGTTCTTCAGCAGTGGGAGGGGCACCTTTCAAGGATTTGGGAGGGTTCTTGGATGAAGAGGCATCATGATGGAAAGACGTCTTGTTGCGGAGTGCAGACTGAGAATTCTGTAGAGTGGAGGAGACAGAGAAAATTGTATATGCAGTGATATAGCACGTTTGTGTGGAATGGAGAGTTTTTATGGTCAAGGCCGTGGACTGCATTGAAGTTTTAAAACTCTCACGTGCCAGTAATTGTTATGAGTCCTCATACATGCAAATACCCAATTTTCCTCTTAGATTCTCAAATTGAGCAGCATCTAGAGCCTTTGTAAATATGTCAGCTAGCTGTAGTTCAGTAGACACATGTTTCAAGGAAATCACTTTGTCTTCCACAAGGTCTCTTATGAAGTGATGTCTTATATCTATGTGCTTAGTTCTGCTATGCTGGATTGGGTTCTTGGAAATATTGATAGCACTGAGATTGTCACAGTACAATGTCATGACATCCTGAGTGACATTGTATTCAGTTAACATTTGCTTCATTCAGACAAGCTGAGAACAACTACTACCAGCTGCTATGTATTCAGCTTCAGCAGTGGATAATGAGACACAATATTGCTTTTTGTTGAACCAAGATATGAGGTTGTTCCCTAAGGAGAAGCATCCACCAGAGGTGCTCTCTCTATCATCAGCACTTCCAGCCCAGTCAGCATCACAATATCCAGATAATGTAGGATCACACCCATGAGAGTAAAGTATACCATAATCACAAGTTCCATTCACATATTTGAGAATCCTTTTGACTTGATTTATGTGACTTACCTTAGGATTTGCTTGATATCTGGCACATACACCAACTGCAAATGCAATATCAGGTCTATTGGCTGTTAGATACAACAAGCTTCCAATCATGCTTCTATACAGGCTTTGATCCACACTAGTACCACTTTCGTCTTTTGATAACTTTAGATGAGTGGGTGCAGGTGTTCTTTTGTGACCAGCATTGTCCATCCCAAACTTTTTGACTATGTTTTTGGTATATTTACTTTGGGAGATAAATATAGAATCTTCCATTTTCTTGACTTGCAGTCCAAGGAAGTAAGTTAATTCACCACACATGCTCATTTCAAACTCAGATTGCATGTGATTGACAAATTATTTCACCATTTTTTCTTACATCCCTCCAAACACTATGTCATCCACATAGATTTGTGCAATCATGGTTTTTCCACCTCCATCCTTTACAAAAAGGGTTGTGTCTATCCCTTCTTTCTATATCCATTGGTGGTAAGAAATTCAGTCAGTCTCTCATACCAAGCTCTAGGAGCTTGCTTTAATCCATACAGTGCCTTCCTCAACTTGTATACATGGTCTGTCAAGTTAGGATCCTCAAATCCCTTTGGTTGTGCCACATATACTTCCTCATTCAGATATCTATTCAGAAAAGCACTCTTCACATCCATTTGAAATAGTTTAAATTTCAGGATGCAGGAAATTCCTAACAACAGCCTGATTGACTCAAGTCTTACAACTGGTGCAAAAGTTTCATCAAAGTCAATTCCTTCAACTTGAGTATAACCCTGTGCCACTAATCTAGCCTTGTTTCTGGTTACAACTCCTTGTTCATCAGACTTGTTCTTGTAAATCCACTTGGTTCCAATGATGTTTGTTCCTTTAGGCCTTGGGACCAATCCCCACACTTCATTTCTTTAAAACTGTTCCAACTCATCTTGCATGGCCTTGATCCAATATTCATCAGCTAAAGCCTCCTTCACATTTTTGGGCTCAATCTTGGATACAAAGCATGAATTTGAGATGATCTCTCTGGTTCTGGTTCTTACACCACTGTTGAGGTCTCCAATGATAAGATCTTTGAGATAATCTTTAAGGATCCTGATAAAAGGTTCTCTGTTGAGAGTTTCTAATTCATAATCAGGAGTTACATCTTGAACATCTCCAGAATTGACTAAATCATCAGCTGGTGTCTCAAGCAATGTTCCAACATCCTCTATGACATTGATTTCTTCAGGCTGATCATTAATAATAACATTAACGGATTCCATCAGGACTTTTGTTCTGGAGTTGTATACTCTGTAGGCTCTGCTGTTAGTAGAGTATCCCAGAAATATGCCTTCATCACTTTTGGGATCCATTTTCCTCCTTTGTTCATGATCTGTCAAGATGTAACACCTGCTCCCAAACACATGGAAATACTTCACAATTGGTTTTCTTCCTTTTCATAATTCATACAGAGTGGAAGATGTTCCCTTTCTCAAGGTAACTCTGTTGTGAACATAGCATGTTGTATTCATTGCCCCAGCCCAAAAGCACATAGGTAATTTCTTTGCGTGAATCATTGCTCTGGCAGATTCTTGAATAGTCATGTTTTTCCTTTCTACTACTCCAGTTTTTTTAGGAGTAATAGGGGAGGAGAATTCATGACTGATACCTTCTGTTGAGCAGAACTCAGCAAATTTAGAGTTTTCAAACTCCTTTCTGAAGGTGAGAAAATACTTAGAAGGGGGGTTGAATAAGTATGAAGATAAAACTTAGAAATAAAAACTCAAGGATTTTTATCCTGGTTCGTTGAACTCAACTACTCCAGTCCACCCAATCTAGAGTGATTTGCCTTTCTCAAACAAGGACTTAATCCACTATTTAATCAACTGATTACAATAGTAAGCACTAAGAAAAACTGTTCAAAGTCTTCTCAAGAACTACTGATCCTAACTGGATCTTCTTAAGGTTCTTTTACAATCAAATGTAATAATAATACAAGTGTTAAAATGCTTCTAATAAAGCTTTATCACAACTGTGATTTTTCACTTAAGATGAAGAACAATGAAATAATTTCAGCAAGAATGTATGAGTTATATGAGAGCTTGTAATAATTCTTTCCAAGTATTTCGTCAACAGAAGAAGATGAATGGAGTCTTACTTTTATAGGCACAGAGATCCAAGAGCTTTTTACATTGAGAACAGTGTACCAAAAAGTTCTGAGCCTTTTTGTCTTCACATCATATGACCTTTCCTAGAAGAAGAATGCACATAAAAATCCTTTTTGTCTGTGTTCTTGTGTCTAGCATAAATAAGGAAATAGTCGTTTGGTTATTCCAACGGACATAATCTTTGAATTCTTCTTCAACAAGTTTCAGCAAAGTATTAGAGCTTTGACAGATCAGAGCCTACTAATATTCATCAGAGTTTGCTGAATCAGAGTCTTTGCAGCAAGTGTGTTTTTAGCGTGTATATGTTCAGAGCAGAGTTTTGAATCAGATCCTCAGTACTGGTAGCGTTAGTACTATCAGAGTCTTTTGAAGTAACTGTGCTTGAAACTCTTCATACAGAATTCCTCATTTCTTCAGATGCTTCTGGCTTCTGCTTCAGATTCTTCTGTAGCTTCTGCTTCAGATTCTTTTGTAGCTTCTGCTTCAGATTCTTCTATAGCTTCTGCTGAAGGTTCTTCTGGAGGCAGCGCTCAGAAACTTCTGGAAACAGCGTTCAGAATCTTCTAAGAGATGCTTCTGACGCTTCAGAGCCTTGCATATTTCTTATGTTCAGGTCTAATTTGCTTCTGGAGTAATATTCACTTTAACATCTGCAGCAAACATTCTCAAACAAATCTTAGAGTATATAATTCTTTAATACAAAATTTCATAATAGTTATCATCAAAACATAGAGATATTATTAAGAACCAATATGTGTTCTAACAATCTCCCCCTTTTTGATGATGACAAAAACATCAGAAATTTTGTTCAATAGAAAGTAAAGTAATTATGACTCCCCCTGAGATGATGAATCTCCCCCTGAATTTAATACTAAGAAGGAATATAAACTTCTCTTTTTACATGAGTATTCTTTTCAGAATCAAAGCCTGAATGTTCTAAACATTAGATCTTGCATGTTTCAGAGTCAGAGTCTGATAAGTTAAATATGATCTGGGAGTCTCAGAGTTTCTTTTAAAGGATATGTCAGATTTATCAAACGTTCTGAAACACTAAGAGTTTACGTTAGTTATAATTGATATGTCTGAAGTTTCATTTAGGTAGAGTTTATTGAACAGTCAGATCCATTTTCTCCCCCTTTTTTGTCATAATCAAAAAGTAAAAACTTTAAAAGACAAATAAAAGGAAATAGAAAAGATAAATCATGTAGAGAAAACACTGAGTCATTCATTCATATAGAGCAAAAGATACAAAACATCAGATAAACAACAAGTACAGGTGCACAAACATCAGATGCAAAAAAAATAAACTAAGTTTGTTTGGACAAAATCATCTTCAACAGGTTAGTGATCTCAGAGGAAGACAGTTCTTGCTTTGACATCCACTTAGCCATGGTTTCATTATTCTGATCTTGTTTGAACATCTATTGAGCCATGTCTTCAGACTTCTGATCTTGCTTGGCCATCCATGACTTAATCTCAGATTGACCAGCTTCCAGAACTGCAATCTTATCTTCAAGATCTGGATTCTCTTTCTTGACCTTGATGAAGAAGGTGGGGCAGAGCCTGAAGCAGGAACAGAGTCAATTTCCATAGGAGATGCAGAGTCAGAAGCATCAGATCCAGAGGGATGTTCCACAAGAGTCATAGCCAGAGGGTTTTCTTTAGATGCAGATTCAGCAGTCACTTCTGTATCACATACTTCAGAGGATGAAGGAACATCTTCAAGAAGCAATGGTTCAAATCTTTTAACAGTCCAGAGCAAGCTTCTAGTAGTCTCAGCAAATCTGAGCTTCGCATCATCAGAACATACATTCTTCAGATTTGAGGCTACAGTATTGAATCTGTTGATGAAGATATTCCAGATAGCATCAGATTCATTTGCATCCATTGTTGATAAGCACTTCTTCTGAACAGAGCCTAAATGCATCTTTATTTCTTTCATAAAACTTATAAATAAATGATCAACATTCAGCCTAGTTTTTGGTTTCAGAAGGGTTTCCAAGGTGAATGGCTTGTATTAAGGTGAAGGTGGAATGGTAAATTCTGGAATGATGACCAGAGGGCGAGGGTAGAAGGGTATGGATGGAGAATCAGATGAAATGACAGTTTTTGATCTGATTAAGGCATTCAGCAAAAATGGTTTTGCATTTGATGCATAGGAAACAACATCAAATGTGGTAGAAGTGTAAGGAATGAACGCAAATTTATCAGATAAAAGAGATTCTGATGAAATCATTTTTGGCAGTTCTTTTATATATGTTTGGAGAACAGATGGTAGAATAATGGAAAGCTTGGGTTTAAAAAGGGTGATAGTGTCAGATGGTTCAATTCTGGTATAGAAATTTTTGAATTTGAAACCAGAGGGAAGTTTGTCAGAGGGAAATGGTTAACACGAGGCAAAGGATACACATTCAGATGTCCTTGGCTTAGGTGTTGGGATGGGATTGGGAATGAGAATTTCAGAAGAAATAGGTGGTTCTGGTTGGTTAGCTTCAAAAGTTCTGAGAGAGGGAGGTGAAAGAATATTTGGATGGATATCAGATTCTGATGAGTTTGAGGATGTGGTTGGGGTACAAGACGTAGAAGACACTTCAAACACAATCTTGAGAGGTGTAACATTTAGAACCTCTGTCTCAGATATATTTGTTTTCGGAGGATTGGTTGGTTCTGGTTGATTCTCAGAAGGTTTTGATGGAGGTTCAGATACAAGTGGTTCAGAGATAGGTGGTTCAGAAACAACTTGTTCAGATGCAATAGGATCAGATGCAACTAGATCATATTGTATAGGTTCAGATGGGGGAGTAACAAAAGTTTTTAGTGGAGTAGTAGAAATAGGATTAGATGATTTTTGTGGGGAAAGAACTTTTGATGGTTCAGATTTTTGAGATGGAGCAGGAATAAATTGTTTTTGAGTGGGAGGGGGTTTTGGAATAGAACTAAATGTTGATTCATTTATAACAATTTTAGAGAAAGAGGATACAGATGTTTTAGTAACTTTAGTCTTGATACGTTTGGTGGGAACAGAGGGAACTTCTCCAGAAGCTTTTCTCTTGATCTGCTTCTGTGGCTTGTCAGCAACTTTTGCCTTCTTCTGAGCAGCAACTTCTTCTGCCTCTGATTGACCTATTTTCCTTGTGTTCTCATTGTATACATCTGGCATTGGTTCTCTTGCTCTTTTCAGAATGTCTGCAGGAATGGGTGTTCCATCTGCTTTGCATGAATCAATATATCTCACAATTATATCTCTTGGTTCTTCAGCACCAAACAGTGGAAAATTTTCAATTGGAATCCTCTTCTGACTGATTTCATAAATATTCAGCTTCTTGGGTGCAGCTGTGAGTTCATCTACAATTTTTAGTCTCTGAAGACTCTTTGCATTCAGAGGTTTTCCAACAATGGATTCAAGTTCATCCTTAACTCCAGCTTCATATAGAGCAGTCACCAGACCATTCTCTGTCAGAATGTCTGAAATCAACCTTCCAAAAGGAATCCATGTCTTGATCTTCTAACCCTTATCCTTTACAGATTCTCTTGAAGCATTGATATGGTTCCACAGATGCATAAAGAGAATGTAAGGAAGATCTACCTTTGTACTCTGACTTAAACCGTACATGAAGTAGAGTTGTTCATTGTTCACATAATCTGGAGAATTGGTAGATTTTCTGTGATGGATGCATCCCAGAAAAATCTTTGCCCAGATTTTGTAGTCAGGCTTCAGATCTTTAAATTTGTTAGAGACCTGTCCAGAAGTGATGACTTCCTCATAAACTTCCTCCATGTCCACACGCCTAAATGGCAGATGACATACTCCATCAGTCTCCTCATACCCTTCTGAACATAGACTCTGATGAAATGATGTTTAATTTCTATATGTTTTGCCTTAGAGTGTAAAATAGGGTTTTTAGACAAACATATAGCAGAAGTATTATCACAAAATATAGAAATATTACTTTCAAAAATCTGATAGTCTTCTAGCTGACTTTTCATCCAGAGCATCTGCGTGCTACATCCAGCAGCAGCAATATATTCTGCCTCTGTAGTTGACAGTGCAATTGTGGGTTGCTTCTTGCTGTACTAAGAGATTATATTTCTTCCTAGAAATTGACAACTTCCAGAAGTACTTTTTCTTTCCACTTTGTCTCCAGCGTAATCAGCATCACAGAATCCAACTAATTTGAAATCATCAGATTTTCTGTAACACAAACCCACATTAGAAGTACCTTTCAGATACCTTAGAATCCTCTTAACAACTGTTAAGTGTGATTCTCTAGGATCTGATTGGAATCTTGCACACAAGCATACGCTGAACAAAATGTCAGGTCTAGAAGCAGTTAAGTAGAGAAGAGATCTTATCATACCTCTGTAGAGTTTCTGATATACTTTCTTACTTACCTCTTCCTTACCAAGTGTACTAGTTGGATGCATGGGAGTCTTTGCCATCTTACTATCAGTCATGTTAAACTTCTTCAGAAGCTCTTTAACATATTTGGTCTGATGAATGTAAGTGCACTCTGGAGTTTGGTTGACTTGAATTCCCAAAAAGAATCTCAATTCTCTCATCATGCTCATTTCAAATTCTGCATGCATACATTGAGCAAACTCCTTTCCCAGCATAATATTGGTAGATCCAAATATAATATCATCCACATATATTTGACAAATTAGAAGATCTTTCTTAAATGTTTTACAAAAGAGTGTTGTGTCCACTTTGCCTCTGATGAAATTTTTCTCCAAAAGAAAATTTCTTAATCTCTCATACCAAGCTCTGGGAGCTTTTTTTAAACCATAAAGAGATTTCTTTAGTTTGAAAACATGTTCTAGAAACTTTTCACTTTCAAAACCAGGAGGTTGGTGAACATAAACTTCTTCTTCTATAATACCATTTAGAAAGGCACTTTTAACATCCATCTGATATAGAGTGATGTTAAACTGTGCAGCAAAAGAAATGAGTAAACGAATAGACTCTAACCTTGCTACAAGAGCATAAGTCTTTGTATAATCAATTCCTTCTTGCTGACTATAACCTTGAGCAACAAGCCTTGCCTTATTTCTTTCAACTTCTCCTTTCTCATTAAGCTTGTTTCTGAAGACCCATTTAGTTCCAATTATGTTGAATCCTTTTGGTCTTGGAACTAAATCCCATACATCATTTCTTGTGAATTGATTGAGCTCCTCTTGCATGGCAATGATCCAGTCATTGTCTTGCAGAGCTTCATCCACAGAAGTTGGTTCAATTACTGGCACCAACCCAAATAATGATGCTTCAGATGATCTGAGGAAGGATCTTGTTCTGATAGGGTCATCCTTCTTTGCAATGATCACATCCTCTGGATGAGAGGCTTTGATTCTGGAAGATGATCCTCTAACAGTTGATTCTTCAGAAATGTTTAAGTTATTCATCTGAGAAGCTAAAGGAATTGCATCTGGTGTTTCTTCAGGTTCCTTCACTTGAGCTTTGTCTGCCTCTGAGCCTTCAGAGTCTGTGAGAATTACTTCTCTATCTGCAGAACTTTCAAACTGCTTTGGCTTTTCAATGCCAAGCATATCATCAAATCTAACATGAATAGATTCTTCCACAATCTGTGTTTCAGTATTGTATACTCTGTAGCCTTTAGAGCGTTCAGAATACCCAAGCATGAAACACTTCTGTGCTTTAGAATCAAACTTGTTCAGATTCTCTTTAGTATTCAACATATAGAAAATACATCCAAAAGGATGAAAATATGAAATGTTGTGCTTTCTGTTCCTCCACAATTCATAGGGAGTCTTTTCCAGAAAAGGTCTTACAGACACTCTGTTCTGAATGTAACATGCTGTGTTTATTGCTTCTGCCCAAAAATGCTTTTCCAGATTAGTCTCATTGATCATGGTTCTGGCCATTTCTTGCAGAGTTCTATTTTTCGTCTCTACAACCCCATTTTGTTGTGGAGTTCTAGGACAGGAAAAATCATGAGCAATGCCATTTTCATTAAAATATTTGTTTTCAAATTCACCACCATGATCACTTCTGACTTTTATAATTTTGAAATCTTTTTCATTCTAAACTTGTTTACAGAAGTCAAAGAACACAGAATGTGACTCATCCTTGTGTTTTAGGAACTTTACCCATGTACATCTGCTGTAGTCATCAACAATGACTAATCCATACTTCTTGCCTCTGATGGATGCAGTTTTCACTGGTCTAAACAGATCTATGTGAAGTAATTCTAATGGTCTTGAGGTTGATACAACATTTTTAGATTTAAAAGAGGATTTTGAAAACTTTCCCTTTTGACATGCTTCACAAAGATCATCTGAGTTGAACTTCAGCTTAGGAAGTCCTCTGACCAGATTGAGTTTATTAATTTGAGATATATGTCTCATATTAATATGCTCCAATCTTCTGTGTCAGACCCATTGCTCATCATTAACAGACAAGAGGCATTTAACATTTTTAATTTTAAGTTCTGAAAGATTTATTTTGTAAATGTTGTTCTTCCTCTTTCCATTGAATAGGATTGAGCCATCCTTCTGACTAACAGCTTTACAACATTGTTGATTAAAGATTATATCATAACCATTGTCACTTAATTGACTTATGGACAATAGGTTATGCTTTAATCCTTCTACAAGAAGAACATTAGATATAGAGGGAAGGTAACCATTACCAATAGTACCAGAGCCAATGATTTTGCCCTTCTGATTCCCTCCAAACTTCACTTCTCCTCCATATTTAAGTTCCAGGTTTTGGAACATAAATCTTTCTCCCGTCATGTGACGTGAGCATCCAGAGTCCAGGTACCATGACTGGCGTCTTGACTTTTCTGCTAAAAACATCTGCGATAGGGATAATCTTATCCTTAGGTACCCAGATCTTTTTGGGTAGGGGTGTACGCGGGTTGGGTTGGACCGGGTTCGCCTTAACCCGTTACCCAACCCGCTCAACTTTCAATGGGTTGGGTTTATCATCAAACCCGTAATTCTACTTTAAAAACCGACCCGAATCAACCCGGATATTTACGGGTTGGGTAGGGTTGGGTCCACGGGTTGTGTATATAATAATTATTATTTTCAATTTAAAAAATCTATAACACAATTCAATATAATTTTGCATATTTCAAACAATTAAATTATTTACGTAGTGGAGACAAATCCTACATATAAAATAGAATAATTAAAAATATAACAATTAAAATTTTGAAATGTATTTTCTTTGTCATAAAAAATATTAAGATACATATACACCATTAATTATTTATATATTTTCATTAATATACCTTAATTTATAAAAATTTATTAGTTATTTTGATACTCAAATGTTATCCATTACAAATATATATCAACATATGTAAAACAAATATATAATAATATACAATATATATTAGTTGTTTTGATACTCAAATGTTACTTTTTCTAGCACATGCTTAAAAGTAGGTTCGTAAACTATCATATATATTAACACTTAATAATATATAAAATTCCATAAAATATCATTTCCATAAAATTCATACATTCTAAATAATTCAAAAGCAAATAAACATCACTTAGTCTTAAAATGACATAGATGTATTGGTCCAATATTGGTCTAATAGCACCAAAATCTAACAGCAACTATAAAAGATTCCAGCACCAGCAGTGAAAGGTTTAGCAACAACAGAAAATCCAGCAACAGTAGCTGTAAAAGATTCCAGCAACAACAATGAAACGTTTAGCAACAACATAAAATCCAGCAACAACAGTTAAAAGTTTAAGCAACAATAGTCAAAAGAAGAAGAAAAAAAAACAACACTAGAAAATACCTTAAAATCTAGTAGTAACAGTTGTATTGAGCTCAACCGCAGTAATGTCAACATCAATAGAAACTAATCCAGCTAACTCTATATATGTAAACACAAACAACTAATAAGAATAATGTAATGTAATACTAAAATAAAATAGATTTTAAAATTCAAACATATAATTCATACCTGACTCAATCTTTTCCAATTCAACCAACTCTTTTTCTAAATCAATGACCTTAGGAGATTTGATCCAATTTTGAGTACAAATCAAAGCTTCAACGGTAGAGGGATTCAAGGAACTACGAAATGAATCAAGGACACGACCTCCTGTACTAAAAGCGGATTCAGAAGATACAGTGGATACAGGGATAGCCAATATATCTCTAGCTATGCGGGAAAGCACATGATATTTATTTGTTTTTCCTTTCCACCAAGTGAGAATATTAAATGTAGGAGAATCATCTTCAACACCATCCTCCAAATACCTTTCCAACTCATTTTTTTGCACTTCACATTGTTTTTTCTTCATATTCATTCTAAACAAATTGTCCCAATCTTCATCATCTTCACCATTTTCAATTCTAGAATGAGAGGCAATGTTTGAAGATGAGGCATTGGAACCACCATCATGAGAAACAGGATACAAAAATAAATAGTGCTCAAACAATTTAGCAATGAGAGATTTCAATTTCTTTAACATATCCTCTGACAATTTTTCACCATACATCCGAGTAAAACAAAATTCAATATAGTCAAGCTTATAACGAGGATCAAGATAAATAGCAACAAAGAGAAGATAATTTATTGTATTGCTTTCCCAATACTTGTTGTACTTCAATTATATATTTGCTGTCATGGTTTTCAAAATTGGATCACTAACATTGTGCCTCCATTTATTCAACGTTTTTTTTTAATATCCATCAACTGTTTGAAAAAAGAGTTAGCAGTAACATGCAATGACCCAGAAAAAGAAAGTGTGGCATCATAAAAAGTTTTCAAAAACTTCACAAAAATACGAGCTCGTTCCCAATCAGCTCGATTAGGACATCCTTTCGACTCAATACGGAGATTAGTTAAAAATGCAACATCAGCAATTTCTAAGCGGTAAAATGCATGTTCATACTTTTCAGCGATGTTCAACATTAAATAAGTAGAGTTCCATTTGGTTTCTACATCTAGTGTTACCAATGCTTTAGAACATACACCAATAGCTTCTGCACACTTCTTGAAAGTAGCCAACCTACTAGGAGAAGCCTTGACAAACTTACATGCAGCCCTAATTCTTTTAACAGATTCATCAATATCCTTTATTCCTTCTTTGACAATCAAGTTTAATATGTGAGCACTACATCTCATATGCAAGTACTCCCCATTAAACAAAGTACAACCATTCCAAAAACTCATGCCTCGATTTAAATAATCAATTGCCAAATTGTTAGCACTTGCATTATCAACAGTCACACAACATATAGACTTGATACCCCATTCCTTCATGCAATTTTCTAATGTTATCCCTATAGTTTCACCTTTATGGTCAGCAATTATACCAAAGCTTAATATACTCTTCTTTAAATTCCACTCGTCATCAATATAGTGAGCTGTAACACACATATAATTCATATTATGAATCGATGTCCAAGTATCAGTGGTAAGAGACACCATTTGTTTATTAGCAGACAACATAGATTTCAATTTTTCTTTCTCATCGAAGTACAAGCATAAACAATCTCTGGCAACAGTGACACGAGATGGAATTTTGAATCTTGGTTGAGCCTCTTTCATGAACATATTAAATCCTTCATTTTCAACATATTTAAAAGGGAGCTCATCAATGATTATCATCTTTGCAAGTGTTAATCTAGTCCTCTCTTGATTAAAATCAACAAGTTTCAAGCTAACACTATTAGGATCATCCTCACTTTCTTTTCCAATAGCTATAGTTTTTTGTTTCTTATCAACTACCCTATTTGGATTTTTCAGGCACACTTTCAAATGTTTATGCATATTAGTAGTGCCATGACTACCACTATTTGCAGCATATTGTTTCCCACAATACTTACATATAGCCTTATCATTAACCCTTTTAAAATCTTTCCAAACTGTAGAAGGTTTTCTAGAGGGTTTTCTTTTGCTTACCTCTATTAGTGCACTTGGTGGCAATGATGACAACCCTTCTCCTTGTATTTGTTGAACTTCTTGCTTTTGTTCAAGTGGATGAGCAACATCTTCACTGACAATTTGTGATTGTTCCATTTCCATTTTCTATAAAAAAATGATTTTTAATATAAATTATTATTAAAACAACATTAAACAAAATATATTTAAATTAATAATATGAAACAGAACAAGACTTTGCATCAAAATATATTTTCATCATATGAAACAAAATAGTACTTTGCATCATATGAAACAAAATAGTACATTACATTGAACCTATCATCATATTTTGCATTGATATAAAACTATTGAAGTACATACTGTAAAAACAATATATTGCATTGAAATAAATATATTGTAGAACTATAAAAAGTATAAAACCTTATTCAATATGGAGACGAAACTATGAGAGAGTCAAAGTATAGACTGTGGATTTTCGAAAGCAAGATGGAATTGGAATGTGAGAGAGTAAAATGAAAAAAAAAATCGTGAGAGAAAGAGGAGTGGTGACGTTTGAGATTTGCCGTAGTAAAAAAATAGGGTTAGGTTAAGTGGTATTGTCTTTAGTTTAGTAAGTTTCTAATATATACTTAATTATTATTAGTTAATAAAGATTCATTAAAAAAATAAAAAGGCAGTAAAGTGTAAACTAGAAGTGCATAAGTCAAGCAAGCATGATTAATATTAATAATAATGTTTAATTATAATAATAATAATAATTTAATGTGTGATTGGAAACTGGAAGGAAAGTGCAAAAGATCTTTGTGTACGTTACAATTTACAAAGTTATAGCAACTTTAAAATTTATAAATAATAATAATATAATAATAATAATAATAATTAATTATGCCACGTCAACGGGTTGGGTCAACGGGTTCATGGGTTTAGAAACTAAAACCCAATACCCGAACCAAATCTATACGGGTTGTTACGGGTTGGGTCGGGTATACCCGTAAATGAATGGGTCTGGGTAATTAGTGGGTTGGTTCGGTTTGGGTAGGCGGGTTTACGGGTCGACCCGCACCCATGAACACCCCTATTTTTGGGTCCTTTTTGGTTAGCTGCCTTGAAAGTTGGTCTGAACTTCTGTCTTTTTACAACAATATTGTTCTGACTTACTTTTGGCTTAAGCACAGGAACATTCTGATCAGAACGTGTGTGTTTAATGTCATTCAGATGACCAAACTTGAAATGAGAGTACAAGGGAGTTTTCTTGATAACAAGTTTATCAACAGGCATTGGATTTAAATCCTTTCCAGAGGAGGATTCATATCCAATTCCTTTCCTGTTATTTCTGCTAACCCCATAGATCATAGAAGTCATTTTGCTTCTGTCTATGCTTTTAGCAAGAAATTTCTGAAAGCTAAAGTCATATTCTTCTAAAATGTTTTTGCATTTAGACTTACTTTCAGATTCAGAGTTTTGTTGAGCTATTTCAAACTCAGCTTTCATTTTTAAATTGTTTTCTTTTAGCTCAGCAAGTTCTGATTTTAATAGACTATTCTCAGAGCCAAGATTGCACTTAAGCTTCTTGCATTTGAGCTTAATCTGATTATAATTTTTCAGGACTTCAGATCCTCAGTACTGGTAGCGTTAGTACTATCAGAGTCTTCTGAAGTCTTATTTATATATATAAGACTTTAATAAGCTCTTCCCTAGTGAGATCAGAAAGTACCTCTTCTGAGTCAGATTCAGAATCAGACTCAGATCCAGATGATTCTTCATTCTGATCTTCAATGCCTGCCATTAGAGCCATGTTGGCGCATTCATCTTCAGATTCTGATGAGGATTCAGATTCATCAGAGTCATCCCAAGTTGCCATTAGAACCTTCTTCTTTTATTCAAACTTCCTCTTTGGCTTTTCTTTAAGAAGCTTTGGACATTCACTCTTGTAATGGCCAGGTTCTTTGCATTCAAAGCAGACAACTTGCGCTGATCTGGTCCAGAGGACTCCTTGCGCTGATCTGGTCTTTTGAAGTTCTTGAACTTCCTTTGCTTGTGCTTCCAGAGTCTGTTGATTCTTCTGGACAACAAGGATAGTTCATCTTCTTCTTCAGAAGAAGATTCTTCAGAGCTTTCCTCTAACACCTGCAAAGCTTTCACAAATTTGTTAGATTTTAAGGCAATAGACTTACCTTTCTTTTGAGGCTCATCTTCCTCAAGTTCAATTTCATGACTCCTTAGTGAGCTGATTAACTCTTCCAAAGTGATCTTGTTCAGATCTTTGGCAAGCTTCAGAGCAGTGACCATAGGTCTCCATCTGATAGGCAAGCTCCTGATGATCTTCTTCACATGATCAGCAGTTAAGTGGCCTTTGTCCAGAACTTTTAGACCAGCTGTAAGAATCTGGAACCTAGAGAACATAGTTTCTATGGACTCAGATTCTTCCATCTTGAACGCTTCATACTTCTGTATTAACGCCAGAGCCTTGGTCTCTTTTACTTGAAGGTTTCCTTCATGAGTCATTTTCAAGGACTCAAACATGTCAAATGCAGTTTCTCTATTTGTAATCTTTTCATACTCAGTGTGAGATATTGCATTTAACAATATTGTTCTAGCCTTGTGGTGATTTCTAAACTCCTTCTTTTGGGCTTCTGTCATAGATTTTATGTCTACTTTCTTGCCATTCCCATCAGTGGGATGAACATACCCATCTATGACCAAGCCCCATAAATCAGCATCATAACCAAGGAAAAAACTTTCAATCCTGTCTTTCCAATAATCAAATTTCTCCCCATCAAACATAGGGGGTTTTGTACTGATTCTGTCTCTTTCTTCATATTTGTTGGATGTTGAAGCATCAACCATAATAAAAACCAAATATATATCAAATTTTTTCTCACTGGATCTTTTCTGTCACTGTGAAGTGGTAGCACACACAGAACCGGAGCTCTGATGCCAACTGAAGGTGAGAAAATACTTAGAAGGGGGTTGAATAAGTATGAAGATAAAACTTAGAAATAAAAACTCAAGGATTTTTACCCTGGTTTGTTGAACTCAACTACTCCAGTCCACCCTATCTAGAGTGATTTGCCTTTCTCAAACAAGGACTTAATCCACTATTTAATCAACTGATTACAATAGTAAGCACTAAGAACAACTGTTCAAAGTCTTCTCAAGAACTACTGATCCTAACTGGATCTTCTTAAGGTTCTTTTACAATCAAATGTAATAATAATACAAGTGTTAAAATGCTTCTAATAAAGCTTTATCACAACTGTGATTTTTCACTTAAGATGAAGAACAATGAAATAATTTCAGCAAGAATGTATGAGTTATATGAGAGCTTGTAATAATTATTTCCAAGTATTTTTTCAACAGAAGAAGATGAATGGAGTCTTGTTTTTATAGGCACAGAGATCCAAGAGCTTTTTACGTTGAGAATAGTGTACCAAAAAGTTCTGAGCCTTTTTGTCTTCACATCATATGACCTTTCCTAGAAGAAGAATGCACAGAAAAATCCTTTTTGTCTGTGTTCTTGTGTCTAGCATAAATAAGGAAAGAGTCGTTTGGTTATTCCAACGGACGTAATCGTTGAATTCTTCTTCAACAAGTTTCAGCAAAGTATTAAAGCTTTGACAGATCAGAGCCTTCTAATATTCATCAGAGTTTGCTGAATCAGAGTCTTTGCAGCAAGTGTGCTTTTAGCGTGTATATGTTCAGAGCATAGTTTTGAATCAGATCCTCAGTACTGGTAGCGTTAGTACTATCAGAGTCTTCTGAAGTAACTATGCTTGAAACTCTTCATACAGAATTCCTCATTTATTCAGATGCTTTTGGCTTCTGCTTCAGATTCTTCTGTAGCTTCTACTGAAGGTTCTTCTGGAGGCAGCGCTTAAAAACTTCTGGAAACAGCGTTCAGAATCTTCTAAGAGATGCTTCTGACGCTTCAGAGCCTTGCATATTTCTTATGTTCAGATCTAATTTGCTTCTGGAGTAATATTCACTTTAACATCTGCAGCAAACATTCTCAAACAAATTTTAGAGTATATAATTCTTTAATACAAAATTTCATAATAGTTATCATCCAAACATAGAGATATTATTAAGAACCAATCTGTGTTCTAACACTTTCCATGATCACTTCTGATCCTGATAACACCACTCTTCTTCTCTCTTTGAAGTTTAATGCAAAGATCTTTGAAGACTTCAAACACATAAGATTTTTCTTTGATGAAATTTATCCAGGTGAATCTAGAGTAATCATCAACAACTACATAGGCATACCTTTTGCCACCTAGACTTTCTACTTGCATTGGTCCCATCAGGTCCATGTGCAATAGTTCCAGAACTCTGGAGGAAGTCAGGTGTCCAACCCTTGGATGAGATGACTTGGTTTTCTTGCCTACTTGACATTCACCACATACCTTACCTTCATCAATAGTCAGCTTTGGAATTCCTCTCACAGCTTCCTTGGAAATGATCTTTTTCATCCCTCTTAGATGAAGATGTCCAAGTTTTTGATGCCACAGTTTGACTTCCTTTTCTTCTTTGGTCATAGAACAAGTAGTGGAGTTACTTGAGATTTGAGGCTCCCACAAGTAACAATTATATTTAGACTTGGCTCCCCTCATGACTTCCTTTTTATCTCTATTTGTGACAACACATTCTCCCTTTTTGAAGTTGACATTGAGTCCTTGATCACAGAGCTGACTGATACTGATCAAGTTGGCAGTCAATCCCTTCACCAGCAATACATTGTCTAGGTTAGGAACTCCAGGACAATTTAGTCTCTCAACCCCTTTGATTTCCTCTTTTGGTTCATCACCAAAGGTCACATACTTAGTGGAATGTGGTTTGATGTCCATCAAGAGATTCTTTATTCCAATCATGTGCTTAGAACAGCCGCTGTCAAAATACCAATCTTCTTTAGCTGACATTCTCAGAGAAGTATGAGCTATCAGACTAACCTCCTTTGCCACCCATTGTTGCTTCTTGACAGGAGCATTTTGATGAAGGTGACTAGGAAATCTATGCAGGCTGAAGCAAAAAGGTTTTATGTGTCCAAATTTTCCACAGTAGTGACACCTCCACCTTTGGGACTTTCTCCTTGCCTGATTCATGTTTTTGGTCTTCTGATGTTGTGACATTGGTCGTGAAATCCGTTTTGGTCTATGATTTTCAACCTTTGGTTTCAAGGTGGGTTTCTGTTCACCTACAAATCCCAGTCCAGACATGTTTCCAGCTTGCTGACCACTCTGTACGATTTTTTCTAAAGTGACAGTCCCAGGGTTTAGCATCCTGACAGATTTAGTCATCTGATCAAGTTTGGAGTTTAACATTTTGACCTCACTGTTGAGTGAGTCAATGGTTGCAAGATTCTCCTTCTTCTCGGCTTCCAACTTCTTGATGATTTTCTTATGCTTCTCCCCTAGTTGACATATTTCAGCACTCTTGTTGTATAACTGTTTATATGAGGCTGCAAGTTCATCAAAGGTCATCTCATCTTCACTTGAGTCCCCCTCAGATATGCATACACTATTCAGAACAGTGACATGCTTGGTTGATTCTTCTTCTGATTCACTCTCATAATCTCCATCAGACCAAGTAACTGCTAGGCCCTTCTTTTGCCTCTTGAGATAGGTGGGACATTTTGTTTTAATGTGCCCATATCCTTTATATTCATAGCACTGAGCTCCTTTGTTTTGGTTGGACTTTTCTTCATACTTGACTCTTTGGTCAATGTCAGATGAGATGTTATTGACATTGGATCTACCCTTCTTATCTACCCTTTTCATGAGTCTGTTGATTTGTCTACCAAGCATAGCTACAGCTTCTGGGAGATTCTCCTTGCTTCCATCATTGTCTTCATCAGAGTCTTCTGCAGTGTTTGATGCAAGTGCTATGCTTTTGTTCTTTTTCTCCACAGCCTGATTACACATTCCCATCTCAAGGGTTTGGAGAGAACCAAAGAGTTCATCCACCTTCATATTGCATATTGTAAGAGCACAGATTGTGTCTTAGTAATATCTCTATGTTTTGATGATAACATTAATGATAATTTGTATACAAGAATTATACTCTCTAAATTTGTTCTAAACTGTTTTCTACAGGCACAAAAGATTTTAATCTTAAAGAGCAAATTTGATGTGAACAATAAATTCTGAATGGCTCAAGAGCATCTGAAGATTAGAAGAATCTGAAGTATAAGAGCTTAGTCATCAAGATTCTGAAGATACAACACGCTGCATATATTATCAAGAATCTGAATGAAAGAAGACTCTGAGTGAAGAGACTCTGAATGAGAGAAGACTCTGATCTGAGTGAAGACTCTGATCTAAGAGCATGTTACGCTTCAAGCACACAGCTGCACCAGACTCTGATTCAGCAACATCTGAAGAACATCTTAGGCTCTGAAGTTTCCAGAAGATTCTGAAGACTGAAGACTCTGATATTGATTGTTGATCTGAACTATCTGAAGAATTATTTGAAGAAGATTATTTTAATATATCCGTTGGAATATGCCAGCAAATCTTTCCTTAATTGGGATAGACATAAATCTCTGCAAGAATATTATTCCTCTGATACATTCCATATATGGTAAATTCACAGCTCAGCAGACAATTGCTACACCCACATTTTGTGCGCCGTCTCTCTGCTGCAATAGTACAAAGGACAGTACTATTTGATATTGGAAATATCTTCTCCAACGGTATTATATTCTCTCCAATATTCAAGTGGCTATATAAAAGATATCATAGCACTTTCTTCAGAGACGAATTTTGACAAACTTATTCTCAAGCGAAGAAACTCTCAAGCTCTCATATTCTTTATAGTTCATACTTTGTTCTAAACTTAGAGAAATAACACAGTTGTGTTTATAGCTTTTATAGAAGCAATTTATTACTCTTACATTGTATTACATTAATTTGTAAAGGAAGTTTTCCTTAAGAGGATCTAGGTTAGATCAGTAGCTCTTGAGAAGACTAAGAACAGTTGTTCTTAGGTGTTGCTATTTGTAATCAGTTGATTTGAATAGTGGATTAAGTCCTTGTTGAGAAAGGCAAATCACTCTTAAAAAGGGTGGACTGGAGTAGTTGAGTTCAACGAACCAGGATAAAAATACTTGAGTTTTTATCTTTGATTATTTTCTGTCATACTTATTCAACCCCCCTTCTAAGTATTTTCTCACCTTCAGTTGGCATCAGAGCTCCGGTTCTGCGTGTGCATTCACTTAACCGTGACAGATAAAGATCCAGTGAGAAGAATACTCTGTTATTTATTTGGTTGCTAATATGGGTGATATTCCTACATCAAGCAACAAATATGAAGGAGACAGAATCAGCACCAAACCTCCAATGTTTGATGGAGAAAAATTTGATTATTGGAAAGATAGACTTGAAAGTTTTTTCTTGGGGTATGATGCTGATCTCTGGGATTTAGTCATTGATGGATATGAACATCCTACTAAGGATGGCAAAAAGATTGATAGAAAATCAATGACTGAGGAGCAGAAGAAAGAATTCAAGAATCATCACAAAGCCAGAACCATACTTCTTAATGCAATCTCTCATACAGAGTATGAGAAGATTACCAACAGAGACACTGCTCATGATATGTTTGAGTCTCTCAAAATGACTCATGAGGGAAACTCTCAGGTGAAAGAAACAAAGGCTCTGGCACTGATACAGAAGTATGAAGCGTTCAAGATGGAAGAATCTGAGAACATTGAGACTATGTTTTCCAGATTTCAGATTCTAACAGCTGGGTTGAAAGTTCTGGACAAGGGCTACTCAACATCTGATCATGTCAAGAAGATCATCAGAAGTCTTCCTACCAGATGGAGACCTATGGTGACTGCATTGAAGCTGGCCAAGGATCTGAACAAAATCTCATTAGAAGAACTCATCAGTTCTTTGAGAAGTCATGAGATTGAGCTGGAGGAAGATGAACCCCAGAAGAAAGATAAAGGTAAATCCTTAGCTTTTAAATCTAACAAATCTGTTAAAGCTTTGCAGGTAAATGAAGAAAGCTCTGAGGAATCTTCTTCTGAAGAAGAAGATGAACTATCCATGCTGTCCAGAAGGATCAACAAACTCTGGAAGCACAAAGGGAAGAAGTTCAACAACTTCAGAAGATCTGATCAAAAGAGAGAATCTTCTGGACACAGAAGATCTGGCAAGAAAGAGGTCACTTGCTATGAATGTAAAGAACCTGGACACTACAAGAGTGAATGTCCCAAACTTCAAAAGGAAAAACCCAAAAGGAAGTTTGATAAAAAGAAAAAGGTTCTGATGGCTACATGGGATGACTCAGATGAATCTGAATCATCTTCTGAATCTGAGGAAGAATGTGCAAATGTTGCGCTGATGGCCAACACAAATGATCAAGATGAAGGAACGTCATCATCTGAATCTGAGTCAGAATCAGACTCTGACTCTGAAGAGGTATTTTCTGAACTCTCCAGAGCTGAACTTGTTGAAAGTTTATCTGACATGTTGGAAAGCTACAGCAAGATTAAACTCAAATACAAGAAGCTGAAAAGCAATCTTGAATCTGAGATTGATCTTCTGAGAACAGAACTTGTTGAGCAGAAAGAAATAAATTTAAAACTCAAAAATGATTTAGAAACAACTCAACAAGAATCTGATACTGAAACAGAGTCAAGTGAAAATATTTTAGAAAAATATGACTCCAGTTTTAAAAGATTCCTCACTAAAAGCATAGACAGAAGCAAAATGGCTTCTATGATCTATGGTGTTAGTGGGAACAACAGAAGAGGCATTGGATGTGAATCTTCCTCTGGAAGCAATCCAAAATCTGTTGATAAACTCTTCATCAAGAAGACTCCTCTGTATTCTCATTTTAAGTTTGGTCATCTGAATGATATTAAACATACAAGCTCTGAAAAGAGTACTTATGTGTTTAAGCCAAGGGCTAGCCAGAATAAACACTATGTTGAAAAACAGAAGTTTAGGCAAAACCACAGAACATCTAACCCCAAAGGACCCAAGAAGATCTGGGTACCTAAAAGTAAAATAATACCTGTTGCAGATGTTCTTAGCAGCAAAATCCAGACACCAATCATGGTACCTGGACTCTGGATGCTCACGACATATGACGGGCGAAAGGTCTATGTTCCAAAGCCTGGAACTTAGATCTGGAGGGGACGTGAAATTTGGAGGGAACCAGAAGGGCAAGATCATTGGCTCTGGTACAATAGGTAATGGTAACCTACCCTCTATTTCTAATGTTCTGCTAGTTGAAGGATTGAAACATAATCTATTGTCCATAAGTCAATTAAGTGACAGTGGTTATGATATCATCTTTAATCAAAAATGTTGCAAAGCTGTATGTCAAAAGAATGGTTCAATCCTATTCAGTGGAAAGAGGAAAAACAACATTTACAAAATTAACCTTTCAGAACTTAAAGTTCAAAATGTAAAATGCCTTTTATCTGTGAATGATGAGCAATGGGTCTGGCATAGAAGATTGGGACATATTAATATGAGACGTATATCTCAGATTAATAAACTCAATCTGGTCAGAGGACTCCCTAATCTGAAGTTCAATTCAGATGCTCTGTGTGGCGCATGTCAAAAGGGTAAATTTTCAAAATCTCATTTTAAACCAAAAAATGTTGTTTCCACTTCTAGACTATTGGAATTACTTCATATTGATCTGTTTGGACCAGTGAAAACTGCATCCATCAGAGGCAAGAAGTATGGGTTAGTCATTGTAGATGACTACAGCAGATGGACATGGGTAAAGTTTCTAAAACACAAGGATGAGTCTCATTCTGTGTTCATTGACTTCTGCAATCAAGTCCAGACTGAAAAAGAATGCAAAATTATTAAAGTCAGAAGTGATCATGGTGGTGAATTTGAAAACAAATATTTTGAAAAATATTTTTCTGAAAAAGGAATTGCACATGATTTCTCCTGTCCTAGAACTCCACAACAAAATGGAGTTGTAGAGAGGAAAAATAGAACATTGCAAGAAATGGCCAGAACCATGATCAACGAGACAAATCTGGCAAAATACTTTTGGGCAGAAGCAATAAATACAGCATGTTATATTCAGAACAGAGTGTCTGTAAGACCTCTTCTGGAAAAGACTCCCTATGAATTGTGGAGAAACAGAAAGCCCAACATTGCTTATTTTCATCCATTTGGATGTATTTGTTATATGCTTAACACTAAAGATCATCTGAACAAGTTTGATTCCAAAGCACAGAAGTGTTTCATGCTTGGTTATTCTGAACGCTCTAAAGGCTACAGAGTATTCAATACTGAAACACAGATTGTGGAAGAATCTATTCATGTTAGATTTGATGATAAGCTTGGCTCTGAAAAGCCAAAGCAAGTTGAAAGTTCTGCAGATAGAGAAGTTATTCTCACAGACTCTGAAGGCTCAGAGGCAGACAAGACTGAAGACAAAGACTCTGAAGCAAACCCAGATGCTACGCCTCTAATTTCCCAACTTGACAATCTGCATATTTCTGAAAGACCAACAGTCAGAGGATCTTCTTCCAGAATGAAAGCTTCTCATCCAGAGGATGTGATAATTGGAAAGAAAGATGATCCAATAAGGACAAGAGCATTTCTCAGAACTTCTGAATCTTCCTTCTGTGGCTTAGTGTCAATTATAGAACCAACATCTGTTGACGAGGCTCTGGAAGATAATGAATGGATTTTAGCTATGCAAGAGGAGCTGAATCAATTCACAAGGAATGAAGTCTGGGATCTGGTTCCAAGACCTAAAGGTTTCAATGTCATTGGAACAAAATGGGTTTTCAGAAATAAACTTAATGAGAAAGGAGAAGTTGAAAGGAACAAAGCAAGACTGGTTGCTCAAGGCTACAGTCAACAAGAAGGCATAGACTACACAGAAACATATGCTCCTGTTGCAAGGTTAGAGTCTATACGCTTGCTTATTTCATTTGCTGCACAACATAACATCACTCTTTATCAGATGGATGTTAAAAGTGCTTTTCTTAATGGAATTATAGAAGAGGAAGTGTATGTCCACCAACCTCCTGGTTTTGAAAATGAAAATTTTCCAGATCATGTTTACAAACTGAAAAAATCTCTTTATGGACTAAAACAAGCTCCCAGAGCTTGGTATGAGAGGTTGAGTAATTTTCTTCTGAAGAAAAATTTCATCAGAGGAAAAGTGGATACCACACTATTTTGTAAAACCATTAAGAAAGATTTGTTGATTTGTCAAATTTATGTAGATGATATTATTTTTGGATCAACAAATATTATGCTTGGAAAGGAGTTTGCTAAATGTATGCAGGCAGAATTTGAGATGAGCATGATGGGAGAACTGAGATTCTTTCTGGGAATCCAAGTAAATCAGACTCCAGAGTGCACCTACATACATCAGACCAAGTATGTTAAAGAGCTTCTGAAGAAGTTTAACATGCTGGATAGCAAAATGGCAAAGACTCCAATGCATCCTACAAGCACTCTAGGTAAGGAAGAGGTAAGTAAGAAGGTAGATCAGAAACTCTACAGAGGTATGATAGGATCTCTTCTTTATTTGACTGCTTCTAGACCAGACATTCTGTTTAGTGTTTGTTTATGTGCTAGATTCCAATCAGATCCTAGAGAATCACACTTAACTGCTGTTAAGAGGATTCTAAGGTATCTGAAAGGTACTGCTAATGTTGGTTTGTGTTACAGAAGATCTGACGAATATTCACTAGTTGGATTCTGTGATGCTGACTATGCTGGAGATAGAGTTGAGCGCAAAAGTACTTCTGGAAGCTGTCAGTTTCTTGGAAGTCATCTGATCTCGTGGTACAGCAAGAAGCAACCAACAATTGCACTATCAACCACAGAGGCAGAATACATTGCTGCTGCTGGATGTTCCACTCAGATGCTCTGGATGAAGAGTCAACTAGAAGATTATCAAATCTATGAGAGTAATCTTTCTATCTTCTGTGATAATACTTCTGCTATATGTTTATCCAAAAATCCAATTTTACACTCTAAGGCCAAACATATAGAGATTAAACATCATTTCATCAGAGACTATGTTCAGAAGGGTGTAATAAATTTAGCCTTTGTTGATACAGATCATCAATGGGCAGATATTTTCACAAAACCCCTTGCTGAAGATAGGTTTAAGTTTATTCTGAAAAATATTTGTATGGATTTTTGTCCAGAGTAATATTTCTCAGAGTCAACTTCTCAGATGCTAAGTGTTTAACACTCTGAAGTATTTCATCTGTCTTGCTTGTTTAATTTATCTGTGAATTATTTTTTTTTGTGTGAAACTCTGAACTGACCATCTCAGAGGATCTGAAAGTTGAAAACGTTTCATTTCTTAAGAGTTATAGAATCACATGCAAGCAAACACGTGTCACTCAGAATCTGAAAAGATGGAGTACACCTACTGATTATGACGTTTAAGGTATTGCTTTGAAAATCTCAATCTGTCTTGATTTTCCCCCAAATGTCATATCATAATTAAAAATGATTACTCTTCATTTAATGCAAACGTGCGTATGTGTCCTATGTGTGTCTGTTGTGTTTCCCATGCTTGCTTTATTTGTCTATATAAACCATTCTCATAACACATTCACACTTTTCACATTCTCAAACACATATGCGCTTTTGTTTGTTGTTCTCTCTCTTTGCAAACCCTAAAAGAACTCAGAAACCTTCATCTTCTTCATCATCGTCAACAATGGCATCTACTTCAAACGCTGTTACTACCAAGAATGCTACCACTGTCAAAGAACCAGTACGCACTCTCCTAACTGCTGTTGATTCACTAGAAGTACTGTGTGAAAGTTTCGTGGACTTAGAAGATCTTGCTGAAAATGGGTTTGATCTGATTTCTTCAATCAAAGCACAAGGCTGGGACGGTTACTTTGACAGGCTTATGGGTCCTGTGTATCCAACGTTAGTGAAGGAGTTTTGGATCCATGCATATGCTACTCCAAAGTTCATTCACTCCTCTGTGCTGGGAAAAAAGATAGTTATCACTGAAAACCTGATAAGGAAACTCATAGGTTTTAAGGCAACTGATGGAGTAACCTCTCTGTCTTCTGCGCGTGAAGACCTGAAAGATGTATGTCAAGAAATCTGTACTACTGGTGAACCTTGTAAGAAGGTTAAGTTCTTGAAACCCACTTACAAGATATGGGCTAAGATTTTCATGAGCACCATCTTTCACAGACCCTGTTCAAACTCTTCTGATTATGTTAATGCTGAACAACTTTACTTCATGTATTGTTTACACCAAAACATTCAGATTGATCTTCCATATTTGTTGTTTAATCATCTGGTGTCTCACGTCAAGGAAACAAGGGAAACAGCCAGAGATAAATCTGGAAAAGTCAGAACATGGATCCCTATGGGAAGGCTGATTTCAGATATTCTGATAGAAAACCAACTTGTGGCGCATCTGCAAGAGGCTGGGTTGACAGAAGATCTGACTTATATCATTGGCTCTGAAATAAACGGTTTAACTCTGAGAAGGATGAAACTGGTTGATGATTTATCTGAGAAACCAAGGAAAACTAACTCTGAAGAAGTTAGGGGAAGAAGGATTCCTGTTAAGGATTTTCCTTTATTCACCTCAGATGAACTTAGAGAAGTTATTGCTGAGTATGTTGCTCGCTGCCTAAGAGATGGTGATGAGATTCCTGCCAATCTTTTGCAGAAGGAAGGCCAAGTTCTTCCTGATTTGACAAGGGAAAGAAGACGTAAGAGAAAAGTTGATAGTGAAGGTCATCAGAAGAAAAGGAAGCATTCAGATGCTGAAAAGAAGAAGAAAAGGAAGAAGCTGAAGAAGGTTCAACCAAATCCTCCTGCAGCAACTTTTGAAGAAATTAGAGATACTCTGAAACAGGTATTTAACACTGATTCTAATCCTGTTCATCATTCTGATACCCCCACACCCTCTGACTCCCCACTTAGATTTAGAAGATCCAGACCTTCTAAAACTATTATCTCTAAACCATCTTCTGTCCCCCCTCATACACCACAATCCAAGCAACCAACAAACATACAAACAGAAATTCCACAACAAACTCAACAAACAACACCACAACCACAAAACACTATCCCAGAATATACCATTCCAGAGGATGTTCACCCTGAACACTCTGACCAACCTGAATATCTCATTGGTCCTGATGAGATATTAGATGTCACACCTTTAAACCAGTCTGTCAATTTATCTTCAACTTCTGAAAAATCTAACCACTCTGATGCATCATCTGATGATGAATCATCTGGTTACATTAATGAATGCTTGAATGATCTCAAACAACCTCGTTCTGAGAGTGTTTGGAAACAGCTGTTTAAATCTCCAACTTCTGAACATCCACCTTCTCCACAAAATTCCCCAACTCAAACTCTCACTCCACAACCTCTTGAAATCCAAAACACTCCACAACCAACAGAAACCCAACCAATTCCCTCAATACCTCAACCACAACATTCTGACCAACAAACATCTGAACCACAAACCAACCAACCAACATCTGAACCACAAATCAATCCTCAACCTTCTGAACCACAAACATCTGAACATCCATCTTCACAACCTCAACCTTCTGAACAAACACCACAAACACAACTAACCCAACCAAGAAAACCCAGAATCCCTGATGAAGCAGAATTGGGATCACGTGTTTATACTCTGTTAAGAGATTTTGATAAGGATAATGTCTCAGACTTTGCTGACATTATGGATGTTTGCATGACTACTATGGACAAAGAGGCTGCTGACGCTGTTTGGAAGAAATATCTTTACAGACTGAATAGGGAGGCTTTGAAAATCAGGACTCAATGTCTTAGATTGTCAAAAGTAAGGTTTGCTGCTTATCAAAAACGGATTAAGAGAAACACTCCTCCTATTCTTCTTCTAGAAGCTCCTCCACCTCCAGAAATTCCTGCACCTGATGTTACTCAGCCTGTTTCAGAATCTACTGTTTCAGAATCTACAGATCTTCAGAAGGATGTCAAAGAACTTAAGGATTTTATGGTTGATCAAAAGAAAACAAATGAAGAAATGAAAACTTGGATGGCTAAGCAAGATGAAAATTCAGAAAGGATTACAGCACTGCTGCAACTCATTGCTTCTCAACAAGCCTCATCTGCTAAACCTACTTGATGTTTTGCACAAGTTTTTCATGTTTTGCTTTGTTTTGATTTTCTTCTGATATGTTTTGTATGCTTTTATCTGAATCTGGATGTTCTCTTGACTTAATGACAATGATCTTTTTGCTTATCTGGATATGTGTTTCTTCTGCATCTTTACTGTCTTTTAAAATTCTTTTTGATTATGACAAAAAGGGGGAGAAACAAAATAGAATCTGATTGTTCAAATCTATAAGCAATTATCTCAACTAAGTCAGACATGTTACTAACATTCTTTGAATTTAAGTGTCCCAGATATTATTAAAAAATCTGACAAATTTCATTGAAGTTTTTTCCTGAGATCTATCTTTTCAGAACCTGATCAAAAATAGCTAAATCTGAGTAGACCAGACTCTGATATCTAACCTTGAGTACTATGATCTAAAAGATAACTCAAGACAGGAAATGGCAAGATAAACAACCAGGTGTTCTGAAGTTGTTCATCTGGCATCAAGCTTTAATATGGCATCAAGCTTTGACTCTAGAAGTCAAACATATGTCAACCAGGCTTCAATCAGGCTCTGAATCTGAAATGTACTCAACCAGAAAGGGAAGTATCTAATTCCATTAGAGTATTCATTTCAGGGGGAGACTGTAAATCTCAGGGGGAGTAATTTTAATTCATATTTTTATTGAACAAATTTCTCATGTTTTGTCATCATCAAAAAGGGGGAGATTGTAAGAGCACAGATTGTGTCTTAGTAATATCTCTATGTTTTGATGATAACATTAATGATAATTTGTGTACAAGAATTATACTCTCTAAATTTGTTCTAAACTGTTTTCTACAGGCACAAAAGATTTTAATCTTAAAGAGCAAATTTGATGTGAACAATAAATTCTGAATGGCTCAAGAGCATCTGAAGATTAGAAGAATCTGAAGTATAAGAGCTTAGTCATCAAGATTCTGAAGATACAACACGCTGCATATATTATCAAGAATCTGAATGAAAGAAGACTCTGAGTGAAGAGACTCTGAATGAGAGAAGACTCTGATCTGAGTGAAGACTCTGATCTAAGAGCATGTTACGCTTCAAGCACACAGCTGCACCAGACTCTGATTCAGCAACATCTGAAGAACATCTTAGGCTCTGAAGTTTCCAGAAGATTCTGAAGACTGAAGACTCTGATATTGATTGTTGATCTGAACTATCTGAAGAATTATTTGAAGAAGATTATTTTAATATATCCGTTGGAATATGCCAGCAAATCTTTCCTTAATTGGGATAGACATAAATCTCTGCAAGAATATTATTCCTCTGATACATTCCATATATGGTAAATTCACAGCTCAGCAGACAATTGCTACACCCACATTTTGTGCGCCGTCTCTCTGCTGCAATAGTACAAAGGACAGTACTATTTGATATTGGAAATATCTTCTCCAACAGTATTATATTCTCTCCAATATTCAAGTGGCTATATAAAGGATATCATAGCACTTTCTTCAGAGACGAATTTTGACAAACTTATTCTCAAGCGAAGAAACTCTCAAGCTCTCATATTCTTTATAGTTCATACTTTGTTCTAAACTTAGAGAAATAACACAGTTGTGTTTATAGCTTTCATAGAAGCAATTTATTACTCTTACATTGTATTACATTAATTTGTAAAGGAAGTTTTCCTTAAGAGGATCTAGGTTAGATCAGTAGCTCTTGAGAAGACTAAGAACAGTTGTTCTTAGGTGTTGCTATTTGTAATCAGTTGATTTGAATAGTGGATTAAGTCCTTGTTGAGAAAGGCAAATCACTCTTAAAAAGGGTGGACTGGAGTAGTTGAGTTCAACGAACCAGGATAAAAATACTTGAGTTTTTATCTTTGATTATTTTCTGTCATACTTATTCAACCCCCCTTCTAAGTATTTTCTCACCTTCACATATGTCTTGAGCTTCTTCAATGGCAGTGACCTTCATGGCAAACCTTTTAGGTAAAGATTTGAGAATCTTCCTCACAAGCTTTTCTTCAGACATCTTTTCTCCCAAGGCTCCTGAGGTGTTAGCTATCTAAAGAATATTCATGTAGAATTCATGAATAGTCACATCCTCCTTCATCCTCAGACTTTCAAACTTGGTTGTCAACATTTTTAATCTTGACATCTTGACTTAAGAGGTTCCTCCATGAGTTGTTTTGAGAGTATCCCAAACCTCTTTAGCCAGCTCACAATGATGCACCAGTCTGAAAATATTCTTGTCTATACCATTGAATAATTCATTCAAAGCTTTAGAGTTCCCAAGAGCCAAGGCTTCTTGCTCTTTGGTCCATTCTTCTTCAGGTATAAGCACAGACAATCCATCTTTATCAGTCTTTACTGGATGTTCCCATCCTGAGTTTGCAGCTCCCCATGCCTTGCTGTCTAAAGACTTTAAAAAGGCAATCATCCTAGGTTTCCAATAGTCATAATTAGAGCCATCCAGAATTGGTGGTCTATTCGTGAATCCTATGTCTTTATCCATAGTACCGGAATTTATCTTCCCTAGATCTCACCTAGAAAATAACAGGCAGGGTGCCTGCTCTGATGCCAATTGTAATTCTGGCAAGCATACAATGGATGTTATCACGGATGTTATGACATACAATGTAACACAGACTACTGAACTTACTAATATACTGTAAATGGAAAGCAGTAAATAACGCAAGTAATTGTTCACCCAGTTCAGTGTCAACCACACCTAAAGCTGGGAGCTACCAAGCTAGGGAGGAAATTCACTATCAGTAGAATTAATTCAGAGTCAAACAACCTGTTTGCACTCTTCACTTAAGACCTACCCAATGACACTTCAGTCTAGAGACCACTAGACCAGAGTTTCCCACTCACTCCCCCTCAATCACCGCAGTGATATAAACCAATTAACAATTAAGATATGAAGACACAATTCAAACACACCTTGATCTTGCTTCACAGCTTTGATCAAGTGACACATCCCTCTTGCTTAAAAGCTTTGAGTGGAACAATGAACACAACAGTTCATACACACTAAACCAATGCAATTATACAACTGACAATTGCTTGGCATACAAGTATCCTAAGACACACGTGAAGAACCAAAATTCTTCACTCACACAATCCACGTGAAGAAAAACCTCTTCATTCACAAGACACACTCTCCAGTCTCTCTCCAGAAGCTCTACCCTATTAGGAATGATCCTTCTGTTATTTATAGCAGCAAACTTGCTTTGGGCCTTGATGGAGAAACTAGGTTTACCCAAGATAAACCTCTCTTCATGAAGCTGTGCACTTATCATTAGGTCAGGAGTCTTCTATGTTATCCTCAGCAATGCCTGTTATGTCACCTAAAATAATTATGCTTCCTGGATTGTTTCCTGAAGTATAGCCTGAGCTAATAATAAAAAAACAAACCCTACGCGTCCTGATGTCATACGCTTGATGTCATAACATCCAGCCATGACATTTAGCTTCACTTACTCTTAACTCTCCCTGCAGAACACTCTTCATGTATGTCATAAGATCAGTTGTGACATTCATACATACAACAATGTTTTGCCATAAAATGCAGCCAATCAAGAGCATCTACAATAAGTCTAACCAAGGCAAAGAAATTCAGTGCCATGAATGTAAAGGATATGGTCACATTAGAGCTGAATGTCCCACTTACCTCAAGAAGAAAAAGAAAGGTCTAAATTTCACTTGGTCAGATGGAGATTCTGAGAGTGGATCAAAAGAACAATCTGCAAAACATGTCACTGCACTAACTAGTGTATGTGTATCTGATGATGATTTTAGTGAAGATGAGCTGACTTTTGATGAGCTTGCATCTTCATATAAATTGTTGTGTATCAAAAATGAAGAAGTGTGTCAAAAAGGGGAGAAGCAAAAGAAAATCATAAAGGAGTTGGAGGCTGAGAAGAAGGAGCATCTTGCAACAATAGACTCACTCAACAGTGAAGTCAGCTTATTGAATTCCAAACTTGATCAGATGTCAAAATCTATCAGGATGTTGAACAATGAGACTGACACTTTAGAAGAAATTCTACAAAGTGGTCAAAAAGCTAGAGACATGTTTGGAATAGGCTTTGTTGGTGAACAGAGACCCATCTTAGGGTTCAAGAGGCCAAAGCCTGAAAATCATAGGTCAAATCGGATGTCACGACCGATGTCTCAACATCAAGGGAACAAAAACATGAACTAGACCAAGAGAAAGTTCCAAAGGTGAAGGTGTCACTATTATGGAAGATTTAGACACATAAAGCCTTTTTGCTTTAGGCTGCATGGATTCCCCAACCACACTCATCAAGACAAACCCAAACAGGATGCTCCTATCAAGAAACAACAATGGGTTTCCAAGGAGGTTGCTCTAATAGCTCATACCTCTCCTAGGGTATCAGCTAAAGAAGACTGGTATTTTGACAATGGCAGTTCTAAACATATGACTAGAATAAAGAACCTAGTGGTGACATCAAACCTTATTCCACTAGTCATGTAACCTTTGGTGATGGAGCTAGAGGAGAAATCAAAGGTGTTGAAAAACTAGATTGTCCTGGTGTTCCAGAACTGGATAATGTTATGCTGTTTAAAGGAATGACTGTAAACCTTATTAGTATCAGTCAGCTTTGTCACCAAGAACTCAATGTCAAATTCACTAAGGGTGAATGTGTTGTCACCAATGGAGAAAATGAGGAAGTCATGAGGGGATCTAGAGCTAAAAATAATTGTTACTTATGAGAGCCTAAAACTAACTCCACTGTCTATACTATGACCAAAGAAGAAAAGGAGGATCAACTGTGGCTTAAAAAACATGGACATCTTCAAGGGATGAAAAAGATCATATCCAAGGAAGCAGTAAGAGGAACTCCAAGGTTAACACTAGATGAAAGAAAAGGTTGTGGTAAATGTCAGGTTGGCAGGCAAGGCAAGATGGCACATCCAAAGAGTGGACATCATAAAACGTCCAAAAATCTAGATCTGTTACACATGGATTTGATGGAATCCATGAATGATGACCAGCATGAAGGAAGCCATGTCACTCAGGATGTCATAACATTATATTGTGACAATCTTAGTGCCATCAATATGAACCCAATTCAGCATAACAAAACCATGTATAGTGATAACAGACATCACTTTGGAAAAGATTGTGTGGAGCTTGGGGACTCTGACCTACAAAGTGCTGACATTTTTACAAGAGATCTCGAGACTACTCAAATTGAAAATTTAAGAAGAAAATTGGGAAAGTGTCTCTATAAGGAGTTATAACAATTAATGGTAATTGGGAATTGTATTTTGAATAGTCTAAATCTTAATCATTTGTTGATTGGTCAAAATTTTGAGTTCCCTCTTCTTTTGCAATCATATCACTCTACCCCTACACACGATATAACTGACTCTAGCAACCCTAACCAGGTTCTTGAGGTAGCACCCCTGCGAATGTTGACCCCAGAAGGTCTGAGGGTGAAGAAACCACATACTTCTCATGCAAGAAGACCTAAAGAACTAGTCACAGGTCAGACCCTCACACTTCAACCTCCATCCCTCATGAGGATACCAATAGGGAAGGCTCTAGGCATGTCCACAACACTACTGGAAATTTGGTATCTAGGATATTGAATGAGCCACATGATGTGCTAGGGATATTCATCCCCCTTAACACTGAGGTTCCTGCTCCCCATCTGGATCAACAAACTGATGTTACTCAAGATGTTGAAACCATGGGTACGACCTCCCGAAAGAATGATGATAAAGGTCAAACTTCTGAGACTGATGATGATAATGTACAAGGTGATAACAATGATGATGATGATGTCCAAAAGGATGATGCTAGTGTAGTGAACCTTGATGATTATTCAGATAATGATCTGATAGCCACGATCAACCCTAGCATAGCCAAAAGGCTCATGACTAGGAAAGGGAAGAAGGCAGCTGCTTAGAGTCCTACCAAGAAGAAAGTTGTAACAAAGAGTACCCATGTTAGCCCTACAAAAGCTTGGAGCAAGGTGGTTCCAAAGTAAAGGAAGGCTCAAATAAGTACTGAATCTGACTCAGACTCAGATGTTGCTTGTGATGTCACTGACATCCCACCCAAGAAGAAGCCAACAACTAGCAAACTTGCTGCTAGTGTTCCTGAAGTTCCTATTGACAATATCTCGTTTAATTATCCCTCTAGTGTCAACAGGTGGAAATATGTGTATCAGAAGAGGTTGCCATTGGAAAGAGAGTTGGCTCAGAATGCCCTTTAATGTAAGGAGATCATGTAGCTGGCTTAATGAGGACTGTCACTCAGTTTTCTAAGTGCTATGAAATACTTGTGAAGGAGTTCATAGTGAACCTATCAGAAGACTGTGCTGATAGAAAATCAAATGAGTTTAGAAAAGTATATGTAAGAAGAAAGTGTGTCACTTTCTCCTCAACTGTCATCAATAACTATCTAGGAAGATTAGATGAAGCTCAAACTGATCTAGCTGCTTCTGACAACAAAGTATGTCAAGTTATAACTGCCAACCAGGTCAAACGTTGGCCCTCAAAAGGGAATTTGGTTGCTAGTAAACTAAGTGTGAAGTATGCTATGCTGCATAAGATTGGTGCTGCCAACTGGGTGCCCACAAACCACAAATCCACTGTGGCTACTGTCCTTGGAAAGTTCATCTATGTTGTTGGGACCAAAACAAAGTTTGATTATGGGACATACATCTTTGATCAAACAATGAAACATGCAGGCAGCTACAATGTAAAAGTCCCCATTGCATTTCCATCACTCATTTGCGAGATCATATTGAATTAGTATCCTAATATCCTAAAAGACAATGAACCTGTGTGCAAGAGAGAAAGTCCCTTGTCTTTTCACCACAAGCTGTTTCAAGAAACGCATGTTCCTGACATTGTCATGACTTCTGCTGAGACATCCAAGAGGAGTTCTAAAACAGGGAAAGCTGAAGTTATTGCTATGCTCAAAGAGACATGCAAGGAGCTGGAAACAAGAAAGCTGACTCTTGAAAAGTTAATCAGCTCTCTTGAGAAGGATGAAGATACTGAGTTTGCTGAAAATGACGAGGATGAGCATGATGATGGTTCTGGGAAAAGTGATGATCAGGAAGCTGAATCAGAAGAAGCAACTGCCATTTCTGAGAATGGCACTGATGAAGAAAGTGATAGTGATGATGCTGGCTCTGAGTCTGATGACTAGAGTTCCTAGTTTGTTTGCTCCAAAAAAAATTATTTTGTGAACAACTTTTATGTGTTGCTTTGTTGTAATATTTCTTTAACATTTATGTTTCCAACCTTGTTTGATCAATACTAATTCTTTAGTTATGATCTAAATTTATGGCTAAAAAGGGGGAGAAGTAGTTGTTGTGAACAGGCTTAGTTGTGTTTAGTTGATGTCCCTCACAGGTGGAAGATGACTTCTGCTGCTGTGCATGTTTGCACTGAGCAGGTTTGCAGGTGTGCTGATGATATGTTGCTGCTCTAAGTTGTGTTACAGGTGTGCTGATGTGCTGAAGTTGATATGTTCTTGTGAGCAGGATGATGATCCTGTGTGTGTTTGGCTATTGTTGTTGAGTGTGTGTGTGTGTGTGTGTGTGTGTGTGTGTGTGTGTGTGTTCCTGGTTGGAACTTAGTAGTATCCTAGCTGTTGGTGGTAGTGTGTGTTTCTGCAGGTTGCTTGAAGATTGTGTTTGGCTGTGCATCAGTTGAGAGGAGTATCACAGGATGTTCCACAAAAGGTTGTGATATCTGTAGTCTGAACTAGCAGGTGGTTTGTTGTGCTGTGGAACATGTGTTTTTCAGGATGTCATCCTAGATGTCTGGACATTCATAATCCATAACAGTCGGTATGATTGTATGTGATTAGTGGTGTAGTTGACTCTGATTTGGTAGTACAGCGTGTGTGCTAAGTGGTAGTATTAGCTAGTAGATATCCTGCATGATTAGATGTGTTTTGTGAACTTTTCTGCTGCATGTGTTCTCTGATATGGTGACAGATTGTTTTAGCCAAAAAATTTGCCAAAGGGGGAGTTTGTAGATGTTTTTGATTGGCTGCATTTTATGGTAAAACATTGCTGAGTGTAGATGTCTTGACTGATGTCATGACATTCGTTTCTAGTGTACTGCAGGGTAAGTTTGGTTAGCTGGAACAGAGTGTATTGGATGTCATGCTGGATGTTATGACATCAGGTAGAGGCCACCTAGGACGCATGTTTGTTTTTCTGGTATAATGCAGGAGTTAACTCAGGCTAGATTTCAGGAAACATTTTAGGGATCTCAGTTATCTCAAGCAAAATGCTAGGCAGTGCTGAGCATAAGATGAAATGCCTATGACCAAATTGAAAGAACTCTGAATTTTGAAAAAGGGGTTTAACTTGGTTAAACCTAATTTATGCCACTGAGGCCCAAGATCTGTGTGCTGCATATAAATAGACAAGTGACAATCCTGATTGGGAACTTAGAGATTTTAGAGAGTTTTGTGAGTGAAGAATTCTGGTTGTGTAAATTGTTCTTCACATGTGTTTTGTGTCTTAGGATTATTTGTGAGCCAACTAATTATCACCTGGATGATTGCATTGGACTAGTGGGTTTCAAGTTGTACTTTGGTTGTGTCACTCTAAGCTTCTAAGCACGAGTGTTGTGTCTCTTGATTGAAGCTGTGAAGCAAGATTAAGATTTGTTTGAAGTGTGTCTTCTTTTTAATCTGTAACTTAATTGGTTGATATCACTGATGTGATTGAGGGGGAGAGAATAGGAACTCAGGTCTAGTGTTAGGCTGAAGTTGCATTGGGTAGGTCTTAAGTGAAGAGTGCAAACTGGTTGTTTGGCTCTAAATTAACTCTGCTTATAATGGATTTCCTCCCTGGCTTGGTAGCCCCTAGAGTAGGTGTGATTTGCACTGAACTGGGTCAACAATTCCCTGTGTTATTTACTGCTTTCATTTTCTGTTTACTGTTAAGTTCTATATTCTGTTCAGTAGCGGATGTCATAACATCCATTATAATATCAAATGTCTGTTACTAGAATTTCAGATCTTAAGTCATTTGTGTATGCATTAGTGCCTTGTTATTCCTAATTGCTTTGACTTCTAATATTTGGTTATGGTTTAACATGTGAGCACATTTGGGTTACCTTAACATGGTGTTGATGTTTAATTTGTGTGATTGAACCTAATTCTTGCACTTGTTTGATGCTTATGCCTTATGGAGTGAACTTCCTTGTTTGTTTACTTTGTGTTACATCTTCCCTTTCATCTATCATTCTTATTTCTTTGCTTTTAAGTCTTGAGAGTTAGTTAAGTCTTGAGTTTTCTTTTGTTGGTGATTGATTAGTATAATATTTACTTGTGTTTATTCATATGATCCCTTAGGATTCCTAGTTCCACTTAATTTTTGATTAAGTTGGAGGTAGGAGAGACATTAGGCTTTCAATCCTCTGCATGATAATAATTAGGATAGTCTCTTTCAAACCTTAACTTTAGGTACATCATTTATATGATAAAATTAGGTAGACTTCCCTCTCATCCTTAACTTTAGGACCATTGTACATGACAACATCAGGAGTCAGTTTCCCTTAGTTATTTTCTTTTCAACATTTGAGTCATCTCTCTTCTCATCTCAAAACATCATTAACACACTTAATAAAGACGATGAACATTGTGCGTCACGAGCCTTAAGTATATGGGAAATGATGAGTGAGGGGTCCCTTCTTACATGTCTAGAGTGTTTAGTGTATGTTCCGTTTGGGGGAAATATGCGACACATTCGTTCCTATATCATAAACTTTATTGCAATATGAATCTCAAATCAAATCAATTCACTTCTCTAAAACTCATAAAAAAATTCAAACCTTTTTATCCTTCGGGATTTTTTTTTCAAATTCATTTTCAAAAAATAGTAATTTACTTTTTAGTTCTACCGCAAATAGGCATCAACCCTAATTGCTGGAGTGGAAACTTAACATCGCCTATAAAAAACACTTTAAAAAATTTTAGTTGAACTATGACTGCTCTGATTTCTCATACCAGATGAGGATACGTAGGCACAAGATGATAATTTCTTGGCGAGCAACCTTCCCCCATTCACCCGTAGTTTTGCGAACTACATTGACTCTGACTTTCCCGTTGTACAAGGGAATACGTAGGCATAGGGCGGTGAAGTCATATCGAGTATCCTTTTGTTTTTCCCTTTTCGTCCCCATTTTGTTTAGCAGTAGGCTTTAGATAAAACACCCTTTGATTAGGCAACAAGTGTGGATCCTGTTGAGTAAAACAGATGCGGGGGGTACTAATACCTTCCTCTCGCATAACCGACTCCCGAACCCAAAATTTGGTTGCGATGACCTAGTCTTCTCCCTTTCTTCAGGTTTTCTTTGATCGTTTCCTTTCCCTGCATCGGGATAAATAATTTTTGGTGGCAACTCTTCCGTTTTTTCCACCAGGTGTTTTTCGCAGTTGCGACAGCTGGTGACTCTGTTGGGGACTTTGGTTCCCTATGCGAGTCAATCCTAGCACTTGTCTGTTTCTGTTTCATTGGGTGTTTACTTTTGTGAAGTTATTTTTTTTATGTACATTATGATTGTATATTATATTATTTGCATTTGATTATTATTATTATACTATTATGTTGTTGTTGTGTTGTTCAGTGGGTTTGTTCCATGAGAGATAAACCCTCTACCCAAGCTTGAGTATACACTTAAGATTAGAGTGGAGAGTAGTGGGACTTACATGGAGTCTAGCTACGTAAAGTTGGCACGAAATTCACGTCCAGACGAAGTTTTCTTTTGAGATACTTTATCTTGTACGTTTGGTGCATATGATCGGGTGTTGACTTAGAGAGCTTATGACTTTGGAGACCGTTCATTGGAAATTCGGTTAAGGCCTCCTTGATTGATGATGATTCCAAACCAGAAATGAGGAATGCATAATCATTTCTCTACCTGAGAGTCTGTGATACTGAAGACCTTCTAGGATTGTTGTGTCGTCCAAGACTAGAACCCACATGTGAGAGGGGATGGGTTTTAGCAAGAAACTTTGACTTTCAACCAACCCGGTTTCCTAGTTTTCTTGTCAGTGTGCACCTTTGATCTTGGGTATTCTAATATTCTGATTTTCTCAGTGTTCTAGTATTCTGGATTTCTTATTAGAGCGAAATTTTGGTCTTATTCAGTTAGTAGTACAACAGCTATCTCGAGCATATGGGTACCTTGATCTCGTGTTTGCATGTGCATAATCATTATGCACCCTAACATGCATGTTTTTGTAGTTTCAGATTCTCGTCTTACCCTTGATTCTGGATGTCTGATATTTATATAGATGGATATTGACAAAAAGAAGGTTATTGTATACAAGTTCATGTCCTCTGAGTTGGGTCCTCTTCTTGATATGATTACTCTAGTTGATCCCGGTGTTCCTGAAGACTTCAAGAAGGATTATAGGAGACTTCTAAATTTTTTCCGCAACGTTACTAATTATGAGTATAGGTCTATTCACACACTGTTACAATTTTATGACCCTCCGCTGCAATGTTTCACTTTCCCATATTATTTGTTGGTTTCGACGTCAAAAGAATATGCATTCATCTTAGGAGTTCCAGTCCAGGATAGGGCGCCTTTCTATTATTTTGAGGAGAATCCGGATCTCGATAATCTTGACATCGCTCTTTATTTGAGCAAGCCTGTATTGGTGGATAACGTTGCTAGCAAGGGATGAGTTTCTGGATTTCTTGGTGAATAATGCTCAGAGATATGTTGATGAAGGTTGTTAGGTAGTTTTCAACTCCATATTGGCTCTGTGTGTTTATGGCATTGTTATGTTCCCCAATGTGCCAGATTTTGTTGATATGAGTGTTGTTCGCCTCTTTACTATGAAGAATCTCATTCCTACTCTCTTAGGAGACCTGTACCATTCTATGCATTATAAGAATGAGAAAAGGGTAGGCAGGATGGTTTCTTGTTGTGCACTGCTTCTCCATAAGTGGTTTGTAGATCATTTTCCTCATTCTGGAGCCTTTGTTGATTCAAAGAATTCTTCTAAATGGTCTAAGAGATTAAAAGGTTTGACTGCAAAGGATATTATTTGGTTCAATGATGAATTTCTTGGAAAGGGGATTATTTCGAGTTGTGGAAGTTTCCCTAATGTGACTTTGATAGGGAGAAAGTGGGGAATTGATTATAACCCTTCTCTTGTTGTTAAACAGTTTGGATATGCCTTGAGAGAGCCGCCAAAGGACAAGGATGTTCAAGAGTATTTATTCTTCACTAGGGCAGCTGACCCAGATGTACTAAGGAGAATTATGGACGTATAAGGTAAGATTCATCCGAAGGGAAAGCTTTGTTCCGGCAAAGGTGATTGTAAAGCCTATGATTCTTATATATAGTAAATGTAGAAGGGGGTCGAGGAAGTATTGTTGTCGTTTTCCATTGAAGAGCCTTTGTATCCATTGATGATTGAGTAGCCTACGACTGTGGATATTCAGAAGTATAACAAAATCTGGACGGAAAAGGAAGAATTGCGCAATGAGAATGAAAAACTGAAAAAGGAGATCAGCCAGCTGGGGCATGATAGGAATGAAGCTGTATACATGGTCAAAGTGAAAAAAAGATGTTGACTAAGAAGGAGAAAGAATTGTCATATGAGATCAAGAAAAGAGAGCGAGTAGGTCAAGATTTGAAAAGCGCCAATAATATTATACAACATAGGAAGAAAGATTTGGCTAGAGCTCATCTTGAGATGTCCAAATTCAAAAACCAATGGAATACCACAATGACGACCCACAAGAGCAGAGAAGATGAGCTTCATGATCAGATTGAGAAGTTGAATTTGTAACTTTAATTCATAAAAATAGATGTTATAGTAGAATCATCTCACATGTGCAAGAGTGAGAAGCAGCTCAAAGAAACCTTGTCAGCCCTTGAGGAGCTCAAGACTCGAGCAAAAGTAAAGAAGCCTAAGCTCAAGGATCCCAGACTTGAAGATGTCTTAGGTGAAGATGCTTGGGAAGAATATTGTTGATATCTAGGAGATGTCATACATAGGAGAGATGTCCTCATCCAAGAATTGATTCTGAGACCAATGCATCCTGATAAGAAGAAGTTGTTCAAGGAGATTCAGACTTGGTGCAAGGAGCACAATGGTTGGGGAGGGTTGTCTTCAGTTGAGATTAATGACGTGCCTTAGTAACTTTTCTCTTTTTTATTTGATCATCGCCAGGCTTGTTGGTTGGGATCACTAATTTTTGTATTTGGTTATATTTTTCATTGGGGATTGTATGTATTTACTCACTGTTATTCTCTTATCTATGAGCAGGTCTTATTAGTATTATGTATATCTCTAATGTTCATTTATATAGAAACTAGAATAAAGGGGTAGATCTCCCGGTAAATATACAAACATGTTTGCATTTTTCATTTGCATTTTCATTTGATGGAAGGTGTTCTTGGTGGTTTTGTTCTCATCTCTGCTTGGTTTCTCTTCAGCAGGATTGCAGATCTTAACTTTCACAAGTATTCTACTAGAGGGAATTACCGAAGGGTGATAAAGCAAGTGCAGGCTAAACTTCAAGAGGTATGAACTCGCATGACTCATTTCATAGAGTTAAGAACCTTGGTCCAACCTTTGATTGCTCGTGTTGATGAGGCAGGTGTTGTTCATGGTGATGCTGGTGTGATTTATCCACCTGTTGGTGGTGCTAGTCCTCATGGTGATAATATTCCTACTGTTGTTATTCCTCCGGGAAGAGGCGCTGCTGGTGGAATTCCTAGAGTAGGTGATGGTGTGGGAAGTGTGTATTCTTTACATGGTGATGTTGGCCATCAGTGGGAAGAAGATCTTCAAGAGGGTGCTTTCTCCATGCGTGATGTGGACGTCGGTCTTCCATCTAAAGCCGACAAGAGATTTAAAATGATTGAGGAGAAGATGCGCGCCTATGAAAATCAGAATACTATAGGTCTTGATATGACTAACCTTGGCTTAGTCCCTGGGGTGAGAATCCCGCCTAAGTTCAAAGTGCCAAATTTTGATAAGTACAAGGGGACTACTTGTCCCAAGACTTACATTTAGGCTTATTACAGAAAAATTTCATCCTACTCAGACGATGAGAAACTTCTAATGCATTTCTTCCAGGATAGCCTGGTTGTGGCCTCATTAGAATGGTATATGGGATTGGAAAGAACCCATAACAAGAGCTAGAGGGACCTTGCATAAGCTTTTGTCTGACACTATCAGTATAACAACGACATGGCACCAAACAAAATGCAGTTGCAAAATCTATCTCAGAGAGGTAATGAAACCTTTAAGGAGTAGGTCCAAAGGTGGCGTGAACTAACTGCGGGAGTTCAACCTCCGATGATTGAGCGAGAGCTTATTGATATGTTCATGGCCACTCTTCCAAGGATGTATTATGAAAAGCTGGTGGGATGTATGTCTGCAGGATTTTCAGATCTAGTAATGGCAAGAGAGAGGTTCGAAAGCAAAATCAAGTATGGTGTGGAAGTAGGTCCTCAGCTGGAGGAAATAAGAAGGAATATGCAATAAATCCAAAGAAGCGGGAGGGGGATAATAATTCTATCTCCTCCTATCGTGGTTGTCGTACCTCGAAAAATACGATCCTCGCGATGGACGCGGAAAATACGTTTGAAACAGAGTCACCACCGAACTTTATTCATTCCAATGATGGAATAGGAAAATATTGATAAAACCTTTAAGGAGATAAGAACATGGTCATCGCAACCAAATTCTAGGTTCGGGATTCGATTACGGAAAGGGAAGGTATTAGCACCCTCTACATCTGTTGTACTCAACGGGAACCTCTTGATTCAATTTAAGAGTAAAGTTAGCTACGCTTGTTTGTTTTCTTCTAAAGATTTTCTTCTAAAGGGGGAAATGGGTGGTTTTAAGATAGGGTGCTCGCCAAGATCATCGCAATCTTGTGCCTACGTATTCTCATTGGTAAATGAGAAATCAGAGCAGCCGTAGTTCGGCCAACTACGGGAGAAGGTCTCGAAAATGAATGAGTATTTAGATCACATTCTAACTGCTAAACATTGGCTTGTCTGCTCGCTAGGGGAGGCTGAAGCACGAGTTCATATGCACGGAAGAAAGGACTAAACAATGTTCTTTGGTAAAAGTTTGAGTGGGAACTTGCACAGGGACGAGGAATTGGTGTTTAAGAAAGATTCAATCGCACGGGGGCGAGAAAAGAGTTGGAATGGTTGGATATTTTAATGGAGAATGACGACTAGTAGATAAACAAGACGTCGGTCTCGCAATCAATTAATCAGGATATCATTGGAATGCTAGATCCCAACGACACCTTTTTCATTCCATAAATTACAAAATATGTGTTTGAAAAGGATTTCAATCGCACGGGGGCGAGAAAAAAGAGTTTGATTGAATAGGTATCTAGGGTTTCGATCGCACGGGGGCGAGAAAGAGGTTAGACAAGTTGAAAAATTAGGAGGAATGACGATTATTCGATAAACAAGACGTCGGCCTCGTAACCAATTAGTCGGGGTATCATTGGAATGCTAGATCCCAACGACATCTTATTCATCCCATTAATTATGAAATGTGTTTGTTGGATAGTGAAAGTACTTGTCCAAATAATTAGAGGAAGTGTTTTAGGAACGAAAGTTCGAATGACACGCTATTCGAAGTGTACGCCTCAATAGTTGTCACTCATGAATTTAAGAAGTGCACGACTCGAAGAACTCAATTTTTCGCAATTTGATTAGAAAAATAATTTGAATAGGTTTGCGTACTCGAATTATGCGCGCTAGGTATTCTAGAAATGTAAGATTGAAAGTAAGGAAAGTTATTGAACGGAGTGGTTCCGTTGACCCTTGAAATTGCGTGCAAGCTTTAGTTCCAAGCTCCTCCTCTTTGATCTTTGGTGATGATGCTTCGAAATACGGCTCAAAAGGGTTAAAGTGAATAGAATCGGGTCCAATGTGAAACTAAACCGCCGTAGCTTGACTCATGAGGGAAGTCAAACTATAGGAGGTCGTGTAGTTAATATTCGTGCTATGGACAAGATAGAGAAATGATATTGAGGATCATTCTCAAATTGAATCGTGTCACACGGGGGTGAGAAACGAAGTTAGATGGGTTTGAATATTTTAAGAGGGATGACGACTATTCGATAAGCGAGACATCGGCCTCGTAACCAATTAGTCGGGATATCGTTGGAATGCTAGATCCCAACGACACCTTTTTTCATTCCATTAATTATGAAATATATTTGTTGGACAGTGAATGTACTTGTCCAAGTAATTAGGGGAAGTGTTTTAGGAACGAAAATTTGAATGACACGCTGCTCGAGGTGTACGCCTCAATAGTTGTCACTCATGAATTCAAGGAGTGCAAGACTCCAAGAACTCAATTCTTTCGTGATTTAATTAAGAAAATAATTTGAAAATATTAGCGTGGGTAGATTTAACTAAAGTAAGCGTATCACTCGAACTAGGGTTTGCCTATTTTAAAAGTTTTAAACAAAGTTAAGTAGTTTTAAAGATGAAAGACGAAACGACCACAACTCAAGGTGTGCACCTCGAGAGTGGTCATTCAAATATTCAAGGAGTGCTAGACTCGAAGAACCCACTACTTCATCATTTAATTAAGAAAATGATTTGTTGTCTTATATTAAGAAGTTAATTAATTAATTAAGATTTAATTAAATAAAGAAAACTTAAATGTTGATGAATTAGGATAGCTTTTATTTATATATAGAAACAAAATGTTCTAGAAATCATTTACTTAAGATAAAATTAATAATACGCTTAATCTACTATAATAGTTATTACCTAAAAATATTTGACCAACACTTAATAATAATAGAAAAAAGAAACGGACTGGGAGTACGAACAAGTAAAAGGAGGTAAGATTCAGCAACAAATCAAAGGCAGGTTGTGCTTGAAACGGGCCACCCCAAAGGCCCATAACTCCTGTCCCGTTTTTTGGTGCAGTCAGGCTAAGATTCAATAGTCCTTGGGGTTATTCCTACTATCACTAGTGGGACGAGTGTCGCTACTCGAAAAATGCATCGCGCAACGACGGGGAGGCGAAAAAGAAAGGACAGAAGAGTCGCCACCGAACTTTATTTATCCCATGAGGGGAAAGGAAAATATCGAGAAAACCTTAAGAAAGAAAAATGGATAAGATGGTCTCGCAACCAAGAATGGGTTCGGAAGCCGGTTATGCGAGGGGAAGGTATTAGCACCCCTCGCATCCATCGTACTCGATGGGAACCTTTTGCTTGTCGATGTGTGAATATATCTGCTTAAATATTATGCTATAAAAGTGTTCTCCAAAGGGTAAATAAGAAGGGTTAGAAACTGGGGAAAGAGAGGTAACGGAGGAAGAAGAGAGAAAGAACAGACTCGGTAGGACTTCGCAGTCCTATGCCTACGTATTCTCAATAGATGTGAGAAAGTCAGAGTCGACGTAGTTCGAGGAACTACAGATATGGGGGGAATGTGCTCTCCAAGACATCGTCGTCTTGTGCCTACGTATTCTCATCTGGTATGAGAAATCAGAGCAGCCGTAGTTCGGCTAACTACGGGTGAAAGGTGAAAAAGGGAGCTCGCCAAGACATCGTCGTCTTGTGCCTACGTATTCTCATCTGGCATGAGAAATCAGAGCAAACGTAGTTCGTGCCTACGGTGCGGATAACCGGTGTGTTTGTGGATGGTGTTATCGTGCGCGTTCTAGCAGTTAGGTGTTTAGCTGCTCGCTCGTTGGAGACTTAGGCGTTACCTGTTTGCGGTAGAACGGACGTAACATATCCTATTTGAAAGGTTGGTTTTCGCCACGCGAGGCAAGGTATCATGTTTGATTGATTGGATTGTTTTTAGGGGGGCGAGACATGTCCTCGGATAGTAACCCCTACGGGTAGTACCCAATTCGTTATCTCAAAGTTTTTGTTATAAAAAGGTGTGGCGAACGAGGCGTCTTTGTATTGAAAGACGAACGTCGAAACCACCCTCACTACAGTGGGCATCCCAACACTCGAAGAAGAAGAGGTCTACACCCAATCCTCTCTCTTTAATTCAACATAAAAAGAGCTTCGTTCTCTTATTAAGGATATTTTTGGTTTTGAATGGTAAGTGCTTTGCGATAGAGAACCCTACGGTAAACGTCAGCACTCGGGATAGGAGAAGGCCTACGCCTAACCACTCCACGACCATTCAAGTTTTATTGTGAAAAGAAATTTGAAAATGCACTCGGTGCGAGACCGAGGTTTTAGGTATGAAAATTGTGGAAGGAAATTGTGAAAGCGAGATGGTGGATAAAGTCGCGTCTTCGTATTGAAAGACGAATATCAAGACCACCCTCACTACAGTGGGCATCCCAACATTCGGAGAGGAAGAGGTCTACACCCAATCCTCTCTCTTTAATTCAATACAAAGAGAAATGATTCCTTATTGAAGGAGTTTGAAAATGTGCTCGGTACGAGACCGAGGTTTTTTAGGAGAGATGGTATGGAAACGTCTTCGTATTGAAAGACGAGCGTCAAAACCACCCTCACTACAGTGGGTATCCCAACGCTCGAAGAAGAAGAGGTCTACACCCAATCCTCTATTTTTAATTCCATACAAAGAGAAATTAATTTTAAGGATGGTTTGAAAATGGATTCGGTACGGAACCGAGGTTTTAGGAGAAAAAAGATGAAAGTGTCTTCATATTGAAAGACGAGTGTTGAAACCACCCTCACTACAGTGGGCATCCCAACACTCGGAGAGAAAGAGGTCTACACCCAATCCTCTCTTTTTAATTCAATACAAAGAATTTGTTTTAAAAATATTTTCAAAGATACACTCGGTACGGGGCCGAGGTTTTAGGAGGAAAAGCGTTGAAAAGAGATGGTCTCAGATCCAACGTTATTTATCAACAGTTTCACTTAATAACGGTTTACGGAGGTCTCGTCATCGACCAAAAAGGACAAAAATGTCCAATAACAAAAGAGAAAGAAAATTCAACTCCAAAAATGAAATAATATAAAAAAAGATTATAAAAGAAATAAAATAAAACTCTACACATATATATAAACTTTAAAAAAGGAAACTAAAGAAATATAATGTATAATATATAGAAAAGAAAAAGTTAAGAAAAAATATAATAATATAAACAAATTTTTAGAGAAAAAACTATATAAAAGTTTCTAAAAATATATGACGTTATAATATACATATACAATCTAAATAAAAGCTAATATATAATATATACGCAATATCTAACATATGATGAAATTAATCAAGAAAATAAAAAGTAAATAATAAAAATAAAAAAAAAAGAGAAAAGGGGTGAAATAGGAACTTGGGGGCGGTGTGATTCACAACGGGCTTAGCCCAAAACAAAACTGAATGTAATAAAAACTAATAAAATAAAAAAGAATAGAAACGAAAAACAAAACACAGGGTCTTCTTCTTCGTATCCCCTCAATAGCCGTACTTCTCACTCTCGCTCAACGTCTTTCACTCTCACGCTTCATCGTTTCATTTCGACCTCTCTGTTTCATTCTCACTGCATTTGTCTCGATCTTTTTCGACATCTCCAATCTCTATCTCTCACTTTCTCTGTGTACAAGCTCTCAAATCAGGTTCGTAGACTTTGGTTTGATTTCGTGATTCACGCTATCTTCTCTTTCTGGTTCCGATTTGGGTTGATTCATTTATGGTTTGGAGATCTTGTGGTTTATTGTTAATGAAAAGATCGAGGATGGGATGTTGTTGAGTGGTTGAACGTTGAACGGAAAAGGGTTCCACGGCGGATTCGACGCGATTTCGGCGAAGAATTGTGGTAAAGATGGTTGTGGTTTTTGGTGTTAAGTTTCTGAAGGTTGAGTTGAAGGGGTTGAGGATCTGGATTTCGTCGGGTAAGAAGATGAAGTTGGGTTATGGAGTTGAAGTTTCTTGCGGTGGTTTAGAAGGTTTTACGATAAAACGATGATAGTGGTGAAGTTGTGTTGCATTTAGATGAGTTTTAATGTTTGGTTGAAGGAGATTTGCATCTGGGTTGGTGAAGTTTTGACGGTTGAGCTGATGAAGGTGAACAATGACTACGATTTATCTAACTCCTAATCTAATAATAATAGAAAAACTAAAAATGAAAGGACTGGGGCAGGATTTGAACCCCCATCCTTCAGGTAAACAACACATAAGCCTAACCGCTGGGACAGATATATACTCATTAATAAAGCTGCATGAATAAATATATGTACATAAATAGAATAATAAAACGGAAACAAAACCAAAAGTTTGGGGTGGGATTCGAATCCCCGTACTTTCGGTATAACACAACCAAACCAAACCGCTGGGACAAATTAACTTTCATTAACAATTTTGTACAAACAAATATATATTACATGAACACTAAAAAATTAAAATTAATTAATAAAAACTATTTTAAACTAATTAATAAATGAGCAATAATAAAAACTAATAAGTATTCTATGCTAAAACCAATTCTAATATAATAAAATGAGAATAACTTTAAAAAGAAAATTCTAACAAAAAACTATTAAATAAAATTAATTGCAAGTAAATCCTAATATTAAAAAAAAACCTATTTAATATATAACTCTAAACAACTTATAAAAAAAACTATTTAAAACTAATAAAATAAAATAATTTCTATCTAAAAATAAAAATCTATTTAAACTATTTAATATTCTAAAACCTATTTTCTAAACAAAAAATCTATATTCTAAAAATAAACTATTTCTAAAAATTAAAACTGTTAAAACTTTAGAGTAAAAAATCTAAATCTAAAAAATATTTAAATCCTAAAATATCTCTAACAATAATAATTTAATTCTAAAATCCTAAAATGTCTATAAAATTAAATCAAATCTAATTAATTCTAAAACTAAAATGATTCTAAAAACAAATTAATTCTATACTATAAAAATAATCTATTTCTATTCTAAATAAGAAAAAATTATTTCTAATAAAAATTCAAATAAATTAAACTTCTATATAAAAACTATAAAAATAAAATCTATTCTAAAGAAAGAAATAAATAACTATTCTAAATGATTAAATAAAGCAAAAAATAATAAATAAATGCAAAATGCCATGGGAAAACGGGCGAGCACCGAAATGTGCTGATATTATCAACATGGATTGAATTATCAAGAGGAGAGCGACTTTCGCTCGATTTTGACACTGAGCTTTTCGTTTGAATTAATTTGATTCGCCTGAAACGCGAGCAAAGCGGCTAAAATCCTGACAAATTCAATCCGGTTGATAATACGGGCAAAATGCGAAAATGATATGCAGATGAAAAACGAAGCAAAACCAGTCAAAGTCGGAAAACCGGTGGGCAAATTTTGGGGTGCAACAGCTGCCCCTATTCAATTGACTTGGACCAGAAGGGATGAAAAGCGATCGCTTTCAGACATTCAAGGTAGAAGGTGATTGAATACAAAAAGAACCCGGAAATTTGCCAACCGTAAAAAGAAACCTCTGTCATCACCGTCAATCATCAATATCTAGTAAAAGCACCTGACTTCTCCGTCAAAACTCATCATCAAATTTGTAAAACATCTGACTTCGTTGTCAAAATTCCACATAAAACTGGTGAAACACCTGACCTCGCCGTCAGTCCTCAAAATCATCTGACTTCGCCGTCAATTCTCTACCTGATCTGACTTCGCCGTCAACTCTCTAAGAACAATCTGACTTCGCCGTCAACTCTCAACATCGTCTGATGATAGACACAATATCCAAAATCACATCGTCTACTGATAGACGGGAGGAAAACGTTATATCCAAGACACTCACATCGTCTAATGATAGACGAGAGGAAAATGTATCCACATCTCGCATCGTCTAATGATAGACGAGAGGAAAATCATCAAAATCTCGCATCGTCTAATGATAGACGAGAGGAAAATCATATCCAAATCTCGCATCGTCTAATGATAGACGAGAGGAAAATCATATCCAAATCTCGCATCGTCTAATGATAGACGAGAGGAATCACCACGCTCACATCATCTAAGGGTGAACAGGAACAAATCCAATACTCACATCGTCTAATGATAGTCGGAAAGACACCATCCCGAAGGTTCACATTGTCTAAAGATAGACAAAAAGAAAAAATATCCACGTCAATGAACTTCAAAACCACCCATCAAATTTCAGAATCCTTTCGTCCATAGGAGTTGATGGAAAGATATCTTCAAAGGGGCCACATCATCAATAAGAACTGACAGGAAGAAAACCACCTTCAAAGAGCCACGTCGTCAATAAGAATCAACAACTAGGAAAACCGATCATTCTTCAAAGAGCCTCGACGTCAATAAGAATCGACGGTCGGGAAAAACCCATCTTGAAATGTCACCTCAACCAATAAACAGAAAGAAAGCCAATATCTGAAAGATCGCCTTGAAACCTCGCATCGTCTAAAGATAGACGGAGAGAAAACCATATCCAAACTCACGACGTCTAAAGATAGACGGAGAAGACCATACCGAAGGCCAGATCAACATGCACTTGATCTTATCACATTGTCTAAAGATAGACAGGAAGAAAACTTGTCCGAAGAACCACATCGTCTGAAGATAGACGGAAAGAAAACCATACTCAAATTCCCAACGTCTAAAGATAGACGGAGAAAATACCTTTCCGAAGGCCAGATCAACATGCACTTGATCTTATCACCTTGTCTAAAGATATACAGGAAGAAAACTTGTCTGAAGAACCACATCGTCTAAAGATAGACGGAAAGAAAACCAAACTCACGGCGTCTAATGATAGACGGAGAAAAACCTTTCCGAAGGCCAGATCAACATGCACTTGATCTTATCGCCTTGTCTAAAGATAGACAGGAAGAAAACTTGTCCGAAGAACCACATCATCTAAAGATAGACGGAAAAAAAACCAAACTCACGACGTCTAATGATAGACGGAGAAAATACTTGCTCGGGAAACACATCGTCAATAGGAACTGACGGAAAGAAAATCTGTTTGGGAATGTCATCATCAGAAGATTGATGGACAAAATCATAACCGTCATATGATCTGAAACCTGAGTAAACCGACAAGCTGTATGAATAAAGCTGTTGGATAAATGCCCCTGAACTGATTATAGAGTGATTCACGTTGCCACAGAAGGCTAATGGAAAAACTGGCTTATGCTTCGCATGCATATGCGTATGTTTGAATTTTTCTATGGCGTAATGCTCCATATAGGATGGAAATGCTACGCATTTGAGGATGAAATGCAGAGATGATGCAAATATGATAACTATATGCAAAATTCAGATGCAGGCTCGGGATGCCGGGGAAAGCTGGATGTGAAAGAACCAATCCAACAAAATAAATGCTGAAGAGGTGAAGCCAATTCCGCTAGGAATAACCGGGTGCGCCAAGTATGATTGGACTTTTGCTGGGGAAGACAGGTGAAGGGTTACGACCTCCCGACATTCATCTTGAACCTGAAGATTGATTGCACCTGCTTGAATAGCTCTGAGTAGCTCTGAAGATATGGAGAGGAAAAGTTCCTTTATTTCCAAACTTGCCCCAGCCTGTGGGTTCTCTATATAAATCTTCCTTGAAAGGAGATTTGAAAGCTTTGTACCCTGCTGGTCTGATATAAACTGCCTCAGCATCATGAACCTCATAGAGGTGCCTCAGATGAACTGCCTTCTAGATAAAGATAGCCTTTGTGCTCTTAGGGTGACCTGCCCCAGTCTTGAAGTGATTTGCCCCTGATTGGATGATTTGTAGAGAAGTGCCCCTGGCTGACTTCGAGAGATTTATCAAATCTCGACCTGATTGCCTCAGATTAATTGCATCTTAGAATGGCGGACTCCCTTTATGATCACTTGATATGGCTTGCCCCTGCTTAACGGAGTATTCAGATGCTCCGTATCTTATCTCGATCGAACTTTCCACTGTAGGAACTCTCCTGATGTCAAGTGCTTACTTACAAGTAAAACAAATCGTTTTGCAAAAGATGATATTAATGCAATGCATATGACAATTTTGAAATCCAAGTCTGTTCACTAGAAAAAAGTTGTGATATATAGTGAATGAATCACTTATCGTAATGTCAATATCAATACCCATAGGGTAAGAAAAATCCTTTTTAGGGGTCAGTTTCAACGCGATCTTTACCGAAGTATGCTTTCGAAACAAACTTGCTTCAATTAGGACTTTTGAAGGTTGTAACTTGGTCAGGTTCACGGTTTGAAAGAAAGGATGTAAGGCTCAAAGTTCTGTTTAACCCACCCACTCTCCTTAATATTCTCCAATCCTATATTCAGCTAATTCGACACTCGCTCGCCTCTCAGAGGTTGACTGACAGGAGTGATGGTTCAGGAAACCACAAGTTTTCGGAGTGACAGTCACTCGCTTTTCGTCTTTGGTGTCTGGCTCACACGACTTGTTCTTCGTCATTTTTTATTCCCCTATTTTTGCCTGGACTGACTCTTTTGAGTACATCTTCTGATTTCGAAGTCCAGCGGGATGCCCTAATTTTTGCCTAAGCCACTTGTTTTCAAGTTGTCGACTTAGCGGGCTTCTTATTTTTTTTCTTTTCTTTTCTTTTTCGGAACAAATCGTGTGACACCGGCTTGTCTGACCTGTTAAAAGGGATTGTGACTGTCTCACTCCTTGGTCAGTAATGGATAACCACTGTGGTTTTTTAGGTATAACCTATACAGGTGTGATTGATCCTTGAATGGGAACACTCCTTCTGCAATCTGGATGCTCGGTCAAATTAACTGACACCTACCCTGCCCCAGGTTAAGATTGAGGTTTTTTCGTTTTCAGAAAGAAATTCCTACTACTAGGCTCAAAGGGGTTGACAAGGGATTAACATCCTTATATCTCCGGTGTTTAGGATTTGAAACAATGTCTGTACATCATCAGCAAAGGTTTTATTCAAAAGCATACACTCGGAAGCTTGCGCGTCTTTCAATTTCGTCATCCTCCCTCAAGGAATTCCGCTTAAACAAGCGTTTGACATTAATGGAAAAGCAATATTGAGTGAACACGAATGGATTTAATCAAAACATGCATATTCATTTCATTATCATTATCAATTAAAAACAAACAAGTTCTACAGATAAGATTTTCAAATAAGTTCGCATTTTAACAGAAAAGAAACTACAAATGCAAAGAAAATAACGTGATAGAAAGATTGCCAGCTTCGGGGAACTGGGCTTTCATTCTTGACTTGCTGCTGAACCAGCCATCTTTAGAATTGCTCATCGAAATCCGTCTGATACTCCTCTGAACATATGCTCTCGGTGAATCCCTCCATGACATTAGCTGATGAACCCATATGACTTGACGAAGGAAGATCGTTGATCTGAATACCCTGAGGCGTGATTGAAAACTTGTTGGAGTCCAGCAGAGTTTGAACCTGGCTTCTAAGCACCTTACAGTCTTCGGTTGCATGCCCCTGTGCCCCTACATGGTACTCACAGCGGGCGTTGACATTAGAATCTGAAGGATGTGGAGAAGTCTCTAGATCAGTTTTCTTCGGCACTATCAAACCACCTCTGATCAAGTCTGGCAATATCTGACTGTATGACAACGGCAACTGAGTGAAATGTCTCTCTGGCTTCCTCGGTCTTCGTCGGGCGTGCTGACGCGGCTGATGACGGTATGAATGTTGACTCTGTAGGGAAGCAGATATCTGATACGCAGACCTAACAGGTTGCTGACTCTGAATACTTGAAACGTCTGAAAACCGAATCTGAGGTAATGGAGATTCTGGGATAGCATTACTTTCTTTCTCCCATTCCTCTTTAGAGCTGGCAACTGATTCACTTTCATAAACTGAGGTATCTGAGATGTCTCGGATCTTTCCACTCTTGATTCCGCTCTCGATACGTTCTCCTGCTATCACTAAGTCAGCAAAGTTTAACGTTCCGCCACTAATCAATATATCATAGTAATGGCCCTTCAAAGTACCCAAGAAGATGTCAACCAATTCTCTATCCTGAAGCGGTGGTTGAACACGAGCAGCAAATTCTCTCCATCTCTGCACATACCCTCTAAAGGATTCATTCTCCGCTTGAGATAATTCTTGCAACTGCATGCGGCTAGGATTCATGTCGAGATTGTAGTTGTACTGCTTCACAAAGGCATTGGCTAAATCTGACCATGATCGGATGCGACCACTTTCCAACTGCATATACCAACTCAACGATGCCCCACTCAGACTTTCCTGGAAACAGTGAATCATAAGCTTGTTATTGTGGACATGCGAGGTCATTCTTCTGCAATACATCACCAAATGCTGCTTCGGACAACTATCCCCTTTGTACTTCTCAAAATTGGGCGCCTTAAACTTCGGAGGCATCACAAGACCTGGCACCAAACACATGCTCGAAGCATTCAAATTAAGAGTGTTTTGACTCATCAGAGCATCAAGCTTTTCATCCAACAGACGTATCTTCTCATAAACTCAACAGTCTGTGGATTTTTAGGATTAATCTTTGGAACAACCCTTTGGGAATTTGGCACAGAGAAAGTGAAGTTCTGATAGTCCGAGTCATGGAGAGAAGATGAATCTCTATCTCTAACAATAGTATGCTCTTGATCTTCGACAGGAATCTGCACATGCTGAGCTTGAGCAACATTGTTCACTGGAGTCCTCTGAGCATTGGTCTCTCCTCTTGTCATAGCTGACATGGCCTCCATGAGCTGATCCAACTGATTCTTCATCATCTCAAACTCTGCCCTTGTAATAACCAAATTCTGCTCCTCCGAGTCCATGATCCTTCCAGAAGCTAACTCAAATCCAATGTGAATGTCGGGAAATCAACTGCGGGTTGGACAAAAGACTGATAAGCTCTCTGTTCCGGCTGAGGATGGATATGCAAAAATGAGATGCAAATGAAATGCAATGCAAAATGCTAATGCAACACACAAAGGATCAAAGTCACAAATTCTGCAAGAAAATACAACGAGATACCTCTCACCTCGGGTGGGTAATATATTGGTTTATAAGAGGGTATTCCAAAGGCTTTTAAACAAAGTCCCATGCACTAACCCTCAAAAGTTTTCCATCAGAACGACTACTCGTAAGACGGTAATCCCTTCAAAGGATGAACACAGAGTTATGTTTTAGGAATTTTCGAAATAAGGTTCTACAAAAGGTCCTCAGAGTCAAGGACTCCCAATTGGAAATAAAGACGCCGTTACGACTACACGTAAGACATCATTGTTCCAACGGGGTCTCATCTGAGCGGTGGAATTCAAACCAATTCAACGAGTCCTACGTCTCGCAAATCAGAAAGAAACCACCTCCTAATCTTAGTGTATACTCAAAAGCTCGGGTAGAAAGCTTTATCCTTACAACCCATCCCAATAAACCCAACAGGTAGAGAATAAAACACAAAATAAATTAAAGCAAAAAAAAAACAAAACACAAACACGACAAACAAATTAGGCTTGGCTAAGCATCCCCAGCAGAGTCGCCAGCTGTCGCTACTCGAAAAATGCATCGCGCAACGACGGGGAGGCGAAAAAGAAAGGACAGAAGAGTCGCCACCGAACTTTATTTATCCCATGAGGGGAAAGGAAAATATCGAGAAAACCTTAAGAAAGAAAAATGGATAAGATGGTCTCGCAACCAAGAATGGGTTCGGAAGCCGGTTATGCGAGGGGAAGGTATTAGCACCCCTCGCATCCATCGTACTCGATAGGAACCTTTTGCTTGTCGATGTGTGAATATATCTGCTTAAATATTATGCTATAAAATTGTTCTCCAAAGGGTAAAGAAGAAGGGTTAGAAACTGGGGAAATAGAGGTAACGGAGGAAGAAGAGAGAAAGAACAGACTCGGTAGGACTTCACAGTCCTATGCCTACGTATTCTCAATAGATGTGAGAAAGTCAGAGTCGACGTAGTTCGAGGAACTACAGATATGGGGGGAATGTGCTCGCCAAGACATCGTCGTCTTGTGCCTACGTATTCTCATCTGGTATGAGAAATCAGAGCAGCCGTAGTTCGGCTAACTACGGGTGAAAGGTGAAAAAGGGAGCTCGCCAAGACATCGCCGTCTTGTGCCTACGTATTCTCATCTGGCATGAGAAATCAGAGAAAACGTAGTTCGTGCCTACGGTGCGGATAACCGGTGTGTTTGTGGATGGTGTTATCGTGCGCGTTCTAGCAGTTAGGTGTTTAGCTGCTCGCTCGTTGGAGACTTAGGCGTTACCTGTTTGCGGTAGAACGGACGTAACATATCCTATTTGAAAGGTTGGTTTTCGCCACGCGAGGCAAGGTATCATGTTTGATTGATTGGATTGTTTTTAGGGGGGCGAGACATGTCCTCGGATAGTAACCCCTACGGGTAGTACCCAATTCGTTATCTCAAAGTTTTTGTTATAAAAAGGTGTGGCGAACGAGGCGTCTTTGTATTGAAAGACGAGCGTCGAAACCACCCTCACTACAGTGGGCATCCCAACACTCGAAGAAGAAGAGGTCTACACCCAATCCTCTCTCTTTAATTCAACATAAAGAGAGCTTCGTTCTCTTATTAAGGATATTTTTGGTTTTGAATGGTAAGTGCTTTGTGACAGAGAACCCTACGGTAAACGTCAGCACTCGGGATAGGAGAAGGCCTATGCCTAACCACTCCACGACCATTCAAGTTTTATTGTGAAAAGAAATTTGAAAATGCACTCGGTGCGAGACCGAGGTTTTAGGTATGAAAATTGTGGAAGGAAATTGTGAAAGCGAGATGGTGGATAAAGTCGCGTCTTCGTATTGAAAGACGAATATCAAGACCGCCCTCACTACAATGGGCATCCCAACATTCGGAGAGGAAGAGGTCTACACCCAATCTTCTCTCTTTAATTCAATACAAAGAGAAATGATTCCTTATTGAAGGAGTTTGAAAATGCGCTCGGTACGAGACCGAGGTTTTTTAGGAGAGATGGTATGGAAACGTCTTCGTATTGAAAGACGAGCGTCGAAACCACCCTCACTACAGTGGGTATCCCAACGCTCGAAGAAGAAGAGGTCTACACCCAATCCTCTATTTTTAATTCCATACAAAGAGAAATTAATTTTAAGGATGGTTTGAAAATGGATTCGGTACGGAACCGAGGTTTTAGGAGAAAAAAGATGAAAGTGTCTTCATATTGAAAGACGAGTGTCGAAACCACCCTCACTACAGTGGGCATCCCAACACTCGGAGAGAAAGAGGTCTACACCCAATCCTCTCTTTTTAATTCAATACAAAGAATTTGTTTTAAAAATATTTTCAAAGATACACTCGGTACGGGGCCGAGGTTTTAGGAGGAAAAGCGTTGAAAAGAGATGGTCTCAGATCCAACGTTATTTATCAACAGTTTCACTTAATAACGGTTTACGGAGGTCTCGTCATCGACCAAAAAGGACAAAAATGTCCAATAACAAAAGAGAAAGAAAATTCAACTCCAAAAATGAAATAATATAAAAAAAGATTCTAAAAGAAATAAAATAAAACTCTACACATATATATAAACTTTAAAAAAGGAAACTAAAGAAATATAATGTATAATATATAGAAAAGAAAAAGTTAAGAAAAAATATAATAATATAAACAAATTTTTAGAGAAAAAACTATATAAAAGTTTCTAAAAATATATGACGTTATAATATACATATACAATCTAAATAAAAGCTAATATATAATATATACGCAATATCTAACATATGATGAAATTAATCAAGAAAATAAAAAGTAAATAATAAAAATAAAAAAAAGAGAAAAGGGGTGAAATAGGAACTTGGGGGCGGTGTGATTCACAACGGGCTTAGCCCAAAACAAAACTGAATGTAATAAAAACTAATAAAATAAAAAAGAATAGAAACGAAAAACAAAACACAGGGTCTTCTTCTTCGTATCCCCTCAACAGCCGTACTTCTCACTCTCGCTCAACGTCTTTCACTCTCACGCTTCATCGTTTCATTTCGACCTCTCTGTTTCATTTTCACTGCATTTGTCTCGATCTTTTTCGCCATCTCCAATCTCTATCTCTCACTTTCTCTGTGTACAAGCTCTCAAATCAGGTTCGTAGACTTTGGTTTGATCTGGATTTCGTCGGGTAAGAAGATGAACAACCAAACCGGACCGCTGGGACGAATTAACTTTCATTAACAATTTTGTACAAACAAATATATATTACATGAACATTAAAAAATTAAAATTAATTAATAAAAACTATTTTAAACTAATTAATAAATGAGCAATAATAAAAACTAATAAGTATTCTATGCTAAAACCAATTCTAATATAATAAAATGAGAATAACTTTAAAAAGAAAATTCTAACAAAAAACTATTAAATAAAATTAATTACAAGTAAATCCTAATATTAAAAAAAAAACTATTTAATATATAACTCTAAACAACTTATAAACAAAACTATTTAAAACTAATAAAATAAAATAATTTCTATCTAAAAATAAAAATCTATTTAAACTATTTAATATTCTAAAACCTATTTTCTAAACAAAAAATCTATATTCTAAAAATAAACTATTTCTAAAAATTAAAACTGTTAAAACTCTAGAGTAAAAAATCTAAATCTAAAAAATATTTAAATCCTAAAATATCTCTAACAATAATAATTTAATTCTAAAATCCTAAAATGTCTATAAAATTAAATCAAATCTAATTAATTCTAAAACTAAAATGATTCTAAAAACAAATTAATTTTATACTATAAAAATAATCTATTTCTATTCTAAATAAGAAAAAACTATTTCTAATAAAAATTCAAATAAATTAAACTTCTATATAAAAACTATAAAAATAAAATCTATTCTAAAGAAAGAAATAAATAACTATTCTAAATGATTAAATAAAGCAAAAAATAATAAATAAATGCAAAATGCCATGGGAAAACGGGCGAGCACCGAAATGTGCCGATATTATCAACATGGATTGAATTATCAAGAGGAGAGCGACTTTCGCTCGATTTTGACACTGAGCTTTTCGTTTGAATTAATTTGATTCGCCTGAAACGCGAGCAAAGCGGCTAAAATCCTGACAAATTCAATCCGGCTGATAATACGGGCAAAATGCGAAAATGATATGCAGATGAAAAACGAAGCAAAAGCCAGTCAAAGTCGGAAAACCGGTGGGCAAATTTTGGGGTGCAACAACGAGGAAGGCAAAGAGAAGCCATCTAGATCCTTTTCCAAAACCGACGTGGCATTAGAAATACCTCCATTAGGGCGCGTGCAATAATGGCAACGCATTGAGCCATTAAACAAAATTAATTGACAGTAATTCAAACGGTAAACACTGATACAATAAATTTCATTCATGCTTAATATTCCCACTTCATTTTATCAATTCTACGCGTGCTCCTTATCCCTAATAACCTCTCTCTAGTCTCCACTAAATCCTTTCAAAATTTCCCCATCTCCAACACAGAATCAGACCCAACCCTCTTAACTTCTTCCAAATCCAAACCCTAACCTTACAATGTTAACTACAAAAACTCCTTAATATGTTACTCTTATGGTGAATCACAGACCCTAACATCCCTAGAACACAATCAATTTTGTAAACGTTTATACAGTATGCGGTAAGAATGGCGGAATAACAACAGAGCATCAAAAGGCATAAAGATATCGATGAGCAAAAACAAGCTAAAGGCGATGATTGTTTTACCAACTTGGTTGCTTCAACGATGACGGTGAGCGATTTCCTATCTTTGCTTTGAGACCTTCTTCTTCTTCTTCTCCTTTTTAGTATTTTGTCGTGCTTTCATTGAAGCTATCGTGTGCTGTTAACATGAATTTGGAGCTAGCTCTCCTTACACAGAGCTCTGATGTGAGCACTGTGAAGGTTTGAAAACGAAGAGCTTTAGTATAGGTTGAGGGTGGATTTTAGTAAAGTAACCTTAGGGTTTTTCTGTCTGTTTTTACCAATGAACGGAGTTGTATTTAAAGGGGATTTTAGGGTTTGTCTTGATATGTGCGAAATCAAAATTTTGCTGATGAAAAATTGTTTGATTCGTGTGACGTTTTGTGTAGGATGATGAGGTGCATTTTTTGTAGTACAAGTCTGTTAGGTGCTAATACCATGATTCCTGATTCTATAGGATTTGAATGATAGTGACTTCTGAGTTTTGTCTGTACTGTACAGGAAATATCATGATTTTTACTCTGAATTTTTACTATCTGTAAATGTGGAGTTGTTTAAATTTTTACTGCTATTGGTAGTCAACATTTCTGACTTACTTTCCTGGCTGTTTCTGTTGAAAACAATGCAGGGTGCGATTTTGAGTGCTTGGATGTCATGGTGCAAACGGTGCACGCAGCTTGAAAGCTGGATCTCTGTGACTTTTGCTTGTTTTGTTCTTGAACTTTATGTGGTTGTTCTTCTCTCGTGGCAGGGCTTGAGTTTGGAGATTTTCCTGGTAAGACTGTTGGATCCAAGTTCTGTTATTTACATGGTGGGGCATGTTTGAATGTGTTGGGATATAGTCTTGTGGATTTAGGTAGTTACCCTCCAGTTTGATCATGTAGGTGGTGATTGGCGAGTAAACAATGATGGTGAACTCCTTAATGCATAAAGAAAATTGCACAATGGCTATCCCTTCTTCCCTTTTCATATTTTTTTGCACTTTATTCCTCATGTATTTGAAAAACTTGTATGACACTTGAGTTTATGATGTTGTGCAAGAATGAGAGGTATGCAAACTACATACCTTCTTCATGTGTTGTGAATTTTGCTAACATTATCCATGTGTATTTGAACTTACTTCTTGATGTTGATATTATACTGACTTGGTAATCTTAAAATGACTCCTTAATTATCAGGCTCAGGCTATCATTGAGGCGTTATCCTTGGATTTCTTGGCTTGTTAGCACCTTTGATAGCAGAAACTGGATATAGAGTACAGATAGGGGTGGGACCAAACAGCTTCTAACTCTTGGCTTTGGAAACATCTTGGTAACATCTAATTACTTAGTTATTCTTTAAATGTTCATTTGATTTCCTTCTCTAGAAATGACTTGACTATTCTAGTTCTGATCCATCATTACCTCCTGTTTTCGTGCAGGTTGTAAGTCTCTTTCTTCAACCATCCAAGGATGCAGGCCAAGTGAAAGTGTGATACATATTTGGTATTCTGGCTTGGTACCAACATTACTCAAATTAGAAGCCTTGAACTGCTCTGCTGCCTGAGTTTGTAGCTGTGAACTCAAGTCCTTGATCTTAGCTTTACCAAAAATAATGTAAATGTCGGAATTCAGGCTCTTAAAAACATCTGGTTTTGAAATGACGAGAAAGATATTCTTGCTCTTCTTGACTTTCACATGGCTAACACCAATATAAGGTTTCATCTCAAATTTAAGCATTACCTTGCGGCTTTTCTTTTCACTTCTGATATGTTTGGACCTACCAGATGCATCACCTTCTAGTCCTTCTACATCGTCTTCTTCCTCAACTACAGGCTCATCAAGATGGATCTTCTGATCTTTTGTTGTTCCATTACACAAGGTTTTTATAAACGAAGTCTTAGAGAATCATGGCCAGAAGTCGTGAAGTAGTAAGATATTCATTAAATACCGAAGTAGGACAAATTTGGGGTATGACAGATGCCCCTATCTAATTGCCTTAAACCTGAGCGAAAGAACTGCTGCATGGTGTTCATTTTAAGGTGGAAGTCAATTAGATACAAGAAGATCCCAAAATTTTCCTGGTAGAGAAGTGAAAAGTACCATGAATGGGTTAATAAGATGAACAAGATAACCTGATTTTCTCTGTGTGGTCGATGTGGTCCCTTATCTAATAAGGTCCTTCGCGATACCAGAGTAGTATAAACAAGCCTCTTTGGGTGGTCGAAGCAGTCCCTCATTCGTTAAGGTTCTTCGCGATACCAAATTGGTATAATGAGCCTCTTTGGGTGGTCGAAGCAGTCCCTCATTTGTTAAGGTCCTTGGCAATACCAAAGTGGTATAGACGAGCCTCTTTGGGTGGTCGAAGCAGTCCCTCATTCGTTAAGGTCTTTCGCGATACCAAAGTGGTATGAACAAGCCTCTTTGGGTGGTTGAAGCAGTCCCTCATTTGTTAAGGTCCTTCGCGATACCAAAGTGGTATAAACGAGCCTTTTTGGGTGGTTGAAGCAGACCCTCATTCGTTAAGGTTCTTCGCGATACCAAAGTGGTATAAACGAGCCTCTTTGGGTGGTCAAAGCAGTCCCTCATTCGTTAAGGTCCTTCGGGATACCAAAGTGGTATAAACAAGCCTCTTTGGGTGGTCGAAGCAGTCCCTCATTCGTTAAGGTCCTTTGCGATACCAAAGTGGTATAAACAAGCCTCTTTGGGTGGTCGAAGCAGTCCCTCATTCGTTAAGGTTCTTCGCGATTCCAAAGTGGTATAAACGAGCCTCTTTGGGTGGTCGAAGCAGTCCCTCATTCGTTAAGGTCCTTCACGATACCAAAGTGGTATAAACGATCCTCTTTGGGTGGTCGAACCAGTCCCTCGTTCGTTAAGGTCCTTCGCAATACCAAAGTGGTATAACCGAGCCTCTTTGGATGGTCGAAGCAGTCCCTCATTCGTTAAGGTCCTTCGCGATACCAAAGTGGTATAACCGAGCCTCTTTGGATGGTCGAAGCAGTCCCTCATTCTTTAAGGTCCTTCACGATACCAAAGTGGTATAAACGAGCCTATTTGGGTGGTCGAAGCATTCCCGCATTCGTTAAGGTCCTTCGCGATACCAAAGTGGTATAAACAAGCCTCTTTGGGTGGTCGAAGCAGTCCCTCATTCGTTAAGGTCCTTCACGATACCAAAGTGGTATAAACGAGTCTCTTTGGGTGGTCAAAGCAGTCTCTCATTTGTTAAGGTCCTTCACGATACCAAAGTGGTATAAACAAGCCTCTTTGGGTGGTCGAAGCAGTCCCTCATTCGTTAAGGTTCTTCGCGATACCAAAGCAGTATCTTTGAATACAAACGAGATTTCTTCGAGTGGTCGAAGCAGCATCTTATCCGATAGGATTCTTCGATGATACCAAAGCAGTATCTCTAAACAAATGGTGGGGAATAGTTGAGCCAAAATTCCTACCAGAGGAACAATGTTGTCTGAACTCTGCAGGGAAATGCCTTTAAGAAACTTTTTAAGATAACATCTGCTTGGGGAGCCACAAGAGCAATAGCTGTTGGGGATTATCATCATGAACTGCATAGTTGAAGAATGACTTGCTGGGGAGTAGAATTCCTTGAACTAGCAGGGTATTAACTCTTTTCAGAGCCATACTGCCAACTTCACTGGAGGAATGGCCAAGATGCTTGCAAACTGATCCTAGATCCTGCTATGTTGTTATGCAATGCAATGCGTTATGATGCCCAAACATGCAGCTAACAGTGCAACTGTTAGGGAGTGCAAGATGTGAATGCAAATGATATGCTAATGCTCAATATGATTATGATATGATGTTATATGTCGTGCTTATGATAATGCAGATAATCAGGTATGCTGGGGATAAAATCCTGCCGGGGATATCACCAGGGACTGGATTTGGTAGTTGCCAAATGGTTTGGACTTTGGTTATTAAGGATGCCAACAGGGGTGGACTTTTAGTGGTTGCCAATGAAGACTGGACTTTTAGGGTGAATTGAAGGTGCCAATTGGAGTGGCTTTTTTGTAGTTGCCAATAAAAGATTGGACTTTAAGGACGTGCCAAGCGAGATTGGACTTTATTAGTAAAAGGATTTGACTTCCCGACACATGGTATATGACAACGCCATAATCAGAAGACAGATACGGATACTCCTGGTGCCCCAAGTTGGATCCTTTGCAGAAGTGGTATACTTGTTCTTGTAAGAACCTTGCTTCTAGCTGATATGTCATGATGACTTACAAACATTGAGCGTAGCGACTTACCCAAAGCATGTTGAATGCGCGAGCGTAGCGACTTAACCAATGTGTGTTAATCGTGTGAGCGTAGCAATTTAACCAATGCATATGGATTGTATGAGCGTAGCGACTTAACCAATGCGTGTTAGTCGTGATTTTGCTCTGCCCCAAGGCTTTTGACGTTTGTCGACCTCAACCATTACTGGTGTCTGGTGTGGTTAACTTGATCAACTTTGAAAGCAAGGAGGGAAACTGCCCCTTTTCAGCTAGTTTGCCCCAAGTTCAACCAGTTTGCCCTAGTTTGTCGGGTATTTGAAGGACTTCTTTTGGGATGAGAACTTTGGCAGTGATTATACCAAGATAGAGCTTGAACCCATTTACCCCAGCGTCTGAACCTTGTAGTGGTCTTCCCCTGTTTGAACTTTGGAAGAATTTGCCCCAGATTCACAAGGTTATGAGAATTTCTTTATTCAAGCCAGTATCAATGAATGATCAAGTTCTTCTTTGATTGCTCTTTGTTGGAATTTCCATTATGCCAATTACTAATTTTCAATTAAAATTGTTCATTCAAAAATGGTAATTTTAATGCGACATTCATGCAAGTTTTGAAAATATCATTTATTGGTAATGATGTGAAAGTGTGTGACGAATTGGACCATTAGTCCAAACGCAATGCTAATTTAATTGGTGAGAAAGATATAGCAAGCATATGACACCAATACAGGATATTAGCAAATATGTAGGAGTCGATTTACGCAACCTTGTTGTAGTATGCTTTCAGAATAACACTTCGCCTCAATTAGGTCTTTTGAGGGTTATATCGTGGTCTGGTTCACGGTTATAGAAACAAAAGATATTAGGCTCAAAGTATTATTTGTACCCACCCCTTCTTCTTGAGGATCTCCATACCTACGTTCAGTTAATTCTGCACATGTTTTACCTTGACGGTGTAAAACTTGATGATTCAAGGTTTGCTCGAAATGGCAGCCACCTTATTTGGTTTTGATGGATGTTAGCGACCCTTTGACTTGGGTGGCCACTGAATCTTATTTTGTTTTTGTTGAGGGTTTGAGGACCTCTTATGATTTTGTTTTGATCCCTAACTTTTGCATGGACTAATTTTGCTCTTCGAGTCCATCGGGATTGCCTTGATTTTTGCCTGAGTCTCCCTTTGAGGTGTTCGACTTAGCAGGCTTTTTATTATATTTTTTTAAGGGTTCGGTGATTGCAAAGTCATTGGTCATTGATGAACAACCATCATCTCTCAGATTTTGTCTCGTGATTCGAGTGCGTAATCAGGTTAACTGAACACTACCCATGCCCCAAGTTAAGTGTAAGGGTTTAAAAATCCGAAGGAAACTCCTACTTCTAGGCTCGAAGTGGTTGACTAGGGACTAACTCCTTATCTCTCTAGTGTTTGGGGATTTGAAACAATGTCTGTACATCATTGACGGGATTTTATATGAAAGCATATCATCAGCAATTATGGGTATTTCGGTTTCATCATCCTCCCTCAAATATTTGCTAAACAGCAGTGTGATAAAGGAAGTGAAGTGAATTAATTTTTTTTTTGTGATTTTTTGAAATAAGTGAGAAAATGTGAGTGAATACGAACGGATTTGATCAAAAACATGCATAATTATCACATTAACAATACCATTAATAAGAAACAATGTCTAAAATCAAGTAGCACTCTAACAGAAAAGAAACTACAAATGCATAAAAATAATATGGAAATTGCCAATATTGAGGAACTGAGCTTTTCTCTCTTGCATCACAATTGGGCTAACTTCTGGCAGTTGTTTCATCTTGCTTCTGAGTTGTTCTCGTCTTTTCTCAGCTCAACTTCATTCTGCTTCAAGCGTTCCATGGTCTTCCAGCATTAATTCAAGTCCAATACGTGTGTCGGTAAATGAACTGAAGGATTATGGACAAAGGATGGATGAGCTTTCTGGTTTAGGAAGATATGCAATGCAAATGGAATGCAAATGCACTTCAGGCACAAACAGGATCCAGGATAACATAAGCAGGTCAAAGCTCCTTAACCGGTAGGTTATACTGTTGCACCCCAAATTTTGCTCAACCTTTTCTTGCCTGATTTATGTTTCATTGCATTTCATTTGCATAGTTACATCATATACACAGTCTAATCATTTGCATATCATAGCATAGCATGCCTCCAACAAGGGATCAAGGTGTCTATCAAAACAAGAGCTTAGCAAGGTGTGTTATCTAAGAGGAGAAGTCTTCCAGGCCATCAAAAAGTGATTTAAAGTCTTGAGAAGTTTGAGTGCCCACTGGTGGATTTCTCTCCTAACTTGAGGTGTATTGAAGATCATCAACATGGAATTGTGAATTTGAGGTGTGTATGGATCTCATGGGATGCCTAGAGAGCCCTATTTAAACTTATACAAGTCATTGTATCAAGTTCAAGAACCACAGTTGAGGTGTATACAAGTAGGGTTTCATCTGGGTAACCCTAGGTCAAGGAGAGTAAAGAAAGGGAATCAAGACCTAGCTCTAGGTCATGGAAATCATGGATTGATATGTTGAAGCATGTGTGTGTATGAGCCAAGACCAAGTTCAAGAGAATCAAGAGTGGTTGGAGGTGTTTGAGACAGGGTTCCTAGGGTAAAATCCCATGTATAGCACTGGACTTCCAAGCCACATAAGTCAAAATACAAGTTTCAAATGGATTCTTAGACAACATGAAACTTGTATAGCTTCTCAATAGCTTTAATTTGAGTACTAGAAGTCTTCAAGGAGATTTGTATAACTCAAGTTATGGTTCTTGCAAGTTACAGGTCACCAGAGGACACTGAAATTTATCTGTGAAAGTCACTTGATTTCCAAGCAACTTTTTCCCCTCAAGGAGTTTTCAAATGGATTATTGGCCATAATGAAAGTTGTAGTTATTGATCTTAGCTTTAATTTGAGTACTAGAAGTCCTCAAGAAGATTTGTGGAACTCAAGTTATGATCTTGGCAATCCATGGGTATTTTGGGAAAGTTGAATTATAGGTCTTTTTCAACATGTGTCAAAATCTCTATCTTCCAATCTTCAAATGAAAAATTGTTCAACATGAGATGTGCTTAAAATGGTGCTTCTAGGTCAGATATGAAGTCATGGTGAGTTGGATTGGCTTATTTCACAAAGTGCTCCAAAATGGCCTAAAAAGGGAGATATTTCAAATGATTTAAAAGAGGGAAAAATGATTTTTTGAATTACAAGGCACAAACATGGCTTATGGGTAGTCATTTTGAATGGAAATTAGATTTCCAACACATTGGCAATGTCACAATTTTGAGATGAGCCCTAATTTTATGAGTTGCTTTGAAAAGTGCTTACTTATATTACAAGTTACAATGCCAAAACAAGAATCAAAGCTTTTCAGGATGAGCTAGCTATCTAAACATGTCCCAAGTCCAATTTGCAGTTGAAAGGAACATTCTAGAGCCAACTGTAACAAGCAAATCGTGATTGGTGCATTGGATTTTCAAGTGAAAATCAGAATTTTGGATCAACAGATTTGGGCCTGAATTGCAAAAGCCCACAAATAGTTTCTATTTAAGCTCTAGAATGATTCCAGATGAAGTTTGGTGCAGAATTCATGGGGAGAGTGAAGATAGCAAGTTGAGTTTCAAGGGTTCTAACTGAAAACGGTTTTGGAGTTTGGATCAAGATCAAGCCAAATTGAAGTGCCTAGAAGCTTCATCTTGCTTCACTGATCGTGTTTGAAGAGTTGCAAAGCTTGAATCCATCATCTTCTACTTCTGTTGAGTCAATTTTCACAGGTATGTAACTCTTGGATTTCCTATTGATCTAGGCTGAATTAGTTAGCAATGTGCATGTGATTAGGTTCCCTATGATTGGTAGAACGATTTAGGCTTGGTTTGGCATCATTTGGTGATGATCGAGGGAGTGCACCAATTCTGTTTGGATTCAGTTACATGTAATCTTGAGGAATTAACATGATGGTGATAACTTAAGATGACCAGTGTGACATGAGGATCATTCTTATGGCTTTAGATTTGAGTTTGGTGAAGATCAAAGATGTGACATGTTTTGGAAATGCCATCGGGTTTGAGAATCTAGAAGGAATTGAGAAAATCTGAGGCCAGATTCATGATCAGCGTAGAATTTTGAGTGAGATAGATATAATCTTTGTGATTTCTGGTCACCTACAAGTGGACCCTCACCGGAGAAGACGGTGTTTTCCACCGTGGACCACCACCTGAGAATAGTCTCAGGTCACCTGAACTTTGGAGACGACCTCGTGGCCCTTGGATCAGTCCTTCATATGGACTTTGTACACAGATCGTGTGGATAGGATTTAAACTCAGCTCTCCCTCCATTAATTCAATACGCAGCGTTTCATTTATTGACTCAGCTTGTGAGTCATCAGCCATGTCATGCACGCGTGGACACGCTCAGGGTCCTTGGATGCGCTTACCAGTCTTCTCATCCAACGCATATCATTTAATTCAGCATTTTATTTTTCTTTTTATTCTTTTTTGATTTATTTTAATTCATTTGATTTCTAAAATCCATATTAAATCCAATTTTAATCCAAAAAATATTTTAAAAATATCTCCATGATCCTGGACTTAATTGTGATTTTCTGAAATCAAGAAATCCCATTTTCATCCATTTTTTCAATTTAATTTGATTTTCTCCATTTTATTATTTTTCTTTAATTTTGTATATTTGCTACATGTTCTTGCTGATTTTATTGTGATCAATTGGTGAGGAATTTTGAATTGGTTCTTGTTGGGTTAGTTAGATTAGAGAAGCATGTATCCCTAGAAATTTTATCATATTTTTGTGAATAAAACTTAGGCCAATTTGAGTGGTGAGTATAAGGAGTGTTAGATTTAGGGTTTTAAAACAACTAGTTGTAGTTTAAGGCATAATTTGGGGACTTGGTGATTGATTTAGGTCCTAGGGTTTATATGGGGTATTGGGTATAGGTTGAGGTTCCCTTATAAATTTACTTAGGATTTTATGATGAGTTTTAGCATTTTATTTGATTTTTGCAACTTGTGTGGTGATTGTGGGTTTTCCCCTTGGTATTTGGTTTGGTTATGTTTGTTTGGGCTATTTTGGGTGTGCTTTTGGCTTGGGTTTTGCTTGAATGAATTTAAGATCAAGGGAAGTTGCCTTGGATGACTTGAAGAAGCTTGGAGGTGAAGGTTGCTCACCTGTTGGAGTGCCTGTCAGGGGTTTAGGATATGTAGGAAGAGCATTAGAATGGTTTTGTTTCTTCTTTCAAACATAGAGAGCTTCTTGTGCCTCTATTCAATCCTATGACACAAGGTCCTCCCAAAGAAGTTCCATCTCTCCTTAGGAGGGATGTAGAGCATGCTTTGGTTATGTGGAACTTTGAGGATATCTTTCATGTGCAATGTTAAGTTCTTAGTGATTTCCTTTGGTTGTCATTAAGTTTCTTAACATTATAACCTGATATTGTGGAATGATTCTCCCTTGGAGGTGCTTGTTGAAGCTTGGTAAAGAGAAAGTTTGTTGCTTATTGAAGCTTATTGAAATTGAGGTTTGAAGCTTGTTGAAGCTTGGTGCTTGTTGGAAAGTGGAAGTTTAGGGCTTGAAGATATGAGCTATTCATGAAGATGAACGTTGTTGCTGTCAACTTTTTGCTGGTTAATCATCTGTTGCTGTCAGAGCTGCTGTTTGCTGTGGGAGTTTGGTGCTGCTGCTTGGCTGCCTCCTTTGCTTTGGGGTTTTGTTTTCTGTATTGTCTGTTGGCTTGTGTAGCTTTCCCCCTAGGTTTGAGGTGAATGCTGATTCACTTTGCCTATTGTTTTCTCTCTTGCCTCTCTCATACTGTTGCATTGCATGCATTTTACTGTATTAGCTTGCTTTCTTTTCCGTTTATCCCCTAGGATCTCTGATTTCCTCTGTGCAGGAGAGAATTATGACAGACATTAGGATTCTTATCCATGCATGACAACATTAGGTCAGTTTTTATTCCCCTTTCAACCCTAGGCTTTTTAGAGCTTCTTTCTCTTCTTATCTCAAAACAACTCAAAAATACAGTAATAAGGTTAATTGATGTCGTACGTTACGAGCCTTAAGCTATTTGAGAGAAGGTTGCTGGAGGGTCACTCTTCGGTAATCTGACTGCTTAGTGTGTTACCCTTAGGGTGTCATACGACGTAGTCACTCTCAAATCATAGTCTCTAGTGCGTCAGAGATTGCAAACAAACTAAAAAACACTTCTTACGTAAAAGATTCAAAACAAACATCAAAGTGTCATTTTTGTCCGCTTGGACTCTTAATCAAGAAAAATCCTTTCATAAGGTAATAAAAAACAGTCAGACAAGCTTGTGTCTTCCGTAGCCCGAACTACATTTGCTCTGATCTTTCATGTTGTATGAAAGTACGTAGGCATAGGATGTCATATCCTAGCGAGCAACCTTCCCCTCCTTTCCCGTAGGTAGGCGGATTACGTTGACTCTGATTTCTCGTTCCAGACGGGAATACGTAGGCATAAAGTGCGATACTTTGCCGAGTCATTTTATTTTCTTTTTAACCCAGACCTGTAGAGTAGGTAGAATAACAATCCGTACTAGAAAACAAGCGTGGATCCCATCGAGTACGACAGACGTGAGGGGTGTTAATACCTTCCCCTTGCGTAACCGACTCCCGAATCCAGGATTTGGTTGCGATGACCATTCTTTTCCCTTCTTTGCGTAAGGTTTACTCTGAACGTTTCCTTTCTCTCCTTTGGGATAAATAACGCACGGTGGCGGCTCTTCTGTCATAGCTGGCGCCGATTTTCGCAGTAGCGACAGCTGGCGACTCTGCTGGGGACGCCAACGGTTCCCTATGCGAGTCGATCCTAGCGCTTGTTTTCCCGTCTGGGGTTTTGTATGTATTTACCTTTCTGCCTTTACTTTCAGTACTATATTATTGTTGTTGTGCTAGGTAGAGGGTTAGATTGAGAGATAAGTCGGACCTGGGCGTGAGTTTGCACATAGACTTAGAAGTAGATAGTAGTGGTTAGCCTGCTTGCTTAGCTCGCACCAGCTAGCCGCAAAGTCTGCGCTCGGACGAGATTCTCTTTGATGCTTCTTGCCTGGCCCTTAGGGCTCGGCGAGTCGTCTGACCCGAGGATTGTCGACTCTGGGGACCTATCATTTGGGATTCAACTAAGTGAGGCCGCTTCAAGGGATGATGATACCACACCTTCTGGGTATCGTATCATCGCTCTTGAAAGTCTGTGACGTTGAACCCGCATAGGATGTCGTACCTCGTCTGCGAGTTAAGTACACACCTGTGAGGGGTAGGTAGGTTTGTTTGCATGAAACCTTTGACCTCAGAATACCTGGTTTATCTCTGTCAGTGAGATGTGGTTACAGGGTTCATTTGAGTGAGACGAAGATTTGATGGTTCTCAGGCTTCAGTACAGAGCAGCACAGTTCATCAGCATTGCACTTGACCTCCTGTTTGCATATGCATGTGCATTTTCATGACTGTATTTCATTAACGTGTATTTATGTTGCAGGTGTGATCATTCCCCTCTGATTCTAGTGTATCTTCTAGCCAGACAATGGAGTCCATGAAGAGGACAGTTGTTTACCGGTTGCATTCTCCAGATATCAGTTCCTTGCTGGGATTAGTTGCTCTAGCAGATGAGAGAGTGAGGGCTGAGTTCAGAGTATCTTACGGGAGATTGCTTAGTTTGTTGTACATGCCTTCAGCATTTGAGACGACTGGGGTATATACTTTGATGCAGTTTTATGAGCCTCAGCTGAGATGTTTCCTATTCCCTGACTATATTCTCGCACCCACTTTGGAGGAGTATTCTGCTATGATGGGAGTTCCTGTGTTAGACCAGATGCCCTTTATTCATGTTGATATTGAGCCTGAGTTGGCTACACTTGCTGAGATTGTCAGTCTAGACACTTCTGAGTTTCTTGGAGGATTGGTCAAGCTGAACGGAGCCTATGGTTTTCACCTGTCTGTCCTGGTTGAGAAGGCTACGCAGTGCGCGAAGAGTGGATGTTGGGTTGCCTTGAGTGCCATTCTAGCTGTCTGCATCTATGGGATTGTTTTGTTTCCCAATGTGCCAGATTTTGTTGACTCAGATGCCTTCTTGATTCTTGCCTCGAAGAGTCCAGTTCCTACACTCGTGGGCGATGTTTATCATTCTATTCACTATAAGAATGAGAAACATCGTGGCAAGAATGTTTCCTGCTGTCTTCCTATTTTGTACAGATGGTTCCAGGGACATCTTCCGAAGACAGGGCCTTTTGTGGATGTTGTTGATACTTTGGATTGGCCTTCCCGGTTGATGGGGCTGTCTGCTGAGAACATCATTTGGTTTGATCGGAGTATGCTTGGCACTGATATTATATATAGTTGTAGTGGCTTTCCGAATGTCCCTTTGATTGGACGGAAAGGCTGTATCAACTATAACCCTTCTCTGCTGGTGAGACAGTTTGGTTATGCCTTGAGAGATGCTCCTATTAAGGTTGAGATACAGGAATCTCTGTATCTCACGGGCTCATTAGACGAGGCTGTTTCGATCAGGTTGAGACGTGCATGGGCTAACATCCATAGGAGAGGGAAAGCTTTGCTTGGTAAGAGCAACAGCAAAGTTTATGATCCCTATTTGGCTTGGATCCACGAGAGAGCTAGGATTTCCTCGACGCCATATCCTGCTGTGGAACCTCTGTATCTTCCAGTGATTGAGGCACCTACTTCGGTAGAGATTGAGAAGTATAACAAATTGTTGGCTAAAAATGAAAAATTGAAGAAAGCCAATGATGAGTTAGAGAAAGAGATCTTCCAGTTGCGTCATGAGAAGAATGAAGCTACCTTCACTCTGAAGGAACAGACAGAGTTGATTAATAGGTTGGGTTCATAGTTGACTGAAGAGACCAACAAGAAGGAAAAGGTGGGAGTAGCCTTGAACGGTGTTAGCAAGGTGCTTGCTTCCAAGAAGGAACTCTTAAACAAAGCTTATTCCCGACTCGGCAAGTGGGAAGCATTATGGAATACCACGCTTACCAAGCGGAAGGCGCGTGAAGATGAGCTGAAGCTGCAGATTGCCACGCTAGAGGCGCAGATTAGAGCCCAGGATGCAAAGATTGCTGAAGAGACATCACTTAGGAGTGTTGTTGAGCTTAGAGTAAGTGACCGTGGCGAGAAGCCGAGAGGTTGTGAATTGAAGGCCGGCTCCAAGAGATGCAGACTCGACGAGTGTTTTGGCGAAGGAACCTGCAAGGACGATGCCAAAAAGCTGAGATCCACTGCTGAGCGACATGCATTACTGATACAAGAGCTAATATCCAGATTAGGTCATTCGGAGACGTTGAGGATATTGGAAGATGTCAGAGCGTTCCATTTGGCCTGAATCATCTTTGCCTTGCTTTTTGTACTTGTATTTTGACCATCACCAGGCTTGTTGGCCGAGGTCTCTTCAGTTGCATTCAGTTGTACTCTTGTACTCTGCCGTTTGGCATTTGTTTATGTATGAGGGTTTTCTGATTCCTGGCTTGCCTGATGGGGACTCCATTGTCGTGATGGCCTTCTCTCTGAAACTAGAATCGGGGGGGAATATAACCTGTAGCATATCTATATGTTTGCATCTGCATCCTCATATTGCATAACTGGTATTTTTGAATCGGTATCTTATTTCCTGCATCTCAGGTTTTTCAGGATTGACGAACAAAGAGTCCACCGCTACTCAATGCGAAACAACTGCAAGAAGATAATGGATCAAGTTCAGGTCGAGATGCAGGAAATCCGTGAGAAGTTGACTCTGTTCATGCAAGCTATGGAGAGCATGGCCAAGGGCCAGGAGAATCTTCAGACCTTGGTGCAGCCGCTGCTGACGCGGGCGAACAGAAATGGCAACACTGACCATATTTCTGTTGAAACTCCTCGCCGGGAGGATGAGATACCGGCAGTTGTTACTCCACCTGTTGTGACTGTCAATGGAAACACTGGTGCTGGTGCAGGTGCTAGCGCTGGTAACGGCAATACTAGGAATGGTGGTGATGGGCATGTTGTTAACAACAAAGGCAACATTGTGGATGCCGATCAAGGATTCGTTGACAATGTTGGATTTGGAAACAATGGGTATGGCAATGTCAATCAGGACGGGAACTTCGGGTTCCACAATCAAGGCTTCGGAAATAACGGCTACGACAACAATCAGGGGTATGGCTATGGTGGATTCGGTAATATGAATGTGAATGGCGCTGGAGCACTTCCTTTTAACAATGGCTTTGGACCTGCTGGGGCCAATCTAGGGTTCGGCAACCGAGGACAGGGTCCTGTGTTCAATCATCAAGGATTTGGTCGTAACATGGGTTACGATGGGTATGGCAATGACTGGAATGTGGATCAACAGGATGACGCTTTTTCAGGAAGAGGTATGGGACCTGAAGGCCCTATTGACCCGGTTCAGAGGATCAAAATGCTAGAAGAGCAGATGAAAGGTGTGGTTGATCAGAACTCCGTTGGATTAGATATGACTACTATGGGGTTGGTACCAGGGCTGAGAGTGCCGTTGAAATTCAAGGCTCCAACATTTGACAAATACAAAGGGGATACCTGCCCTAAGGTCCATGTCCGCTCTTATTACAGAAGGATGTCCGCGTATTCGGATGATGAAAGGATGCTCATGCATTTCTTTCAGGACAGCTTGTCAGGACCGTCGCTTGAATGGTATATGGGGCTGGAGCCCACTTAGATTAAAACCTGGAAGCAGTTGGCTGATGCTTTCGTGACGCATTACAAATATAACAGCGATCTGGCGCCAAACAGGGTCTAATTACAGGGTTTGTCACAGAAAAACAATGAAAGTTTTAAAGAATATGCGCAAAGGTGGCGCGATATGGCAGCGAGGGTGCATCCTCCTTTAATTGAAAGGGATATGAACGACATGTTCATTGGGACATTTACGGGGATGTTCTATGAAAAATTGTTTAGTGTGTCGTTGGGCAGTTTCTGAGATTTGATTCTTATGGGAGAGATGATCGAGAACGGGATTAAAGTTGGAAGATTCCAAGCAGGTGAGTCTACCTCAGCAGGAGGTACAAGAAAAGCATTCGGTGGTAGACGACAGGGTGATACTAGTGCCGTGTTTGGTGGCAGGGGCAGGGGCAGAGGAAGGAATCAGTATGTTCAGTCTCAACAGATAGCTAGTGTTACTATCTCATTTCCTCAACAGAGGCAGCCACAACAGCAACAACAACCACAGCAGCAGCAAGGGCAGAATCCTGGTCAGAGAAGGATGCAGAATACGAGACCGAAAAGAGTGTTCGACGCACCTCCTTCCACGTATGCAGAACTCCTTCAGACCCTGCTAGGGTTGAACTTGGTTGAAAAGAGGACTTTGGCACCGCCTACAGCGTCGGTACTTCCTTATGGATATGATGCTAATAAGCAGTGCGAATTCCATTCCGGGGCGCCTGGGCATGATGTAGAAGCTTGTCAGGCATTTAAACATAAAGTTCAGGATTTGTTGGACAGTAAATCCATCAACTTTGGCCAAGCGAGGCCCAATATTGTACAACAACCCATGCCTAATCATGGGGCAAATGCTATCTTAACAGAAGAAAATTTGAACTTGGTGTTGGATGTTAATGAGTTGAAGACACCATTGAGTGAAGTGAAAAGCAGGTTGCTCATAGGGGGAGTATTTCCCGGTTGTGATGAATACTGTTTAGAGTGTTGGACCCAGCCAGAGGGCTATAATGATTTGAAGCAGGGCATTCAGGCCATGATCGACGAAGGTACCTTGCAGTTTGATCGAACTGCGGTTGAGAAGCCTGTGGAGGCATTATGTAAACAGCAGAATAATATTGCAATGGTGACGATCCCGAGGAAGACTATAACAATAGTGGCGCCCGCCTAGCGGCCAACTATTACGATTACCAAAGCAGGGTCTGTTCCTTTTGAAAGTACGAAAGATGTCCCGTGGACATACGGTTTAGAAGCGTATTGCAACGGTGAAAAGATTGTGGTGAATAGCCAGCCTGCTGGTGCTGTTGATAATGTTGTTGGAACGGGGGGCATGACCCGTAGAGGAAGGATCTTTACCTCACCTGAAATAGAAGCGGAGAGGTTGGCCAAAGGTAAAGCCAAAGTAAGTGAAAGCAGGCCCTCTCAGTCGAAAGAAAAGGACACGTCGCTCAAGGACGTAGAGGAGTTCATGAGACTGATTCACAAGAGTGACTACAAAATTGTTGAGCACCTACAGTAGACGCCGTCGAAGATCTCTATCTTGTCGTTGTTGTTATGTTCCGAGGCGCACCGGAATGCCTTGCTAAAGATTCTGGATACGTCGTTCGTACCCCAAGAAGTTTCTGTAAATCAGTTAGAGGGGGTAATGGCACATGTCAATGCTGAACATAGCCTGGGCTTCACAGATTTTGATCTAACACCCAAGGGTCGGGAGCACAAGATGGCCTTGCATATATCGGTGGAATGTCGGGGCACCGTAATGTCGCATGTATTGGTGGATACTGGATCGTCGTTGAACGTATTGCCAAAGAAAGCCATGATGAAGTTGGACATACGGGGAGTTATTTGCACGCCCAGCGATTTGGTTGTGAGGGCGTTCGACGGGACGAAAAGGTCAGTGTTTGGGTCAATAACATTACCGCTGTAGGTGGGGCCAGAGATTTTTGATACCGAATTCTACATCATGGATATCCATCCAGCTTATAGCTGCCTTCTTGGACGACCATGGATCCACGCTGCAGGGGCCGTAACGTCCACATTGCATCAGAAGCTGAAGTACATGGTGGGTGATAGTGTCGTTACCGTTTGCGGGGAGGAGGATATTTTGGTCAGTCACCTGTCATCATTCAGGTATGTGGAGGTCGACGGAGAAATACACGAGACACCTTGTCAAGCCTTCGAGGGGTTGCGAGTTAAAGACAAAGCTCAGGGTTCCAGCAAAATATCAGATATGGCAGTGTCATCCTACAAAGAGGCTCAGGCTTTAGTGCAGACTGGTGAGACTAAAGGCTGGGGGCAGGTGCTGGAGATTCCCGTGAAGAATGACAAGTTTGGGCTAGGGTATCGACCGATGTCGTCAGCGCCCAGGTTCAAGGGACCGGTCACGATTACGCCAAGCGGGGTGTGCTTCGAGACTATCAACGCAATTTCCGATGCTGAGGACGGGGATAGCGATTGCGATATGGACGCGTGGATCAAGCCAAGCGTGCCAGGACAAAGTCTCTGCAACTGGTCCATCCGGGAAACTGTCCCAGTGACTTTTAAACAGTAATGATTTGTTTTATCAATTGTTGAACAATCCTACGTCCTACCCGGGGCATAGTGATTTTACATTAGGGCTACTTGATTATGTGTATTGCACTGTTTTAATCATGAAATAAAGGCGTTTTTTCATATTCAAATATTGTGATCCCTTTTTTTCTTGTTTTTTACTTTAACAATAAATGGCAACGTGGTTATTTGCTTTGTTTGCGTGTTGAAGCGTTTAACCATTTCCTTTGCAGGACTAATATTTCAGATGACACCTCATACGAACCGCCTATGACTCGTCTCGACTTCGAGCACCCGGTATTCCAAGCAGAGGAAGAGATTGTTGAGGATAGCGACCTGCCAGAGGAGCTGACTCGTTTGTTGAAACAGGAAGAGAGAATCATTCTGCCTCATCAGGAGGAAATTGAGATTATCAACTTGGGGTCGGAAGAAGTTGTGAGAAATATCCGTATAGGGGCTGCACTGCAAAGCGACATCAAGCAACGGCTGATTGAGATACTGCGAGAGTATAGTGATATATTTGCTTGGTCGTACGAGGATATGCCTGGGTTAGATACGGACATGGTTGTGCACCGTCTACCGTTGCAAGAGGAATGTTCGTCTGTTAAACAGAAACTCAGAAGAACCAGACCAAACATGGCTGTGAAAATCAAGGAAGAAGTTCAAAAACAGTGGGATACTGGTTTCCTAGCTGTTACCACTTATCCGTCATGGGTCGCTAATATAGTACCAGTACCGAAGAAAGACGGTAAAGTGCAAATGTGTGTAGACTACCGTGATTTGAATAGGGCGAGCCCGAAAGACGACTTTCCGCTTCCTCACATTGATGTGCTGGTTGATAATACTGCTCAGTTCTCCGTATTCTCCTTCATGGATGGCTTCTCGGGTTACAATCAGATAAAGATGGCGCCAGAAGACATGGAGAAGACTACCTTCATTACTCCCTGGGGAACATTTTGCTACAAAGTGATTCCCTTCGAATTGAAGAACGCTGGGGCAACATATCAACGTGCTATGACGACTCTCTTTCATGACATGATGCACAAAGAGATCGAGGTTTATGTTGATGATATGATTGCCAAATCTCAGACGGAGGAGGAGCATTTGGTTAATCTGCTGAAACTGTTCAAGAGGCTTAGGAAGTTCAGGTTGAGACTGAACCCTAATAAGTGCACCTTCGGGGTGAGATCGGGTAAACTGCTGGGGTTTATCGTGAGCGAAAAAGGAATAGAGGTTGATCCTGCGAAAATAAAAGCAATACAAGAAATATCGACGCCTAAAACAGAAAAAGAAGTGTGTGGGTTTTTAGGGAGGTTGAACTACATTGCTCGGTTCATATCTCACCTAACTGCGACATGCGAGCCATTATTCAAGTTGTTGAAAAAGGATCAGGTGTTGACCTGGAATGAAAATTGTCAAAAGGCGTTCGACAAGATAAAAGAGTACTTGCAGGAACCTCCTGTTTTGATACCCCCAGTCAGTGGCCGGGAGACCTTTGATTATGTACTTGACGGTTCTTGAGGAAAGTATGGGTTGTGTTCTCGGTCAACACGACAAGACCGGACGTAAAGAGCATGCGATCTACTATTTGAGTAAGAAGTTTACTGACTGTGAGTCCAGATACTCAATGCTCGAGAAGACGTGTTGCGCGCTAGCCTGGGCCGCCAAACGTTTGAGGCAATACATGCTAAGTCATACAACCATGCTAATTTCAAAGATGGATCCAATCAAATACGTGTTTGAGAAGCAAGCACTCTCCGGAAGAATTGCCCGATGGCAGATGGTGTTGACCGAATACGATATCCAATATGTCTCACAAAAGGCTATTAAAGGTAGCGTTCTATCAGAGTACCTTGCGGAGCAGCCGGTGGATGACTACCAATCGATGAGGTTTGATTTTCCTGACGAGGATATCATGTACCTGAAGATGAAAGATTATGAAGAACCGTTGCCGGAGGAAGGACCAAAGTTGGGTTCCAAATGGCAATTGATATTTGACGGAGCTGTGAATTCTTATGGTAGCGGAATAGGTGCGATTATCACCACTCCTCAGGGGTCGCACATCCCCTTTACTGCCCGATTGACTTTTTCCGTTACCAATAATGAGGTTGAATATGAGGCTTGCATCATGGGTCTAGAAGAAGCTATTGATTTGCGAATCAAACATCTGGATGTATACGGAGACTCAGCTCTAGTGGTGAATCAGATTAAAGGAGAATGGGAGACACGTCATCCCAATTTGATACCATATATGAATTATGCAAGGAGATTGTTGCCTTTCTTTGACAAGGTGGAATTGCATCATGTGCCGCGAGCAGAAAATCAAATGGCTGACGCCCTGGCGACATTGGCTTCAATGTATAAAGTTAACTTCTGGAACGAGGCTCCCCGGATTGTTATCTCTCGGCTCGATAGGCCTGCATTCATATTTTCCATTGATGAGGCTCCCGATGGTCAACCCTGGTACTTTGACATCCAGAATTTCCTGAAGAACAAGGAGTATCCGGTTGGGGCATCCAGTCGAGATCAGAAGACTCTTAGGAGATTGGCTGGCAATTTCTATTTGAACCCGGACGGTGTCCTATACAAAAGAAACCACGACTTGGTGTTGCTACGTTGTGTAGATGAGAAAGAGGCGAAGTTGCTCATGGAAGAGATACATGAGGGTACATTTGGTACACATGCGAGTGGGCATGCTATAACGAGAAAGCTGCTGCGGGCAGGTTACTATTGGCTAACTATGGAAACAGACAGTTTTAAGTTTGCAAAGAGGTGTCATAAATGCCAGATTTATGCGGACAAAATCCATATGCCTCCAAGTCCTCTGAATGTGATGTCATCACCGTGGCCTTTCTCGATGTGGGGAATTGATATGATTGGAAAGATCGAGCCCACGACATCCAACGGACACTGGTTCATTTTGGTGGCAATTGATTACTTCACCAAATGGGTGGAAGCAGCATCATATGCCAATGTTACCAAACAAGTGGTCGCCAGATTTATCAAACGAGATATTATCTGCAGATATGGAATCCCTGAGCGGATTATCACCGATAACGGTTCGAATTTGAATAACAAAATGATGAAAGAGCTGTGCCAGAATTTCAAGATTGAACACCACAACTCTTCTCCTTACCGGCCTAAGATGAACGACGCTGTTGAAGCGGCCAATAAGAACATAAAGAAGATTGTCCAGAAGATGGTTGTGACATATAAGGACTGGCACGAGATGCTATCTTTCGCTTTGCACGGTTATCGTACGACGGTACGCACATCAACCGGGGCAACCCCTTTCTCATTGGTATACGGGATGGAGGCAGTGTTTCCATTAGAGGTTGAAATTCCTTCCCTGAGGGTTTTACGTGATGTCCAACTTGACGAGGCAGAATGGATTAAAGATAGACTGAATCAGCTCAGTTTAATGGATGAGAAGAGACTGGCTTCTTTAGCATATGGGCGGTTATATCAGAGTCGGATGAAGAAAGCCTACGACAAGAAGGTGCACCCTCGAAGCTTTCAGACGGGCGATCTTGTTTTGAAAAAGATTCTCCCACCACAAACAGATCACAGGGGCAAGTGGACTCCTAATTATGAAGGTCCCTACGTTGTTAGAAAAGTCTTCTCTGGAGGAGCCTTGCTACTGTCCACCATGGATGGTGAAGACTTTACGTCTCCTGTGAATTCGGACGCAGTTAAAAAATACTTTGCTTGAAAGTGACCCGCCGGACAATAAAAAGATAGTCCAGGCAAAATGGGGCATCCCGGCGAACCATAAAAAATGAATAAAAGGTTCGGGCAAAAATTAGGGATAAAATTGAAAAAATGTACACCCGCGAAGTCGAAAACCTGAAAAGGGCGATTTCGGCAAAAAAGGGTATCCCGGTGAATTGAAAACCCGCAAAGGGCGGTTCACGCAAAAGTTAGGGATTGAAAAAGCAAATGACTGCGGGTCGGATTTGATACAGCATTGCTTAATGGTTTGGGAGTACCTGGGGGGCCGTCTATCCAAAACAATCTCTTCCGAAGATCGAGTACTGGGAAAGCGCAGAGTCAGGCGAGTCATAGTAGGATCAGCTCATGGTGTTTGTCTGTACCACGTCGCCGAAATGTATACAAATATTGTTTTGTATTTTATTTATGCTTCTTGTGCATATATGTATGTATGTGTGTGCGTAACTTCCTCTTTTCAGGAGTTACATCCAGTGTACAAAACTTTGCCTATTCAGAGGCCCATTATCAATAAAACATGTTATTCGGTACTCGATGCTTGTTCTTTACTGTTTTGTTTGTGAAAGACGCCGATGTTTTTGATAAACCTGCACTTACATAATCTTGCTGGCCCTTGCCAATAATTGCTAAAACTTCGAATTGACTGAAATAATGTCACGGATGCTAATCCGGATAGATTCTGTTGTATAGGCATGTTTTGTCTCGTTTGTGTTTTGCAGGGTTCTTACCTTTGGAGCAAACAGTCAGGGATTATATTCCCCAGTCAAAATCGATGGACGTTAGAGCCTGATTCCAGTTGATGTCATTCCTCAGCTAGTCGCAGCTTATCCCCGAGATTTGAAATGACGTTTATCCCTTCCCGAAGGAGGGAATCATTTTCCCCAGAAGAGTGTCCTCAGGGAATTTGTCTACAGGATATCCCCAGCAAGTCGAAATCAGTGTCCCCTGCAGAGGTTGCGCTCCTTAGAGAATCAAAGGTGCGCACGTTCAATCTCCAGCATAAGAGATTCCCGCAATAGTTAACCAAGTTGATGGTTCGAAAGGTTTATATCCGTGAAGGATGGTTTTCTTGCTCCCCATGGGTCGTCATGCCATTGACAGGATGTTGATCCTCAGCAGGGTTCGAGGCTCCGAATGTGTAAACTGTGCCCAGACAGTGTGCTTTTCCCAGAAGTGTCGCTTCTTCCCCAGCTAAGTTTGTTCACCAGCAGGGTGTTTGTTCTTTCCTCCCAGTGGAAATCGATGTGTAATCTCTCCCCTGCAGAGTTGGTTGTGCTTCCTGCATTTATTTTGCCGGAATACCTTATGATACTTGTTCTCCCCAGCGGAGTTGGCTTTATCCTCAGCATTCATGTTCTTGAGACAACACTACCAGAGTTTCCCAGCAGCCTGAACCTGCATTTGCATTTGCATATATTATCATGTTTGCATCTACCCAAAAACGCGTAGCATTTCCATGCCGTATGGAGCATTACGCCATTGTCAAACATACGCATTTTGAAACATGAATCAGGTTGGTTAACCTTTTGCTTTCAGGTGTGTTTTTCAGCAGGAGTATGAAGTTACAGTTCAGATCTATTACTAGACGATCGAGGTCTCGCAGTGAGGCATGTGACGATACAGTTCATCTTATTATCCCCACAGAGTTACTGGTTGAAGTTTCTCTTATTCAGTCAGCGGAGCATCCTTCCAGGTTTGCTGCCACGGCAACATTTCAGGGTTTTATGAATCAAGATTTCAAAAGTGGTCACTTGTTGTCGAAACAGGTGTCGGACAGTTATTTTCAGAATATCCCTAGTGGAGTTAGCTACTGCAAAGAATAAGCAAAGAAGCTATATCCAAGGTGAACCTTCCTGTAATCAGGCAGATGGATTTTCCCGTATGAAGCATGCGGATGAACTTTTCCTGTATGAATCAGGCAGATGGATTTTCCCGTATAAAGCAGGCGGATGAACTTTTCCTGTATGAATCAGGCAGATGGATTTTCCCGTATGAAGCAGGCGGATGAACTTTTCCTGTATGAATCAGGCAGATGGATTTTCCCGTATGAAGCAGGCGGATGAACTTTTCCTGTATGAATCAGGCAGATGGATTTTCCCGTATGAAGCAGGCGGGTGAACCTTCCTGTAATCAGGCAGATGGATTTTCCCATATGAAGGAGGCGGATGAACTTTTCCTGTATGAATCAGGCAGATGGATTTTCCCGTATGAAGCAGGCGGATGAACTTTTCCTGTATGAATCAGGCAGATGGATTTTCCCGTATGAAGCAGGCGGGTGAACCTTCCTATAATCAGGCAGATGGATTTTCCCGTATGAAGCAGGCGGATGAACTTTTCCTGTATGAATCAGGCAGATGGATTTTCCCGTATGAAGCAGGCGGGTGAGCTTTTCCTGTATGAATCAGGCGGATGGGTTTTCCCGTATGAAGCAGACGGATGAACTTTCCGGTATCCAGATAGATGATTCTCCCATGATAGACAGAATATGTGAGTTGTGTTCCGATATTTGACAAAAGTATTTTCCCCAATGAAGTCGCCGTGATTTCCTCGTGTTGACAAAATCATTTTCCCCAGTAGAGTCCTCCTCAAAGCCGTTTGTGGGTTGGGACCAACGGAGTTAGCTACTGCAGAGATAAACAGTTTCCTGTGTTCAGGCAGATGACTTTTCCCATATGAAGCAGGCGGATGAGCTTTGATGATTTTCCCGTATGAAGCAGGCGGATGAACTTTCCTGTAATCAAGCAGATGACTTTTCCCATATGAAGTAGACGGATGGAGTTTCCTGTGTTTAGGCAGATGATTTGCCTGTATGGATAGGCAGATGAGTTTCCTGTGATTAGACAGAAATGTTTCCCCAGTGAAGTTGACAAATTTATTGCCTATGATTGATAAGACCTCCTCGTGTTGGTAAGAGGCGACCAACTCATCCCCAACGGAGTAGACGGGATTTCTCCGTATTGACAGAATGTGGAGTCCTGACGTGGACATTTTTTCCTTCGGGTTGGCGAAATGTGAGTCCTGACGTGGACCGATTGGTGTTTAGTAGTGATTTGGCAAATTTGTTTCTCTTCTTGTATTGACTAGATTAGTCCAGTCGGGGACGGAGGCACTCGGTACCTGTGGCGTTACACAGGTGGTTGATGTTGGAATTAGAGTTATTATCAGACGTTGAATCAGTTGTTGCCGTAACAACCAGGTGCAGTTGGTGGATGTCGTTCCCCAAGCAGTTGTGCAGCATTTTCTGCGGTTAGCAAATTTCCGGGTTTCTTGGTATTCAACCGTCTCGTACCTCGATTGTTTGAAGGTCGTTCGCTCTTCACCCAGTCGGGTCCAAGCCGTTTGAATAGGGGCAGCTGTTGCACCCCAAAATTTGCTCAACCTTTTCTTGCCTGGTTTATATTTCATTGCATTTCATTTGCATAGTTACATCATATACACAGTCTAATCATTTGCATATCATAGCATAGCATGCCTCCAACAAGGGATCAAGGTGTCTATCAAAAGAAGAGCTTAGCAAGGTGTGTTATCCAAGAGGAGAAGTCTTCCAGGCCATCAAAAAGTGATTTGAAGTCTTGAGAAGTTTGAGTGCCCACAGGTGGATTTCTCTCCTAACTTGAGGTGTATTGAAGATCATCAACATGGAATTGTGAATTTGAGGTGTGTATGGATCTCATGGGATGCCTATAGAGCCCTATTTAAACTTATACAAGTCATTGTATCAAGTTCAAGAACCACAGTTGAGGTGTATACAAGTAGGGTTTCATCTGGGTAACCCTAGGTCAAGGAGAGTAAAGAAAGGGCATCAAGACCTAGCTCTAGGTCATGGAAATCATGGATTGATATGTTGAAGCATGTGTGTGGATGAGCCAATACCAAGTTCAAGAGAATCAAGAGTGGTTGGAGGTGTTTGAGATAGGGTTCCTAGGGTAAAATCCCATGTATAGTACTGGACTTCCAAGCCACATAAGTCAAAATACAAGTTTCAAATGGATTCTTGGCCAACATGAAACTTGTATAGCTTCTCAATATCTTTAAATTGAGTACTAGAAGTCTTCAAGGAGATTTGTAGAACTCAAGTTATGGTTCTTGCAAGTTACAGGTCACCAGAGGACACTGAAATTTATCTGTGAAAGTCACTTGACTTCCAAGCAACTTTTTCCCCTCAAGGAGTTTTCAAATGGATTATTGGCCACAATGAAAGTTGTAGTTCTTGATCTTAGCTTTAATTTGAGTACTAGAAGTCCTCAAGAAGATTTGTGGAACTCAAGTTATGATCTTGGCAATCCAGGGGTATTTTGGGAAAGTTGAATTATAGGTCTTTTTCAACATGTGTCAAAATCTCTATCTTCCACTCTTCAAATGAAAAATTGTTCAACATGAGATGTGCTTAAAATGGTGCTTCTAGGTCAGATATGAAGTCATGGTGAGTTGGATTGGCTTATTTCACAAAGTGCTCCAAAATGGCCTAAAAAGGGAGATATTTCAAATGATTTAAAAGAGGGAAAAATGATTTTTTGAATTGCTAGGCACAAACATGGCATATGGGTAGTCATTTTGAATGGAAATTGGATTTCCAACACATTGGCAATGTCACAATTTTGAGATGATCCCTAATTTTATGAGTTGCTTTGAAAAGTGCTTACTTACATTACAAGTTACAATGCCAAAACAAGAATCAAAGCTTTTCAGGTTGAGCTAGCTATCTAAACATGTCCCAAATCCAATTTGCAGTTGAAAGGAACATTCTAGGGCCAACTGTAACAAGCAAATCGTGACTGGTGCATTGGATTTTCAAGTGAAAATCAGAATTTTGGATCAATAGATTTGGGCCTGAATTGGATTGCAAAAGCCCACAAATAGTTTCTATTTAAGCTCTAGAATGATTCCAGATGAAGTTTGGTGCAGAATTCGTGGGGAGAGTGAAGATAGCAAGTTGAGTTTCAAGGGTTCTAACTGAAAACGGTTTTGGAGTTTGGATCAAGATCAAGCCAAATTGAAGTGCCTAGAAGCTTCATCTTGCTTCACTGATCGTGTTTGAAGAGTTGCAAAGCTTGAATCCATCATATTCTACTTCTGTTGAGTCAATTTTCACAGGTATGTAACTCTTGGATTTCCTATTGATCTAGGCTGAATTAGTTAGCAATGTGCATGTGATTAGGTTCCCTATGATTGGTAGAACGATTTAGGCTTGGTTTGGCATCATTTGGTGATGATCGAGGGAGTGCACCAATTTCTGTTTGGATTCAGTTACATGTAATCTTGAGGAATTAACATGATGGTGATAGCTTAGGATGGCCAGTGTGACATGAGGATCATTCTTATGGCTTTAGATTTGAGTTTGGTGAAGATCAAAGATGTGACATGTTTTGGAAATGCCATCGGGTTTGAGAATCTAGAAGGAATTGAGAAAATCTGAGGCCAGATTCATGATCAGCGTAGAATTTTGAGTGAGATAGGTATAATCTTTGTGATTTCTAGTCACCTGCAAGTGGACCCTCACCGGAGAAGACGGTGTTTCCCACCGTGGACCACCACCTGAGAATAGTCTCAGGTCACCTGAACTTTGGAGAAGACGACCTCGTGGCCCTTGGATCAGTCCTTCAGATGGACTTTGTACACAGATCGTGTGGATAGGATTTAAACTCAGCTCTCCCTCCATTAATTCAATACGCAGTGTTTCATTTATTGACTCAGCTTGTGAGTCATCAGCCATGTCATGCACGCGTGGACACGCTCAGGGTCCTTGGATGCGCTTACCAGTCTTCTCATCCAACGCATATCATTTAATTCAGCATTTTATTTTTCTTTTTATTCTTTTTTGATTTATTTTAATTCATTTGATTTCTAAAATCCATATTAAATCCAATTTTAATCCAAAAAATATTTTAAAAATATCTCCATGATCCTGGATTTAATTGTGATTTTCTGAAATCAAGAAATCCCATTTTCATCCATTTTTTCAATTTAATTTGATTTTCTCCATTTTATTATTTTTCTTTAGTTTTGTATATTTGCTACATGTTCTTGCTGATTTTATTGTGATCAATTGGTGAGGAATTTTGAATTGGTTCTTGTTGGGTTAGTTAGCTTAGAGAAGCATGTATCCCTAGAAGTTTTATCATATTTTTGTGAATAAAACTTAGGCCAATTTGAGTGGTGAGTATAAGGAGTGTTAGATTTAGGGTTTTAAAACAACTAATTGTAGTTTAAGGCATAGTTTGGGGACTTGGTGATTGATTTAGGTCCTAGGGTTTATATGGGGTATTGGGTATAGGGCGAGGTTCCCTTAGAAATTTACTTAGGATTTTATGATGAGTTTTAGCATTTTATTTGATTTTTGAAACTTGTGTGGTGATTGTGGGTTTTCCCCTTGGTATTTGGTTTGGTTATGTTTGTTTGGGCTATTTTGGGTGTGCTTTTGGCTTGGGTTTTGCTTGAATGAATTGAAGATCAAGGGAAGTTGCCTTGGATGACTTGAAGAAGCTTGGAGGTGAAGGTTGCTCACCTGTTGGAGTGCTTGTCAGGGGTTTAGGATATGTAGGAAGAGCATTAGAATGGTTTTGTTTCTTCTTTCAAACATAGAGAGCTTCTTGTGCCTCTATTCAATCCTATGACACAAGGTCCTCCCAAAGAAGTTCCATCTCTCCTTAGGAGGGATGTAGCGAATGCTTTGGTTGAGTGGAACGTTAAGGATACCTTTCATGTGCAATGTTAAGTTCTTAGTGATTTCCTTTGGTTGTCATTAAGTTTCTTAACATTATAACCTGATCTTGTGGAATGATTCTCCCTTGGAGGTGCTTGTTGAAGCTTGGTAAAGAGAAAGTTTGTTGCTTGTTGAAGCTTATTGAAGTTGAGGTTTGAAGCTTGTTGAAGCTTGGTGCTTGTTGGAAAGTGGAAGTTTAGGGCTTGAAGATAGGAGCTATTCATGAAGATGAAGGTTGTTGCTGTCAACTTTTTGCTGGTTAATCATCTGTTGATGTCAGAGCTGCTGTTTGCTGTGGGAGTTTGGTGTTGCTGCTTGGGCTGCCTCCTCTGCTTTGGGGTTTTGTTTTCTGTATTGTCTGTTGGCTTGTGTAGCTTGCCCCCTAGGTTTGAGGTGAATGCTGATTCACTTTGCCTATTGTTTTCTCTCTTGCCTCTCTCATATTGTTGCATTGCACGCATTTTACTGTATTAGCTTGGTTTCTTTTCTGTTTATCCCCTAGGATCTCTGATTTCCTCTGTGCAGGAGGGAATTATGACAGACATTAGGATTCTTATCCATGCATGACAACATTAGGTCAGTTTTTATTCCCCTTTCAACCCTAGGCTTTTTAGAGCTTCTTTCTCTTCTTATCTCAAAACAACTCAAAAATACAGTAATAAGGTTAATTGATGTCGTACGTTACGAGCCTTAAGCTATTTGAGAGAAGGTTGTTGGAGGGTCACTCTTCGGTAATCTGACTGCTTAGTGTGTTACCCTTAGGGTGACATACGATGTAGTCACTCTCAAATCATAGTCTCTAGTGCGTTAGAGATTGCAAACAAACTAAAAAACACTTATTACGTAAAAGATTCAAAACAAACATCAAAGTGTCATTTTTGTCCGCTTGGACTCTTAATCAAGAAAAACCATTTCATAAGGTAATAAAAAACAGTCAGACAAGCTTGTGTCTTCCGTAGCCCGAACTACGTTTGCTCTGATCTTTCATGCTGTATGAAAGTACGTAGGCATAGGATGTCGTATCCTAGCGAGCAACCTGCCCCTCCTTTCCCGTAGTTAGGCGAACTACGTTGACTCTGATTTCTCGTTCCAGACGGGAATATGTAGGCATAAAGTGCGATACTTTGCCGAGTCATTTTCTTTTCTTTTTAACCTAGACCTGTAGAGTAGGTAGAATAACAATCCGTACTAGAAAACAAGCGTGGATCCCGTCGAGTACGACAGACGTGAGGGGTGCTAATACCTTCCCCTTGCGTAACCGACTCCCGAATCCAGGATTTGGTTGCGATGACCATTCTTTTCCCTTCTTTGCATAAGGTTTACTCTGAGTGTTTCCTTTCCCTCCTTTGGGATAAATAACGCACGGTGGCGACTTTTCTGTCATAGCCGACGCCGATTTTCGCAGTAGCGACATATACTAGGCAAGTTCTAAATTCGTTACCCGTAGACCCACTCACAGGATAGCTTCTATGTTGACAGATAGGGTTCCCAGGATCACGGACATTGCATCAACATCACGCAACAGGCTAGATGTATTATAACGAGAGTGCGATAGGGTCTCTCATTAGCGGAGTCCTCATGCTAGGCACACGAGGAGTGAATCCTCGGAGACTAACACTACACGACTACCAATATAGAAAATGGTTCTAAGAGTGGTTCCCAGAGTCACGAACCCTTCATGAATCAAATCGTGCAACAGGCTAGTTGCGTTACGATAGAATCTACAAAAAGGTCTATTCTGGAGGAGCTTTCATGCTAGGCACACAAGGAGCGAGTCCTTGGGGACTAACACTAATTACTACCAATTCTACACTATGTGTTCTCTCTTCTTTTCCAAAGCTCGGGTGTAGAGCTTTACTTGCAATGTTATCCAAAAATCTAGCAAGCAAATATAATAAACAACATACAATAGAAAGAGAAAGAAATAAATAAATAATAGGAGAAAATAAACATAAAGAGAACAGTTAAGCAAAATTAGCACTCTCGAATCGAGTCAAGTTAGGCTTGATTCTCTCTTGCATAGGGCAATACTACTCCCCAGCAGAGTCCCATCTGTCGTACCTCGAAAAATACGATCCTCGCGATGGACGCGGAAAATACGTTTGAAACAGAGTCGCCACCGAACTTTATTCATTCCAATGATGGAATAGGAAAATATCGATAAAACCTTTAAGGAGATAAGAACATGATCATCGCAACTAAATTCTAGGTTCGGGAGTCAATTACGCAAAGGGAAGGTATTAGCACCCTCTACATCCGTTGTACTCAACGGGAACCTCTTGATTCGATTCGAGAGTAAAGTTAGCTACGGTTGTTTGTTTTCTTCTAAAGATTTTCTTCTAAAGGGGGAAATGGGTGGTTTTAAGATAGGGTGCTCGCCAAGATCATCGCAATCTTGTGCCTACGTATTCTCATTGATAAATGAGAAATCAGAGCAGCCGTAGTTCGGCCAACTACGGGAGAAGGTCTCGAAAATGAACGAGTGTTTAGATCGCATTCTAACTGCTAAACATTGGCTTGTCTGGTCGCTAGGGGAGGCTGAAGCACGAGTTCATATGCGCGGAAGAAAGGACTAAACAATGTTCTTTGGTAAAAGTTTGAGTGGGAACTTGCACGGGGGCGAGGAATTGGTGTTTAAGAAAGATTCAATTGCACGGAGGCGAGAAAAGAGTTGGAATGGTTGGATATTTTAATGGAGAATGACAACTAGTAGATAAACAAGACGTCGGTTTCACAATCAATTAATCGGGATATCATTGGAATGCTAGATCCCAACGACACCTTTTTCATTCCATAAATTACGAAATATGTGTTTGAAAAGGATTTCAATCGCACGGGGGCGAGAAAAAAGAGTTTGGTTGAATAGGTATCTATGGTTTCGATCGCACGGGGGCGAGAAAGAGGTTAGACAAGTTGAAAAATTAGGAGGAATGACGATTATTCGATAAACAAGACGTCAGCCTCGTAACCAATTAGTCGGGGTATCGTTGGAATGCTAGATCCCAACGATATATTTTTCATCCCGTTAATTATGAAATGTGTTTGTTGGATAATGAAAGTACTTGTCCAAATAATTAGAGGAAGTGTTTTAGGAACGAAAGTTCGAATGACAAGCTATTCGAGGCGTACGCCTCAATAGTTGTCACTCATGAATTCAAGGAGTGCACGACTCGAAGAACTCAATTCTTTCGCAATTTGATTAGAAAAATAATTTGAATAGGTTTGCATACTCGGATTACATGCGCTAGGTATTCTAGAAATGTAAGATTGAAAGTAAGGAAAGTTACCAAACGGAGTGGTTCCGTTGACCCTTGAAATTGCGTGCAAGCTTTAGTTCCAAGCTCCTCCTCTTTGATCTTTTGTGATGATGCTTTGAAATACGGCTCAAAAGGGTTAAAGTGAATAGAATCGGGTCCAATGTGAAACTAAACCGTCGTAGCTTGACTTATGAGGGAAGTCAAACTATAGGAGGTCGCATAGTTAATATTCGTGCTATGGACAAGATAGAGAAATGATATTGAGGATCATTCTCCAATTAAGTCGTGTCACACGGGGGTGAGAAATGAAGTTAGACGGGTTTGAATATTTTAAGAGGGATGCGGACTATTCGATAAGCGAGACGTCGGCCTCGTAACCAATTAGTCGGGATATCGTTGGAATGCTAGATCCCAACGACACCTTTTTGCATTCCATTAATTATGAAATATATTTGTTGGACAATGAATGTACTTGTCCAAATAATTAGGGGAAGTGTTTTAGGAACGAAAGTTCGAATGACACACTGCTCGAGGCGTACGCCTCAATAGTTGTCACTCATGAATTCAAGGAGTGCAAGACTCCAATAACTCAATTCTTTCGTGATTTAATTGAGAAAATAATTTGAAAATATTAGCGTGGGTAGATTTAACTAAAGTAAGCGTATCACTCGAACTAGGGTTTGCCTATTTTAAAAGTTTTAAACAAAGTTAAGTAGTTTCAAAGATGAAAGACGAAACAACCACAACTCAAGGTGTGCACCTCGAGAGTGGTCATTCAAAGATTCAAGAAGTGCTAGACTCCAAAAACCCACTACTTCATCATTTAATTAAGAAAATGATTTGTTGTCTTATATTAAAAAGTTAATTAATTAATTAAGATTTGATTAAATAAAGAAAACTTAAATGTTGATGAATTAGGATAGTTTTTATTTATATATAGAAACGAAATGTTCTAGAAATCATTTACTTAAGATAAAATTAATAATACGCTTAATCTACTATAATAGTTATTACCTAAATATATTTGACCAACATTTAATAATAATAGAAAAAAGAAACGGACTGGGAGTACGAACAAGTAAAAGGAGGTAAGATTCAGCAACAAACCAAAGGTAGGTTGTGCTTGAAACAGGCCACCCCAAAGGCCCATAACTCCTGTCCCGTTTTTTGGTGCAGTAAGGCTAAGATCTGATAGTCCTTGGGGGTTATTCCTACTTTCACTAGTGAGACGTGGAAGGCAAAGAGAAGCCAGATGGGTCCTTTCCCAAAACCAACGTGGCATTAGAAATACCTCCATTAGGGCACGTGCAATAATGGCAACGCATTGAGCCATTAAACAAAATTAATTGACAGTAATTCAAACGGTAAACACTGATACAATAAATTTCATTCATGCTTAATATTCCCACTTCATTTTCTCAATTCTATGTGTGCTCCTTATCCCTAATAACCTCTCTCATTTCTAACTCTAGACCCTTTCTCTCTCAGTCTCCACTAAATCCTTTCAAAATTTCCCCATCTCCAACACAGAATCAGACCTAACCCTCTTAACTTCTTCCAAATCCAAACCCTAACCTTACAATGTTAACTACAAAAACTCCTTAATATGCTAATCTTATGGTGAATCAGAGACCCTAACATCCTTAGAACACAATCAATTTTGTAAACGTTTATACAATATGCGGTAAGAATGGCGGAATAACAATAGAGCATCAAAAGGCATAAAGATATCAATGAGCAAAAACAAGCTAAAGGCGATGAATGTTTTACCAACTTGGTTGCTTCAACGATGACGGTGAGTGATTTCCTATCTTTGCTTCGAGACCCTCTTCTTCTTCTTCTCCTTTTTAGTATTTTGTCGTGCTTTCACTGAAGCTATCGTGTGCTGTTAACATGAATTTGGAGCTAGCTCGCCTTACACAGAGCTATGATGTGAGCACTGTGAAGGTTTGAAAACGAAGAGCTTTAGTATAGGTTGAGGGTGGATTTTAGTAGAGTAACCTTAGGTTTTTCCTGTCTGTTTTTGCTAATGAACGGAGTTGTGTTTATAGGGGATTTTAGGATTTGTCTTGATACGTGCGAAATCAAAATTTTGCTGATGAAAAATTGTTTGATTCGTGTGAGGTTTTGTGTAGGACGATGAGGTGCATTTTATGTAGTACAAGTCCGTTAGGTGCTACGAGAAATATCATGATTTTTACTCTAAATTTTATAGTGACTTCTGAGTTTTGTCTGTAGTGTACGAGAAATATCATGATTTTTACTCTAAATTTTTACTGTTTGTAAATGTGGGTTGTTTAACTTTTTACTGCTATTGGAGTTAACATTTCTGACTTGCTTTCCTGGTTATTTCTGTTGAAAATAATGCAGGGTACGATTTTGAGTGCTTGGATGTCATGGTGCAAACGGTGTACACAGCTTGAAAGCTGGATCTCTGTGACTTTTGCTTGTTTTGTTCTTGAACTTTATGTGGTTGTTCTTCTCTCGTGGCAGGGCTTGAGTTTGGAGATTTTCCTGGTAAGACTGTTGGCTCCAAGTTATGTTATTTACATGGCAGGGTATGTTTGAATGTGTTGGGATATAGTCTTGTGGATTTAGGTAGTTAACCTCCAGTTTGATCATGTAGGTGGTGATTGGCGAGCAAACGATGATGGTGAACTCCTTAATGCATAAAGAAAATTGCATCGTGGCTATCCCTTCTTCCCTTTTCGTATTGGTTTGCACTTTATTCCTCATGTATTTGAAAACCTTGTATGACACTTGAGTTTATGATGTTGTGCAAGAATGAGAGGTATGCAAACTACATACCTTCTTCATGTGTTGTGAATTCTGCTAACATTATCCATGTGTATTTGAACTTACTTCTTGTTGTTGATATTATACTGACTTGGTAATCTTAAAATGACTCCTTAATTATCAGGCTCAGGCTATCGTTGAGGTGTTATCCTTGGATTTCTTGGCTTGTTAGCACCTTTGATAGCAGAAACGGGTATAGAGTACCGGTAGGGGTGGACCAAACAGCTTCTAACTCTTGGCTTTGGAAACATCTTGGTAACATCTAATTACTTAGTTATTCTTTAAATGTTCATTTGATTTCCTTCTCTAGAAATGACTTGACCATTCTAGTTCTGATCCATCATTACCTCCTATTTTTGTGCAGGTTGTAAGTCTCTTTCTTCAACCATCCAAGGATGCATGCCAAGTGAAAGTGTGATACATATTTCGTATTCAGGCTTGGCACCAACATTGCTCAAATTAGGAGCCTTGAACTGATCTGCTGCCTGAGTTTGTAGCTGTGAACTCAAGTCCTCGATCTTAGCTTTACCAAAAATAATGTAAACGTCGGAATTCAGGCCCTTGAAAACATCTGGTTTTGAAATGACGAGAAAGATATTCTTGCTCTTCTTGACTGTCACACGGCTGACACCAGTAACATGTTTCATCTCAAATTTAAGCATTTCCTTGCGGCTTTTCTTTTCACTTTTGATCTGTTTGGACCTACTAGATGCATCACCTTCTAGTCCTTCTACATCATCTTCTTCCTCAACTACAGGCTCATCAAGATGGATCTTTTGCTGTTCGAGATGCGCAGCAAGAAACTCTTCTTGAATTTGAGCAGTCATAGTGGGTTAAAGAGGGATTTTGCATATGTAGAATTCTGATTTAGTTAAGGCAATTTACTTCTTGTAACATGTACTTGTGTATCATGTAAAGAAACGGAACTCAAACTAATGAAATATTTGGTCTTTGTGTCTTGTAATATGAATATATTTCAAACCCAAATAGCATCCCCAATCTAGTGTCTTTCTTCCTATGAATTAGCCTTCACATTATATTTTAATTGACATGATGCCTTGACTTAGACTTTTTGGAAAATCATCTTGAATCCTCAGAATCCATGTAACTGTAAGGCATTTTGTAGCATAAATGGTGTCCCCATGCACCTAATCAATACCTTGACTCAAATTTAATCAATACCTTGACTCAAATTCTTAAAATTAATCATGACAATTTAACGACATGTATCTCATTTGTTCCTTGAAACACATCGTATGTGATGTCTTAAAGTAATTTCAAATCTCAAATATGTTCTAAAGAATATTTCCATCCATTCCTTGATTGGGACACCTTCTTAGCAAGCTTGTCTTTATGATTTAGAAACAAATATACACATTACTTGAAGGTTTCCTTGCAACTTATAGCTTGAACTTCTAATAATGGCCCAAAACTTCTACTACAAGGTTGAAAACAAACTTGAAACAAAATTGAAGCAAACCTTAAAATAATCTTTCTAACCATGGCTCGCATAAACTCTAAATATGGCCTTAAATCCATCAAAACATGATCTTGAAACAACTTTAGAGTTTGATTGTGACACACTCAAATTATACCTTAATCATGTGTTGGTTATGACATGTACCCCTTCGGCAAATTATCTATTAGTTTGGCCAGCAAAGCACACTCTAAAAGATCACTTATCTTGAATCACGTCTTAAGAACAAGTAACCATAGGGTTTGGAATCCCCTTGAAACTAATGGATTCGATAATATGGGTTGTCCATTCCTCAAACATAGCTTGTATGGTTATGAACTGATGCATTATACCATAAACCTTTGAAATGAATCAAAATATCTTCTGGACTAATTGCATCTAAATTCTAATTCAATTATAACTTGAAATTGCAAGCTAAATCTAAGTTTGTCACAAACTGATTTAGAATCCAAAACATAGTCTGATGCTTGCAATCAATTCAAACATAGCTTAAGGCTAAATCAACCGTGTCTAGAAGCACCATGTGAAGTATCTTTGAACAACTTGAATTAAGTGCAGATCCTAACAAGCGACTTGTAGTGAGGCTTAAACGACCTTTAGAGATGTTTGTAACCAAGTTGAAACAGGGTTTAAATTTTCTCAAGAACCAACAATTATGTTGCGAGATAGATCCAATCATGTAATTTATGACAATGACCATATCATATCTGTCTGATCGTGAGAACGAGGACACACATGAGTTTGGGTACAAGGGGCTGGAGGCGAGCTCTTCCCATAAGAATTCCATTACACAAGGTTTTTATAAACAAAGTCTTAGAGAATCATGGCCAAAAGTCGTGAAGTAGTAAGACATTCATTAAATACCGAAGTAGGACAAATTTGGGGTATGACAGTGGTAAGGGTAGAGCTCAACAAAATTACACTCAGCAAGTTGCTACTGTAGCCATCCTGGATGCACCTCAACAACAGGCTAATGCTCATCGCCGATATCCCAATAGGCTGAGAATGGCGAATAGGAAGTTCTAATTGGTACAACATTTACTTCAGTTGCAATTGGTACAAAAGAGGACTCTGACACCTCTTATCGGTACTCCTCCACTGGGATATGATGCTAATGTGTAGTGTGAATTTCATTTTGGTGCTCCGAGACAGAATATTGACAATTGTAAAGCATTCAAACATAAAGTATAAGACTTGCTTGACTCCAAAGCTACCAATTTCACCAATGAAGGACCTAATGTTATTCAAAATCTAATGTCGAATCATGGGGTGGCGAGAGCTAATACCATTGAAGATGGGGAGCGGTTAAATCTGGTGACTGTTGTGAACGAGTTGAAAAATTTATTAAGGGTTGTCAAAGAGAGATTACTGAAAGAGGATGTTTTCCCGGGTTGTGCTTCTGATTGTCAGGATGTGAATTGCGACAAGTGGGTTGTGACCTTCTGAGAGGTGGTATACAAAAATTGATGAATGACAGGCGTCTACAATTTTATAGTGTTGATTTTAAGGATAAGGTTGGTGATGATGGGAAAGATATTACAATGATTTTGATCCCATACAAGACTATAAATATTTCAGCACTGGTGCAATAGGAACCTGTAATCATCACCATGCTCGGACTAGTTCCGTACGAGAGTACTAAGGCGATCCCATGGAATTATGGGGCTGAAGTATTTTGCAATAGACAGAAACAAGAGCTTATTGGTTCTTCAGATGTTAGGTCCACTGTGGATAATATTGTTAGTATTGGGGGAATCACACGTAGTGGTAGAGTCTTTTCTCCACCGGATGTTAATGTTGACAAGTCAGACAATGGTAAAGGGTAGTTGGTTATTAAGGATCTTGTGCAATAGCAATCTGGTGATAATTCTTTTCCCAAGGATGCAGAATAGTTTATGAGATTGATCCGCAAAAGTGACTACAAAATTATTGACCATCTAAATCAGACACCATCAAAAATATCTATTCTATCTTTGTTGTTGTGTTCAAAAGCGCATCTTAATGCTTTGTTAAAGATATTGAATACAACTTATATGTCTCAATAGATATCGGTTAATAAACTGGAAGGTGTGGTGGCACATGTTAATGCCGAGAATGGCTTGGGCTTTACTGATTTGGACTTAACACCTACTAGAAGGAAAGATAACAATGTCTTGCGTATTTCTGTGGAGTGGAGAGGTTCTTTATTGTCACATGTCTTGGTTGATACAGGGTCTTCACTAAATGTGCTGCCAAAGAAAGCCTTGATGAAGCTTGATATGCAGGGGCTGATTTGCAGACCAAGTGATCTTGTGGTGCGAGCATTTGATGGATCCAAGAGATCCGTTTTTAGGGAGTAGTGATGCCAATCCAGGTGGGACCTGAGATGTTTGACATGACATTTTATATCATGGACATTCAGCCGACCTATAGCTGTTTACTTGGTCTCCCCTGGATACATCCTGTTGGGGCAGTAACGTCTACTTTACATCAGAAATTGAAGTATATGGTGGAAGGTAAAGTGGTCACATTTTACGGAGAAGAGAACATAATGGTCAACCATTTTTCGATGTTCAAATATGTGGAAGTTGATGGAGAGATCAAAGAAACTATATGCTAAGCCTTTGAGGCAGTTCAAATTCATAAAGAGCCTCTAGTGGAGGTTAAAAGTCATGAAGTTTCGATGTCTTCATTCAAGGAAGCACGTACAGTGGTTGAGTCCGATGGTTCTCCGAGGTGGGGCCAGGTTCTTGAGGTTTCACTGAAGCAAGACAAATTTGGTTTAGGATACAAGCCCTCGAGTTCATCATAAGACCCTCCAAAGTATAGAGGACCTGTCAGGTTAACTAGCGCTGGAGTTATCTTTGATAGGATTAATGCAATTGGGGATGTTGAAGGAGACAGTGATTGTGACATGGATGCCTGGATTCGTCCATGTGTTCCTGGTCAGGAACTGTGCAATTGGACTGGTGAAGAAATCATTCAAATCACCCATGAAAAGTAATTCTTATTTGTTTTTTGCATGTGTTAAGTCCTACATTCTGCCCAAGACGTAGTGACCCATTTGTAGGGCCTCTATGTTTATTTTCAATACCATCATAAATAAAGGATGTTTTTGCATTCAAATGTTTTGATCCCTATTTTTCCTTTTTTGTTTTTACATTTATTAACAGAAAAATGGCAATGTGTTTGTATTTGTTTGTTGCATTCATAATAAACATAAAACATCACTCATGCAGGTCTCTTATCTCAGATTCCACTAATCATGATTCAGCTATAGCTCTGTATGACTTTGATAATCCCATTTATCAAGCCGAAGATGAAACTGACGAAGATTGTGAACAGCTTAAGGAATTAACCAGACTTCTGAAGTAGGAGGAAATGATCATTTTGCCTCATCAGGAGGATATTGAAGTTGTTAACCTGGGTACCAAGGATGTTAAAAAAGAGGTCACAATTCAGTCTGCCTTGGAAGACAATGTCAAGAGAAGATTGGTAGAAATGCTCTAAGAATATATGGATATCTTTGTTTGGTCTTACCAAGACATGTCCGGGCTTGATACAGACATCATGGTACATCGTTTGCCTCTAAAATAAGAGTGTCCTCTGGTCAAGCATAAGTTGAGGACAACAAGACTGGACATGGTTGTTAAAATCAAAGAAGAGGTTCAGAAACAGTTGGACGTTGGGTTTCTTGTTGTGACGAACTATCTTCCGTGGGTTGCTAACATTGTTTATGTACCTAAGAAGGATGGAAAGGCCAGGATGTGTGTTGATTATAAAGACTTAAATAGATCAAGCCCGAAAGATGATTTCCCGCCCCCCATATTGACGTGTTTGTTGATAATAGTGCTCAGTATTTTGTGTTTTTCTTCATGGATGGCTTCTCTGGGTACAACCAAATCAAAATGGCCCCAGAGGACATGGAGAAGACTACTTTTATAACATCGTGGGGGACTTTCTGTTATAAATTAATGCCCTTTGGATTGAAAAATGTTAGGGAAATCTATCAGTGGGCAATAGTTACTCTCTTTCATGATATGATTCACAAAGAGATCGAGGTCTATGTTGATGACATGATCGCGAAGTCACAGACAGAGGATGAGCATCTGGTTAATTTATTGAAGCTTTTCAAAAGATTTAGGAAATTTAAGTTGAGGTTGAATCCGAACAAGTGCACCTTCGAGGTGAGGTCTAGAAAACTGCTGGGTTTCATTGTCAGTGAAAGAGGTATCGAGGTAGATCCTGCCAAAATAAAAGCTATACAAGAAATTCCTGAGCTGAAGACAGAAAGAGAGGTTTGTGGTTTCTTGGGGAGATTGAACTACATTTCTAGGTTAAACTCTCATCTTACAGCCATGTGTGAACCAATCAAATTATTGAGAAAAGATCAAGCGGTTAGGTGGAATGAAAATTTTCAAAAGGCGTTTGAGAAAATAAAAGAATATTTGCAGGAACCTCCAATACTCATGCCTCTAGTAGCAGGAAGACCTTTGATCATGTATCTTACAGTTCTTGAGAATTCGATAGGGTGTGTGTTCGGTCAACACAACGAGACAAGTAGAAAAGAGCATGTCATCTACTACCTGAGTAAAAAGTTTACTAATTGTGAGTCGAGGTACTCGATGTTAGAGAAAACATGTTGTGCACTCGCTTGGGTAGCCAAAAGTTTGAGGAAGTATATGTTAAACCATACAACTCTATTGATATCGAAGATGGATCTGATTAAGTATGTGTTTGAGAAGCAAGCACTCACTGGAAGGATTACCCGTTGGCAGATGGTTTTGACAAAATATGATATTCAGTACGTCTCCCAGAAAGCCATTAAGGGAAGTGTTCTATCAGAATATCTTTCCAAACAACCGATTAAGGATTATCAACCTATGAAGTTTGAGTTTTCGAATGAAGATATCATGTTTCTGAAGATGAAAGATTGTGATGAGCCTTTGCCTAACGAGGGTCCTGAGATTGGATCTCAGTGGAGTTTAGTTTTCGACGGTACTGTCAACTCATATGGTAGCGGGATAGGGGCAATCATTACTACTCCTCACAGTTCCCACATACCATTCACTGCCTGACTGACGTTTACTTGCACCAATAATGAAGTAGAATATGAAGTGTGCATTATGGGTTTAGAAGAGGCCATTGATCTGAGGATCAAGAATCTTGATGTATATTGCGATTCAGCACTGGTGGTTAATCAGATTAAGGATGAATGGGAGACTCGTCAGGCAAACCTGGTGCCATACAAGAATTATGCCAGAATATTGCTACCCTTCTTTGAAAAATTTGAGTTCCATCATGTGTGTTGCGGTGAGAATCGGATATCAAGCTATTGATTAACTTGAATCACACGTCTTTGAATTTACAACCGATCTTTGATTTATCCGAAGGAAAGGTTAAAGAAACAAAAACATAATTTGCATCGTAAACACAATGCGGGGAGATCTAGGATTCGGGGGTTGGTTATACCTAAGGAAGGTATTAGCATTCTAAGAATCTGTAGTACTCTACAGGAACCTCTTGTTTCATTGTGTTATTTGTTATCTGATAAAGGTATGCTAAAGGGTTGAAAAGAGACCTAAGGGGTTAATCCTAAGTATCACCAAGACATCGCATCTCGTGTTTATGTATCCTGACGGGAATGGAATCAGAGCATTCGTAGTTCCCTTCAACAAGGATGAGGAACTCTTGACTATGGTCAAGGTTCCAAAGGGGAATTAACTATTCATAGTGAAATACTTATGTGGATTGCGGCGACTCCAAGTCTAAAGTTTTAGTTGAAAGATAGGTAGGTAAGTATCCACGACGGGAACTTATGTGGAGTACGGCGACTTAGGTATAACCAACCCCCGAATCCTAGATTAGAATTTGCATGTATAACTTTAATTTCAAATACTTAGGTATAACCTTATATTGGAGCGATAAGGTTAGAATGAAGGGTATAAGAGGATGTTTATGGCAGGACATTTGCATGGAGTGCGGAAACTCCGATCCTAAGAATAGAATAAGGGTAAAGGATTTAGAATTGCTACGTGTGACATGACATTCAACAAGGAGGAGATCTTTTCCTTTAGAATAGGGAAGAGGCAACCAGCAAAGTCAAGAGCATAAGAATGAGCTAATAACAATATGAAATCGTTCTCAATTCTTTCTTTCTTTATCGCTCAAACATGAAATCTTTTCTTCAACGATACTCATGGAAGCCAACAACGATACTCCAAATATAAAGCTTCCATCACAACCCGCCATATCTTCCCATCTGCAAAATAAAACTTTCTAAACAGACAAAATAACAACAAACCTTAAAGGAACAAGATCTATCAATTTTGGCTCGTATGATGGCGAATAAAGAAATTACCATAGGGTTTTAAGTCAGCAAGTCAAAGCAAGCATGGAGATGTATAAATTTTGAGCATAAATGAAAGGTACTACCTGATCGGAATCGCTTCCAACGATGTCGCTTTTTCGGCAATGGATATTGATCACCGGTAAGCTCTTTTTCCTCTTTCTGCTTTACTCTCCATCCACTTCCTTCTTCTACCCTCTTCGTGAAACAACGCTACTGCGTGCGATGGTGTGAACTTTGTGTGGTGATTTTACGGCTTCCGTGTGTGATGATGTTCCAATAGTTCTGTTGTCCGTATATTGTTTGCGTATTTGTGATAATGAGTGTGTACGTATATGATTTTTTAAACTTGTTTCCTAATTTCGTGAGAAAATCTGCGATGCGTATGGATGCATATGCCACTGCTATTATGAAACTGGCATCTTTGTGTATATCAGTGAGGTGATACGGTCCTGCAATGTATACGTGTGAATCCCTCTTTTTTTTTTCCTGTATATGTATTCTTTGCAATTTATAGACTCAATTATCTCAACTTCACACCTATCACGTCAAACAGATGCCGCTGACTTTGTACTGATTGCGTCTCGAGAATTCTTTTTTTAGCATATCCTGTCTGAAGTTCTTTCCAATTTTACTCAGGCATGTAAGATTGTGTTTTGGCAAGAATTAAAAATCTCTCCCAAACATGTTTTAATTGTGTTTACTAAATAAAAACTTGCCATTTAATTGTGTTTGGAAAGAAATGAATGATTTCCCCTCTTTTAGATTCACAAACTATCGTGTCTTTCCTTCTTGTTTCTTGTCCTCTTTGGTATGATTATTTATTGTGTTTTGAAAATCAATTTGTTGTTTAATCTTGCCGCATTTGAGTGGGCCAAATTCGAATTTATCATCAATGTTATGATTCTCTTGATGTGAATTAATAACTTTCCCCTTTTTAGATGTTGCAGGGACTACGATTCATAACTCATGTTGATTCCTGCTAATTTGGAATTGAAGTCTTCTATGTAACATTCCTCTTTTCTTTCTCCGTATGTGGCTTGTCAAATATATGTGAGAAACAAGTTTTTTTTTTCTTTTTTATGCTGGACTGAGGAATGGACGAGAGGGAAGTTTCACTCTCTCATAATCTTATCATGTAATTTTTGTAACATAGATATGCTTTTGTGCATTGATATGCTTTCTATTATTTCCAGAACATGAACAAGGAATGACGGTCCTTCAAATCAAAGTATATCCAGTTTGGTTATTTTCAATCTTTAACATGAGGATCGTGGAGTTTGGAGGCAGCCATTGAAACTTGGTGTATTGCGCAATTTTTGCTTGTCTTGCAACCTTTGGAATAACTTAAAGTAGCCAATTTCACAATATATGTGAATTCAAGACGACTCGCTTGATAAAATGGTTGCAAGATATTTCTAATGTAATAAACTTGTAATAGAACAAAACCTCTTTGAAATGGGGATGAATTACCATAAATCTCGGTGCATTTAGTGTTAATTCTTATCTTGAACTTTGTAACAATGATTTGTATTGTACTTTTGAAACTTTATCATGTAGCTATGGCATTGGTTTTGATCTTGTGTTCCTTGAAATTTGGATTTAATTTGAGCTTAATACACTTTTACAAAAACTTGAGTGTGACTTCTTGAGTTTGAAATTCTCATGATAAACATCACTTGCAATTTAATCTTGAATTTCTTGGGTTTAGATCATGATGCAAACTATAATGTAAATCTTCTTTATAACTTGAATAAAATTTCTCATGACTTAAATTTAAGTAATGAACTAATTTGAGTTTTCATGAGTCTTTGAGAAATTCTAGCCCAAAACTTGCTTTAAGATTTTGTATTGAATGAAGTGATTCTTTTATTTCTCAATTCCAATGCATATTTTAATCTTGTGTGATGTTCTTGGAAATGAATGTTTTTAGCACTCGGGATGGATTTGATCACAATTTGAAGCAAACTAGAAACGAAACTTGGAACCAAATATGTTATACACTCCAACTTGAAAATAACACAAATTAGCTTGAACCTTTCTTGAAGGTATAATGGGAAATGTCCTTGGTTAACTTGAAATCATGTATTCATTCGTAACTTTCTTCAAATTAAACTTTAATTTCATTCTTCCGTCCACGAATAACATTTCAAGATGTTTGGTTCAAAAACTACCAAAAGTCTAAACTTTTCTACTTCACGACTAATGATCTAACTTCTCGCATAAAACAAAACTATGCCCTGAGAAATCCTCTGAGAAGTCTTGGAGTGAAATGACATTGTACTGATTAAGAGGTCATAAGAATGGGGGTATATGATTCCACAGGAGTTCAACACAACTTGTATGAGACAAAAAGTACTCACGAAGCCTTCATGACCTATGCGTCCTCTATAGCGACCTACCTTCACAAAACAAACAAAAATTGCATAAAACGGTTAGCTATGCATGGATGATTATCCTGGGATGATATGCAAAGAGATCAAGGAATATAAGGGTAAAATTTTGGGTATAACAGTTTCCCATATTTAAATATCTTCACTGGATGACATGAGCGATGAAAGTCTTCATGAAATCATGGTGAAAGGTATTTAAATATAGATAACCGAAAATTTTGCCCTTAGATGCAATGACATGCAATGCTATGGACAAAAGAAAATGTCTTGCAAATGCTGACATGCAATGAACTCTAATATGATGAAAATGATGGAATGATAAATGTAAAATACAGACGAAAACAAAAGCAAAAAGGGGAAAAAACCACACAATAAGCAACCACTCACTGGGGATGACAACGTACTAGGGAAACGAAACAAACTGGAGGAATCTAAAGTGATGGACCAACATGTTCAAGCATGACCGACTGACACTTTAGAAGGAAAGATAACAAAAGATCCTCCCTAGAGGTAGAACCGGAAAGACGGCCTCCACTAGGGAATATCTAGAGTAGTTGCCCAACAGGTTCAAGCATGACCGGCTGACACTGTAGGACAAAAGATAAAGCAGGATCCATATAGCAATAGGATCATGCACACAAATATTAGAGTTTTCAAACAATAAATAACAATCCAAGCTTCTAGAAATTCCTTAAACAAAGAGATCAAATGGGATCTTCAGGAAACATCAGGAAAAATACAGGGTAGTTAAACTCTTCTGTATGCCAAAATAACTGGACATCATGGGGAAACGCCCTGATAAGCTTCTCGAAAGAGACTGCCACTTATCATCGGAATGGGACTTACAAACCACCAAAAACGGAGATAAGCTTCTCAAAGAAAGAGATTGGTGTTTATCCGGAATGAACAAAAAAGGATAAGCTTCTCTGGAGAGACTTCCACTTATCTCAATAGAAAACAAGCTTCTCGGGGGAGACTGTCACTTGTTACTGGAAATACTGAAATCAGATAAGCTCCTCAGGGGAGACTACCACTTATCAGCAATAAAGATAAATTGATAAGCTTCTCATGGGAGACTTCCACTTATCTGGAAAGGGTGAAATAGGATAAGCTTCTTCAGAGAGACTATCACTTATCGGTAAGCAAAAACAAAAGTGATAAGCTTCTCAGGTGAGACTACCACTTATCAGCAATGAGGATTTGTATATGATTCTTCTTGAGATATATAGTGCAAAAATAACTACACGTCCAGGCTAGGTTCAGCGACCTAAAAGGGTTCAACATAATCTCTAGAGACCAAGGTTCGATCTAGGAATAAACTAGAAAGAAATGGTCAAATAAGACTCCAACCATTGAGGAATGAACTCGAATGGGGATTTATCTTATCTAGGAATGGAAAAGATAACTGAAGTAACCATCATCCACAAGGGTTGAACTCTATGGTGGAAATTAGAAATAGTAGGTATTTTATGCTTAAGGTTGACGACTCTACTTGGAGAGAGAGGACACCCAGTTACTTGGCGGTAACCACACCAAAGTAAACGACAAAAGACAACAGGGTAGCAAACATGTTGATGCTAGTGTATATCTATATGAATAAATGGCAAGTTATATTTATGCTTATGCTAACAAAACAGACGAAGAGAAGTAATCTGGAGATGAAATAAACATCTCGACGATGATACTCGGCCAACCTCTGCAAGAAGGATACATCTATCAAGAGATGGATAGAGAGCCATAGGCAGAACCATAATCTTGCTTCAAAGTTCCAATTTCTATGGGGAGAAAGGTATTCCGCTTAGGGATATAACATCATGACTTTGCCTGGGGGATTTCTATCATGAATCTGAATTCGTTATCAAATAAGACTTGTCCACTAGGGAGAGTCATCTTATGATTAAAGGCTTTATAGGATAAAATAAATATCCACTTCATTGGGGAAATATGGAGTTAAGGCAGCTTACTGGAGAAAGTATAGTAACTTCAGTGAGGAACAAAGGTGATTCCACTGGGGAGTGAATCCTCAATATTAATAACCATGTATCGTAGGGAGGACACTTGGGAGACTCTCTACATACTTGAAAATCACTTATGATCATAGGATCAGTCCAAGAGTGTTGTCAGATTACGCTTCACTGGGAATTTTACTGAAAAATGGTCTAAAAGTGTTTCTGCAACATTAAGACTTTTTGGGGAACAATTATTTCCTTCATATTTTGCCACAGGTCAAAGCAACTTTATATTCTTTTCAATGCATTTTCAAAAATGGTTTTACGTTTGAAAACTTTTCACTTTCAAAAATATTATTAACAAATAACGTTTTGTATAACAAGAAAAAGTAGAGAAAGCAGAAAAATGGAAAAATTGAATAGGAAAAAAGTCTGATTTTATTGAAGAATGGTAGCTTGTTAATAGCAAAGCTCTATGGAGTATTACAATTGAAATTGGCAATAGGGAAAGGTTACATTGAATCCAACGACACCTACTTAACTTAATAACTAAGACTACCCAAAATCTTGCTTCTGACAAGAGCGGTTGGATTGGATTTAATCATTGTAAAGATGAATGTCATATGATGCAGTGAAATGTCGTTGTCCCTAACTTTTTCCTAGATCGCCCTTTCGGGTTTTCAATCCACTGGAACACTCATTTTTTCCTAAACCGTCCTTTCGAGTTTTCAGCTTAGCGAGCTCTTTTTTTTTTTAAATTTTCATCCCTAATTTTTGTCTGAATCTCCATAATGAAGAGGTATCAGATGGCAATCCATGGTATCATGATATCAGATGTTTTCTCAAGAATCAAGAGTGCCCATCAAGGGCGTCCAACAAAGATAAAAAGACTTTGAGGAGGCTTACTTAAAATTTCCATCTGAACAAGGATGATGTGTTGTACAAGAGGAACTTTGATATGGTCTTGCTTCATTGTGTTGATGAACTTGAAGCAAGCCTATTGATGGAAGAAGTTCATAAGGGCTCTTTCGATACTCACTGTTATACTCCAAATTTTACTCTTAGATTACTTGATCATTTACATATCATCTTAAGACAATCATCCATGCATAGCTGACCATTTTATTAGTTCTTATTTGTTTTGTGAAGATATGGTTGTTGTTAAAGGAGGTTCAAAGGTCACAGGTTTTGCGTGTGCTCATAATCCTCTACAAGTTGTGTTGAATTCCAATGGATGTAAAAGAAGGACATGCAACATTCTTATAGTCCCATAGCCAGTACAAAGTTAATGTTTCTCTCCAATATTTCTCAGAGGTTTCTCCAAGGAGGACTAAGGCTTCCTATCCATTAGTTTTGAGGATGATCATCTGAGAATTAGTTGTAATTTTGGCGGTGAGATACATTACAAGTTTGTATCCTCACTTTCAAAGGGTTTTCTCAGAGTATTGGTACGTGGACCAATTTCATCATCATCTAAGTCTTTGATTGCACAGGTAACAAAGGTCAAGTAAGATTTTGTTCATGAAGTTGAATCATTGTTCATGTTTTCTTTTGATCTTAAGAGAAAAAGGTTGGATTTCCTTTTTGATGTTATGAAGTGGTAATTTTGGACAAAAATCTTGAATCGGGCTCAAATTAATGCATTGTTTTCACAAAGCTTGAAATATGATTGAATTCGTCTAAGTTGCAAAATCCTTTAGTTTTTGGATGAAAATTTAAAAAGTGGTTCAAATTTCATATATTATGTGATGAGTTTACCATATGAGAAATTTAAATCTAGATCATTATTCCAAGATTCATAAAGAATTCATCATTCAAGTAGCAAAATTCCAAATTCAAAAGAATTTGTTTGACATAATAATATTTTCATGTGCTAATTTCAAGATTCATTGTTCTTTATAAGACAAGTTCCAAATATGAGCTCAAGGTATTCAAAGATTCACTACAAGTCAAGTACAAAATTCCAATCTAAGAGGACAAATTTATTACAATCATGGAATAGTTCCAAGTCACAATAGAAAATAAACCCACATGTATTTAGTGTCCTCACACGTTAATCCATTTCCACCTGGAAATTCATCATCAATTTTGTTCCAAAAATAATATAAAATACAAAGTTTGATTCACACAAGTTGTCATGGATGTTCTGAATAATAAAAGACAATGCTACAAGAGAACTCCTAATAGTTTCAGTAACATGTCGGTACAAAGTAAACCACATGAAGAATGCTTATTGAGACGGCATTTGAACTCAACCCACCCACTACTTGTGTCGTCGCCATAATATTCATCTCCACCGTCTACCATTATCCGTCAGTTTAAACTCAATGGATACTAATAACTGGAGACCAAATAAAGGGGCTAAGTCCAACATGGATAATAGCTATTGGAGAGGTTAATTGCAGCAAGAATTCCAACATTAAAAATATGTTTAATGCTTCCCAGAGACAAATGCAAAGGAGGCAGCAAGTTGTTCCTCAACAACAGTCACATAATCCACAACAGTATCGGTATTGTCACTATGCGAAAAATGACACAGAGTCGCCACCGAATTTTATTTATCCCAAGGAGGGAAAGGGAAATAACGATAAAACCTTTGGGAAAAGAGCATGGTCATCGCAACCAAGTCTTAGGGTTCGGGAGTCGGTTATGCAAGGGGAAGGTGTTAGCACCCCCTCGTATCCATCGTACTCGATGGGAACCTTCTAGGTAGTTTAGCGTGAATGAGTGTTTTTATTAAAAGTGTGCTTGCTTAAAAGAAAGGAGGGGTTGGTTTTTTATTTTAATGCTCGCCAAGGATTGTGGCCCTTGTGCCTATGTATCCTCACTTAAAAGAAATGAAGAATCAGAGCTCCGTAGTTCGGAGGCTTGTGAAATGGTTGTTTGTTGGTTGATTTTATACCTTGAAAAAGGGTTTTCGGATTGATGCCCTAAGGAGAAAAATAGTTTGATGAGTTGGTGTTGTTTTTAGGTTTTTGAAGAGAAATTGTTTTTGACTAAGATTACACAAATGACTTTGGATGGAGATGAATGTTTCGAATAACCAAGTCGAGTGTCTTGTATTCAAAACATTCGGAACGAGCGTAGGAGGGTTCCATTCTCATTCCTTCTCCACCACTTTAAATTTTATGGTGTATAATCCCAATCGTATATTTATTGTGTTTTGAATTTTTTATGAGAGAAATGCCACTTGATGTTGGATCAACGGTTTTATTGTTTGTGAAAATATTTGAAGCGGCACGAACAAGGTCGATGGTGATGCACAAGGCAATCGACTTACAAGGTTAAAAATGGCTTGATAAAATCGAGAGTTTATTTTTGAAAATGGTTTTTGGCAACAAAAGTCATAATGACCAACAATATCCACATACAAATGGCTATACAATCACATAGGGTTAGACGTCTTGAACAAGGAAAAAACAAAAAACAAAAAACGACATAAAATTTTAAGGTAAAAATAGAAAAAAAATGTGAAAACAGAGGGCCTGACACGGTTGGTTGTGTTGGATGACACGACCCGTGTCAAAAAGTGCATACAAAATGAGTTTTTGAGGCAAAACAACGGGCTGACACGGCAGCCCGTGTCAGCCCTGCTGAGCGAAAAAAAAAACTTTTTTCTTTGTTCTTTTTCGTTTTTATGGTTCTTACAGAGATTCCTTGGTTCCTCTTAGGACCTTATACAATATACTCAGCACAACAACATTCAAAAGAAGAAAACAAAAGACAAAAGCAAGATATAAAGAGGGAAAGGTTTGAAGAAATGGATACCAAAGAGTTTGTTCTCCTTCTTGCAAGACCTCCACTGATTTTTGTTAGGTGTTTTCTTCACTCTCCATTCTATGTCTTGGATGGTTCTGCTTCTCAATGGTCCTCTTGTGTTTCTATGTGACTCTCTTGATTTTTACTAGTTTTCTTGCTCTCTATTTTCTGGTTTTTCTTCCTCTCTATTTTCTGGTTTTTAGGGTTTCTTCTTGCTCTCTCTATCTCTTTCTCTCAATGTGTAGTGAATGATGAATGCCTCTGTTTTGTAGCCCCTCTCCCTTTCTTATCTTAGCACTCTAGGGTTTTTGCTTCTCTCAAGATATCAGATTTTTTCATATAGAAATGTTTCTTGCCACCTTTTCTCTTGTCACTCTCTTTCTTTCCATTTCCATGTATGTTGCTATGCTGCATTTTTCTGCACTACTTTCACATGCTGTCTTTTTTCTGCAGCACTCTACATTGCCCTCAATCCTTGTACCCATTTGTTGGCTTATGTTTTGACAGCTCTTGTGGTCAATGCTACTGCCTTTTTGATAGCATTTTGAAAAATCTGATATTTAGTATGTAGATGCATCATTGTGGGTTCATTTCCTTGGTCTTGTGACATGTGATGGTCTTGTGATATAATGCAAATTGTCACTTCTTGCATGGGGTTGTTTTGGATCCCCTTCAAATTGCCCATGGCTAAGCAAACATAGTCTTAATCTTGACATGTTCCAATGTTGAGTTAGCTCTTAAATATCTTCTTTGGATGCTTGCAAGTAAAATGTTGGACATGTAAACTTGTTGGGAAATGAAGGGTGCCATAGCATGAAATTAATTAGAAGCTTGAATTAAGACTAGAGGTAGCTTAATTTTCTAAGCATTACCAAGAGCTTGAAACTTTGTAACAAATGTGACACTTTTGCAAATGTCATATTCTTGAATCTAGTCTTGAATTCATGAATCTTGAACTTTGAATGATGGATTCCCTTATGCCATTATTTAAAATGAAGTCTTGAATTATGCACTTGTGATCTTGACTCATGCTTTGCAAATTTGAACTCCACTTGACCATAGAAACAAACATGTATGAAAAAGTCTTGAATTTGACCTTGCATTTCATGGTCATCAAGAATATTTATCTTGAATATCCCAATAATTTTCAAATAACTTCTTCTTTAAGTAATCTACATGAGTAGACCTTCCAACTTAGATCAAACCTTAGGTGATGAACCTCTCTTCAATGTAACCCATGATAGGCAATTTCTCTTGTTTGAAATGGTAAGCAACAAACTGACCCAATCCTTACCTTGTAAACCCACATGCTCGATATGCACTAGAACGATGTATGATATGACGAATGTAGGGTATGAAAGGCTAAAGGTGAAAATGAGGGTGTGACAGGTATAACCAACAGCTCTTGAGGCATAAGTTTTAGATGCAATCTCAATAACAGCAGCAGCTCCCAAAACCTGCGTAAGTTTGAAACAGATCACCAATGAGGATGAAAACAAAAAGTTTCTTAATACAATCGTGTAAAAACCGACAATTTCATAACTTTCCAAAACCATGACACATAAAAAAATCATCATCATCAAGTAATGACAAAGGGTTATGAACATTAATTTCCAAGAAAACATATCCTAATATGCCTAAACTGAAATTGGAAATTCTTCAAACATCATCAGACAAGATAAAATTAAAATGGAAATTATCAAAAGCACTCAAGAATCATTCAAAAGCATCTTTAGACATGATTAAACAAGATATGTTGAAAAAGGAAAAGTAACAATCTACGTTCAATGCAAGAATCATGATTCAATTCCTTCAGGGCCTATAAAAATCGAAATTCACGCATTGAGGAGGGGGGAATCAATGTTCACATACACAAAACTCACATTCGCAGGGCATCATCAGTATTCCAGAAAATATACACACAAAGAGAGAGCATGACCTGAGGCAGCATCTATACCCCAATCACATCATAAATTTGAAAGAAAGCACAAAGCCACGACTGTTAATCCGCCATAATTTCCTTCATTAATAGGACGTGAAGCTCGTCAGAGGTAGACATGGACGAATCCCCGAAATGCCGACATCTTTCTCACTGAAGTCGTCGTCGCTATCACATCGACAATCAAAACCGTGAACGCCGATTCACAAATCACCATTAACAAATGCTCCACAGATCTCTAATTCCGTCATCACCATTGAGATGGAGCAAGGAAGGGAAAGCGGAAGAAGGGTGAAGCGAGATCGCAAGAGGCTAGGTTTTTTTCAATTTCTCGTTTTGTTCACGAGCATTTGTTTTTATTGTTCCTGATAATATTGCAATGTGTATTCTTGTATATTTCTGTTTGTCCCATGTTAATATCATGCCAACCGAATAAATGTTGCCTAGGAAGACCTTTGGGCCCTTTGGCCCATTTTACACGACTGCCAATGCACCCTTCGTGGCCACCATTTTGCACCCCCATTCGATCTATTCTTTTAAGTTTTTTCTATTATTTGTTTAATTCCTTGTTAAATTTTCATTTAATTGTTTTTCTAATTATTTATTATTTTAAACTTTTATTGCTTAATAATATCTTGTTAATTAGTTTATCACCTAATTAGCTAGTACTATATTTTTTTAACTAATTATTAAAAACTTCAAAAATATGTTTAATTCCAATTTAGATTTAATGATTTAGGTCTCTGACCTTTGATCACTCAGATTTAATTTTTTCAATTAAATTCGATTTCAATTTTTGTGAGTTCGTGACTGTAGATCTTTAGGGGTGAGTTTGATTTTGATTCTTGCCTTAACGACACCATTGCTCCTTGTTTTGTGCTCACGTTGTTGTCACCTTGTTACATTATGTGATCGATCCTATTTAGTGCCAGGTGCCCTTGTGACAGGATCCTGCTTCATGTTAATTCACCTTGATGTTTGTATATTCTGTGGATTTATTAACACGTAATTTCACATGCCCTCTTAATTAAACTTAATTCGCAACTAAACTTGAAGTAAGATAGATTCTAGGCTCTTGGGTTGACATTATAACATTAGGATAGAACTTTATCCCTCGCTCCTGTTTTTGCTCGTATTCGAAATTTCAAAGGAAAGGATATCCTCCTATTTGACTGCCATGTCATGTTAAAAAAATTGAGATCCTTACCCTTTTCATCCTAGTTTTAGGATTGGAGTCGCCGCACTCCATGCAAGCGTCCTGCCATGGACATTCTCCTTTACACCCTTTTCCTAGCCTTAGGATTGGAGTCCCCGTGCTCCCTATAAGTTCCTGCCAAGGACACTTATTCACTTTCCTTCCCTTCATCCTAGCCTTAGGATTTAGAGTCACTGCACTCCATGTAAGTGTCCATCCATGGATACTTATCTTTCCCTTTCATCCTAGCCTTAGGATCATGAGTCATTGTACTCCATGTAAGTTCCTGCCATGGATACTTACCTATCTTTCAACTTAAACTTAGACTTGGAGTCGCCACAATCCATGTAAGTGTTTCCCTATTAACACATACTTCCCTCTGGAACCTTGACCATAGTCAAGAGTTCGTCACCCTCGTTAAAAGGAACTACAAATGCTCTGATTCCATTCCCGTCAGGATACGTAGGCGCGAGATGCAATGTCTCGGCGAGCATATTTAGAAATAACCCCTTAGGTCTCCTTTTAACCCTTTAGAAAACAGATAACAATTACAAAAATATGAAACAAGAGGTTCCTATAGAGTACTACAGATGCTTAGGATGCTAACACCTTCCCTAAGTATAACCAGCCCCCGAACCTTAGATATCCCGCATTATTTTTATGGTGCAATTAGGGTTTTTTTCGATCTTTACCCTTTCCTTTGGATAAATCAAAACTTGGTGGTGAACTCAAAGATTTGTGATTCAAGTTGATCAAAAGCTTGACATCCGATTCTCACTGCAACACCTATGTCGATGGGCATGCTATGGCCAGAAAATTATTGAGGGTCGAGTATTACTGGATGACTACGGAGTATGATTGTTTTAAATACACCAGAAAATGCCATTAATGCCAGATTTATGTTGATAAGGTGCATATGCACCCGACCCTTCTGAGTGTGTTGACATCTCCTTGGCCCTTTTCTATGTGGGGCGTTGATATGATCAGAAATATTAAACTAATTGCATCCAATGGGCACCACTTCATTTTGGTTGCCATTGATTACTTCACCAAGTGGGTGGAAGCGACTTCGTTTCCAATCAGGTAGTCACCCGATTTATAAAGAAGGACGTCATCTGTCATTACGGTATCCCAGAGAGAATCATTATTGATAATGGTTCAAATTTGAATAACAAGATGATGAAGGAGCTGTTCCAGAGCTTTAAAATTGAACATCATAATTCTTCTTTGTATCGTCCAAAGATGAATGGCGTTGTTGAGGCAGAAAACAAGAATATCAAGAAGATTGTGCAGAAGATGGTAGTAACGTACAAGGATTGGCATGAGATATTTCCTTTTGCTTTACATGGTTATCGTACTTCGGTGCGTACATCAACAGGGGTAACTCCTTTCTTACTGGTGTATGGTATGGAGGCAGTCCTACCATTAAAAGTTGATATCCTTTCTTTAAGGGTGTTGGTAGGTGTGAAGCTTGATAAAGCTGAATGAGGGCAATCCTGGTTGGATCAGTTGAACCTCATTGAAGAGAAGAGATTGGCAGCCATTCCACATGATCGATTGTACCAAAGCAGGATGAAGAAAGTCTTCGATTAGAAAGTGCATCCTCAGTGCTTCTAAACAGGAGATTTGGTTTTGAAAAGGATCATTCCTCCTCAGATAGATCACAGGGGCAAATGGACCCCAAATTATGAAGGGCCATATGTGGTAAGAAACATTTTCTCTGGTGGAGCCTTGTTACTATCAATTATGGATGGCAAATACTTTACGTCCCCTGTGAATGCAGGCGCAGTAAAAAATGCTTCGCATAAAAGAGACTCGCTAGACAACAAAAAGAAAGGTCCAGGCAAAAAAGGGGCATCCCGGCGAACCACGGAAAGAAAAGGTTCGGGAAAAAGTTAGGGATAAAAGAGAAAAGAAAAGAATAAACCCGCAAAGTTAAAAACCTGAAAAAGCAACTTTGGCAAAAATGAGTATCCTGATGGAATGAAAACCCAAAAGGGTGATCTAGGAAAAAGTTAGGGATTTGGAAGCGAAAGATTGTTGTCTTCGTTCGATCTATAAACTCATCCTAATACATGGAAATCCTAAAGGAAAGGAATCAGTTCAGTTAGTCTTTTCAAAAGGAAAAGCATTTGTGAACGTCGAAGACATACATGTCATACCTAAAACGACACATGGTGGATATTTGTTTCCACATTGCCGACATTTGTATTTTCTTTTTACTTTTGCGCAATTACCTCTTTTCATAAATTGAATCTAAATTGTAACTGCCTATTTACAGGCCATTTCAATCAATAAAGTATTCATTTCACTCAAAAAGCTTTTCATTTCTGTTTTTACCTTTTCCAGTTTTATTTGCAAAAACGTCCAATATTTTTTATAAACATTGGGCTTTATAGAGCATATTGAAAATAATGAAAATTGCTTTAATGATGGATATCATGGATGGTAACTGAGGTAGACATTTATCATTTAGAACATCTTATTGTCTACTATTTGTTTGTAGGGTGACATGATCCTCTCCCTAGTAAAATTTCTCTTCCCAACACTGAAGTTCTAGAATTATCAATAGAGCATGGTGGAGTTCTTAATTATTCTACCCCAGCAGGAGTTCAGGAGATTGTTCTCCCCAACCAGATTTGATTCATACTCCTTAGCCAGTATTCAGAAATTGACTACACCAGACATGATAATTTTGGTTTACAACAGGGGACTTGTTGAATGTCTCTCCGTGGCAGAGATTTTGTTTTCCCACGGAGTCGTGTATCTACTTTCTTCATCAGGAAGTGTAATTTCGCTAGCAACGGTGTGCTCTTATCCCCCATCAGGGTAAGGTAGAAGGATATTTCCCCAATAGCAGAGTAAGTTCAATGTTGCTCCCTAGCAGGTTTGGTACTATTCACTTTCTCTCCCCAAGCAGAGTTTGGTATTGATTCCCTCGACAGGTAAATCATCGGCGGTTGATATCTCTGGAAGATTCCAAGCCTAATCTTCATTGGCATATTTTTGTATCATATTCTTGAGACAATTTCCCAGCAGATGTTATTCATAATTCCTAGCATAGTGGAGTTTTCTCCTTGGGATTTATGTTTAGCAGAGGTTATATTCAAGAAGTTCATTCAGTGTGTCTTCCTCAGCTGAGTTTGTTCTCGATTTTCTTAGCATTTCTTCCGGTGAAGCGTTCTTTTGTATCTCATCTTTGCATTTTTATCCTCCAAGCGTGTAGCATTTCTATTTTCGTATGGAGCATTATGCTATGGAAGAATTCAAAATGTCCATTCAAAGCATAAGCCATGTTTGATATCATCTTTGCCAAACGTTTCCCCAGCAGATAATGGTATAACTCAGGAGATTTCTGTTACTTTATCCCCATTAAAGTCACTGATGAATGTGTTCATTTTACTTGTGCTCCCCGACAGATTTGTTTGTTTAAACTTCTCTTTTCCCCAGCGGAGTTGTATTCTCTACAGGTCGTAAGTCTGTTGATTCTACTTCCTATATATCTTGGTTGCATCCCAACTTTTGATTGGTGTCCTTTGTGTTTTCATTCTAACTTTTGGTTAGTACTCCCTCTGGTTTCTCATCCCAGCTCTTGGTTGGTAACTTTTGTTTCATCCCAACTTTTGGTTGGTATCTTTTAGCTCCATTCCGACTTTTGGTTGGTGCTTTCCCCTGCGAAGTCGATATTTTCTTGGTAATCTCTTGTTGTATCCTGACTTTTGGTTGGTATCTTCTGTTTATCCTAATTCTTGGTTAGTATTTTGTCTATCCTAACTCTTGGTTAGTATCTTGTTATCCTAACTTTTGGTTGGTCTTCTTTGATTTAAGTTCACCTTCGGTCGGCGTTCTGTCTATCCTAACTCTTGGTTAGTATCTTGTCATCCCAACTCTTGGTTGGCCTTCTTTGATTTATGTTCGCCTTCGGTCGGCGTTCTGTCAATCCTAACTCTTGGTTGGTATCTTGTTATCCCAACTTTTGGTTAGTTTTCTTTGATTTAAGTTCGTCTTCGTTTGGCGTTCTGTTTATCCTAACTCTTGGTTAGTATCTTCTTATGTCAACTCTTGGTTGGTCTTCTTTGATTTAAGTTCGCCTTCGATCAGCGTTCTATTTATCCTAACTCTTGGTTAGTACCTTGTTTTATCTTAACTCTTGGTTAGTACCTTGTTTTATCTTAACTCTTGGTTAGTACTATGTTATCCTAACTCTTGGTTAGTACTATTTTATTCTAACTCTTGGTTAGTACCTTGTTTCATCCCAACTCTTGGTCGATATCTTGTACTTTATGTTATTCTAACTCTTCGTTAGTATCTTCGTTCTGTCCACATCCCAACTCTTGGTTGGTATCTTTTGGTTGACTCATCTATTACCTTTTGTTTTAGGTTGATGTATTGTACCTGTTCGCTATCCCGACTTTTGGTTGGTATCCCTTATCTTTATTTCCCTACAGACTGCAAATTTCTGGGTTCTTTTGGTATTCAACCTCCGTGTACCTTGAATGTCTGAAAGTCATTGCCATCATCTCTTCAGATCCAAGTTGATTGAACAGGGGCGGCTGTAACACCCTAAATTTTGCCTTATATTTTATTAATCTATTGGCTTATGTTTCATTTGCATCATCATTTGTGCATAGAATTGGTTCTAAGCATGGGATCAAGGTATCTTGTTTGGTTCTCAAAAGGAGGAGTGTGATCCTCAAAGTTAAAACAAGGGTTTATTCTCAACCTTATAGTATTCTCAAGCTTCAAAGTCCTTTCATCATCAAGGCATTCTCAACCATCACACAATCATATGAATCAAGATTACAAGCATTGGGCATATCCTTCTATCTTTGGGAAATCTGGATTAGGGTTTTGGTCAAAGGGCATATGTGGTTAGATTCATGGGCAAGACATTATTCTATGGCTCAACACACATATTGAGGGCTCCCTACATGTATTATATGTCATCATAAGTCATAGCATGAGCTTTAGTCAGTAGAAAGAGGGCTAGGTTTTCATTTGGTCAAGAAAGTCAATTGTGGCTCCATAAGGTCAAAGTCTTGGATTTCAAGGTCAACCAAGGGCATGTTATGTCTTCTCAAGTGTTTTCATGTGTTTGGATCAATAAGAATTAAATAGAATCATAAAATCAAGAGATTAGTTGAATTATGGTTTTAGTAAAAAAATTCCAAGTGTGGAAAACCCTAATTTCTAGTCATCTTGCATCATCCATAACTTTTTTATTCTTGATCCAAATGAGGCAAACTTGTTATTAAATTAAAGAGGACATCATGAACTACAATTTTTTAGAAGAAAGTAAGTCCGAAAAATTCATAGATTAAGAGTTATGGAGAGTTAAAGTTGGGAAAAGAAAAAATTTAGGTTTCAACACTTAGAATGTTTTCTAAGTATGGATATTCAGCTTGAGGAGCATGTTTTCAAGCCCATTTTTAATGGTTATCTAAGCTTCAAATCAATTTACCTTCAACATGAAAGTTGTAGAGAATTATCCATGCTTTCTTTTGAGTACTAGAACTCCTCAATTGTGTGTGTAGAACTTAAGTTATGATGCCCCCAAGATAGGATTTCAAAGATGTCAAATTTGGCAAGTTTTTAGGCAGATTTTGGACCAATCTTCCAAGGCATTTTTCATCAAGATCCTAACTCCAATTAAATTTCCCTCAAACATCAAAGTTGTAGATCTTTCTTCAAGCTTTCCATAAATTACAAGATCTCACCAAATGGGCCTTTATTTCTCAAGTTATAATGGTTTAAAGTTGGTTAGGTGAAGTTGTTTTCAAACATGACATATCATGGATTTTGGCCGAGGGATGGATCAAAGTTTTGCAGCATATCTTTACCTCATGTTCATGCACTTAATCTCCTTCAGACCATTACTAAACATTTCCAAATCAAGTTAAGCAAGAAAGTGTACCATATGTGCACATTTTGAAATCATTTACCAAAAGAAGCAAGATGTAGATGCTCTGGATTGGCTGCATTTTATGGCAAAACATTGTTGAATGAATGTCACAACTGATGTTATGACATACATGAAGAGTGTTCTATAGGGAGAGCTAAGAGTAAGTGAAGCTGAATGTCATGGCTGGATGTTATGACATCAAGCGTATGACATCAGGACGCGCAAAGTTTGTTTTTCTGTTATTAGCTCGGGCTATACTTCAGGAAACAATCCAGGAAGCATAGTTATTTTAGGCGACATAACAGGCATAACATAGAAGACTCATGATTCGATGATAAGTGTGCAGCTTCATGAAGAGAGGTTTATCTTGGGTAAACCTAGTTTCTCCATCAAGGCCCAAAGCTAGTCTGTTGCTATAAATAACAGAAGGATCATTCCTAATAAAGAGGAGCTTCTGGAGAGAGACTGGAGAGTGTGTCTTGTGAGTGAAGAGGTTGTTCTTCACGTGGTTTGTGTGAGTGAAGAATTTTGGTTCTTCACATGTGTCTTAGGATACTTGTATTCCAAGCAATTGTTAGTTGTACAATTGCATTGGTTTAGTGTGTATGAACTGTAGTGTTTATTATACCACTCAAAGCACTTTTAAGCAAGAGGGTTGTGTCACTTTATCAAAGTTGTGAAGCAAGATCAAGGTGTGTGTTTGAAGTGTATCTTCATATCTCTTTTGTAATTGTGTATTGATATCACTGATTTGATTGAGGGGGAGTGAGTGGGTATACTCAGGTCTAGTGGTCTCTAGCTGAAGTGTCATTGGGTAGGTCTTAAGTGATGAGTGCAAACTGGGATTGTTTGACTCTGAATTAATTATACTGATAGTGAATTTCCTCCCTGGCTTGGTAGCCCCCAGATGTAAGTATGGTTGGCACTGAACTAGGTAAACAATCTCTTGTGCTATTTACTGCTTTCCAATTACAGCTTATTAGTAAGTTCAGTAGCCTATGTTACAGTGGATGTCATAACATCCGTGATAACATCCATCGTGTGCTTGCTAGAATTTCACAAGATAAAGAAAAATTGCCAAAAACCTGTGCACCAAGGAGCATTGTCCCTCCACTCCTCCATTCAGAGTGCATGCCCTTTCCACTCACAAATAAAACAAAACCACACAACCACAAAGAAACTCGTACAACCATCATACGCACCCATTTTTCAATTTTTCACAAAATTGTTACCACAAACACTTTAACCACTCTGACTCATGTTTTACTCACATTATAAGGAAAAAAAACCTAATATAAGAGGCAACCACTTCATTTGGATCAATATCAGAACCCTAGAGATCTCTTACTGTCAAAAACCTTTTCCTTCGAACCTCACTCTACAACCATTTTTCCTCCCTTTTCTGGTGTCCATCTTCATCTTTAAGGTTTCTAAATGCTAGAGGAAGAAGATTTTGAAGAGTTTTATCAAGGCTAAGAATCAACCAAGCTCTTCACTATGGTAACCTTCCTCAATCATTCTCTCCTGTGCCATACGTGTTTTATGTTTGTTTGTAGCATATTTGAGGTTCTGGAATGGTATAGGGTATGATAGAATTGTATTTGTTTTGGTTTGATGAAGTTGTAGAACCTTCATATTTTATTCATGCTTTGATTTCTTGTATTTAGATTGTATTTTAGTAATTCCCATGGCCATATCTTTTACCTACATGAAAAACCAATGAGAATGATGTAATTTATTGTGAGTAGGTGAGATTTTGGACCAGCTCCGGCGACCGTCAATGGAGAAGACGATCGAAGCCCTAGCTCCGACGTCTGGTCATGCACATGAGTTGGCCAGGGTTTGACTTTTTGACCATCCACTTGGCGCTGAGTCATCTGCCAGCGCATTAGTGAATAGCCAGCATATTCTTTTTGTTTTGTTTCTGAGGTCTTAATGGTAAATGGGCAGGGTCTAACTCATTTTGGTACTGAAACCCCCTTTATTTTAAAGCCCAGAGCGCCACAACACAACCCTAGTTCATTTGTTGATTGATGATGCACCCCCCACTTCCTTTGATTTTTTTATTTATTCTTTTTTTATTCATTTTTTCATTTTTATTTTGTTTTTGATATCTTCTCCACATAAAAATCCACAAAAATACATTTCTGATTCTTTGATGTCTTGTGATATTATTCATAATTTTTATTTATTTTTCAATTTATTTTCCTATTTTAGTTTGAATTAATTTGAGATGTGTTTTTGCACTTTTGTCCTTGAACTAAGGTTTATGTTTTGATGCCTTGTGCTTGCCTTTTTTATCCAATCTTTTGGCCATGATTTGACATATGAATGATGAATGTTTGAATGCTATTTTGGTGTCTTGATAATTAATTCTTGGATGATTCTTAATTGGTTTTGTATGGCCCTCGATATATGCTCAATTAGTGACATACTTGATCTTGTTGACTTGATATTGAGGATGTATCTAAGCAATGCTTTTGGGATCCCTTTACTACTTGATTTTGATTTTTTTCCATGAGTCAGAGCCCTAAACTTGTACTTGTTTGATCATTAAACTATTTTTAATTGAGGTTTCAATTTGAGAGTGTATTGAACATGATACTTGTGTGTTTTTAACCTAGTCTCTTGAGTTTGTTCTCTTATGTAATCCTTGATGTTCATGACTCTTGTGTAACTTGATTGACTTATTTGAGCTTCTGACCTTCATGTTATTTGTGCTTGCCTTTTTGATCCAATCTTTTGGCCATGATATGACATATGAATAATGAATGTTTGAATGTTATTTTGGTGCCTTGATAATTAATTCTTGGATGATTCTTAATTGGTTTTATATGGCCCTTGATATATGCTCGATTAGTGACATACTTGATTTTGTTGACTTGATTTTGAGGATGTATTTATGCAATACTTTTGGGATCCCTTTACTACTTTATTGTGACTGCTTTGCCATGAGTTAGATCCCTAAACTTGTACTTGTTTGATCATTAAACTATTTTTAATTGAGGTTTCAATTTGAGGGTGTATTGAAACATGACACTTGTGTGTTTTTAACCTAGTCTCTTGAGTTTGTTATCTTATATGATCCCTTGATGTTCATGAATCTTGTGTAACTTGATTGACTTATTTGAGCTTTTGACCTTCATGTTATGGTGTCCATTGCATGATCAATTTTTACTTTTGACCTTACTTGAATACATGTTTTCATTTGAAGATGATCATGATATGGACTTGTCTAGTTTTGATGCATGTTTTGAGGTTGATCTTTGTTGTTTCTTCTTGAGATTCTTGAGTTGATATTTTAAATGACATACATAATCATGTTGCTTCCCTATTTGGATTCATACCATGATTTTACATGTTTACGTCTTTGAGGTGTGTCTTTACATGATTATTTGTGTGACAATTGATTTAGTTTGGATATGATGCATGACTTGAATATTTTTGCTCATTCTTTGATCATTAACATGATTTGAATGCAATACAACATGGCTACTGCCCTACATTGTTTCTCACATCATTTGACTTCATTTCTCACATCATGTGAGCAAACTTGGGTTACATTAACATGATGTTGATGTTTACTTTGTATGATTGAACATAATGCTTGCACTTGTTTGATGCTTATATCTTATAGAGTAAACTTCCTTGTTTGTTTACTTGGTGTTGCATCTTCCCTTTCATCTATCATTCTTCTTTCTTTGCTTTTAAGTCTTGAGACTTAGTTAAGTCTTGAGTTTGATTTTATTGGTGATTGATTAGTATAATGTTTACTTGTGTTTGTTCACATGATCCCTTAGAATTCCTAGTTCCACTTAATTTAGGATTAAGTTGGAGATAGGAGAGACATTAAGCTTTCAATCCTCTGCATGATAACAATTAGGATAGTCCCTTTAAAACCTTAACTTTAGATCCATCATTCGTATGATAATATTAGGTAGACTTCCCTCTCATCCTCAAATTTAGGACCATTGTGCATGGCAATATTAGGAGTCAGGTTCTCTTAGTTGTTTTCTTTTCAACCTTTGAGTCCTCTCTTTTCTCATCTCAAAACATCATTAACACACTTAATAAAGACGATGAACATTGTCCGCCATGAGCCTTAAATATATGTGAAATTATGAGTGATGGGTCCCTCCTTACTTGTCTAGAGTGTTTAGTGTACGTTCCGTCTGGGGGTGATATGCGACGCATTCATTCCTATATCATAGACTTTAGTGCAATATGAATCTCAAATCAAATCAAATCAATTTAGTTTTCTAAAACTCATAAAAAAATTCAAGCCTTTTTATCCTTCGGGATTGTTATTTCAAACTCATTTTCAGAAAAGCGTATGTTTACTCTTCCATTCTACCGCAAACAGACATCGACCCTAACATCTGGAATGGGAAATTAACGTCGCCTATAAAAAAACACTTAACAATTTGTCATCCGAACTACGACTGCTCTGATTTCTCATACCATATGAGGATACGTATGCACAAGACGACAATGTCTTGGCGAGCAACCTTCCCCCATTCACCCGTAGTTTTCTGAACTACGTTGACTCTGACTTTTCCATTACATGAGGGAATACGTAGGCATAGGGAGACGAAGTCCTATTGAGTCTGCTTTTGTTTTTCCTTTTTTGTCCTGATTCTATTTAGCAATAGACTTTAGATAACACACCCTTTTATTAAACAACAAGCATGGATCCCGTTGAGTACAACTGATGCGAAGGGGTGCTAATACCTTCCTTTCGTATAACCGACTCCCGAACCAAAGATTTGGTTGTGATGACCTTGTCTTCTCCCTTTCTTCCGGTTTTCTTCGGTTGTTTCCTTTCCTTGTGTCGGGATAAATAAAATCTGGTGGTGACTCTTCTATTTTGTCCGCTAGGTGTTTTTCGTAGTTGCGACATTTATAAGAAAACGAAATGAGAAAAATGAGATTGTCAAATACAAGGCTCATCTTGTTGCACAAGGTATTTACAAAAGACCGGGAATCGATTATGAGGTAACTTATTCTCCTGTTATGGATGTCATTACTTTTCGTTATTTAATTGGTTTACCAGTATTTAACAATCTTGATATGTATCTTATGTATGTTGTTAATGATTATTTGTATGAATCACTTGATACTGATATATACATGAAAATTTCAGAAGGATTTAAAATGCCCGAGATATCAAAACCTAGAGAAATGTATACAATTAAGTTGCAAAGGTCATTGTATGAATTAAAATAATCAGGGCGTATGTGGTATAATAGGCTAAGTGAATATTTACTTAAAGAAGGCTATGAAAATAATCATATTTTCCCTTGTGTTTTTATAAGAAAAATAATATCTGGTTTTGCAATAATTGTTGTCTATGTTGATGATTTAAATATCATTGGAACTAATAGAGAAATAAATGAAGCCAGAGATTTACTTAAAGAAAGAATTTGAAATGAAAGATTTGGGAAAAACAAAGTTCTGCCTTGATTTACAAATTGAGTATACTGAAAATGGTATATTGATACATCAATCAAATTATACATAAAGGGTATTGAAAAGGTTTAACATGGACAAAGCAAACTCTTTAAGTACTCCAATGATGGATAGAACACTTAACATTAGAAATGATCCATTTCGACTTAAGGAAGGTAATGAAGAAGATCTTGACTCTGAAGTAGCATACCTCAGTGCCATTGGGGCACTCATGTACCTTGCTAACTATACAAGACCTGATATAGCTTTTGGAGTAAATTTATTAGCAAGATTCAGTTCATGTCCTACAAAAAAACATTGGAAAAGAATAAAGCATATATTTTGATATCTTCAAGGTACAACAAACCTTGATTTATTTTATTCTAACAATACAAAACCAATTTTACTTGGTTATGCAGATGCAAGATATTTGTCAGATCCACATAATGCTAAATCACAGACTAGATATATATTTGCATATGGTAACACGGAAATATCATGGAGATCACAAAAGCAAACACTTGTAGCAACTTCTTCAAATCATGCAGAAATAATTGCTCTTCATGAAGTAAGAAAAGAATGTAGATGGTTACGATCGGTAACTAGGCATATCCAAGGAGACTCTGGTTTATCCATTGATAATAATCCAACAATTTTGTATGAAGACAATGCTGCATGTGTTACCCAGATGAAAGAAAGTTATATCAAAAGTGACAGAACCAAGCATATCCCTCCAAAGTTCTTCTCATTCACACAAGAACTTGAAAGAAACAAAGAAGTTAATATTCAATATATCGTTCATGTGACAATATGGCAGATCTCTTCATAAAGACACTTCCTACATCAATTTTCAAGAAGCACGTACAAAATATTGAAATGCATCAACTTCGAGATCTTTAAAGAAGAATTATATGTGCTCTGTTGAGGGGGAGCATCATGTTGTACACTTTTTCCCTAATTAAGGTTTTTTTTCCAATGAGTTTTTCTAATAAGGTTTTTAATGAGGCAATATATGTTCTCATAAGTTTATCTTTGATAAGACTTCGATGGAGCACCGTAATAATTATTTCAAAGAGGGTGTTATAATATTATTATTATAATAATATTATTATTTAGAAATATCTATCTAAATAGTAATGACAAATTATTATAGATACACAATTTGTCAAAGTTAAAATAGTAAGTCCAATTATTACATTAGTCTAATAGTTGCATTCCTAGTAGTATAAATACTATATTTGGATAATGTAAAAATACAGCAAAATTTTACTTTGAAAGCAAAAAAAAAACATTTTCCATTCTTCAATCTTTCCATCTAAATTTAATAGTTACAACTAGTTTAGTAACTTATATTAATTCATAAATATTAACAAATATTCAAAATTAGTTTTTCTCAACAGATAGTTTATACTTAATGTTTCTTTAAGATACTTTTGTTTTATCTTTTAACTACTATCTGAAACAATATTTTACTAAGAAAATTGTCCTTTCACAATCAATGGAAGAGATTAACTCAACTAATTAGTTGTGAGTTTAGTTTTGTTACTTTTAAATATAATTTATTTTTTAATTTGTTGAATAGTATCACTTTCATCACTCTGGTTTTGGTAAGCCATAATTTTGAGTTTATAACTTATAGCTTATAAGATAATATGATAATTTAAACTTGTTTGAAAACAATCATTTTATTATGAGTTTATAGTTTATTTTACTAGTTCACAATTATTTTTCAAATATTATTTCAAATAGCGCTTTAGCTTATAGTTTATAGCTTATCATCTTTTCTTTCATTTTTATCCTTACTATTTTAACAAAAACCCTCTTTTATCTTTTATCTTTTATTTTAGTTTAAAATAAAATAAATATGTATTAAATACATTTTATGTCATTTTACATTTATAAATTAGTTGAACCGTTAATTTTACCAAACACTTCAATTAACTTATCAACTATCAGTCACCAACCATCAACTATATACTATAAGGTATCAATCATCAACCATCAGCTATAAATTAGTTTATCAGTCAATTGTTATTTTTATCAAACAGAGCTTTAATGTCACATCTTACGTATAAAAGTTGTTAAGTCATTGAAGTAATTTTTAGCGTCAAAATCAAAGGTAATTTAGCAATTTTATATATTTTTAATTATTATTAATTTTTCATATTAATTTTTAATTATTTAATAAAAATAAATTGTTAAGTCATTGAAGTGATTTTTGATGCCAAAATCGAGAATAATTTAGTAATTTTCTAGATTAATTTGATTATATATTTTTAATTATTAATAATTTCTCATATTAATTTTTGATTATTTAATAAAAATAATAAGTTTTCATCCACTAACTTAATAGTTTTTCGTATTTATTTAATCATTTATCTTTTTATTGATTTTATTTATCTTACTCACTTAAAAAATATATAAGTTTTAAATAAAACAAAATCTTTTTTACTTATCCCTTTTACTTTCTCCTATTTATTTTTAATTATTTAAAACATAGTCTTTTCTCCAACTAAGTTTAAAACTTCACATAACTATTTTTTTTTTAAATACAGTTTGATCCCTCATTATCAATTTTGATAACTTTCTAGTTCCCATTGAAAAAAAAACCAGTTTTATGATTTCTTTGATGAAAAAAAACCAGTTTTAAAACTTGCCAAATCATAAATTGAAATGTCACATTTTCAAATGAGTATTTATGTTAGATTTTTTTTTGAAAATTTTACGCAAATAACCAATTTTTTCAGATAAATACACAAACTAACCCACTTTTCTACTTTCTAAATTAATCCACCTTTTAAAAAAAAATCAACAAAGAAGAGTTGTCAATCCAATTGGTAGCAGTGTACAAACAAATAAGAGCAATCGTCAATTTAATTGGCGATAGTGTACAAATACAGAAGAGAGAGAATGTACACTGTCGTCAATCGAAATCATGACTGCTTTTATGTATTTGTATATTGTCGTTAATTGGATTGTCGACTCCTCTTTGTTGATTTTTTTTTAAGTGGGTTAGTTTGGAAAATAGGTGGAAATAGGTTAGTTTAGGTACTTATTTGAAAAAGTAGATTATTTGAGTAAAAGTTTCAACTTTTTTAATAGAATTAGAACGTGGAACTATTCATGTTCTTCATCGTTTTGGTGCAGAATAAATCTTACTAAGCCAAACAAACAACAACGTATTAAAGAAATCAGCCTCCTCGAAACTGATGCATACAAGAAAGAAACTTCAAGAATCTAGAACTCAATCTCATGAGAAATTAAAGAAAATATCAAAGAAAGAATTTCAAAAACTCTTAGAAACAAACAACTTGGACAACATATTTTGCTTTAATACACCATTTAATTGAAAAATAAGAAAATAAAGTAGATAAGAAAAACGACCTGAATGAATCAAAAGAATGCACCATGCTTAAGGATTAACAAAATTAAGCCTTTTATGTTTTACAAAGTTGGGTTTTTCTTGTGAGATTGAAAGATTTTAGGGTTATAAAAGAAAAGGTTGAGTTTTTTTTTTTTGGAAGTGGCTGGTGAATTGGTTTGCTGTTGAAGAATAACAGCATATTCGTTTTGCATCCAGTGACAATGGCAGCCGGTAGGGTTTATTTAGGGATTTTAAATGAGAGAGTTTTCTTTTCGCAACGAATGAATGTTTAGAAAATTTTAGAATTTTTTTCTTTAATTTTTAATCACAATTTAATAAGTTAATTTTGTAAATATGTTTAAATTAAGAGATTAATTAATATGCACTCATAATATAAAAAGTTTTACACTGCCAATTCATCACCATCATTTGTTTGCATTAGTTTGCAGGTTATTAAAATACTTAAATTAAATAACAGTATAAAATTCTTTTTACACTGTCAATTCATCACCATCATTCACAATATGATTAACTAACAGTATAAAATCTTTTTTATACTGTCAGTGCATTTCAATTAAATCTTTAAATTAAATAAAAGTTTTTTAACAATATTTTTAACACGTGGCAACATTAAAAACATTTGAGATGCTACCTCTGCATATGAGTCTGCCATGTGAAAGGGGAACAAAAAAAAAATATGAAATGTGATAAAAATGATAAAAAAAAGCTAGTTTTTTTTTTAGCCGGGACTAAAGCATTATCAAAATCAATATAGAGAGACCAAAATTGTGTTTAAACCTATTTATTTATTTATTTAGTAACGCAACATATTCCCACATTCTATTCAATAAAATATATAGTTACTTTTCTAAACCCATCAAAACTATTTATAAACATATTCATCCTCATATTTCTATTTATGACTTTATATGTGTTCAAATTATATTATGAATTATGTGTTGTCTTTAAATGTAAATGAATGAGAATTTTTATGGGGATGTGTTCGTTCTATGTGTTGGAGTTAGTTGAAAATATACATATTGAAGAAAATGAAAACTTATGTATTATTTTCAATCAAGGTGGAGATCGATTATTGGGGTTGGTTGAAAATATACATGTTAAATAAGTCTCACATTGCTTAGTTTTGTGAATGAAGAAAGATTTATATATATGATATGAGTTATTTGAAGTCTCACATCGCTTAATTTTGTGAAGGAAGTGAGAGTCCAATGATATATATAGGATTCACGTTCTTCATTCCAAGATGCACCACTCAAAAGAACTTTAAACTTGTATTTGACTTTCTTTGTTCTCTTATACTCTTGTTTTAGAGTATTGTGAGATGTAGTTAAATATTAGTTTTGGCGGGTGTGGATGTATTGGGGGTATGGGTTAGTTGATGATATATTATGTGCTGTAACAATTTTCACATAGTGTTAAGTTTTGGAGGGTGTGGATGTATTGGGGATATGGGTTAGTTGATGATATATTATGTGCTGTAACAATTTTCACATAGTGTTATTCTCTGATTGTCTATTGACAACGGTCGTGGTTTTTTCCTCCAGTTTTGGAGTTTTCACATTATGTTTTTGTGTTGTGATTGTGTTCCTCTTTTTTCTCTATGCTTGTTTTTCCTTAACAACTGGTATCGAAGCTTTTGGTTCGATCCATGGATAAGTGTTCTTAGTATGCTCTATGGTTGCAGTTTTGTCTAATCTAGTATTGTGAAAGAGTTGTTGAGCTGCAGTCACAAATTCTGCTGTGCAATTTGGCCTAGAGAAAATTGAGGGAATAATTTTTTTTTTACTTGTGGAAAGTTCAATTCAAATATCTGTTTATACAATCAAGATTATACAAGGTGCAAGATTATGTCTATGGTTGAAGAGCTTCCTGCCAACAAGAAAATTGCACCATAATGTTTCAACCTGATTTTTGACATGTGAAAATTCTTGAAGTGGTTTACATTCAAGTGAAGTATACTCTTCTTTAGGTGGAGTATGATAGTTGTTTAAAATTATGATTGTCGGTGAAGACAATGTAAAATTCTTAGAGTAGTTTAGCTTCAAGTGAAATTTATTCTTCAAGATAAAGTATATGATTGTCGTTGATGACAATGTAAAATTCTCGGAGTGGTTTATCTTCAAGTGAAATATATTTTTCATGAGAGAGTATGATAGTTTTCTAAAACTATGATTGTTGGTGAAGACAATGTGAAAATTTTTGTAGTGGTGTAGCAAAGTGACTATACTATTTATGGTGGAGTATGATTGTCGATGAAGACAATGAAAGTTTATGTATTATTTTCAATTAAGGTGAAGATTGTTGGGGTTGGTTGAAAATATACATGTTGATACTCTTTATGGTGGAGTATGATTGCCGGTGAAGACAATGAAAGCTTATGTATTATTTCCAATCAATGTGGAGATTGTTGCGGTTGGTTGAAAATATACATGTTAAAGAAGTTTCACATCGATTAATTTTGTGAATGAAGAGAGAGTCCAAAGTTATATATATGATACAAGTTATTTGAAGTTCCACATCGCTTAACTTTTTGAAGAAAGTGAGAGTCCAACACTTTATATAGAATTCAAGTTCTTCATTCCAAGTTGAACCAGTCAAAATCACTTTAAGTTAAATATTAGTTTTGAAGGGTGTGGGTGTACTAGGGGTCTGGATTAATTGATGGTAGGGGTCTGGATTAATTGATGGTATATTATATGTTGTAACAATTTTTACATAGTAATATTCTCTAAATGTCTATTGACAACTTTGGAGTACTAGCCTCTCTAATAAAATTTCCTACAATTAATATTATTTTTTATTAATCATATTAATTTATTCTCATATTTATAGTGGGTTACAACTTCACGTGCCCCTAATTATTTAAATAAGAAACTTTAAACAAATTAAATTAAATGTATTTTTAAAAAATTAATTACTATGCATTAACACGGTTGATTAGGTTATTGCGTCCCTATGCCAAAAAAAGGATGGGCGAGTTCGAGTGTTCATCGATCGGGTGGATTTATATGCTGAGGGGGTGAGACGAGGTGTAGCGCAGTCTGGTCAGCGCATTTGTTTTGGGTACAGAGGGCCATAGGTTCGAATCATGTCACCTTGATGTGATGGGCTGAAAGTGCACAGCCCGGCACAGCCTCTTTAGACTGGCGAAATTTAGGCACAATTTATTAAAAAAAGCAAATGAACTATACTCTTCGATCCATGTTTTTTGTAACTTCCAACGGGTTTTGCGCATCAATGGGTTCTTGATTCTGATCACCCATTATTGAAGAAGCTTTCTCTCTCTTTTGGTTGGTTTCTCTGATAAATTTTTTATCTTCCGAGTCAATACAATCATATCTTCGCTTCTGTGGATGTTGTTTCTCGGGGAATTGATGTTGCTGATCCAAGGTTGATGCACTAGAGATTGAGAGGATGCTCATGGTGGGGCTTCTTTGTGTGCACCCAGACTCTGAGAAGAGGCCAAGAGTTAGAGATGCTGCTAGGATTCTTAATTGTTTGTGTATGTGCAGTCCTTCTGTGTGTAGAACATTGGCTCATGCGTCCAGTCCAATGGGTGGCACCTGACTGTTCACAGTTCAGTTGGAACAGAAGTCACCAGCTTTCATTGGCGGAAAGCTGACTGTAAAAAGTTTTACACTGTCAATTCATCACCATCATCCGTTTACATTATTTTATAAATTTTTAAAATAAAAGTTAAATTTCTTTTAACATTTAACGGCTATGATTTACTAACAGTATAAAATTTCTTTACATTATTAATACATTTCAATTAAATCCTTTAAAAAAATTGGTTATAAAATTTTAAACTCTGAATTAATCGTGTTACCCCAAGGGCACAAGTTAAGTGATTAATATAGTAAAAATTTATTGAAAATTGTATATTAAATTTAATACAAGTTTAACATTAATGATTTTATTGTTTTTTCCAATACTTATCTTTTATTTGTGAATTTTTTAACATGTGTCCCTGGAGCACAAGTTAGCATTACCCTTAAACATTTTTAGTGGATTTTCAACTCATGTTTTCATTCTTATTATTTCAACATAATCTTAAACCAACTAAATTACAATGACATAGTAATAGGTTCTTAGTTTTTGATATAGATCATCTCATTCTTCCATCTTGCTGTAATTCTAACCATTCATTTACTTTATTTATTTAACTTCTATTATCATTTTTAGTTTTATTCACTTCTTCTTTATTTGTGATTTGTGATATTGTTTAGGTTCTATTATTATCATTGCCTTTATTTTTAATTTTGTTCACTTTTTCTTTCATTTGTAATACAGTTATTTTTTTTCCTACATTAATTTATTTTGATGTATAATTAACTATTAATTGATTAAAATTTTCTCTATCATCAAAGCATGGAAGGACCAATTGCTTTGCATGTTGCTGTGAAGAAATAGTAAATTTATGTTTTCTTCTTTCTTAATGAATGTATTTTATTTATTTTTACTATTATGTGATTTGAATTATTAAAGAAAACATAACAATTTGATTTAATATATATCTTCTTTTAAGTTTTGGATCTTATCCAATTTGTTCTTAGTAAAGATTATTGTTGTATTATTTTTCATAATATTACATATCAAATTTGTAGTGTACTCATCTTTACGTTATTAAATTCTTCCAATCAATAAAATAAATTAAATGAATATTTTGATAAAAAATTCAATCTGTTACTTTGATTATTCTGAAATTTCCTTCGTTTATCTCTAATCTAAGAAATTCTATTACTTCAATTCTTCAATTAATTAAATTAATTAGTAACTTTGAAAAGACTACTCATTTTTTCGTTTAATTCAATAAAACTGTATTTAATAACTTTTTTAAATCTAACAAACTATCAAGTTCAATAAAGCATTTGTAATAAGTTCCTTAGGTTTTCTATTTTTTTTATATGTTGATCTCAAATATAACTAATTTTATAAATAAAAAACTCACCTTTTAAAAAAAATATTTGAATGCATTTAAATTATACTCTCTTTTTTATTTTACTTTTACTTTTTCTTTGAAAATCGTTAAAATATGAAAATATAAAAAAAAAATAGAAATATATTTAGAATAATAACATTAAATATAATAATTATGAATATCTTTTACTTATTTAAAACTATTAAAAAAAGTTTGTTAAATTACTTATATTTGAAACACTATTATAAAATGCAAATAAATATAATAGTAATTATTATAATGCATTGAAGCTTGTGTACAGTTTCATTATTAATGAAAAACATTTGTCAGTGGCTATTAGTTATTATAAAACATGAGAGCCAGAGTATTTGATAGAAAGTAGAAACAACTAGAAAGCAATGTCATTTCATCTTGTATTTGAGGTTTCAATGTCTATTTAGATTTTCAACATAGCAGAGTTTTAATGTTTTTTCTGTTTTAAAATAATTGTCGTTTAAAATTTTTGCATACAGATTAAAAAATATAATTATTATTATAAAATATTGTATTTTTATTAAATTAATTCTATTAATATATTAGAAATAATGTACAGACTAATATGACAAAAGTTTTTAAAAAATAGCAATTATTACTATATTAAAAAGTGAGAACGACAGTTATTTTAAAATAAATTTTCCTCTAAAACAACAGTCATTTTAAAATAGAAAAAATATAAATTAAGTAAAAAATCACTTAAGTGGATTAAAAAATAAATAAAAAAAGACTATGAATTTTATTATATTTTTCTTTCACTAGTTAGTATTACTACGTTTAAAAGAGTAATTTGTTTTCTTCTTTCTCTCGCGTTATTATTTTTCTTTTTCTTTTATTTTCACTTGAATAAAATTTTAAAAGTTTCATAAACTATTTAATATAGGAGACATCCTTCTTCATGGCAAGAGAAAAAATACAATATTCTTGTGATTTATTGTAAATGAAGATGATGAATCCTCAACATGATGGTTGTGAAACAGTTAAGTCATACTCAACACAAACACATATGCATGTCACAGTGCAAACAATCAAACACGGAGTGATTGTATCTTCTTTCATTCTTTCACCTGATTTATACTGGAAGAACATTATGTAAATGGCAAGCAGATAAGGCACAGATACAGTATAAGGAAAAACGTCATGTATGGTCAAACAGATAAGATAGAACATAATACGCATGGAAAAACATCACGGTAATTAGGCAATGAAAAGTCAAAAAAAAATACACGAAAAAACATCATGTAATCAGCAGACAAAAATACGCAGCAAAGCATCGCGAAAAGAACAGAGGTACACGACAAAACATCGTGATAAAAATCCACAGAAAAACAATCACATACACGACAAAGCATCATGTAAATCAAACAGAACATGCCCAGAACATGGAAATAAATCAATCACAAATAGAATCGGGCAACAAACAAAATTATTAATCAATTTAAATATAAATATTTAAAAAGATTAACTAATAATTTAATTAATCATATTAAATACAAATATTTAAATTAATTAATAATTACAATATATATTCTTGCATTTTTAATATACTAAAACAATTAACTAATAAAAGATAAATAATTAAAAATCTCTTCTTCTTTTTTTCTTTCCAAATAATATACAAATTAAAATAAACTAAATAAATAAATAAAGTAAAAGAAAAAAAATTTGATAAAGATTGGATGAACGAGTATTGTGTATAGATGGAGGATGATATTTTATTTGAGGTTAGAGGTACCATGAAGAAAAAGAAAATGTAGGTGGTGGTTTATTATTGAAAAAATGAAGATGAGTTATTCATATTAGGGAATATATTGTGTATGAAAGAGTGATGATAGAATATGATGGATAGTGGGTTTTTAGTTTATGTGGAAGTGTGAGGGTGATGATAAGGTTATGGTGTGGTTGCTTCTTTTATATAGGTTGAAAAGAGGAAAAAAAGAGTGTATGAGACTTATTTGATAAGTTTCTAAAAAGTAAATAATTTTTTAGACTTATTTGACAAGTTTCTAAAAAGTAGATAATTTATGAGACTTATTTAACAAGTTTCTAAAAAGCAAATAATTTATGAGACTTATTTGAGAAGTTTCTAAAATGTAAATAATTTATGAGACTTATTTAATAAGTTTCTAAAAAATAAATAATTATGAGATTTATTTGACAAATTTTTAAAAAATAAATAAAAATTAAAATTAAAATTTAAAAATTAAGTATAAAATAAGAAAAAGTATTAACTAAAAAAACTGATTAATTAAAAAATATATTATTTAAAAGTATAAATAAAAACGGTAAAAAACGAATAATTAAACTGGTATCTAAATGCGCTCAGAAAAATAAAATGAATACATCAAAATGATCGGCGTATAATATACGATTCGAAAAAATACAACGTTTAAAAATTTAAATGAGCATGGCAGGTTAAACTACGTAGATTAATATCACTGACGTTTATAGGTTCGATTTTAAAATTTTCCGTTGTCCAGTGATAAATTGGTTTTTAGTTTGACCAATTCGGTTGTAATTCCAAAAAAAATTATTTCAGCACATAAATTGAATATCATGCAAAATGCAAGAGATGATAAAGCACATAAATTGAATATCATGCAAAATGCAAGAGATGATAAGGTACACAGATGATGCAAAAAGACGTGGAATATTAGAGTAAAAAATTAGGGTGTGACAAATTTATTCTACAATTTGATTTGATTCAGAAAGTGGTGTTGAGTGGAAGGAGGAGTTTGGGTGAGGGGATTTGAAAAATGGTGAGAGTCTGGTTAAGATGAGTTGCAGAGTGTTTGGCTGAAGGAGGAATTGAACTTTGCGTTTTCATAAGGTTGGTTAGGATGATGAGGGTTCGGTTTATTTGAAGAGGGTGATGGATATGAGTTGTTGATGATTTTAGGATGATTTGAAAGGAAGTTTTATGGAAGGTTTTTTATGTTTGAGGTTTAGGAATTGGTTATAGAGAAAGAAAGAAAAAAACGCAGGTTGTATCTATTAGAATATTAATGATAATTCATATTTATTTAGTTGTACTATTTTCTTAGCCCATAAGTTTGTTAGAGGGTATTTTAGTATTTATCCTATTCTAGTAACCCTAGTTTTAGCTTATAAATAGGGTGACAATCATTGTAACCTAACATCATGTTTTGTAGCCGTCATTCTCTTATTAGTAATATTTCCTATTTCATCATTTATTCTATCTTTGCACCAACAATTGGTATCTAGAGCTCCGGTTCAGATTCATTGGGAAACACGGGAAACACGAGTGAACGTGAGGTCTTGTGTGTTTGATTTTGTTTCTCAGATTCTTGTTGAATCTTGAACAAAATCTGATCAGAATTTTTTAATTCTGTGGGTTGGGAAACACTGTGTGAGAAAACTCTGAGTGTATTGTGCAAAGTAGAAGATGAACGGAAACGGCAACATGAACACCAAACTTCCAGTATTTGACGGTAAAAATTGGAATCGTTGGATGATCCAAATGCGTGTACTGTTTGGTGCTCAAGATGTTCTGGATCTTGTCACTGATGGTTATGTTCCAGTAGCAGCAGATGCAACTGATGAACAGAAAAACGCGCAGAAGGAAGTAAGGAAGAAGGATCAGAAAGCATTGTTCTTCATTCATCAATGTGTGGATGTAAACGTGTTTGAGAAGATTGCAGACTCTACAACAGCAAAGGCTGCATGGGACACTCTGGTGAGATGTTATGGTGGTGACGCATCAGTGAAGAAGGTGAAGCTTCAGTCCTTGAGAAAGCAATATGAGAATCTCAACATGAAGAATAATGAGAAAGTTTCTGAATACATCTCCAGAGTGATTCTGATCACTAATGAGATGAAGGCATGTGGAGAAACCCTTTCTGAAGAAACAATCATGGAGAAAGTGTTGAGATCCCTTACTCCTCAATTTGATTACATTGTGGTAGCAATAGAACATTCCAAAGATCTGAGCACAATGAGAATTGAAGAGCTGCAGAGCAGTCTAGAAGCGCAAGAGTTGCGTCTGACTGAGAGAAACTCTGAAAAGGAAGTAGAACAGTAGGCTCTGAAAGCAACTTCTGATAGGAGGTATCAGAAGCAGTCAGAAGCCAGGAGAAGATCTGATGGTGGTCAGAAGTCAGAAACCTCAACCTCTGATAGACAAAAGAATGCTCAGAAGGGAAAAGAGAAGTATGACAAGAAGAAGATCCAATGTTACTGTTGTAAGAAGTTTGGTCACTTTGCTAGAGATTGTTGGTCAAACAAGGAGAAGAAATCAGAAGAAGCAAATATAGCCAGAAGTTCTGATGACGAATCTGTGCTATTGATGGCCTCTGAATCTGATGATCTGACAGACTGGTGGTATATGGACACTGGTTGTTCAAATCATCTTACTGGAAACAAGAAATGGCTGGTTGACTTTGACTCTGAAAAGAGAACAAAGATCAGATGTGCTGATGACAAATATCTTAATGCAGAAGGTATGGGAAATGTCAGAGTGACTCTGAACAATGGGAAAATAGCATTGATTCAGAATGTGTGGTATGTACCTGGCATCAGAAGCAATCTGATGAGTGTGGGACAATTAATTGAGAAAGGTTTCTCAGTTACCATGAAGGACAATCTTCTGAAGCTGTATGACTGTAATCAGAAGTTGATTATGGAGTCAGAACAGGGAAGGAATAGAACATTCAAGGTGAATGTCAGAACTGCAGACTCAGAGTGTCTTAGTGCAACAAGTACTGAGAAGGAGAGTGAGCTGTGGCACAGAAGATTTGGTCATTTGAATTTCAGAAGCTTACAACATCTGAATTCAAAGAAATTGGTACATGGAATTCCTGCAATTAAGAAGCCTGAAAAGTCATGCAAAGTTTGCATGGAAGGAAAACAACCAAGATTGCCATTTGCATCAGAAGTTGCTCCAAGAGCAAAACATGCCTTGGGAGTTGTACACTCTGATGTGTGTGGTCCATTTCCAGTAGCATCAATTGGAGGGAATAAATACTTTGTGTTGTTTGTTGATGAATTCACAAGAATGACATGGGTATCCCTTATTAAGTTCAAACACGAGGTGTTTGATGAATTCAAGAAGTTCAGAATGAAGGCTGAGAATCAGAGTGGTCAGAAGTTGAAGATTCTTAGAACTGATGGTGGAGGTGAGTATAACTCCAAAGAGTTCCAGAAGTTCTGTGAGGAGAATGGAATTGAGCATGAGGTTACTGCTCCCTATACCCCTCAACACAATGGTCTTGCTGAAAGAAGAAACCGCACTCTGCTTGATATGGTGAGAAGCATGCTAAAGGAGAAGAAGCTTCCTCAGAAGCTCTGGGGAGAAGCTGTTGCCACTGCAACGTATGTACTCAACAGATGTCCTACGAAGAAGTTGAAGGAAATAGTTCCTATGCAGAAGTGGACTGGAGACAAGCAAAGTGTTAGTCATCTGAAGGTATTTGGTTCTGTTTGCTATAAACATGTTCCAGAAGCCAGAAGACAGAAGCTGGATGATAGAAGCAAAGTGATGATTCTGATAGGGTACCACAGTACAGGTGCATACAAGCTCTATTGTCCAGAAACCAATAAAATTGAATTCAGCAGAGATGTGATTGTGAAGGAATCAGAAGTTTGGAATTGGGATAAGTCTCAATCTGATTCTGATGTTAGAACCTCTGAAGAAAGGCCAGAGTTAAGAATTTCTGAAGTTGAAGTAAACCCTGACGTTGACTCTGACTCTGATACTGATTCAAACTCTGAAGATGACTCAGAAGATGAAGGTGACTCTGATGACCCAGACTCTGATGATTCAGACTCTGATGGCAATCCAGATCTTGGTGGCAATTCAGACTCTGGAAATATGCCAGACTCTGAAGATGGTCAAAGCTCTGGAGGTCAATCATCTGAAGCTAGAAACTCTGAAGCTCAAGACTCTGAACAAGTTCAGAGACCACAAAGAATCAGAAGCGTCCCCAGAAGATTTGCAGAATTTGACATGCTGCAAGACACTGAAGTAGACTCTGAAGGAGAAGTTATTCAGTGTGCCATGTTAGTAGACTCTGAACCTATAAGTACAGAGGAGGCTCTTAAGCAGAAGCTCTGGCTGAAGGCCATGAAAGAAGAACTTGATGCTATAGAGAGAAACAAGACTTGGAAGCTGACAGAACTTCCAAAAGACAAGAAAGCCATCAGCGTCAGATGGGTTTTCAAGCAGAAGTTAAAGCCAGATGGTTCAATTGGCAAACATAAAGCAAGGTTGGTAGCCAGAGGATTTCTACAGAAACCTGGGCTGGATTATTCTGAAGTGTTTGCACCTGTAGCAAGACATGAAACAATCAGAATGGTGATTGCAATAGCTGCTAACAGGAATTGGCCTCTGATGCATTTAGATGTAAAATCTGCATTTCTGAATGGTCCATTAGAAGAAGAAGTTTACGTGTCACAACCTCCTGGATTTGAGAAAAAGAATCAGGAAGGGATGGTGTACAGATTATACAAAGCTCTATATGGACTGAAACAAGCGCCCAGAGCTTGGAATCAGAAGATTGATTCATTTTTCAAGAAGCAAGGCTTTCAGAAATGTGAGATGGAGTACGGTGTCTATGTTCAGCATACTTCTGAAGGCAATATGACTCTGGTATGTTTATATGTTGATGATATACTATTGACTGGAAGTTCTGAACAGGAGATAGCCAAGTTCAAGAAGGTTCTAATGAATGAATTTGAAATGACTGATCTAGGCAAAATGACATACTTTCTAGGGATGGAGTTCAGATATTCTGAGAAAGGTATCATTTTGCATCAGCTCAAGTATGAATTAGAACTTCTGAAGAGATTTGATCTGAAGAATTGTAAGATGGCTGTCACTGAAGGAAAATTGCGATCTAAACGCAGCGGAAAACAAAAATTTTCCTTTAGTGATCCTCACGAATGAGCATGGTCAGTGATAGAATCATTACCTCTTTGTGGCGATTCAGATCTTTGATGCAGCGATCACAAGCGTTGATGAAGTGCAACGCCTCTACTCAGTCCACACGAACAGCTTCCGGTCACAGTGCTAGCTGCTTACGAACGGAATTATTTGAGTGAGAAAAGAGAATCAAAAACGAAATTGCATCAAGTGAAACTTCATCACAAGGGTTCCTTTTATAGACTCTCTTGTGGGCTGCGGGCTAAAACCCTAATTCACATGATCCATAATAATATTATATATTATTATAATAACTATTATTATAATAAATATATTTATTTTATTATTATTTTATAACCATTATAAAATAACAATAATTATTATTATATTATCCGAATTTCTATTTTTCACTTAAGTGCACCGTACCTTACGGTGTTCCTTTGATTTCTCTATTTCTCATCAAACTGTCCTTATGTGTGTGACCCTGTAGGATTTCGTAACGTTGGTAATTATATTAAATTATATATATTTAACATAATAAACAGTAAGCGGTATCTAGCAACACATCACTGCTACCCAAGTCACGAAAATGTCATGTGATCTGACAAAACCTTTTTCGTGATAATATATGTTTGTACAATTACCCTTTTGCCCCTATGTCTATATTGAACACAAGGCATACACTGTGTCATCCTTGTCCAGTTCAATATTGGGCCCTTAGACATTTCTCCTGTTATGCAGGATTGGCAAATTCCATCTAGGACACTCATGTCCCTCAGCATGCTTCGTGGAGTGCCCATCAACTGTCTTTATGATCATCCAGTTACGGATAATGTTTGATCAGCAATAAAGCACCCGACTCTACATCTAGGGTCCATAGTGGTTTCAGGTCGAAGGGTGGTAATACACCATTATCACCATGAGAATAACTTATGACACTTTGCATAACATACTATGTAGTATTCTCATAGCGGGTCAATCCGGTATAAATATTACTCCTAATATTTATACCTATGTCAAGACTTGATAACTCTTTATCCATGATCCATGAGATGTGATCATCAGTCTATCTTCATAATAGTCTCAATGCTTTTAATGTTATCCCACTTTGCAATAAAGCTTGACTACGGATATTTTAAGAATAATGTCTTTATGTTTAATGGGATCTCATGATTAAGTCACACTTAACATTTCATTAAACAGACTAACTATTCTAGGGACTTTATTATTCTGAAAGACAAACATAATAAAGAAATGCCTTTTATTATTAAACGAATAATCTGATACAAGTACCAAAAAGTATTGGCCTCTAGGGCTTACACCAACAATCTCCCACTAGCACTAGAGCCAATTAGGCATACCCCTAATACCCATAGATCTAGTATGACCATCATGCTTCTGTTGCGCAAGAGGCTTTGTTAATGGGTCAGCGATATTGTCAAGTGTAGGTACTCTGCATATCTTCACATCTCCCCGATCGATTATCTCTCGAATGAGGTGATAACGCCTAAGTATGTGTTTGGATCGTTGGTGAGATCTAGGCTCCTTAGCTTGTGCGATAGCACCATTGTTATCACAATATAAACCAATGGGATCCACAATGCTAGGGACTATGCCAAGTTCACTAATGAACTTCTTGATCCAAACAGCTTCCTTTGCTGCATTTGAGGCAGCAATATACTCGGCCTCAGTTGTAGAATCAGCAACTGTTTCTTGCTTTGAACTTTTCCAGCTCACAGCGCCACCATTGAGACAGAACACATAACCAGATTGTGATCTAAAATCATCCTTATCTGTCTGGAAGCTAGCATCAGTGTAACCAATTACATCAAGCTCTTCCTGACCTCCATATATCAAGAATGAATCCTTAGTCCTTCTCAAGTACTTAAGGATATTCTTGACAGCTACCCAGTGAGCATCACCGGGATCAGATTGGTACCTACTCGTTGCACTTAATGCATACGAGACATCTGGTCGAGTACATAACATGGCATACATGATAGATCCTATTGCAGATGCATATGGAATCTTATTCATGCGATCCCTTTCTTCCTTAGTTGAAGGGGATTGTGTTTTTGATAAACACAGACCATGTTGCATAGGTATGAATCCTTTCTTGGAATCATGCATATTAAAGCGTCTCAACACTTTATCTATGTATGTACTCTGACTTAGGCCAAGCAGTTTTTGTGATCTATCTCTATAGATCCTAATTCCTAATATATAGGCTGCTTCACCTAGGTCTTTCATAGAAAAACAATTCCCTAACCAAGTTTTCACTTGTTGCAAGGTAGGGACATCGTTTCCAATGAGTAATATGTCATCTACATATAATACCAGAAACACGATCATGCTCCCACTAACCTTCTTGTAGACACAAGGTTCATCTTCATTTTTGATGAATCCATATTGTTTTACGGTTTCATCAAAACGAAGATTCCAGCTTCTGGAAGCTTGCTTCAATCCATAGATTGATCGCTGTAACTTGCATATCTTTTGGGCATCTTGTGGTATGTCAAATCCTTCAGGTTGTGTCATGTACACATCCTCAAGAAGATTCCCATTAAGGAAAGCAGTTTTGACATCCATCTGCCATATTTCATAATCATGATATGCAGCGATGGCAAGTAAAATCCGAACAGATTTAAGCATTGCAACTGGTGAAAAGGTTTCATCATAGTCAACCCCATGAATTTGTTTATAGCCTTTTGCAACCAGTCTTGCTTTATAGGTATGTACCTTACCATCCATGTCAGTCTTCTTCTTGAAGACCCACTTGCATCCTATAGGGTTAACTCCTATAGGAGGTTCTACCAAGGTCCAAACCTGGTTTGTGTACATGGAATCCATTTCAGATTTCATGGCTTCTAGCCACTTCTCAGACTCAGGACCAGTTATGGCCTCTTTGTAGGTCACAGGCTCATCTTGATCCATGAGTAATACATCACCCTGATCACTTATGAGATATCCATATCTCTCAGGTTGGTGACGTATCCTGCTTGACCTACGCTGGTCTTGTTCTTCTTGAGCAGGTTGCTCTTCCACAACTACTTGTGTTTCCTGCTCTAGTTCCTCCATAGGTGTTTCAATGTTTTGTGATTCTTGAATTTCTTCAAGCTCTATTTTCCTCCCACTGTTTCCTTTGGAAATAAAATCCCTTTCCAGAAAGACTCCAGTTCGAGCGACAAACACTTTGCCCTCAGAAGGATTGTAGAAGTAATATCCTCTTGTTTCTTTAGGATACCCCACAAATAAGCATTTGTCAGATTTGGGCTCAAGCTTGGTTGAAATTTGTCGTTTGACGTAAACTTCGCAACCCCAAATCTTCATGTAAGACATATGTGGTTTCTTACCACTCCATATCTCATATGGTGTCTTATCAACCTTTTTGGATGGAACACGGTTAAGTGTGTAAGCTGCTGTTAATAATGCATGTCCCCAAAAGGAGTTTGGAAGATCGACGTGACTCATCATGGATCGGACCATGTCTAACAAGGTTCGATTTCTTCTCTCAGATACACCATTCCATTGTGGTGTTCCAGGAGGAGTAAGTTGGGATAGAATCCCATACTCTTTTAGATGGTCATCAAATTCTAGGCTTAAATATTCACCGCCTCGATCTGATCGAAGAACTTTAATATTCTTACCTAGTTGGTTTTGTACTTCATTCTTGAATTCCTTGAACTTTTCAAAGGACTCAGATTTGTGTTTCATTAAATACACATATCCGTATCTACTGAAGTCATCAGTAAAAGTGATGAAGTACTGAAAACCTCCTCTGGCTGGTATGTTCAGTGGTCCACATACATCAGTATGTATGAGTGCCAAAAGATCATTAGCCCTTTCACCTTTTCCTGTGAATGGGGACTTTGTCATCTTTCCAATTAAACAAGATCTGCATGTCTCATATGATTCATAATCAAAAGAGTCCAAGAGTCCATCTTTATGGAGTTTGGAAATGCGTTTCTCATTTATGTGGCCTAATCGACAGTGCCAAAGGTAAGTTGGATTCAACTCATTAGGTTTCAACCTTTTAGTATTAATGTTATAAATTGGCATTTCAAGATCAAGGACATATAGTCCATTATTCATTTTTGCAGTAGCATAGAATATATCATTCAAATAAATGGAGCAACAATTGTTCCTTATTATGAATGAAAAACCAAACTTGTCCAAACAAGAAACGGAAATAATATTCCTGCTAATTGCAGGTACATAATAACAGTTCTCTAACTGAATTATTAAACCACTAGGTAAAGTTAAAACATAAGTTCCTACAGCTAAAGCAGCAACCTTTGCTCCATTGCCAACTCGTAGGTCAACTTCACCTTTTGCCAAATTTCTACTCCTTTTTAGCCCCTGCACATTAGTACAAATGTGAGAACCGCATCCAGTATCTAATACCCATGATGCAGAAGTAGATAAATTAATTTCAATAACAAAAATACCTGAATTTGAAGTCTCTACTCCATTATTCTTATCTTCCAGGTACTTTGGGCAATTTCTCTTCCAATGTCCGGTCTTACCGCAATGGAAGCAAGTGCCCTCCTTTGCTATTCCTCCACTAGGCTTCAAAACAGGAGGAGTGGGTTTGGGTTTGGCAACTTCCTTGCCTTTCCCTCTACCACCCTGTTTGATGGGCCTCTTGTTCTGTTTCTTTCCATTACTGACCATCAGAATGGATTTCCCTTTTGTCTTCATATTCTGCTCAGCAGTTCTCAACATGCCTAGCAGTTCTGGAAGACTTTTGTCCAAGTCATTCATATTGAAATTCAGGACAAACTGACTGAAGCTCTCTGGCAACGATTGCAAGATCAGATCAATCGCAAGTTCCTTTCCAAGGGGAAACCCTAATCTGTCAAGGTTCTCCACATACCCAATCATCTTGAGTACATGGGGACTTACAGGGGCTCCCTCAGCTAACTTGCTGTTAAAAAGGGACTTTGAAACCTGAAACCTCTCATTTCTTGCTTGCTCTTGGTAAAGCGTTTTCAGATGTCCGATCATATCGAACGCAGACATGTTCTCGTGTTGCTTTTGCAACTCAGAGTTCATGGTAGCAAGCATGAGGCAAGCGGTTTCATTGGCATCATCGAAATGCTTCTTATAAGCATCTCTTTCTGCCTTTGGTGCAGAACTAGGAGGTTCCTCCTCAGGAACTGGTGTCTCCAAGACATACAGCTTCTTATCGTGCTTGAGGACAATCCTCAGATTACGGTGCCAATCCAGGAAATTTGTCCCAGACAATTTTTCCTTATCTAGGATGGATCGCAAAATATTGTTCGATGTGTTTGTTGTCATGATAATCTACAAGAGAAATATGAAAATATAAGTATCATTAAAACAACATATTTAATTAGGCCTTTAATCAAATATGCTCCCACTATTTTATTCAAAACAAATGACCCTCATCATTTGATTCGGAAAATCCCGTTGGAAGACTTTCTAGTGGGTCGAGATCCATGTTTCACTTTGTTTTAAGTCAGCGTTAGGCTGATTACACAAAACTAAGTTATTTAGGTAGGAACTCCTTCCAATTGTATCTCATACAACTCTCGAATATTTTCAATTGGGTGAATAACTCCTTATTCTGATCCATCACATGAATCATTCCCAATTCTTGCTTCTAAACATATATAATCTTATTATAATTTGTTTAGTTAAGTTTGACCCATTGTTTTAGCAATTGGATATTACAATTATCCCATCACACCTTACTAATATAGAACATGCACCTCGCGTAGGCGAAACCTACAATGCTCGATACTAGTCTTGATGAGTGCTAAAAATTGGAAAGCATAAACTTAATATTTAATTTTGAGGGAATTTGTTATTAGTTTGATCTCACCGGCTTAACATGCAAAACGTCTCTCACATGCATCAACATACAATTACATGCATCAACATACATATAAAAAGATACAATTATGGCCCCTAACGCAATTGTTCTCTCAAGCCAATGAGAGAACCTAAGCTAACCTAATAACGACCTAAGCTTCTCCAAGCATGATCTCCAAGGTTATCCTCCTTTAATATTGAATACTTCCTTTTTTTTTTTTTTAACATAATATTACATTACATATAAGAAAACTCGTTTTACATACGAGGGAGTGAGATGAGAAAAGAAGTTACATAAAGAGATTGAGAGAGAGGCACGACACGCAGGCCGTATTCAAAAATCCCAAAACAATAATAAAGGAAAAACTAAGGCCATAACTGATCACCACAAATAAATAATAATAAACACACTTTTATTATTAGTTTAAAATTCCGATAATTAAATAAACTAAATTAAATTTCGGCTGATTGATCACACTTTGCAGACTTAGCCGGGGTTTCCGCTGCCCGGTCAGCGGACGGTGGTTCCGCTGACCGTTCAGCGGACGGGGTCAAGGGGGCAGCGCCTCCTTGCGGGGTCGTCAGGGGCAGCGCCCCGGCGAAAAATTTTATGAACACTTCATTGTATTTCACGTCGTTTCCTGCACAACTTTTGTGCATTTACAACCCCAACCGGAAAAGTCTGCGGCAATACAACACTTGTACTGCCATTAATCCTAATGCAACAATTTCATGCCGTCAAACACAACTCGATTGATAACTCAATATGATAGATCAATATGTCATTGCTTCACCATACTAATGTCGGATTCCGAAGCGAATGAAAGTGATGATCTTTCAAAAGAATTACAATCCTTATGTGATTGAATGGATGAAATCAAAACAGTATATCCCATATACTATCTTTGCATCAGAATTTCTTATATCTTATATAAAAGTGATCGATCTAATTGTGTAACCTATGGATGATCAATGTATCGCACAACTTCACCATACTAATGTCGGATTCCGAAGCATAATCAACATCAATCATCCAAATCGTACACAACAGATGCCAAATTTAATTAATCGTTTATTGTTAAATTCATTCTGTGTTTTAATCGAATCAAATACAGAAAAGACGGAAATTTAACAGCTATCAGATCCATGGTTTCGTAAGTGGCTCTGATACCACTGAAGGAAAATTGCGATCTAAACGCAGCGGAAAACAAAAATTTTCCTTTAGTGATCCTCACGAATGAGCATGGTCAGTGATAGAATCATTACCTCTTTGTGGCGATTCAGATCTTTGATGCAGCGATCACAAGCGTTGATGAAGTGCAACGCCTCTACTCAGTCCACACGAACAGCTTCCGGTCACAGTGCTAGCTGCTTACGAACGGAATTATTTGAGTGAGAAAAGAGAATCAAAAACGAAATTGCATCAAGTGAAACTTCATCACAAGGGTTCCTTTTATAGACTCTCTTGTGGGCTGCGGGCTAAAACCCTAATTCACATGATCCATAATAATATTATATATTATTATAATAACTATTATTATAATAAATATATTTATTTTATTATTATTTTATAACCATTATAAAATAACAATAATTATTATTATATTATCCGAATTTCTATTTTTCACTTAAGTGCACCGTACCTTACGGTGTTCCTTTGATTTCTCTATTTCTCATCAAACTGTCCTTATGTGTGTGACCCTGTAGGATTTCGTAACGTTGGTAATTATATTAAATTATATATATTTAACATAATAAACAGTAAGCGGTATCTAGCAACACATCACTGCTACCCAAGTCACGAAAATGTCATGTGATCTGACAAAACCTTTTTCGTGATAATATATGTTTGTACAATTACCCTTTTGCCCCTATGTCTATATTGAACACAAGGCATACACTGTGTCATCCTTGTCCAGTTCAATATTGGGCCCTTAGACATTTCTCCTGTTATGCAGGATTGGCAAATTCCATCTAGGACACTCATGTCCCTCAGCATGCTTCGTGGAGTGCCCATCAACTGTCTTTATGATCATCCAGTTACGGATAATGTTTGATCAGCAATAAAGCACCCGACTCTACATCTAGGGTCCATAGTGGTTTCAGGTCGAAGGGTGGTAATACACCATTATCACCATGAGAATAACTTATGACACTTTGCATAACATACTATGTAGTATTCTCATAGCGGGTCAATCCGGTATAAATATTACTCCTAATATTTATACCTATGTCAAGACTTGATAACTCTTTATCCATGATCCATGAGATGTGATCATCAGTCTATCTTCATAATAGTCTCAATGCTTTTAATGTTATCCCACTTTGCAATAAAGCTTGACTACGGATATTTTAAGAATAATGTCTTTATGTTTAATGGGATCTCATGATTAAGTCACACTTAACATTTCATTAAACAGACTAACTATTCTAGGGACTTTATTATTCTGAAAGACAAACATAATAAAGAAATGCCTTTTATTATTAAACGAATAATCTGATACAAGTACCAAAAAGTATTGGCCTCTAGGGCTTACACCAACAGTCACACCTTCTGATACAAATCAGAAACTGGATTCAGACTCTGAAGGAAAGGATGTGGATGCTACAACCTTCAAACAGTTGGTTGGTTCTCTGAGGTATCTGTGCAATACCAGACCTGATATTTGCTACTCAGTTGGGATGGTTAGTAGGTTCATGAGTAAACCTAAGTGGTCCCATTACCAAGCTGCTGTCAGGATTCTGAGGTATATCAAAGGAACTCTGAAGTATGGAGTGTTATTTCCATCTGGAGGAAATAATGAGTCAGAACTTCTGAGTTATTCAGACTCTGATTGGTGTGGAGACAGAGTTGACAGAAGAAGTACATCTGGGTACTTGTTCAAATTTCTGGGAGGTCCCATTTCTTGGTGTTCCAAGAAGCAACCTGTTGTGGCGTTGTCAACCTGTGAAGCTGAATACATTGCAGGTGCTGTTACTGCATGCCAAGCTGTGTGGATTCTGAATCTGTTGCAGGATCTGAAGATTAAGGTAGACAAACCTCTGAAGTTGATGATTGACAACAAGTCTGCAATCAACCTTGCCAGAAACCCAGTGCTGCATGGGAGAAGCAAGCATATTGAGACCAAGTATCATTTTCTGAGACATCAAGTTCAGAGTGGAGTGTTAGAAGTTGTACACTGCAGCACTCAGAAGCAGTTGGCAGATGTTCTGACGAAAGCTATCAAGACTGATCAATTTCTCAGATTAAGGGATGGAATTGGTGTTACAAGTTTTGATGGAATATGAATTAAGGGATGGTATTAGAATATTAATGATAATTCATATTTATTTAGTTGTACTATTTTCTTAGCCCATAAGTTTGTTAGAGGGTATTTTAGTATTTATCCTATTCTAGTAACCCTAGTTTTAGCTTATAAATAGGGTGACAATCATTGTAACCTAACATCATGTTTTGTAGCCGTCATTCTCTTATTAGTAATATTTCTTATTTCATCATTTATTCTATCTTTGCACCAACAGTATCCACGGAGTGTGCGGTCCTATTTTTGCGCAAGTTTGTTATTATTATTTTCAAAGTTGTGTGGCTGCTGTGAAATCATGTAATAATGGCAGTTGTGTTTGCGTGATTTGTGGTTTAAAAGCATCTGCTGAAGGTTGAACGTTGTTGTGGGGTATGCAAGAAAAGGGGTGGTGCGTGAAAGTTGGCTCTGGAATATTCATGGCTTGTGCGTGAGGAAGGCTGCTGTGAAGCTGAAGTTTTTGTTTTGCAAATCATATTGGCTTGGCAAGCATATGGGTCGTGTAGCATGAGGTTGGCCTTGGAAATTCTTGGCATCATTTTGACTTTGGTTTCATGTTATTTGGAAGGTAGTAGCAACGTGATGGCTTCCTGAAGTTTATGGTGTGGGCAAGTTATTTTCGTGGCCTGCAATATGATGGCTCCAAGGCTTATTTCATGCAGCAATTAGCTTGTAGTTATCTTCTTCTTTTTTATTTCTCGTCTTTTTGCAATGTTGTGAAGTAATGGACTCTATTCTTTAAAATATGGGCTTTTGTACAATATGATGTGAATTTAAGTTTGGACCTAATAACAAGAATGGAAAATGGATTATGATTGTTTTGGGAAATGAATGTAGAAATGGATATGGATATTAATTGAATTTTGAATAAGAAAAATGGTCTAATTGGATTTTTGAAATGGGTATTGAAAAATTGTTTAGAAATATGGTTTTATGGAAGAAAATGAACAAGAATGGATTATGAATTTGGATAATTTGAGTTAAAGATGGATAAAACTGTAAAATGGATAAAAGAGAATGGTTAACAAAATAAATGGTATATGTACATATGAAAATTGACATGGGTTATATTTTTACATGGACAAAGAAAAATGGTTCTAAAAGTGGATAACCACATTACACAATCCCAAACTTTTCACAACATCTGATTAAATGAACACAACAACCATTAACTCTAGCTTTAAATTCCAACGCCTTGAATAATAACCGCTGAAATCCACTAATGCATTAAGCTAAATAATAGCCAATTTTGTCTTGAAAACAGATTTTTGAATCTCTGGTAGCAAATGAAACAAATTTTGAATCACTTTGAATTCGTCTGAAAGAATCTTTGGAAAAATAAATCCACAGAGGAGCACAATCTGAACTAATGGATCATGATAAACCTGATCTTCTGTACCAAACCTCTTGGGTATACATTGCCTGAGAAATGAACCACTGACACAGATAACTTGCAATTGAAGTGAACTCTTGATGATTTGACCAAGATGAAGTCAAACTTTCATCTGACCCCGATCATGACTAAATAACCACACCTTACTTGAAACTATGCCATCATCCCTGATAACCCTGATCCCTTGTCCATGGTGAGAAGTAAACTCTAATCTTGTCATATAGCTTGGGCAATTGATCTTCGTCTTGAAATTTGATCACAAGAATGAGAGCATATCCTTGCTTTATCTCTACTTGATTAAAAACTTTTGGCATGAGCTTATAATCACTAATACGCACCCATCCAATCATTCAAATGATCACGGCTCGATAAATAAAATTTAAAGATAGAACAAATTTAGGGTATGACAGAAATCCTAAAGACCATTACAACAGGTCATGGACTACACTCAAGTACGTCTAAGTAAGACAAGTTTTCACCTCAATTACATGAAATATGGTCAAAAAAAATACAAAAGTGAGGAAGTCAATGAGCTGTTACGGGTGCCTGTAGCAAGTGATATGACTCGTAGCAAGAAGGAGTCACGCCCCACACAAAAGTCAAAGACCTGATACGACCCCTAGGGCCGTAGTCAAGCCTAAATATATGGCTTGCTTTCTTTTGCCTCTTGCCACCTAGTCCTACACGGTCCAATGTAATCAGACACGAAAATGTAGTATTTAACACGTTTGTAAACATACAACATTGCAAAGAATCAAGTAACAAAAACAACTTCAAATCACATTAATCCCTAGCATATATCCACATGAAATTTCAAGACATTCTCATGTTTTCATGGTAGTGAACAAGCAAGGTGTGGAATTAAGCAAGACACATAAACAGAATTTATCAAACATGATATGTTATTTGAATCAAGTAGTAAACACATAACATTCATACATAGAATCAATCACACAGAAACTTATTCCTTCCCCCAACATGCATTTAATCCTCTTAGGTCTAATTCATTTAATCCTATCTAATTGAACTCACCTCATAATTAAAATTCAAACTTGAGCCTAAAGAATGAAAGAAAGGTGATAATGATGGTGGTGAGAAGATGATGGACAAAGCTTCTTGGCACTCTTTCCTTCAAAAACCTCAAAAACTTCAACATGTGATGAAGATATGTTGGATTCGAGAACTTTCCTCCACCCCCTCCTTAGGGTTTTCACCCCCTTCTAGTTCTCTCTCCTTTCCTCTCAATTTTGAACTTAGAAAGAGAAAAAGAATGAGGAAAATGAAGGAAAACTCTTAATTTGATTTTATATAGAAGACTTGCACAAAGACACTCTTGCCCTTGTAATTAACTCTCAATTACTAATGGTAACATTGCCTCTAGATTAGGTATAAATTTCTAGTTTGTAAGAGGTTAAACCATATCAGAAACAAGATCAAGATGATTAGCAACTAGGGCATTCCATATAGTATTAGATATTTGGAAGTACGAAAAGAAAAAAAGAAATCATATATATCGTAGTAAAGTAGAAATATAGAATGAATACAGAAGTAGTTTTTTAATTTAACAAAAAAGGATTTGACTGTACAATTTCTACAGTGCAGATCCTTTGGGGTTTTACAGAGACAATCCGGAATCATCATCCTCATCAAGGGAGGAGGCGTAGATAAAATACAGAGCCCAGATAAGACCGAAAACACCAAACAAGATCCAACCAAGAAGATTATTGCTAAGCCCAAAGGGAAGCCCAGTTCCTTCAGTGCTCATTCTCTCATCTACCAAAGCCATGGCTGCTGGGCTTGACAAGGTTGCAGCAGAGATAGCTGCTATCAAGGATGCTCCCATTCCTATGTTTGGGCTGCTTTCTTGCACATCATGCTTTCCTTCAATGGAACACCTCACTCTTCCAACCTTAGCCATTGATGGCAATCCTATAGAATTATTTTTGGAATAAACTGGTTGATTCACTAGGAATATTATTTAATTCAGGATAAATAAACTTACCAACAACGGTCTGGAATGAGACTCCAAGAGATTGCTTGTGCACAAGACCCGTGCGGATGATCGAAGATGTTGAGGTGCCAGCAATAATGGTTGCCATCTTTCTTCAATATCGGTTCAGGTTTTCAAGTATGGGTAGCCAACTTCTGTCCACACTCTTGTTTATTTCATACAAATGGGAAAGTATGTCGGAATCGTTATTATTATTGGTGCATTGTCAATCTATGCACCACACACCGTGGGTAGATTGGAAAATGAAAAACCGTTAATAGCGTATCCATATCTACAAACATCCAATTAAGTTTATCCACGTGTCATGCGACACTTCACTTGCACAACCATTGCTTTCCTATCACTCGTGAATCCCCAACAATAACTAGAAGACATTGAATATTAAATTCCTGAACACCACATATCATTCCCCACGGATGAGATGTTTGGTAATAATTAATTTTACATAGTAGTAATTGGTTTGAAATTTTGTGAAAATAAATATAAATTACATTTAAAAAATGTATTCCTAAATAGTACAATAAATTAATATTACATGAATAATACTTGAATACCCACTGCTTTCTAGCCTCGTGCAAATAGGATAAAGGAGCACCAAGCAATTGGCTCAACAATTGAAATGATAGTTGTAATTTCAATAATCATGTAAATCTATCCTCCAAAGTAAAATATATCTTCGACTTTAGTCTACGCGAAATTACATAAACTAATGGTAAATAAACTATTGTGGCATACATTATTTACACAACAAATGGCAACTCCAAACAGCTAACATGTCTGTCGTAAATCATATTTTTCATCTTCATACCACTACAAATAGCTAATTTTCAGAAAGAATATGAGTAAAAATTCTGTGAGCTACAAAGGGCTTTACAAGAAGAATTTCCAAGAACAAGAAAGAATCGACTAATGCGGATAATCAATAAATGTGCCAGCAGCAAACTAGTCAATCAACACCTGCCAGGTAGAATCATTTTAGATGTTGGGCTACGCCTGGATATTGCAACGTTGCAAAAGAGGCAGGTCAAACTTGATAAATTTGAGCCAATAACTCTTGTATCTTGCCAACCCAATATCCATCCATGGCTTCCTAATTCCATCAAAGTGGATAACAGCAGCTTGCTCAATCCTATTTGTGTCAATGTTCGAGTCATAACCAAGGCCAACAATGTGCCACCGTCTGTCCAAAACCATAGTTTTGTTATAGAATGTGAGCCAGCCTAATGGCAGACTGCCGGTGCTAAACAATGGCATGTTGGAACCCTGCAATTAATTTACCCAGAGAAAATCACATCAGATTATCATTGCATCAGAACTTCATAAAAAAAATATGTTTCTGCTCCATCTTATGCAATTTAAATAAGAACTTTGACGCATTCCTCATTAGAATCAAACCTCGGTTAGCAATACAAAAACATAGATTTTTTTTTTTCTATTTTCATTTCTTATTTTTTACTTTTAATTATAGACAAATCACCTTGTTTTATACTTTTGCAAGTGAAAGCAATACAAAAATTGTTTTGCAAGTGAAACCAATACAAGGAGCAACCGACAGATTTTGGGGAGGGATGTAAAATAGATAGACCAAACAAAGAAAATAACTAGAAGCATGTGGCAAAATATATATTTCTGTAAGCATACCTTTTGCAAATATTTGTGATAGACACCAGTTAAATTATGCCGCCTCCACTGCTGCAAATTAAACAAGTTCATCCCAAATGCCCATGTACAAGCATTGACATCAAACCTCTTTGCAATGTATGGATTAGAGAAGTTTATGAACATATCCATCCTGCGAAATGAAGTTTCACCTTCCTGGCAAGTCCCAACTCCTGCGATTACTTTTTCCTTCATGTCAATATTCCATAGTGTGCTGAGATCTCGTTGCACCACCACATCATGATCAAAGAGCAGAATCTTATTTAGAGTGGGGAAGATATCTGGCAGGTAGAAACGGAGGTAGTTCAATTCAGAAGTATATCTTGGATCACTGGAATTTTGTTTCTTGAATGTATTATACTTGGAAAACCACTCAAAACTGTCTATGTTCTGTATGTGGATGGTGGCTTTCCCAGGAGGGTTTAATAAGAACCACATTGAGATTGAAGGAAAGTTGAGTGAATTGGTCACTATATGTAAAACAATTTTTTCCGGTTCCTGCAATTTAGAAGTCGTTGTCAATTTTTATTGCCATTATATATATATACAAACTTAATACTTCTAAGGAGATATCATATAGCTTTCCTATCTCATTGTGTTTCATGTATTGGCTAAGACTTAGAGACTTCTATAAATTGTTTAAGATTAACAATCTAGAAGAGGTCATCCTCCCTGGAAAATCACTTTTTTTACTATGATGCATAGGTACAGACGGGTACGGTACCCGGTATTGCAAACGGCATTTTAGTAAAAATCAAAGTACAGGTACATCAGTAGAAAATAAGAATTTGTCAATAACATGTATTAATAGATAACTAAATTGTTCAATTTACAATAAAACATCAACATCACCATAAAACTTCAAATAATAAATAGTGTTATGTTATCATAACAAATAAACGGAAATACATAAATATATTATATCAATATATGAGAATCATAAATTTCATTCGTAACAAAATAATGAAACAAACATAAGTAGCACGAAACGGTACGTGTACGCGTGAGTACCCAGTATTGGTACATCACCATTTTAGAAGTACCCGTCACCATTTTAGAAGTACCCGTGCTTTAGAGCTTTTTCTTCATTATTTAAGTTTGCATGTGATATTATCAGAAACAAGAAATAACAAAAGTTACAAAATAGTTCTTCAAGAGCAATAGAGAAATTGAGAAAGGTGTAAATGTCAAAAATGAAAATTACTCTGTATGATCTTGAATATAAGTAAAAAAAAATATTCACCGGGTGGTTTCAAATATGTGCAAATTTAACTAAATTCGCTATATTTAATGACGATATTCTTAAAATAGCTTAAATTGATACAAGGAACAAACTCTTATAGAGATTTTGTCTTCGTTCTATCCTAATGCGGCCACCTCCAATAATCTTAATCCCAAAATATTTGGGTGTACATCCCATAATATTTGGGTGTCGTTCGGTCATGTCATGTCCATAGTGATGCAGGTGGAAACTTTATTTTAAAGCCTTAAAATGTGTCTACAAGATATTCTTCTATCCAAAGAACACAAATGCTACCACCCTCCATCACATAAACTTTGTCCCTTTTACTTCCTGGCCTTACTTTCAGACCAGAAGTTGAGGTTCAAACTAGATGTAGCAATGTTGAGACTTAAATTGATTCTAAAAACGATGGAAATGTTGGAACTGGGATAAGATACGAGAAGAATATAGTACATACAAGGAAAAATGACATTCATATTGGATCTTAGCAAAACGTAAAGTTGGTAGCTAAAAGATTCATTCAAACCTATGGAGTGGATTACTTAAAAACATTTTCTACAATTGCAAAAATAAATACATTAGAGAGCTATTATCCCTAATAACTAATTGTGGTTGGAATTTGCAAAAATTTGATATAAAAAATGTCGACCTACATGGAGAACTTGAAGAAATTTACATGAAAATGTCACTTGGATATGGTGAACAAATTGCTGCCATCACTGTTTGCAAGTTTAAAAAAGGCATTATATAGACTAAAACAATTACGAGGAACATATGTGGTTTGAAATATTCACTAAAGCTTAGATTTGAACTTCAAACAACACTAAAGAGGCCATACTCTATTATCAAACAATGAGTCAAAGGGAATAAGTGTTATTGGTGTATGTGGACAACATTATAATGATAGGTGATGACGAAGTGGAGCAACAATTGTTAGATCAACACTACGCCAGAAAAAAATTAAGATTGAGACCTTGGAAAAAACAGAAGTATTTTCTTGAAATTGAAGTGGCATACTCTAAAAAGGAAATTATGATATTCCAACAGAAATATAGTACAGATCTTTTGAAAAAGGCTGACACCTGCAAGTACAGAATATTGAAGAAGATATTGTAATTGATAAGGAAATGTATCAAAGACTAATCGACAAACGTATATACCTATCATATTTACAAGGTATGATGTTGCATATGCAGTAAAGCTTAGTCAGTCAGTTAATACACCAACCAAAAGAGGCCCGATTATAAGCTACACCAATCAAAAGGGACTCATTTATAAGCTGCATTCCAAAATAGGTAATGTTTGAAAGAGATTTCAGGTAGAGGAATTCTGTTCAAACATAATGAAAGTACGGGTTTGAAGTATATATTGATACTGACTATATAGAGTCAATTGTAGATAAGAGACCAACTACAAAATATTACACTTTTTGAGTGAGAATCTTATGACTTGGAAGAGTAAAAACAAAATGTGATATCAAGATCTGGTGTTTGAAGCAAAGTTCAGGAATGTGGGAAGGAATAAGTGAGCTCCTATGGTTGAAAATCATCTTGGAGACTTGAGGATAAAGAGGAAGAACCAATGAGACTTTATTATAATAAAAATAAAAAAAAATCTACTATTTGCATTCAATGTAGCATGATAGAACAAAAAAGTGGTCTAATCTTCGCTCCATATATCTCTTTCCAAAATAACTTTGCATATCTTCTAACTAAGAAGTACAAGAATAACTTTGAAAAGATCATTTCTAAGCTGAAAATGGTAGATATGCATTCGGCAGGGGGAATGTTGTAAATAGTATACTTTATTATTGGTAGTAGTAATTTGTATTCAGTTCATTAGTTCAATAGTTAAGCCCATTAAGTTAGCATAATCTATATAAATATATTAGTGCTTGTAAATTATTCATACTTAAAATATTCAATTTACACAGTTTATTAGAGATGCTTAAAAATATGAAAGATGGTTGTGTATCTTCTTGTGCTTCTATTGATTTGACTACTTGATTGTGCAGTCTACGGAAAACTACAACAACAACTAAGCTTTATTCCACTAGGTGGAATCGACTACATAGATCAATTTTCAGCATAATGTTCTATCAAGGACCATGCTTCTATCCTTACTACAGAATCTATAGGTCTTCTCTCTACAAGTCCAAACCACCTAAATCTATTTTCCACCATCTTCTCTACTATAAGCGCTACCTGGACACACTAATATTTTCATCTCTAATTTTATCATGTCGAGTCTTACCATACATCCACCGCAACATCCTCCACTCTGCTACACTTATTTTATTCTCGTGTTGATTCTTAACCGCCCAACATTTTATCCTGTACAAAATTGCAGATCTTATCGCAATCCAATAAAACTTCCCCTTCAACTTGAACAGTACATTTGCATCACATAAAACACTTGATACCTTTCTCCATCTCAACCACCCAATTTGAATTTGATGGTTTACATCCCTTTCTATTTGTCCATCATTCTGTATTACGGACTCATGATATTTAAACCATGTGACTTTAGGGATAATATGGTCTCCAACTTTCACCTCTAGGTTAAAAACTCTTCTTTTGTTGAACTTACATTCCATATACTCCGTCTTACTTCTGCTTAGACAAAAACCATGTGTTTCTAAAACTTGTCTCCAAGTTTCCAATCTCATTTAAATCTTTCTTCAACTCTCCAAGAAGGACTATATCATATGCAAAAAGCATGCATCTCGGTGCTAGCTCTGGGATGTGTTCCGTGAGTACATCCAAAATTAAGGTAAAAAGGTAGGGGCTTAGGTTTGAACCTTGACGCAAACCAATTGTAATGGGAAAATCGCATGTCTTTCCATCCTGTGTTTGAGCACTAGTCAATACCTCTTCATACATATATTGGATAGCTCGAATATATGCAATCTCTCTAGACACTCTACCATAAGCCTTCTCCAAGTCAATAAAAATTAAATGCAAGTCATATTGGTCCATCCGATACCGCTCAATCATAGCAACCGAGATTTTGCGGTTAAGATCATGGATTCTTGCATCTCCCAAATTGTTTTTTCTAAAACCTTTATTGTCTCCTTGAATTATGATGGAGAGGTCAGTCTGGCTGTCATTTATTCCATGAAATTCTTCATGATTGATGCTAAATTCATGTCATCCATTGTTTTTTCTAAAACCTTTATTGGCTCCTTGAATTATGATGGAGAGGTCAGTCTGACTGTCATTTGTTTCATGAAATTTTTCATGATTGATGCTAAATTCGTGTCATCCATTGTTTTTTCTAAAACTGTTATTGACTCCTTGAATTATGATGAGATGTCAGTCTTCTGGCTGTCATTTGTTCCATGAAATTCTTTCATGATTGATGCTAAATCCGTGTCATCCATGTAGGCTCGCAATACCAAGTTGTTATAGTCCCTGGTTTTGGGAATGTGTTGACATAGTCTTAGACGCGGTAGAACCTTTCCTTCGGCCTATGGTAAAGGCAAAAGCGAACTCATCCTTGCTAGAGTTTCTTCTTAAATTCACAAGTTTTTTAATAATTATTGATAATTTTTATTCTCAATTATAATGCCTTTAAAGAGGCTTACAGTAGAAGAAGAGTCCTAACTAGACCAGGTTAATAACTAACTTTTCCCTAAACTTACTGTCACTAAAATTTAAATGATAGTATCCTATTTAATAGGAAAAACCAGTTCTAATCCAAAATCTTACCTTAAAGTACTGAAATTCAAATTTAAATATTATGTTATGCTAACTTATTAAAAGTAAATTAAATAATAAATCTAAATCAGTACAATTAATCCTGATCAGCAAAACTAGAGGTCCATATCATAAATTTACAGACATTGAACGTGCTAGGACAGTTTTTCTTTTTCATAAGTTACATCAGGGTTCAACAAAAGAAAATGCACAGAACAAATGAATAAAAAGCAAGAAAGGTTAATTCATTTTTGAAAAACTTATCAATATTTACCTTGGAATTAGACACAGTTGAGTTAACAACCACTCCACATGCCAGAACATTGTCAGAGAAGACAGCATAATGATAAAGTTCCGGATCATGAATCTTATTTTCATTTGGCAGCTTTCTATCCTCAGGTCTCCGGGAAAAGTAATCAGCAGTTAGTTGCATAGAAAGACAGTGAAGACCTTTAGGGGTGGTCCTAGCAGCAAGATGAACAAGATGGGTTACTTCGTGTTGCTGAGAACGAACTTGTTCTTCAGCGTTATCATTCATCGCACGGAGCTTAGCAGCCATAGCAGAGCAGTCCGGGAAAGCAAGGTTGGCTTTAGACAGTGAACCCTCCATGTGTCTCATTTTCTGCAAAACTCTGTGAACTTCACTTGTTTTCAGATTGAAAATATTCTCGTGTTTTTTTAACAACATATGTCCCCTAAAGTCTACACAAATGTTCTCTCTATCATTAATTTTGTACTGAAAGACAACGTCATATTTTCGCAGATTGGAATTTGAAATTTTGAGAAAAAGTAATGTTTTTATCGCTCCAATTTTAACTTCCTTTACTCAAGTATGTACATTTGATTTGCTTTTATCAGCATGGGGGATATGACGGTGCAAATAGAAGCAAATTTAAACACACTGGGAGTCAGCTAAGAAAATTAATAGTAGTGGTGAGGTGGAAGAAAAGGTTATATTATTTACAGGACCCGAGCATTAGTTTTCTCTACAGGCTAGCACATTGTGTTTTAGCAGATAAAAGTAATAATTGCTGAAGAAAATGCAAGTCACAGAATTACTGAGAATAATTACCTCTTTGAAAGATCTGAATCTTTGGTAGCTTCTCCAACAGCACGTCCCATCTCTCTAATTCTCATCCTCAACTCCTTCACCAAGTGTGAGGTGCTGCTTGGTGGAGACAATCCCAAGTATGCTCTGGCTCTGATAATTTGATCCTTAATCTCCAAAATTGTCTGATTTGTCACTTTGCGAGACCGATGGTGTGAAATATGACGATGTTGGCTTACTGTCAAACCAGATTGCTTTTCAATAACTTTAATAATATTCTCAACTTTCTTTCGTTGAAAGGGAGTTTGCATATTCTGATTGTTCATAATTGTTGTATTAAATTTCTTCTGAAAATAAAAGCAATTTCAAAAGGTTAATACTAGATTACATGAATAAGTTTCTCCACAATCTATTTTGCAATTATACATTGAACATGTGTACACAGAGAAAGTTTTCCATCTACAATCATTATTGTTTCTCTGTATATAATATAATCCACTTCCCTGCCAAGTAAAAATACATGCGTCTGGGTAAAAACATGGAGATGCAAAACAAATACAACCTCTAATCTCATATATTAATTGTTGAAATTACTTTGATATCTTTGCTATTTTTACAAGAAATACAATTATTCTCCATGAGTAGGTGGAAAAACATTTAATGTCAGGATTATATTTATAATGAACTTTCAAAATCAAAACATTAAGTAAAGTTCCTTGGCCTTGATGATTTTCATGTTTTCTTATACAAAGGAAAACAAACTATTGTTTTTAGAAATGGAATACATAAATAACATGTGATAACACATGACACTTATAACTATTTCCTCGATCTGTTTCAAATTACTACAATAGCAAATCAGCTTGCATCTGTACGTTAAGCCAAAAAAGTAACCAGTAAAACTTTTTATAGTCTCCAATAAAACTAGGTTGGCTTCAATTAAAAAAGCTGATCCCGTTAGAAACTGACCAGAAACTCCAGTCCTCTGCTTAAATCATAAGTTTCAAGCATAGTAAAGCTCATGAATTACTAATTTGTCAAAGTCCAGACCTTCCCAGTTAGCTAGCCATTAGGCATGGGTAAAACCAACCACTAGGGATGAATTCAGATTTGAAAGTGTTCAAGCAAAATGGAGAGCAATCAAAGGAATCAATTATCAATCTCGAGTTGATTGCCCAACAAAATCTCAGAATGAAAGCAACATGAGGTTATGCTTATTGATAACTTCAACATGGGATTATGCTTTTTGATAACTTCAACATGGGATTATGCTTTTTGATAACTTCAAATTTAAATTATAACATCAGCAAGTAATAAAGCATTCCTGTCTACAATGACACATGTTAAAGAGCAGTTAAGTAAACCTGTATTCTCATAATAATATTAGCACAAAGAAACCAGATAATAAGTGCAATCTATAGGAGGTCAAGCAAAAAAGTCCAAGTCTAAGATCCAATTTCATATCATAAATAGTATTTGGAGAAATTGATGTCCAAAAAATAAAAAACTCAGAACAGCTCATATATCTGATAAGTTTTGTTATGTCAATATGGTTCATTTAACTGTCACTAATGCGGTTCCATTTGGAGAGAGATAGATACAGTGGGGTTTGGAAAATTTATAAAAACAATTAAAGATGGTGGGGTCCACTTGATGGAGACATCCACTATCTACTTTTTACATCCATTTATCTCACAATGGATTCCTCTATTTCTTAACATACCGCTGCAACTTCCCCTAGTTAGCAACCTCACTTTAAACTTTGACTTTTAGAACAGGAAAATAGCAATCATGTGGCCTCTAGTTTATAATAAAGGAAATCCAAAAAGAATTAAATAGTCCTAACCTGATCTCCACCCGTGGAGGATAATCCTTTCCGCTGAGCTTCCTGGTCTTCTGTTTCATCATGATCGAATTCTGAAAGTTGAATATAACTTTAAAAAATTGCCAATAACCACAATATTGGGCACTTCAGTGGCATTATATTGACCAAACAAATGAAGAAGATCACGGAGAGATGCAAACCTTTCTTTTCTAAAAAATTATTTCTGGACCCCTCAATTCTAGACTCCAGAGGATCAATATTTTTTTCCGAAGGGTCTCTAACCGTGGAACCAAAATCATTTCCTTTATAACCAACTTGCTTTGCCTCTTCTAATTCTTCCGAGTCTTCCTGAATTGCAAAGAAAAAGGGCCCAAATCAAAAGCAAAGTTTAGATGTATTTATTCTCCAAATCAATTCAGGAAAACAAGAAAGATTTCTAAGTATTTAGCACACAATGGCATAAACTGTAATCAAATATTGCATTATCTGTTCTCTACTCTATAGCATTTAATCTTAAAAGGATCTATTCTATATTTCTGCAACGAACAAATAACAATCAACTCAATTTCCAACGGAAAGCGTTCAAACTTTAACTCGAAAACATTTTCTATTGAACTTTAAAGAAATGAAGTGATTTTGACAGACAAGAAGATTACTAGTATATCTTAACATAGCTCTGCAACTTCCTTTAGAGAACAATTTCATGTTTAACTTTAACTTTTAGAACAGGAAAATAGCAATTAAGCAACTCCCAGTTTATAATGCCAAAATTTCAAAAAGTAGTCCAAACCTGATCTCCATCTCTGGAGGACAATCCTTTCTGCTGAGCTTCCTGGTCTTGTGTTTCATCATCATAGTCGAATTCTGAAAGTTGATTACAATTAAAATTTTGACCAGTAACAACAGTGTTGAGTATTTCAGTGGCATTATGTTGAACATACAAATTAAGAAGTGCACGGAGGGATACAAACCTTTTTTTTCCAAGTAATTATTTTTGGACCCCTCAATTCTTGGGTCCACAGAATCATCATTTCTTTCCGCATCGTCGCTATTCTTGGAAGCAAAATCATTTTCTTGATAAACAACTTGCTTTGCTTCTTCTAATTCTTCCGAGTCCTCAGAATCATTATTTTTCTTCGAATCATCACTATTCTTGGAACCAAAATCATTTTCTTTATAAACAACTTGCTTTGGCTCTTCTAATTCTTCCAAGTCCTCCGAATCAATATTTTTTTCCGTGTCATCGCTATTCTTGGAACCAAAATCATTTTCTTTATAAACAACTTGCTTTGGCTCTTCTAATTCTTCCAAGTCCTCCGAATCAATATTTTTTTCCGTGTCATCACTATTCTTGGAACCAAAATCATTTTCTTTGTAAACAACTTGCTTTGCCTCTTCTAATTCTTCCAAGTCCTCGGAATCATTATTTTTTTCCGAATCATCGCTATTCTTGGAACTAAAATCATTTTCTTTATAAACAACTGGCTTTGCCTCTTCTAATTCTTCCAAGTCCTCAGAATCATTATTTTTTTCCGAATCATCGCTATTCTTAGAACCAAAATCATTTTCTTTATAAACAACTTGCTTTGGCTCTTCTAATTCTTCCAAGTCCTCAGCATCATTATTTTTTTCCGAATCATCGCTATTCTTAGAGCCAAAATCATTTTCTTTATAAACAACTTGCTTTGGCTCTTCTAATTCTTCCAAGTCCTCAGAATCATTATTTTTTTCCGAATCATCGCTATTCTTAGAACCAAAATCATTTTCTTTATTAACAACTTGCTTTGGCTCTTCTAATTCTTCCAAGTCCTCAGAATCATTATTTTTTTCCGAATCATCGCTATTCTTAGAACCAAAATCATTTTCTTTATAAACAACTTGCTTTGGCTCTTCTAATTCTTCTGTGTCTACCTGAATTGCATGAAAGGGCCCAAATCACAAGCAAAAGTGAGATGTATGTATACTCCAAATCACAAAAGGGAAAACAAGAAATGATTTTAAGTATTTAACACATGACATCGTAAATTTGAATCAAATATTGCATTACCTGCTCTATAGCATTTAACTTTACAGGATCTGTTCTATATTTCTGCAACAAACAAATAAACAATCAAAATTCAATTTACGAAGCAGAACATTCAAAGTTGTAGAAAGTTGAATTGACAGCTGAGGTTTTACAACAACCAAAAATCCCCAAGTTAAAATAACTAAACTGAAATTTCATATCATGTTAACAATTATTAAACCTTAACAGAGCACAGGAAATTTCAATTCACCAACACTACAAATAAATCAAATAGCTAATTGAAAAAGAAAAAAAAAATAACAGAAGGTTTTACAATATTATCCACCACTAAGATTCATCACAAGCTTGTTAAACTATATATAAATTAAGATAAGTAAAATAAAAAGAAATTGATCAGGTTTGAGACTCAAGATTCTTACAACACTGGATAAATCATCAGGAAACTCTCTCCGACCTGAAATGGAATTCAATTCAATAAAATTAAAAATCAATAAAACACCGATGTAATGAACAAAAATTGATACAGAGAAGTCGGTGAAGAAGAGTTTAACCATCGCGAGTTACAAGTTGAAGCCTGTGGGAGACGAAAATGACCGGAGCGACGACGGAGAGAGAAAGGAGACAGAGGAGCAAAGTCCTCTGCCGCTGGTGAAATTGATTCATCGATGATCGATCGCGAAGCACATTTCACGGAAATTAGATCAGAGAGAAAATTGGATGCGTTGAATATAAGGAATCTAGAGAGGGATTGGCTAGGGTTTCTTGTAACCGTCAATATGAGTTATTCGGTTTTTAGAGAGAGAAAAAGAAAGAGTGGAAGCAGCTACATCCATCATCCATGTTCTCTCCCCTGAAAGAAATGCCTCGTTGAATTTCTTACTCTTTGTTGATTATTTTTTTCGTACTATTATTCTTTTTCTATTTTGGAATTATATACTATCTCGAGATTTGCACCGCCAAGTAGGTTGACACGGGATGGGAAGTGGGGATAAAATGGAGTAATAGAAGGTGTACTTTTTATTTTTGTGAATATTTTTATTACAGATATTTAGCTGTAATTTTTGAACAGTTGTATAGTTGTAGAGATGAAGGCGATAGATACGTGCTGTCATTGATGTGAGTATCCGACGGTCTGTTGCTCGTATGATACATTTTCACATCTGCCATGTCATGGATCATTGACCTCTAGCAATAACATCATGATTCACGATATTGAAATGGTAATGAAATTAGCATAAACTGAAGAAAATTGAACTTACCTATTGCATTGACTTTGATGTGATACTCCTTTCTCAGTTAGATTTATTTTTCACTATATTACACCGTTATCACATTATGGGTATGTTTGATTGTAATGAAAAGTTGTGAAGAGAAAAACATGTGAGAGAGTGGAAGAAGAGAGAAATAGGTAAAAGGTAGAATACATTTGAAGTATAGTTTGTTATAAGAGAAAAATAAAAGAAATATTAAAAAAAAAAAAAGTGATTGATTAAGTACGAAAGTATTAAAATATCTCTGATTTAAAAATTATTTATTAAAAATTAAATACAATTTAATTTTTTAGTTATATATGTTAATTTAAATAATTAATCAAATCATTATTTAAAATAAATAAATTATTTATTTTAATTTAACGTATTATTTTTTAAATGCATACTACAATTTTGAAGTTAGTAATAACTTGTTTTTCAATTTTTTTTATAAAAAACATAACAAAGAGATGTGAATAAGAGGTATAATTAGAAAAATGTTTCAATGTCCTCTTTCTACTCGGCTTTTGTGAGAAGAAATGAAAAGTAGTTAGATCCCACATAATTTATTCTCTTTTCTACATTTCTCTCATGCACCAAGCAAGAAATGAAAAGTAGTTAGATCCCACATAATTTATTCTCTTTTCTACATTTCTCTCATGCACCAAGCAAGAGAAATGACTTTTTTCTCTACTCTCTCTTCTGTCTTTCTCTTATCAACTTCATGTTTACCAAACATACCTTATAGGAGGGTTATAAACAATTACGTACAAGCATGCACACTAAGGTTTTAATAAAATATCAAAAAAAATCTTAAAAACAGTATAAAATACAGTGTAGTGTTAAAAATTAGTGTGAACTTAATATTTTTAAATTGGTTTATAGGATAATCTCTTGTTATTTTTTATAAATCACTTTAAATAAAAAGTTGTATTAAAATATGTCATTTTATATTATCGATGAATTATTAATGATTTTTTCTTTTATGTCATTAAGTATTTGTTGCTATCTCTTTTTACAATGTTTTAAGTTTATTTTTCTAATTAATTAATAAAAAATAATTTTATAAAATTACTCTTAATTTCACTTTTCATGTAAAATTAATTATACTTTTTAATATCGGGCGAAAATTTCAAAATAATTTATATTAAAAAATAGAAGTGTTTTACCTCAGTAGTAAGTCGGGTGCATAGGGAGATATATAAGCATGTTAATACACGTTATTCTAAGCACGAGGCATGTAGGGCATAATATTTTAGTAAGTCGGGTGCATAGGGAGATGTATAAGCATGTTAATACACGTTACTCTAAACACGAGGCATGTAGGGCATAATATTTTGTCTCTGAAGAAAATTAGTCACATAAGATAAGCATAAGCATATCGGTACATAGTCTCCCAAACACAGGATGTGTAGGGGCGGTGTATTTTTTTTTCTTTTCCTTTTAACTCGTTTTCTATTTTATTAGGGCATTGTGATTATTATATCTTTCACTTTAAACTAATGTAATAATTACAACCTTTTGGAACTTAATATCTAGACTTGATGACTAGAGTTTCAAGTTTTAGTATCAATAGCTTTAAATGAAATGTCAGACTTTGTCGACCACGTTTTTTTCCATAGTCTCGGTTTATAAATGTTCAGGTTTTTATTTGTTTTTGTTACTTTGATTTGTATCCTCCAAAGTTGTTGAAGAAAATATGATTGTTATATATGTTTTTCCTCTTGCGCTCGGGTATTTCTTCTTTTTATCCTTTCATATTTTCTTTCTTTGTTTATCTAGGCATGGTTATTTATTACGGAATGTGATTCTTTGGAAAAAGGCTTGAACCAGAAACATATTCTGAGAGGTGCAAGTCATGGATTTATTGTTTAAGCATCTCGAAACGGGGAGATGGTGAGGTATATTGCAATTTTGTAGAAAAGGAAATGTTAGGTGGCTATGAGAGTTTATCTAGTGATAGTGATGACCTCTCTAGTGATAATAGTGTTGATATAGTGTCTAATTCCCCAAGATTAGTGAGGTTGCTTATGGATGTCACCACTTCAAGAAATAACATTTTCTATAATGAAGTAACAAGAATTGATTCCCTCTATAATGGTAAAGATTGGTTCTGAACTTTTCGAGTTGCATTAAATTTATCTAACACGGGAAACGAGACCTATGTAGTGTTAGCACTTTATTTGGATGGTGAAAAGGTGTGTGTGTGTGTGTGTGTGTGTGTGTGTGTGTGTGTGTGTGTGTGTGTGTGTGTGTGTGTGTGTGAGTGTGACGATCGAGAAGTGCGGGCGGTGAAATTGATTAAGGGGATGTTGACTACCTTTCCTATATGGAACTGCTGGAATTGATTAAGAAAGAGAAATATGTAGACACTTAAGTGTATCTGGTATTTGAACCCTAGGATGAGCTTTACTCGTGGCCTTAGAAAACTTAATTGTGACAATGACGTGTTGTAACTGATAAGAGATGTTGATGGTTGCGACATTGCAGATTTGTATGTTGAGCATAACATTAGTGAACTTGACATTGTAGATGAGTTAGAAACAAGGCATGACATAATTTCTGATGATGATGTTATTGAAGTGAATGATGAAACTGGTGTGGACACGGATGTTGAGGTGAATGATGAAGCTGGTGTGGACAAGGATGTTGATAAGAGTGTTGAGTAAGATGGTGAAGATGGTGTGGACAAGGATGTTGATGAAGAAAATGTTGAAGTGGACAATGAGTTTGAAAGGGATGATAAAATGGACAATGAATTTGAAGAGAATAGTGACCATGAGTTAGCTTGGAAAACTGTATTACCTAAAGATACAACTAAACCATTTTGAAAGACTTTGATCATGAGGAGGATTATGTCCAACTTCAAACCCCACGTGAGAGTGAATATGATGAAGACTATGAGAGATTCCTAACCTATAAGGTTGGTGAGGGAACCAAGTTTGAGTTAGGCATAAGATTTAACACAAAGGATATGGTAAAGGATTTTATAAAGGAGTATGCCATGTTAGAGAAAAAATGTTTACCTACATAAGAATGATGGAAAGAGGATGGTTGTTAAGTGTATTACTGACTGCAAGTTTTATATGAGAATCAGAAGGAGGGTTGGTAACCAGTATTGGTGAGTAGTATCTTTGTATGATGAACACACATGTTATAGAAAACCCAAAATAGATAGGCTAAGACTGAATAGTTGGGAAAGCAATTTAGCCATGTATTAAGGCATAGTCTTGATCTGAAGTTAACTGGTCTAGTAGCTATGAGATTTGAGAGATGGGGTGTTAAATTGTCAAGTGATCATGCTTATAGAGCTAAGAGAAGAGCAATGCAGATTATTCAAGGATGAGAGAGGGCAATGTTGAGGATCAAAGGGTTGAATGAAGCTGCTTAGAATGACATGAAACAAGTGCCAGCTGAATATTGAAGCAGGTCACATTTTAAGACTTACTCTAAATGTGACCTTCAGGTAAATAATATGTGTGAAACTTTTAATATAGTTATCCTAGAATATAAGGATAAACTAATTATCACCCTTTTAAAAGGGATTAACCATTACTTGACTAAAAGGATTACCCATCAAAAAGAATTAATGGTTAAATATACTGGTAATTTGTGCCCTAGAGTTTAGCTTGTGCTTGAGAAGAATAAGAGATTTGCTGAAAGTTGGACTCCAACTTGGCATGGTGATGATGACATGGTAATATTTGGGGTAACAAATGGTTAGAAACATATTGTGTAAACCTTAAAGATGGAACTTGTACTTGTAGGAAATGGAACTTGACTGGTATCCCTTGTAGCCATGCAATATCATGCCTATGGAACAACAAAAAAACAACCTGAAGAATATACATCTGATTATTATAGGTATGCACCACAAATGGTATAGAAACATTTTGAATTATGTTGTAATTGACTTGTCAGATTTCTGAATATTATGTTGTAATTGTGCAGGAAATCAACTTTTTAAAAAACCTAGTTACACATCATCTTTCCAACTAATGGTCCCTAACTATTCCTTGTTGATGATGTACTTGTAGTCAATCCACCTGTGATGAGAAGTGAAATTGGATGCCCTAAGAAGATGAGAGACAAAATAAATGATGAACCAAAAAATCCACATGTTTTGTCAAGGAAGCTTCAAATTGTAACATGTCACAAATATGGATCCATGGGCCATAACATGAGAACCTGTAGGGGAAAAAGGGCAGAAGATAGGGCCATTCCAAAGGGAGGCAACAAGCCCAAGAAACAAAAGACTACCAAGGGTGGCAAAAAGGCCAAGAAGAAAAAGGGTACAAAGGGAAAGGAAAAGAACAAGAAGTCAAAGGGTGCAATACAGACTACTCAAGAGATTAGATCCTGCTCACTAATATTATTCCATGGTAAAATTTATCATCATCTTCAAGAACATGATCTTCAACTTCAGTTTCTCCTCTCTGATAATGGATTCATTCAATTTGACCTTTTCTTGGTTTAATTTTTGGTGCATTAAAGATATCACTTCCTTGGCTCGTTGTTTTTAATGACGTGGCAATTTGGTTCCAGCTTGGGTCAACTTTTCCATTGTCACGTCACAAGTGAGACTAATACATAACCAAAACTGTGAGGGGACAAAAAAAATCAAAACAAAGGACCTAATACCTGGCTTTTTTTAATGGGAGATTAAAATTTTAGCAAAATAAAAGAAGGGGGACCAAAATTGCATTTAAGCATATCTTTTATAAATACTATAATGTATTTTTAAATGCATTACATGTCTAAATTGTATAAAATAATACTCAAATATGTAACATAAGAGAAACTAATAGAATATGAAGAAAGAGTGTTGATTATATTAATGTATAAGATTTAAAAGAGAAAGATTGAATAAAATAGAGATAAAATTTAGTGATGTGAGAAAAATCAATGTGTTATTTTAGAGTAAGACAATATAAGTATTAATATATATATATATATATATATATATATATATATATATATATATATATATATATATATATATATATATATATATATATATATATATATATATATATATATATATATATATATATATATATATATATATATATATATATATTTTAATTTATAGCTATACGGATCTAATGGGCTACCCATGGTCCATATGGGTTAACCTTAATGGGCAGCGGGCTTTTTAGGATGGGCTAAAAAGCCCTGAAAAAGATGGGCTTTAATTTTAAGGCCAAAACCCTATGATTTTTCGGGTCGGACGGGTTGTCCCAGGCTAGCCCATTTTGACAGCTCTACCCTAGATGGTGCAAACCCCAAAGGGAATATGGTGACCTAAAGGACGTAAAACGACGAGATTTCACCAAAACATAACTCCTTTTGTATGATACTATAATAGATGGAGCGTGTCATTAAAACCATTTCCCCTTTTATGAGAAAAGAGTGCTCATGTATCATTTTATTAAAGTATTTTGTAATGTGTTATGTTGTGAAGGTGGCTTGCGGTTCTACCACATGATCTAAATGTAATAATGTTTTAACTTCATGATGATTCTACATTTGAAAACTTCTTTGCCGCTTAAGTTTTCCAAATTATAAGGTCCTACTGATAGTTTTTGGTGTATTTAGTATGGTCCTTCCTAGCTATTGATCAAAATTTTGAGCTTAGTGCATGCTAATACCTACTTCAATACCAGTCTATTCTCCCTTATTTCTTTGGGAACTACTCAAGTGTTTTTGTCATCTTAATCCTCTCTTCTTTGAGACAGATTCTTGAATAAATGTTATTTTTATGACTTCATCAAGAAGGTTTGTTGTACAATTAAGTCCTTTCTCGTTTTCCTCTTCATTGAAATGTTATCTATATTATGTTGGTGTCTCAATATCAATATGAACTATTGCATTAGCTTCATATACCAGCTTTTAGTGAGTCTCTTTGGTAGTTGAATGTTAATTTGTGTGATATGATCATAACACCTACAATGCTCAAAGGAATCCTTAAAATTCACATTAACATATGTGACAAGAATATCACAAATATAAGAATTAAAAATTCCTAATAACTCAAAATGGAGTGACTTTTATAATTAATCTAGATAGAAACCCATTAATTCATCTGGCTTCTTCTTGATTCCTTGCAGGATAGCCTTGCCAACAAACTTTGCTTGTCGATTAGTCTGGGGGTTCTACCGAGATGAACTTCTTTAGCATCCCCAAGTGATGACAAAACTTCACTACTATGGAGATGGTGAATTGAGTCACATTATTAGAGACAATATATCTCGGCATTCCAAACCTACATATTACATATCCCCAATAAAAAAGAATTTACTCTTTCTTATATGGCCATAGGTAGTTACTCGGCCTCTATCCACTTGGTAAAATAATCTACTCATATTGTTAAGATTTTTAGTTGCCCAAAATCAACAGGAAAAGGACCCAATATATCTAACCCCACTGGAAAAATGACCAGGTGAGGTGACAAAGTGCAACATCTCGGATGGGGAATGATGAAGGTTTAAGAACTACTGACATTTCTTGCATTGTCTCACATATTCATTATTATCCCTCAACATACTTTGCCAATAATAACAAGCCCGAAATAGTTCATTTTCTAGTTCTCTTCCCACGATGTGGCTAAGACATATACCTTCATATACTTCTAATTGTCACGGTGAAATTTGGATACCAAACTATTGATTAGTTTGAATCGTTAATTCAATTTGCAACCGAACTTTGATTTGTCTAAAGGAATGGATAAAGATCGAAATTCCCACAATGCAATGCAAATGCAAGCTAGATTGTTTAGGTTCGGGGGTTGGTTAAACTTAGGGAAGGTACTAACATCCTAAGTTTCTGTAGTACTCTACAGGAACCTCTTGTGTTTATATTTGTTTACTGCTATGTGTTTATCTGCTTAACGTATAAAAGACCCTAGTGGTTTATTTCTAAGTATACTCGATAAGATGTCGCATATTATGCCTACATATCCTTATGGGGAGTGGAATCAGAGTATTTTGTAGTTCACCCTAAAGGGTTTGAGGAGTTCTTTGACTGTGGTCAAAGTTCCTACGGGTTTAGGGTAGTTGGTTGATTGGGTTTAGGAGAAGAGACGAGTTGTCATTTTAAGAGAGATTACTTAGCTCTAGCCACCACAAGTGTGTAAAAAATTTGTATTTTGTGTCGTCTTAAGAGAAGGGCTCAAGTACTTGGAAGGGTCGACAAGTACGCCTCTATCTCTCTTAAGCGAAAAAAGAAGACATTGATTGTATTTGTGTTGTGGGGCGTGAGAAGTTATATCTCGCTTAAGATGACTAACATCTATCCTCTATTGTGTTTGAATATTGTTTTTTAAGTTGATTGTTTTCCTATGTTGTAAAAGATAAAGACAAAGGTCCTTCCTATGGGGTAGGTTCTATCCTAAGTGATCAATTTGAATGGGATCAAGGATCAAGGGGAATATGATGCAAATGAAGTGCAAATACACACAACGTTGAATTATGTGTAGGTTTTTCCTTTGGACGGAATGCAATGCATGAATATAAATTGATAATGTAAAATTGCGGAAAGTAAATTGCAGAAATAAGTTGCGGAAATGTAAACCATACACATACGCATGAAAGCGCTGAGGTGTAGGTGAAAGTGAATGTGTCGTGAAGTGGTTGTGCGCGGTTGAATGAATATATTTGCGATATGAGTTGATTTTAATGGCGATTGATTGATTTTAGACGAGGTTGGATTGAGCGAGAGGTTGTTTTTTTATTATTGGCGAGGGGATTGATTTTAGTTTGAATTATTTATAAGAAAATACTGATTTGAATGAATTGATTTGTAAGAAAAGAGTTGGATTTGTATTGACTTATTTGAGTTGGTTTGTAAGAAAAGTGGTTATTTAACAAAAATTAAATTAAGTTGGATAGAAATAAATTTGAAATAAATAACTTGAATGAAGGGTTATTGATTATTATAAAGAGTTTTATAGTCGCTTATTAAATAAAAATGTTATATTAAATCAATTTACAGATAAGAGGTTTTATTATAAAACATATTTTAATATTATAAGAAAAAGTTTTTATTAGAGTAGCTTTTTAGTGGCAAGTTTATTTTAAAAAAAAGTTCGAATAATTATTATCTGATTTGATGAATTAATAAAATAGAAAAAAAAGTTGACTTAAACATAAGTTAATTAGTTATAAAAAGTCTAATTAAAAAATATTAGATTAATTAGCTAAAAGGAATTCAATTAAAAAAAAAGGGTTAATAGAAATTTAATATTAGGTTATTTAGTGGATTAAGTAAAGGGGTTGATTTTAAAAGTTATTATCTTAATTTAAAACGAAAATGATTAAGAGTTATTTATTTGATAAACGGCTGATTAACTGGTTGATTAAGGTGGCGAAAATGAATCAATGAGGCACGGGAAGTGAGTTACGGTGGGCGTTCGAGACGTGGGTCGTTGGATGAAAAACGCATGGTGAGGGTATGCGGGTGTACGATTAATGCCGTGTCTGTGCGTGTACCAGATTACAATATAAAATTAAGAAAAAAAACAGAAACAAAACCCTAAGATCCCTTTTCTTTTTCTCCCCCCGCCGTTCTTCGTCTTCTCCCTTTCTCAATTTCTTCTTCTCGATCTCTCTTCTCGTTCTTTCTTTCTTCTTCCTCTTAATCCTTCTCAATCGCTTCGAACTTCCTCCTCGCCTCTTCTTCGATTTATCGCGACGCTCTTCCTTCAACTTCTCATTCTAACCTCTCCATCTCCTTTCTGTAAATCTGAAACTGGGAAACAACACGAATCAAAAGAAAACATTGCATTTATCAAATTAATCCTCACCGAAATATACTCGGAAGGGCTCGATGGAATCGGCGGCGCGGATTCAATGGGCGGAGACGTGAAGGTTATCGTAGCGGTGATTGTGGTGTTCTCTGGGGACAAGGGTTTCACGATGGAACGCGTTGGAGCTAATAGCGGTGGGCCTCAAGAGATAAGTTCCTATCTTTTTGATTTACGCAGCTTAGGGTTTCGAGATTTGGGGTTTTTTGTGAACCGTTATGGATTTCGCTTCTAATGTCCTCCTCCTTTGACAATGGTTCCTCCTCCTTTTATAGCTTCATGACCCTTTCTCCTAATCAATTTCGTGATTTTCCATTAATACTCTTTCCAATTTCGTGTAGAACTGTCTTGATTTATTTCGGAAACTAATGAATTATTTTGATTTTGCAGAAAACAACATGAATGGTAATTATGACGCGTTGGATCATGTCGGCGAATCTTCCTCTTTTGGCAAATTGAAACCTAACGGGAAAGAAAGATGAGTTCTTTCTAGCTCTCAACCTAGAAATTAAATCCTGCTTTCAATGATCCTTGTTCTGTTTTGAATTGATTGGTTTAAAAAACTTCTGATTAGCTTCTAGTCCCGCATCAAACTTTCCATTTTGAAATATCACATCTGATTCCGCTGATGGTATTAATTTGTTGGAAACATGTTTTATCTTTTCCTTCCTTAAACTTGACACGCTTATGAGTTGGTTTAGGAAGTAACTCCTCTTGTTCAAAAAAGTTTGGGAAAAATGATGACAAGCTTGAATTTCTTTGGTAACAGGTATTCTTCACAGGCTTCTAATGGTGTGTTCATTTGTTATCGGGCTCCTTTACGCACCGTCGGTAAAAGGTTGTTCATAGAAGTCCTACGATGAATCTCAAATGGCGAGCTCACTTCGATCTGACGAGGCTAATCAGGACAGGAGGATGGATATATGGTTGATACACTTCTTTCCACCGAGTGAGTACTACTCAAGAGTAGTTATTATTGGCATAAAGCATACTGTCACAAATGACCTTTACACACTTTTTAATTTCCTTCTTGTAGAAACTTTGATTCAGTTTGGAAACCTGATGCAGCGCTGCTGATGTCGTATCCTGAATTGTCCATGGAGGTGCCAACAGGAGTAGATTCAGGTTCCTTCATCTCAACAATGACGCGGTCTGACATTAAGGAAGTCTTGGCAACGGAGGACGCGTGTTCCAGGCAACATCTGACCACCTTTGTTGGATCAATGATCTCAGCAGCTATTAAATCTTCATGTTTACCGACGGTAGCATTCTTAACTATTAATTTCGGAGGGTAACTAAGAGCTCTTTAACAAGGTCTGCTCCAACTCTTTCTTCATCATTTGCAAGGGTATCCTCGATTGTTTTTTTCAGGTTTACACAAATGTTGCATCCCATTCACAAGGCTTATTCTGTTTACAGCAATGGGGTTCTTGATATTTCTTAGTGTTGTCTATGTCTCGTTGTATACTTAACAATTTCCGTTGATTAATTGCAGATATATTGCTTAATATGGGACATGACGTATGCACCGGTTATGAACGCAGCTATTGGCAATGGTAGCGACTGGATAGACGATTGTCTTAGCAAGTTGCGGAGTGCAATCATTGTAAGAGATTCATGCGGTATGCTTGGGTTTTGTGACTCGTCGAAGGTGTGCTTCTATCACTCTTACGCAGTTAAAACAAAATAACACAACTCAAGTTCAATGTTTTTGGTGGTTTTAAGATGGAATTCGAGTACAACTTTTGAAGGTTAAGGTTCTCTCGAATTTTCTCATATGTTTCTTTCCATTATTATGACCTTTCAAATACCTGGGACTAAACTTAACCAAAAATTTCACAATGCATCAATGGTGCAGAGCACTTCTCCTGAGGCAAGCGCTTGTTATCACCATGGGCTTTCGGCTTCAGATGCGGTAGGGGTTTTTTCTTCACACATGACCATGTCAATTCTCAACTCAAGATATGGTATGATCTCCTTTTCTAATACCTCAATTTCATATTTTGACAAAGCAAACATCATGTAGGCCGTGGCAACGAAATTGCTTCTCCGAATAGTTTGTTTGCTTAACAAGAACCACTATGTTGAAATAGCCTGTTGAACTCTCAAAACAAACTACCACTAAAATGAAGGTTATTAATGAGTTTGATTTATTATGTTCATATCTCAGCTGCTAATTTGTCGGATATTTGCGAAGGCTGACGTAATTGGATTGCGACTTGCAGGGATTCTGAAAATGGCTATCTTTGCGAACAAAGGTCTCACTTGGCATTCTTTGAGACTCTGCAATATTTGTCTGGCTATGCGGTTAGCGAAATCGTACTTGGGAGTAGTTTACTATCTTAGAGGAGTAGTGAGTTGTGCATCCTTTGTATTTCTAGAAGTTTAGGATTGCTTCCTCCTGATAGCTTAATTTTTTATGGTTTTCGCCTGCAGGTGCGTGAACGTCGTGGTAGCGGAGTTGCCCTTACTTTTATGGTCGGTTCCTGTGAATTCATTGAACGATGGAGCGATGCTGATATTTGATGCCCTTTGTTCTTCGGGGTGTCGTGTTACATTCTGTTTCGGAAGGAGAAAATCACCTCGCGCTGAGTATGTTACTTTCTTGGGATGTCGGTGTTGTTACGGATTAAGTCAAGACTGCATCATATCCTGACATTGGGCTTGTTGCAGGTTAAAGGCTTGGGGATTTGAGTGTGGGACCTGATTGGAGCAGGCACTTTGAAGATTGATCCTCCTCCTGTAGCAGCATAGTTATGTGACCATGATAGCAAGAAGTCTATCCCATCCATGAATTGGCTGTGATGTCTGATACTTGCTTTCTTCTGTTAATTGTGTATGTTGGCTTGGTTTGCAGGCTGTCGACAGTGGCTCCACCGGCGCAGTAACTACAAATACTAAATTCTGCAGGAGTTTTTCGGCTGTTGGCTGCCAATTCGACATCAGTCTCATGCTTAACGAGGCTGGCTTCAACGATATCGTGGCCTTCATCTCTTATAGAGTAAGCCCCCCAAACTTACTCACTCAAGGAAATTCTGAACTAATTTTGTATTAAAGTATTATCAATGAATTCCTATTGGTACTCCTTCCATCATATCAGGAACAAAGCTTGATGTGATTCCTCCGGTTATTTTTTTTTGTAGGTTCTGAAGGAGAGAGGTGTACAAATGCCTGGGATTAACCAGTTTATAAAGTAGAAGTAGGACCCCCAAACTAAAACGAGGAGAAAGCCCTTTGCCGCCTTTTCGTGTGAGAATATCATGTATCTTCTTCAACTCCTCACAACAATGGCGACACTTAGCGGTTATAGGAAGACAAAGTCAAACGTGAAGGAATCAAGTCCAAACGACAACGATTCAAGAGTACCAGCGCCTTTACTAATAGGTTTATGCTCTCGAAGATTTGATGCTTCAAGAGTTTTGCTAACAGATAAAGCCGAGCTCGCGATATGTCGACCGACTCCTGTAACGGCAGCTTTGTGTATCTGCAGAATTCTGCTCTTGCTTTCTCTTGTACCCTATCATTTGCTTTGGTTTTGTAGAGAATTTAATGAACCAGGATGGTTCTATTTTATGACCCTCTTTGTAATGAATACCGTAGTACTAAATGTTGCATGTTTAACACTGTAATGCTCCTTATTCAAAATTATAGCGTCCCGTGTAATGCTCCTTTTATACTTCAAATAACACCTCGTGTGGAGTGTGAGTCACAGGTTTCAAGCATATACGCATAAATAAATAAACAAACAACAGTGACCGCCCTCTACCAAATGAATAGCGGTATTATAAATGGAGAATGTTATTGTTCTAGCATGGTTTCTTTGGGGAGTTAATTGTTTGATAACGATCATGAATACGGCGCATGAGCGAGTATGAACAAGTTTTCTTGGACAGATTACTATTGTGTCAAACAACTTTGAAATCATAACCTTTTACGAAATCATCCCAATTGGATGAGAGCTTTACATTAGCTGTAACAACACCCGAACTCCATTTCCAACAAGTGAAGCTCTCTGAAAAGTTCATTGAACTAGTAAAACATGAACTGAGATTTCCTTTATCCAGTTATTTTATTTTCTATAACTCCACAGTCTCAATCTTTGGATCAGAAACACGCTCGCAAAGAGGTCACGAGTTTGGAAACACCCTCTAGTTTAGATTCCTTGAACTTCTAGTAGCGGACCTAACCTCACAAAGCAAAATAAACAAAACGGTTAAGATAGTTAGTAATGTGGATGGTTGATCGTGAGAATGACACTATCTCCACTCGATATTACCGTTCTCTGCACAAATTGGTTAGTCACATAAGTATTAAGTAAAGTCAAATAATAATAGAAAATGTTCAAAAAGAGGTGGCATCTTACGGTCAAAAATTAGGGTGCAACACTAATATTAAAAAACACTGTCTTCAGTTAAACATCTTAGCAGAGGCATGGCTCTAGTACATTATAATGTACTAGAGCGACAAGTTTCCCCCCCACTCTACCTTTGGTTCATTCTCAGATAATTTCTTATTTTTAAACATTATAAGGTAATTCTATTACAAGGTATATAACTTTAACATGTATTATCATAATAAACAGATTTCATCTGATTTTCGCTACATTTGACAACCCCTTCTTCAGCCTCCATGTCAAAATCTTCAGTAATTTCGACTATGTTAATCTCTATTGGTTTAATATAGCGGGCTTCTTTGACTTGCAGTAGATCAAAATCAATCTTCATAGGCATCTTACCCTTGATAGAAAACTTCGGTCTTCCATCATTCAAAGCATTTTGGACAAGATACCTGCAAAGAAAACATTGTGAAGTTTTATGCCCCAAAATTTATGATATTTGCAAAAACATATTTTCTTTCTTTGTTCTAATGGTGGCACTTTTGCACCTTGTGGTACCAAGATTTGGCAATTTGCAACCAACATATCAAAGATTTCATCACATTTGGTCACATTAGAAAGTATAGGTTTTCTTGGGGAATTTATCACTATTTTCAAGCTCAACAGGGTTCTTCCCATTTGCTGGTGTAAAAAGTTTACACACATAAGGGGGTTCTGGCTTTAGGGGTTAAACTCAAAAAAATCCCAGGATAAATTGTGAAAAAATTATGAGTTTGAAACATATTTGACATTAAAGTCAAAAATAAAAGAACTTGAACATAACTTTTGGTGCAGTAAATGACTTTAAAATAAGGAATTTACTTCATGAAGTGGAACACACATACATTTTCAGATCACTCTTTTCTCACTAAACACTTGGGTACTTCGAGTTTATAGAATTTGTGTGAAATTACGGACCTCTAAAACCACAAACAAACAATGCTTATTGATCTTACCAAATCATAAAAGGATCAATAGTCAGCAACACGTTGTGAGCTCCTTAATTCGCCAGTGGTGGAGAAGAGGAGGGGGTGTACCTGCAAGGTACTCCAATTCCAAAGTAAGAGACAAAGTAGAAAGAGCAAGTTCAGAGAAAGTGTGTAGAGAATATAATACATGACCCTCTAGTGAAAGAGGATATTTATAATGTGCCCCCAACACAGGGCCAACATTTACTTTGCATTGGGTTAGATCGCAAGGCCCAATGCGAGTAACTGCTAGGGCTTACATGACGTAGGAAAGACCTGCGCGTGGTCTTCATCCTGGGTTAACTGCCCCGTGATCTTTGGAAAGTGGGTAGTTTCTTGATGATGTGTCCCTGTGTGAGGGGTACGTGGAGACCGTGGGGGAGGCGTGTGAGAGCTCCTTGTGGGTGTTAATAGATTGGGCTGGGTTGGGTCGTGCCCGATGGTGGGATAGCCTTTGGCCCAGTCCAGAACACTTATATACTAATCCTAATGTAACCGTCTAGAACAATCTACTTATCAAATCGCGCCACGTTCCCAACGCCATGCAACTTTTGCCTTTGCAAACTTTACACATGTTCTTGGATTATCGTGTGATTTTATCTGCTTTGTGCCCTGTTTAATTGCATGTAGTTAGTAATATCAACATTAGAAACCTCAAATTTTACTAAGTCTAAAACTTAAGTATCCTTGGTCTTTAAAACTAATTACTTGAAAGCTCGACTAAGGTCACCATTACCCTTCGACATGAAAAATTCGTCAAAATTCTTATCTAATTCCATGGTTGCAACTGACCACTTAGACCTAGGTAAAAACCCAAGTCATCAAACAATCTTCCAAAATTGTCAAATTCTCACATCCAAAGCTTGTGTAGAAAATTCAAGGTAACAATACGTAAGGGACAAACTTAAGGTTAAGATTTGGAATAAATTTTTAAACCTACTCTTAAAGACAATATGATCATTTTCATATATAATCGATTTGACTCATGAATCTAGTGAGTCGAACAATATATAGTTCAAGTTCAACTCATTTTGTTAATAAACTTAGTTTTTCGCTCATATTCAGCTCATTTGGTTCATGAACTTAATTCAACGATTTAATTGTCGAACCGACTTTCGAACTAATTTCGAGTTGGTTTAGTTCATTGTCATCCCTAGGTGAATACTAAGATACTCTTACTCACACTAATACTTCTTTATTTTAGTGAGTAATGTGGTATTTGGATGGAATTCTAATGTAGACAAGGGTAGCTTCATGGTTCGACATGAGTTGTGTATGTTGTAGTCGAAGTTTGTTCGAGCATAATGTCAAATACATTAACTAGTAATTTAAGTTAGTATGTCAAATTGGGTCTTACTTTTAAGCCCGATTGTTAAGTTAGCTCAGTAGTCTATAAATAAACTAGTTCTCTTAAGTTGTTGAAAAAAGTTAATAGTTGGTATTCACTTGTAATTTTTAAACTCTTATTGAGTAAGTGAATATTAAAATAGTTTTAACCAATTCTATTTCTTCTTTTTCCTTCTTTTCTCACTTTTGTAAAACCTAATAGGGTTTATTGTGTTTGTTCAAAAAACTCAATCTTTTTCTCATATTTTGGTTTATTCTTGATGATATCAATTCACAACAAACTGGTGCGGTGAGCATGGAGGAGAAGATGTCATCAACAAGTATGAGATTCAGAAATTCACCGATGTGAATGATTTCAGTTTGTGGGGCTTGAAGATGCAACCCCTTCTTGTTTAATAGGATTTATTAGAAGCGTTGAAAGGATCAAAGAAGATGGATGTTGCCTTATCAGAGAAGGAGAAGACAATGACGGTTGAAAAAACCCACAGTGCCTTTTTGTTGGTGATAAGGTTCTCTAAGAGGTTTCAAAGTAGAAAACTACAACTGGTGTGTTGACGAAACTTAAAGGTTCGTACATAACGAAATCATTAGTTAATCATCTCCAACTAAAGCAAGCTTTGTATTAGTTCAAGATGAGTGAAGACAAAGCCTCGGATGAGCAATTGGATATGTTCAATAAGTTGATTCTTGATCTTGAGAATATTAAGGTTAGGATTGATAATAAAGATCAAGCGTTGTTGTTGTTGTTGTTGTGTTCTTTACCTAAGTTTCATGCTCATTTTAAAGAAACTCTCTTGTATGGAATAAATTCGTTGACCTTTGAAGATATTTAATTTTCCTTGTACTCTAAGGATTTGAACAAACGAAAGGAGCACAAGCCATCTTCTGTTAGTGAAGGTTTGCCTTTAAGAGGAAATTCTTGAAGAAAGATCGTAGGTTTGAGAAAAATAAGGGTAAAATTATACATAACTATTATGGCGGTACTGATCTTACTATTAAATGCTATCATTGTAAGAAGGAGGGTCATACAAGAAAGTATGTCCTGATCGACTGAACAATCATGGTAGAAAGGATAATGGTAATGCAGCCACTGTGCAAGATGGTTATGAATCATCTGATGTCCTGGTGGTTTCAAGAAATGACTTTAGCAAGGAGTGGATTATGGATTCAAGGTGTATTTGACACATGACTCCAAACAAAGACGTGTTTGAGGAATTGTGTGATCAGAAGGGTGGATTAGTGCTGCTTAGAAATAACAAAGCTTGCAAAATTGTAGGTATTAGATCTGTGAGATTCAAGCTATACGATGAGTCAATAAGGTTATTGAATGATGTTAGGTATGTACCTGATCTTAAGAGGAATTTGATTTCTCTTGGTGAACTTGACAAGAAAGGATGTGATTTCAAAAGAGAGTAAAGCATCCTAAGGGTAATGAAGGGATCGAAGGGAGTCTTGAGAGGCATGAAGAAACAAGGCTTATACACCCTTGAGGTTGAGGTTATAAGTGGTTCAGTAGATGTGGCATCCATGAAAATTGTGTCTAAGATTGAGCTATGGAACAAGAGACTTAGCCATATCAGTGAAAGAGGCCTAGTTGAATTGTCGAAACAAAATCAGCTGGGTGATGACAAGGTCAAAAAACTAGAGTTTTGTGAACCTTGTGTATTTGGTAAATCTTGTAGAATGAAGTTTAACAAAGATAAACAAATAACACATGAATCCCTTAATTACATTCATGTTGATCTTTGGACGCCTGCAAGGAATCTTTCACACTTAGGTGCAAATTATTTTCTATCCATAGTTGATGATTACTCCAGAAAGTTATGGAATTCGTCCAGAAGACTAATGATGAAACTTTTGAAAAGTTCAAAAGTTGGAAGACTTTGGTCGAAAACCAAATTGGCAGGAAGGTCAAGAGGTTAAGGACCGACAATGGTCTTGAATTTTACAATGAAGCTTTCGACAGCTATTATGTTGCGTATGGTAACTACTAGAGGGACTCCCCAACAAAATGATTTGGCTAAAAGGTTTACTAGAACCATTATGGAAAGGGTGAGGTGCATGTTGGTAAGTGCAATATTGAAGAAGGTGTTTTGGACAGAAGCTTCTGCGACTGTAGTATACTTGATAAATAGGTTTCCCTCGACAGCCTTGGAAATGAAGACACCTAAAGAAGTATGGTTGGAACATCCACCTATTCTCGATAGACTTAGAGTATTTGGTTGTTTAACATATGCTCATATTAGGAAAGACAGGGTTGAACCTAGAGCTCTAAGATGTATGTTCCTTTGATACCCAGAAGGAGTTAAAGCTTATAGGTTGTGGTGCTTGGAGCCAGATCATAGGATGTGTATCACAAGTCGAGATGTAGTTTTCAATGAAGCTGAGATGGCTTTCAAGAAAACTGATGACATTGGTCGAAGTTTGAAGATCTCTAAAAAAGAGCTAGAACAGGAAGAGGTTCTTGTTGAGGTGGAACATAATGATGTTGAATTGCATAACCCAGATGAAGTCAAAGAAGAATATCAAGTTGCTGATGAAGATGAGGAGATTGATAATGACTACCTGCTGTCAAGAGAGAGGTCAAAAAGAGTCATCAAGCCACCTTGTAGACCTGGTTCTGCAGATCTTATAGCTTATGCCTTAATCTCTGCAAGTGAGATTCTAGACAAAGAACCTAGAGACTATAAGGAAGTTATGAGGAATCGAGACAAGACTGAATAGCTAAAAGACATGGATGATAAGATGGAATCTCTTCATGATAATAACACTTAGGAGTTTATCGAGAAACCTGCAAGGGCCAGGTTAGTCAATTGTAAATAGATCTTCGAGGTTAAGAAAGGAATCAAAGGAGTGATGTTGAAGCATTTTAAGGCAAGGTTGACTGTTAAGGGTTCACTTATAAATAAGGTATATACTTCAATAATGTGTTCTCACTTGTTGTAAAGCATAAATCCATTAGAATGTTGTTAGCGATGGTGGCAAAGTTCGACCTAGAACTTGAATAAATGGATGCAAAGACAACCTTCTTGTATAGTGATCTAGATGAAACAATCATGATGAGACAATCTGAAGGGTATGCAGAAAAGGGAAAGGAAAGTTATGTGTGCAAGCTGAATAGATTCTTGTATGGCCTGAAACAATCTCTTCGACAATGGAATAGGAGATTCAACAAGTTCATGGCACACATTGGTTTCACTAGGAGCCATTTCGACCACTTTGTTTACTTCAGATTTAGACATGGAAATTCACCAGTTATTTTGTTGCTTTCTGTGGATGACATCCTCATAGCAAGTAACAATGTCGAAGATGTTATGAAGGTGAAGGTTGAACTCGATAAGGAGTTCGACATGAAGGGCCTTGGAGCTGCCTCTAGAATTCTTGGGATTGACATGAAGGATCTGGGAGCTGCCTCCAAAATTCTTGGGATTGACATTCAGAGAGATAGAAATCAGTTGAGATTATGCTTATCTCAATAAACATACCTAAAGAAGATTCTCGACAAGTTTGGTATGTCGAATTCAAAACCTGTTCTAACACTGATTGATCATTAGTACAAGCCGAGTGCGACTCAAAGTCCTAGTACTGAAGTCGAAAGAGCTTATATGAATAGCATTCTATATGCTAGTATAGTAGGTTATTTGATGTATGTTATAGTTTGCACGAGGCCAAACATAGCATACAGAGTGAGCCTTGTAACCAAGTATATGGTGAATCCTGAGAAGGCACACTGACAAGCATTATAGTGGATTCTTAGGTACATAAATGAGTCTCTGATCCGAGTCCTGATTTATGGTGGACCCGTGGTGATGATAGCAAAGTCGAAATCGAAGGATTTGTCGACTCTGATTGTGCAGGTTGTATGGATTCTAGAAAACCTATTTTCGGATATGTGTTCACTATGTTTGGCATAACAATCAGTTGGAAAGTAACATTTTAGAAGGTTGTTTCCTTATCAACCAATGAAGCAGAGTATATCGCCCTCACTGAAGCTGTGAAATAAGCATTATGGATTGAAGGTTTTGCTAACGAGCTTAAACTTTAAGGTCAAGTTATCGCTGTTAAATGTGATAGTCAAAATGTAATACACCTATCAAAGAATTCAACATATCATGTGCGAACCAAGCACATTGATATGAGGTTGCACTTTGTCGGAGAGATAATCGAACGTGGAGAAGTCCAAGTGCTGAAGGTTTCGACTAATGATAATGTTGTTGATATAATCACCAAGACATTGTCAAGTAACAAAATTTTCCATTGTATGCAGTTGATAAAGTTGCATGATGAAAATTAGTTTGTTCCCTTATTATAGAGTTTGTTCCAAGGTGGAGATTTATGGTATTTGGGTTGAACTCTAGTGTCGACAAAAGTAGCTTCATGGTTTGACAAGAGTTGTGTATGTTGTAGTTGAAGTCTGTTCGAGCATAATGTTGAAATATCTTAAATTGTAATTTAAGTTAGTATGTCGAATTGAGTCTTACTTCTAAGTCCAATTGTTAAGTTAGCTTATATCCTAAGTTAGCTTAATAGTCTATAAATAGATTAGTTGAAACTTTTACTCAAATAACCAATTTTTTTTAAATAAATACATAAACCAACCCACTTTTCCAAACTAACCCACTTTCAAAAAAAATAATAATTCAACAAAGAGAAGTCACCAATACAATTGGCGGTAGTGTACAAATACATAAGAGCAGACGTTAATCCAATTGGCGACAATGTACATTCTCTATCCTCTTTGTTTGTACACTATCACCAATTGAATTGACGACTGCTCTTAAGTGTTTATACACTGTCGCCAATTGGATTGACGACTCCTCTTTATTGATTTTTTTTTTGAAAGTGAGTTAGTTTGGAAGATAAGTGGAAAAGTGAGTTAGTTTGAAATTTTATTTGAAAAAGTTAGTTATTTGAGTAAAGTTTTCAGATTAGTTCTCTCAAGTTGTTGAGAGAGGTTAATTGTTGGTATTTATTTGTAAATTTTGAACCCTTATTGAATAAGTGAATAGTAAAATAATTTTGACCAATTCTTCTTCTTTTTCATTCTTTTCTTTCTTTTGTAAAACATAATAGAGTTTTTTTGTTTGTTCAAAAAATTTAATTTTTTCTCGTATTTTAATTTATTTTTGACGACATCAATCTACAATCGACTAATTATATATCGTTGTACACATATTCATTTTTGCAAATTTTAATGTCATAGCTCTTTTTAATAAGTACACATTACATATATTCCCTAAATAATTTATATAAACCATCAAATTGTTAATCACAACCGTTAGACCTTTATCTTAATTATATTTAAAAATATATTTGTGTTGTAATATGCTGATAGTTTAAAACGTTTTAGATAAAAATTGCATGTCAATTAAATTTTAATAATTTATGTTTTGAGGTAACATGTCAAGATCTTTAACAAAAATTGTTATGTATATAATTTTGATTTTGTAAAATTAATAATGCATGTCAATATCTAATCGTTGTCTTCTTAAAATTTAAAAAAAAAAAAAAAAAACAGTTTTACATTAGGCACACGCTAGGTCTGTGATAAAAGTATAAGTCATAAACTTGTCACGCTACTTTCCTTGCTGTGCGGTCCATTTCACATTTCATATGCGGCAAGGCAATGGAGGAAGAATGATTAACCTACCCGAAAAAATAAAAAAGGAAACAACATCATGGGACACAATTATAGTTGTGGTTGTTTTTGGTTGTCTAAATTAAAAACAAACCTAACTTCGAATTTATGGTTTTTTAGTGAATGTCAACCTCCCCAATATAAGTGAACTAACTTTTTTTTACTAACAATTGTCAATAGTTTTGAGATATTTTCTAATTTAGTTACTTAACATGCTTGCAAATTGATCCATGAAATTTAAATATTGATAAAATTTTGAACTTTTGATCACTATATATATTATGATTCGTTCACATAAGATATACATATAAAAGTTTTACACCAAGTGTCAAACATTAATAAAAATAATTTAAACTGTCGTATAAATTATATATATATATATATATATATATATATATATATATATATATATATATATATATATATATATATATATATATATATATATATATATATATATATATATATATATATATATATATATATATATATATATATATATATATATATATATATATATATATAAATTGGGTGGTTATAATTCAACCCTGATGAAATTGAGTTACTTAAATTTTATGAAATAAAACTAACTTGAAGATGGGTTAAAAGGACAATATTTGTAATATCTTTCTCATGTTTGATTTGGGTTGACCGACTCTTAAAAACCGTCAAATGACAATATTTATAACATCTATTGACATTTGTCTTTGGAGACCACAATCTCATAGAGGGTTAAAAGGACTCTACATTATGAGATGTATATCCCTAAATGCACACAAGTTCATAGTTGGTTGACTCCTACAGACCTTCAAATGATAAAGCTTATAAGACCCTTCAAGATTTGTCCATAGAGATTGTTATCTCATAAAAGGTTCTAGGACCTATGAACCATACTCATAATATAAAGTCTAAGAGTAATTTCAACAAAGGTACACAACATTCTAATTAAGATCCTAAATTTCACATTCATAGTCTCTACTATTTTGGTTGTCGAAGTGTTTGTAAGTACATCATCATCATTGCAATCAACAAAGAACAAACGCCATCAAGAAGTGCATCTTCATCATTATTATCATAACCACTTGAAGATAAAGTTCATTATGTATCATTTGGTGTTTTCTGTAGAAAATGTATTCAAAGTTTACATTCTGTCTCTAATTTGATGGTGAACTCGCAATGAACACGAGTCGTGCTTGCAATCGCTAGAAACAACTGATCGTGACATGTCATTGCATTGAAGTAATTAGAATAATACTAAAACCACAAGATAGCTTGATTGGTTTGCCTTCCCTCTTAAGGTTCTCGTATAACCCTAGCGAGCAAGGGTTCCTTCCTGATGCATGAAGATCCTTGAGGTTCCACTATCTAACAAAGAAACAAATGATCTCCTTAGGGATATCTTGATAGTCATTCAAAGGCAATCAAAGGTCATCAAATAGAATAATGTTTGCTTGGTGTGAGTCGAGGTAGGTGAAACGCCCTCCAATGACACCCACTAAAACCTTGGAAACAGAAAATGGTGTAACATACCAAGTCTAATAAAGTGTTTTCTTTGCGCTAGAGACTCAAAGACTGCGTCTCCGAGGCCTAACATGACAAACATGGTCACCACAAGTCTAAATAACCCTCAAGATGAAGACATTTTCCAATTGGGCCCACCAAGCTTTGTAAACGATATGATGGGAAACACAAAAGCTCAAACTCTTCCCCATATAGGTGTGGAAAATACAACTCACAAGATGATTCCCTTTTCCACCAGAATCGTCACTCCTTTTTTTAGAAAGACGCTGATAAGAAGAAGCATTAGCTCAGAGGTACACATTCACATCTTAAATCAAATAATGACTTGTTTCCAAGGGTCTTAAAGAACCCTTGACGATAGGATAATATGCTAGAAAAATAGAGCATAAGAATCACATGGAGATATTGAATATCATTCTTCCATTCTGACACGCGAAGGGATTACCGTAGTGTAAGTTATTTGTACTTGCCTTAAATAGGGAGTAATGGTGTGCTTCAAAGGCACGATCTTCGAATCCACAACCTCATAGGTCAATTTATGTAGATGCTTTATTCCCCACTTCACTACCTCAAGGAGACAAATGAAATTTGTGGAGAGCCTTAAGGCCATAAGTCAGAATAAAGAAAGGCCCTTACGAATCTACATCGTTATAGTTTGGTTTGCATACAAAAAGGTTAAAAGATACCTTATACTTCAAAGACTATAAGAAGGTACCAATTTCTCAGACAATATATGAATAGAGGAACCAAGGGACTTAAACGATTATCTCGAGTAAACAAAACACTTTATCTAGCACAAAGAAGTTTTATAAGTAAATAAGTTTATCTACTACAACCCATAAAAGATGAAAGTTGAAAATAAAATGAAGGATAACAATGTACCAACTACCTTGAGGTATAAGGAATACACCTCACCTTAAATTCCTTTAGAGAGTGTATCCTGCAAGAGTGCACCAATGCAGAGTTTCACGAGGAAGGAGTATAATTCTCCAAGAAGGCTCGAAGTATCATAAGGGTGGACAAGGACAAATATTTCCATTTAAATATAAGCCACAAATATAATGAGGAAGAGTGCGTCCAATCAAAGGACACGATTAAAACCTAATTCAGAGATGAAGTTATTCATGTTCACACCGGGGGGGGGGGTAAGGAAAAGGATATAAACGTCTGAATCTTCACCAGGAAAAAGTTAAGTGATTAAATTATAAATAAATAAAATTTCATGAGTAATTGAAAAGATTAAAATTAAATATATATTTCAATTAAATACAAGTCCCATTTTCCTCCAATTTTATCTATTGCAAAGTAGAAAATGATATCTTTTGTAGAGGTCCAAATGGATTAACTCACCAACTCTCAAACATTTAAGTAATATATAATGCATCTTACTATGATATGGCAAGGTTGTTGGACTAGTACCTAATCTAACTTAACCCATTCCCTCTCATGGAAGACGCGGTGAGTCATGAAACAATTGAAGTATTGGTTGGAATAATCCCACTTCTAATATGACAGGATGACTCATCCTAATCGTTCCTTGAACATGTCATACCCGAGAGATGTGTAGTCCATTTTGTAGGCGTAAGAAACAATCTCCCCGTTAGCTTCTCCTCAAAGTTTGTGTCCATAAATATTCAACTTAGCAATTGAGCAACCATTCACTTTTTACATATCATAACTAAATACTCTCTTATTTAACTTACTGAAAGCAATGAAACATCTATTATACTCACCCTAAGTACACATGTGATTTTCTTGATAAAATGTGATCCTTAAATGCAAAAAGAAAGCATATGGAAGGAAAATGATGAAAATGGAAAACCATGGGTCATGTATTTAAATAGTGTAGTTTTCCTTATAAACCGAGCAGGATCATCATAGTGCAGCCTATAAGGTCATAAACATCATTATAAGGAAAACAAACGTTATTGGTTCTTATTGAAAGCATGCAAGTAGACTAAGAAATCATATGACTTGGTCATTTCCAATACATTTTCACCACTGTATCACATTGAACGTACCACAAATACCAAAATCCAATTGTTTCTCTTACATAAGTCATGACTTCAATATCCTAAAACATCACTAATAAAACCTACTTCGACCCTTAATCACACCACCTTTACATGATTTGTGCTTGAGGGACCATAGACTAGAATATCCTACATTAATCACATCATCCTTAAAAATTTCATGCTTGAGGAATTATGGATTGCCTTAATCACATAGCCAACACATGCCCCGTGCTTGAGGGACCATGGAATGGGATGTACTACCTTAATAATATCTCTCTCACATACCTCATATTTGAGGGACTATGGATTTAGATATTTTTGATAGAGGTTAAAAGGGCTCCGTCCACCAACTCTTCAATATTTTAGTAATGGGGAGAGTATCTTAGTAGGAGATGGCAAGGTCGTTTGGCTAGTACCTGATCTAGCCCAACCTCTCCCTTTTGTCGAAAACGTGATGGGCCATGTCCTAAGCAAGTTGAATAAGAATCATGTATTAGTGGGACTGAACCACTTCCAACATAACAGGGTGACTCATCCTAGTTGTTTCTTGAATGTGTCATATCCATGAGATATGTAGCATTTTTCGTAAATGTAAGAATTGTTATCCTTATTGGCTTCTCTATTATAGTTCACGTTTATAAATACTCAGTTGGACAGTTCTGTAAATCATTTTCTTTTTAAAGTTGCAATGCCTTTTCCTCTTGGATTTATTTTTTGATTGCTTATCTTTTAGCTGTTGGTTTTGTTTATATCATTATTAAGTCTTCTCGCCAATTTTGCATCTTAGGGATGATTTTTAAATCCATCTTTACGGATGCTTAAATCAAAGTATTTGGTTATAGTTTAAGACATATGCTTGAATACAATTTGTTGAGTTTTTGGATCAAGAACTATATTTAAGAATGGTTTAAGTCATGACAATCAGAATCTCAAATACCCTTTATATTTTGCAAAAATTGAGATTCCAATATTGTGATTCAAATAACACTATTATATGGCTCGAATTAGGATTACTGAGAGCCCATTACCTATTTTCACGTTGTCGTGATTCAAATCATATCATCCATTTAAATGTAGGTTTTGTTAGATTGAAACTACATATTCTCTTATGGTTGATTAAGACTCAAAACTATAGTCTTAGAATTTTACTCTATAATTAATTTGTAGACTTATACATCTAATGTGAGTTGATCATTATTTGATATACCATTTTATTTAATTATTTGCTTTTCTAATTTGATTTCGATATTTTTATAACGATTAATGTATTTTTTTTATATATATATACCATCCTATAAGCATAATTGACTTTATACACATTTTTCTTTTACTACACAAGTTGTTTTCAAACTCTTATAAAATTTTCAAACTAATCATATTTTCAAATCATTCAAATTATTTTTGGGAGGTATATTCGCTCTCTTTAGACCGTTGAATTCTCGTATTCTATGCCAATAATTGGTCTCGGAGTTGGTCTTTTGATCAGGTGTTAGCGACTCAAAAGTTAAGAATATGGGAAACGAAGATCCGAAGGGAGCGCATAGTAGAGCCCAAATTTTCAAAGGGGAAAATTATGTTTATCAGAAAGACAATATGTACGTACACTTGATGTTCGTAGAAAAAACTCTTTGGGTAACAATCACCGAAGGACCTTTTATTCCCAAAACAAAGTCGATGGTTGTGTTAAACTCCCAAAAGATTGGTCAGATGATGAAACCAAAAAGGCATCTTATGATTTAAAGGCGAAAAATATACTTATCTTTGAATTAAGTTTTAAAGTACATTACTATGTATCACATCATAAGAATGCACAATGAATGTTGAATAATCTTCGAGTCCTTTACGAGGGGCTTGAATACGTTAAGTATTATAAGATTAATACATTAACTGAGGAGTATGAGCTTTTTTGTATAGAATTCAGTGAAAGTGTGGAATCCATGTAGAATCATTTTCCCCATTTTATCAACAAGTTAGAAATTTTGGGAAGGTCCCTTTCTTACAAAGATTGTCCTAAAAAATTTTAAGATCTATGTTCAGGCAATGACAACTACAAGTTATAACCATTAAGGAATCAAATGATCTCGATAATTTGACAAAATTGTTTGTAAAGCTAACCAAGCATGATAATAAATAGAAATAGATCATAGAAAGCGAAGTAAATGCGAAAAATAAAGAAAGTGTTAAAGAAAATAATCAGGATAGTTCCTTGAAAGTTTTATCGTCAAAGACAAAGATAATAGAGGATGATAGTGATAGTTCTAACAAAGACTTTTTCAAATAAGAAGATATGGGGGGTTATTCGTCAAGTGCTATAATCATATAAAGAAGCACAAGCTCAAACATTCCGAAAAAAATTGATCAACTTTAAGAAGACACATCTGCATAAGAACGAAACTAATAAAAAGGAAGAATATTTTAATGCTACCTATTCTGGACTGCACCTGTGACGGACCCAGCGTCGAGCACAATCCGACCCATTCCTATGTCAAGGATGACCCAAAATGCTGGCCTAACCCATTGGGGCAAGTAGAAATCACATTCCCCACGCGCTCCTCACTTGAAGACGTGTCACCGTCTGACTCGCACACCTTGTGGAATCATTCTGTCCTTCGAAATAGGCAAGTCCGTCCACTAACCGGAGATGCGGAGCGGTTGACCCATGACGATGAGCACGAGCTGCTCATCCCTGCATCTACGTAGGAATCCTGACAGTCATCCATTGTGGGTTTGGACATTCAGCCCATAACAGAGACCATTGACCCAACACTAGAGGCTCTATATAAAAACCATCCTCTGTAGAAGGGTCAGGTATTCTATTCTTTAACTCTTTCTTGCTACCTCTTCACCCGAAATAACTTAAGCATCAGAGTGTTTGCTGGTACACCCCATTTTCTTGTCGACCGTTACTGCTGCAGACGTGTTGCTAGTCACACATTTTAATCGACAAATTAGATCAGTGGCGTCATTTGTGGGAAACTTGTAACCCCGTCTTTTCTTTCCTTGAAACTAAGATACCAAAACATAAAACTTAAAAAACCAATCATGGTCGATCAACACAATAACAACGGTCACGAAACCATCCTCTCTCTCGTCCATGACACCGACAACAACAATGATATACCAATTTTGGAGGAATATACTCTAATGATATGCCAATTTGCGACATCAGGGAAACGCCCAATTTTTGAGGCACGATGACCTCGTGGCGCCTCACTAAGGAAGATAGAAGAGGAAAAAAGACAAGCTCTGTGAGTCTCGGGAGTTCAAAGGACATGTTGGCCATTTTTCCGAGCACACACTTCTAACCGCCTCTCGCGACCGTATTATATCTAAGTGCACAAACTCAGAATTCCTCCAGGCCGGAGTCTGTTTTCCCAAGAAAATGCCTCCCAAGCCTACCACAGAGAGGACCAAGTATTTCTGCTTACACAAAAGCCACGGGCATGTCACAGTGCATCCACCTCAAGGATGTGATTGGAATCCTCATCAGGGACGGGCACCCGAAGCAGTACACCAAGAGGAGATAAGCTCCTCGACCAGATGCCCAAGAAGCAAAGAAGGTCGAGGAGGGGAAGCCACCCTCTGATGACACCTTCAACTTGCATATTACCATTTCTATCTCCTGGACCGAGGACTTCTACGTCCCCGACGGGGCCAAAAACCCTTCCATTTTTCGGTACACGACACATGAGAAACCTTCCCCACCGCCTTGTTCATATCTGGCAGAGGATTCAACAAACTCATCGTAGGGTCGGTGAAAAGGAAGTCCTAGCAACTCATCGATGCAATCTCGAACGAAAACTCCACCCTGGACAAAGGTCGGGGAAGCTCAATCCCTATCGCATTTTATCGCGAAAAGCTCCTCGGGGGAAGCCCCCAACTTCAGCATCCCTTTGCTCGTGAGAGCATAAGTAGAGGACTTTGACGTTTGCCACATTCTGGTCGACCAGTGAAGCTCGATCTACATCATGTACTCTCAATTGTTTCTGAAGTTGCAGCTCTGCAAAATGCATTTGACGGCCTACGTGGGCTCTGATCTGCAGGGCTTCAACAGCGCTAGCACAAAGTGATGGGGTTACGTCAAACTAATCCTCACATTCAGAACGTATGAAACCACCAAGTCGGTTAAATTCCAGTTCTAGGTCGTAGATTTCCCTTCTCTATACCAGTGCATCCTGGAGAGACCAGCTCGGGTTGAACTGATCGTCGTGCCATCCACTGTTCATTTAAAGATGAAGTATTACACGACTAAGGGTCATGTCACCACCCTCCACGGAGACATAGAAGCTGCGAGGATATGCTTTGAAGTGGCCTCGAAGGGGTATAACACCATCTACACGCCGCCTAAAACTGCCAGCAAGTAGGCTCGACCCAGTACCTTAGAAGAGCCAAAGCCAATGCCCCACGTTGACTTGGTCGACCTAGACAATCACCTTACAAAGGATGGCTTAAAGGAGTAGTAGAAGAAAGAGAAAGGAGTCCAACTAGCAGCAGATATCTCCCTGATGTCAGATGTCAACGAGGAGCCTGCCCATCCTAAGCGCCCTATTCTTGAAGGAGAGTTCTAAGTTATCCTCCTCTATAGTGACTCAAACAAAGGAGTGAAGATTTGCACCGACCTCCCCGACCTCGCAAGAAAGCAACTGAAAGCATACTTCCCAACCTCGCAAGGAAGCAGCTAAAAGCCTACTTAAGAGAAAATGCAAACTTATTCGCATGGAGCACTACTTATATGCCCTGAATGGACCCCTACGTGGCCTGCCACCAGCTGACAATTGACCCTGCCGCTAGGACTGTAGTACAACGTAGGCATAGGCAGTCTTCTGAAAAAGCGGAAGCTGTTGAAAAAGCTGTCAAAGACCTCTTAAGGAAAATTTTATTTCAAAAGCCCAGTACACAACCTGGATTTCAAATGTTGTACTAGTTAAAAAGTCTAATGGAAAATGGAGAATGTGTGTTGATTATACTAATCTTAATAGGGCTTTCCCTAAAGATGGTTACCCCTTACATAACATAGATAAACTAGTTGATAACTCTACAGATTTCAAATTACTATCTTTTATGGACGCGTATTCAAGGTATAACAAAATCCCCATGGAAAAAGGGGACAAAAAATACATGACCTTCATGACTGAGTCGGGCAACTACTACTACAACGTAATGCCTTTCGACTTGAAGAACACCGACGCTGCCTATCAACAAATGATGAAAAAAAGTCTTCTGAGGTGAGATTAGAGACATGCTCGAAGTCTACATGGAAGAAATGATCGTGAAATCCCAAGAGGAATCTGACCACATGCTTCACCTGAAAAGAGTATTTGACCAAGCGAGGAGATGCAAGATGAGATTTAATCCAGAAAAATGCACCTCCAACGCTCGAGCAGGTAAGTTTCTCGGCTTCTATCTAACGGAATGAGGAATCAAAGCGAACCCCGACAAATGTAGAGCCTTATCCTAATTCCCGATGCCAAACTTGAAGAAATCAATTCAATTCCTAAATGGGATGCTCACCTCTTTATCCCGCTTTGTAGCCAAATTCCGCCCATCATGCACTTCCTCTTTTCAAACATCTACGCAGGGAATCAACATTCAAATGGACTGAGAAGTTCGAACAAGCCCTTCTCCACCTCAAACGAGCTCTTTCACAACCACTGGTCCTCTTGCGACCAGACAACCAGGAGAATTTCTACCTCTACCTCGCCGCCACAGTCGAGATCGTCAATGCGACTCTCATTAGGGAGACCCCCGAGGGGCAGAAACCCATATACTTCACTAGAAATGCCCTACAAGGACCAAAACTCAGATACCAGCTGATTGAAAAGGTAGCGCTAACTCTCATCAATGCGGAGAGGAGATTGAGACACTACTTCCTAGCCCACACGATCATGGTGCAAAATGACCAGTCCGTAAAGCAGCTGCTCGATCGTCCCAACATGACTGTCAGAATGCTCAAATAGTCATTGAAACTCTCTAAAATTGACATCCAGTATGAGAGAATAAAGGACCTTAAAGCTCAAGTATTGGCCGACTTCGTGGCAGAAATGACCACGTTGGCCTCCCCGACAAGTGGAACCTACAAGTGGACCATCTTCATGGACGGAGCCTCCAGCTAGACAAGAAGCAGAACATGCATCATACTTGAAAACAAGGAGGGTCACTACAAGAAAAACGATGGATTGCGATGGTTATTTTGGCAGGTTACGACGGTTAAAACCACCACCAATTACATTCTACGACAGTTGTAGTGCCGTCGCAGAAACGTGTGTCCCCAGGCTGTTTAGCGACGGTTGAAAAAACCGTCACACACAACCGTCATTATATTTCATGACGGGCTTGAACTGACCTAAACTGGAGATAACGACGGTTAAAGACCGTTGTTACTAGCCTTTTGATTTTTATTTTCATTGTTGATTGTGACGGTTTAAAACTGTTCGTGAACTCTATTTCACGATTGGTTGGAACTGACATAAATTGGAAATGACAACAGTTAAATACTGTCGTGAATATCCTTTTAATTTTTGTTACCATTATTGATTTTGACGGTTTAAAACTGTCGTGAATGTGATATCTTGACGGTTTATTATTAATTTTTATATATTGCATTATATTGTTTTATAATATATTCTTTTATTTAAATTACTATCTACTAAAATAGTTATATTATTTTTTCTTTAAATTATTTATACAATAATATTTTTATTTATAGTTTTTTTAAAAAAAAATTTCTATCGCTTTTTAGCGTAGTAAAATTAATTCTAAAACTTAATATCAAATAAACATTATAATATCGAAACTTAGTTTCATAATCATGTAAAATGAAAGTTCCATAATCATGTTATGTAATACAAAAATCCGAAAACATATCAAATTATAATCTTATAACAATAAGTATCATTGTGCCAAAAATGAATAAGAAGGTTCATAATCTAGAAAGTATGTCATTATGGAATTCGGTAGCTAGACTCAGATGAACGTCTACCATCAGTAGGTGATTCCAATCCCTGGAAAAAAATTGTATTAAAATAATATTCTTTAAAATAATACTCCGAAGTTTTAACTTTAAATTTATCAAAATAATATACCTGTCTTCCACTAGAATTTTGCATTTGCATTAAGACTTCAATTTCTTCTTTCATAGCATTGTCTCTTTGCTTTAAGAATGTGATTGCCTCCATCAATTCATCAATTTTTGATTTTTTTTTCTTTAAGTGCAATAATTTCTTGCTGCATTTCCTTTATTTTTTCATTTTCTGCAGAAGATGTTGATCTTGTAGATCTATTAATATGAGATGGCGTAACTCCAAATCCCATACTACGAACATATTCATGTTGTTCTTTTCCAAATACTTTCTGAAATGCCTCATTTTCAGACACATAATCCTTAATTGCAGCTTGTAACTTTTCCTGCACATGAAAAAGAGTAAATTGAGCAAGTAAACTTAACTTAACTTTTTAATCTAGCTAATAAAAAAATTTCTACGTCTTAAGGGGAAACAATCACTCAACTCAAGCCGCCGAGGTTAGTTGTCGGCCTCCACAAACCGTCGAAGGGGGAGAACGTATCACTGTCTAAGCATCCTAACTCTCTCTCACGTTTTCTCTCTTAATATCTCATCTTCATTTTCGTTTTCTTCTTAGAATCAACCATGTTTTTGGCTAAAGCATTTGGACGGACATTCTTTGCTGCTACTGCCAGATCAAAACATTGTTCCACTACAGCTGCTGCTGCCGGTGGCAGTGTAGTATGTAACCCTCTTCCGGACTTCTTTGAGGCAGACAAGAGCCTTGAAAATGATAAACCAGTTGTCTATGGTCGGAGTTGGAAGGCTTCTGAATTGCGTCTGAAATCTTGGGATGACCTTCATAAACTGTGGTATGTGTTGTTAAAGGAAAAGAACATGTTGATGACTCAAGTCAAATGCTTCATTCTCAGAACTTGCGTTTTTATAACCTAGAGCGCTTACCTAAGGTTCGAAAGTCAATGTGTCGCATCAAACACGTGCTTACCGAGAGAGCAATTGAAGAACCAGATCCTAGGAGGTCTGATGAGATGAAGAAAATGATAAATGGTCTTTGATGACTTAAAAGGATATGTTTTTCGTCGCGTTGTTGGGTATGCTGTAAGAATAGGACACCTACTTTCTTTCATGGATGTTAGAAATTTGTTGACCAAGGCAATGTGTTCTAATACATGATTTACTTAAAGTTTTGCCTGTTTAGAATTCAAACTTTGTTTTGTGTGACCTAGCCAACTTCCTTTGACAGCAGCCAGTCGACGATTGTATGCAGTCTGGAAAAGATTCTTGGCTAGTCCCCCCTTTTCCTCCACCTAAGTACAATATAGATAAGAGTAAGGAAGATAAAAACATTCGGGGAAAGTAAAAAAGGATAAAATAAATGCAAGTTTCTGCAGTTAGTGATTGCAAAGTGACTATCGTATTGAAAATCCTACCCATCCGCAATGTATTATGATAGTAAAATTTGAAACTGAATCCCCAATAAGAAATAAAGATTAAATGTGGCAAAGATGAAAATGTTGATGTGGATTAGTCTACACACCTTTTTTACAACTCCATCTCGAATACGATCAATAATAGCTGGTACCGCTGTCATAAGGGTGGGCTTTAAGACAGTTACATCTCCCTTGGTTCCTTTCTTGATTTTATTGGATGTGTCGGTCAAAGTCATAGGAGTGCCGTAACCAATTGCAACACCTGCAGCCAGCATAACAGACTGGACAACCACGGTAATTTAGAGACAGAATCAACTACTTTGATGATTAAGACTTAAAGGCTAAAAGAATCACCTCTGCTGCCATTTCAAAAACATGAGCAAGAGGCAAGTATGCCAAGTACACGTCCTCGCTACCCAGATTTGGAATCACTGTCATAACAACTGCTGTAGTGGCTACAATGTTCCCGTGCGTAATCATGACACCCTAAACAACAACTAAAAGTTAACATCTTATCAAATCAAAGGGAAACAAGTACATAATGACTTAATATGGTTCTTATGCATACATATATTACTGCTTAAAAATGTATAGAGAATAAAGCCATACCAAATATAAAGTTAGTATTCAACTACTCATAGTTCTGAGTTCTTTAGTAGTTAGTCATTAGGTTGATGAGAAAATAAATAAACATGAATTTGGACAACATTTCACAAACATGCAGCAAATCTCAAAATACAAATAAGAGATTATGCATGCATAGACACAAATGAAGCCCTTTAACAAAACTTGAAGAAGTAACAAACCTTTGGCAGACCCGTGCTACCATTTGTATACATGACAACAACAACAACATTCTTGGAAGGCAAGCTTGGTTCGACAGGACTTTCTTTCCCAAGCTTCTCAACTTCACCAAAAGATGCAATCGTATAGTTGCTCAAACCTTCAGAAAAAGCAGTTTCAGTTGTAAGATTTTTAAGTTGTTAGCATTACTGTAGTCAAGAGCCACTCGACAATTGATCTGTATCATCTTTGAATCAAATAGGACAAAAAAATTAAACTAAATTCTACTGTTTTATGCCCCATTTCCCTGGATTCTGCTAACACTCAAAGTCTAGAAGCTTAGTTCTTTCTTCATTTTAAATTCTAGACTATCACAAAGATTAGACAATACAGATAGAACAATTGTGAAACTGGATGAAAAATACACAAATAACCATTATTGGTATTTGGTAAAACTAAGAGATATATACTACGGGCATATAACAAGTTTGACATCTCCTAATGCATCTGAGGTAATAAATAGTATCATTCCGGTTAGTATTTCAAGTGGGTATTTTCAATTTTCTCATCAATCGAAACTAGGTATTCTACATTGAAAAATGAAATGAAATACACAAACATTATAAGCAAAGGTTAAACTTCTATTGGATAACTCTTATAACAGAGAGTTGAAGCTCATATCAGATAATATACAAGTGAAGAAGTGAAATGGGATCATAATTTTCATATGAGCGACACTAATACATACCTTTCAAGAATCTGATATGGATCAACGACAAGCTCAAGCTTTCCATCAAGCCATATAGAGTAGCGGGCATTTGGAGCCATTCTATGCAATAGGAGCTTTGGAATCTGTGGAAAAACTAGTAAGTTACAAGTACATAGTAGTAAAGTACAACTTGGCAAACAGTAAAAAAAAGTGAGTGATACTTTGCAATTCAAATTCATACTTAAAAAAGCTAATATTATATTTTGAATTAAAAAAAAACATCATAATGCGTAGACTATACGATCTAGCTAATATTATATCTATTGATCTAAGTCTTTTTTCCCTTTCCATTTCCTTCCCGTGTTTTGATAAGGCTTAAAGAAAACTCCATTGTAGGTTACAGAAAGACAAAAATGACAACAAGATCGCATCATTAAAAAACTTAGCAACAAATATTACTAACAACATGTATGCTAATATCTAGTTCACACTAATATCGTGACAATGCTTGCTGACATATAATTCAGACCTTCCCTATATGTCTTGCATCTGTATAAGGAAGATTATGTGCGACAATAATTCTCCACAAATCAATCTTCTTGCTGGTTCCCAGACTGCCAGAACTCGTCAAATACTTTTTTGTTTCTTCATCTACAAACATAAGGAAGCATACAGTCTGCTTTGAATACTCACTTACGTTTTTTTGGCTCATTTATCTCATCAAAATTTCCTAAACAAAAGATTTAATTCATCAGGAAAGTACAAGATTAAACAATTCAATGAAAGCAGAAATAACAAAATATAGACCAAATACGGCTGACACAATAAGTATGAATTCTTTCCCAGGCTGTCGGTGTGTTGCAGCAGTTGTCTGAATCAAAGTGGGTTGCAGGCTCTTCTTTGGCTGCATTACTTCATTCCAGATTCTTGCCTAATGTTGGCATTTTTCCTCCGCTTGGTCGTCTCCGAGGCAGCATAAACATCCTTTTGCACAGAAGTAGTTATTTTCAAGATACCAACTTCCAACACCTACATTAGTTTTGGTGAAGCTATGATTGAGGACTTGAGTTCACAGCTACCAACTCAGGCAACAGAACAGTTCAAGGCTTCTAATTTGAGTTGTGTCAGAGCGAAGCCAGAATCCTTTCGTATTGCTCCAGAAGACGAATATGTAGACGAGACTGGTGTTGATCCTAAGGATATCGAGTTGGTAGTGACTCAAGCTGGTGTGCCAAGATCAAGACCTGTTAAAGCTCTCAAAGTTACCAATGGAGACATTGTTGCTGCCATTATGGAGCTTACTTCTTAATGCTCAAAATTGGCAGTGTTTTAGATTGTGGAGCTTACTACTTAATGCTCTGGCATGAAAAATATACAGGGAGTTTAGGATAACCAAGAAAGACGTTATTTCTTCCGCCAAAGAGGTTTCATAGATCAATCGAGGTTCTTTTTCTCGAGATATTAAGATTCTATTACTACTACGAGAGTTGTTTCTTGAGATATCATTTTCGTTGCAATCAGAAGAAATTGGTTGCTCTCGCATATGATTCTCAAAAGAGCAACATAGATTAAATGATGAAATGAATTAAGGAAGTTGTATGAATTTGTAAAGACTATTTTGGCTAGTGAATTACAACACTGTGATGTAGTTGAAATCAATGATTCTCACTCTACCATTTTTCTATCTCTGCACTAATTTGGCTACTATGAACAATTATATCTTTCTCAAAATATTCTATAGAAGCTCTAGTCTAAAATAACACAACCCAATATTTCGATTTAAATTACAAGTATAGTATGAAGCCTGTTCTGAATTATAAACAATGTATCAAAAATTAAGCTACAAGTTTAAAATCCTAAACAAGCAAAGACTCCAAATCAAACAACAAACGCAATAGAAAAAGTAACCGCCGCAGCCAGACACGACCACAGAAAACAAAACCGAGTCTGATATGAATCAAGACAAAACCATTGAATTAACAACATATAAGGTTTCAAACCAGGATCCGATTCAAGGTTTGAAAAGTAATTTAGGGTTTGAGAAGACAAACCTGTTAAGATTCGAATTGATGGGATTGCTTTGACGGTGATTCACAATGACGGCGTGAGTGTCTGAGAAAAAAAGTTCGCTTCCCTCTTTCTCCAAGGGCATGAACGGAGATTTTCCCTCTTTCTCCATGAACGGAGATTTATGAAAAAAAAGAGAAAAATACACGTAAAAAGGAGAATGAATTTTAGCGGGAAAGATAAAATTTTGGAGGAGAAAGGATGGATATCACAATTGACATATTATAGTTTTATTTTAATTAATTTCTTTTATTTTTCTTTAATAAATGAATGTTGATTGAATTGTTTTGTTTGTTTGATATTTTATAGTATTATGAGTACTAGCGTCCAAACGGGCACTCGCGTGCCCGTCTGTCCGTTTTTTTATTGCACACATATAAATATAAATGATATATTTTTATTTAATATTAATTTTACATGGAAGTTATGTGGGAAGTTATTAGTAGAGAATTATATGAAAGATGATAGTAGTAGTTCAATGGAAGTTATTTGTAAGTTATATATTTTAAAATAAGGGTAAATTTGGTATAAAAAAAACTACACCAAAAACCAAGTATTGCCTTTATATATGTTATAGATTATAGATATATAGTTTAATTTTATGTTTAATTTTTACTATAAAAATTGTTTCTAAAATTTTGAGTTTATAAAATTTTGATATATAGTTTAATTTTAATAATTTAATTTTGGATATAATATTTTGAATTTAATTTTTATTATAAAAATTGTTTTTAAAATTAAATTTTCATTTTAAGTATATATAATATTATAATTTTTATGTATTTTAAGTTTAATTTATTACTATGATTATATTTTATAAAATTTTTTAGTCATTTATTTATTCAATATACATAGATTCATTTAGTCCCCACAAATAAATAATTTTGGATTTGCCATTGGTTATAGTTTGTGTTACTGGGTTTAGGAGGCGACGGTTGTTCTACCACCGTGACATAAAATTTAGGGCGGTTCTTGAGACAGTCGTGAACTTATTTGTAGGACGGTTTAATGATAATAGTCGTAATATTTAATAATCTTTTAAAAATGTAAGGGCGGTAGATGTATACTGTCGTGAAATGCGTCTCTATATAATAAAACAGAAAATAATTTACTATTACTTTAGACAAAAATATTAAGCTACATTGTCATGAAAATTATAATAATTATAATAATTATTTATTAAATTAATTAATAAAATTGGAAAGGTTAGAAAATAAAAATGAAGAAAAAAGTGGAAAATTGAAGGAATAAAAAAATAGTGATTATGATTGACTAAAGTAATTGCGACAGTTCGCCTTAACTGTCGCGAGTGCGGGAAGATGGTGGTTCTTTGGTAACTGTCGCATTATTTTATGCAACATGCCTAAATAATTTGCGACGGTTGGCTCAAACCGTCGTGAGAATTGTCGTAGTCCAGGAATAAGGACAGTTTTTTTTGATAACTGTCACAAAAAATCTACGACAGTTGACCCTAAATGTCGTGACAACCGTCGCAATCCAGGAATAAGGACGGTTTTGTGATAACTGTCGCAACTCAAGTGTCGTAAATCTCCTTTTTTCTTGTAGTGGGTATCCTAATCGAAGTCTCCCTCGCTTTATCCTTCCCAACCTCGAATAACTAGATTGAGTATGAAGCCTTTCTTGCAGGGGTACGCTTGTCAGAAGACTTAGTGAGCCAAAAAGGTAAAAATCTTCACTGATTCCCACCTCGTCGCCTCTCAAGTACTGGGAGAGCATCATTCCAAGAACGAAAATCTGTTTGAGTACTTAGCTCTGGTTTGGGAGAGGATCACAAAATTCGATTCCACGGAGGTAAAACATGTCCCCCACGAGCACAACACCTGCACAAACATCTTGTCAAAACTCGCGAGTACGAAGAAGAAGGGTGGAAACAAGTCCCTTATCCAAGAAATACTTTCTCAACCAAGCATCAAAAAGCCTTATGCATCCCTCAACATGAACCCCATCGATGATAGCGATTGTTGGATGATCCCGATATACAATCACTTCACCACTGGAGAACTACCACTTGACAAGAAAAAGGCTAACGTGACTAGGCACAGAGCTTACTTTTATGTCTTGGTCAAAGACAAGTAGTACCGACGAGGATTCTTCATCCCTCTCCTCAAGTGTATCAAGGAGTCCAAGGTTTCCTGTATCCTTCATGAAATCCATGAAGGAATCAACAACCAATACTCGGGGGAAGGTTCCTCACTCGGAATGCCTTACAAGTAGTTTATTATTAATCCACCATACATCAAGACACAAAGAAACATGTTAAAAAATGCCATAAATGTCAGCACCTCGAAGAGATGGACTTGGCACTGCCCAACGAGCTCAAAACTCTCTCGTCCCCATGGTCCTTCGCTTGGTAGGGGATGGACATCCTCGAACCGTTTACCACGAGGTCGAACCAGAACAAGCACCTGATAGTCGACATTGACTATTTCACAAAGTGGATAAAGGCGGAGGCCATCGCCAAAATCATGACAAAAAATATACCCCGCTTCTATAAGAGAAACATATTTTCTCGATTCGGCATACCAAAAGCACTCGTCACCAATAACAGAACACAATTCATCAACAAGAATTTCCAGGACCTCATTGCCAAACTAGGCACCAAACAACACTTTGCATCAGTCGAGCACCCATAAACAAACAGGCAGGCCGAGGCCGCAGACAGGGTGATCCTACGAGGCCTAAAATGAAGACTAGGCGAAGCCAAATATAAGTGGGTAGAAGAGCTACATGATGTACTTTGGGTCTACAGAACAACACTACATTCGACCACGGATAAACTCTATTCCGAGTAGCTTACAGAACCGAGGCAATAATCCTAATAGAGATAAGAGAACCTTCTAGACAAACTGAATTGCCCCTCGACGAGGAGATGAACGACGTGGCCCTAAGAGAGGAGCTCGAATTGGTCGAAAAGATTTCGTTGGGGGCATCCCTCCATAAAGCCTCGTTAAAAAGATAACTTTACGATATGACGCCAAAGTCATAAAATGAGAATTCATAATCGGCAGCCAAGTCCTACAAAGAAATCACAAAGATTCTCGCAAGGGAAAAATCGCCACGAACTGGGAAGACCTCTACCGTGTCTGAGCAAAAACGGAGAATGGGGCCTACTACCTCAAAAACTTACATGGGGAAAAACTTGCTCGACCATGGAACATTGAAAAACTGAAACAATACTACAGTTAGGCCTAACAGTTAGGATACCTCAGTCGATGACGACGAGGTACGTCCCGGCCACGAAGGCGTGCTTGGGTACAAGTACAACGTCCCAAACTTAAACAAAAAGGTAGGTTTCTACTCTTTGACGAGCAAATCCTTGGTCCGGCGAGGAAAACTCAACCGAGCTCCACCGTCTTTGTACCAATAAGGCAGAACACCCAGCTCGCGATGGAAATTTCACGCTGCTGTGTCAAGGTCTCGACCAACGAGATCTTTTCACCGCCGTCAGTACGGAATCCAACTCCGTCCACTTGACGAGTTCCCTTCTCTATCGAGTAATAAAGCTGTCACGCAAGACCACAAACATTTTGCGAAAATAATTTGTAAATGAACATCTTGTTACAAGCAAGCAAAAATATACACGGACATATCAGAAAGTAAAGCACGATTAAAAATCATACACGAAAAGGTGTATACGAGCACATCATGAAAGTGAAATATGATTAGAATAAAATGACCACAAAGGTCGATGCTGTCATAATATTACAAAAAGAGGAGATGCCCAAATGCTACAAACCACGAAACCTAAACCCGAACAAATATAAAAAGTATAGAAATCAAACGTCATGCTCCCCCTCATGGGTGACCTCTTCGTCTTCCTCATCGTCAACGCTGGGACGAGCGATTATCTGACTATCAACCACCTATGTAGGAACCTGGTCCCCTCAGTGGAGAGCTCGACCCTGGGGTTGGCAATTTGGAGTTGAGCCACAACTTTCGCGAAGCTCATCTCGACTGCATCCATGCAGTCCTATTCGAGACCTCTGAACCGGGAGACCAGCTCAGTGCAAGTTTGCAAGGCTTTCAGCTCGTCATCCTCGCCTCAGTAGGGTCTGCGGTAGCTTCCAAAGCGGATCTTCTGTCCTTGAAGACCTTCTTTTTAGCACCATGTTTAAGCCTCAAGGCATCCATGGCTGCATTTAACTTGGATAACTCCACTTTCTTTTGGCTCAGCTCGGTGATAAGCCCGATATTGATCTTATATTTCTATTTGTAGTCATCGAAGGCAGTCTCCATCTTAATTGCCTCCACTTCGAGCTTTCTATACGCTGCCTGTTGCTTCTTCAGCTCGGCAATGAGATAAGTCTCTTCGTCGTTGAGGACCAGGGCAACCTCTAAGACCCTCATCAGAGTGGCGGCATCCTGAGCCAGTGCCTTCTCCTACCCGCTGCACCAAGTCTCAGAATTGCCAAAGAATTTGCCTGGGTCATGGCTAGAGAAGACCCTTTTTAAAGAATCCCCTGTTGGAAAAGCAAGGAGGCATCACGAACTTGTCATCGACGCCCTTTTCCCCCGTCAGATCTACCGCCTCGACATCATTCGTCCGCTGCCTATTCTTGGTCAGAGTGTCCTTATCCTATTGAGGAGAAGATTGGTCTCCACCTGAGGAAGAAGAAGAGCCGAGGCTAGAGTTAACCTTTTGACTGGTTCTGAAGGTTAACGAGCCTATTCTTGAACCCCTTATTTCTTCCTTTCGTAGCATTCTTTTTGGCCATCGCCATTCTGAGCACACATTCCTAAAATTCGACATGTAACTTGTGACAAGTGATGAACATAGGTCAACACGCCAAGAAATAATAAACAAAAACAAATTAAAGGAAAAACAGCTACCTAAAAGCAGTCTAGCTTCCTCGGCAGTACTACACTTGAGGAGCTCCTTAGTATTAATGAACCATGCCTCGTATATGGCTTTGCCTCACTCGTCGAGGATAACCTCTCTGTTCTTGGTCTGCCATTGAGCGAGAGTAAAGTCCTCGACAAACTTCACTAATTTACCAACGTCACGTTGGTCCTCGGGGTCCTGATCATTAGGCTTCGTGATATAATAATATATGCTCTCATCGAAGTGGGCGTGAGCCCATTGAAGAGCGAACCTCGAGACCCTATTCATTGACTTGTTCCCATCCTTGTCAAGAAGTGTACTTCCGTCTTCCTCGAGTACGGGCACGTGCTTGAACATGGAGTCGATGACTGCTCGAGACGCGGACTTGACCATATAATACATGTCCTTAAAGGTACGAGCGGAGTCCATGAACGCCTTGAACAGTTTCTTCGGTTGCTTGAGGGACACCAAGTTGTGTTTTCCATGCGAGGTTTGTCATTGGAGGTGGAAGCAATGAAAGAACAAAGGAATGGTGGCGCCAATCTCGAGATACTCACACACGATCTTGAAGGCCTAAATAAAGGCTATCGAGTTCGGGTGCAGTTGTGAGGGGCTACCTCAAGCTAATCAAAAATTCCCATTTGAAGGTCGTTGAATGGCAACCGGAGCCCCAACTCTTTAAAGCCGTACTCATACATGGGAAAGCGATTCCCTAGGAAACACAAGTAGATGTGATCGTCTCGACCAAGATGATAGACCTCCCAATTCTCTAGAGCTCCCTCAACACCCCCGCCTTCCTCGATAATTATGAATGCGCTATCCATAAAATCTTTGAAATGCGAGGCTATCCCTTAGGGTTCCGGCCCGACCCAAGCCAATTTAGGATCGATGATGATGTCGACCAGGTGGAGTCACTTAACGATGTGAGCCATAGACACCTAAAATGCAGAGGATAATATTAAATTCGACGATCAAATCAAATTCATCATTCCACTGCAAGCCAAGTGAAAGGGCGAACGAAGGCCCGGGGATGCTTCTGTTGACTAAGGCTCTTATTCAATGGTGAGAGAGGAAGTCGTAAGGATTCTATCCTCGACGAAGGTCTCAGTCGAACCATCAAAAGTCACGAGGAAAATATTCCTCGACATGAGGATTCATTAAAAATAAACGACGTTTGTCATAAATTTCATGAACGTCACGAGCAAAATCCTCCTCGACGTAAGGATTCATAAGAAAATACACGGATATTCATCCTAAAATTCATAAACATCACAAGGAAGAGTCTCCTTGGCATGAAGATTCATCAGAAACTTATGAGCTTCACGAGGAAGACCCTCATCGACACAAGAGTTTCATTGGAAAGCTCAAGCTCCACCGATGCAAGTCATAGTCACCGCCTTAACGGTGGCGCTGGGGCAATTTTCTACTCAAAACCAAGCTTTTCTAGCATAATAATCTCTTACCGTCGGTGTTTGGAAATGGCCAAACCACCACCAAACACCAACACCCATCGGAATCCAACATGCATCCTAAAAAAACCTACATTCTAGAACTGATATATGTTCTAAAACTAGCATACAAATTGAAGATTAAATGAAGAATGCGTACTTAATTTGAAGAATAATTGAAGTGGACTTGAAGAAAATTTGTGACGGTGGCGGCAACGACGATGGACAACGGAGAAATAATCTGAAGCTAGAAGGAAAAGTGAAAGCAAAATGAGCAAAAGACCCCCACTTCTGCCTATTTATAATCCATTTCCATGGCATGAGTAAGTGTGTCGTCGCATGGCTTTTGAGTACCTCTAGTCATAGGCCATCATAGGAGTTTAATGAGTTTGACACGTGGCATGAGAAGGTGAAACGATTCGTCTTATCGTGTCCCATCACGTGGCTCGAGGAACCGACACATTTGTCCCTTTGAGTCCCATCATCCTTTCAGACTCTAAGATGTCGGACACCCGTCGTCGAAAATAGGAAGCAAACCTTCACATTCATTCACGAGTATAGCCTCGGAAATTTTTTGAAGCAAATTTACGAGTAGCTTGACATTTCGCGAGCAGAAATATTACACAACGCGAACGCAGGTTAAGTCATCGACCAGGGACCCTGCGCGAAGCTTCCTCCTTGAAAGTGAAACTCAACAAGTTACAAATAAAGCACTGTGCCTGTGGGCGTGAATTCTCGAACAACGTCCACAACAGCGCGAGCTCGTAGTAGTGAGCTCAAGTAAAAGCTCTCCTCATGTTGAGTCTCTTGTTCCTCCTCGACACACGAACTGCCTCTAAGTCATTGACCTTATGCCTGAGGGCAACAACTTATGGGGACTCCTTTTCTGGATTGGGCTTGTGGCTAACCCAACGTCGAACACATCCTAACCCACTCATACGTCGAGAACGACTTAGAATGCTGGCCCAACCCGTTGGGCCAGTAGGATGCATATTCTCCACATACTCTTCACCCGAAGACACGTCACCAACTGATATGCACACCTCGTGGAATCATTTTTCCCTTCACAACAGGTAAGTTCATCCACTAACCGGGGAAATGGAGTGGTTGACCCAGGGCGATGAGCACAAGCTGCTTATCCCTGCATCCTCGTAGGAATCCTGTCAGTCATGCACTGTGGCCTTGGACATTCAGCCCATAACAGAGACCATTGGTCCAACGCTGGGGAATCTCAATAAAAACCCTCCTCTGCAAGAAGATCAGGTATTATATTATCTAAGTCTTTATTGCTACCTCTTCACCCGAACTAACTTAAGCATCAGAGTGTCTGCAAGTACACCCTCTTTACTTGTCGACCGTTACTGCTGCAAACGTGTTACTGGCCACACATTCCGATCGACATGTTAGATCACTACTAATGTTAAAAGTTATGTCATTACCGAACAACATGTCATAGTCTCAACAAGCGCAACAAGAAGAAGGATAAAAACTCTCACAAGATAAAGAGCAACCGTGCTAAAGGTCATAAGGCTTATATCAAGTGGGAAAATAAGAAGAAAGTTCATTTTCATCTTCTCGTTCTAGCTCAAATGATGAATGTGTAAATATATGCTTGATGGTGCATAAGAAAATTAAAGACTCAGAGATATATGATTATGATTTTAAACCATCTTACAAATAACTATAGAAAACTTTTTAAGAAATGCATGCATACACTTTAGGCGCATTTAAGAAAATTTCTCTCCAAAAGAAACTTATTTCAAAACTTGAAAAGTATATTTATGATCTTAATAATTCATTAGATTCCTTAAATAAAGAACATGTATCTCTCGTAAGTGAGCATTTTACTGTTTCAGTTACTTTAGCTGAAAAGGTAGAAAGATAGATTGTGATATGTGTCCAATTTTAAAACTTGAAAATGAAAATCTCAAAGGACAATTGGCACAAACTATTTCTCTATCTACTATTGCTTCTCCTTTTTTAAATAAAAAAGGGAATGATTTTAAGAAAAACCTTCACTTTACAAAAATAGATTGAAAAAGTATTTTGTCTAAGAAAACATGTCATTTTGTGATAATAAATGTCACATTAGACCTCTTTATCATGCTATTAATGTCAAATTTACTAATGGTACAATGGATTGAATTTTTAAGTGTTTTTAAGTAACCCTCAAAGATTCATTAGTTAAGTACTTAAATTATCTGTTTGATTTATTATAGGAATATCTTGTCTCTACAAGAAGGACATACAAATATTTTTATATGTGAAATGCTAGCATGACACCAAAAAATTACACCGACACCGTATTTATATACTCTTACCTGTACATTTGTGTTTTTTAATCATTTATTTTTGCTTTGGTTTATGTGTCAATGGTTAAATGTTGTGAAAAAATTACGGTGTAAACATGGTGTATGAAAATTGAGTGTAAGCATAACATACCTCTTTTTATATTTGTTCATCATTCGAGCACAATGATCTCATTTGGGTGATGTAAGATCGTCTCGCTATCATGTATTATGTGGTTGTCATCTTCCTTTATTTTGTACATCCATGTGTTTATATATACAATGGGTAGATCTTCCACAATGTTAGTTACACACTCTAAAGCTCATGTAACTAACTTGTCTAACTAACTTGTGTAACTAACTAGCATGACTAAGTCAAGACTAGAACTAATATTCATATTCAAACGTTGCTTCATCTAGTCCTTTTCTAGAAGAAAGATTGTGTCTTAGTATTCAAGTGTTTAATCCACAAACAAAAAGTATTGCTTCATATTAAATCTTTAACAACGACCCTTCAAGAGCAATTTTTATGAAAAAAACGATGTTCAAAAACACGATGGAAAATGAAAAACACTTTTATGAGAAAATGTTTTCATATATAAATAAAAATAATTTTTAAAAAAATGTCTTAAGAAATTTAAAGCGCTTCTTATAAAAAGTGGTTAAGCCTCTCCATTTAAACAATATTTTACCTAAAAAATCACTTTTAAAAGAAGCAGCACTTTTTATAAAAATATGTTATTCTTTATTTTTACATGTATTTATTTAAAAAAACTACTGAAATTTAACAGCAACTTTTAAAGAAAGCATTGGTTGGCATATTTAATGAGATTACAAATGGTACATATATCTTATACCAATCCAAGTACACAATAACTAATAGAGAATTCATTATATTGAATCGAAATTGATTAATTTACGTTAAGTTCTAATAAATCTCTAACTTAAAGGATTTACGGTCACACAACTCGTTCAAGACTTTCAAAATATTTTTTTGAATATTTACTTTTGTGTTTCTTCTTCTTGTTGTCACTCTATAGAAACTAACATTTACAAACTCATGATCACATTGTGTGGACCATTGTCATTTACATCTAAATACAATAGTTAACCATTCAAAGTTAGGATACCCATCCTTCTTAATTTGGACTAGAATCATGAGACTCTTTGAACATCTTTAGAATCCTTTCATTCTTCCTATTTAATCAATTTCATTATTTAGAAGAGGGTAAGTGTGAAAGGAAATTTTAACCACGTTCATATACTTTTCTTATATTTTAAAATAACTAAATTTAAAATAAAAAATAACCAGCATTTTAAAAAATTTATAAAAATAACTACTTTTCAAACAAATTTTAAGTGATTTATAAAGATAATTACTTTCTAAACAATTTTTTTTTTGCATATAGAAGACGAGTCAGTGTCTATAACGCATGCACGTTAATTTGACTTATGCGTTATTATCTCTGACGCATATTTTAGTGTCATGTTAATAACAATGACGCATGTAAGCATAAAAATATGCACCATTCCTTTTAACTCTTATGTTGTATTTGATTTATTAAAAATTATTTTAATAATAGAATAAAAATAAAAATAATAAAAAAAATTAAATAAAAAAATTAAATAATAATATTATTCTATAAAATAAAATTATATAATGATTGGAGAAAATTTTAATGACTCGCTCTATCGTAACGTCCACCAATTCCACACCTTAGCGCATTCGCTTGCTTTCGAGACCTCCCACGATTTTCATAAAGTGTTTAAGATCTCTTAGTATTCATCTGAGACAGAGGTGTTTGGTCAGAGGTTCCTGGAATATTAGTGTTATCTAACAAATTATCGATGATATCTCCCCAATAGTCAGCCTGCCGTAATCGAGTTTGGTGCACATGTTTTCATATTTGGGTCTTGTTGGTTGGATTACGTGTGGTCGAGCTGGTTGGTTAAATGAGACACTAATTCGTTTTGGAAACAAAATAATGATTCTTGTGGTGTTTGAAAGGCATGTGTTGGTTGAGTGTTTTTGCGGTGTGATGTTTGTGTGAGGGAAAAGTCTCAGATGCTTGATATGCGTGTTTCGATGATGTCAAAATCGAGCCACATGGAAGAATAATCATTTGGCGTTATCACCATGATGCATAAGCATACCTTATTTCTCATGTTTATTTGCTTGCACTAAATATCTTGAGTACTGCATTTAGAGCTGTCAAAATATGCGTCATACGAGTCAAACTCAATTAGTCTATCATAGCTTTCATCTAAGAGAATAAAAAATATGAATTTAGGCATTTTTTGATGTTTCAGGTCTTTGAGTTGACCTAAACTCTGCTCCGGTCGACTCATGGCAAGTGTCCTAGAAATGCATTTTTCTCGGGTTAGGTATGGTCGACCTACCGGTCGACGCATACTGTTGTCATTTCCATTTGTCAAAAAATTCAGGTTTTGCGTCGACACATGCCTTGTTCCGGTCGATGCATAGCTGTGTGTTTTGCACAATATGTTGCCTCGGGTTAGCTCAAGTCGACCATGCACTTTGCATGGGTCGACCGCTCGCTGTTTGCTGCATATTTTTTTAGTTGTCTATTATTTTTGAAAGTTGGCTTTATCAGTTATAACAGTTTTGTCTGGTATAAATATTCAGTTGCTCTATTCATTTCATCATAAATTGAATCAATTACAAAAACAAGAAAAGTGAAAGAGGTGTCAATTTAAGTTCTCATCATCTTCATCTTCTACATTTCATACCACAACAATCACACACAATAATCTTTGTTGTGCATTATGGATTGTCTAAGGTGATAACGTTCGAAGCCGTGATTGGGTAATCCGGTTCGGGTTGAGGAATTGACAGGTTTTTCTTGAATAAAACCTCTAGAGTTTTGTCCTCCAAGATTCTCTGAATTTGGGGGTTTTGGGACAAGTCTTCTCAACATATACTCAGCCGAGTGAATGTGATCGAGGAGCGGTGGGTTCCGTGGGTCTAGTAGCGATAATCGGTGAATTTTGAAGGAGAAGTTCGGGTTCGACACACGAGTGTCTGGGGTTTGAAGACGGAAGGTTGTTCAAACATAGAGCTATAATCGGAGGTTCATACACAAGCTGTCGAAGGACTTGATTCGACTCGAATCAAGGGACAAGAGAAGATAGCTTCTACAACAACAAAGGAGTTAGTTTGTCTGATTGCTATTTCATTCTTTTACATACGATTCTACAACAGGTTAAATTTATATTATAAGAGTTCAATTTTATTGTTAGAATTGAGGGCAGACGTACCCTGAAGTGAGGACGGCGGGGGAACTGCCTCAACAAATCCTTGTGCCTTTTACCTTACGCTTTTACATTTGCTTAATATTTGTGTGATTTTCGTACAAACAATTATATCAAATTTAGGACTGTTTTGAGTAAGTGTTGAACTGATTTTGACTCTAGTATAATCGTTGATTGTACAAGGAAACTAGAGCAACTCACTCAAAGCGGAACTCACTTGAAGTGCTCTGCACGCCAAGTGTTTAATAAATTGTCTGAACCAAAATCCTTGTGTGCTGTTCATTTATTTTGTTGGCATTTTAAGGCATTGGAACTAGTCATACCAAGTAGTGATCTAAATCAAGTTGATAGTGTGACTAACGTAGTGATTCTCATTCCGAATTCCATCGGCTAAAATGCATATCCGATTTTCTAGTAATCGTTCGTTACAGACGGTATTTTTCCACGGCCGCTTCCGCAAATTAAACAATTTTTAAAAACCAATTTTATTGGTAGCGCCGACTCATTTTTTAAATAAGGGATCTATTCAACCCCCCATCTAGATCCGTGCCATCGTCTAACAAGTGGTATCAAAGGCACCGGTTCACTCTGTGCTTCAAGTATAACTTAGTAGGAAATGGCTAACGAACCTAAAGGGGCCTATAATAAAGCTCTGGTTTTTAATGGAGAAAATTACAGTTACTGGAAAGACTGTATGCGGGTGCACATAAATTTCATTGATCGAAAGGTGTGGAATGTCATTCTTAACGGTCTAATTGAAATAACTATGACCGACGAGAATAACATGATTGTGCCTAAGCCTGAAGCACAATGGACTGATGATGACGAGAAGAAATATAATTACGATTGAAAAGCCAAAAATATTTTGATATCTTCATTAGAAGTTGATGAATATTATCGGGTTTCTCATTGTTTAACGACAAAAGCTATGTGGGACTCATTGCAAGTTGCCCATAAGGGAACCAATGATGTCAAGCTAGCGAGAATCAATACGTTAATGCAAGAGTTTGATCTCTTTCACATGGAGCAAGGGGAAACCATTGCGGACATGCAAAAGAGATTCACTTATCTCATCAATAGATTACACTCACTAGGTAGGCCAGTTACCAATGATGTTGCTACTAACAAAATTTTGAGATGTCTTAACAGGGAATGACAACCGAAGGTAACCGCCATCAAAGAAGCCAACGATCTCACAATTTTGGATCTTACAACATTGTTTGGAAAGCTGCAAGAGCATGAGCAAGTGCTTTTAAGCCTAGAGCAATATGAAAAGAAGGAGAAAATGAAAAACATTGAAAAAAGGTCTATTGCTCTCAAGACTTCTTCCTCAAAGTCCCAAACTAAAGAGCATAGTGATTACACTTCAAGTGATGACGAAGATGATGACAAGAGTAAGGATATGAGGATGTTTGTAAAGCGTTACAACCGCTATGTCAAAAAGAATGGTATCCAACACTTAGAGAAAAATCTTGTTAACTTCCAGAAACAATCAAGGTACTATAGAAATGACGACACTAAAGGAAACAAGACAAAAAGGTTAAGTTATACTTGCGGAAAGACCGGACACTATAAATCAGATTGTCCCTTGAACAAAAAGGGCAAAGAAAAGGAAACACGTAAATCACATAAGAAGCAATCCAATCCAAGAAGAGCGTATATAGCTTGGGAAAGGGATAGCGGATCCTTCGAGGGTGAAAGCTCAAGTGATGAAGATGAATCCGTCAATATTTGTCTTCCCGCCCATCAAAAGAACAAAAAGAAAAAGGTACGACATGTAAAGTATGAAAATTCCTCTAAAATGTCTCATTTTGAATTGCAATTTGCTTTTAATGCTTTGCATTGTGAAGCAAAAAAAGCCTTTAAAAGGATTGTCTCAAATAACCAAATCTTTGCTCACCTAGAGCAAAAGATTCGTGATTCCGAAAAGAAACTTGAGGCATTGAAAACTTCCATAGTGGAAGGTACAAAAGTAGGTTGTGAGGATCTAAAAAAAGAGTTGTTAACTTTGGGTGTGATACTTGTTACATTTGGCAAAATGAAGTTAGAAACCTAAATGCCAAACTTAACAAGGCTCTAGAGCCCAAAATTACTTTTGCCATTGATAAAGCTAATTTTAGAAAGAGTATGGTTAATCCATATCAAAAATACACATATGTTGTAAGAGATCATGATAGCAAAATTAATTCAAAAGTTAATTTTTCTTGCTTGTATTGTTGCAAGAAAGGCCACACCATTGCTAAATGTCGTTTTAGGAGATTTTTGGTTCCTAAAGGCATTTATCAATGGTTGCCTAAATTCGACCATTTTGTCACTCATAACTTAGGACCCAATAAGTCATTGGGTACCTACTCTTGTTAATTGTTTTTCATAGGTACAACGTCTTGGGATCACTGAGAGAAGATGGATTCTCGATAGTGGCTGCTCAAGACACATGACAGGAGACATATCTCTCTTTATCAACTTCGTGGAAAAGAAGAAGGGATATGTAACCTTTGGAGACAACAACCATGGTGCAATACTTGGAAAAGGTAGTGTAGGTAATCCCTCTTCCACTACTATCTCTGATGTATTGCTTGTCGAGGGCCTTAAACATAATCTTATTAGCATTAGCCAATTGTGCGACAGAGGATACAAAGTATCATTTTCAAAAGATTGTTGCCAAATTGCTCATAATGATAAAATGAAGGATATGTTTAATGGTCTAAGAGTAAACAATGTCTATATGTTGGATTTGGATGAAGTATCTTTGACAAGTGATAAATGTCTCATGACAATGAGTGAGGACTCATGGTTATGGCATAGACGTTTAGCACATGTCAACTTTGACTTGCTAAACAAGGTAGTTTCAAAAGATCTAGTCATAGGTCTGTCCAAAATTAAGTTTACCAAGGATCACCTATGTGATGCTTGCCAAATGGGAAAGCAAACGAGGATCTCTTTTAAATCTAAAAACATCGTTTCAACTACGAGACCTCTTGAGCTTCTCTATATGGATTTATTTGGGCCATCTAGAATTAAAAGTCTAGGTGGTAACTATTATGGTTTTGTAATAGTTGATGATTTTTCTAGATTCTGTTGGACTATCTTCTTGGCTAGCAAGAGCGATACATTCACAGCCTTTGAAAGATTTGCTAAGCTTTCTCAAAATAAATTAAACACAAGCATAATATCAATTAGGAGTGATCATGGAGGTGACTTTGAAAACCATTTGTTTGAGGAATATTGCGGTAAACACGGTGTTGATCATAACTTCTCTGCTCCGCGTACCCCTCAACAAAACGGGGTTGTGGAGCGTAAAAATCGTATTTTGGAAGAGTTAGGGAGAACCATGATCAATGAAGGTGCATTACCTAAGTATTTTTGGGCTGGCGCCATAAGTACGGCATGTTATGTATTGAATAGGGTGCTTATCCGTCCAATTCTAAACAAAACACTGTATGAACTTTTAAAAGGGCGCAAGCCAAATGTTTCTCACCTACATGTCTTCGGTTGTAAGTGTTTCGTGTTGAATAATGGAAAGGAAAGCTTAGGTAAATTTGACTCCAAGGCTGACGAGGTTATCTTCCTCGGATACTCTCAGTCAAGTAAAGCTTATAGAATTTACAATAAGAGATTACTTACTGTTGAAGAGTCTATACACATAACATTTGATGAATCTTATCCGAGAGATGTCGGAAAAGGTAGTGTTGCTCATGGTGCAGGTATATCTTCAGAAGACGTACTCAAAAGTGCCGAGCCGGGAATTGATCAACCCGACCTAGCCAAAGTTGAGGAGGAAAAAGATGATCGTCATAAAGAAACTGAGGTAGTTCATCCGTCTGCAAAAGATGATCTTCCTCCAGCTTGGAAGTCTTCCAAAGACCATCCCATCGATAATATCCTCGGTGATATATCAAAGGAGGTTACGACTCGATCTAAGATAAGTAATTTTTGTTATCATTTCGCTTTCGTTTCTCAGATAGAACCTAAAAACCCGAAAGAAGCCTTACTCGATGAACATTGGTTCTTATCTATACAAGAGGAACTTAACTAATTCAAGAGAAATGAGGTTTTAGACCTTGTCCCTCCTCCGCGAGGTCATCGAGTAATTGACACCCGATGGGTGTTTAGGAACAAATTGGACGAAAATAGGGTAATAACTCGTAACAAGGTGCGTTTAGTTGCGCAAGGGTATAACCAAGAGTAAGGCATCGACTATAAGGAGACTTATGCGCCGGTTTCTCGACTCGAGGCTATACGCCTTTTACTTTCCTTCGCTTGTGCAAAAATTTTTAAGATATTTAAAATGGATCTAAAAAGTGCATTTCTTAACGGCTATATTAATGAAGAAGTTTATGTTGCTCAACCTCCGGGTTTTGAATCTCATGAATATCCTGATCACGTATACAAGTTAAAACGTGCCTTGTATGGACTCAAGCAAGCCCCTCGGGCTTGGTATGAACGTCTAAGCAAGTTTCTACTTGATCAAGGGTATTCAAGAGGCAAAGTCGACACAACCCTCTTCATTAAGCGTCAAGGAAAACACTTAATTTTGGTGCAAATTTATGTTGACGACATTATATTTGAATCAACTAACATGAATCTCGTAAGAGAGCTTTCTAGTCTAATGCAGGGAGAATTCAAGATGAGTATGATGGGAGAGCTCACATATTTTCTCAGATTACAAATCAAGCAGCTTGAGGAAGGAAATTTTGTAAGTCAAATGAAATATTGTCTTGAGCTTCTCAAGAGGTTTGACATGGAAAACTCCAAATCCATTGACACACCAATGCTGACCTGTGCAAATCTCAATAGAGATGAAAGTGGTAAGGATGTAGAGGTAAAAAGATATCGATGTATGATCGGCTCTCTTCTTTATCTTACCGCCTCTAGACCCGATATTATGTTTAGTGTTTGCATGCGCACTAGATATCAATCTTCTCCTAAGGAATCCCATCTAAAAGCAGTTAAGCGCATACTTCGATACGTTTCGGGTACTCTAAAGTATGGGTTATGGTATTCCAAAGGAAATGATTGTTCCTTGGTTGGATTCTCCGATTCTGATTTTGCCGGGTGAAAATTGGATAGGAAAAGTATCAGTGGTACTTATCACTTATTTTCAAACTCTTTGGTTAGTTGGCATAGCAAGAATCAGGTTTATGTTGCTTTGTCAACCGCCAAAGCGGAATACATTGTCGCCAGTAGTTGTTGTGCTCAAGTCCTATGGCTTAAGCAACAATTGCTAGATTTTAATCTCAAACTTGAGCGTATTCCAATCTTTTGTGACAATACGAGTGCCATCAATCTTACCAAGAATCCTGTGCTGCACTCATGCACTAAGCATATCGAAATACGACACCACTTCCTTAGGGATCATGTGGAGAAAGGCGATGTGATTTTTGAACGCGTTGATACTAAAAATCAACTAGCTGATATTTTCACAAAACCTCTTGCTACTAAGCCTTTCTTTCATATCCGACGAGAACTAGGTATTCTCGATATTTCGGATCGTATTTAGTCAAATTTCTTACACATCATATATATCTATGTCTACATGTACTTTGATTTTCGGATATCTAACAATTGAAGATGTTGAAAGTATATGTGTGTGTTCATCTAGCTATATTTGGAATTGAGGTAATATCTTTCCTCACCTAAATCTCTCTCTCGATACTCATGTTCACAAAATATATCAAATTATGTGTTCCATTTGTCATATATGTCATATTATATGTATGTTACCTATTTGAATGCTTAAAATATGGTTTGGTTGTTTATCTATGTCTTTATGTTTTCCCATATGATCAAAAATGTCAATTTTTGCTAGTTTTAACTGCATGAGTCAACCTAAATAAGGTCCGGTCGACTCACAAATATGTCTTCAAATTTGAAATTGAATCGGGTCTGCTCAGGAGTATGCAATTAGAACAGCGTGCTTTCATCAATGCTCAGGATGAGCGTCTATCACAACTTCAGAGTCAATATGAGACGCATATTGAAAACTTTAACTCATTCTTCTCTAATGTCAATCAATGGTTCGATGATCTGGTGGGAACAACTGCAAATCAGCGCCGCGCTCTTGCCACAAGCTTCAATACCTTAAACCGAGCGGTTTTGGAGTTTACTGAAAGGGTCGAGGCTCAACTACCTCCGCCGTATCCGTATCATGGGAAAGGCCAACATTTCAGGGGGAGGAGACCTTGAAGGCTATACATTATGTATAATTGCATTTCATCATCTTGTTGTGTTGTTATGAATCTTTGGCTATGTATTAAGTACATTTCTCATGTGTAAATGTCTTGCATCATGAACCTATATTTCATTCCTTGTTTGCAGTATCTAGCAACAATTATTGTTTTTGGCTATGTATGGTGCTAATTATCTCTTTATTCCTTGATCGTTAACTTTGTCATGTGTGGAGAATTATTAATGTTTATCCTGTTGTGCATGGTTTGATATGAGCATCTGTTATTGTTTTATCATTTCTTAACAGAAATTTCTTTCTTTTTGATGTTGTCAAAGGGGGAGAAAGTGTCAAGTTGTTTAGTAGCTGTTTAGTAGAACCATAAAGATCAAACATGAAGACGTCGCATTTAATGCAAATGAATAAGTGAGAATGAAGGCATCAAGCAAGGGGAAGGATAATGCCGGATATCATGCAGACAGGTTATACGTGTTTTGCCATCATCAAAAAGGGGGAGTATGTGAGGGCAAAGCCTCAGATACTTGATATGCGTGTTTCGGTGATGTCAAAACCGAGCTGCATGGAAGAATAGTCATTTGGCGTTATCACCATGATGCATAAACATACCTTATTTCTCATGTTTATTTGCTTGCACTAAATATCTCGAGTACTACATTTAGAGCTGTCAAAATATGCGTCATACGAGTCAAACTCAATTGGTCTATCATAGCTTTCATCTAAGAGAATAAAAAAAAATGAATTTAGGCATTTTTTGATGTTTCAGGTCTTTGAGTCGACCTAAACTCTGATCCGGTCGACTCATGGCAAGTGTCCTAGAAATGCAATTTTCTCGGGTTAGGTATGGTCGACCTACCGGTCGACGCATACTGTTGTCATTTGCATTTGTCAAAAAATTCAGGCTTTGCGTCGACGCATGCCTTGTTCCGTTCGACGCATAGTTGTGTGTTTTGCACAATATGTTGCTTCGGTTAGCTCAGGTCGACCCTGCACTCTGCATGGGTCGACCGCTCGCTGTTTGCTGCATATTTTTTTAGTTGTCTATTATTTTTGAAAGTTGGTTTTATCAGTTATAACAGTTTTGTCTGGTATAAATATTCAGTTGCTCTATTCATTTCATCATAAATTGAATCAATTACAAAAACAAGAAAAGTAAAAGAGGTGTCAATTTAAGTTCTCATCTTCTACATTTCATACCACAACAATCACACACAATAGTCTTTGTTGTGCATTATGGATTGTCTAAGGTGATAACGTTCGAAGCCGTGATTGGGTAATCCGGTTCGGGTTGAAGATTTGACAGGTTTTTCTTGAACAAAACCTCTAGGGTTTTGTCCTCCAAGATTCTATGAATTTGAGGGTTTTTGGACAAGTCTTCTCAACATATATTCGGCCGAATGAAGGTGATCGAGGAGCGGTGGGTTCCATCGGTATAGTAGCGGTAATCGAAGAATTATGAAGGAGAAGTTCGGGTTCGGCACACGAGTGTTTGAGATCAGTCGGGCTGGGGTTTGAAGATGGAAGGTTGTTCAAACATAGAGCTGTAATCGGAGGTTCATACACAAGCTGTCGAAGGACTTGATTCGACTCGAATCAAGGGACAAGAGGAGATAGCTTCTACAATAACAAAGGAGTTCGTTTGTTTGATTGCTATTTCATTCTTGTATATACGATTCTACAACAGGTTAAATTTATATTATAAGAGCTCAAATCTATTGTTAGAATTGAGGGCAGACGTACCCCGAAGCGAGGACGGCAAGGGAACTGCCTCAATAAATCCTTGTGCCTTTTACCTTACGCTTTTACATTTGCTTAATATTTGTGATTTTCGTACAAACAATTATATCAAATTTAGGACTGTTTTGAGTAAGTGTTGAACTGATTTTGAATCTAGTATAATCGTTGATTGTACAAGGAAACTAGAGCAACTCACTTAAAGCGGAACTCACTTGAAGTGCTCCGCACGACAAGTGTTTGATAAATTGTCTGAACCAAAATCCTTGTGTGCTGTCCATTTATTTTGTTGGCATTTTAAGGCATTGGAACTAGTCATACCAAGTAGTGATCTTAATTAAATTGATAGTGTGACTAGCCTAGTGATTTTCATTACTCGTTATCCGAATTCCATCGGCTAAAACGCATATCCGATTTTCTAGTAACCGTTCGTTATAGACGGTATTTTTCCACGGTCGCTTCCGCAAATTAAACAATTTTTAAAAACCAATTTTATTGGTAGCGCCGACTCATTTTTTAAATAAGGGATCTATTCAACCCCCCTTCTAGATCTGTGCCACCGTCTAACAGTTTGGATGCTTATCTGACTCCTAGACATGATGTTTTTCATTATTGTTGAACACTATAACAAGTATTTCAATTTTTTGATTTTTTCACTGTCTCCAATGTCTTCTTTTAACCAACGGATCAAACTCCTCTCAAAATGCTCGAAAGTCTCAGTGTTCCAAAGTCGAATCTTCATCGGAGGCTTTACTACCGAATAAATCAAACTAACATTTCTTTTGATGATATAAGACATTTTGAAGAAAAATTTAAGAAGAGTATTAGAAGATGGGTAGTAAATGGTGGGGAAAAAATGACCTATTTATTAAAAAAACAATACAACATAAGAGTTATGAGGAATGGTGCATACTCCTAATGCTTCCATGCAGTGTTTTTAAAATCAGAGTGAATCGGCCGGTCGAACCGGGAACTAGAGAGGTTACCGGTCTGGTCTGATTGCTGGATCGGATATGCTATTGAACTAGTAGAAACCGACCAGAACTGGTCAAAACCGCTAAAAACTGGTGAATTTGTGATTTTGAAAAACTGGCGGTTTAAATGCATGCATTTTTTTTCTTCATACTAACAACGCCGTTTTGATAATTTAATTTTTTTAAAATAAAATTAAAATATAAGTAGACTTTTTTGGAAATTTTTTTCTTCATTTGTAATCAGATATTGTTCAAAATTTATTTGGATTTGTATTTTCTACTATTTTGTCGTGCATGATGACTACGTCAAGAGTTTGAATTTAAAGAATGAACTTGTGAAATTATGATATTTTAAAGTTTTGTAGGTGTCGCGATATTTTCTAGAGACCGAGTCATCCGGTTTGACGAATTTATTAAATATATAGTTTTTTATAGAGACCGGTTTATTTAGCCGAGTTATCCGATTTAGTCATGCGATTCACCAGTGACTTAGTGGTTCGATCAATAAACCAACGATTCAGTACCTTCACTGGATTGATGGTGGATCCGATTTTTAAAACATTGCTTGCATGTATGCGTCATTGTCATTCAATGATACTAAACATGTGCCAGATGCAATGACGTCTAAGGCTAAATCAAAGTGCATGCGCCACTTGCAGTGGCATGTCCTTTACGTGACAAATTTTTTTTTAAAGTTAGTTACTTTGATAAAAATTTTGAAATATTTATTATTTTTGTAGTTTTTTTAAAAATCGATTATTTAAAAAAAAAATCTTTCAATAGTCTTAAAAATGTACTTGATCTAAAATGTAAAATACATCATTGCAAACTCTCATAATACGAATTTAAGTTTAAGAATATTTCGCTGAAATCATATATATATATATATATATATATATATATATATATATATATATATATATATATATATAAAATATGATCATATATCTTAGTGTATCTTTCTAACCAAATTTTGTTTTATTCAAATGTTGAGATTTTCTTGACATGTATTTTAATAGTAGATCTTGTCTTAAAACTTTATTTTTCTAACAATTTAGTGTACAAGACCCATCATCTAATGCTTAAACACTCATCACTAACACTAACATTAAATTATTATTATTTATTTCTAAAAAGTTTAAAGTGTACATCCATGAATTTCCACCCATACTATGATTATTGTAATATAGTAATTAAAATAAAGATTTTAAAGAAGTGTGCAAAGTTTTGCAACCATGAATTTCCTCAAACGTATGTATCATGTCATATTACTTCCAAAGTTCAAACCCACCATGTTAAACACTGTCATTCTGTCTTTCTTTTTACCCCACAAACCTATCAAACACCAACTCAATTCATCAACAAACAAAACATCTTAATATCATTGCTTTCACTCTCTTCTTTTCTCTCTCTCATCCTCTTCTTTTATCACTATACACAAAACCTTCTTTCTCTCCAAATTAATCCACACCCCACAAATAACAATTATTCTTCTCTCAAATGGCGCTTGCTGGTTCTGAAATGGAGCTTAAACTTCAAGCTATAAACAACAAGAAAACCGCAATTTCAAGAAGCTGGATTTTACTTGACCGTGATGGAAGAGACATGGTACTTGATGTGGATAAGTATGCTATCATGCGTCTGGTTGAAATTCACGCAAGAGATCTTCGAATTATGGATCCTCTTCTTTCTTATCCTTCTACCATTCTTGGCAGAGAGAAAGTCATTGTTCTTAATCTAGAGGTAACTAACCCATCAAAATCAAAACACTCTTTGTTTCAACTTTCAAGCCAACCATTTTTTTTGCAGCATATAAAAGCTATTATCACTGCTGAAGAAGTTTTGGTTAGAGACCCAATGGATGAGGACGTTGTGCCGGTTGTTGAAGAGCTTCGAAGAAGGTTACCGGTGAAAGTAAGTGCTGGTGGTCAAGGACAAGGAGAAGAAGAGTCGTGTGCGCAAGACGGTGGAGAAGAAGATGGTAAGTTTTGTTTTGTTTTGTTTGTGGAAAAGAAAATACATTGTATCGGTGGAGATTTGTATTTTATTTTATTCTGCGTGATCGATCTTTCAACACGTAAATAAGGAAATATAGAAAGGAAAGTGATTTTTATTGAAATAGACGAATAATTTGAATGTGTAGTTGTGACCATACAAGAATTATCTATGTGTTTGTTTGTGTTGTAGAATTTCCATTTGAGTTTCGGGCGTTGGAAGTTGTATTAGAGGCAACTTGTAGTTTCCTTGATGCAAGGACAAGAGAGTTGGAGACTAATGTTTATCCAGCTTTGGATGAACTAACTTCTAAGGTGATCAATTTGTGTCTGCGTTTGTGGCTTGTCTGATATCCGTGTCTGTGTCGGTGTTTCATCATAGACTATACTTTTCTCTCATTCTACCCTTAAAATTTCACTCTGGTTGATTCACATTTGTGTAACAGATTAGTAGTCGTAATTTGGATAAAGTGCGGAAACTAAAAAGTGCGATGACTAGGTTGACGAATCGTGTTCATAAGGTATGTTTCTTTATATATAAAATTGTAATCCAAATGAATGAATGTGTTATTTTCCAATTTAAGTACTGTTTTGTAGATAAGAGAGGAACTAGAAAATCTACTTGATGACGACGACGACATGGCTGAACTTTACTTATCAAGAAAGTTATCTGTTTCATCCTCTCCCTCGCCGAGTAGCTCTGATGGTCCCAATTGGCATTACAGTCCAAATCAAGGTTCGAAAATACACCGATCAAGCAGAGGAAGCGCAGCAACACTTCACGGCGAAAATGATGTTGAAGAACTTGAAATGTTACTAGAGGTTATAAATTCTTCATTTTACTTTTTCCATTCCTAACTTTCCCGCAATGGTGCATTAAACTGAAAAACGTTGTTCTTTGCAGGCCTATTTCATACAAATTGATGGTACATTAAATAAATTAACCACGGTAATAACAATGATGAACTAAACCGCATTTACATGTAATCTTTCTTACTTGATCATAATTTCGTTCGTGGTTTACACTTTAGGTGCGAGAATATATCGACGATACAGAAGATTACATCAACATACAAGTAAGTTTCATGGTCCAGAAAATTTGTAAACCATTAATTTATAGAATAAGTATTAACAACACTTTGTAATTATAATATGTGCAGCTTGATAATCATCGAAATCAACTGATTCAGGTATAATTAAGCAATACTTTATTTATTAAAAAAACCATGGCAGTTTTTTATATCCTTATTCTGAATGACAATGCAGCTAGAATTGTTCTTAAGTTCTGGGACTGTTTGTTTATCAATATATTCACTGGTGGCTGCGATATTTGGTATGAATATTCCATATACATGGAGAGAAGGGCACGGATATGTATTTAAATGGGTATGTATCAGAGTCGTCTTAAATTTTTAGAAATTTTGTTGAGTTTTTTTAACGCATATGATTCTTCGAAAATAAGTAATTTTTTCTATTCTGATTTTCATTTTTTGGTTTGAAATTTCAACTTTAGGTGGTGATTCTTACGGGAATGGCTTGTGGATCATTCTTTTTGTCAATAGTATCTTATGCTCGACGCAAAGGTCTTGTTGGATCTTGAAAAGAATAAAGATTGATGCTGTTGTTGATAGTCATCAGAATTTTAAGTCATAAGTGTATAGAAAGTGTAAATTCAAGTTCAACAATAATACTCTTTATAATGGCTTTTATTTGTGTGTTAATAGCTAGCAAGGATTTTGTTTGATAAAGTTGTAAAATTTTATTTCAAGTTTTATGCCTTCTTGACTAACGCATAGAATTTCCCCATAGAACTTACAAGTGGGTGGCATTTAAGATGGACAAGAGGATTTCCCACCTAAAATCATAAATATATTAATCTATTTATTTAGTAGTTGAGATTATAAACCCATTATTAACTAGAATTCTTTTATAATATACGACAAAAAAAAATTCTCTCTCTTATTTTGCTGAAAATGTTAAGCAAATTTCTTTTTAATATTTTTCTGAAAATATTAAATAAAAAATCTTATCTCTTTTTAAGTCTTATGTTCGGTAATAGACCTAGAATTGATCGAAAAGTGAAAACGAGTAGTTTGTTGGAGTTGGCTCGAGCTTTTGATGTGTGGAAATGAGTTGATTTACTAAATTTAGCACTCCAACGCTCTATAAGAGTAAAAAATGATAGAAGGATTTGAATACTTAAGAAGTAACGTGCTTTTCTATTTAAATAGACAAAATAGTTAACAATTGAATGTGTGTGGCAAGGCGTTGACTACGATTAGTTGTCAGATTAATATGAACGGTTGGCAGGGTGTTCGTGTAAGGGATTATTTGCTTAGTGGGAGAAAATAGTCTATTTATTCTACATTCAGCGCTTCGCTGCTTCGTTTTTGTGCTCTTGTCTTTTGGGTCTTGCAAACGACTTAAAATAGTTACCCCCAAATCTTTGTTTTTGCTTTGCCGAGCGAGAGTTTGTTACACATATTCTTAATCGTCCACAAAATCCATGAACGTGGAAGCTTTTGGTAAGACATTGCCTACACTAGTCAATAGTGATGTTTCTTCTTCTTTAGAGTACTTGAGTGTTTTCTGAATAATTTTTTATAGAAAATATCAGTTGTTAGTGGTGCGTAGAGGATCATATGATCCTAACATTTGAACAAAATGTATAAGGCTTTTGAAGCATCTTTTTTTACTTTTTCTTCTGCTATCGGCCTGAAAAAGAATCTTTATACATTCTTTATCATTCATTCCTAAGAGCACTCTTATTCTAACATTTGATCAAGTTTAGATGATCTTGTTCATTGGCACCAGTCTTGCATGTTCGATTGCTCATTCTTCTAAGTCTCAAAGTCCAGCATTCTTCTTTTGCTCTCGTTGAACATGTGAATCTACACAAAAAAGGGTGAATTGTGGGGGTTGAAAAACTTTTGCTTGAAACAAACTTATTTTCTAAATCAAAGTTTAAAAAACAATTTCAAACAAAATGATTGGATATGTAGCAGAAAGTAAAAAGTTAAAGGAAGAGATATAACACCAGAGATTTATAGAGGTTCGGTCTAAAATAAGAGACCTACTATCCTCCCTAAGAATTAATCTTGAGAGTATTGAGTAATGCTTGAGAGCTTTTAAAAAGTTAACCCCACAAACTCCCTTATACAAGGAAAAGTAAAGTTTCAGATTTAGTTGCAATTAAACATCGAACAGTGGGTTTAAGTGGTTAGTCTTTGCGCCAAATAACGAAGATAGCTTCGAGCGGTTAGTCTTTAATTCAAACAAATATTTTATACAAACTTATCTCGAACCAAGATGGAGTTTTGAACTGACTATCCCCCAAATCGAGTCGAGGTTTTATACTTGGTTGACCACGAACTAAACTGAGATTTTATATCGAACTGATCTTGAACTAATTGAGCTTTTCTGTTGAGCTAAGTTCAAGTAATGATGTGAATACTTTTCTCTGGTCATTCTTCACAAACATAAGAGGATAGCTTTTTCTAAATTGGATGAAATCGCGAAACAAACAGAGATTAACACTACCCCCCCCCCCCAAAGAAAACATTTTAAAGAGGTTTAGCTCCAAACACAAACAAGCTTCCTAAGGAAGAATTATACTCATGAGGAAAAAGAATTCTAGGTGAATTTATAATAATACCCCTTTGTCGTACCTCGAAAAATGAGAGACGGCCTCGCGAAGCGCAATCGCACGCTCGCGAGATGGACTAACAGAGTCGTCACCGAACTTTATTTATTCCCATAAGGGAAAAAAGAGAATATCGATAAAACCCCTAAACGAAAGGAAAAGACATGGTCATCGCAACCAAAAGTCTGAGCTCGGGAATCGGTTACGTAAAGGAAAGGTATTAGCACCCCTCACGTCCGTTGTACTCAACGGGAACCATTAGATTAAATGTACGTGTTAATGTTTTCTTAGAAATTTTAGGCTTCTCGAGTTATTAGGAAGAAAAGAGAATAAGGACTAGATGGTTATTTTCCAAAGGTACTCGCCAAGATCTTCGCAATCTCATGCCTACCTATCCTTATAGTGCAATGAGAAAGTCAGAGCAGTCATAGTTCGGAAAACTACGGTTTGTTGGTGATTTTTAGGATAACTAGAGCTCAAATTGCAAAAACTACATCTCGGATCGTCATTCTTGGGGAGACGTTGACTACACCCAGCTTCTTTTTCATCTTTTATTGAAAAGGTGTCTAAGTATGACTAAGTTGATTAATTTGACATAGAAAATACCATTTGACGTTGGATCAAGGGTTTATTCAAGGTGCAAGGGTTTGAACTAAGGGAAAGGAGGTCTTAAGGGTAAAGGGTAAGATCAGTGGTGATGCACAAGGCAATCGGCTTACAAGAGTGGGTAGGGAGCCACTTGATGTTGGATCAAGGGCTTGCGAAATGGTTTGGTCGATCCTAGTCCCTAAGGGTGCAACTAGTACATAACCACAACCACACAAAGCAAGAAAATAAATGAAGTACATCCAAGAGGGAGCGGGGTATATGAAAAATACAAGGGAGTATTGAATGCAAGAAATAAATGGGGTCGCTGTCAGGTAGCTCAAGAGAAAGTCGTATGTGTGCAAGTGTTCTAAATTAAATAGTAAACAAAGAGTAGTCACATATATTTTTAGGGTTTTTGTGGGAATAAATAAACTTCCAAGAGGGAAGGTACTAGCATCTCTCACATCCGTTGTACTCAAGGGAAATCATTAGGTTAGGTGTATGTGTTAGTGTTTGCTTATAAATGTTAGGCTTCTCGGGTTATTATGAAGGAAAGAGAATAAGGACTGGATGGTTTATTTTCCTAGGGTGCTCGCCAAGATCTTCACAATCTCGTGCCTACATATTTTCATAGTGCAATACGGAAGTCAGACCAATCGTTGTTCAGGCAACTATGGTTTGTTGTTGATTTTTAGGATGACGAGTGCTTGAATCGCAAAAACTACATCTCAGATCCTCATTCTCGGGGAGACGTTGACTACACCCCGCTCTTTTTTCATCTTTTATTGAAAAAAGTCTAAGTATGATTAAGTTTATTAATTTGACTTAGAAAATGTCATTTAACGTTGGATCAAGGGTTTATTCAAGGTGCAAGGGTTTGAGCTAAGGGAAAAAAGGTCTTAAGGGTAAAGGGTAAGGTCAGTGGTGATGCACAAGACAATCGGCTTACAAGAGCGGGTAGGGAGCCACTTGATGTTGGATCAAGGGATTGCAAAAGGGTTTGGTCGATCCTAGTCCCTAAAGGTGATACTAGTACGTAACCACAACCACACAAAGTAAGAAAATAAATGAAGTACATCCAAGAGGGAGCGGGGTATATGAAAAATACAAGGGAATATTAAATACAAGAAATAAATTGGGTCGTTGTCAGATAGCCCAAGAGAAATTTGTATGTATGCAAGTGTTCTAAACTAAATAGTAAACAAAGAGTAGTCACAAATATTTTTAGGGTTTTTGTTTTATAATGTTTTTGTATTTTTCATAAGATGAGAAGCAAATGAAGTAGTTAGATGACAATATAATGAAGATGCATAAGTATATGATGATGATCAAGTAAGTGAGAAAAGTGCATATGATGGAACAGTGAAAGAGAACGGTCTCGTCTTTGATAAGAATTTCCGATCGATTAATCAAAGGTAACCTATTATTATTCCAAAGTGTGGAGAATGATCCAAATGATCATTCAGCCATAAATTTGACATAATGAAGATTCAAACTTTTTGACAGACCAATAATCCTTATTATTAGATCTCACCGACCAAAAATAAAAAATGAAAATTGAAATGATAGACAAGATAAGAAGTAGAGTGGAATATAAGAAAATGATATTAAAGTGATAAAAACAATAAAGTAGAAAAAGAATAATAGAAAAATGTTTTTAGATGAAACAAACTAAGATAAGAAATAAAAGAAATCAAAGATCGAAAATAAAAAAGAATAAGAAAATACATTAAGAAATATCTCTACAAAATAATAAAGGAAAAGAGTTTTAAGAAAATAGAAATAAAATAATGAAAATAAAAAAAATAAAAAAAATAAAAGAAGAAGATTAAGAAAAACAAAAAAGAAATGAGAGGAGGGAGGAGGTGTAGCACTGAAATCTGGGGTCTGTGTACATGAGAATCATATGGGATTAGGAGTCCATCATCCAAAACAAGATAATAGTGGATCCAATCCAAGTAAAATATAGTGGGTGTGTGAAGAATAATAGAAGGTGTGTGTGAGAAAAAACAAATGGACCTCAAAGTCCAACACTTACAAAAGCATCAGCTTCAAAACAAAATCATGATGGCAAAACAGAGTACGACTCGTGAAGAAAAATGGAAGAGAGAAAAAATTCATCATTTCCTTTCCAGTCTGATTCGATCTCTCTCGCCTCTGTCTCAATCTGCTTCATTGTTCGGGTTTGTGTTTGATTCGCTTTGTTTTGGTTTGCGTTTCACACTTTATTCTCCTTTCATCTTTGATTCGTTTTCTCTGTTTGCAGTTTAAGTGGAAGTTTTGGGTTTAAAGGGGTGGATTGAAGGTTGAAGAAGATGGTTCAGAAGGTGAAGGTTTTGGTGTTTTTTGGGTGTGGTTCAAAAGGTTTTAGGGTCGATTGGTTGTTGTTTGTTGAATTGAACGACGGAAAGGAAATGCAAGCAAGAGCGGCGTGAGGTAAAATGGTTTTGCGTGGCCAAGTTCTGAGGTAAAAAATAACGGTCAGTTTTAGTGGTTACTACAAGTGAAAAGGTGATGGTGATGATGCTCAGTTGTGAGGTATCCTTGAAATGGAGTTGCTCGGAACGTATTCTTTGTGTGGTGAACAGAGGGTGTATAGAAATAGAAGCAAAAACAGTGGTGATTGTTTTCTTGTGACTGAGAAGTTATTTGATTGAAGCAGGATTGAGGCGGTAGTGTTACACACGATGAAATGGAGGGAGTAATTTTTTGGGTGGTTACAGGTTGATTAACGATGGAGGTTGGAAGGGTGATTTAGAGTTATGGAAAGTTGAATGTGTATTTGTGAATGTGTATTTTTATTTTGCTTACGTAACAACTATCTCAATCCTTCTCTACGTTTGTGTGTTATATATGGTGAAAAAATTTGTCCTTGAAAACTTTGTAATTAGGTTTTCCAATTTGTACATTTTTTTAAACTTTTGTCATGTTGTGAAGACAAGTTCGTACATGTTGCAGGGACGTGTTTTTGTAGTAGCTGATAGTGTTGGTTTTGCATATTTTTTGGCAGGTTTTGGTGGCTGGCATTGAGAATAGCAGGTTGGTGCATTTTTTCGCAAGTTAAATTGAGAGTGGAAAGTTAGTGTGCAGGTTTTGTTTACGTTGCAATTGTTGGAGGCTGGAGGTGTGGACATGAGGCTTGAAGTGAAGGCAAAAAGCTCTTGGTTTTGATGAGCAGCAGCTAGGAGTTGATTGAATTTTTTGGCGTTTTGCATATTCCTTGTTGCTTGGAAAGTGTAGGTTGGCGTTTGGAAATTGTTTAGTGTATAATGCTAGAAAGTGGCTTCGAGGTTGTAGTTTGGTAGCAGGCTAGTGTATAGGTTTCGTGACCTTTTGTGTAGGTTTGGCATGTGCATGAAATTTTTATAGTGTAGCAGGAAATTTATTTGGATTTGGCTTGGCTTGAAGGAGTGTATTTACAACTTAATACCTTGGTATAAACTTCATGTGTATACTTTCCTCATGGCTCATTTTATTTTTGTCACTACAAAATAAATGTTATGGGTTTCTTCCTTTTTGTCACAAATTATAATTGTAATGAGCTTTTTAATTGGGTTGCACTTTGGATATGGCTATATATTTGAAACATGCCTAGAACTTGAAACTTGTCATGAAATGAAATTTGAAAATGAAAGTGAATTCGATTAGAATTGATCGTTGAAGAATTGAATATGATGACTTGAATGAATTAGAAAGAAATTAAAATTGCTTTGAATTGAATAGAACTTGAAATTTGATTTGAATTAAATAGAACTTGAAATTTGATTTGAATTGAAATGAAATTGGAAATGGATTGTATTGAATTTGAAACTTGAACAATGATTTGAATTGGAATGAAATAAATTGAAATGCTTGAACTTGAATAGCTTTAAATATGAATTAAAACTTGAACATGAAATTTGAAATGGTATTGAATATTGAGTTAAAAATTGGAAAGAAACTTGAATGGAAATTGCAAAGGTTTTGGAAATTTGTCATTGGATGGAATCTTAAACGGTTTTAAATTGAATAGGAACCTTGAATTCTCCTATGACAAGAACATGAACCACATAACCAAAACTTGTAAATGACTTGAAATTTTGACCAAACGCATTGACTTTTAATGGTTCTACAACTTGACTTCACCAGTTAACTTGAACAAAACCCTAATCTTGATCACTTAATGATTTTCATACATGAATCACTTGAATCTGACACTTCCTTGCCCTCACAACAATCCATAAGAAAGACGACTTGAGATACGAATTATGATGCTATTGCACCAAAAACCTAATTGAAAGTCAACTGACCCTGATTCTTCAATCCTTAAGCACTGATGAACTCGACTCAGCCTGATTTCTTGGTAAAGAAGCAAACCAATTGTTTGACCAAGATTAGGTCAAACTCCCATTGAATTTCAAACTATACCACACACACACTTGACCTGATAACTTTGCTTGATCCTTGATTCGATCTTGCAAGACCTAAGCTTAGGAAGCAAAAGACGTTTTTTTATATGCGCAATGGTTAGATGACATGAATGATGGATATGATACACAGATGATGAAAATTCTATGATATATATTTTTTGGCAATTCATGGTCAAAATTGGGGTGTAACACCCTTCTAGAACAACTTCCTCACTAAACACATTAATTTTTTTCAAAGCGTTATGGCTAAAAATATGTGGGAGAATTGAAAATACTTTAGGGAGAGAGAGAGAGAGATTAGATCTCTTACATTTCTTGGATGAAAATAAATGAATGGGTTTGTCTCTATTTATATGCCAAAGGATGTTTTAGAAAAATAAAATAATTCATGGGCAAAATTGATTACCTAATCGATTAGGTCGTAAGCCTAATCAATTAAGTACCACAAATAATCAATTGTTTGAGCATACTTTGGAAAGATTTAATATATATCCATTATCATTCATTAAGACAATTTCATAATCGATTATAGGCGTTTTTTTACCTTTATCTAATTGATTAGGTACTTAATCTAATCAATTAGACAATTCAAAAAACTTTCCCTAATCAATTTAATCGTTTCTAATTCATCTAGCTAGGCTACAAAACATTTTGAGGTTATTTTATTTAAAAGATATAGGCTTCAAAAATAATTTTAGTGAGTGTGTGATTTAGCTATACTACTTTATAAAACACCCTTATATTCTTACAAAATATTGATCACTTAGACAGGCACAGTCAGATGAGCTTTTACACTTCCTCTCTTTCATACTCTAAAGCTTTAAGTATTTTACCGGATATACCAATAGTATGATAAATTCACTTGAATCTTCTCTTATATAAGGCTTGAGATATCTTCGAGTCATTTCCCATCATTAGAGGAAGTCACTGATGAAAACCCTAAGTCTTCATCTTTATTCGGAATAATAGCTTGATCAACTATCTTATGCATCTCTGACTGCTTGAAATAGATTTAGCACTTGCTCGTCTTTATATTATGTTTTCATCAAAGTCACTTTAAAGGATATTGCACCTTGAGGTGTTTTCATCATCAAAACCATGATGTTACCAGGGCTAGGCATATTGAGCTTTGATCACTTCCTAATTAAACCTATAAGCACATAGTTCCATACTCTTCTCTTTTTGATGATGATAATACATCTCTTAGGGAGGTGGTAAATGAAAAATAGATAGATAAAAAATTTGGAGTGTTTAAACTCTCTGTTACATGAGTATAGAGTATACTTCTCCCCATTTATCATAATCAAAAGGCGAGTAAAGACGCAAAACGTAAATTTAAATATGAAAGTACATAATCACATAGTCAAACATTTATAAGAGGAATTTTTTTATTTAATTCAAAGCATACTGGAATTTAAAATACAGAAGGCTGGAAAATGTAGGAATTTAAATAATGTAGAAAGACTAAAATAAAACACACTTAAAGACTAACACTCATAGGATAGACTACTCTTCACAATCTTCATAGTCATCACCGAATATCCCTAAAAGTAGATGTCTTAAGTCTTAGGCAAAGTGAAATTATAGGAAATTGATCTGCACATTTTCCTATTTAATCTCTTGATTATTTCCTTGAGCAGTTCTTCAACGTAGGGTATTTTAGGAAATTTGTAGCACCTAAAAATAATTAAAATATTATTTTATTATTATTATTCAATTTTTATGTTTATTTTGGATGATGTATTATATGTATTATTATTATTATTATTATTATTTGGAATTACCTAATAATTTAGAAAAAATAGAGAAATAGAGAAGAGGGAGAGAAAAGGGAGGGAAATAGAGAAAAAAGAGAGAAACTGAGAAAAAGTAGAGAAATAGATAAAATATAAAAATGAAAAGAGAAACACATATTTTTTGAGAAAATAAGAAAACCCTAGTTGCTTTCTTCTTCTCCAAAATCCTAAGAGAAAAACCTCCATTCACCAAAAAGATCGCTGTAGAGATTGTGCAAATGAGAGCTGACACCGTTATTGAGAGTTTCACGGAGAAAATCCTACAATAACAATGTAAGGGGGATTATTCTATAATATTGGTATTTTAGCGTTTAGAATAGTGGGGTTTGCCTGAACCTCAAATTCATTCTAATTCCTATGGAAATTGCCCTATGAAATGATCACTCATAAACCTTAGGTTATGAATCTATATCATTTTATCAATGATTTAGGTTATCTATCTGAATTGATGTGCTTATTCGTGAATAAATTTTAAATGTGTGATAATATGATCCCATAAGAATGTTATTGTTACTTGATTAAATTTTTTTGAAGGTGTGTAGTATGTATAATATCATGTTTCAATTTGGTGAAGATGTGTTATGACGATTTGATTAGATTAAGTTCATGTTTAATTGATTTTTAATGTATTATGTTCTATGGTTTTATTCTAGTATTGTTTCTTGAGTTTGGATGGGGTTTGTGTGTGATTACTACTGCAAAAAAACTGAAATTTCGAACAGTGTAATCAATTACAATTTCGGTGTAATTGATTACCACCCCTTCAGCAGTGCTAAATATTCAAGTATAACCGAAGTGTAATCGATTACACCTATCATCCCCTATATTTTCAATTTTTTATGGGACAACAACATAGTGTAATCGATTACACCAAACATGTTATTGATTACATGCCTGATATTTTTCAAAAATGTCATAACTCAAGTTTAGAAACTCTAATTGAGGCGCAGTTTGATGCGTTAGAAAGCTAATGCAAAGACTTATCTTATGGTAAGGTCTCATGATGTTTATGTGTATGAGTAATATTGTGAATAACAAATTATTTCATGGTAAATATGAGGACATGAGTCTAACGTTGGTAAAATTGTAAAGCCCTAATGTGGCAATCAAGTTGAAGGTTTGATAAAACCATTATCAAGCCCTAATGCGGAAATTAAAGTAAATGTATGGTAAAAGTGGTGAATAAAGCTAATATGGTCATCCAAGTAAATATGTTTTAAGAGAGGAAGGAGGTTAGGGAGGAATTTGCGTATGTCTGGTCATCATGCATCATATTAGAGTGTGAGTGGATTTGCACCTAGAGAAAGTATCATTGTACTAATGTAGCTTGTATATAATCATATACAGTTGAGAGTCTATGGGCATCTAGAGAGAGTTTTTTAGTATGTACGCAGCTCACGCGTCTTTTTAGATTAGAGTTTAGAGAGAGTATTGTAATATGTATGTAACTCGCATGTACTCCTAGATAATTGAGAGTCTACGGACTTCCAGAGAGAGTGTTGTAGTGCGAAATATAGCTCGCATGTACTCCTAAACTATACAACTCAGGAAGAGTATTATTGTTATTATACCATATAATTTGTAGAATGTATTTTCACCCCTTTATTTATATGTCTCCATGGTTGAATCTACATGCATGATATCCTAATTTCGAGATTGAGGAATAATGCGGTACTTTTATTTAGGATAGTTTAAAGGACCTCTTCATTATTTTTATTTCATGTTTTATGTTTGTTGAGCTGTTAAGTTAGCTAGTATGTTTGGGTTTGTGATAAGGCCCTGGTATTATAACACTGTGTGATGTTATTTTGAGTTAATATGATACCATGTTTATTATATTAAATAGATATTTCACAAATCATGCTTTATAAAAAAAGAATTTGGGTTTTAGGGTGTCACATAGTTGGTACAATAGCAGATTTGTCCATCAGAACTTATGAATCTGTTATGCCCTTGTGTACAACATGTGTATTAACATTGTTGGTACTATATTTCCTTAATCGCTATTTGCTTTACTATTTACAAATAGTTTGTGTTTTATGCCTGGTTTGTTCAAGACAAAATTGTGACGCGATAGTTGATGCCCTCGAAGCAATAACTAATGCTATGGCTCAAGATTTATAAGGTGCTCATAATGGGGGAACTCAGAATGGCAAGCTGATGAGTTCTGTGGGTTGGGAAATTTTCAAATAAACCACCTGCATTTAAAAGAAGATATGATCCTAAAGAGGCTTGGACCTGGATTCGAGAGATTGAGAATTTTTTTTAGAGTAATGACATACACATATGAGCATAAGGCATCATTCAAGACTCGTATTCTAATGGAAGAGGCTGAGTACTAGTGCTATAATGTTCGTCATAGATTGGAAACAGAAAGTACTGCCATTACCCGAGATAATTTCAAGAAGGAGTTTTTAGAGATGTATTTCCCAAAAGATGTTTGTAATTATAAGGAGATTGAATTCCTAGAGCTGAAGCAAGGTAACATGATTATGGCTGATTATCCGGCCAAATTTGAAGATTTATCCAAAATTTGTCCTCATTACAATGGTGTTGATGTTGAAGGTTCCAAGTGTGTGAAGTTTGAAAGTGGTATGCGTCCTGAAATCAAGTAGTTTATTGATTAACAGAAGATTCTCTATTTTTATTGTTGTTGACAAACAAGTGTAGAGTTTATGATGAATAAAAAAGAGAAATGTCCACTCATAATAAGAGTGTGAATTCTCAGAGGATAAGAAATTCAGTTAGTAGAATTGTGGTAAGTCATATGTGTAACACCCTTTTCTACCCCACAAGATAAAAAACAAAATATTCACATTTATCAGAGTAAAATATTAAACTCAATAAAAATCACCTCAAAGGGCGTACATTTCCCAATAAATCAAATATAAGTCAAAGCTCCATAAACAACGGGTTTTCCTAAAAGATATCAAAAATTGTAGCGGAACTCAAAAATGCATAATCCAAAGTTTTCCTTATATGGGAACATAATCAAAATAACCAAATCAAATAAAATATGGTTTAACTCAAAGACCCCAACCCGATGTTACACTATCAGAGCAAGACCCTCTACGTTAACTAAAATTGCCAACAACTCAAAACTCCAAAAAGAATCCTCGACGACATCCACAGCTAAACCTGGTCATCTACACGTTATCCACGTGGAGGCAACATTTAAACAAGCAGGGTGAGTAAAACAATTCATAATAATCAATGTAGGAAATCAATATATAAAATGGCGTCATTTTCATATTCAACATCATCATATTCATCAATGGGCATCAAAGGTCACAACATCATAAATTACTCAAGACCATCTCATAAATGCAAATGCAACAAGACTCATGCATGTGGTACCAATCATCACAGCTCGATGGACACTGGGTCATCAACCCTCCATAGATCCCCATCAATAGGATCGATTCTACTCGAGAATCGAAGCACATCAAAATACCTCACATCCGCACAATGGGACTGAAGCCAAAGAAATCAAGGTCCTGAACCGAAGTCCAGATTCACATGAATGCATGATGCACACGTCAATAATCATCCTCATAATAACATCATAGGTGCATCATCATTCATCATAATTATCATCACCAAAAATCATGTCATCATAGAATCGTCAAAACTCATGGAAATATCATCATAGTTCATCAATCATTACATCATAGGAATCATCATATAATCATGTACAAATCACATAGAACTCACAATCATACCCATATTAATTCATCAAGGAAATCACATCATCAAAACATCAAGGCATCGCTGCACAAAATCAGAATTCGCGAAAATCTGCTACGTTCGCTAGCAAGTTTTTTGTGCGAGTCTGGGGCGAGTTTCTTCGTTGCGCGAAGGATTCTTTGCAGTGCGAGTCTGGGACGAGCTTTGTTCACTGTGCGAAGGATTCTTCATTGTGTGAACACGCGATTACAGCAAAACGCTGTTACGCACCAGAACCTAAAATCAACTCAAAAGTCTCACGATTCACTTCCCCAATAACCCAAAAACATCCCTAAATCATCCTTAAGGTCTTACGGCGATGAAGGCACAAAATATACGACTTATTAGGCCAATCCCGTATCATATTCACGCGCTAATTCCCATAATTTCCTTACAAGTACACCACAGTCATTAGAGTTCCTCACTATCTAATTTCCCCACAGGGTTAAACAAATGTCAAACCAGATATTTTGCCATGAAGGCCTAATTTCCTTTTAACCTAAATAAATCCCTATACGGTTAAAACCTCACAAATAGGATTTTGGCCATGAAGACCTAATTTCCTTTATCTCAAATCAGCCTCAAACCCTTTAAACCCTTAAATCGGCTTTAAATACATTGAAATTATACATTGAAAATAATGAAGGCAATACTCCCCGTACCTTAATTGTCGACTCTAAGCGTTCTCTTTGACTTTCAAAAAAGCTTTCGAAGCTTTTGCCTCAAACCTCCTCCTCAGAGCTCTGGCCTCAATTTCTTTTCACGGTCTAACAAAAATGAATCCTAATCCCATCAAAATTCCTTTTTGTTAAACCTAACCTTGGGCCTTAAAATTGGGCTTTCCAATATTACCCTCACTAACTCCTCCTCAATTGTCCAATTTGCCCGTAGTTAACTTATATTTATTTAAATTAATAATAATACTAATATATTCATATTATATACTATTATTTAAATAAATAACTTAAAAATCCATAATTCCCAATATTTCACACCAACCACCGAAAATTACCAAAATGCGGATATTCTTATTTAAATAAATTAAATAAATATTCCAATAAAATTTTGGGTGGTACAATATGCAATAGGGGTGTTCATAGGCCGTTTTGGTTCAGTTTTCATAGAATTTGATGCCCAAACCGATCAAAAGTATATGGATTGGTTTGGATGGAATTTGCATATTTTTGAAATAAAACCCAAATCAAACCAACCTAAAAAAAATAGGTTGGTTTGGGTTGGATTGATCAGATATATTAGAAAAAAATGTGCACAAATATTTTTTAAAAATATATAATTTACAACAACTAATTTTTCATAGTAATATAAAATTTTAATTTTTTCGTTTCTCCATATAGGTTGTGAATGTCACAAATGATGTTCCATTTTTTTATTCTTGAAATTCAATACCTTATAATAGTTTTCACGATAATGATGTATTCAAATTAATTATGGTTGGTTCGAGTAGAAGGGTTGGCATGTAGAATTTTGGAAACCCGTTACCCGAACCAATTAACAACGGGTTTTATTGGTTTGGTTCGGTTTTTCCCAAACTAAAAAAAGCCCAACCCAAACACTCTGGTTTGGTTAAGATTCCAGTTTGACTCGAATTTTCCCGAACCAACAAACACCCCTAATATGTAATTCTAAGTGGACACTAAAATAGTTTTGGAAATCATAAGTCCTCACCCTGAGGTGGAAGAGGTAACAGTACTGGGAATGGAAATAGTGGGGGAGGTACTTCAACTCCTTAGAGATTCAAAAATGTGGAAGGATGGACACCAGACTGTTGAGTGAAAAAACACATCTATGACTTGTTTCAATTATGGAAAGTAGAGTTACATAAGTAGATTTTTCTAGATCCCGAAGAAGGAACTAAGTAGCGGTCAAAGTCCTCAAGCCATGGGAGACTATTTGCTCTTAATTGTGTTGAAGACTTAGGATCAGATAGTTTGAATCAAGGTAGGTTTTTTATAAATAGTATTCCCTTAATTGCCATCGTAAATACTAGTGTGAAACATTCATTCATATCACATTATTGTGTCAAAAGGTTAAATCTTAAAGTGTCATCTATGAAACTCAATATGGTCATCAAGATGCTGACAAGTGGTTCAGTGGTCACGTTAGTTTCTTGTTTTAGTTTTCCTTTATCCATTTGTGATAAATATTTTGTGTTTGAATTAATTCTGAGAATGAATTGGTTATCGTCCAACCATGTTCATTGGAACTGTTTTGATAAAACCTTTTTTGTCTTCTGGGACGATGGACAGTAAGAACTTGAGATTCATTACCTCAAACTAAGTATATATATCATTGAAATAAGATGCTCAAGTGTACATGATGCTAGATTCCTTGAAAGTAGAAAGTAAAGCTTCGATCAATTATTTTCATGTGGTACGCATTTTTCCTGAATCATTTCTAAAGGACATTTATAGTTCGTCACTTGAGTGTGAAGTTGAATTTACAATATATTTAGTAGCTGGTACTAGACCAATATCAATGGTTCCATACAAGATGTCTACATCAAAATTGAGTGAGCCTAAAAAGTAACAAGAAGAGCAATTGGAGAAGCAATTTGTAAGACCTAGTGTATTGCCATGGGGTGCATTTGTACTGTTAGTTAAGAAGAAATATGAAACCACGAGGTTGTGCATGAATTATCAGCAAATGAATAAAGTTACTATTAAGAATAGGTATCCTCTTCCTAGTATTGACGATCTTATGGATCAGTTGGTGGGGGCTTGTATATTTATAAAGATAGATTTGAGTCAGGCTATCACCAGATTCAAGTGAAGTCGGAAGATATTCCTAAGAGCGTGTTCAAGACTTGCTATGGTCATTATAAGTATTAATTTATGCCTTTAGGTGTGACCAGTGTGCTGGTAATGTTCATAGAGTATATGAACTAGATTTTTAACCCATGTTTGGATTAGTTTGTCATGGTGTTTATAAACGACATCTTGGTATATTCTAAGTCAGAGGAAGAACATGCAGAACATATAAGGATAATATTTAAAACCTTGAAAAACAAAAAGTTCTATGATAAGTTTTCAAAGTGAGGGTTTTGGTTGAAAGAAGTTAGTTCCTCGAACATGTAATTTCTAGTTGTTGAATAGTAGTGGATTCGTCTAAGGTAGAGGTCGTATTGCAATGGGAAATTCCTAAGACACTAACTGAAATAAGAAGTTTTATAGGATTGGGAGGTTATTATAGAAGATTCATAGAGGGTTTCTCAAAGGTGGAAATTCCTTTAACCAAGTTAACCCTAAAAGGCCAAGCTTTTGTGTAGGATACTCAGTGTAAAATGAGTTTTCAAGACTTAAGAAGAGATTGAGGTCAGGGCCAATATTAGTTTTGCTAAGTCTGAGTGAATATTTTATATTGTATTGTGGTGTATCTAATTTGGGTCTAGGTGGTGTGCTTATGCAGAAAGGTCAAGTTGTAGCTTATACTTCTAGACAACTGAAGACCCGTGAAAGGAATTATCTTACCCATGATTTGGAATCAGCAGTAATAGTTTTTATTTTTACGATCTGGAGGCACTATCTATATAGATCAATATTAAAAAAATTCAATGATCATAAGCGTTTAAAATATTTGTTCAATCAGAAGGAATTGAATATGTGGCAGAGAAGGTGGCTAGAATTTTTAAAAGATTGTGATTTGAAATGAGTTATCACCAGGTAAAGATAATGAAGTAACAAATTCCTTGAGTAGGAATTCATTTCATATGTCTACCTTAATGGTCAAGGAGATGAATTTGATTGAGCATTTTATAGTTCTAAGTTTGGTGTGTGAACTAACACCAGAAAGTGTGAAATTAGGCATGTTAAAGGTAACAAACAACATGGTAAAAGAAATTAAAGACGATCAGATGTTGGATTTACACTTATTGAATCAGTCAGCACTTAAGAAGTTTTGGGTAGTGGGGAATAGTTAACACTTTTGGTGTAACTGATTATCACCCTTTTAGCAGCGCTAAAAATCCAAACAAAACAACAATGTAATCGATTACACCAAAAGTACTAACTATTCCCCACCCCTAGTTTTTCAAATTTTCTAGGATGGTAGCATAGTGTACTCGATTACACCAAATGTCATAACATGAGTTTAGAAACTTCAATTGAGGCACAGTTTGTGTAATGCAAAGACCTATCTTATGGTGAGGTCTCATGATGGTTATATGTATGAGTAATATTGTGAATAACATATTATTGTGAGGTAAATCTTAGGACATGAGTCCAACGTTGGTAAAATCACTATAAAGCCTTAATGTGGAAATCGAGTTGAAGGTTTCATAAAACTATTGTGAAGCCCTAATGTAGTAATTAAAGTAAATGTATGGTAAAACTTGGTGAAAAATCCTAATATGGTAATCTAGGTAAATATGTTTCAAGAGGGGAAGGATGTTTGTGAGGAATTCACGTATGTTTTATCACCGTGCATCATACTAGAGTGTGAGTAGGCTTGCGTCTAGATAGAGTGTTGTAGTACATACGTAGCTTGTATGTACTCCTAGATTAGAGTTTAGCGAGAGTGTTGTAGTACGTACGTAGCTCATGTAACACCCCGATTTAATTTTAAATAGTGTTAATATTATTTTACTATTATTATTATTATTATTAATATTATTATTTTTAATTATTTTAATTGAGTGGTGGGGTATTTTAAGTCGTTAATTAAATGTTTTAATTATTTAATTAAATTTAATTATTTTATTGGGATGATTGAGTTTATTAAAATAAATTATAGAGCCGTGTTATTTTAATTAAAGTAGAGTAATATTTGAATTAAAATAAAATGATAGAAAATAAAGTTTTAGAAGAAAAAAATTAGAGAGAGTAGGGGTGTAAGGAGAGTTGAGGGACAAAAAGAGATTTAGATTCAGTTAGTTTAAATAAATAGATAAGTCGATGGGGAACTTTAGAGAGATCGTGAAAATTCTGGAAAAGAGGCAAGAGGCAGAAAACCTAGAGCTTTTGGAAAGAATAGAAAGAATCCCAAAAGCCAAAAGCTACACCGATATGAAAGTTTGAGGTAAGGGGGAAAAGATTCTTATATGGGTAGATAAATAGAGGGATAATGAGGAATCCTTATCTTTATGCCTTCTTCTTTTCTTTATCTGTATTTGATATTTGTTGCTAAAAAAGGTTTGGGCAAAACCTTTGAGGCAATCAATCATAATATTCTCCTTTTGATTGTGATGTGATATGTTATTGTTATTTTTTAGTTCTGATCTATCTTAGGCAGAGTTGTTTAAGTATTGATGGTTACACCATAAGGCGGAAAAAGTTTTGTTTCACTTGGCTAATCATCGTTCTAACCACGTAATTATCAAACGAGAGTTCCCAATTCTAAGCGATTATTACGAGCGTGATGAACAACTTTTATTTTGTGACACAAAAGACTCTAAAGAGATACTATCAAGATAACTATAAGGAATGGTGAAGGAAAAAACTGGAAATACATACCTTTGCATCATACATGAGATTTTTTATGCGCATTTAACGACATTCTTCTCTTGATCTCTTGGATCCACTATCATTTGATTAATTTCTTTCTTGTCTTGTTCATGTTCAATGATATCAATCCTATATCATTTAGGATTTTCTTTATGATGTTGTATTGCTTCAAACACATTTAAAAATACATTCTCATTGTTGAATCTCATGATTAACTCACACATTTCCACATTAATCAACATTTTACCGGTAGCTAAGAGAGGTCGTCCAAGCAGTAGTGAAGTTTTTGAATCTTCATCCATATCTAATATTACAAAATCAACTAGAGATAAAGACTCATCCACCCTTACTAGCACATCTTCTGTAGCACCATAAAGATATGTGGTTGATCGATTGACCAACGTCAGAGTCACATGTGTTGGCTTTGGCTCTCCCAAATTCAGCTTCCTCATCAGTTACAAAGGCATTAAATTAATTTTAGCCCCCAAATCACAAAGTGCATGCTTAAGTTTTAAGCTCCCTATGGTACAAGGGATGGTGAACCTTCCTGGATCAATTAGCATTGGTGGGAGTTTTCTTTGAATGATTGCGCTACATTCTTCTGTCAAGGTCGTATTCTTATCAAACCTAATTTTTCTTTTTCTTATTAGTAACTCTTTCATAAACTTTGCATACTCTTAGCATTTTCTTATTCGTGAAATGGAACACTGACTTGAAGCTTGGTAAACATCTCCATAAATTTCTTGAATTCCCCGTCATTTTCTTCCTTCTTAGACTTCTTATTTATGATAGGGTAAGGTAACTTCACGCAATAGGGTAGTTTGGGACTAGGAGCATGGAGGATTTGTTTCTTGGTTCTCCTAAAAGGTGAGTTCCTATCTATTAGTTTATCAAGTGTATCCCCCCTCACAGAGTATTCACTCTTTTTTTTACTCACCTATTTTTCTTTTTCGACTTCTACCACTTCTTCCACATCCCTGGTCTCATCTACTTCCTCAATCTCATTTATTATTTCTTCTTTTCCCACAAGAATATGACTATGCTCTGAAATTACTACTCCACTTCCTAACTCGATTGCCTTACAAATTTCATTATTTGGGTTCAATAGTAGTACCCATAAATCCTCCATTAGAGCTTGATGTCAATCCTACCTGTCGAGACAATTGGCTAATATGCACCTCTGAATTTTTTATTGATGCTTCATAATTATTGCTCATTGTTTCATGTTGCTCACTTTGTGTCGTCTTGATGAATTTGTCGAGGGTTTCTTTAAGTGGTGATTTATTTCTTTAGAATGAAACTTGTGGTGCTTGTTGAAAACTATTTTGGAAATTTGCAAACTAAGCTTCTACCAACCCCTTATGGTCATACATCTCATTCGCATGTCCTTTTCTATATAAATCATAATGCAGGATTTGTAGATGACTCATATTAGCTTGATTAAGGTTGCTTACTACTAACCGTTTATTGAGTAGTTAAATTTGAGCCATCAATGCAGCGTATGTATCTAATGTTAGTACACTCTAGGGCATACCTGCAATTCCAATAGCTTTGACTCATCTTCTACCAGGTGAGTGATATTCATTTAGACTCATTTTCTCAATCAGTTCCTTTGCATGTACTTCAGTCAAAACTCGAATTGTACTTCCTATTGACGCGTCCAAAAGCATCCTAGTTTGACTTCTGAGCCCCTTGATGAGATTTTTCATTTATTCCATTATGATCATATTATGATTAGGAAACCTTCGTAGTAATAGCTTAAACCTCCCCCATGCGTCATACAAGGATTTTTTTTTTTCTTGCTCAAAATTAGAAATTCCAGCCCTTGGTTCATTAAATTGAGTAGTAATGAAGAACATCTCCAAAAATGCATCTTCTAACTCTTTCCAAATTATAATTATTCTGTTAGGTAGACACAATAATTAATCCTTAGCCCTTCCAAACAAAGAAACCCTGAATAACTGTTGAAATAGTATTGGTGTGAGTTTTTGTTATTGTATCCACAGGGATTGGTTTATATTACCGTCGTTCTACAATTGGAATTGTTTTAAACATAAAATATAAAAGATGTTTGTTGTTGTTTCGTAACGTAACGATTGCATACAAAGTTTTAAGAAACGGTAAAAGAGTTTTGGTTTTGAAACGATTGTTAAAAGCAAGTCAAGATTAGGGCTCGATAATCCATTTCGTATGTACTTTATTAATAAAGCATGTGAACTTATTAACGATAAATATAATCACATATCCTCTCAAGATGTGTCATCTCTAAAACAAATTTTGAGTTTTATCATATTGATCCTTAGATGATCTCTCAACCTAACTATCAGTATGATAATATTTAAGGATTGATATTAGTGAATATCAACTCACAAAACTATCTCTAAACTTTGCTTATTGAAAGATGAAAAAGCTAGGCCAATAGTTGGAACATATTTCTCAATAATGATCCAACACAAATATAAACCATAAAAACAAGATTTTTCATCATATATTCATTATCAACTTGTTCACATACAAAATATCAAGAGAAATACATACAAAAGTGAGGATTATCTACCTCTAATCTTGACACGAGGAAAGATTTAGCTACCCATAACCATGGTAGCTTGAGCAACAAGTAACAAACAAAGCTTTTGGAGTATCAAACTTGAAAGGATCAAAGATTGAAGCTTAAAAGCTTTGATTTCTAAGTGAAAATGAAGAAGATGACTTTTCTCTCCATACAAAATGTTTTTTTAGGTTACAAAGATTCTATGAAAAGTAAGTAAGTAATCAAAAATATCAACAAGTACTAAAATACACTTTTTCTTCCCAGGCAAGTTCGTCGGACGAGCTATAAGCTTCGCCGGGTGAAACCATTAAGTCAAGCCACGTGACAAGAACATTGCCAATGGGCTGGAGAAAATATATTCATTCGTCAGGCGAGACAAAGCTTCGTCGGGCGAATTCCTTTCGCTCCTCATTCGCCTGGCGAATCTGCCAGCGAACCAATTCCAGTAGCTGCTGGAATTTCAATTCTCTTTCGCCTCTTGCTTCGTCTGGCCTTCGCCAGGAGAATCTACTCCTTCGCTTATTCTTTGTAAAGAGAATATGCTTTTTCTTCCCCGAAGCGCGAATTTCTTCGATTCTTTAGTTTTCTTCCGACTTTTGCTGCACCCTTTTGCCATAAATTGCTGAAAAACTAGTGTTGCACCCCAAATTTGTCCTACCTTTACATAGTTTCTAGTGCCACTTTATTTTGAATGAATAAAATGGCACAATTGGCAAGAGACCGTGTGTAAGGAGTTGTGAGTGTGAGAGGTCGAGAGTTCAAATCCCACCTTCTTCACTTTTTGTTTTTCTTTTATTTTTGTTCTAACTTTTCTATTTTTCATAAAAAAAAATAACAAAAATAGTTTTTTTAATTATTTAATTATTATTTTCGTATTTTATTTAAATTATTTTTTTAAAAATATTATTTTTCACTTTTTTCCATATTATTCATAAAAAAACATCAAAAAATCAAAAAATTAAAAATATTAGAAAATATTTTATTATATTTAGTAAATAAATAGAGTTTTAAGTTGTTTTAAGTTTGTTTTAATTTAGTTTTGACTAATTCTTTAAGTTGGGCTTTAAAGTGGGAATTAGGTTAGAGCTAACCCTAATTTGTTACCTATATAAACATAAGTGATGGGAGGAAACTTCATTCACATCAGAAAATCAAGAACAGGTCATCAGAAAAGGAGACAAAAAGAAAAACGGCGGTCGTGAAGATCCGGAGGTTCAGAAGAGCTTCGAAGCTCATCATCATCTCCATTTGAGAAAGAGGAAAAGAGATCCAAAGAAGTTCGTCGAGAACCATTGCCGCCGGCGAAGAACAAGCGAAAGCATCACCAACCGGCAACTGAAATGTAAGCTTTTATGTTATCCCAATTAAAACTTTTTATTAATTAAAACACTAACCACTAATAATTTTTTTTAATAAATAAACAGTGTTTAAAACACTTTTATAGTTAAGTGAAAACATTTTTACTAACTTAAAATTAACCCAGTCCTAAAATTAAAACTTTTTTTTAAGTATTAAAATTAACATTTTTTTTTTAAGTTTTAAAGATTAAAAATTAAAACATGTTAGAAAGGGTTAAAACTTTTTTCTAAAACTTTCTTTAAAATTTTAACACTAACACTCTTTTAAAGTAAGACTAACGAACCTTTTTTTTTTATGTAAACTTCTTCTTTTAAAAAAAAAAACTTATGATTAGAGTTTTTTTTTTAATTTAAGACTTTCTCTTTTCAAAATTAAAATTAAAATTAAAACTTTCTAAAGATAAAAAGTTAAAACTAAAGTTTTGTTTATTTAAAAATTAAAACCTTTTAAAATTAAGACTAAAATTTTAATAAAAAAAAATATAAAAATTAACAAAACAATAATAAAAATTCCAAATTGCATTTTCATGTTTCTTTTAATATAAAATATGTTTGCCATATTTTCGTCTAACTTTTCACTAACGTTCTCTGTTTCTCTCCTCAGATTATACATAGATTATGATTCATATTTATTTTAATTTATTTTGTTCCATGGATGTAATTTACGCGAGGCCATGGTCGCGATTTATTTTGTTTTTGTTTTTTTTGGGATTTGTAATTTACGCGAGTGATCGTCGCGACGCTTTCTTTACTTTCCGCACTTTAATTTTGCCGTATAATATTTTGCCATGTTTGCATGTTTTACCGTTAGAATTCCCTCCGAAGGAATTAGGTTTAGCCGTTTGACCGCCGAGTCAATAACCCTAATTTTTTACCGCTTCAAACCCTAATAGCCTAGGTGTCCCACCGTGGACGAAAACGCCCTTTACCCTAGCTTTTAGGTCAAAGAGTCGCTGTACTCTGTTTAGGATTTCCCGCCGTGGAATCTCTAATTTACCCTTTCATTTCAATAACAAATTTAACATAGAAATAGGAGTTTCAAAACTCCACGTAAGCGTGTCCTTAAGATACGTTTACTCCCCTTGAAACCTTGACCACAGTCAAGAAGTTTCTAACCTCCCTTTCGAGGGGAACTACAATTACTCTGATTCCATTCCCGTCAGGATATGTAGGCACAAGATGCGACGTCTTGCCGAGTAAACTTAGGACTAACCCTTAGGTCTTTAGGTCACTCTATCCCTTAGCTCGATATATATTAAAACAGATAATAAAATATAAAAAAAAGCATACAATAAACAAAAGGTTCCTGTAGAGTACTACAGAAGTTTAGGGTGCTAGTACCTTCCCTAAGCTTAACCAACCCCTTACCTAGATCTCTCCCCGCATTGTCTTTACGATGCAAAATTAGGTTTTCCTCTTTTGACCTTTTCCTTCGGATAAATCAAAGAGCGGTTGTGAACTAAAGATGCGATTCAAATTAATTAATAATTTGATATCATATTCTAACCGCAACAGAAGATGGCGACTTCACTGGGGACCCTCCTAATTTTTAAGGGTTATCCCTATTTTGTTTATTGTATGATATTTTATTAATTATTTTTATATATCATTGTACCTTGTGGGGATACCTGTTATTGTGAGATAAGTCCTAACCCGGACTTGAGTGACCTTATTATAGGAAGGTGAGATATTCGACGAGGCTTGCCGGGAGTGAGTCCTGACCAAGTCGAATCGAGAATCACCGCTCAGTTGAGACCCTTTCGAAAATGGTTCGGTTGATCGAGTGCAGTCGTGAAAACTTTTACTATTTTCAATTGGAGTCTGTGATACTGGGGACCATAGTACCTTAACACCACCTTGGCCTTATATAGGACGTAGTGCGGGAACTATGTGGGAGTAGTCCTACAATAGTTGCTACGCGATACTACACTCAAATGAGGTTCTCTTGAGAATATTATCGACCCCCGAGTCAGTCGGAAAGTTGATAATATCCGAAAGATGGATTGATGACTTTGGGCACCGCTTTAGAACCTTGTTCTGCAGGTACAATTAACCTATAGTACTTACCTTTTAGGAAGGGTAGACCTTAACTCCATTCGTTGTCCTCTAACCTAGGACCTTTGTGTGTGTATTTGTGCTTTGCATCCATAAAGCATCATATCATTTCTAGTTTCAAGGAATTCAACAGTCCTTTGCAAATTCAAAAAGGTCCTACATTTTAGAGTCAAAAAAATTTTTCTTTCCAACTTTCCTAAAAGGGAATATTTGCAATCGACCGTTGAAATTCTTGGAACCATTACATGGCATTAGCATCACATTTTTGCATTGTATTTTTCCCCCGGTTTCTCATTCTCGGTTCTCTCGTCTTCCAGTGTACCTTTGAGTCGTCAAGCTGATTCCTCGACACAGATATCAGACTAGAGCTAACTATAGACGCCAAATGTCAGAACAAGAGGAACATAATGCGGAGGTCCGAATGGAGATTGATGAATTGAAAGCAGGCATGACCAGGCTTACCGAGATGCTTCAAGTGTTGATTGCTAGAGGAGAGCCACCTCAGAGGACTGTCATTCAGGAAGTTTCAAGTGTTGATCCACCTCTTGTTTCAGTGCCGCCCTCTAGTTGGCCTGAGTTTGGTTTACCTCCTAACTACTCTCCACCTATTGCATCTGCTGCTATGATTGGTCAGGCTGTCAGACCGGTTTTTCAAGCTCCTATCCTTACCGAGGCCCAACCTGTGGTCCACACGGTTAATCAAACTATCCAAGCTCCCGTTGAGAATCCTCCCTATGAGTACAATGTTGCCGATGTTCAAGAAGGTTTTGTTGAGCCTGAGATCACCCGGGAACAGTTTCAGATCATAAACAAGAGACTCCAAGCTGTCGAGGGTACTAATTTCTTCAATGTTGATGCCGATAATATGTGCCTAGTTTCTGGTCTTGTTTTGCCTGCCAAGTTCAAGACTCCTGAGTTCGTGAAGTATCAAGGTCATTCATGTCCAAGAGCCCATCTAGTCATGTACTTCCGAAAGATGGCAGCTTACACCAACAATCAGAAGTTGCTCATTCATTGCTTTCAGGATAGTTTGAGTGGTGCTTCTCTTAAATGGTATATGAACTTACAGCATAACAGTGTCCACTGCTTCCAAGATCTCGTCAACGCTTTTATGAAGCAATACAAATACAATTTGGATATGGCTCCCGATCGTCGTCAGCTTCAAAGTATGTCTCAGAAGGAAAAAGAGTCGTTCAAGGAGTATGCTCAGCGTTGGAGGGAGTTAGCTTCTCAAGTCGAACCCCCTATAGCAGAGAAGGAACTGACAGGAATATGCATGGATACTTTGTCTCCTTTCTATTGGGAAAAGATGATTGGGAGCGTCTCTTCAAGCTTTACAGATCTGGTGACTATTGGCCAAAGGTTAGAAGAAGGTTTGAAAAATGGGAAGGTATCCAAAGCTGCCGAATCTTCTAATGGTGCAAAGAAATCCTATGGGAATTTCCATAAGAGGAAGGACGAGCAGACCAATGCTGTCATGACTGAATCAAGAAAGCCTCGCCAGGGATCTCAACCTGTTGTTGCTCCGCAGCCAGCTCAGAATCCTCAACGTCCGGTTATTAGACAAGACCAGTATCAAAATAGGAATCAATTTGATCCTATTCCCATGACTTACACAGAACTTTATCCTTACCTGGTTCAACAAGGGCTGATCACTACAAGGGCTTTACCACCTCATCCTAATCCTCCTCCAGCTGGATTTAGGGCTGATTTCCAGTGCGCTTTTCATGAGGGTGCCCTAGGCCACGACTTGGAACATTGTTTTGCGCTGAAGGCTAGAGTGCGTGAATTGGTTAGAACCGGAATACTTAATTTTACAGACGGTCATCTGAATGTTCAGAAGGATCCCTTGCCAGTGCATCAGAAATGAAGTTTTATTACTAGGCCTTTTATTCCTTGTTGTTTGCATTTTCCTTATTTCGCATTAGCTGTTTGCTTTCAAATTATGTTTGTACTTTTACATTAATGAAATGAGCATTGCGACTTTTGATTCAATTCATTTTTCCTACTATTTGCATCTTTATGCTTTATTTTTCAAATATTTACTTTTTGTCCAAATTTTTGATATGCTAAGATTGGAGGGAGGATGATGATAACGTTATACCCATAATTGATGTCAGTATGCTTTCAATCAAACCTTGTTGACGATGTAAGGCATTGTTTCAATTCCCAAACACTGGAGAAATAAGGAAGTTAATCCCTTGTCAACCCCTTCGAGCCTAGAAGTTGGAGTTCCTTTCTTTACAAAAAAAAAAAACCCGCAATTTTAACCTGGGGATGGGTAGTTCTCAGTTAACTCGGTTATGTGTTCATGCAATATACCTTTCATATAAAGGTCGCACTTACAATTTTCCTTCACACACAACAAACAAGTGTCGAAGATTATTTTTAAGTCAAAAACACCGATGATGGTTCACCGTAATCATTAAACCAGGCAGTCATGTTTCAAAAAAAATCAAAAGAAAAAGCCCGCTAAGTCAAAACCTATGAAGGGGACTTAGGCAACTGGGGCATCCCGCTGACTGTAAAACAGTTCAGGCAAAATTTAGGGATAATACAAAGAGGAGTTTTAAATCTTTACCCTAAAAATCGTCAATGTCAAAATGACCAAATATCATAAGGAAGTAGTGGCTGCTTTTCATAGGTCCATTGACTTCTGAACCATCATTGCTACCATCAGTGCAATTCCTAACCTATAGGAACCTGAATGCATAATAGGAGTTAACTGAGCATAGGACTGGAGATCATCATGTAGATGGGGTGGGTATAAATAAATTTTAAGCCTTTATCCTTTGTTTCATAAACCATGAACCAGACCACGTTACAACCCTCAAAAGACCTAATTGAAGCAAGGTTATTTTGAAAGTATACTACAACAAGGTTGCGTAACCTGACTCCAAAAGATCTTTGTGAATCATTTATTTTGGAAATACACTTTTGTTTTAAATTTTGAGCGTCTTGAACCACCGTGTTCTGACCAACGACTTATTTTTCATTTTTCAAAAATAATTTTGATTTCAAAAGTCGCATGAACTTTGCATTACCATGTTTGTATGAATATTTTTGTTTGCAAACTGGCTTTCCTCTAAGGAATTTTTAAACAATGAGAAACTTGGTCAAGTGATCTTATCAGGGGCAAGTTCCTTTTACATCCTGTCAAAGAATCAGTTCAAGATTTGTTCAAGACAATATCTTCTCAGATTTGGTTTATCCAAAGGTTTTTTTTCCAAGACTCACACTAGGGCAAACCTTCCGAGGGTACAATAAAACAGTCATTTTCAGAATCAGACAAGCTGAAGCAATTATCAGTTCATCTGTAATGGACAATTTAATCTGGGGCAGTTTACTTGAAAGATCTCCAAGCGGCTTTCCATCCTTTCTACGAGGACCATTAACCTGATTACAATTTAGTAAGTGGTAGTGATCTCCGGGTTGAGGAATCAGTTTTCTAGTCTTGTCATCTTACCAACAGATTTGAGCCTTGTCGTCGACATCTGCATTGTCATTTGATCATCTATCATAGCATGATTTATACACATGTGCATATCATGGGTGTTTTATCCCCCATTTTCTTTTTCTCCCGAGGTCGTGTTTTACCCGCGTCTTACCTCGTGGACGAAGTCCAATTTACCTGGCATCATGGGTGTTTTATCCCCATTTGCTTCTTCTCCCGAGGTCGTGTTTTACCCGCGTATTACCTCGTGGACGAAGTCCAATTTACCTGGCATCATGGGTGTTTTATCCCCATTTGCTTTTTCTCCCGAGGTCGTGTTTTACCCGCGTCTTACCTTGTGGACGAATTTATTTACTTGGCATCATGGGTGCTTTATCCCCATTTGCTTTTTTTCCCTGAGGTCGTGTTTTACTCGCGTCTTACCTTGTGGGCAAAATTTATTTACTTGGCATCATGGGTGTTTTATCCCCATTTGCTTCTTCTCCCGAGGTCGTGTTTTACCCGCGTCTTACCTTGTGGACGAATTTAGTTACTTGGCAGCATGGGTGTTTTATCCCCATTTGCATTTTGCTCCCCGAGGTCGTGTTTTATCCGCGTCTTACCTTGTGGACGAATTTAGTTACTTGGCAGCATGGGTGTTTTATCCCCATTTGCATTTTTCTCCCCGAGGTCGTGTTTTATCCGCGTCTTACCTTGTGGACAAAGTCCAGTTTACTTGGCACCCATCGACTATTTTGTGTCATGTCTATCTGACGTTCTTCCAGATACGACGTGTCTCCTTTTCGACGTTCTTCCGAAATGTTCTGATGTTTGTCTCTCCCTATATGTTTTCCGGTGAGTCCTGAAGATCCCGCTCGATCTCTTCAAGGAATGTCCCGAAAACTCTAGCGTTTGTCGTTTACCTGGTCCTGTCTCCGTGTGGATCCTATGTTACCTTGTCACCACCGCATGTCTACTTCCCCAGTGCAATTCTTCGTTGCGCTGTCCCCTATGACATCGTGTCGTCTGCATCCTTGCATTCATCATTCCATCATACGCATCATATTAGATTCATGGCATTGTCAGCATTATAGTTCGTGTTATTTTGTCCATATCATTGCATATCACTGCATCTAGAGGCCAAATTTTCGGTTATCTGTATTTAAATCCCTTTCACCGCGATTTCTCGAGTCTCCGCTGCTCAAATCATCCGGTGAAGCTATTTAAATAGGGGCATCTGTTGCACCCCAAATTTGTCCTACCTTTACATAGTTTCTAGTGCCACTTTATTTTGAATGAATAAAATGGCACAATTGGCAAGAGACCGTGTGTAAGGAGTTGTGAGTGTGAGAGGTCGAGAGTTCAAATCCCACCTTCTTCACTTTTTGTTTTTCTTTTATTTTTGTTCTAACTTTTCTATTTTTCATAAAAAAAAATAACAAAAATAGTTTTTTTAATTATTTAATTATTATTTTCGTATTTTATTTAAATTATTTTTTTAAAAATATTATTTTTCACTTTTTTCCATATTATTCATAAAAAAACATCAAAAAATCAAAAAATTAAAAATATTAGAAAATATTTTATTATATTTAGTAAATAAATAGAGTTTTAAGTTGTTTTAAGTTTGTTTTAATTTAGTTTTGACTAATTCTTTAAGTTGGGCTTTAAAGTGGGAATTAGGTTAGAGCTAACCCTAATTTGTTACCTATATAAACATAAGTGATGGGAGGAAACTTCATTCACATCAGAAAATCAAGAACAGGTCATCAGAAAAGGAGACAAAAAGAAAAACGGCGGTCGTGAAGATCCGGAGGTTCAGAAGAGCTTCGAAGCTCATCATCATCTCCATTTGAGAAAGAGGAAAAGAGATCCAAAGAAGTTCGTCGAGAACCATTGCCGCCGGCGAAGAACAAGCGAAAGCATCACCAACCGGCAACTGAAATGTAAGCTTTTATGTTATCCCAATTAAAACCTCTTCCAAATAATTAAACTCTCATTTCATTTTTTAAACCTTTTCTTTTTTTCTAACTAAAAACCCTTTTTGTGAATTATAACTAAAACCAGTTTTTGATTATAATTACAGTAAGTAAAAAACTTAAAACTTTTTATTAATTAAAACACTAACCACTAATAATTTTTTTTAATAAATAAACAGTGTTTAAAACACTTTTATAGTTAAGTGAAAACATTTTTACTAACTTAAAATTAACCCAGTCCTAAAATTAAAACTTTTTTTTAAGTATTAAAATTAACATTTTTTTTTAAGTTTTAAAGATTAAAAATTAAAACATGTTAGAAAGGGTTAAAACTTTTTTCTAAAACTTTCTTTAAAATTTTAACACTAACACTCTTTTAAAGTAAGACTAACGAACCTTTTTTTTTTTATGTAAACTTCTTCTTTTAAAAAAAAAAACTTATGATTAGAGTTTTTTTTTTAATTTAAGACTTTCTCTTTTCAAAATTAAAATTAAAATTAAAACTTTCTAAAGATAAAAAGTTAAAACTAAAGTTTTGTTTATTTAAAAATTAAAACCTTTTAAAATTAAGACTAAAATTTTAATAAAAAAAAATATAAAAATTAACAAAACAATAATAAAAATTCCAAATTGCATTTTCATGTTTCTTTTAATATAAAATATGTTTGCCATATTTTCGTCTAACTTTTCACTAACGTTCTCTGTTTCTCTCCTCAGATTATACATAGATTATGATTCATATTTATTTTAATTTATTTTGTTCCATGGATGTAATTTACGCGAGGCCATGGTCGCGATTTATTTTGTTTTTGTTTTTTTTGGGATTTGTAATTTACGCGAGTGATCGTCGCGACGCTTTCTTTACTTTCCGCACTTTAATTTTGCCGTATAATATTTTGCCATGTTTGCATGTTTTACCGTTAGAATTCCCTCCGAAGGAATTAGGTTTAGCCGTTTGACCGCCGAGTCAATAACCCTAATTTTTTACCGCTTCAAACCCTAATAGCCTAGGTGTCCCACCGTGGACGAAAACGCCCTTTACCCTAGCTTTTAGGTCAAAGAGTCGCTGTACTCTGTTTAGGATTTCCCGCCGTGGAATCTCTAATTTACCCTTTCATTTCAATAACAAATTTAACATAGAAATAGGAGTTTCAAAACTCCACGTAAGCGTGTCCTTAAGATACGTTTACTCCCCTTGAAACCTTGACCACAGTCAAGAAGTTTCTAACCTCCCTTTCGAGGGGAACTACAATTACTCTGATTCCATTCCCGTCAGGATATGTAGGCACAAGATGCGACGTCTTGCCGAGTAAACTTAGGACTAACCCTTAGGTCTTTAGGTCACTCTATCCCTTAGCTCGATATATATTAAAACAGATAATAAAATATAAAAAAAAGCATACAATAAACAAAAGGTTCCTGTAGAGTACTACAGAAGTTTAGGGTGCTAGTACCTTCCCTAAGCTTAACCAACCCCTTACCTAGATCTCTCCCCGCATTGTCTTTACGATGCAAAATTAGGTTTTCCTCTTTTGACCTTTTCCTTCGGATAAATCAAAGAGCGGTTGTGAACTAAAGATGCGATTCAAATTAATTAATAATTTGATATCATATTCTAACCGCAACAACTAGCAAACACATTATAACTACCAAATATGTACATTGATGCAAGAATCAATTATTAAATAAGTTGTTTTACAATCAGAAATATGGAAAAAGAGCTTAAAAGTGCCGCAAAGGGATATGAAAATTATTCTATACTTGACACATCAATAACCTCAATTTAACTTGATCTTCAGTTACACCCTCAGGTGCACGTATTGATGATGTTTCATAAAACTGAGTCAAATGTTCCCATTGATCTTTGTTTACATTGTTGTCAAACTGGTTGTCCCACAAACCTGAAAGCACATACTTTTTAATAGCAAAAGCAACAGGTTTGGCATGTTAGAAACCATTTGATATCTATTATGCATCAATTCTTTTACAATAGTCTCCCATGGTTGGTAGCGGTGACTCTGCCATTGTCGTTCATGAAACTTGCAGTAAACTAAAAATACCTTTAGTATTATTGCACTAGACAAAGAGTAACTAATAATAACAATAAAAACAAAATTAGAAAAATAAAAATAAAAACGAAAATTAAATTAAAAAAAAAAAAAGAAGAAAAATAAACAAGGAACAACCAAACTAACTAAGAAATAGAAACAACTACAATTTAAATTTAAACCTAAAAATTAAAAAATTAAAAAAAAAATCACACAATTGTTTCCTTGTTGAAACTATCAACAATCCTCGACAAAGACGCCAAAAATTGATGATTTCTCGGTAAGTGTAGTGATAGTGTCAAAATAAAATAAAAAATAGATCGTATCCACATGGACTGATATCTAACAAATATAAAATTGTGCGAATTTAAAAGTAAAGATTGAGGACGGGTTTCGAGTTGTTTTTTGAAAAGTAAATTTATTCTGAATTCAATACACGAAAGCAACTAGGTTTTATATGGATCCCTTATTTATCCCCTGTTGATATTTAATGCATTATACAGATAATAAAGTCGTTATACTTTCATGGAGAACTAACAAGACTATTGTACTCAATCCATTGGTGTACAATTCACTAACTTCTAGTAGAATTCTCATATCCCTATTCAATCAGCGTAAGTGAAGTTAGACGTTGTTATAGTACGTTCATTCAATTACCACTACTAGAGGTCTCCTATCCCTATTCAACCAACGTCAATATATTAATTGCCTTATATCAGACTCATAGGCTTAGGGTCAGTAATCCCTACTCGTCTACAATCATACAATCAATGCGTCCACGGATGATAAACATTAAGCACAAAAGCAATTAAATAAAAATATAACTTCAATTATCCATATAACATCAAAGTAAACATATGATCTAACAAGTTCAAAACAAGTTTTATCAAACATAACTTAATCTAAAATAATTTAGTTACTCATAGTGATACAAATATTACCAATCAATCAAATGAAAATAACATACAAAATCCTTGAAGAGTTTGACCTCTAATGGCTTTCAATGCTCTCAAAATCATCCTCCGAGTAACTTTTTCTATGACTTTCTGTCAAAAAATGCAGAACCCTTAATTTTGTACCAGAAAATCCTTGTATAGCCAAAAAGCGCGTCAGAACGCATTATAATCGGTCTAGACTTTTATCCCATCGTGCCTACGATAACCAGTATTGCTCACACGATGGAGCTCTATAGGGCCCACGATGGCGCATGATGGCACACGAGAAATCCAGTAGCTAGATATCCTTTTTAGCTTTCTTTTTCAAATTGTCTCAACAAGAGTTACAAAACTCTATATATGATTAAATTATTGGACATACATCATGATATAAATTGTGCTGAAAAATTATTGTTTCTTCATAATTTCTTGATTTTGCTTTGTTTCTTCAACTTCTTGACTTTCTTCATATTTCCCCATACTTTAGCTCATATTTAATGTTAAACGATAGGCTTCGTTCTAAAGAGAGGTGGGGTGAATAGATCACAAAATAAAAATTAAACTTTTGGGAAAAATGGTTTTCAAAAGTTTTATGACACAGCGGAAACAACCCGAATTGAATCGTCTAACCGAACCTACTATCGAAAAGCTCAGATATGAGTAAAGTTACACAATTGAATGATAATGAACATAAATTTTTCAACAATGATTAATAACAAAAAATAAAATGCTACGTTATATTTAGAGCTTATTTCCAATGAATAAAAACACACAAAAACACAAAATGCAATTTATCGAACACTTTGTGTGCGATCGATATCATTTGGAAATTTACTTTGTTTTGTGGATCTTAAAATAAATCACAATCAACCGGATTATGATTCTATCAACAAAACCTAATTAAAAACATGATAAAAATTAATTCATAATCGAGTTGATCAAACAATTAATGAATTTAATAATTTGCAAGCAAAAAAATTAAAAGAGAGAAATATATAGAGAGAGGGGAGTTTGCTTTGTTTAGTTGATCTTAAAAACCAATCATAATCAAACAGAATATGATTATATCAACAAAGCCTAATTCAAAATGTGATAAAAAATAATTCCCAAATAAATTGATCAAACGAACAATGAATTCAATAATTTACAAACACAAAATTAATAGAGAGAAAGATAGAGAGAGAGAGACACACACACACACACACACAAATATTTGTTTAGGCGGTTCCATAATCGGCCTCGCTATAGGTACGGCTTCCCTCAATTCGAAATCGAATTGAGATACTTGCAATTAACCTTACTTTAAAAAAAGTGTATATACAAGAGATGAAGAACTCTAACCCTTCAAACCCTATGAGTTATTGTTGATTCTACCACTTTCAAATCTCTTGATCAAAGATTGGTCAAGTCACCAACAATGTTGTTTCAATTCACCAATTCTTGCTACTTCCTTGTAAGGAACCACCTTGTCTCAAGGATTTCACACAATCAAATTTATTCCAAGCGTACACTTGTTGAACCCAAGATTTACCAACATGATCCACTGTCTCATGCTACTCCCTTCCAAGGAACCACCTTGTCCCAAGACTTTCACTTGATCGAATTCGAATTGCATAATCTTGTCCAAATCCTTAATGATCTTGAAGAAAAACCCCATATCAAATTTCTTATTTGAAACCCTCAAAGAACTTAACTCAATATTCTTGGTACAACAACCTAATTGGACATTATCAACCCTAATCTAGATGGTCACGCAATCAAAAAAATGATTATGTGTATGCATAGAAGAAAGGTTGAAGATGATGAGTGTGCTTTAAAATTCTAGTTTCGTATAGGTTTTTACACTAGAACGTTACTAGAAATGATGCTTGTATTAAATATTTATAAGTATGCAAGTTTGGAAGTAGAAGGAATGCAAATAGATGAATGAAAATATGAATTTTTCAAAGAAAGCATTGAGTGTGTCGACCTATAAAAGCTATAGGTCGACCTACCAAGGAAAATGAGTCGACTTGTCAAGGTCTTAGGTTGACGTATAAAGGTCTTGTGTCGACCATGTGTCGACCTATGTTGTAGGTTTTTCAAAAAAACTTTTTTCCAATGCATTTATGACTTATTCACCCTCCCAAACCATTTTAATGCTTCCTAATGCTAAGATGCACATCTAGAATAAGAGGATATCGTCCAATATACATTAACACTAAATTATCCTAATTTTGGCATCATTTAAAACAAATCGAACGGAAAGTTGCACTCACATACTCCCCTTTTTATTTGATGGCAAAACGTGAGACAACACCTTTCACGATGTTTTGTGTCTTCATGAAGACTCCCCTTGAATAGATGCATTCAACTTCATTTGTATACTTCTTCCCCCTTTGACAACATCAAAAAGAGACAAAGCAAACAATGAAAAGTATCTTATATCACATACCAACTAGTATACCATACAAAGGCAATTTGCAAAGATAAGAACATCAACATGATAACACTCACATAAAATGATATACACATTAAACAAGAATACCTAAACATAAATATAAGCATATTAAGCAACAATTGGACATAATTATCACATTGTATGCCAATAAAACAACACAAACATGAAACAAAAAGGATACAGTTTAATTAAAAAACTCTTGACTTTACTACAAAAGCGATACGATTATGTGACATATGCCTTTGGTGCTCCCAAAATGTTGCACAATCATGTGCTCTAGCAAGACGATATACAATTTTATCACCACTCAAACTAAAAACAGATATGTTATTATAATAATGACACACAATAATAATTTATATAACAATATAACATGTTCAACCATACTTCATGCAATAATACATAACAAGCCAAATGCACCAAGAGTATATTTCAAGCATATAGATGGAATAATACAACATCACTATAAGAATATAATTTACTTACATCAATAGAAATTTTTGGAAGTGAATATTCATGAACTACTTCACACATCAAGAATATCAATCATTTGGAACACTAGCGACATACAAATGTAAAATCTTACTAGCGAAGGAAAGAGAAAAGGAACAATATTACCTCTCGTATGAATCAATGAAAATGCACTCTTATGTAGTAAAACATTCAAGGAAAGTTAGAGTAAGAGTATGTATAAAGTGCATGCAACAAGTCATATGCTAGGCAAGATTTGAGATATCAAGTATCCTTAATTCCATTCTAAAGTTGAAAAATGGATCGGTGGTAAGAGGTTTTGTAAAAATACACGTAAGTTAATCTTTACTATCAACATGCTCAAATACAGGTGTGGGAATCTCATCCATTGCTGACGATAACTGGTTGTGGATGCGTGGTGAGGTCGGGTATCTCCGGGCGGATCAAACTCGACAGGCAGAAGAACAAGCTCGCCAAGGGGCAATCATGGATGACATGCATACCATGATGCAGCAGTTGATGTTGCGCTTCCCTCCTCCTTAGTGAGGCTTTGTGATTCCCCTTTCAAGCTTGTTCTAAAACATTGAGGTCAATGTTTAGTTCAAGTGTAGGGGGTTTTTATCTACTTTCTGTTTGTCTGCTTTTCGAAATTTTTATGATATTTCATTTGTGTGCTATTTTTATTTGGTTGGTGTGTTTTGTGTTTATGTGTTACATATCGGAGACACAGCCTAGGCTTGATCTCCAGGAAACCCCCGAAAGTTGATACTGTTGAAGTGGATGATTGGATGTGATTTCCCAATACAGGACTAATACAGGAGTACTTTAACCCGAGACGGAAATGATGCTACATCACACGAGAGGTACTTTGGAAGCTGTCAGTATGTCAAACATGGTGAGGATTATATAAAGCCAAACATTTTTTCATCACGAGAGTATCAGGTATGTCTTTGTCACTCTTAGCTTGCGTATTCGTCTGTTGGATTGTTTATATGCACACATCTACACAGTGAGGCACTTATTTTGTTTAGCCCTAAGGCTTTCAAGCCAACCCTTATATGTTACCCCTTGTTATCCCCTTCGAGCCATATTCCCATTTATTTGTTATCAACCACATCACATAACCTTAAGCCCAAACACTTCCTCACCATGCTCGGATAAGTGCTGTCAATTTCTGATCTGTGTAAATTATAAGTTTGGGGTTGGGACACTCACATAAAAAGTAGGTAAATGCTTTCGGAAAAAAAAAAGAATAATGAAAAGCCTTGGAAAAAAAAAGGAGAAAAAATTAATTTATATGAAAGAAGGCACTTACCTAGAGAAGGATCCGGTTGGAAAATAAATTGTAGAAAATACTCTCAAGGTTTCACTTGAGGAGAGAAAAAAGAAGAGAAAATGGGAAGATCCAAAAGAAAGTGAGTCAAATGCCCTTGATTCTGAAAATCGAAAAGTACACGATAATGAGAAAGATGACACTGCATCCGAGCCTGTAAACCCTTTTGTTTTCCCTTTTTGTTTGTCTATCCCGCCATGTCCCTAGCCCAGTTACAACCTATAAAGCCCTCACAAAGTGTGTATTGTGTGTTTGTGATAAGAAATTATATGATATTCAAGCTTATGAGTCGACTTTGCATACTGTGATTATTGACTTTAACCCGAGAGATTTGGTGAAAGTGTAAAAAGCTGACGGGTGATAAGGTACTTCAATATGGAAATGTGATGGAACGTCAAAAATCGAGTGAGAAGGAAACCATTGAAAGGAACATTAAACGTGAATCGCGAAAGATCTTGGCAGTACTGTGGTGAGATTATTGCAAATAATTCGGGGGTGACCTTCTTGTTGTATCGAGCATCACTTGAGGACAAGTAATGAGATAAGTTTGGGGTTGTGATCGATCACCAATTTTATGAGTTTTCATCTATTTATTAAGCATAAGGTTACAACAATCGGTAACACTTTCTTTCATAATGTTGATGCTTATTATGCTTTCCAAATTTTCATTGTCGCATTGTTTCTATAAGTAGTTTATATTATTTGGTGCATTTTATGCGTTTGGTGGTAGTCTTGATAATTTCAAGTTCATATGAAGTAAGGCAAAGGACTCGGGTGAAGAAATAAGGGATTTAGGAAAGTCGGAGAAGGTTTTCAAGCGAATTCAGTGGCCTGACACGATCACCCGTGCACCTGACACGGGTCGTGTCAAGAGAGGGACAACTTGGGTGTGTTGGAGTGCAAGACAGAGAGCTGACACAGGTGCCGGTGTCAGCTGACATGGCCCGTGTTAGCAAGGTTGGCTGATGAATTTTCTTGGGCATCTGGACCAGGGGGAAACACGGTCGCCTATGTCAGCTGACACGACTCGTGTTGGTCTGGGCGTGTCATTTTCCAATTTTTGTCAGTTTTGACCCCGAAGGCATTTTTGGAATTTTCTTGCCTGTCTATTGAATCTGTTAGTATTTGAAACGCATTTGTAAAATAGGGAAGGGAGGTTTTTTTTGGATTGTGAAAAAAAGAACGACAAGATACGATTGAGAGCTCAGGAGAAAAGGGAGAACGAGAGATTTTCAAAGGCCAAAGCAATTGAAGATCAAAAGTAATCCCCATTTCTACTGTAATGTTGTATCTAATTGTTCGATTTACTTTATTGACTATGAGTAGCTAAACCCCTCAATGTTAGGGGGTGTCCCTGAATTGTTATTGTAATGACTTATGTTCCTTATTTTTATGACATAAGCACTTATTTTTATTCATCAAGTTTTATCGTTCAATGATTTTTTATCACTTTTTCAATCAGACAAATTGATTTAGTTTTTCGATTAACCTTAGGTCGGACAAACTACTGTTAATACAATTTGATCGATAATGCCTCAGTAGATAATTCCTAAGACTAAGATTACCCTGTTGTGCACTTGATTACTGCTGAAACTATTTTCAATGCTTGATTTCAAATTAGTCTGTCTATGGACGTAGTAAATTGATTATGATTTCAAAGTTTTTCTCACTAAGGACTTAGGGGTAAACACTAATAGCAGTTAAGAACTTGATAAAAATTGTGTTTATGTTATGAAATAAGGGTTGATGTTCTTGCAAGGCAATTCATACACTGCCCCTAGCATGCTCTCATATCTTGTTGATTTTTGTTCATTATTTTGCTTAATTCTAAATATTTTGTTTAAAATTCGTGAAAACAATTTTACAAACCCCCAATTGACTTTTGTTTAATTAAATTTAAATTGAGCTTATATTGTATAACGCAGTCCTCGAGATCGACACTGGGGATAATCCCCCTATTTTACTATAATCGGCAGAATAGTAGACTTGTTATTTTACCGATCAATTTTTTGTGGTGTGACCTTCTTGTTTCTTGTCGAGAAAGGAAGCTTAATGACGGGTTTTGGTCCAGTGAGTTTTTTCTTTACTACCGGCTTTTGAACCTGTTCTTCCTCGATAGGGATTTTAGTTTCTAAGATTTCCAAATCTACCTCAAATAATCGGTCTTCTTCCTTATATTTCTTTTCAGACACTTCAACCGTATTCCCACTTCTGGTTGTTACGACATTCACATGATTACGATATCTTGAATTTGTCACTGTGGCGCTAGGTAGGTCCCCTTGTGCTTGAGAATTTGTTATCTATTGTGCTATCTGACCCAATAGAACCTCTAGGTTCTTAATAGAAGCATTAGTGTTCCTCTGATTATTTATAGTTTCTTCTTGGAACTGGATATTTTGAGCGGCCATCTTTTCAATGGCAATTTCCCAATCCGCTTTCTTTGGAGCTTGTTGTTGATATTGCATTTGTTGTTGCTGAGGACGGTATTGTTGTTGTTGTGGTTGTTGTGGCTAGTTTGGATCCTTCCAAGAGAAATTGGAGTGATCCTTCCATCCCGGATTATAGTTCTGAGAGTAGGGATTATTCTACTTTAGAAATTGTATCTCTTCAATCTGTTGAGCTGTAGCAATACAATGTGCAGTAAAATAAGGTCCACTGCAAATCTCACAACTCAATTGGGGGTTTGTAAAATTAGTTTCATGAATTTTAAACAAAATATTTAGAATTAAGCAAAATAATGAACAAAGATCAACAAGATATGAGAGCATGCTAGGGGCAGTGTATGAATTGTCTTGCAAGAACATCAACCCTTATTTCATAACATAAACACAGTTTTTATCAAGTTCTTGACTGCTATTAGTATTTACCCCTAAGTCCTTAGTGAGAAAACCTTTGAAATCATAATCAATTTACTACGTCCATAGAAAAAATAATTTGAAATCAAGCATTGAAAATAATTTCAGCAGTAATCAAGTGCACAACAGGGTAATCCTAGTTCTAGGAATTATCTACTAAGACATTATCGATCAAATTGTATTAACAGTGGTTTGTCCGACCTAAGGTTAACTGAAAAACTAAATCAATTTCTCCGATTGAAAAAGTGATAAAATCATTGAACGATAAAACTTGATGAATAAAAATAAGTGCTTATGTCATAAAAATAAGGAAGATAATGTCATTACAATAACAACTCAGGGACACCCCCTAGCATTAGGGGGTTTAGCTACTCATAGTCAATAAAGTAAATAGAACAATTAGATACAACATTACAGTAGAAATGAGGATTACTTTTGATATTCAATTGCTCTGGCCTTTGAAAATCTCTCGTTCTCCCTTTTCTCCTGAGCTCTCAATCGTATCTTGTCGTTGTTTCTTTCACAATCCAAAAAAAATCTTCGTTCCCTCTTTTCCAAATGCGTTTCAAATACTAACAAATTCAATAGACAGGCCGGGAAATTCTAAAAATGCCCTCTGGGGTCAAAATTGACAAAAATTAGAAAATGACACGCCCAGGCCAACACAGGCCGTATCAGCTGACACGGGCGGCCGTGTTGGCCCCCTGGTCCAGATGCCCAAGCAAATTCATCATCTAGCCTTACTAACACAGACACCCGTGTCAGCTCCCTGTCTTGCACTCTGACACGCCCAAGTTGTCCCTCTCCTGACATGGCCCGTGTCAGGCCACTGAATTCGCTTGAAAACCTTCTCCGATTTCCCGAAATCCCCGATTTCTTCGCCCGAGTCCTTGGCCTTACTTCGTATGAATATGAAATTATCAAGACTACCACCAAACTCATAAAATGCACCAAATGTAATATAAACTACTTATAAAAACAATGCGATAATGAAAATGCGGAAAGCATAATAAAAATCAACATTACGAAAGAAAGTGTTACTGATTCTTGTGACTTTATGCTGAATAAATGGATGAAAACACATAGATATGGTGACCGATCAGACGTCCTCTTTTTCAACATGGTCAAGTAGGAAGTGGTAACGAATCTCAATATGCTTAGTGCGAGAATGTAACACCGGATTTTTGGTTAGGCTAATAGCATCAGTGTTGTCGCACATAATATGAATACGTTAGACTTTTATATCAAAGTCAAGTAGTTGTTGTTTAAGCCACAAAATTTTAGCGCAACACCTACCGGCTGCAATGTATTCCTCCTCGACGGTTGAAAAAGCAACATAAACTTGTTTCTTGCTATGCCAACTTACTAAGGCATTTGAAAACATGCGACAAGTTTCACTAGTACTCTTCATATCTGATTTGCAACTGGCAAAAATGAAATTAGTGTAACCAACCAACTTACAACCGCTTCCCTTAGAATACCAAAGCTCATAACTGAAAGTACCATGAAGATACCTAATAATACATTTTTACGGATTTTAAGTGAGATTCCTTAGGAGCCGATTGATAACAGGCGCACATACACACGCTAAACATAATGTCTGACCTAGATGCAGTAAGATATAGAAGAGAACAAATCATACCTCTATATTTCTTCAATTTACATCCTTACCATTCTCATTCCTTTTCAAGTTACCATTTTTAGCCATAGAAGTATCAATAGAATTTGCATCTTCCATGCCAAAACTCTTTAGCAAATCTTTGCAATATTTGGTTTGACACACAAAAGTTCCTTCATTGAGTTATTTGATTTGAAGACCAGGGAAATAATTCAACTCTTCTATAAGGCTCATTTCAAACTCTTCTTGCATAAGCTTAGAAAACTCGTCTGCAAGTGGTGTGTTAGTATATCCAAAAATAATATCATCAACATAAACTTGAACTAGAAAAGTATGCTTTCTTTAGCGCTTAATGAAAAGTGTAGTATCCACTTTCCCCCTAGAGTATCCTTGACCAATTAAAATTTTACATAGACGCTCATACCAAGCCCTAGGGGCTTGTTTCAGACCATACAAAGCTCTTTTGAGCTTGTATATGTGGTTTGGATTCTCACGACTTTCAAAAACGGGGGGGGGGGGTGGGGGGGGGGGGGGGGGGGGGGGGGGGGGGGGGGGGGGGGGGAGGGGGGGGGGGGGGGTGGGATGAGCTACATACAACTCCTCCATTAATATAACCATTTATGAACCAAATTTTTACGTCCATTTGAAATAATTTGAATTCTTTGGCACAAGCATAGGCTAGAAGAAGGCTTATAGCCTAAAGGCAGGCAACCATAGCATATGTCTCCTTATAGTCGATACCCTCCTCTTAGTTATAACCTTGAGCAACTAGCCAAGATTTATTACGGGTTATCACTCTATTTTCATCAAGCTTGTTTCTAAAAATCCATCGGGTGCCAATTACTTGATGATTTTTAGGACTAGGTACAAGGTCCCAAACACCATTCCTTTAGGATTGATTTAGTTCATCTTGCATAACCATGAGCTACTGCTCATCAAGTAATGCATCTTTAGCGTTCTTAGGTTCGATTTGAGAGCAAAAGGTTAATGAAAGATACTTAGCTTTGAGCACGTAGCCACACCTTTAGTGATGTCCCCAAGTATGTTGTATATAGGATGATCTTTGGGTGTTTTCCAAGCCAAAGATAGACCTTCCACTGCAGCTAGACTTTCAACCTTCTCCTTTTCATAATCGTTATCTTCTTCCTTCTCATGTTCTACCGCTTTAGGTTAATCAATTCCTTGTTCGGTTCCATTAAGAATTTCTTACAAAGATACACCTACATCATGAAAAGAAACATCTTTCGGGTAAGACTCATCAAATGTAACATGTACGGACTCTTCAACAGTAAGTAATCTTTTATTATAAACCTGATATGTTTTACTAGATTATGAGTATCCGAGGAAGATACCCTAATCGGCTTTTGCATCAAAATTGGCAAGATTGTTCTTCCCATTTTTTAAAATATAGCATTTACATCCGAAAACATGTAGATGAGAAACATTTGGTTTTCTACCTCTAAGTAGTTCATAGGGAGTTTTTGTCTAAAATAGGAAGTATCAAAATCCTATTCAAGACATAACAAGTAGTGATAATGGCATCAACCCAAAAATACTTTGGTAAATTACTTTTATTAAGCATAGTCCTTGCCAACTCCTCCAAAATACGATTTTTATTTTCCACAACACCATTTTGTTGTGGAGTTCTAGGAGTGAAAAAGTTTTGCTTAATGTCATGTTTTTCACAATACTTCTCAAAGAGGAGGTTTTTAAAATCTCTTCCATGATCACTTCGGATGGAAACAAATTTCAAATTCATTTTATTTTGGAACAATCTAGCAAATTGTTTAAAATCCGGATATGTCTAATCTTTACTAGACAAAACATAACCCAACAAAATCTTAAGTAATCATCCATAATAACAAAGCCATAATAGTTTCCACCTATACTTTTGGTCCTTGAGAGACCAAAGAGGTCCATATGAAGAAGCTCAAGAGGTCTCAAAGTAGAAATAATGTTTTTCGACTTAAAAGATATTCTTGTTTGCTTCCCCATTTGACATGCTTCACATAGATGGTATTTTGTGAACTTTAATATTTGGTAGACCAACTACCAAATCTTTTAAGGTTACTTTGTTTAGTAAGTCAAAGTTGATATGAGCTAAGCGCCTATGCCATAGCCAAGATTTTTCACTCAAGGTAGCTAGACATATATTTCCAACCAAGGATGCATCATCTAAGTTAAGCATATAAGTATTATTGACCCTCAAACCTTTAAACATACATTTTTTATTTTAATAATACACAAATAAGCAACAAGTGTTTGTAAATGTAACTTAAAAACCCTTGTCACAAAGTTTAATAATGCTAATAAGGTTATGTTTAAGATCATCGACTAGCATAACATATAACCCCTTTGTTATTATCCCCATAAGTGACTAACCCCTTTCTCTTTGGCATAAAGTCAATGAAAAGAGATATGTCCCCGTCATATGTCTTGAGCATCCACTATCAAGATATCACATATTTTCGATGGAGTCAAGACATTTAACATGTGGAATCAAACAAAGGAAATAGGTACCTAATTTTTATTTGGTCCTTGAGAGTGAGTGAAATCAAATTTTCATTTGGGCAACCATTGAACAATCCTTTAGGGACAAAGAGTTTCCTAAATTTTCACCTTTCAATAGTGTGGCCCTTTTTGCAAAAATAATGACAAGATAGGTTGTGATGAGATTTATCCTTGCTTTTTAAATCCTTACGCAGAAATTTATGCTTTCTACTTAAATGCTTCAAAGATTTTTCAGTTTTTAAAGGATCAATATCAAGACCAATCTTAGGTTGTAAGACTTCATCCAATTTAAAATTAAGAGTATTTACCTCCTCTTGCCAATTGTGACAATATTCACAACCAATCCTAGAAGCTTTTACATCCTCATTCTTGTCACTTTGAATATATATTATAGATATCTTAATAGCTTATAAATTTAAAATTACTTTTTTAATGTGAAGTTAACTTGTTAAAAGCTCTCAAGGCCTCTCTATGAAGATCTTCAAAGACTTTTTGCAATTGAGAATAGGATAAATCATTAATAGATTCAAGCTTAGAAAGACTTACATTTTTCTTCTTCTTTCTATTTTCTATGAGACAAATACAAGCTGATTCAACACTTGAAGTGATACTTGCATCACTTGAGGAATCACTTGCACTCTCCCAAGCAACATAAGCTCCTCTAGACTTGCTAGATTTCTTTTGATGTCTGTTTTATTTGTCTTTATTCCTTATAGGACATTCTGGTCTATAGTGATTGAATTTCCCACAATGATAGCAAGATCTTCTAAGTTTACCTTTCCTATCCTCATTGTTTCTTGAAGAGTTTGTTAGTCTTCTAAGTTTGACTAGATTCTTGTCGGAGTCTCTAACTTCATTCTTCCTTAAATACCTATGATATTTTTTTCACAAACAACCCCATATCCTCATCATAGGAATTCTTGTCATCTTCACTTTCAACATCACTTTGCTTATTATAGGAGGACTTTGAGCTTGAAGTCTTTAGATTAATAGACTTCTTCTTTACTTCCTTGTCTTTACCTTTCTCTTTATTCGCTTTCTTTTCATACTCTTTTTCATATTTTTCCAAGCAAGAAATTTCTTTCTCACGCTCTTCCAATTTGCTAAACAAAGCTGTGAGATCAAGTACTTTAAGATCATTATCCTCTTTAATAGCAGTGACGTTTGGTTTCCATTCCCTATTTAAACATATCAATACTTTATTAGTAGCAATCTCATTGGAAATAGGCTTACCAGCGCATTTAATCGATTGATAGGATGTGTGAACCGTTTTCGTATATCCGCAATGGTTTCACCTAGCTCTATACAAAATAGATCAAACTTTTGATTTAATGTGTTGATCCTAGCTTGTTTAACATCATTAGTACCCTAATGGTCAACTTATAGTACGTCCCATATAGCCTTCGTGATCTTACAATGAGAAACACGATAGTACTCATCAACACCTAAAACGGATGTGAAAATATTTTTCGCATTCCAATCATGTGACCACAATTTCCAATCATTAACATCCCATTGTGCTTCTGGTTTAGATAATGTAACACTCTCATCATTGGTCACGGTAATTTCACTTGGACCATTTTTGATGGCATCCTATATATCTTTGTCAAAGAAGTTAACACGAATACGCATACAAGCTTTCCAATAGCCATAATTTTCGCCAGTGAAAATTGGCGCTCTATTGTACGCGCCCTTAGGTTCGGTAGCCATTCTTCTAAAAAGAAAATCTTAAGCACGAAATTAACCAGAGCTTGTGATACCACTTGTTAAGATAGGATTCAATCTAGAGGGGGGGTGAATAGATCACAGATTAAAAATTAAACTTTTGGCAAAAATGGTTTTCAAAAGTTTTATGGTACAACAAAAACAACCCGAATAGAATCTTCTAACCGAACCTACTATCGAAAAACTCGAATATACGTAAAGTTACACAATTGAATGATAATGAATACAAATTATTCAACAATGATTAATCAGAACACAATCAAATGCTAAGCTATGTAGAGCTTATTTCCAATGAACAAAAACACAAAATGAAATTTATCGAATATTTTGTGTACAATCGATATTGTTTGGAAATTTACTTTGTTTTGTTGATATTAGAACAAATCAAAATCAACCAGATTACGATTCTATCAACAAAACCTAATTAAAAATGTGATAAAAAATAATTCTCAATCAAATTGATCAAACAACCCAGGAAAAAATCTTTAAATAACTTGAACACCTCTCTCTCTCTCTCTCTCTCTCTCTCTCTCTCTCTCTCTCTCTCTCTCTCTCTCTCTCTCTCTCTCTCTCTCTCTCTCTCTCTCTCTCTCTCTCTCTCTCTCCTTTATAAATTCATATAATGAGAAAAGACACCTATTATGGGTGTGATATCCAAATTTTTACATATGATCTCGAATGCCCTGATAAAATCTCGGTTGTTGTCGCTACTCGAAAAATGCATCGTGCAACGACGGGGAGGCGAAAAATAAAGGACAGAAGAGTCGCCACCGAACTTTATTTATCCCATGAGGGGAAAGGAAAATATCGAGAAAACTTTAAGAAAATAAAGGATAAGATGGTCTCGCGACCAAGAACGGGTTCGGAAGCCGGTTATGCGAGGGGAAGGTATTAGTGTAACACCCCGCTCCCAAAAATAAAATAGGTGCAATTAAAAAAAACAATCAAGATAGACAAACATCAGAGTTTCACATCACACACGGGATGTCACAAAAGAAAACCAATCGAAACATTTTCATTAAAGAATTTAACCATATATAAGCAGCGGAAAATCATCATATATATATATATATATATATATATATATATATATATATATATATATATATATATATATATATATATATATATATATATATATATATATATATATATATATATATATATATATATATATATATATATATATATATATATATATATATATATATATATATATATATATATATATATATCAACATCATATACAAGTCAGGTACATCAGCGTCGACTATCTGTCCAAAACATACATCATGTACAACCACATATCAAAAGATCCACCAAAACATATCATCAACAAGATACGCCACAGGGGCACCAGAAACATCATATAACAAAGAACTTCCAAAAGCCCCGGTGTTACGTATCAGAGCATCCCTACGACTCGCCACAGAACAACTAGCTATCACCTGAAATCTCTGTACTCCCGAAGAAGCACAGACCACAACAAAGGCAAAGGGGTGAGAAATTACGAACAAAACATAAAGGTAACGGTAAACATGAATATGAAGGCAGTAAATACACTACATAATTCACTCGCATCATCTCGGACCTACGGTCCTACACCATCGCAACATACACACGACTATGCAACTCGACACATGAAATGCGGTACCAACTCACAGTTCATCATCGAACCCAGATAGATCACTCGAGCCACCCTAGGCAACGATCTATCCCACTAAGTATATCTGATATGCCCCACCGAGCAATATGCAGTATGATCAACCCCTTCACATTCCCTTACGGAATCCTGAGTCTATCTCATTTTCCCCACCGAACAAATGATCAACCCCTTCACATGCCATGCATAACACAATGCACCACAACAAATACTAGCACACACGCTGCACGTAATCCACAGATCACATCTATCACATATCTCAGGTATCACATGCCACATTTCAAGGATCCCACACCATATCACCAGCACACATAATACCTATCATACACTCAATCAAATATACGAATACTACGAGGAATCACGTTCCCGTGTTCACACCTACACACAGCAGTGCCCTGTTAACTCTCAGAATTACCCACGGCCAACAGAGGTCTAACGGTACAAGAATGGAACAGCACAGCATAAAATGCCCAGAATTCTGTCATGTTCGCTGGCTCATTCACCTGGCGAACCCTCGTAGCGAACCCTCGCCACCATTCATCTGGCGACCCCTTCAGCAAGGACAGACAATAGCTACTGTAAGTATTCATTGTCTCTCGCTTGCACACTCGCCTGGCGAGACCTTGCTACGAGCACTCGCCACCATTCGCCTGGCAAAACCTCGCTATTCTGCTCGCCCGACGAATGTCTGCGATTTCATAAACATTCTACAGCTCAGAATTAGAATCGCTCCCCCCCCTTGCACCTGATTAAATCCAAACGAATCCCCGACTATAACGATACGTTATAAGGTAGCAACCTACACTACCCATCCTAGTTTCTGCCCGATAACAACCACAATTCTGATAATTGCTCAGTTTCGGCATAACAATGTCAGTTTGCCCGGAAACCCCAATTCTCCCAACAACTCAACATCAGCAGCATGTAATGCAATCAACATGAACCAAATCGATAACAGAATCACAACAACAACAACATGCATAACAAAATTCATGGGATTAAGGGAAATTCCCACTACCTATGGGATTAAGGGAAATTCCCACTACCTAACATTCATGCTATCTACCCGTTTTGGTCACTTTCTCCCCCCCCTTACCTCGATTTCTAGTTCTGAATGTTGAATCCTTGCCCTAAACGGAAATCCTAGCCTCCTCTTCTTCCAATTGCTCAGCTGCTCTCCTCCACTCTTGGTCGTATTCCTCTTCTCTCTTCTCCTTCACGCGTTCTCTTTCTCTTTTCTTTTCCCAACTTCTCTCAATTCCACTTATGCCCTCAATACCCTTTTCTACTCTTTCCAATCTTACCCTTATTCACTAACTCCTCATATTATCTTAATCCAATTCTATTAACATAATAATAGTATATTAACAATAATAATAATAATAATATCAATATTACTAATATTACTATTATTTATTAATTATCATTTATCGTTAATAATAATATTATTATAATTCTTAAGGTCCGATATTATTCGATCAAATTCCAACTTAAGGCCTACACCCATCCGCGCCCGAACACATCCCCACAGACATGCCGGAAAAAAAAATAAACAACACAAAAGCATCGAAAATTGGATAATTAAAATGGGCGTTACAACTCTCCCCCACTTTAATTATTTTCGTCCTCGAAAATACCTGATGGAAACAACTCTGGATACGCTTCTCGCATCCTGCTCTCCAATTCCCAAGTCACACTTCCTCCTACAGCACCTCCCCAAGCCACTCTCACCAAAGGTATCTCTTTCCCTCTGAGTTGCTTCATCTTGCGATCCTCGATCTTCAACGGTAACGTCTCCATAGTCAGATTCTCTCTAACTTGGACTTCATCCCTCTGAATCACATGAGACGGATCGGGTACATACTTCCGAAGTTGCGACACGTGAAACACGTCATGCAAGTTCGAAAGCTCTGATGGCAACACCACCCTATAAGCCACATCACCAATCCTCTGCAATATCTGATACGGCCCGATAAACTTCGTATCCAACTTCTTGGACTTCAATGCACGTCCAACACCCGTCACTGGGTTAACCCTCAAAAATACATGTTCACCCTCACTAAATTCCAACTCTTTCCTGTGGTTATCATAATAACTCTTCTGCCGATCCTGAGATGCTTTCATCTTCTCACGGATCATCTGCATTGTCTCAGTAGTCTGCTGCACCAACTCTGGTCCCAACACCACATTCTCCCCTGACTCATACCAACACAAAGGAGTCCTACACCTTATGTCGTAAAGAGCTTCAAACGGTGCCATCCCGATACTGGAATGGTAACTATTGTTGTACGTGAACTCAACCAAAGGCAAATGAGCATCCCACGCTCCGCCTTTTTCCAACACACAAGCCCGCAACAAATCCTCTAGAGTCTGAATAGTCCTCTCCGACTGTCCATCCGTCTGCGGATGATAAGCTGAACTCAGTTTCAACTCAGTACCCAATGCCTCTTGCAAACTCTTCCAAAATACAGAGGTGAACCTCGGATCTCTATCCGACACAATGCTCAATGGCACACCATGCAATTTTATAATCACCCGAACATAGATCTCTGCTAGCCTCTCCAACGGAAAGCTAATACTAATTGGCACAAAGTGTGTAGACTTCGTAAGTCGATCCACAATCACCCAAATGGCATCAAAGCCTCTCGCCGTATTCGGCAAACCCGCGACAAAATCCATAGCGATACAATCCCACTTTCAAATCGGAATCTCTAACGGTTGCATCATCCCAAAAGGTCTCTGATGCTCCACCTTTGATTTCTGACATACCAAACAAGCATACACATAACGAGCAATGTCCTTTTTCATGCCCGACCACCAAAACAAATTTTTCAAATCCTGATACATCTTCGTATCTCCTGGATGAACACTCAGGCTACTACAGTGTCCTTCGTCCAAAATTGACCTCCTCAACTCATCATTATCCGGCACACAAATTCTGCCCCTAAATCTCAGCACACCCGCGTTATCCAACTTCAAATCACTACTGGAGTCACTTCTGGCCTCGCGCATCAAATCTACAAGTTTCACATCTAACTTCTGATGTTCTCTTATCATATCCAAGAAATCATTGTGCACTTGCAACTTACCCAACATCACACAATTCGTTGAAATCTCGCAAACCATGCTCAAATCTGTGAACTGCTCAATAAGCTCCATCTCTTTTACCATCAAAGCTGACATATGAATTGCCTTCCTGCTCAGTGCATCTGCAACCACATTCGCTTTCCCTGGGTGATAACTCAAACTGAAAACATAATCTTTCAAGAATTCCAACCATCTTCTCTGCCTCATATTCAACTCTTTCTGATCAAACAGATACTTCAAACTCTTGTGGTCGCTGAACACCTCAAATCTTGAACCATACAAATAGTGTCTCCAAATTTTCAACACAAAAACAACCGCAGCCAACTCAAGATCATGAGTAGGATAATTCTGCTCATGCACCCTCAATTGCCGCGACGCATAAGCTACCACTTTTCCCTTCTGCATAAGGACTCCGCCCAAGCCCAACTTGGACGCATCGCAATACACCACAAAAGGTTCACACGGATTCGGTAACACCAACACCGACGCTGAAGTCAATCTCTTTTTCAGCTCCTCAAAACTCTCTTCACAAGCAGCATCCCACACAAACACTTGATCTTTCCTCGTCAACTGAGTCAACGGCAAGCCAATCTGGAAAAGCCCTCAATAAATCTTCGGTAATAACAAGCTAAACCCAAGAAGCTTCTAACTTCAGTTACCGTCTTCAGCGGTTCCTATTGTAACACCGCACTAACTTTCGAAGGGTTTACTAAAACACCATCACCCGAAATAACATACCCCAAGAAACTCACCGTCCTCAACCAAAACTCACACTTCGATAACTTAGCAAACAACTTGTTATCCTTCAACACTTGCAAAGCAATCCTCAAATGTTCTGCATGCTCTTCCTCAGACTTAGAATAAATCAGTATGTCATCAATGAACACGACAATGAACTGATCCAAATAAGAATGAAAGATATGGTTCATATATTCCATAAACACACCCGGCGCATTAGACACTCCGAAAGGCATCACTGCATACTCGTAATGTCCATACCGAGTCCTAAATGCCGTCTTCTGAATATCACCTTCCTTAACTCTTATCTGATGATAGCCCAACCTTAAGTCGATCTTACTGAACACACGAGCCCCCACCAATTGATCCATCAAATCATCGATCCTTGGAAGAGGATACTTGTTCTTGATGGTCACCTTGTTTAACTGACGGTAATCGATGCACAACTGCATGCTACCATCCTTCTTCTTCACTAACAACACTGGAGCTCCCCACGACGACACACTTGGTCTGATAAACTTTCTATCCAGTAACTCTCCAATCTGAGATTTCAACTCGGCCAATTCCAATACCGACATCCTGTACGGTGCCATAGAAATAGGCTTCGTACCAAGAATGAGATCAATGCTAAAATCAACTTCTCTCTTTGGAGGTAATTTTGTAATATCATCCGGGAACACCTCCAGAAACTCATTCACCACAACTAACTCATTCAACACTGCCTTGTTGTCAACAGACAGTGATGCAAATAAAGCAAACACCCGAGCTTCATCTTCCAACAAAGTTCTCAGTTCCTTACCGGACAAAGAATCTGCCAACGCTTCTTCCTCTAGAGTCAAAAACAATAACACTTTCCGGAAACAGTCGATGTAAACTCGGTTGAACTCCAACCATTTCATACCCAGAATAACATCCAACTTACCAAGAGGCAAGCAAATCAGATCTACTCTAAAATCTCTATCAAAAATAGTCAGCGGACACTTCAAACAAACAAAAGAAGTAGTCACTGAACCAATCGAGGGAGTCTCAATAGTCATCTGTCGCTCAAGAGTAGTCGGCACCAAACCTAACCTCTTCACACAATCAACAGAGATAAACGAGTGGGTCACACCCGTATCAATCATAGCAGACAAGGGAACATTATTTATGAAACAAGTACCTCGTATAGAACGATCATCACCAGTAGCTTGAGTTCCCACTACTGCAAACACTTTGCCGCTGGTCTGTGGCACCTGAGTCGACTTCGGTTTCCCACAATGAGTACTGATGTGGCCTTTCTCACCACAGTTGTAGCATGTAGGCATGGCGACTCGACAATTAGATATCACGTGGCCTGACTTGCCACACTTGAAACACTTTTTCTCTTCAAGAGGACAATCAACGGCACGATGACCCAAGTCACCACACCGAAAACACTTCCCTCCAGCAACCGCTCTCCCTTCTCTTGGCTTTTTATCATTAGCACCTTTGAACTTTCCCTTACCAGTAGGAACACTGTAAGGAGTCCCACCGAACCTTTGCTTACCCTTACGGTCATTAGCAGCTTTGTAATGCGCAATCCTTGCCCGGTTATCATTGTCATAAATCTGGCTTCTACTTATCAGCTCAGGATAATCCCTGATCTTCTGACAAGCTATTCCCATCTTCACTTATGGACGCAATCCATTTTCGAACTTCAAACATTTGGAGGTCATCGCTCCATCAGTATTGTAGTGGGGACAATACTGTACCAATTCCTCAAACTTAGCGGCATACTCCGCCACCGTCATATTTCCCTGCTTCAGTTCTAGAACTCAATCTCCTTGGCACTTCTGATATCTTCAGGGAAGTACTTCTCCAGAAATCCAGTGCGAACAACATCCCAGGTAATCAAAGTCCCAGCAGTCTCCAACCTTTGGCGGCTGTTGTCCCACCAAGCTTCAGCTTCGCCCTCTAACATGTGAGTATCGAACCTCACCTTCGGCTCATTGTTGCAACCCATCGTTCTGAAGATCTTCTCTATCGCCTTCAACCACTTCTGAGCAGCTTCCGGATCCAAAATTCCTCCTTGGAATGTCGGCGGCTTGTTGCTTTGAAACTGCGCCAAGTCTCTAAACTGCGCACCTGCAGCGTGGTTCTGATTAGCAACCACCTGCGCCATAGCCTACATAGCCGCAGCCAACGCCGCGTCATTCCTCCCAGCCATACTCCTTCACAATAAAAATCCAGGTTAACAGAAAACAACTAACTCTATCCTACAGACAGACTCAAAACACTACACTGACCGGACGAACCGACCTGCTCCGATACCAACTTGTAACACCCCGTTCCCAAAAATAAAATAGGTGCAATTAAAAAAAACAATCAAGATAGACAAACATCAGAGTTTCACATCACACACGGGATGTCACAAAAGAAAACCAATCGAAACATTTTCATTAAAGAATTTAACCACATATAAGCAGCGGAAAATCATCATATATATATATATATATACATATATATATATATATATATATATATATATATATATATATATATATATATATATATATATATATATATATATATATATATATATATATATATATATATATATATATATATATATATATATATATATATATATATATATATATATATATATATATATATATATATATATATATATATATCAACATCATATACAACTCAGGTACATCAGCGTCGACTATCTGTCCAAAACATACATCATGTACAACCACACATCAAAAGATCCACCAAAACATATCATCAACAAGATACGCCACAGGGGCACCAGAAACATCATATAACAAAGAACTCCCAAAAGCCCCGGTGTTACGTATCAGAGCATCCCTACGACTCGCCACAGAACAACTAGTTATCACCTGAAATCTCTGTACTCCCGAAGAAGCACATACCACAACAAAGGCAAAGGGGTGAGAAATTACGAACAAAACATAAAGGTAACGGTAAACATGAATATGAAGGCAGTAAACACACTACATAATTCACACGCATCATCTCGGACCTACGGTCCCACACCATCGCAACATACACACGACTATGCAACACATGCAACTCGACACATGAAATACGGTACTGACTCACGGTTCATCATCGAAACCAGATAGATCACTCGATCCACCCTAGGCAACGATCTATCCCACTGAGTATATCTCATATGCCCCACCGAGCAATATGATCAACCCCTGCACCCACTCCTTTTTGGAGCCTGAGTTTATTTCATACGCCCCACCGAGCAGTATGATCAACCCCTTCACATTCCCTTACGGAATCCCGAGTCTATCTTATTTGCTCCACCGAACAAATGATCAACCCCTTCACATGCCATGCATAACACAATGCACCACAACAAATACTAGCACACACGCTACACGTAATCCACAGATCACATCTATCACATATCTCAGGTATCACATGCCACATTTTAAGGATCCCACACCATATCACCAACACACATAATACCTATCATACACTCAATCAACTATACGAATACTACGAGGAATCACATTCCCGTGTTCACACCTACACACAGCAGTGCCCTGTTAACTCTCAGAATCACCCACGACCAACAGAGGTCTAACGGTACAAGAACGGAACAACACAACACAAAATGCCCAAAATTCTGTCATGTTCGCTGGCTCATTCGCCTGGCGAAGCCTCGCAGCGAACCCTCGCCACCATTCGCCTGGCGACCCCTTCAGCAAGGATAGACAGTAGCTACTGTAAGTATTCGCTGTCTCTCGCTTGCACACTCGCCTAGAGAGACCTCACTATGAGCACTCGCCACCATTCGCCTGGCGAAACCTCGCTATTCCGCTCGCCTGGCGAATGTCTGCGATTTCAGAAACATTCTACAACTCAGAATCAGAACCGCTCCCCCCTTGCACCTGATTAAATCCAAATGAATCCCCGACTATAACAATATGTTATAAGGCAGCAACCTACACTACCCATCCTAGTTTCTACTCGATAACAACCACAGTTCTGATAATTGCTCAGTTTCGGCATAACAATGTCAGTTTGCCCGGAAACCCCAATTCTCCCAACAACTCAACATCAGCAACATGCAATGCAATCAACATGAACAAAATCGATAACAGAATCACAACAACAACATGCATAACAAAATTCATGGGATTAGGGGAAATTCCCACTACCTAACATTCATGCAATCTACCCGTTTTGATCACTTTCTCCCTCCCCCCCCTTACCTCGAATTTTAGTTCCGAATGTTGAATCCTTGCCCCAAGCGGAAATCCTAGCCTCCTCTTCTTCCAATTGCTCAGTTGCTCTCCTCCACTCTTGGTCGTATTCCTCTTCTCTCTTCTCCTTCACGCGTTCTCTTTCTCTTTTCTTTTCCCAACTTCTCTCAATTCCACTTATGCCCTCAATACCCTTTTCTACTCTTTCCAATCTTACCCTTATTCACTAACTCCTCATATTATCTTAATCCATTCTATTAACATAATAATAGTATATTAACAATAATAATAATAATAATAATAATAATATCAATATTACTAATATCACTATTATTTATTAATTATCATTTATCGTTAATAATAATATTATTATAATTCTTAAGGTCCGATATTATTCGATCAAATTCCAACTTAAGGTCTATACCCATCCGCGCCCGAACACATCCCCAGAGACATGCCGGAAAAAAAATAAACAGCACAAAAGCATCGAAAATTGGATAATTAAAATGGGCGTTACAATTAGCACCCTTCGCATCCATCGTATTCGATGGGAACCATTTGTTTGTCGATGTGTTAATTTATTTGCTTAAATATTATGCTTTCTAAGTGAAATATTATGCCCAATAAGAAAAGAGAAATAGAACCAACTCTAAAAATATAGAACAAGTCTTAAAATCTCTAAAAAGAAAATGAATATAGAAAAAATATTACAAAATACTATAAATCAAAATTTAGAAAAAGTTAACATATTAACAAACTTAATAAAACTAAATACAATATATATTAAAGATTCTAAAGAAAATAATATTAAAGAAACCATATATAAAAATAAGTATATTTACATAAAATAATAATATATATACAAAAACAGTTTTAACTAAAATATATTTATAAAATAAGTAATAATATTTACATTTTTTAAAATAATAAAAAAGGGAAAACAAAACAACAGAGGGGTATGGACTTTGAAACAAGGGGTATCTGAAGGAATTTCTATGGGCTTTACAGCCCAATAAATTCATACAAAAAACAAAAGAAAAAGAAATTATAAAAATAAAAAAAAATATAAAAATCAAAACAATAAATAAAAATAAGAAACGGTGGGATCCGACTTTTTCCAAATCATCTCTCTCACTCTCATCGTTCCATCTCTCTATTCACTCTCGTCCTCACGCTTTCTCTCTCTCGTTAATCTCATTTCTTCAATTTGTTTTCATTTTTTCCGATTCATTGCTTTGGGTTTCGATGGAGTTTGTTTGAAGTGAAGATTTTTGGGTTTGGGAATGGTGGGTTTTCATGGTTGAAGATGAATGGTGATTTGGGGGTTTGAGTTTCGAAGATGGGGTTTTTTGGGTGTTGATGGATGGAGAAGGAAGTTAGGGAGGTACAAAAATCTGGGTTGTTGATTTCAGAAAGTGGGTCGGAGATTTGAATGAAGGGAATTTTCTGGGTTGGTTTGTTCGATTCCGGGTTTGACATTTAACGGAGGGATGTTTTCCGGTGGTGTGGATATGATGGAACCAGAAATGGGTTCGAAGTTTGTTGGTTGAAGTGGAGTCGAAAATGGAAGTAGAAGAAGGTTGGTGATGGTGAGGTTTGAGTTTCGAAAACGGCGGAAGGGTGATGTTTGTTACGAATCTGGGTTTTGTGGTTCCGGTGGAAGGAGCTTGTCGAAGGAAGACGAAAATGGTTTGCGAAGATTGAAAGTTGGTATTTGTGTGGGACACAGAAGAGGACAAAAATGGTGATTTCGGAGTTGAGTTGTGAAGTTGTTGTGGGAGGAAAATGGAGTGTTACGAGAAGATGATAAAGAAGTTTGAAGGTTTGAAGTTCTGGGTTGGATGGTAGTTGATGATGTTGGAGATTGATGAAGATGGAAGTGGTTGTTTTGGAGAGTTTTTCTGGAAATGGTGTTTGTTGGATGATGATTTTGAGTTGGACGAAGGGGGCTGCGACTAGGGTTGGATCCTTCCTGATCTGAGGGTGTCGCGGTGAAAATCGGATACCAAACTATTGATTAGTTTGAATCTTTAATTCAATTTGCAACCAAACTTTGATTTGTCCAAAGGAAGGGATAAAGATCGAAATTCCCACAATGCAATGCAAATGCAAGGATAGAGAGTTTTAGGTTCGGGGGTTGGTTAAACTTAGGGAAGGTACTAGCATCTTAAGTTTCTGTAGTACTCTACAAGAACCTCTTGTTTTATGTTTGTTTATTGCTAAGTGTTATGTCTGCTTAATGGTTGAAAAACCCTAATGGTTTATTTCTAAGTATACTCGATAAGATATCGCATCTTATGCCTACATATCCTTACGGGAGTGGAATCAGAGTATATGTAGTTCCCCTAAAGGGTTAGAGGAATTCTTTGATGTGGTCAAAGTTCCTACGGGTTTAGGGTAGTTGATTGATTGATTTTAGGAGAAGAGACGTGTCTTCATTTTAAGGGAGATTTAACCGCCACAGGTTGTAGGAAAATAGTCTTTGCATCGTTTTAAGAAAAGGGCTTAAGTACTCGGTTTTCTTGACGAGTATGCCTTTATCGCTCTTAAGGCAAAGTTCCTACATGTTTGATTGTATTGTTGTGGGGGTGGAGATTATATCTCACTTAAGATGATTAACATCTATTCTCTAATGTGTTTGAAAAGTTTGTATTGTTGAATGTTTGAATATTGTTGTAGTATTGTGAGTTTGTATTGTTTTGTTTGTTATAAGTTGTATGATAGAGGTCCTTCCTACGGGGTAGGATCTAAACTTAGGAAGATCGACTTGAATGAGATCAAGGATCATAGGGGAGTATGATGTAAATGATGTGCAACTACACACAACGTTGAATTATGTGTAGGTTTTTCCTTTGGACGGAATGCGATGATGCGATGAAATAAATTACGATAAATACGAATAAATTGCGGAAATGATAAAGCCATACACATACGCATGAAAGCGCTGAAGTGTGTGAGGGTGAGTGTGTCGTGAAGTGGGTGTGCACGATTGGTTTTTTTAGACGAAGTTGATTTATTTTAAGGGAGGGGTTAATTGATTTGGCTTTTATTAGTAAAAGGGGTTTCAGGTTATAAATCAATTAAGTTCTAATAGGTAATTTGGGAAGCAAAATAAGAGGTTTCTAATTTTATTTGAATCTTATTAAATAAAAATTAGTATGAAATGGTTTATTATAAAAAATTAACTCAATTAAAGATTTCTTTTTATTAAATAAAATAGCTTTGTTATTAATATGAAAATATAAAAGATTTTTACTGGTCTATTATATTATTAAATAGAAGGTTATTTTAAACTTTGAAATAGATCTTAATGAACGACCTTAATTAATCTAAGTGAATGAGATATCAAATTATTTATGATTATTAAATATGATAACCAATTAGTTAAATATAGGGGATTAGTTCAAATTAATTAAAAAAAACTGATTTAAGGAAACAAAAAGATTACCTGTTGATATATAAAAAGATTATAGTTTGTTTTAGTTTAAATAAAGGTGATTAGTGATTAATTAATTAATTTAAAGGTTAATTATGATTAAGGGGATTAACGGTGCAGTGTGGTGAGTGAGTGTGTGATTAGAAAAATAAAACAAAATTAATAATGAACAACAGGGAAACCCTAATCCCCTTCGAACCCTTCCCCACATCGAAAATCACTCCTCTCTCCTTTCTCGATCCTTCTCCATCTTCCCCGTCTCCTTCGTTTTCTGCTTGTTGGATTCTCCTCTTTCTCCTTCGACCTCTGCTTTTCGGATTTCTTCTTCGAAATCTCCTCTTCCAAATCTACAAAACAACGAAAGTTAGTCAAACGTCAAATGTCCAGACAAAACCAGACTTACGGTGTATGTATGGGGTTAGGGTCTTCTCCATGTTGGCAAACGCGAGCGGAGGTTGGCGACTCGTGGAAACAGCGGAGGCTGTCGATTTCCGGCGAGGCGACGCAAAAAGATAAGCCCCTCTCACTTTCTCTTTTTTGTGATGTTAGGTTTTCTTCGAGATTCTGGTGGGTTCTCCCTTTCTTCTCCCTTTATGAATCCCCAATCTTCTTCTTTTTATAGGCACTGAAGCTTTGATTTCACAATGAATGCTGACTTCATTCTGTTGATCCTTATTTAGGAAAGAATTGACGGTTGTTCAATTTGCAAGAAAACATGCCATTCCTGCTTGATTGGTAGTAATTGATTTGTATTGATTATGTCTGATACTTGTCGTTAAGTCCCTAGTTCTTCCTTTTTGGTTACAATCGGTGTTTATTGTCATTGACCAAAGTAGGAAATCGCTTTTGGAAAGAAAATAACTCAGTGATTCTTGTTACTCAGACTTGCTGGTTCTTCGTAACCCTCATCAAGTGGCTATTCAATGCAGGTGAAGGAAGAGGATGCGTTCTTGATGTGGTATGCCTGAGTTGGTGGTGAATTTTGTTGGGGTAACTTTGCTGACTCGACTTTCAACATGTTATCGTCTTATTTTCAAAATTTTGAGAAACTAACTGCTTGTGTTTGACAGGGTAAGAAGAGTACACCAAACGTCGGCTTGTGTTCTTGATATAATAAACCCTGGCTGAGTTCGTGGGATTTCATGGTAAATTCTATTGATTCCTTAGCACTTTCTTTACTGATTAGGATGGTTTTATTTCCATTTCACAACCGAATTCTACTTTCCAACTGCAAGGTGCGATATTCCTGGCTAAAAATTGCGGCATTGGTGGTTGTACTGTGGAGATATGTTGGTGCTTGTTTCATAATGCGGGTTAATTGCAGGTTTATCGTTGATGGTTTTCTTCTGGTGACAGAGATTCAGATGTGTTTCCTACTTGACATGCTTGAAGTCTTAGCCCACATGGTCTGAAGCTGTTCGGGAGACGAACATTTGGCACAATGAGTTAAAATGGAGCATGGCTCCTCTTGGGGAATGGGCGTGATGGCAATTACGGTAATAGGTTTTTTCGCTATTGTTTTGCTTAAGTGAATACCCCAGTTGCTCAGGGAGAAATACACTGCTTTGTCTATCTTTGACAGACTTCTGCAGTCCGTTGTCTAAAAGTTCTCAAGGACTCGGTGTTTAGCGTCAAACTTAGTGACAGCTTTGGAGCGCCTCTTATGATCACCCATTCATGCTTAACATCCATTGTAGCCATATTATTTTTGTTTCAAGAATGATGTATGCACTTCGAGGGAGTAAATGGACTGCTAGGATTACTTTGATCTGCACTTGTGAGAGAAATGGCTTAGAAGGCTGATACTACCGGCGCCGGTGACCAAGCTTCTAATCGGTGTTAATTGGAGTTTGAGCAAATGAGGGGTAAATCCTAGCTCCAAAACCTTAATACATGAGCTTCTTAATTTTAGATGAGTGGTTTTCAATTGTAAACTGCTGACTTGCTAATGTATTCTTGCAGAAAAACTTGAAGAGCAAAATAGGATTGGGTCATCCCGGTAACCAGTTGAAGGAGAAAAGATGCAGGACTGAGCTTCGCTATCGTAGCCAATGACTGAAGCTGGTGTGGTAATTGGATCTCTTATAAAACGCTGAATTTCCTTTCATGTCTTCGATTCAGTTTAATGTTGCTATGCTTTGTAAAAAGATTGTGATAGCTGACAACCAATTTCCTTTGGTCTATCATGTAGGGAGCCTGAGAGGAGACGTAAGTACTTCATATGTGAAGGAACACGTTGTGGAAAGCACACCAGGTGCGTCTCAATCTAGCCAAACTGCGACTCTTAGGGATAATGAGGGTTTTGACCGGTCTTTAAGACCAAACACTTTCTTGCATCATGATCTCTCTACACTAAATCGACTTCAGTCCATGAAAGTATGAATTTCAATCTTATTGACCAAGATGTCAACAAATTCAAAGTATCAGATGGTGTTGGAGACATACAATTTGATTCTAATCGTCGACAACGGTCATACGGATACAATTACACGTTTGAAGATGTTTTGGGTAATAACTTTTCAGTGCCAGGTGATGGACGAGAAATTGATACATCTTCTGAGGTGGTTGAACGTGGTTGCATCTGAGGCTGAGAAGGATACCAAATTGGAGCATTCAGTTGCATTTATGGATGAACTTGAGGATGAGGCTACTGACATTTGTTGCTTGTTGTTGCAGGTTTTCAGTTTTGGCAAGGAGTACATGGGATTCAATCTATTTGAAGTCCCACCTGTCGTGCGAAAAACCAACACATGACTTGATAAAAGGATGTACTGACCACAGCCAAAGACATCCATGCTACTAATGATGCAAGAACTCCCTTAATTCGAAAACGATGGGCCGAGGCATCTTTGGAGGTGATGATGTCGTGAGTGCTGCATTTTGGTCTTTTTCATGTAGTATCTGAGTTTTCAATGACAGGCTATTGCTGCTAATGACTCGGCTTACGGGGATTTAGACTTGCGTTGATAATTGGTGAACCATTGTGAGTGGTCTGTTATAGGAACTGATTTGAATTATCCTTTTTGCAGGTTATGGCAGTAAGTCGAGGCTCTGTTAGGGAGGGGGATCTTCTTTTACGCATGACCGTGTCGACTCCTAACTCAAGATACGGTTTGATTTTTCTAACACCTCAAAACTTTTCATCTTGAAGAGCAACCATTATGTAGGCCAAAGTGGGTTGTAATGAAAACTACTTCTCCGACTAATTGTCTGTCTAATACCGCTAGCATGAAAATTACCAATGCGTTGGTCTTGTCCTCTAAATGTTGTATGTTAATGAAGCTTTCGTTTGTTCAGGTGCCAGTAATTGTTGCGAGATATACTAAATAGTGTGGCGACAAGCACTTCACGCAGTAGGGATACCTCAGCAATATTCGAATCGATAGTTGCTTGAACTCCTCACCTGTCCATGTCAGATTTCTTTGTCTCTTAATGCTGATGCGTGACAAACTTCTGTTATTTCTGGCGCTTCTTGCCGATCTACAATAGTAGCAGTCGCATCGCAACTTGTGGGCTTGCGTTTGATCACTCTGTACCAGCACATTACCGTTACGGTTCGTATTTTCTTTCTGCAGCAACACTCAGTTTATTTTTGGTTTCTTAAGCATGTTGCAGTCTTTAAACAGTATAAATTCTTGTGTTGATCTTGGCTATCTCCATGATTTTTATGTAAGAACTGAACTGGCCATTTAAATTATTGCGTTTTAGTGGCATCAGGATTTAACACACTCTCCTTTCATACCAGTTGTATAACGGGCCATAACTTTTACTGATTCTGCGGGATGAAGCGACATTTCCACTCTCACGCTACACAAGGGCCTACGGAACGATTGAATATTGGGTAAGACCAATGTATCCATTTACTGCCAGGGTGTTTAATATGGTTTAGTAGTTGCTTTCCAGGACTTGGTTGTTTATAGCTTTTTCTTGCTGTTCAGGTTTTCGAGTATGCCGAATTCGGTTCTAATTTTCCTTCAGATGAGCACAGACAAAATGGCAGCATCTGATGGTTCCGACATCTTCGGCAAGAAACCCCAAACCCGAGTTGTCAGGAAGAGCTTGTTTCTTTGACAAAGTTAATGAATGTTTGAAGTTGCTGATGGAATGCATATTGCGGTAGCTACGACGAAGTTTGATGGTATGAGGAGACTTTGAGATGGTTGTATCAGAAAAACTCTAGATCAAGGTGCTATTACGTTTCATCCAAGGAGCTGGACTCGTCCTGCTGTGGGGGTCCACACGTAGCTGTAGTCAAATCAATTTGTAACTGTTCCAATTTGTAGTATCTCTGCTATTAGGTCTCGTATCTTTCCACAGTTCCGGCTTGCAATGACTTGGAACGTAATGCCTTGTATTATGTTTTAAAGCTAATATGAAATTATTGTGTTGGTCTCACAGTAGTAGCAACATCTTAAACGTGAAGTCTCATAAGTAGTTCAATTGAATTCTTTGATTTTTATGTACGGCATCTCGTGTAAGATCTCAAGCGATACGCATGGGTTCTTAATGTGAACACAACACAACATTCAAATAATTTGAATATTGAATTTGAGTTTTTTTCTTTTTTAGAATGTGAACACTTGAACTTGGCCTTCTAATTCTTGAAATGGATTTTTGGCTATATGTGAAATTCTTGTCATAAACCCGGAATTTGACTCTTAACCTTTGAAATTGCAATGTTTGGTATCCTGCACTTCATTTGTGAACGACCTCTGAATACTCTTATCTTGGGAATTAAACACATAGTCTTAAAACTTAACCGTGAACCCATGACTTTCATTCTCGCACCATGACCGATACCTCACACTTTCACAGTCCGGTTTAAGTAATCATACAAATGGAGCCCATATTAGAATCAACTAGCCATGCTTTGATATGCTCGACCGTGAGGATGAGTACCATCTCTACCTGAAATTATCACACCTGCACAGGTTGGTTAGTCGCAAAAAAAACATAAATAACAATAAAATGCGCAAAAGAGAGGTGGAATCTTTAGGTCAAAATTAGGGTGCGACAGAGGGAGACAATGAATAGGGTCTTATACCCTACAACAAGAACACATGGCCACTTGGTTTAAAAGCTAATCCTGATTAAGAAAAAGCTGATAAACAAAAAATTGCACTTAAACTCCTAATTAAATAACCAAAAAATACTTAATAATAATCATAAACTAATCCTAATTAATCCTATACTATTTACAAGTTAAAAAATAATAAAAACTAAACTAATTCTAATTAAATAATAATAAAAGAAAATAATTTTGATAATAATAATAATCTAATTAATAATTAAAGCTAATTACTCCTAAACAAATAATTTAAACTAAACCTATAAAAAAAAACTCTATTTAAAATAAAATTATTTACAAAAATTCTAAAATAAAATAAAACTCTATTTAACTTCTAATAATAAAAATACTAAATTAAAATAAAATTCTAATAAAAATCTATTCTAATAATAAAAATTAATTCTAATAACTCTAATAAAATTCTAACAAAATATAATTCTATAATAAAATAAAACTCTATTTAGCTCCTAATAATAAAAAAAAAACACTAAAAATTATATTTAACCTAAAATCTATTTCTAAACTATGTAATTAAATCTATTTTAAACTCTATTAAATTAATCTAAATAAATAAATAAAAGAAAATAATTAATTACTAATAATATAATTAAAATTAAATAATTCTAAAACTATTTCTAATTCTAAATTAATTCTATTTCATTAAAAATTCTAATTAATTTTAAACTAATTCCTAATAACAATTCTAAAATTACTAACTTAATTTTAAAATCCTAAAATATCTCTAAAATTACTAACTTAATTCTAAAATCCTAAAATATCTCTATAATTACTAACTTAATTCTAAAATCCTAAAATATCTCTATAATTACCAATTAATTCTAAAACTAAATTCTAATTAATTTTAAAACCAAAGAACTAGCTAAATAATATAACTAAAAAAATAATATCTATTGATTCTAATAGCTAATCTAAATTAATAATTAAAAATAGTTCTAAACAAATAAATAAATAAAACTTATTTAAAACCTAACTTCTATTTTCTATCTAAAACAAAATAATAAAATCTTATATTAAATTCTATTTAACTATTAAAATAAAATAAAATCTATTCTAAAAACAAATAAAATTCTATTTTATTTCTAAATAACCTATTCTAAAAGTCTATTAAAATCTTAATAACATAACTCTAAGAAAAAACTTTAATCTAAGCTAATAAGTAAATAAATAAATAACTACAAGAAAACTAACAATAAAAATCTATTTCTATTTAAAACAATATGAAAAACCTATTTAAACTAAATAAATGCTAAAACACAAATATATACAAAAAAAATAATAATATTTGCAAGGAAAAAGAGAAATTAAAAATGATTGAAATTTACAAAAATACCCTTTGGCCACGTGTCACGCTCCCATTGGGAAAAATAATCGAGATTTGAAAAACGTCCAATCGAAGGGTGGACACGTGTCTAAACGGCATGAAATTAAATGAAAAATGGAATAATATTTACAAAAGCTGGCGGACAATTTTAGGGTACGACAGTTGTTCAATTGTATTTAGGATGGGGAAACGTTAATGGTCTTGAATGATAATGAGGTACATGTAAAATAAAAGGATGAAAAATGGGAAATGCTCAATACTTGAAGCATGTTTGGTTAGATGATAGAAATGTGCTTGAAGAAGAAATCCCTAAGAAAGTGCATAGACAAATGCATAAGGAAAAAACACGTGTGTGTGTGTGTGCGTGTGTGTGCGCGTGTGTGTGTGAGAGAGAGAGAGAGAGAGAGAGAGAGAGAGAGAGAGATAGAGATAGATAGAGATAGAGAGAGAGAGAGAGAGATAATCGTGACTCTCGTATTTATAGGGTTTAATTTTCACCCAAGCTGAGTAAGGTCATCGTGACCTAAATAATAGAGTTGTACCTATTGCTATAGGGGAAGAGCATTAATGATTCTCACTACAAGCACGCAAAGAGATCAACATCACACATTGCTTGGACATTCCAAAGTTAGTTTCGTCATTACATATCATTAAATGCACCATGTGTTCATAAAGAAATCAATTTACACGCCTATCCTAGTTGTTGCCTCAACATCAAAGGATGCCAGACCCTATAAGTGAGAACTAACCATTTACACACTCGCCCTTCAAAGCTCTACACATGAAGGACTCGTCATTCCATGACCCGCGTCTAACAAGTTCACCCTTCAAAGCCTCATGTTTGAGAGGGCGTGAACCGATATACCTTAGCTTAACCACATCGTCCATTTAAGCCTCATGCTTAAAGGTTTATGAACTGGAATAACTTCGCATATGCCTTAAAGAGGTAGGCCCATCACAGATTTAATTCATAAATGAAGTAGGAAAAGATTTGGCATGAAAGGGTGTGGTCATGTGATATTGCTTGGTCTAAGCCAATACGCCACAGTCACGTAATATCGCCCGATCCATCCCAATAAGCACCTCAGTCACGTCGTATTTTTTGGTCTAGCCCAATACACATTAGTGATGGATCGCTCAATCTAGCCTGATACGTCCCAACCCTTAAATATAGAAGGCAATGTTAAACAACATACAAAAAGAGATAACTGAAATTACCAATAATCCAACAAAATAACTACATTCCTACGATCTGGCCGAGCATACATGTATTAGAACCAGTTTTCTTGACTATGCCCAAAAGATTTAAATCTATAAATACCCCAGCCACACAATTGGAAGAGACTTTTTTTTTACAAATTAGCCACACAATTGGAAGAGACTTTTTTTTTTTACAAATTAGAACCAAAAGACCATCTTGCAGATCTCACTACATTACCTACCGAATATTTTCAAATGTATTTACCACTTAAACATCTTTAATTTTAAATTTTTATTATTTATGTTTTAAATTAATTCAAACAAAATTCAACACAATTTTATAAAAAAAATTTACTCGTACTTTGCACGATTGTCCATTTCAGTATAACTAATTTAACATCATTAGTACCCTAATGGGCAACTTATAGTACGTCCCGTACAACCTTCACCATCTTACACTGAGAAACACGATAGTACTCATCAACACCTAAAACGGATGTGAAAATATTTTTCGCATTCCAATCATGTGACCATAATTTCCAATCATTAACATCCCATTGTGCTTCCGGTTTAGGTAATGTGTGTCTCATCATTGGTCACGGTAATTTCATTTGGACCATTTTTGATGGCATCCTACCTTTGTCAACGAAGTTAACACGAACATGCATACAAGCTTTCCAATAGCCATAATTTTCGCCAGTGAAAATTGGCGCTCTATTGTACGCGCCCTTAGGTTCGGTAGCCATTCTTCTAAAAAGAAAATCTTAAGCACGAAATTAATCAGAGCTCGTGATACCACTTGTTACGATAGGCTTCAATCTAGAGGGGGGGTGAATAGATCACAAATTAAAAATTAAACTTTTGGCAAAAATGGTTTTCAAAAGTTTTATGGCACAACAAAAACAACTCGAATAGAATCGTCTAACCGAACCTACTATCGAAAAACTCAGATATACGTAAAGTTACACAATTGAATGATAATGAACACAAATTATTCAACAATGATTAATCAGAACACAATCAAATGCTAAGCTATGTAGAGCTTATTTCCAATGAACAAGAATACAAAATGAAATTTATTGAATATTTTGTGTACGATCGATATTGTTTGGAAATTTACTTTGTTTTATTGATCTTAGAACAAATCACAATCAACCAGATTATGATTCTATCAACAAAACCTAATTAAAAAATGTGATAAAAAATAATTCTCAATCAAATTGATCAAACAACCCATGAAAAAAATCTTTAAATAACTTGAACACCTCTCTCTCTCTCTCTCTCTCTCTCTCTCTCTCTCTCTCTCTCTCTCTCTCTCTCTCTCTCTCTCTCTCTCTCTCTCTCTCTCTCTCTCTCTCTCCTTCCTTTAGGAAGTCATATAATGAGAAAAGATACCTATTGTGGGTGTGATCTCCAAAATTTTACATATGATCTCGAATGCCCTGATAAAATCTCGGTTTTTCAATTGTATTTAGGATGGGATAACGGTAATGGTCTTGAATGATAATGAGGTACATGTAAAATAAAACGATGAAAAGGGGGAAATGCTCAATACTTGAAGCATGTTTGGTTAGATGATGGAAATGAGCTTGAAGAAGAAATCCCTAAGAAAGTGCATAGACAAATGCATAAGGAAATAATATGTGTGTGTGTGTTTGAGAGAGAGAGAGAGAGAGAGAGAGAGAGAGAGAGAGAGAGAAAGAGAGACTCGTGACTCTCATATTTATAGGGTTTAATTTTCGCCCAAGCTGAGTAAGGTCATCGTGACCTAAATAATAGAGTTGTACCTATTGCTATAGGGGAAGAGCATTAATGGTCCTCACTACAAGCACGCAAAGAGATCAATATCACACATTACTTGGACATTCCAAAGTTAGTTTCATCATTACATATCATTAAATGCACCATGTGTTCCTAAAGAACTCAATTTACAAGCCTATCCTAGTTGTTGCCTCAACATCAAAGGATGCCACACCTTATAAGTGAGAACTAACCATTTACACAGTCGCCCTTCAAAGCTCTATACATGAAGGACTCGTCATTCCATGACCCACGTTTAACAGACTCACCCTTCCAAGCCTCATGTTTGAGAGGGCGTGAACTGATATACCTTAGCTTAACCACATCGTCTGTTTAAGCCTCATGCTTAAAGGACTATGAACTGGAATAACTGTGCTATGCCTCAAAGAGGTAGGCCCATCATAGATTTAATCCATAAATGAAGTAGGAAAAGATTTGGCATGAAAAGGTGTGATCATGTGATATTGCTTGGTCTAAGCCAATACACCTCAGTCACGTAATATCGCCCGATCCATCCCAATAAACACCTCAGTCACGTGGTATTTTTTGGTCCAGCCCAATACATATTAGTGATGGATCGCTCAATCTAGCCTGATACTCCCAACCCTTAAATATAGAAGGCAATGTTAAACCACATACTAAAAGAGATGATTGAAATTACCAATAATCCAACAAAATAACTACATTCCTACGATCGGCCGAGCATACATGTATTAGAACCAGTTTTCTTGACTATGCCCAAAAGATTTAAATCTATAAATACCCTAGCCATACAATTGGAAAAGACTTTTTTTTTTTACAAGTTAGCCGCACAGTTGAAAGAGACTTTTTTTTTTACAAATTAGAACCAAAAGACCATTTTGCAGATCTCATTACATTACCTACCAAATATTTTCAAATGTACTTACCACTTAAACATCTTTAATTTTAAACTTTTATTATTTATGTTTTAAATTAATTCAAACAAAATTCAACACAATTTTATAAAAAAAAATTTACTCGTACTTTGCACGATTATTCATTTCAGTATAACTAATTTTACATAAAAAATAAAATCATAAATTATTTTCTATAAAATCAATATTTTATTAACAGAACAAATTTATTTTACAAAATAATTTATAATTTAAGACACATATAGTAATTATTTAAAAACTTACAAAAATAGGAAGGAAAAAAAACTCAAACTAGTGTTATATTTAAGGACTAACTGAATATCTAAAAAATTGGAAATTGTTACTTACTCTGAGACAAAATTTCAAAGTAGTACAAAAAAAAAAAAAATTAAAGTTGTTAAAAGTTTGGACCCTATTGAGTGACACCACACGCCGCCTAGCACCGCACATATCCACCTCGGCGCACATTATCAAATCCCCAACTTCCTAGCTGTCGTTAGTTGAAATACGGAACACAAGCCCTTAAATATTTTTTATTTAAACAAAAAAATTCACCCAAAAAAAACCAAAAGCTAAAAAATTAAAAAATAAAATAAAAGAAGACACAAGAAAGAAAGAGAGAGAGAGAAACGAGTTGGGTTTGTTTTTTGGTTCATGCTCTTTTCCACGAACAGGTCCTCTCGATTCAGATCATCCTCGACCGCAGTCGCTCTTTTCTTTTCCCAAATCCATCATAACCCACGTCAAATCTTTCCCAATCTCACCCTCCCATTTTCTATTAACACCCCCTAAATCAAAATCCTCAACCACTTCATTTTCTCCGATCAGGTTCTCTCATTCTACTACTCTCTCATTCATTCTATACACAATTTTATTCTACCTTTCTTGTTTCTTCTTTTTTCCAACTTATTTTTCTTCAATTAATGCAGGTTACGGTTCCATCGAAAATGAACGTAAAATTCGACGGTGTTCGAGAGATATAAAGACATAGCATGCAGTATACGTGTTGATTGAGTGAGAGTGGTAAAGAAGATCGTAAGAATCTAGAACGATGACGAGTCAAGTTGTGAGAGTGAAGAGAGAGACGATTGCAGCATGCATGACTTGCCCACTCTGTAACAAGCTCTTCAAACAAGCTACAACTATATCTGAATGTCTTCACACGTGTAAGCCCTCTCGATCGATCTCATAATCCCGTTTCCAATTCATCTGATTTTTCGTCTTTTCTTGCTTTTTGCATTATCCGTTTTATGGGTTTTTGCCTCTTTCACTATTCATATATCCAGATTCATAAAAATTCGTTTTTTATTTTTCTCTCTCTTTATATTATTCACGATGCTATTCAGAATTCAGAATTCAGAAACATTGTTGTTCGGATTGGCTAAGTGTTTAGTAGTTTCTGTTGTGTGTTTTTTGCATTTGTGTTGTTCCATTAATGTCCTAGGTGGAAAGTTGTTTGAACTTTTCACTACAATAACAACTATTCATTTAGTTAAATTCATAGCTTCTACCTAGTTTTCCACCGCATGCAATAACACAATTCTCGTGGGGGTAGTAACAACATTGTTATTATACCATGTGGTTTTTTCTTATACATTTCGGTTTTAAGTGTTTGTTTATTTGTCATTTAAAGTTTAATTGAGCTATTTATGATAAAATGGCTATTTGTTGACTAGAATTTTCGGTCCACTTTTTTGAGCTAAAAGTTATATTATTTGTCTTCAGTTTGCAGGAAGTGCATTTATGACAAATTTACTGATGAAGATTTGGAATGCTGTCCAGAATGCAACATTGATTTGGGCTGTGTTCCACTTGAGAAACTAAGGTCAACATTCTCGACCTTTGACCGATTTTTCAACTCATTCTTATTCTCTGAGATGTATGGATGTAACTATATATGCATGTTGTGATATGAGTGCTTTTGTAAGGTTGCGAAAATGACTTTTACGGCTTTATGCTATGTTGATGCTATCAAGGTTATATCATTTTGTTGACTTATGAAACTTGCTTAAGAAGGTTATATGCTTCCAGCATGAGAATTATTTTTAAGAATAATGCATGCATGTAGATGGGGAGTTATGTAAATGTGTATATACAATAAAAGTTTAATTGGTATGCACTGACATTGTAAAATTTACACCGTCATCCAATAGGAACTCATCAATTTGTCATGTCATATCATTAATTTAAAGTTTACAGTATGATCTAGTGGGATACATGAGAGTGATTGGTTAATAGTGTAAAATTTTTACAATGTTAGTGCATATCCCATTTTCTCAAAGAATAATGCTGGTTTTCTTTGAATGGTTTTCATGACAAATATTACACATGTTTAATAGTATATATAGTATATAGCATATTTAATGTAGTTTGTTTTTAAGACATGCTAAATCAGAAATTAATGTAATGATTAACTGTAACAGAAATTAATGTTTGAATTGTTGCATGCTAAGTTAAAACCTTGATTTCTGATTTTTCAGGCCGGACCATACTAAGCAAGATGTAAGGGCCAAAATTTTCCCCTTAAAGGGAAGAAAAGTTAAAGAACCTGAAGTTGTTGCGGCTTCGGTACCATTGCCTGCTAAAAGAAAAGAGAGATCTCTTTCGTCTTTGGTGGTCAACACACCAAGGGTATCAGCACAATCAACGATGACAGGAAGAAGAACGAAACCTACAAGAAAGGCTAGCAGTCTGCGGTCCTCTAGTTTTTCATTTGAAAAGTCGATTAAAAAAGAGGAAGCATTATTGGATGACCGTCTCGGGAGTTCAAGCTCACCTGAAACTTCAAATAAGTTGCGCCAGAACAATGGACAGGTAGCAGAAGACACAGTCTAGCTCTTCATTTTGTGCTTGCTATTATATGTTATTGTGTAGCGCTGACACCTGCGGTTGAAGGCGTGTCCAGTGTCCGCGTCTGAGACGTGTTAGTGTCCGACACCAATACGACACTAGTTTACTTATATTTCTATGTCAATGCTTCATATTTATTCATTTGATTTTGCAGATACTAGCACTAGTTTACTTATATTTGTATGATTGGACTTTTACTTGATGCAGAGTGAGGGTAGTCAATCCACACCAAATAAAGAAACAGAGAATGGTGCTGAAACATGGGATGCAAAGTTGGATCTTTGGAAACCACTGAATTGTTTAGTGGAGGTCGCAAGCAGGACTAAATCTTTCAAGTCCAATACACAAGGTTCCACTGCTAAACTTGAACCCATTCAAGTAAATGAAAGTGACTCTCAAGTGCAGAAAATCAAAAATAAGGAAAATAAACGCAAGGCAAAACCTGAGGATGAAAAAAATAGCCCTTTTCCAGTTTCTTCAGACACAGCAAAACCCAATAAATTGCGCAGAGTACGCAGGAAAAAGGAAACTTTTGGAGAATCGGGCATATCACCCCAAGCCGTGGTGGATTCTACCAGCAATAAACTCTTTATGAGCGGTCCAATTTGGTTCTCCTTAGTAGCTTCTGAAAACCAGTAAGATTATCATCTTCGAAACATAAATTGATAACTTAACAATCTTAGATCATGAAATCATGTGCATATTATGTTCTATAGATCCACTTTTAGGACATTGAAAGATCATGTACTAATTTCAGATTAATGTTTCAGGGAAGGAGATGCACCATTGCCACAAATTCCTGCAAGCTATCTGAGAATAAAGTAAGTTCCTTCTTCAGAATCTTTAAATGTTTAGTATTGATTCTGCTAATTACTTAAGTTTCAATTTACTTCATGCTTAAAACTTGGAACTTTATACTTGGAGCAACGCATAACACCATATTTTATTGAATAATATGTGTGAATTTCATGAATTATATCTATAAGCTAAAGCTATCTATATATAGCAAATTTTAAGCTATATAATTGAATGACTGAAGAAGGAATCACTTACTTTGACCTTGCATTGGTTGTGCATCAGAATATCACAATCTCTTAGCATTCCGTAATTTATAGATATCCCTTTTGTGCATAATGTAGACTACTTTTGTACATGTGACAATTTGTACGCTGAGGAAATACATAAGCTACTTAAGCATAGGGAAAAACTAAAATGGTAAAACAGAAGATCAATATTAAAGACCTATCTCAATAAAGCGATGATCATGAGTATGTGAATTTTAAGTTACTCATATACTTACAAGAAATCCAGAATTGCATGTAAATGATGTTTTTCGCATCAACAAATATTGCACTTAGAATATGATTGCTCCTTGGATTAATATCTTATTGTAATTCATTCATCCATACCGTACTGAAGGGTTATGTGTATCAAGATTAAATGGTTAGCTATTGAACGACAGAAACATGCTTGAGAAACTATTTTCCCTCTATCTTTGCTGCTGCTGCTAAAGCTTAATATGAATGACAGAATCATATATCATGTCTAACATAATATCTCTTGTATTTGCCACAGGGATGGAAACGTGCCTGTCTCGTTCATCCAAAAATACCTAATGAAGAAACTAGATCTGATGAGTGAAACTGAGGTAACTCCAATTCATATCTAGTTTAAAGACATTGGTTTATTAGGGAATAACATGATCTTGAAGATTTTAGGAAAGAACTTTTGGTTATCATATGAAAAAAAAATGTCAGATACCCTCTTGTTAACATGCATCAAATAAGAATGTGAGTGGAATGTGGATGCTCTTAGCACGCCTAATCTTATCAAATATGAACATTAATAACAATTATTTGATCAAAATTAAACAATTTAGATATATTATTTATGAAAAATCTCACATATAACTTTTACTATTAATTATGAGAAGATTGCATGAGATTTGTAACTAACCATGCAATCTAAACTGTCAATGTTAATTTAATGATCTTAATTCAAGTATTCTCACTCACTACCTATTCTTGATACATGGTGCCTCACTCTTTAGTTAATTTAATGTGCAGATTGAAATTAAATGTATGGGACAACCAGTGCTCCCTACACTGAAACTACATAGTTTGGTTGAGTTGTGGCTGGATTCAGCAGCATCTGCATCTGACCGAATTCCAGCGATTATCGGGTCCTCAGCAAAGGATTTTGTCATGGTTCTAGCCTATGCTCGGAAGACTCCGCATCCACCACACCCTTGATCACGGTTACACACCTTGGAACTTTTCATCGCTGTATCATGATGACATTTTAAAGTCACATAATTTATTTATATAGAAATTCATCCTCCTCCATTGAAACAAACCCCTTCTCTGCCCTAAGTTTAGAGTTAATCCTGGTCAGGTTGATCCTTGTAATGCTCATTACATCCTCATTTTCGTTTAAGACTTTTTTTCTTTCTTATTAAATTGTCTTGTTATTCCAATAAGTTGGAGTGCACATGTGGATTAGGTAGCTTCAGGCCACAATACTCATCAAAAGATATGTTTTGTTGCGAATTGACATATGAATGAAGAGTATTTTTGTTTTTTCCCCCCAAATATGATATGAATGATTTATGCAGGCCAACAAATTGAACCAAATGGGTGAAGAACTTCATTACCATTACACTCTGATTTGAGAGAAGTGGATTTTGGAACATATCAATGTTACTTAACCATGTCAGAGATCCTTTGACATCCAATTCTCTGAACTCAATGCCAGCCATATCACTGATATCAGCCTTTTGTACTGGAAAGCTACAAGTAAATGCAAGATTGTGCTGTCTGGTCAAAAGTTCATATAAAGCGTTGGCTTTCCATTGTTCTCTTTTTGCTTCATCCTATTGTTTGGCACTTACATTACTTGGTTGGTAAGCATGAGACTTTTTTTATAAAAAAAAATGTTTCTTTAAACAAAAATTTGGGATTTAACTATCCACCAACCTTTGGTTGAATGATTTACCTCAATCAAAAAAAAGATTATACGTGTAGTGTGACTAGGGGCTTGATTCATTTGGTTTTGTAAACTGTTTTTTTTTTTTTTTTTTAATTTTAAAAATTGAAACTATAAAACTTGTTTTGGTATTTTAATTTTACAAAACTAATTTTAAAAATTATTATCTATTTAAGAGTTCTAAAAATTAAAATTAAAATAGATTTTAGAGGTTTTGACTTTTGATTTTTAATTTTGGAAATTAAACAAGAAAGTTACATGTTTTTTTAAAAATAATTATCCATTTGTATTACTTTTTAAATAATTAAAATAAAAGTCAAATCGTTTAAATAAGTTTAAATAAATCATCGGTTGTGATTAATGATATTGTAAAAAAAAATTACACTATTAGTGCATATTAATTAAATTCTAATCAAAAATTAAAACTGAAATACGCTTCTGGCTTTCAACCTTTACCCGCCTTAAAAGGATTTTGATCTTTTCAACCAACTGAAGAAGCCTTGATTCTTTATTGTCAAACGTTCTCATATTTTTTTCTTGATTCTTTATTGTCAAACGTTCTCATATTTTTTTTCTTTTCAGATAACATAGATAATGAGAACCACTAAATTGGAGGACTTGAGCCCCATGAACAAAGAATGGCTGAAATAGCTGCAAGAAAGTCTAAGAGTGATATGGCTTTGCAGGCACAGTCAGAAAAAAAAAGGAAAGGCAAAGAAAGCTGGAATGACAACAAAGGTAGAGGAGACTACAATAATTCGACTGGTCGAAATCAGTAGGAAGGAAACTGGTCGAATCAAAGAAAACCCTGGAACCAAGGTAACCAAAGAGGTGGTGCTGCAAGTAGAGGAAGAGGTGGTGGACGAAAGCCTGACAAAAATCACATTCATTATTTCAATTGTTAAAAGTATGGTCATTATTTTAGTGAATGTCGAGAAAAGAAAAAGAATCAAGAAACTGATGCAAAGATGGCGAAGCATGAAGAAGAAGAGATGTTGCTAATGGTCACAACAAGAGACAAAGAGAGATTCCAGGACCAGTGGTACTTGAACTTGGGATGCGCATCACACATGTCTGGAAGGAAAGATTGATTTGTCAACATGAAGCCTTCATTGAAGGATATGGTGAAATTTACAAATGACAATACTCTAGCAGCTGAAGGTATTGGCGATGTTTTGATTATAAGGAAAGATGGCAAGAGGTCAACAATTTCCAATGTGTTGTACATACCAGGCATGAAGAGTAACTTGCTCAGTATAGAGCAGCTAGTCGAAAAGAACTACAAGGTGTCGATTGAAGATAAGATGATGAGAGTTCTCGACGCATGTGTTAGGTTGATCTTGAAGGCTCCAACGTCTCAAAATAGGACCTTCAAGATTGAACTCAATGTGATGGAGCACAAGTGCCTAGCAACTGCAACCAAAAGAGATTAGTGGTTACAGAATTTTTGATTAGGCCATCTCAACTTCAATGACATCAGAGAGTTAAAGAGAAGAAATATGACTTCAAGATTAGCTGAAATCGACATTCCAAGTGAAGTCTGTGAAAAATGTGTTCAGCCGAAACAACACAAGAATAGCTTTAGCAATGATGCAAGAAGGAAGTCGAAGGTATTTCTGGAAGTCATATACTCTAATGCATGCGGTCCAATCCAGGTGTATTTGATTGCAGACAATATATACTTTGTCACATTCATAGAAGATTACAGTCGAAAGTTGTGGACATACCTCATCAAGAAGAAAAATGAAGTGATCGAGGTATTTTTCATATTCAAATCTATGGTCGAAAGATGAAAATTTTGAGGACTGGTGGTGGTGGAGAGTATGTGTCGAAAAAGTTCGACGCATTATGTGAAAAAGAAGAAATTATGCATGAGGTGGTGCCACCCTACACTCCACAGCAAAATGGAATTGCAGAAAGAAAGAACAAAATCATCATGAACATGGTGAGAAGTATGTTGAATGAAAAATAGGGAGAAACGGTTTCGACATCAACATACATATTAAACAGATGTCTGACGAAGAAGCTTGAAGGAATCACACCAGAAGAATGTTGGTCTGGTGTCAAGCCTAGCCTCAGCACTTGAAGGTGTTTAGATCTATAACACATAGACATGTGCTAGATCAGTTGAGAAGGAAGCTTGATGATAAGTCGAGTCAAATGATCTTGATAGGATATCATTCGCCTGAAGGTTACAAGTTGTTCGACCCAGTGAATAATCAGGCAGTGATCAACATGGACGTGATTATAGATGAGCTTAAAGAATGAGATTAGACTGAGAATGTCAAGAAAGATTCAGAAAGAATCTCTTGTGAAGAATCAGCCACTAAAGTTGAAAGTGAAGTTTGAAAGGAGCAAGTCAGAGATGAAGCTAGCTCAAGCAGACCTCGATGAACAAGACACATGCATGCAAGGTTGCAAACATCAGATGATATGGTCGATGAAGAAGGTGAACTGGTACACTATGCTTTCTACACAAATGTCGAACCAATCAATGCAATTTAGGCATTGAAAGATTCGAAGTGAGTGAAAGCAATGAATGAGGAGTTAGACTCCATCGAAGTCAACATCACTTGGTCACTAGTCGATTTTCCCAAAGGCAAGAAGGCAATTGATGTGAAGCGGGTTTATATGGTAAAGGTGAATCCTAAATGAGAAGTAACTCGACACAAGACGAGACTTGTGGCTAAAGGATTTCTTCAGAAGGAAGGAATCAACTTCGACGAAGTTTTTGCACCTGTTGCTAGGATTGAAACAATCAGATTGGTTGTTGGTCTAGCAAATATGAACAATTGGCACACATGTCAGATGGACATGAAGTGTGCATTCCTTAATGGCCTCTTAGACGAAGAAGTTTATGTTGCACAACCAGCTGAGTTTGTGAAACAAGGCGAAGAAAGAAAGGTGTACAAGCTGCATAAAACCCTATATGGACTTAAGCAAGCTCCAAGAGCTTGGAATAAGAAAATTGACAGATTCTTAAGGGAGAAGAAATTTGTGAAGTGTACGACTGAGTATGGAGTGTACGTAAGAAGAAGTAGTAGTGAACTGCTTATACTATGCCTCTATGTCGATGACCTGTTGATAACAGGAAGTTGCAAGAATAAGATCAAAGACTTCAAATATAACTTGAGTGAGGAGTTTGAAATGCCAGACTTAGGAAATCTCTCATATTTCCTTGGCATCGAATTCTACAAGAGTAGTAGAGGTTTGATGATGCACCAAAGAAGATATGCAGGTGAAATACTCAAGAGATTTGAGATGCAATATTGCAACCCAACTTTGACTCCAGCTGAGACCAGATTGCAACTGTCGAAGGATTATGATAAAGACGATGTCGACCCAACCCAATATAGAAGACTTATTGGGTCAGTTTGATACCTTTGTCACACAAGGCCTGACTTAGCATACAGTATGAGTATGGTAAGTAGATTCATGTAGAAGTCAAAGGTATCACATCTAGCAGCGGCGAAGAGGATACTGAGGTATCTGAAAGGGACTCTCGACTATGAAATTTTATTTCCTGCAACTGATGAAGGAAAAGAATGCAAGCTAGTAGGATGCACCGACTCTAGTTGGTGTAGTGATGTTGAGGATAGAAAATCCACAGCTAGCTATATGTTTATGCTAGGTGGTGCATCAGTTTCTTGAAGTTCGAGAAAGGAGAAAGTAGTGGCATTGTCATCATGCGAAGAAGAATATATAGCTGCTTATCTTTAAGCATGTCAAGAAACCTGGATGGTGAACCTGGTCGAAAAGATCACAATGAAAAGTCATGGAGCAATTACCATGAAGATCGATAGCATGTTAGCTATCAACTTGGCGAAGAATCCAATAGCACACGGTCGAAGCAAGCACATCGAAATGAGGTTCCATTATCTTCGAAAGCAGGTAGCATAAGGGAAGATGAATTTGGAACACTGCAGAACTGAGAATCATATTGCAGACTTCATGATAAAGGGAGTGTCAGTCGAAGTGTTCAGAAGACTAAGGTCTATGATGAATGTAGATAGCTTAGACACAATGAATTAGGTGGTGTGTTGAGTTTGTAATTCCTTGTGTCGAAGTAGTGTAGCTCGACAAACACAAGGATTAGTCAAATTAGCCTAATGTGTTAGTGTTGTCATACCCTAATTTTTGACCCTATGATTCTGTTTTGCATCATTTGCATAACATAACATGCACTTCATCTTGCATAGTGTCAGAAATGTCAGTCAGAATAAATTTGTTGGATTTACAAACAAACCGGTCTAAATTTATTTCAAAATCAGACCAAACGCTGTATTTTTCCAATATATTTATTTCGCGCTGATTATTTTAGTGTGTTCATTTTATTTTTTCAAGCACTTTTCTGACCGACTTTTTATTCATTTTTTAATCATTTTTATTTAAATACTCATTTAATTTATTTAGATTTAATTAAATATTTAATGTAAATTATTATTTTTATTAATTAATTTTATTTTTAATTTGTTTATTAATATTTTCTTTTTAAAAAAAATATAAAAACATAATTCTTAATTCTTTTTATTCTTGTCTTATCATAAAAAAACACAAAAACATGATTTTTAATTCCTTTTATTCTTGTTTTGTCATAAAAAATATAAAAATATGATTTTAAATTCATTTTATTCTTATCATATTATAAAAAACAAAAAAAATATTGTGTTAATTGTTATTATCATTCTTATCTATTTTTTAATCCTATATATATGCATTAGAAAAAACAAGCAATCACAAAAAAAAACACTCATACCTCATCTTTCTCACATCCAAACCACAAAGTTTTTCATAAACCACGACGTGGCATTGAGAAGAGAGACGGAGGCGCAGTGAAAAAGGTGAAATCGCGGGAGAAAATGTCGGCGGAATGAAGGAAGAAGAAGGGAGGTCGTGCTTGATAAATTTAAGAAAGAAAAGAAGCATTTTGATCTTGCTAACGTTTTTGGAGGAAGATAGTCATTTGAAGTGGGTTTTGGGCTTATACTATCAGCCTACACGGTTTTCTTTGTATAAATTTTTTTTGTGTCATGCTATTCTTTTTAAGATACTTATGGGCTTTCTAATTGTAAGCCCGATTGTTTTTACTACTTTGTTTCTTTTTTCTTTTTTCTTTCTCTATTTTACATTATTTTTAGAATTAAGTTTTTTTCGTAGTTTTTTTAGATTTCGATATCATTGTTGTTCAATATGGTGAAATGGAAACCTTGGTCTATTTTTTTAGGTATGGATTATGTCCTAATTAAACGTTAGCATTAATTCTTGATTAAATTTTTAGTCTTGAATGGATTTGGTTTTGATGTCAATCGATTTTGAATTATGATCCTGGTTTTTTTTTCCTTGACTAAGTTCTTATGAATATTCTTATTGATCTTTGCCTTGATCTCAGTACACATTATCGAGGACTGACTTTAATGCTTGGTATTGTTGGTTGTTTGCTTCTAAATTGTTACACCCCCCGAGTTAGAGCCCTTCTCCCAATGTTAATCAAAGATCCATCTTTCACGTGTTTGTGGTGGTTTAAGTCGAGTATTCTCTCTAAAATGACGACTTGTCTCTTCTCCTAGAATCAATCAATAAACCTTCTCCCTCTGAAACCTTGACCATAGTCAGGAGTTCCTTGTCCCATTCCCGTCAGGATACGTAGGTACGAGATGTGATGTCTTGGCGATCATACTTAGGAATAACACCTTAGGTCTCCCTTTTCTTTTGACCCTTTAGCAGACAAAATAAAAAATAACACATTAAAACAAGAGGTTCTTGTAGAGTACTATAGATACTTAGGATGCTAATACCTTCCCTTAGTGTAACCAACCCCCGAACCTTAGATTCTCTTTTGCTTTGTATTGCATTGCATATTTTGGGTTATTCGCTCTTTTTCCCTTCTTTTGGATAAATTAAAGATCAGTGATAAATTATGATTTGTGATTCAAGTTAATTAATAGCTTGATATCCAATTTTCACTATGACAAGTGTGTCGAGTTTTTTAGTGTGTCAAAGTAGGTTGTTTCACACAGAATTTTGACTTAGGCCTATTTTAGGAATGTTAACTATTTCGTGCTTTTATAGTTTTGCGCTTTGGCTTGGGGTGCAAGCAAACCTAAATTTATAAATAGGGAGAAAATCTTATTTTATAAATATCTCATCATATTTTATAATTCACAGCTTGCAGTTGCAACTGAAATAACAGAATTTCCACAGTTTGTGGGCAGAGAGTTTTCTACAGAAAATTGTTCATCTTCTTCTCCAGCGCTTACTTTCTTTCTTTCTTTTTTTCTTTCTAAATTTTCTTTCATTGTCATTACGTGGGTTGAAAGAATCTTGAAATCAAAATTAATTGAGTGAAATTCTCCATAGGTTGTGGTTGAATTTCCAACACGTATTTCTTTAATCTATTAGTCATAGCCTTGATCGTTGTAGACGTTACATCATTATGGTTATTCACCATCTTGTTCCTTTGTTTGGATCTATGCTGCTTAATTCATATCAACATTTTTTATATAACACAAGGCTGGGTCAGTTTCCTGCCTTAAAGTAGACTCGACTCCTAGTTAGATGACCTTGCCTACAAAAATATAATGTGGTGAGTTAGCCTATACGGTTCATGGTTGACTATAGCTCGCCTAAGATGATTTAAGTATTATTTGAGGGTTCAACGTGCTCTAGAGCAAATAAGCTGAGATGTGTTGATGCTAAGTGGACTTGAGTCATTAAGGACATATTAAAGAAGAGGTATAATTGGTTTAGATCTTTATAAACACAACAATTAAGGACCACTAAAGCTTCCATCAACCATGAATCTGTAAATTAAAGCCTGCCTGTTGGCTCTTATGAAAATTAATCTCCAATCTTGAGATCACTTCAAAGATAACCAAAGTTGCCTTCAGTGATTTAATATTTTCTAACCCCTTCGCACACTTAATCAAAGTATCATCATCAAAATGCAGGCCTTAAATTTTGAAGTCTGAAGAGAGAAAACACTTATGAGGGTGCACTCTTGCCACCTTGCTTTTGTTGAGAGTCTTGAAGTGAAAATTATTCACCTCAGGTCTATTAAAATTAATAGAATTGAAATGATTCTTGAAATGATTAAACATCACCTCTGTGACTTATGAGAATTCCTCCACTTTAACACCATTTACGACAATACTATGAATACCATTATTCCTTCTCCTTCAACTCAACTTTGCCTCCTGCCACTACAAACTAGTATTAACTCTAAAGAGAGAAAACATTAGGAAAGAAATTAACAGAAATTCCTCCAACCTAGAGGTGGATAACTCGTCTTCTCCCTTTTTGTCAAGATACATACAATAAAACAAACTTTTGTATAATTCTCTCAATTTTACTTCCATGTTTCATATTTATACAAAAATATATGTCACATGTTTCAAAATTACATGTATTATACACACAAAAAAACATTAGCAATTGAACTCTCATTTAAAAAAAATGGAGAGAATTTTAATCGAATCCTTTAGTCTTCCTTTAAGCATCTTTAAATTCTATTTAGATGTAGATTAAAAAGTTTATGATGTGAAATATAAATTGTTTTGATGTGATATATATTGGGAAAACATCAAACTTGAAATTAACCAAATCAAACTTGATGAATAAGAATCAATCTTTCTTATTGATCACGTCTCTTGTTATTCATCATTTACTCAAGTGAAACAACTACTCCTTAGTTGTAAGATGATTCTACACTACACATAAATATGATATGAGAAAAAACACAATTGAAAGTGAGAGAAAAGAAAAATTATGGAGGAAGAAGATGAATTTATATTATTGCGCATACTGCACTCTAAGTGTTTGATAATGTGTGTTAATTGTAACACCCCCTTTCTATGCCCTCAAATAATACAATTAACCATTTAGGCATAAATTTAAAATTTCATCAGAGTACATTTGCAACATGGCATAAAAGGGAAATATCACATTATCATAAAAATTCCAACATATACAACACCTGCTCAACAGATATGCAACAACGGAATAACACCCACAAGAAATATTTAGAACAAAGGCGGAAATATCCAAATATTTCATAATTCACCAAACATGTATTCACATATACAGTTATCATTCATCATGTTTTACAAAACATATCAACAGCAGATACATACTCAGATGTATCACAAAAGAATCAAAATAAATCCTATTCTACCCGGTGCTACATATCAGAGCCGACCGACCAAAAAGGGAAGAAGCCATGCTTCGCAAAATACCTCCAGCAATCTAGTCTGCAATGCCTCATAGAGCATTAAAAGAAACAACAGAAGGGTGAGAAACGATATCATAATAACAATGCATAAAAACATATATATACATAATACCCAATATACGTCTTTCGCATTCTCATCGCAACTCACCTCGTCATACCGTACATCGCAATGTATTCACATTATCTATTTACAAATAGAACATCATGCATATACAATATGCGTCAACAATGCTTATATCGGTTCATAAACACACAAAACATACATATTCATATATTCACACATACATGTGTCTTCAAGCATACCAATCATGCCAATCATCAACAATTCATATAAACATTTACAATTATGTTCATTCACCATACACCATGCAGGATGTCAACATGCAACTCATAGAGACCGACACACGACTCTATGCAGATGCAAATGCGGTACCGACTCATTTCAGCAGGTTCAATTGAAGAACCAAATAACCATCGCTCACACCCCACATGGGCACACGAGGTTCTGCAGATTCTACGCGGAATCAAAATAACCATCGTAATATACGAGGTTCTGCAAATCCACCGAGGGATCAATAATTAACCATCGCTCACACCCCACAAGGGCACACGAGGTTCTGCAGATTCACCGAGGAATCAATAATTAACCATCGCTCACACCCCACAAGGGCACACGAGGTTCTGCAGATTCACCGAGGAATCAATCGACACAAGAATGCATACCATGATGCTTCACATGCAACATGACTCATGACACTCTTGAAATGCACACATGTTTACAAACATACTCATGCATTCTACACATTCATACAAACATCATAGATTTTTAATCAGGCTAAACAATGCACATAATTGCCCAAGCGGCCACAATTCATAATCTAGGATTCACGTCATGCGGCTACCCACAGCACAACACAACCCAACATATAACTACTAAATCAAAGAAGAGTCGATCGAAACCGAAACCCCAAGTCACAACAGCACCTAGCAACAGGGAAAATCCATCCTGCTACGTTCGCTACACGCTCGTCTAGCGAGCTGCTAGCGAGCGTTCGCTACCTCCTCGCCTAGCGAACTGCTAGCGAGTGCAAACAGAACCTCCAAACATTGCTCGCTACCTCGTTCGCCACAGCGAACCCCCAGCGAGCTCTTCGCTACTCCCTTCGCTGCCAGCGAGGGACATTAAAACCATTATGTCCCAAGTCTGGGACCGTTCGCTGCGTACTCGCCTAGCGAACTACCAGCGACCACTCGCGACCTGCTCGCCTAGCGAACTGCTAGCGAGCGTCTGCGATTTCCACTTCTCCCCACTGTTCAGAATCCAAAACCACCGATAAAATCACCCGATGAACTACAACTCATAACCAGTAGTCTTAGTCTAACATATACCTACTAACCTATGCCATCTAATCACGATTCTAACCGTTGGACAACGATTTCTATCAATTAAACCAAATTCAACCTAAAATGGAAAGTGTAGAAAAACTACCAACAATCCAAACCAATCCAACAAAATCATACATGATTATACACATTGATAGAATAATAAAGTTTCACACTCTTACCCGAACAATCGAAAGCTTTGGTGATGATTTCTTGAAGTTCTAGGTTTTTCCTCTTCTTTCTCTCCTCTTTCTCTTCTCTTCCTTTCTTTCCTTTGTTTTTCTCTCTATCTTACCAATTTTCTCTTTTTCTCTCATATACTTATATTCTCTTTTCTTTCCTCTCAAATTCTTTCCACACACTAATTAATCAATTCTCATAAAATATCTACTTAACATAATTACTAATGCCCAAAATACCTTCCAACCTATTTTTACCCGAAACACTCAAAATCGGTAAAAAGAGAAAATAGTATATTATGTACACATAACATATTAAACACATAAATCATATATTTAAAATAATAATTCAATCAATCAAAATATAAGGACTCAAAATAAAGGAATTCAGAATCGGGGCGTTACAACTCTCTCCCACTTAGGAATTTTCGTCCTCGAAAATATTACCTGATTCGAACAGCTCAGGATGCGACTCACGCATCTTACCCTCCAATTCCCAAGTCATATTGCCTTCCGCAGCACCTCCCCATGTTACTTTTACAAGCGAAATATCCTTGCCTCTTAGGTTCTTAACTTCGCGGTCCAAAATCATAACCGGTAAAACCTCAACCGTAAGATTATCTCTTACCTCCACCTCATCCATAGGAATCACATGTGACGGATCCGGAACATACTTCCGAAGTTGCGAAACATGGAACACATCATGCAAATTCGAAAGACTCGGGGGCAACGCCACACGATAAGCCACCGCACTAACTCGTGCAATAATTTGATACGGACCAATAAAACGAGAAGTCAACTTCTTCGACTTCAAAGCACGACCCACACCCGTAACCGGTGTAACTCTCAAAAACACATGGTCACCTTCTTGAAATTCGAGATCCTTCCTTCTCTTGTCATGATAACTCTTTTGCCTATTCTGGGAAGCTTTCATCTTCTCCCGAATCAACTTCACCTTCTCCGTCGTTTGTTGTACCATTTCCGGTCCAACTACCGATCTCTCTCCGGTTTCATGCCAACACAAAGGTGTTCGACATCTCCGACCATACAAAGCTTCAAATGGTGCCATACCAATACTTGCATGAAAACCGTTGTTGTAAGTGAATTCAATCAATGCCAAAAAGCTATCCCAAACACCATCTTGCTCGAGCACACAAGCACGCAACAAGTCCTCTAACGATTGAATCGTCCTTTCAGTTTGGCCATCCGTCTGCGGATGATACGCCGAACTCAATCTCAACTTAGAACCTAAAGCCTTTTGCAAACCTTCCCAAAATCTCGAAGTAAATCTAGGATCTCTATCCGACACGATACTCTTGGGAACTCCATGCAACTTCACAATCACCCGAACATAAATCTCGGCTAACTTTTCCAAAGGATAACTAATATCAATCGGAATAAAGTGAGCAGATTTAGTAAGCCTATCAACAATCACCCAAATAGCATTGTGACCTCTTTGCGTATTTGGTAAACCCGTAACAAAATCCATTGATATACTATCCCATTTCCATTCCGGAATATCCAACGGTTGCATCAAACCACTAGGCTTCTGATGTTCCACTTTAGACTTCTGGCAGGTCAAACACGAATACACAAACCGAGCTACATCCCTCTTCAATCCGGACCACCAAAAGATTTTCTTCAAATCTTGATACATCTTATTCGCACCCGGGTGAATACTCAATTTACTCCGGTGTCCTTCCTCCAATATCGTCTTTCTCAAATCCACATCGTCGGGAATACAAATACGACCACGGAATCTCAAAACTCCGAAATTATCAACCTTAAAGTCCTCACTCTCATTCATCATCAAATCCACGAATTTCAAATCCAACTTTTGCTTTTCACGAACGGTAGCTAGAAAATCATTCGTAACATACAACATACCAAGTTTCACACTTCTCGGCGTCATTTCACAAACCAAACTCAAATCTCTAAAACTCTCCAAAAGTTCCCATTCTCTTACCATCAATGTAGACATATGCACTAACTTCCGGCTCAAAGCATCGGCTACAACATTTGCTTTACCCGGATGGTAATTCAAACCAAAGTCATAATCCTTCAAAAACTCTAACCATTTCCTTTGCCTCATATTCAATTCCTTTTGCTCAAATAAATACTTCAAACTCTTGTGGTCGCTAAAAACTTCAAATCTCGCACCATAGAGATAATGTCTCCAAAATTTCAAAACAAAGACCACGACCGCCAATTCCAAATCGTGCGTGGGATAATTCTTCTCATGCACTCTCAATTGCCTTGAAGCATAAGCCACAACTTTACCGTCTTGCATCAAAACACCACCCAAACCGGACAAAGAAGCATCACAATAAACCACAAACGCTTCCGTCGGATTTGGCAAAATCAGAACCGACGCCGTTGCCAACCGTCTCTTAAGTTCAACAAAACTCTTCTCACAATTAATGTCCCAAACAAAAGTCTTTCCCTTACAAGTCAACTGAGTCAACGGAAGTGCCAACTTCAAAAATCCCTCAATAAACCTCCGATAATAACCAGCCAAGCCCAAAAAGCTTCGGATCTCCGTAACCGACTTAGGAGCCTCCCATTGCATCACCGCATCAATCTTGGACGGATCAACACAAATACCTTTTCCAAAAATAACATGCCCAAGAAAATTCACTTCCGATAACCAAAACTCGCACTTGGATAACTTAGCATACAATTGCTTCTCCTTCAATACTTGCAACACAACCCGCAAATGCTCTTCATGCTCTTCTTAGGACTTAGAGTAAATCAAAACGTCATCAATAAACACAACTACGAAACGATCCAACTGCTCATGAAAGATACGATTCATATATTCCATAAACACACCCGGCGCATTAGAAACTCCGAATGGCATCACAGAAAATTCATAATGACCATACCGTGTCCTAAAAGCCGTCTTTTGAATATCTTCTCCTTTAACACGAATCTGGTGATAACCTGACCTCAAATCAATTTTACTAAAAACACGGACACCAACCAATTGGTCCATCAAATCATCAATTCTAGGAAGCAGATACTTATTCTTGATAGTCACCTTGTTCAACTGCCGATAATCAATACACAACCGCATACTCCCATCTTTCTTCTTTACCAACAATACCGGCGCACCCCAAGGAGAAACACTCGGCCTAACAAATCTCTTTTCCAATAAATCATTCAATTGCCTCTTCAATTCTACCAACTCCGATGCCGACATACGATACGGTGCCATCGAAACCGGTCTAGTATCGGGAACTAGATCAATCAAAAACTCGACTTCACTTTCTGGCGGTACATCCGTAATGTCCTCCGGAAATACTTCTAGAAAGTCACATACCACTGGAACCAAATTCAATTCAACCTTATTCTCTACCGACAGCGACGCAAACAAACAGAACACTTGAGCTTCATCCGCCAAAAGTTTCTTCAACTCTTTAGTGGATAGAAAACTCTCTTCCTCCTCATCTCCCGAAGATGGAAACCTCACCAACTTGTGATAACAATCAATATGAACTCTATTATACTGCAACCAATTCATACCCAAAATCACATCTAATCCTTCTAATGGCAAACACACCAAGTCCATAATAAAGTCCTTACCATACATGGTCAAGGGACAACTCAAACATACCGAAGACGTAGTTACCAACCCCGAAGCGGGCGTCTCAATAACCATATCACCACCACAAGAAGAAAAACACAAATCCAAACGCTTAGCGCACTCGAAAGAAATAAACGAATGAGTCGCTCCGGTATCGATAATAGCAACTAAGGGCATATTATTAATAAAGCATGTACCTTTAATCAACCGATCCGCATTAGTAGTGTCTGCACCCGCTAATGCAAATACCTTCCCGCTTGACGGAGCTTGCTTTGCCTTAGTACACTTCGTACTAATATGACCAACCTCCCCACAGTTAAAACACTTAATCACATTCCTTCTACATTCAGTTGTAGCATGACCGAGACCACCACAGTTAGCACACTTTTCCCCAGCCTTCTTACACTCAAAAGATTTGTGCCCCTCTTCGCCGCACCTATAGCACTTAACGGGACCAGAACTCCCTCCTCCGGATTTCTTGACAAAGTGTTCCCTATGCTTCCCTTTATCAGCAGGCGTCACATAAGGCCCACTCCTTACTAGTTGCTTCCCTCGCCTCTCACTCAAACTCTTATAGTGAGTAGAACGAGCCCTACTATCCTCTTCGAAAATTCTACAGCATTCGGTTAAGTCCGAAAATCTTCGAATCCTCTGATATCCCACAGCTTGCTTGATCTCCGGGCACAAGCCGTTCTCGTACTTAATACACTTGGAAAATTCCGCCGCCACCGCATCATAGTGAGGATGGAATTTCACCAACTCCGTAAACTTAGCCGTGTAGTCGACCACGAACATGTTCCCTTGTTTCAATTCTAGAAACTCCATCTCCTTCTTTCCCTTCACACTCTCCGGATAATACTTCCTCAAAAATTCAGTGCGGAACAAATCCCAAGTTATTTCCTCATCATCAACCCCAAGAATTTGTCTTATGCCGACCCACCAGTCATCGGCTTCTTCTCTCAGCATGTGAGACCCAAGTCTCACCTTGTTCCTCTCAGTGCAATTCATGACTCTGAAGATCCTCTCGACCTCCTTCAGCCAAATCTGAGCACCGCCCGGATCAAACCTTCCTTTGAACACCGGCGGTTGATTCTTTCTAAACTCATCGTTAGCATTCACATTCGGCGCACCCAGCACCGCTCGAGCCATAACTTCCAATGCCGCAGCCATCGCGTTGTCATTATGACCAGCCATATTCTGATTATTCCCAAAAATAACAACAGGGTCAAACAACCGTTCAACCAACAAAACAGCGAGACAGATACAACTGACTCAACACTGGCTCTGATACCACTTTATGTAACACCCCCTTTCTATGCCCCCAAATAATACAATTAATCATTTAGGCATAAATTTAAAATTTCATCAGAGTACATTTGCAACATGGCATAAAAGGGAAATATCACATTATCATAAAAATTCCAACACATACAACACCTGCTCAACAGATATGCAACAACGGAATAACACCCACAAGAAATATTTAGAACAAAGGCGGAAATATCCAAATATTTCATAATTCACCAAACATGTATTCACATATACAATTATCATTCATCATGTTTTACAAAACATATCAACAGCAGATACATACTCAGATGTATCACAAAAGAATCAAAATAAATCCTATTCTACCCGGTGCTACATATCAGAGCCGACCGACCAAAAAGGGAAGAAGCCACGCTTCGCAAAATACCTCCAGCAATCTAGTCTGCAATGCCTCATAGAGCATTAAAAGAAACAACAGAAGGGTGAGAAACGATATCATAATAACAATGCATAAAAACATATATATACATAATACCCAATATACGTCTTTCGCATTCTCACCGCAACTCCCCTCGTCATACCGTACATCGCAATGTATTCACATTATCTATTTACAAATAGAACATCATGCATATACAATATGCGTCAACAATGTTTATATCGGTTCATAAACACACAAAACATACATATTCATATATTCACACACACATGTGTCTTCAAGCATACCAATCATGCCAATCATCAACAATTCATATAAACATTTACAATTATGTTCATTCACCATACACCATGCAGGATGTCAACATGCAACTCATAGAGACCGACACACGACTCTATGCAGATGCAAATGCGGTACCGACTCATTTCAGCAGGTTCAATTGAAGAACCAAATAACCATCGCTCACACCCCACATGGGCACACGAGGTTCTGCAGATTCTACGCGGAATCAAAATAACCATCGTAATATACGAGGTTCTGCAAATCCACCGAGGGATCAATAATTAACCATCGCTCACACCCCACAAGGGCACACGAGGTTCTGCAGATTCACCGAGGAATCAATAATTAACCATCGCTCACACCCCACAAGGGCACACGAGGTTCTGCAGATTCACCGAGGAATCAATCGACACAAGAATGCATACCATGATGCTTCACATGCAACATGACTCATGACACTCTTGAAATGCACACATGTTTACAAACATACTCATGCATTCTACACATTCATACAAACATCATAGATTTTTAATCAGGCTAAACAATGCACATAATTGCCCAAGCGGCCACAATTCATAATCTAGGATTCACGCCATGCGGCTACCCACAACACAACACAACCCAGCATATAACTACTAAATCAAAGAAGGGTCGATCGCAACCGAAACCCCAAGTCACGACAACACCTAGCAACAGGGAAAATCCATCCTGCTACATTCGCTACACGCTCGCCTAGCGAGCTGCTAGCGAGCGTTCGCTACCTCCTCGCCTAGCGAACTGCTAGCGAGTGCAAACAGAACCTCCAAACATTGCTTGCTACCTCGTTCGCCACAGCGAACCCCCAGCGAGCTCTTCGCTACTCCCTTCGCTGCCAGCGAGGGACATTAAAACCATTTTGTCCCAAGTCTGGGACCGTTCACTGCGTACTCGCCTAGCGAACTACCAGCGACCACTCGCGACCTGCTCGCCTAGCGAACTGCTAGCGAGCGTCTGCGATTTCCACTTCTCCCCACTGTTCAGAATCCAAAACCACCGATAAAATCACCCGATGAACTCTAACTCATAACCAGTAGTCTTAGTCTAACATATACCGACTAACCTACGCCATCTAATCACGATTCTAACCGTTGGACAACGATTTCTATCGATTAAACCAAATTCAACCTAAAATGGAAAGTGTAGAAAAACTACCAACAATCCAAAACAATCCAACAAAATCATACATGATTATACACATTGATAGAATAATAAAGTTTCACACCCTTACCCGAACAATCGAAAGCTTTGGTGATGATTTCTTGAAGTTCTAGGTTTTTCCTCTTCTTTCTCTCCTCTTTCTCTTCTCTTCCTTTCTTTCCTTTGTTTTTCTCTCTATCTTACCAATTTTCTCTTTTTCTCTCATATACTCATATTCTCTTTTCTTTCCTCTCAAATTCTTTCCACACACTAATTAATCAATTCTCATAAAATATCTACTTAACATAATTACTAATGCCCAAAATACCTTCCAACCTATTTTTACCCGAAACACTCAAAATCGGTAAAAAGAGAAAATAGTATAATATGTACACATAACATATTAAACACATAAATCATATATTTAAAATAATAATTCAATCAATCAAAATAAAAGGACTCAAAATAAAGGAATTCAGAATCGGGGCGTTACATTAATCACAAGTATGATTTCAGAATCTACACAAAACTTGTTTATTCCCACTTAGTTACAAATGACATGGAGTTCCTCTCTATTTATAGATTATATTACTTGCACTCTAATTAATCATTGTTGCGGTGAGAATCGGATATCAAGCTATTGATTAGCTTGAATTGCAAATCTTTGAGTTCAGTACCGAGCTTTGATTTATCCATAGGAAAGGGTAAATAAGGAAAACCCTAATTGTATTGTAAAATGATGCGGAAGATTTAAGGTTCAGGGGTTGGTTATAGCTAGGGAAGGTGTTAGCATCCTAAGTATTTGTAGTACTCTACAAGAACATCTTGTTTAATGTTGTGTTATTTGTTATTTGTTATATATTATATGTTAAAGGGTTGAAAAAAGACCTAAGGTGTTAGTCCTAAAACTAAATCACTAATTAAAATATTAATTAAGAACTTGATTAAATAAAATAAGTGTAATGTTAATTTGTGCCCTTGGGGCACATGTTAAGAAAACCATTTATAGTAAATTTGTATTGAAAAAAACGATTTAAACATTAATTTTATACTTTAATTAAAGTTTATACGCAATTTCTAAAATAATATTTCTTAATTTAATTCTTAACATGTGCCCAAGAACACAGGTTAACATTATCCATAAAATAAAAAATAAAAAAAAAAACCAAAGACTTGATCGAGCTTGAGGTACGGCCCCATTCACACAAAAATATCAAAAAAGGAAAAAAAAACGGGTAGTATTGTCTTAAAACCCCACCAAGCCTTGCACACTTGATCTCAAATCAACGGTGGAAATGTTCAGACTTATCTTCTTCTCCATTTGTTCATCGCACGGCCGTCCTATCTCCCCTTCTTCTCCGCCATAATCCATCATCATCACACTTTCTTTCTCTTGAGACGCAACTCCCTCACTCGTCTACCTCTCTCGTACGCAATGGCTCGAATCAATGTGATCAATCCACCGCTCCGTGGCTTCAAGTCGGTGACGGCGAAAAGAGATTCGTAGTAAAACTTTCTTCAATTCATGAATGGAATCAAAATCAAATTGAATCGAAGATGTCGGAAACAAAGTACTATGAGTTTATGAGTGAATTTCAGAAATTATATACCTTCGAAGAATTCGACGCGGCGATTTGACAATATCGACTTCCAAGTAAGTCTCTATTCACTACTCTTTTGATCTGCGATACCTTGGTTCTGCTCTTGTGGATTGCTGCTGTTCTTGATGATGTATGATGAACACGACGTTAATGTTTACTTTCCTACTATGCGTGTGCTTGTGAATTTTATACAAATGTTTGGTGATTTTTCCCTGTGGTGCGTGCGCTTTGGTTCTGTATATGTGTATTGGTTTTTTCTCACGGTGATGGATTACTCTTCTTCTTCAATGTGTGTATGATGTTTGTATGTAAATGTTTTTTTCAATACTGATAATGCTCTTTTTAATCCCCCATTTTCACTGTTCGAACTCCCCCCTTGCTGTGAATCTGGTACTTATGTTCTGAAATTGTGTGTGCCTTGTGGTCTCGAAACCGTGTGAGAAGCGCGTGTTATGATTTTGTTATTCTGATGATACTGCTATGTGTGTATCTGTCCTTTACTGAAGGTTTTTTTCTCCCCTTTATATTGTTGCTTTTCCAACCTCAGTAATTGCTCTTGATTTTGCATCAAATAAATGCCAAACATGATTGCTGCTGAGACTAATTAAATTTCCATTTTTGCTTGGTTTTGTTGGAACAATGCCTTGGAATTTTTAGAATCATGTTGGATTATATTTGGAAATTAACCTGTTGTTTAATCTTGCTATCTCTGAGTGGGACAAATCCAAGTTTACCATCAATGCTATAATTTGCTTGTTGTGACTTAATGACTTCCCTTTTTTATATGATCATGTTCGGATATTGCAGGAAATTCAAATAATCCCACTCATACATGTTGCAGCTATTAGAGGGAGCTCTGAAACCTTCTCTGAGTTTTGTACACTCTGATCTTTGGAAGCAGCTGAGGATTTTGGGCCTTGGTTTAACACTCTGGCCTCCTAATTAGAATATATGGTTTTAGGGACTCTTGTAAATTTTATCCTTTGTAATCTTGAATTTGCTCATTAGCATTTGTGACTTATATTGTAAGGTTGGATGCAAACATGTTAGAAATTGCATCTTTTACTTTTAAAACCTTGCAAATTTGAGTGGATTTAGTCATGTAATTCTTCAAATTGCAATGAATTTGGCTTATGGATAACTTGTGAACCTTCTTGAGTTTTGTACTCCTTGTGAGCCTTTTCAATTCTTCCATTTGTTACACTTTGGAATGAAATTGTATGAAACTCAATTTTGACAAGAAGATCACCTTTGAATCTACCATGAACTTTGTTCTTTGACTTTTTGAAATTCAATATTATAATATGTGAATCATTTTGAATTTTGGACCATAAAAAAACTAATGAAACTTCTTGTGTACTTTGAATTTTGAACCGAAGTCAAGCATAGTGAAACCTCGTGAACTTAGAATAAAACACGAATCTTTGAATTTTGAACCGAAGTCAAGCATAGTGAAACCTCGTGAATTTAGTATAAAACACGAATCTTTGAATTTCAAGTCTTGGAATTCGATCTTGTAAATCTTCAAAAATTTGAACTCCCTTGCATCTTGAAAGATAATGTCTTGATTTTGAATTTGGATTTTGAATTTGGATTTCAAGTCAAGCATAATGTCTTGATTTTGAATTTGGATTTTGAACTGTTACTTGTATCTTTGCATAAACATATGGATTTAAAGATAGAAAAAAAATCTTGGCTTTGAACTTTGTACAAAAATAGTAAATCGATGAATTTTTATAAAGAACATATACTTGAATTTCTTCTTAGGAATTCCTTGCTAAAATCTGATTCAAGATGTTTATCCAATACTTAAAACTTCAAAGCATACTGATTTCCCACGAGAGACTTCAATCTCTTAAGACCAAAAAAATCATCTTCATGAACAACAAAACATGGCTTAGGAAATCCTTTGAAAATGAAGACTATTTGTAACACCACACACCACAAAGTTCAACCAGTTCTCAAACAAATATCCTTGAAACCAACAGACAGGAAACCCTAGTCCTCCTTGGGAATCCTCTGAGCAATCTTGGAGAGAAACATTAACCTTGTATTGACTACGAGACCATAAGAATGAAGGCATATCCTTCTATTATCTCCGTAGGGATTTAACACAACTTGTAGGGGATTATGAACACACACAAAGCCTCTATGACCTCTGAACCTTCTTCAACAACTTATCTTCACAAAACAAACAAAAACTAAAAAAAATGGTTAGTTATGCATGGATGATTGACCTAGATGATATGCAACAAATCAAAGAATTTAAAGGTAAAACTTGGGGTATAATAATCATAAAATAAATAATTCAACTAAAACCAAGTTAAGCTAACTATTTCGACTCTGTCGACTCCTTCGACAGTTACATGCTTCGATTGCATGCTTCGACAAACTATATTTGACTTTTTGTCAAATATAAAAAATACAAACTTTGTTCGAAACAAACACATTTTGACACCCTTCGAATACAAAAACACTAATTTCTACTTCGAAACAAAGAATTACATATTTAACACACCACCTAATTCATTGTGTCTAAGATATCTACATTTATCATTGTTCAGAATCTCTTGAAAAATTCGACCTGTACAACCTTTGTCATTATATCTACAATCTGATTCTTTGATCTGCAATATTTCAAGTTCAACTTTTCATTTGCTACTTGCTCTCTCAAGTAATGGAATCTCATTTCGATGTGTTTGCTTTTCCCGTTTGCTATCAAATTCTTTTCCAAGTTGACAGCAGACATGTTGTCGATCTTCTTGGTCATTGCTTCATAACTCTTCCCTAAACTTTCTTCAGCTAGCTTCATCATCCATGTTTCTTGGAATGCACATAAAGAAGCAGTTATGTATTACACTCCACATGATGATAAAACTACCACTAGTTCCTTTTTGAACTTCATGTGACTGGCGCACCACCCAACATGAACACATATCCTGCTGCCGATTTTCTATCTTCAGCATCACCACACCAACTAGATTCAGTGTAGCCTAAAATGTTTTCTTTTTTCCTTCATCGACGAGGGAAACAAAATACCATAGTTGAGTGTTCTTTTGATATACCTTACTATCCTCTTGGTGGCTGCAAGATGGGACACCTTTGGCTTCTGCATGAATCTGGTGACATACCTACACAATAAGCTAAATCTTGCCTTGTATGACAAAGGTTTCAGAGTGATCCTATGAGTCTCCTATATTGTATTGGACCGCCATCATCTTCAGTCGAATCTTTTATTAGTTGCAATCTGGGCTCAGTTAAAGTCGAAGTAGGGTTGCAATCTTGCATCTCAAATCTCTTAAGTATTTCGCCTGCATATCTTCTTTGGTGCATCATCAAGCCTATACTACTCTTATATAATTTAATACCAAGGAAGTATGAGAGATCTTCCAAGTATGGTATTTTAAACTCCTTACTTAAGTCATGTTTGAAATCTTTAATCTCCTTATTGCAACTTCCCATTATCAACAGGTCGTCGACATAGAGACATAGTATAAAAAACTCACTCCTACTTCTCCTGACATACACACCATGCTCGTTCGTGCGCTTCTCAAACTCTTTTTCTCTTAAAAAATCGTCTATTTTCTTGTTCCAATCTCTTGGAGCTTGTTTCAGCCCATACAAGACTTTATGCAGCCTATATACTTTACTTTCTTTGTATTGTTTCACAAACCCAACTAGTTGTGTCATATACACCTCTTCATCTAGAGGGTCATTCAGGAATGCACATTCCACATCCATCTGACATATTAAACAGTTATGCATATTGGTCAAACCAAAAACCAACCTGATTGTTTTGATTCTAGCTATTGGTGCAAAGACGTCATCGTAGTCGATTTCTTCTTTCTGAAGAAACTCATTTGCTACAAGTCTTGACTTATGTTGAATTACTTCACCTTTTGGATTTAGCTTGACCTTGTATATCCACTTCATATAAATTGCATTCTTCCCTTTTAAAAACTCGACTAGTGACCAGGTATCATTGTCTTTTATGGATTTCTTCTCATCCACCATAACTTTCACCCGTCTTGAGTCTTTCAATGCTTCAACTACATTAACTGGCTCAGTATCTACATAGAAGGCATATTGTATTAACTCGCCTTCATCATTGACCATATCTTCTGATATAATTACACATTTTTATAGTCTTGAAGACACGTTTCTTGTTCTCTGAGGCCTGCTTATGTTGGCTTGACCTTCGACAACTTCTTGTTAAACTTCTTTAACAACTTGTTAAACATCTCTAACAACTTGACTAACTGGTTCATCACACATGATTCTCACTGAATCCTTCTTGATGTTCTTAGTCCAATCCCACTCCTTAAGCTCATATACAATCACATCCCTGCTGATCACGACTTGCTTGTTCATTGGGTCAAATAGTTTGTATCCACCAGTCGAATGATACCCTAGAATCATTTGACTTGACTTATCATCCAACTTTCTTCTCAACTGGTTTGGCACATGTATATGTGAGATGGATCCAAACATTTTCAAGTGGCTTAAACTAAGTTTGACACCAGAGCATCATTCTTTTAGTGTGATACTTTCAAGCCTCTTTATCGAACATATATTTAATATGTATGTTGCAGTCGACATAACCTCACCCCATAACTCACTTGGGAGATGATTTCCTTTTAACATACTTATTATCATATTCATAATGGTTTTGTTCTTTCTTTCAGCGGTACCATTTTGTTGAGGAGTGTATGGTGGCACCACCTCATGCACAATTCCGTCATTTGTGCATAGTATATTGAAATATTTCGACGCGTACTCTTCATATCATCTGTCCTCAGAACCTTAATCTTGTGACCAATATGTCTTTCGACCATTGCTTTAAACTTGGTGAAAACATAAGTCACCTCACTTTTCTTCTTGATTAAGTAGGTCCACAAATTTCTGCTATAATAATCAATAAATGTAACAAATTACTTGTTACCTCCAAGTGAATATGGAGAGAACCACATACGTCTGAGTAGATTATCTCGAGAGTGGATTTCAACTTGCTTCTTGCATCCTTACTAAAGTTTTTCTTGTGTTGATTTTCTTAAACACATTTTTCACATACTTCTTCTGGAATATGGATTTTTGGTAGTCCTGAAACCATGTTCTTCCTCTTCAGATTACTAATATCATCAAAATTCAGGTGATCAAGCCTATAATTCCATAACCATTCATCTCTACTTGTTGCAATCTCTAGGAACTTGTGTTCCAACACATCAAGTTCAATCCCGAAGGTTCTATTCTGAGACATAGGAGCCTTCAAGATTAACCTGTTTCTCGAGTCGATCACTCTCATCATTTTGTCTTTGATCAATACTTTGTAATTCCTCTCAATCAACTGAATTATACTTAGCAGATTAATCTTCATGCCAGGTATATATAAGACATTAGAAACTATGGATCGTTTAACATTATTTCTCCTAACCAGAACATCACAAATACCTTCAACATATAAGGTATTTTTGTTTGCAAATTTCACCTTGTTCTCGATGAGGGACTAATGTTGATAAACCAATCTTTTCTTCCAGTCATGCGTGACAAACAGCCTGAGTCGAGATACCATTTATCTTTGAATATTTCTTCTTCCTTTGTTGTGACCATTAGCATCACTTCATCTTCTACAAACTTTGCATCACTTTCTTAATCTTTATTGTCTCCTCGACATTAACTTGCACAATGGATATATTTTTGACAATTGTAGCACTTAATATAACTTTTATCAGGTTTTCTTCCATCACCTCTTCCTCTACCTACTCCATCACCTCTGTGATTGGCTTGGTTAGAAGATTATATATGATTTGATTAACTACTTTCTTGATGGTTTCCTTTACCAATTAAATTGATGTAACTTCATCTTCCTTTATTACCATTCCATCTTTCTTTGTCTTTATTAGTCAACTAAGCTTGTAAAGCCACGTCATTCTTCGACTTGCTTGCAATTTTAACCATTCTTTATTCGTGAAATTCAAGTGTCCCTTAAAGTTCTTCTTTTGTAATACTTGACAAATCCTTCGATTCTTCTATGGCTACTACCACATGATCAAACTTTAGATGTAATGACGTCAAAATCTTTGATACTACAGATTTTGATGTAAACACTTCACACGTTTTAATTTGATTCACCAGCTTCGTTACTCTAATGAAGAAATCAGTCACACTTTCATTGTCTTCCATCTGAAGCAATTCATACATTCTTTTGTGAGTTTGTAACCTCACCTTTTTCACTTTCTTAACGCTTCCAAATGATTTCTTCAGGATGCCACATGCTTCCTTTATTGAATCTACATCATCAACTTTCTCAAAGTTGTCTAGATCAACACGTTGATGGATTATAAGTGAGCCTTATAATCCTTCTTCAAATCTTTGTGTGCAACCTTTTGTTCATCCGCAACATTCTCTCCAATTGGTGTTACATCATTCTTCACAAGATCCCAAAGATCTTTATAACAAAAAATAACTTTCATATGCTTACACTAATTTTCATAATTCTTACCATTCAAGATTGGAAGATTTTTCGAAAAATACCTATTCGGATGATTCATCGTGCAATGTGTCCTAAAGATCTCACAGCCAATGCTTTAATACCATGTGTTGGAAAAACTTCAATCTTGAAGTTAATCGAGTCAATCTTTCTTATTAATCACGCCTCATATTTTTCACCCTTTAATCAGGTGAAACAACCACTCCTTGGTTACAAGATGATTCTACATTACACAGATAAATGAAAGAAGAAAAAACACAATTAAAAGTGAGAGAAAAGAGAAATTATGGAGGAAGAAGATGAATGTTTATTGTTGTGCATATTGCACTTTAAGTGTTTGATAATGTGTTTAATCACAATTGTGATTCCAAAATCTATTCAATGCTTGCTTATTCTCACTCAGTTACCAATGACATAAAGTTCCTATCTATTTATAGATGAGATTACTTGCACTCCAAATAATCATAAAATAACTAATTCAACTAAAATTAAGTTAAGTTAAATGTTTCGATTCTATCGACTTCTTCGACAGCTACATGCTTTGACAAGTTATATTTGACTTTATGCCAAATGTAACAAATACAAACTCTATTCGACACAAACACATTTCGACATCCGTCGAATACAAACACATTAATTTTAACTTCGACATAAAAAATTACATACTTATGTTTATCAATACGTTAACAATTCTTGAAAGAAAAATGATTTTTAATAGATAATAGAAAAACAATATCTAAACATTGTATAGAAATAATAAGAAAAAAAATATCTCTTATATTATTGTGGAGAAGAGTGGAGAGCACTAAAAGAAAGGAGTAAATTATATAAATACATTAAAAAAAAACCAAATTGAAAAATATATTAGACATACAAAAAGAAATTCAAGAAATAAAGATATGAAAGAAAGGGATGTATAAAAACTAGTGTTTTAAAAATTGGATCGAATCGGCCGGTCGAACTGAAAATCGAAGAGGTTATCGGTCTGATCGAATTGCTGGATCAAATATGCTATTGAACTAATGGGAATCGGACATAACCAGTCAAAATCACTAAAAATCGATGAACCGACAGTTTAAATGCATGTATTTTTTGACGCTGTTTTAATGATTTATTTATTTTTAAATAAAATTAAAATATAAGTAGACTTTATTCAAAACTTATTTGAAATAATTTTTCTTCGTTAATATCTAATTAGATATTTATTCAAAATTTATTTGAATTTGTATTTTGTACTATTTTAAATATGCAGTTTTTTATAAAGATCAATTTATTCAGTAAAGTTATCTGGTTTAGTCCTGCAGTTCGACCAATGATTCAATGGTTCGAACAATAAACCAACAATCCAGTATCTTCACCGATTTAATGACCGGTTCAATTTTTAAAATATTAAAATAAACACAAAATAAATAAGAAACGACAGTTCAAAAAAAATGTAAGAAATAACTTTTAAACTTAAAACTCAATTCAAAATCCATTAAAACCTCATTGTTAGCTATTAAAACATGCAGAAAGAAAAATAAGTTATACTATATATATAAACAAACCTTCTCTAAGCTTATATAAGAAATTTTCTTACAAGTAAGTCTAGTCAAAGGTAAGGTCAATTGAGAAAAATTCACGATAAACCTTCGATAATAATCAACAAACCTCAAAAAACTTCTCACTTCATATGTTTTTCCTAGTTTAACATTGCTTCTCCTTGTGAAATTACATACCCAAATTCCTCATCCCTAATTACGATGAACCTAATTGAATGAATGGTATGGTTAGTAACCTAATTAATGAATGGTATGGTTAGTAATTTGATGTATGTAAGATGCAAGGGCTTTTGGTCATTTCTATAGGAAAATATACATTCTCATGCTGTTAGAATTGTCACCATAGTTACTCACTACTTTTGAAAAATCAGAATTCGAGAGAACGCTAGAGAGAGAGGTTCCACTGAGAAAGGTTGATCAAAGAGGAGTATATAAATGTTAGATTTTATTAATACTTTGTGAGTGAGGTAAGTGTAATTTTTTCTGTTTTTATTATAGAATCCTATTGAATACTATGAAATTTCAATACTCAGTTACAAAAAAAAAATTAGAATATTTTAACATATAACACTAATTTTATTTAAATTAAATATAAATATTGATCAATCATCAATTTTTCATTATGAAAAGAATTTTTTTAAAACCCTAAATTAAAACATCACATAAACTTTGATCTTTTCATGAACATATCTATTGTTGATGGAAAAAAGATATTTGGAATGGGACCGACAATGGTCAGTCAAAATTTTCAGTAGAGACTCGCAACATAGATGAATATTTTCCATCATTAACATACAATGAAAACATATCAAAATTTAAACTATAATGACAATGAAACCGAAACTCAAAATACAAAAAATCAAGCTCATTCTAGCAAACAAGTTCGAAGAAGAAAAAAAAATGTACAAGTATAAACCAGTCCTGTTAAGAATTAAGAATACAGGAACAATTCAATTTCCCTTGAACAAATTAAATGTATTTTTATAAACGAATAAGGGAGACGAATGAAGAACCTATGTCGAAAAGTGCCGATACATTGCGATATCCACAGTTATTTAAAACCTTGCCCTGTAGTACGTTTTGTAGGGGTACCCCCAACAAAGGAAAGTAACCCTCCATCATACCCTTCAGGTTCATCGGCATACAAATCCTCCGTACTCCTAAACGCAGCGTGCAACACAACAACCAAAACCCCAACCACAACGGAAACCAACACGTTCACCCAAACACCAGTAAACCCTAACGCCACCACAGTCACCACCGCAAGCACCGCCGCGGAAGCCCTATCGTCGATTGAACGTCCAAACACAACAAGCGGTTCTTCACGGAAGAAGTAGAGGAAAAACCAAGCTACCAGCGAGACCAAGAAAACGATGATCGAGATAGGATGCCATAGGAGACTGAGGAACAAGACGAAGAGGACGATCATGATGTAGTTAACGCGAAAGTGGTTGAGGTTGCGCTTCACGCGCGAGCTGGCTTCGCTGATTGAGTAAGGGCGCGTGAATGAGTAGAGCGCGAAAACTTCCTCCCATGGTCTGCGCGTGACGGATGCGGGTTTTGTTGCTGCGGTGGCGCGTGAGATGAAGTTTGGAGGTGTGGAGCTTGGAAATGAAGGGAGAGAACTGTAATGAGGTGCTGAAGAAGAAGAAGAAGAAGACATAACATCACAATAGAGAGTTTCTGAGTTTGAGATGATAATTGAAATTGAAGATTCAATTAACAAACCCTAATTTTCTGTTATGAAGTTATAGTTAATGATAGTGATTGCAAGGAAGAGGGAAGAAGAAGAAGCAACGATGTCGTTTTATGTGTTTAGGTTTAATTAAAGAAAGAATCAAGGAAGAGTCTTGCTGTCGTTTACTCCAGAAACAGCAATGCCAGCGAATCCATAAAATCCACCTGGAGGGCACTGAAGTGTTGACGGGTCCCACGGCATGCAAAACGACAAATAGGTGACTAACTTCCAGCGAAACTAAGCACGTAGCACGATCTTCTGCATAATTGCCTGTGTACTCTTTTTTGTTAATTCAATCTTTTTAATTTGATAGGAGTGAAATGTTTTTTCATTTTTTGTGGTGCCTTTCATAGTCATAAAAATAAAAAAATGTTTTTTTTTTTTTTATGGTTTGATGATATATTTTTATTAGAAAAATTAATTTATTATATTATTTATGTTGGTAACTAATTTGTTTTGAGTTTGTCCTAGTTTTTAGGGATATTTGATTGGTGGGTGCTGAATTTTAGGAATATATTGTTAGTGGCTTACAATTTTATTAAGCAGTTTGTAATTCTTGTTATGTTAACGCATCAATCAATAAAACAGTAGTTTTCGGTGCCTCTGCGCTCTAAGTTAATAGTGGTATCAAGAGTTGGTTCATTTAGAGAAAAATCTGAGTGAAACATAGTGATATTTGAGCGAAAACATCATCGATGACGTCTTCCAATGAGAATTTTGTGCAGGCTGCAATTCCTCGTTTTGATGGTCATTACGACCATTGGAGCATGTTAATGAAGAATTTCTTGAGATCCAAAGAATATTGGCAAGTCGTTGACTCCGGATTTACAGAGCCTGTGAAGGGAGCAGTTCAAACAGATGCGCAGAAGGCAGAATTTGAGGCACTGAAACTCAAGGATCTTAAAGCCAAGAACTACTTGTTTCAGGCCATAGATCGAGCAACTTTGGAGACGATTCTCAGCAAAGAAACCTCCAAATAGATTTGGGACTCAATGAAGAAGAAATTTCAAGGGAATGCTAGGGCAAGACGAGTGCAGCTTCAAGCCCTACGGAGTGAATTTGAGACTTTACGCATGAAGTCGGATGAGTATGTCACACATTTCTTTGGAAGAACGATGATCATCGCCAACAAAATGAGAATTTATGGAGACAAGATGGAGGATGTGACCATTATTGAGAAGATTCTTAGATCAATGACAACAAAGTTCAATTTTGTTGTTTGCTCCATTGAAGAATCCAAAGATATTGATTCACTCACGATTGGTGAATTGCAAAGTTCCTTGTTGGTTCATGAGAATAAAATCAGCAAACAAGACAAAGAGGAGCAAGCACTTAAAGCCTCGACTTATTTAAATACCTCTAATTTTAGAGGAGGCCGAGACAGGGGCAAAGGCAGAGGAAGAGGTCGAGGCGGTTACGGTAGAGGCGATAATTGTCGTAGCAGCAACCATAACAACAATCCCGCCAACCACCAAAATTTAGACAACTCAGGAAGAGGAAGAGGTCGAATGGGCTATCGTGGAAGTAATCATTCAAACAATTGTCGCCCAAAATCTAATGTTGAGTGCTATCGTTGTCATAAATATGGTCATTATCAGAATGAATGTAGAACTTACTTGAATTGCCAAAATGGAGAAAGGACCAACTTTGCAGAAAGAGAAGAAGAGGAATCTCTCTTGATGGTGTGCAATGTAACCGAGGAAATTCCAGATAATCTGTGGTATTTGGATACGAGCTGCAACAATCACATGTGCGGTGATAAGACAATATTTTCAAATTTGGATGAGTCTTTTCTAAGAACCGTCAAATTCGGCGACAACTCCAAAATTAATTTGCTGGAAGGGGCAATATTATTTTCAAGGCCAAGGGAAATAAAAGTCACAAAATCTCCGATGTCTTCTTTATCCCAGAATTGAAGACCAACTTGATTAGTCTAGGACAACTTCAAGAAAAGGGGTACGAGATTCTGATCAAGAATGGTGTTTGTCGGGTTCAAGACGAAAAATTAGGGTTGATTGCTCAAGTTAAAATGAAAGACAATCGGTTGTTTCCGTTAAATCTGCATAGATCCACCGATTCTTATTTCTCAGCAAAGATTCAAGACTCAACATGGTTATGGCATTTTCGCTATGGTCATCTCAATTTTGGAGGATTGAAAACACTGCAGCAGAAAAATATGGTGACAGGTCTTCCGAAAATCGCACCTCCAACTCAGATTTGTGAAGATTGTGCTGTCAGCAAGCAGCATCGAGACTCTTTTCCATCTGGAAAATCCATCAGAGCCAAGAAAGTGCTAGAGGTGGTTCATTCGGACATTTGTGGCCCTCTAAATCCAATCTCGAATGGAGGTAAACGATACTTCATTACTTTCATTGACGATTACAGTAGGAAGACATGGGTGTATTTTTTGAAAGAAAAATCTGAAGCATTTGATGTTTTCAATACATTTAAAGTGTCTGTTGAAAAGGAAAGTGGATGCGTGATTACGGTTCTGCGAACAGATCGTGGTGGAGAGTATACGTCGCATGAATTCGCAAAGTTTCGCGAGAATCATGGAATTCAAAGGCAACTTACAACAGCATATTCACCTCAGTAAAATGGTGTTTGTGAGCGGAAAAATCGCACTATTATGAACATGGTTCGAAGTTTGCTAAATAGAAGTGGAATCTCTAAAACTTTTTGGCCCGAAGCAGTGAATTGGAGCGTCCACATTTTGAATAGAAGTCCGACCTTTTCTGTTCAAAACATGACTCCTGAGGAGGCATGGAGTGGAAACAAACCAACTGTCAATCACTTCAGAATTTTTGGGTGTGTTGCCTACGCTCATGTCCCGGATCAGAGAAGAACAAAACTTGAAGACAAGGGGGTGAAGTGTATTTTTCTTGGTATTAGTGATCAGTCAAAAGCATATAAGCTTTATAATCCTAACACCAAGAAGATTATAATTAGCCGTGATGTGATATTTGATGAACAAAATTTTTGGGCAGAGAATAAGAGTGTTGTTGTGCATCAAGAGAAACTGGTGGATTTTGATGAAATTGAAGATGAGCAGCCTGAAACTTCAAGTGTGCAGCACCGGTCCATACAACAGCAGCCCGCAGAAATAGCAGCTGATAGTTCTGTGCAGACTCTTGGCTCACCAGCAACATCAACTTCAAAACCTCGTCCTCGGCGTGATAAAAGAAGTCGCTCACCAGCAACATCAACTTTAGAACCTTGTCCTCGGCGTGATAAAAGAAGGCCTGGTTGGATGATTGATTATGAGGTAACTGGAGTAAATCAATCAGAATGTCAACTAACACACTTTGCATTTCTTACGGATTATGATCACATGGTTTTTGAAGAAGCTATTAAGGAACCAAAGTGGAAAAAAGCAATGTATGAAGAAATTGCTTCTATTGAGAAGAACAACACTTGGGACTTGGTTGATCTTCCACAAAGGCAAAAGACAATTGGTGTGAAATGGGTGTATAAGACAAAATTCAAGGAAGATGGAGAAGTTGACAAGTACAAGGCACGACTTGTCGCTAAAGGTTACAAGCAAGAGTCTGGGGTGGACTATACTGAAGTATTTGCTCCAGTTGCAAGACATGATACAATTAGAATGGTGGTTGTTGTAGCTGCACAAAATTCATGGCCCATCTTCCAATTGGATGTAAAATCAGCATTTTTACATGGTGATTTGAAGGAGCAGGTGTTCATTGATCAACCTCCTGGATACATGAAGTTTGGATGTGAGCACAAAGTCTACAGACTAAAGAAGGCTTTGTATGGATTAAAACAAGCACCACGCACTTGGTACATTAGAATTGAAGCTTACTTCCTGAAGGAAGGGTTTGAGAAATGCCCTTTTGAACACACACTTTTTGTGAAAAGTGGGGAAGGAAGAAAATTGTTGATCGTGTGCTTGTATGTGGATGATTTGATATATACAGGGAACGATTTCAGCATGTCTGAAAGGTTCAAGCAATCTATGATGTTGGAATTTGATATGTCTGATTTAGGGAAGATGCATTATTTTCTCGGCATAGAAGTAGTGCAATCAAAAGCTGGCATTTTTATCTCACAAAAGAAGTATGTGCAAGAGATTCTGAACAGATTTCAGATGTCAAATTGCAATTGTGCTGCTACACCTACTGAAGTAGGCTTGAAACTTGTTCGAAATTCGGATGAAAAGAAGGTCGATAGATAGCTTTACAAGCAAATCGTGGGGAGTCTGATGTATTTAACAGGAACGAGGCTTGATATCATGCATGCTGTAAGTTCGATCAGCAGGTATATGGAAAATCCTAAGGAGAGTCACCTATTGGCTGCAAAGAGAATTCTCAAGTACTTGCGAGGTACTACTAGTTTTGGAATTTTCTACAAGAAGGGAGAAAATTCAGATCTGATTGGCTATACAAATAGTGATTATGCTGGAGATATTGATGATAGAAAGAGTACCTCCGGCTATGTCTTTATGCTGGGTTCTGGAGCCATCTCATGGTCATCAAAGAAACAAGAGATAGTCACCCTATCAACTACCGAAGCAGAATATGTTGCTGCGACAGCATGTGCTTGTCAAGCAATTTGGCTTAGGAGGATTCTTGAAGGGCTGAATTTTGTGCAGGAAAGGGAAGTTAATGCTACTGCAATTTATTGCGACAACAATTTAGCTATCAAACTGTCCAATAATCCTGTTTTACATGGAAGAAGCAAACACATAGACGTGAAATTTCATTTTATCCGGAATCTCACAAAGGATGGAGTGATTGAACTTCACTACTGCAAAAGTGAAAACCAAATTGCCGATATAATGACCAAGCCATTGAAGCTGGCTGCATTTCAGAAGCTCAGAGCATTGTTGGGCGTGTGTGATAAACTGAATGTTTGAAAACTTTCAGTTTAAGGGAGAATATTAGAAAAATTAATTTATTATATTATTTATGTTGGTAACTGATTTTTTTTGAGTTTATCCTAGTCTTTAGGGATATTTGATTGAGTGAGTAGTGGGTGCTGAATTTTAGGAATATACTGTTGGTGGCTTACAACTTTATTAAGCAGTTTGTAATTCTTGTTATGTTAACGCATCAATCAATAAAACAGTAGTTTTCAGTGCCTCTGCATTCTAAGTTAACAATTTTTGGACGTTCTTAAATCACATTAAAATGTGTATTTTTGAGATTTATCTTATTTAAAAAAAAACAATATAATTTGGAGATATATCTTCGTATTCTATTTTAGTGTATTTGAGTATGCATTTTTGAAATAACTTTCACTCAATTATTGTGTTTTTATTCATTTAGCTAGTTAAATGAACAACTAAGTGATATTTTTGAAGATATATTTTCAAAAATGATGAGCGAGAAATTAGATAAAACACCACTTTACATGATTATTTCCTCCATACTCATGTTAGTTAATGAAGTACCTTATAAATGATAAACAATTAATACATGAATAAAATATCAAATATGGTGGTTGTATATTTGTGAGATATGAATCGGAGGTAAAATTCATTTATTTCATTCCTTTATTTCTTGCATTAATCTTGTTTTTTTTACACAACATTAATCTTATTTATGAGTTGAAAAAGTGGACGTCGAGTCGGGATATGCCCCTCCGGACAAAGTTTAGTGAGGTTCGGATGTGCGTATCTGAATATCCCTGTTAGTTTTACTTTTAACACCGTTTTCTATTATTGGTGGTAATAAATAAGGTGCAGCTGGATATGTTTCCCAAAGCTAATGTGAGTGTGGATGTTAAATCAGACGAAGTAAAGCATGATCTTAAACATGATGAAGTGAATGGTGATGTTCAATCGGATGAAGCAAATGATGACGTTAAACTAGGTGCTCAACCGGTTGTTGTTAAGCTAGATGATCGTGCACGGTTTATAAATAAAGAAGTGTTTATTGTTCGTGAACATATGCTAAAATGGGTCTGTAGGGAGGCCGAAAAGTTGGGGGTTTGCGTTGTCATCGAAAGGTCCGACAATGGTTCGAATAGAAGGCAGGCATTTGTAACAATGATATGCGAACAAAGTGGCACATACCAACCAAGGACCGAGAAGTGAAACGAGATGACACTGGATCAAGGAAATGTGGGTCCATTTAAATTGCATGGATACTGTAACGCCTACATATAATATAAGTCTAGAATAATCCATATTATACATGATTGTAAATTTGGTACTTAAATAAACATAAGTTTTTAGTGACACATTATACATATTATATGCTCAAAACACCAAAGTATTAAAATTGGCATAAACATATATAAGATCTCCAAAATAACTAAGAACTAGATCATAAAGTAATCTCAAAATAAAGTCTTCACAACGAAAACAACGTCATCAAAAGCCAAAACAAGTAAGGATATTAAACTGCCTTATCCTTACCCTTCACGGAACCTGGAGCACCTGAAATATAATCAACAACATGGGGTGAGATAATAATCCCAGTGGATTCTCTCGGCTTTACAAGGTTCTAATCAATCCTAACTCAAGCCCAAAGGGGGGAGGGATAAGGATTTTAGCTTACAAAACACACTATATGGGAATATGTTGCTTGAGTCCAACAACTCAACTATCACTAGTTGGAAACTATACCAAGGTATCCCCTTTTCTCGTCCTCTCCTACGTCTAAGATTTCGGCCGGGTCATGGATCCTTGTAATGTAATTTGACATACGAATGCATTCGGATTCGAGGTGCTTTCCACATGAATCGTCGCTTCCCATGGGACCACCCTCATCTCAAGCCTTTTACCCGTAGGCTTCATTCGTACTATGCACGAGAATCAAACCTATCAAAGTAATAGTGCATACATTATGGAGGAGCGCTCTACATAAGTTTCAACTCTTGGAACAACACATATCAAAGGATTATTTCCGAATACATGATCACAACAAAAATATGATTGTAGTCGATAATCGCAAGGCGACACATTCACCTTATTCTTAAAGTAACACAAAACCAACACATGTTCCATATAATGCCTCACCTATCTACTAGACAATCAATTATCAAGGATGCATACCTAGGCATCAAATATACAAGTATCGTCATCTAAGTTATTTATCATACTCTAGTTACTTTCCGTTCAATTTTCGATAAGGATTTTTCCTCACTTTCCTTTAGTATTTTACATTAGGTTATCGTCTTCATGACCAAACAGACATCCATAATAAGCATTCATAATACTCATAATATTCGTGTAAACAATCCATGGTAACAATAAACATACATGTGAAACACCCAAGCAAGCATCAAAACAAAACATGGAAAACCTTGTCAAGTTCGCAATGTAAGGGCCAGGCGAGTTCCTTCACCTTAGGTTCACTGTGCGAACTCTGAGCGAAACTGAAAATGAAGGTGGTAGTAACGAAAGCTTTAGTTGCTAGATGTGCAAGTTCTAAGCGAATACTCGCTTTCTGACCGCCCTCGCTTCGCAGTGCGAGCATGATAAATTATCATGTTCACTTACAATTCGCTAGAGCTCACAGTGGAAACCTTGCGAATTCTGCAATCTGCTCAGCAGAACAGGACAGTTCCAAAGGGGTTTCCAACCCCATTCTTATCCAGCCTCAATCCATCCTCAAGTTGACATATTCACTCATGAAATAAAATTTTAACCCATAAACACACAATAATAACATGAATATAACATGGAATATATATTTCTCATGTAAAAGAAACAAAAACACCATAACCTAACTTTTTTCATTATATCCAAATATTTTAACCTTGAGTTTCTACCTAGAATCCACCTCTAAAATATGATGAAGATGGGATGATTTTATGATGAGTGGTGATGATTCTTCATTAATTAGAGTTTCTTCTTCTTTCTTTCTACTTTCTCTTCTTCCCCCACTTCTTCTCTTTGTTTTCCTCTCTTACTACCTTTTCTTTCATTTTCTCTACTACATATTCCACAAAGTTGGAAAGGGTAAGGGAAAATAAAGAAAAAATGATATTTATAAATATCTCAATAGAAGTTAGTAAGACCAACTTGGTTAAAATTCCAAATAAAAGAGTATCTAAAAAGTCTCTAATGCACCAATTAATAAAACCTCATAGTCAGATAATATTGATTAAGTTAACTCTGAGTTCATCAGTTACTCCAATTATTTCAACAGATAACTCTTAGAGCACAGTAGAACTCAGCTGATCTGAACTAATATTATTCATAGCATTTTATTAAATACGGGGTATTACATCCCCCTTTAAATAAAAATGCGTCATCGAATTTAAATATTACCTGAAAAAGGTGAGGGTAAGCATCCCACATCTCAAACTCAAGTTCTTAAGTAGCATCATCCGGATGTGTTGTATCCCATTGAACCTTAACAAGAGGAATTTATTTGTTTCTTAACACCTTAGTTTCTCTCCCACAACACGGCTTGGTAAAGGTTCAAAAGTCAAGTCTGCTTCTATCTTAATTGTATCTAGTAGGACTGGTTGAAGAGGGTGAGGAATAAACTTCTAGAGTTGAGACATGTGAAATACGTCATGCATCTCTGATAGAGAAGGTGGTAAGACTAGTTTGTAGGCCATTTCACCAATCCTTTCTAAGATCTGATATGGTTCCACGTATCTCGGACTTAACTTTCGCGACTTGAACGGTCCTTTCAATTTCAACCTTGGAGTAACTTTCAAGAATACATGATTGCTTTCATCAAACTCTAAAGGTCTTCTTCGGTTATCCGCATAGCTATTGTGACAGTCTTGTGCTTTCTTAACCTTGTCGTGGATCATTCTAATCTTTTATGTAGTCTCTTGAATAACTTTCGCTCCTAAAATCCTTTCCTCGCCAATTTTCGTCCAACACAAGGGCATCTGACATTTCCTTCTGTACAATGCTTCGTAAGGAGCCATACCAATACTCGTGTGGTAACTATTGTTGTAAGCAAATTCAATCAAGGGTAAAAGCTCCCTCTAATTTTCCCCACTTTCAAGCACACAAGCTCTTAACATGTCTTCTAAAGTTTATATCATTTGCTCCATCTGACCATCCGTTTGAGGATGATTCAACGAACTCAAACACAACATAGATCCCATAGCTCATTGGAAAGCTCTCTAAAACATTAAAGTAAACTTCAGATCTCTATCAGATACAATGTTGTATGGAACACCATGAAGCCTCACAATTTCCGGAACAACCTTGCAAGATGACTTGCCTTGTAAGTAGTTTTCACGGCCAAGAAATGTGCCGACTTCATCAACCAATCTACAATCACCCAAATAGAATTGTAACAACCGCGAAGTCCATTGAAATACTATCTCATTTCCATACCATAATTTCTAATAGTTACAACAACCCACCCGGTATTTGGTGTTCTATCTTCACTTGTTGTCAAATTGCATATTCCGACACATACACCGCAATATCCCTCTTCATCTCGGACCACCAATAGTCCCTCTTTAAATATTGATACATTTTCGAAGAATCAGTATGTATAGTAAAAATTACCTTTATGAGCTTCCTCTAAAATATTTCTTTTCAATATTGTGTCATCCGAAACACAAATCCGTTGATTAAATAGAATAACCCCATCTATGGCTCGTGTGAAACCTGTTTGAACCAACATCTCTTGTAACTCGACATCTAGAACTTGCCCTTGTTGAATTTCATCTCTCAAAGTAGAATTGACATTTAAATTTCCCATTATCACACCATTCGTAGTCCAAACAAATTGAAGATTAAGGTCTCGAAACTTTTCCAACAATGCATACTCACACATCATCAGCTTAGATTTATGCACTTTATTCCGACTTAAAGCATCTGCCACCTTACTCGCTTTACTTGGATGATGCTTCAATTCAAAGTCAAAATCCTTCAAATGCTCCATCCACCTCCTTTGAGACATATTTAATTATTTATGATCAAACAAATACTTTCAACTCTCATGATCATTGAACCTCTTGAAACGCACTTCATACAAGTAATGACGTCACACCTTCAGTGTGAAAACTACAACCTCTAGTTCTAAATCATGAATTGGATAATTCCCTTCATGAACTTTCAATTGACGAGAAGTATAAGCTACCACTTGGCAATGCTGCATTAACACACTTCCTAATACCCTCTTAGAAGCATCACAAAATACTTCATACGACTTGTTAGCATCGGGAATAACCAAAACAGGAGCAGTCGCCAACCGTGTTAGAACACAGATTGGTTCTTAATTATATCTCTATGTTTTGATGATAACTCTTATGAAATTTTGTATTAAAGAATTATATACTCTAAAATTTGTTCAAGTAATTTGTACTGCAGATATTAAAGTGAATATTATTCTAGAAGCAAATTAGATCTGAACATGAAAATATGCAAGACTCTGAAGCATCAGAAGCATCTGTTAGAAGAATCTGAACACTGTCTAACAGAAGATTCTGAGCGCTGTCTACAGAAGAATCTGAAGCAGAAGCTACAGAAGAATTTGAAGCAGAAGTTACAGAAGAATCTGAAGCAGAAGCATCTGAAGCATTGAAGACTTTTGTATGAAGAGTTTCAAGCTTAGTTTATTTCAGAAGACTCTGATAGTACTACGCTGCCAGTACTGAGGATCTGATTCATAAAACTCTGCTCTGAATTATTACACGCTGAAAGCTCACCTGCTGCATTGCTCTGATTCAGCAAACTCTGATGAACATCAGAAGACTCTGATCACTCTAGGCTCTGATGTTATTTGCTAAAACTTGTTGAAGAAGAATTCAAAGTTATGTCCGTTGGTTTGGCCAAATGACTTTTTCCTCATCTATGCTAGACACAAGAACACAGACAAAAAGGATTTCTCTGTGCATTCTACTTCTAAGAAAGGTCATGTGATGTAAAGACAAAAAGGCTCAGCCATTTTCAGTACACAGCCTTCAACGTGAAAAACATCTTGGACTTATGTGCCTATAAAAGGAAGACTCCATCACTCTTCTTCAGTTGGCGAAATACTTGAAAGAAATTCATTACAAGCTCTCATACAAATCTTTATCTTGCTGAATTTATTTCTAAGTTCTTAAAACTTAAGTGTAAAACCACAATTATGATATAGCTTAATTAGAAGCATTTAAACACTTGTTTTATTCTTACATTTGATTGTAAAAGATCCTTAAGAAGATCCAGTTGGGATCAGTAATTCTTGAGAAGACTAAGAACAGTTGCTCTTAGTGCTTGCTATTGTAATCAGTTGATTAATAGTGGATTAAGTCCTTGTTGAGAAAGGCAAATCACTCTTGATAGGGTGGACTGGAGTAGTTGAGTTCAACGAACCAGGATAAAAATCCTTGAGTTTTTATTTCCATAAGTTTTTTCTATATACTTATGTCGCGGTGAAAATCGGATACCAAACTATTGATTAGTTTGAATCTTTAATTCATTTTGCAACCGAACTTTGATTTGTCCAAAGGAAGGGATAAAGATCGAAATTCCCACGATGCAATGCAAATGCAAGATTTAGATAGTTATAGGTTCGGGGGTTGGTTAAACTTAGGGAAGGTACTAGCATCCTAAGTTTCTGTAGTACTCTACAGGAACCTCTTGTTCTATGTTTGTTTACTGCTAAGGGTTTATCTGCTTAATGGTAAAAGACCTAGGGGTTTATTTCTAAGTATACTCGATAAGATATCGCATCTTATGCCTACATATCCTTACGGGAGTGGAATCAGAGTACTTGTAGTTCCCTTAAAGGGTTAGAGGAGTTCTTTGAATGTGGTCAAAGTTCCTACGGGTTTAGGGTAGTTGATTGATTAGGTTTAGGAGAAGATACGAGTCTTCATTTTAAGGGAGATATAACCGCCACAGGTTGTAGGAAAATAGTCTTTGCATCGTCTTAAGAAAAAGGCTTAAGTACTCGGACTGTTTGGCGAGTATGCCTTTGTTTCTCTTAAGGCAAAGTTCCTACGGCTTGATTGTATTGTTGTGGGGTGGAGATTCTATCTCGCTTAAGATGATTTGGCATCTTTCTCTAATGTGTTTGAATTTTGAATATTGAGTTGTTTGTTTGAATATTATTGAGTGAGTTTGTATTGTTTGTATCTAAGTTGTAGAATAAAGACAAAGGTCCTCCCTATGGGTGGGATCTATCTTAAAAGATCAACTTGAATGGGATCAAGGATCAGGAGGGATAATGATGCAAATGATGTGCAACTACACACGATTATTGAATCATGTGTAGGGTTTTCCTTTGGACGGAATGCGATGCGGAAATATAAATTGCAATGATGTAAAAAAATGCGGGCAAATAAACCATACACACGCATGAAAGCGCTAAGGTGTAAGTGAGAATGTGTCGGGAAGTGTGGTTGTGTCGTGAAGTGGGTGTGCGCGATTGATTTTGTATTCTGGGATGTTGGTTGATTTTAACAGTTTGACTTGATTTTAGACGAGGTTGAGTTGTTTTTTAGTCGATTGATTGAGGTTGATTTTATGAAAATATTGTTATCAGTTTTAATAGAAGTTGATTTTATTGATTGAAATTGATTTAGGTGATGCCAAATATAAGTTAAGTTTTAAGTTTAAAATGAGATGTTATAATAGTTTAATTATAAAAACCTAAGTGAAATGATTACTTAAATAATATAAAAGGGCTATTTGTATTTCTAAAATATTTTAATATCTAATTAAATAAAAGGCAATTGGGATAGATTATTTATAAATGTTTATTAAGTCTATTTTAAATAAAAAGATCTAAAGTTAATTTGATTGGAAAAAAAACTTAATTTATTAATAGGTTGATTTGAAAGAGTTTACTAGTTTGATTTGGATTAAGAATTGATTATAAATTAAATTTATAAAATTGATTAGAATTGGTTAATTAATTTATTAATTATTTAAATAAAATGAATTAATGATTATGTTGTAGTTTAATTAAGGTTGATGGGAGATTAAACGACGATTAGTTAGTATTGTGATGATTATATGTGATTAGTGTGATTAGTGAGTGATTACAGCTTAAACTACAGATTAATCAAACAGAGAAAAGCAAGAACCCTAATCCCCCTTTCGCTTCGATCTCTCTCTGCTCCTCAGATCTTCCGCCGTCTCCTTTTCCGTCTCTATCCTCTCTCGGCGATCCCTCGCATTCTCCGCTTGCAACGCCTTTCCCTTCTCCCACCTCTATCGTGAATTTCTCCTCCATGGATTCCGCTCCTCATCTTCTATCTCATGGTAACAACCTACAACATCATCGGAAAAAAACGTAACATGGATAAAGAAGGACGAAATTGAACTGCGAAGAAAAGGTAAACACAACCTATCTGGAGGAGGGCGAATGGCGGCGAAGGTTCATGGACGGAAGCGCGAGGAATCGCGGTGGTTGAGGCAATGGCGATGACGATTTGCGATATGGCTTCTGGCGGTGGAAATAGCGATTTCTCGATGGATTTGCGGTGGAAGCCGAAGGTTTTGATGGAGAAAGATAAGTCTCTCTCTCTCTCTCTCGCAATTTTCTAGGTTTCTTCGATTTGGGGGGTTTCTGAATTTTGTGTGTTTTTGCTGTGCGAATATTGTTTCTGTTTGTTGTTGTTTTGTGGATGTTGTGGATCCCTGATCTGTTGTATGTGAATCCCTCTTCCCTTTTCTTGATACGTTCTCCTCTCTTTTATAGGTAGAATGCACCATATTCCGATCTATGGACTTGAATGCTTATAAATAAGTTGCCAAAACCTGTTTTAGAAAGAGATGGAATTGTTCGGTCATGCCTGATGAATTTTTTCCTATCTTATTTATCTTTGTCTGATATGGTTGTATTTCTGTCACTAACTCGCAGGGTGCTGTTCGATTCTAATGATGACTTTCCTTTTTGATTACGGCATGACCTAACATGTTTCTCTATCCAATTAATTTCTTCTTGAATGCCTGATTTAATGTTGCTTATTGTCAATGATTTGCTATTATAACTTTGTTGCCTGTTTGCTGCCAATTGACCGTCTTCCTTTTATGTATTTGTAGGTTCAACGACTTTGAGAGACAGACGGTATATTCCCTCTGAGTTTATTCGAACAACTTCTATAGCTATGCCGAATCTGCTTATCTTGATGATGCCGCTATGAATGTTTTGGGTTCTTCCAAGCTTTAGTTGAGCTGATAATTGTTAGTGGTAGGTTGCTGCCATTTGTGAATGCATCGGTCGACCAATGCTTTTAGGATTCCTCTGCTGTAAATGAGGAAGTATTCCCTTTTCCACCTCTGCTAATGCCTTGCTGACGATTCTGTTAAATTGGATGACTGCTTCTGGTAAGCTTTTAAGCAAATTGCGACATTGTCTGCACGTTTTGATTACTGATCGCGTTATCTTGACCGGTTGGAGGGAGCTGCGGATGGTCGTGAGCTGGTTGCGCAGGAGAAAGGAAAAGAGTGATATCTCTGAAAGTGTCAAGTGATAGCGTGGTAAAGTATTGTAGTATGCTCTTGTTATTGAGTTGGAGAAAGGACCAACTCAGTTTTCACTTTATCATTTTACTGTCATGCAGGCCAGCATTGGAAACTGCTAACTTTCTGAAGCTTCTTCAGCATCTCCAGCAGCAGGTTTAGATCAGCTCAATAGATATTCCTCTTTGTATGTCGAAATGCTTATATGATGGAATTCTTAGCAAACTTTAATTGCTGTCTTGACAAGTACGGTGGTGCAGGAAACCGGTGAGTAGCTCATGGCACGGAGCAGAGAGAAAGAACTTAAGCTGGTAATCTTCAAATCTTGTGGTCATTATAGTGTTACCTCAAATCTATAACTTGTTATAGCATTAACCACCAAGTCCATAATACAAACAACACTAACCGTGCTTGAGTTGCTCCTTGCATAATCCTCTCTGAATACTGCTACTGATTTTGACAGGTTTCCGTGTTGCCGTGATCGGTTGATTCCTCTTCAGATACAGACCCACATAGAAAGAATGGTGTTCGATTGCGGGGATGTTCGGTCTCCACTGCTTTAGCGGTAAGCTGATAACGAAAAGCAGCACCATCTGCTCTACAATATGCAACCATGCCTATTATCGGTGACACTTGAACACTCCTAATGGCATAAGACGAATGTATAAAACCATGCAACCCTGGTTGTCTTTTTCCATTGTATATCATTCAAGTGACAGGGATGTCATTTGCAGTCTTCGCCAAGCTAACGGTTTTCATTGCTCCATCCTCAAAGCACATAGTGATACAACTTGGCTTTGACAGCCAAACCAGACTGTATATGATTCTCTGGGAAGGATTGAGGAGCCTCAGAGGATGAAATGGATTACTAAGGGACACGGATCCAGCGACGACACAAGTGTGATTTCTCTCTTACTTTCCTCTCCTCCATGTATGTCCTTTATGTTTCTAGCCAACCTTGTACGTTCCGTATGAATCTTTGTTGTATGAAGCTCCGGTAAAGTGTTTACTTTCGTCTTGCTTGTATATAATGTGAGTGTAGAAATCAAGTCTGAAAGAATTTATGCGGTAATTCGGACCAGTGAACATCATTAGCTAAAGAGTTGTGCAGCAAATTGGTTGCTTGTTGATTCATTTTTATAACCTTGCTTTATGGTTGCAGGCTGCTGGAATTGGTTTCTGAGAGCAAAACCGTAAATGTTGATGATGGCTGGTGCAAGCTGTCGGTATTTTGTTTACTCGTCACGAGAAGCTGAGGATGTTGGCGGAATCCTGCTGTCATCGAGCCAAGTTGGTTTTCTAGAGGTTAATGGTCGCGGCTTTCACGATGAAGATGTTACCTCGATTGTCTGTACCATTATGTTACGCATAGTTTCAAAAAAACAGGATGAGCTGTGGTTTTGTTGTTTGGCATGTAATAGGGTTGTATTATCTATGCCCAGAACATAAGGCTCGGTGTTGAAGAAACATGTTGTAACTTGCTTATTTGAAACTTGTAATAAGCATGACATTGGCTTGTAATTGAGAAAGGTATAACCTTCGAACAAATAGGAGCTTTGATCCTGTCATCAAAATAGAAATGGTTTTTGTTGAATTAAGGTTACATTAAATTTAAAAAAGAAGTTTAAGTGTTTTATTATTGAATAAAAGGTTGCTATTATAAAGGTTATTTTCAAAAAGTTTTATTAATGTGAACAAAATATAATAAAATGAGTTGATGAAATAAATGAAATATGAAATAAGTCAATAATAATAATAATAGAAAAAGTTAATTAATTAGAGGTTAAATCAAAAAGATTAATAATTATTAGATGCTGATTAAAAAGATTTAAATAGGGGTAGAAAGGTTAATGATGTAAATTAAAGGAATTGAAAGGTGGTTAGTCATAAACGAACACGCATTTGAAAATATAAAGCTAACACGTAACAAAATGCACAAGGAGGTGGGATCTTAAGGTCAAAAATTAGGGTGCAACAGATGCCCCTATTTAAGTTACTTCTATCCGGAGATATGGAGATTGAAATCTCCGTCTCGACGAGATAGGAGAGACTTAAATACAAACATTGCACGGATTTTTGGCCATAAGAAGCCACCGAATGCAAATGATATGCAGTGGTATGAAATGCAAGACAGACGGGTCCTGTGGAGAAATGGCGCCACAGGGTAGTAATTAGACATAACACACGGGAAGAACAGGCTCAACGAAGCGAGACTCCACGGGGAAAGATTGACAATCACAAGGTATCTCCAGACATATTGTGAAGAACTTGCGAGAAAATCCAATTGAAGAACCTACTGTATAGGTCAAATGTAATTGATTCGAGATATCATCTGGAGAAGTCTACTACCAAGGCTTGTAACTGTAATTGAGAATGCCTTTGCCAAAGTATTTTCTGTTAAAATCTGTAAGGAATCTGCTGCCGAGATTCTATGTTGAAATCTGTTGGAGAAGTACTTCTGACGAAGTCTTCTGGAAATCTACTGCCGAGATTAACCAGGAACTGAAATAGAACTACCTACTACCGAGGTTTTCTGGGAATCTACTGCCGAGATTAACCAGGAAATGAAATAGAACTACCTACTGCCGAGGTCTTCTGGAAATCTACTGCCGAGATTAACCAGGAAATGAAATAGAACTACCTACTGTCGAGGTCTTCTGGAAATCTACTGCCGAGATTAACCAGGAAATGAGATAGGACTACCTACTGCCGAGGTCTTCTGGGAATCTACTGCCGAGATTAACCAGGAACTACCTACTGCCGAGGTCTTCTAGGAATCTACTGCCGAGATTAACCAGGAACTACCTACTGCCGAGGTCTTCTGGGAATCTACTGCCGAGATTAACCAGGAAATGAAAGATGTTCGAATGATTGTTGAAAAGAATGAAAAACCTCCCCGAGCGTCATAGTATGGGAACCATGAGCTGGTCTCAGTCTCTTCCCGAAAAGATGAAAACTCGTGAGAGCATCTTCATAGGGGGTTGTAAATTTTGTAGATTGTAAATGTAGTTGTCAATGTAGATGTAGTTCGTTGTAGAACCCTGTAGATGTAGTTCGTTGTAGAACCCTGTAGATTGTAAATTTTGTTGATCTAATCTGTAATGTACTCTGTTGTTGTAGAACTGTAAATGTAATTTGTAGATGTAATTTGTAGTTGTAAAGCTTTACCGGGGATCTTCAGAAAAAATGAGGGCCGGTTGAATTGTAATGTAGGTCTTCTCAAATAAAGACTATTGTGGTAAACTTCTTTGACTTCTTCGGGGAGATGTCACTTGATGGAAGTAAACTTGTGTGATGAACTCACTGGGGAAGTTATTCCTGAGAGAAATGTCTGTAACTGTCTAATGTTGAAGGATCCACTGATGGTAAATGATCTGTCTTGCGAAAATTGTCATTTTGTCGTTTTGAATAAGATCCTAATCAAAACGAGTTGCTCAAATAAAGAGATTGATGTTCGATAAAATCCTGTGATGCTATTGTTGAAGAGATATCTGTCTTTAGGAATATTCTTCCTGGGGAAAAGGGTGCAAAATAAATGCATACTTAATCCACGTTCATGATGTGATTGCCGAAGACCGAAGTTCAAATCGGGAAGTAGCCGAGAAGAAACTGTCAAGCAAGACTCGACCAATGAGGTATGAACTCAAATGGAATTGTACTAAAATAATCGTCTTCCATGAGGGTTGAACTTCATGGGGAAAATGAAACATTGTGCTCTTTTCGCCTAGGGACGAATCTAATTGGAAGGATAAGACACACCCAAACACCTAGGGATAACTACAGCCAAGGCGATAGAAACAAACACAAAGAATGCGAAAATGCACATGCCATGTTGTCTACTTATATGCTATGCGTATGCCTATGCTGACGAGACAAACAGAAAGAGGTGATCGGAGATGAGATAAACATCTCGGGATAAACATCTCGACCAATCTTCGAAAATGGAAATACCACTGGGGATAGACGGAGAACCAGATATAGGATCACAATCCGGCTTTAAAAAAATCTCTTGGGGAACAGAGATCAATCCATTTGGGATGTAACATCTCGATAAGTCTGAAAGATTACCCTGTTGAAGACGAGGATAAAGATCCACTAGGGGTGGATCAAACTCATAACTGCAGAAACTTCCTGGATAAAAAATAAATATCCGCTTCACTGGAGAGGCTCATACTGGAGAAGATCGATGTTGAAGAAGGTTCATTGAGGAGTAAAACACGTCCATTTCACTGGGAAGGTGAAATTGGAGAAGCAAATCACTGAGGATTAAAATATCATCCACTTCATTGAGGAAGTGAAGTTGAGCAAATCACTAGGAATTTTTTTGCATTGAAAAGCTTCATTGAAGAATTGTCATGACCACCAAAAAACAAAATTTATTTGGGACATGAAGAAGGTTGTGAAATTGCTGAAAAATCGTATTGAAGACTGTGTGGTAGTCGCCATTTGAACGATAGTTGTTGCATATGGATAAGATAATCTTCGCTCCTCAGGTGCCCCAAGTCACATGGTTATGAGAAGAGGTCGTTTTAAGAGGATTTTACAGAAAACATGGCGTCTCATTGTTTTCAAACTCTTCGAGAGATTCGCCGAATCTCGACGTAACCGGCTCTGATTGATGGTACTATGAATAAGTCTTCAGAAATAGATCTCTAGAAGAAGTCAAATTTGCATAGAATAACCATTTGGGAATAACTTGCCCCAGGTCAGCAGAGTCTTCAAAATAGAACAAGCTTAATGTTGATACTCTTGTGTAAACTTTCTATGACCTCGGCAAAGATCAACACGTATGAGATGTTAATTCTGAAACCGTTAATGCAACATATATGTCTGTCTTGAAGTTTTGAAACTAGATATCCCAATAACTGGTGACCAAACTCACTAGTTAGGATATAAATTAATTTTTTATAAAGCCAACGAAAATCGAGTATAACTCAATAGGAGTCAGGAAACGTTATCTCACCGAGTATGCTTTCGAAGTAACCTTACTTCAATTAGGACTTTGTGGTTTAGTTCACGATTTGTAAAACAAAAGGAATAAGGGCCAAAGCGTATTTGTACCCATCCAATTTTGAAAAAACGTTCACTCTTTTTTTGAAAGGTTTTAAGTGTTCAATCGAGCAGATTAAAAAATTGCCCCAGGTTGAAAATGAGGTTGAAAAATGGTTAAAAGGGAATTAACCGCTTTATATCTTTGGTGTTAAGAGGTTTGGAACAATGCCTTACATCATCAGTAGGTTTTATTCGAAAGCATACATCAAGAGACCTTGCGTTTTACTTCGTCATCCTCCCTCCAATTTCCCGCCTAAGCAAGAGATCAGGTAGCATTGGCATTATAATTTATGAAAGATAATTCTGAGTGAAACGAATGGGTTTCTTCAAGACAACCATTTATTGCGTTACTTATTCAGAATGAACAAGCTCTCACATGCTAATTGTGCTTTTAATCAAAGAAACAAAACACACACAAGCAGACAAATAAACAGCCGTGTCGCTACGCGAAAAATGACACAGAGTCGCCACCGGATTTTATTTATCCCACGGGGGGAAGGGAAATAGCGATAAAACCTTTGGGAAAAGAGCGTGGTCATCGCAACCAAGTCTTAGGGTTCGGGAGTCGGTTATGCGAGGGGAAGGTATTAGCACCCCCTCGCATCCATCGTACTCGATGGGAACCTCCTAGGTTATTTCGCGTGAATGGGTGTTTTATTCTAAAAGTTTGCTTGTTTAAGGAAAAGAGGGATTGGTTTATTTATTTTAATGCTCGCCAAGGATTGTGGCCCTTGTGCCTACGTATCCTCACTTAAAAGAAGTGAAGAATCAGAGCTCTGTAGTTCGGAGGCTTTATGAAATTGTTGTTTGTTGGTTGATTTTATACCTTGAAAAAGTTTTTTTTTGGATTGACGCCCTAAGGCAAAAATAGTTTGATGAGTTGATGTTGTTTTTAGTTTTTTTGAAGAAAATGTGTTCTTGACTAGGATTATACAAAAGACTTTGGATAGAGATGAATGTCTCGAATAACCAAGTCGAGCGCCTTGTATTCGAAACATTCGGAATGAGTGTAGGAGGGTTCCATTCTCATTCCTTCTTCACCACTTTAAAGTTCATGGTGCATAATTCCAATCATATATTTTATTGTGTTTTTTTTTTGTATTTTTATGCGAAAAGAGAAACACTTGACGTTGGATCAATATTTATTGCTTGTAAAGATATTTGAAGTGATGCGATTTAGGTCGATGGCGGTGCACAAGGCATCCGACTTACATGGTCAAAAATGGCTCGATAAAATCGAGAGTTTACTTTTAAAAATAGTTTTTGTAAACAAAGGTCAACAAGGGCCATAACAATATTCACATACAAACATCATACAAACATAAGCCACACGGCTCAAAAAAATCGAGACACACAAAAAAAACGGGCGAACTCTTTGAATTTTTTTTTTAAAGGTAAAAACGGTAAAAAATATGGAGGAAAGAGTGGTGTGACACGGGTGAAAAAAGTTGAAACAGTGATGCAACACGGCCGGCCGTGTTGTGTGATACGGCCCGTGTTGCAAGGCCTGGGGAAAAAAAACTTCATACAGTAGCGTGACACGGTCGGCCATGTCGTGTGACACGGCCCGTGTTGCTGGTCCAGGTCGAAATCTCACATTTTTTTTTATGTTTTCGTTTCGTTTTTGTGGTTCCTTGAGGATGGTTTCTTAGTCCCTTAGGGGATCTTACATGATATACAGTTCAACAACACATAAAAGAGTGAATGAAATGAATATAAAAGCAAAGAATAAAAGGAGAAAGATTTGAAGAAATGGATACCAAGAGCTTTCTATCCTTCTTGCAAGTACTCCAATGACCTTTGTTGGATGTGCTCTCCCCTCTTCACTCTATGTTGTGAAGGTTTGGTTTCTCAATGATCCTCTTGTGTCTCTATCTCACTCTCTTTTTTTTCTATTTTTTGAGGGTTTCTTGCTAACTATTTTCTGGTTTTTTGCTCTTACTCTTTGCTCTCTATGTGTAGTCTCTACTCTGCTTGCTTCTTGTGTTGTGTTCTGTTTTGATAGTAAGGAATACTATGTTTTCTATGCTTGCTTGCAGCCCATTTTCCACCTTTTCTGTCAACTTTTTCTGCTGTCCTAAAGCCACACACTTTGCACACCTTTTCATCACCAACTTTCCATTCTTGGCAATGCCTTTTTCTTCCTTTTGTGCAGCCCCACTTTTCCCTTCTATTTCTAGTATGACTTGCTGAATTTTTCTGCTGTAGCATACTATACTACTATCCCTCTTTTTGCCCATTAGTCTCTTGGATGGTATTGCTTTGTATCTTGCCATGTAGCCAATTGTTACCACTCTTTGACAGCATTTGCAAACTGATATTTAGCAAGTAAATATATCATTTGCATGCTATTTCCTTGACTTTGTGACATAAAAAATGATCTTGTAACATAGTACATGTTGTCCTCTTGATTTTGTGACATGTAGTAATTCTTCAACTCTTGCATGGAGCTGTTTTGCCTATGATTGAACATGCATAATCTTGGCCCATAAACATTCCAATGTTGATTTAATTCTTGCATATTTCTTGGATATTTGTGAGCATAATGTAGCACATGAAAAAAAATGGTGTAGTATGAAGAGTACCATATCATAGATTTGATTAAAGACTTGAATGAAGATTTAGAAATAGATTAATTTCTAAACATTATCTAGAGTTGGAATTTTTGTAACAAATGACATGATTGTAATGTCACAAAATTCCTCTTAGTATTATTTTTATCTCCATTCATGAATCTTGAATTTTGGATGATGGATTCCCTCATGTGCTTAAAAATGAAATCTTGAATTATGCATTGATGATCTTGATTCATGCCTTAATAATTTGCACTCCACTTATGCCATAAAAATAAACATGTATGAAGGAGCTTTGGATTTGGCCTAGCATTCATGTCTATTAATATTTATCTTGAATATCCTTGTATTTTGTCAAGTAACTTCCCCTTGCCAAAATTTTCATGAGTAGACTTTTTCCTTAGATCAAACCTTAGGTGATGAACCTTTTTTCATGTAGTCCGAAAATAGACAAGTTACAACCAAACGGCCTAGTTCGTACCTTGTGAACCCGCATGCTCGATACACAATAGAATGATGTATGATATGCCGAATGTAGGGTATAAAAGGCTAACGGTGAAAATGAGGGTGTGACAAGCCGATCAATATAAAAGTGTTCCGTTCATGACTGGTCTTTCTCCTTTGAAAGTCAGCATTTCACTATCAATCATTTCTTGAACTTTCTCTTGAAAAACTTTGCATTCTTCAATCGAACGCCCCAACACTCCATCATGGAATTCACAACTGGCGTTCGAGTTGAACCACGGTGGATGAGACTTCATGATTCTAGTCTTTCTGGGTGTCATCATCGAGTTTTGGATGAAATAAGACCATAGCTGACTGTAAGTCAATGGGATAAGATCAAACCAACGAGATTCTTCTTTCGGAGAATTCAGAGGTAATTTCTGATTCTGAGACCGTCTTCGAACTTGTCGACCTTGATGTTGATCTGGAGATGTTAATCTTCGTTTATGAGGTGGTCGCTGCTTGCGTCGAGCAGGCGCTACATACTGATGTTGAGGATAAGGTACTGGAACTGGATCTGGCAGGATTGCATTAACATCAACATTTCCTTTCTCTAGGGAATCATCAACTGAAAGCTCTTCGTCAGTTTGGTTATTCAAATCATCTTGAATTCTTCCACTTCTGAGCGCATTCTCAATGTTTACTCCCGCTTCTATAATTTTAGAGAAATCTGGTGGCACAACGCCCACCATCCTATCATAATAAGAGTCTGGCAGTGTTCTTAGAAACATCTTGGTTAAGTCTTTCTCTGGAAGTGGTGGACGAACTTGGGCTGCCAACTCTTTCCATCGCTGAGCATATTCCCTGAAAGATTCGTCATTATTCTTACTCATTCCTTCTAGTTGATCAGTGTCTGGAGCCACATCCAAATTATAATGGTATTGCTTCACAAAAGCATCAGCTAAGTTTCTCCAAGACTGAATATGATTCCTTTGTAGTTTCATATACCATATCAAGGATGCCCCAGATAAGCTTTCTTGAAAGCAGTGCATCATCAATTCGTCATCGTCAACATAAGCAGCCATCTTTCTACAAAACATCGTCAAATGGTATCTTGGACAACTAGTACCCTAGTACACTTCAAAGACAAGCATCTTGAACTTCGGAGGAATAATTACGCCTGGAACTAGACATAGGTCACGGGCATCAAGATAAGATGCATTAGCTCCTTTCACTGTTTTCAATTGTTCTTTAAAATCACATAATTCTTTCTCCATTGCTATGAATCTAGGATCATCTGCCTTCATCTTAGCATGAACATTCGGAGGATTCGATACATGCTGTGAAAACTGGGAAACCAAGTTATCTTGCATGGGCTGAGGTTGTGTAGGAACATCCACTTGTTGAACATTGTTATTAGAGGGAAGATCGAACAACGAATTAGTCATTACTCTGAAGCCAGTCATGGAATCCATATTCTTTATTCTCTTTGCTATCCTCCGGTAATACTTCGAGCTTGGTCAGACAGTCGAGATGTCAGCTGGAAGACAAAGACAGAAGACCGGATGAGCCACAGAAGAGGCGAGACACATGCATATGCAAAATGCTAAATGCAGGATGCTGACGCAGGAATGCAGAATGCAGAGAAATAAAAGGTTTCATGGAATTCAAGTTCTTATAAACGTTACAGAATACCATAGAAAGTTCATTTGTTTTTTTTTTTTTGATAATGGATTACAGGGAAACATTCTTATAAGAGTCCTTACTTAATAGCTAAAAGCTAAGAAAGCCTTAAGGAAGTCCTTCATCGTGCTTTGTTGATCTGCTCTCCTACTTGGATCTTCTTGAATATAAGTTGTCCATGATCAACGTCTAAAGATTAGTCGATAGAGGAAAATAATCCTCCATCTCTTCTTTTGTTCTTGTTGGAAGTAAGGGGGGATCCTTTGGATCTTCAACGATAATAAGAGCCTTTTGAACTTCTAATGATCCTCCATGATAGGGGAGGCTTCTCGTATTTGTCTTCATTCTGAGCTCCTACTTCCTTAGGTCACCTAAGTTAGGACTCTTAGAAGAATATCTCAAAAATATTTTTTTTTGTAATCCCTATTGGTTCTATACTGTTTATAAATAAACTTGGGATTCCATGAAACCAATGCAATATGATGCTTTATGAATGCAACAAACACAGGTAAGCACATAAGGACACAAAGGATAAACAAACAAGGGTCCTAGGTTTGCAACGAGCATGGAGCAAAGGTGTACCCATTCCCAAAGGATGTTGACTAAAGGTTATTGTACTTGCGGAACAAGGTTCTAATGAAGTTCCCAAAGTCATTAGTCCATCTTTCGGATATTATCAACTTCCCAAGTACTCGGGGGTTAATAATATTCTCAAGAGAACTTCTTTTGAGTGTAGCATCGCGTAGCACTATTTTGGGGGTACCCCCTTATAGCCCCGCACTACATCTTAGTAAAGGTCAAAGTGGGGTTAAGGTAACTACGGTCCTCAATATCATAGGCTCCAACATCGAATGCAGTGCATGTTTTCACGATTAAAGACTCGTTCAACAATACATCTTTCGTGAGGGCCTCAATTGAGCGTGATTTTCAGGTCAGCTTGGTCGGGATTCTACCCCCTATAAGCCTCTTTGAACATATCACTATCCTATCTTAAGTTCACTCAAGTCCGGGTGTAGGACTTTGTCTCAACACTCAAAGGTATCAACCCAAAGGTAAGAAAAAAACAAGTATACAAGTAAGCAATTAAACAAATATAAGCAGATATTTAAAACAAAACAAGTTAGGGAAACCCACTGAGAGCTCCCTAGTGAAGTCGCCATTTCTGTCGCGGTGAAAATCGGATACCAAACTATTGATTAGTTTGAATCTTTAATTCATTTTGCAACCGAACTTTGATTTGTCCAAAGGAAGGGATAAAGATCGAAATTCCCACGATGCAATGCAAATGCAAGATTTAGAGAGTTATAGGTTCGGGGGTTGGTTAAACTTAGGGAAGGTACTAGCATCCTAAGTTTCTGTAGTACTCTACAGGAACCTCTTGTTTTATGTTTGTTTACTGCTAAGGGTTTATCTGCTTAATGGTAAAAGACCTAGGGGTTTATTTCTAAGTATACTCGATAAGATATCGCATCTTATGCCTACATATCCTTACGGGAGTGGAATCAGAGTACTTGTAGTTCCCCTAAAGGGTTAGAGGAGTTCTTTGACTGTGGTCAAAGTTCCTACGGGTTTAGAATAGTTGATTGATTAGGTTTAGGAGAAGAGACGAGTCTTCATTTTAAGAGAGATATAACCGCCACAGGTTATAGGAAAATAGCCTTTGCATCGTCTTAAGAAAAGGGCTTAAGTACTCGGACTGTTTGGCGAGTATGCCTTTGTTTCTCTTAAGGCAAAGTTCCTACGGCTTGATTGTATTGTTGTGGGGTGGAGATTCTATCTCGCTTAAGATGATTTGGCATCTTTCTCTAATGTGTTTGAATTTTGAATGTTGAGTTGTTTGTTTGAATATTATTGAGTGAGTTTGTATTGTTTGTATCTAAGTTGTAGAATAAAGACAAAGGTCCTCCCTATGGGTGGGATCTATCTTAAAAGATCAACTTGAATGGGATCAAGGATCAGGAGGGATAATGATGCAAATGATGTTCAACTACACACGATTATTGAATCATGTGTAGGGTTTTCCTTTGGACGGAATGCAATGCGGAAATATAAATTGCAATGATGTAAAAAAATGCGGGCAAATAAACCATACACACGCATGAAAGCGCTAAGGTGTAAGTGAGAATGTGTCGTGAAGTGTGGTTGTGTCGTGAAGTGGGTGTGCACAATTGATTTTGTATTCTGCGATGCTGGTTGATTTTAACAGTTTGACTTGATTTTAGACGAGGTTGAGTTGTTTTTTAGTCGATTGATTGAGGTTGATTTTATGAAAATATTGTTATCAGTTTTAATAGAAGTTGATTTTATTGATTGAAATTGATTTAGTTGATGCCAAATATAAGTTAAGTTTTAAGTTTAAAATGAGATGTTATAATAGTTTAATTATAAAAACCTAAGTGAAATGATTACTTAAATAATATAAAAGGGCTATTTGTATTTCTAAAATATTTTAATATCTAATTAAATAAAAGACAATTGGGATAGATTATTTATAAATGTTTATTAAGTCTATTTTAAATAAAAAGATCTAAAGTTAATTTGATTGGAAAAAAAACTTAATTTATTTAATAGGTTGATTTGAAAGAGTTTACTAGTTTGATTTGGATTAAGAATTGATTATAAATTAAATTTATAAAATTGATTAGAATTGGTTAATTAATTTATTAATTATTTAAATAAAATGAATTAATGATTATGTTGTAGTTTAATTAAGGTTGATGGGAGATTAAACGACGATTAGTTAGTATTGTGATGATTATATGTGATTAGTGTGATTAGTGAGTGATTATAGCTTAAACTACAGATTAATCAAACAGAGAAAAGCAAGAACCCTAATTCCCCTTTCGCTTCGATCTCTCTCTGCTCCTCAGATCTTCCACCGTCTCCTTTTCCGTCTCTATCCTCTCTCGGCGATCCCTCGCATTCTCCGCTTGCAACGCCTTTCCCTCCTCCCACCTCTATCGCGAATTTCTCCTCCATGGATTCCGCTCCTCATCTTCTATCTCATGGTAACAACCTACAACATCATCGGAAAAAAACGTAACATGGATAAAGAAGGACGAAATTGAACTGCGAAGAAAAGGAAAACACAACCTATCTGGAGGAGGGCGAACGACGGCGAAGGTTCATGGACGGAAGCGCGAGGAATCGCGGTGGTTGAGGCAATGGCGATGACGATTTGAGATATGGCTTCTGGCGGTGGAAATAGCGATTTCTCGATGGATTTGCGGTGGAAGCCGAAGGTTTTGATGGAGAAAGATAAGTCTCTCTCTCTCTCTCTCACAATTTTCTAGGTTTCTTCGATTTGGGGGGTTTCTGAATTTTGTGTGTTTTTGCTGTGCGAATATTGTTTCTGTTTGTTGTTGTTTTGTGGATGTTGTGGATCCCTGACCTGTTGTATGTGAATCCCTCTTCCCTTTTCTTGATACTGTTGCACCCCAAAATTTGACCAACAATTATTTACTCATTGAGTGTTTGAAAGTTGATACCTTCATCAGAAAGTTCAAGAGATCCTCAGAGGAGTGGGTTGAAACCAGGGTTGTGTGCTTCATAGCTTGAGAGTTGTGGGAGCTCCTCAGATGATTCTGAGACTTTGAGAATGAACTAGATTTTTTGAGGAAGCCTGTGAGATGTCTTGATAGCCATCATAAAGCCCAAAGAGGTCATTATGCAAGAGTTCAGAAGATTCACCCATGGATGGTAGAATTAGGGTTTTGACTGGGTCAACCCTAGGATAAATGAAAATTTGGAGAAGGTTGAGACCTAATCCAAGGGCCATGAGATCATGGAATGATGCATAGAGATGTTATAAAGATGATTCCTAGACCAACTCATCATGATTGAGGAGTTTGAGAAGTTTCAAGTCAGGGTTTCCAAGGATTGTCAGTGAAAAAACCCTAATTTGATCCCTATCTTCCAGGCAGTTTTAGCTCTAGATGTGATTGATATCTCATCTTCCCCACAACATGAATGTTGTAGAGCTTGTTCTTAGCTTTAATTTGAGTGGTGGAAGTCCTTGATAGGAGTTACAGAGCTCAAGTTATGGTTTTGACAAATTACAGGTCAGCTGAGGTGTGTGAATCTGGGCCCTTGAAAGTCACCCAACTTGCAGACAACTTTTGCCCTAGTAGGATGATTCCTATGATCTCTTGGTCAACATGAATGTTGAAGGGCATCTTCTTAGCTTTAATTTGAGTGGTATAAGTCCTTGATAGGATTTGTAGAACTCAACTTATGGTTTGAACAAGACAGGGGTATTTTGGTCATTTGTCAGTTATAGGTCATTTTAAGCAAAGGCCATATCTCCTAGTTCCAAGCCTCAAATGGAAAAACTCAAAACATGAAAGTTGTTCAAAATGGGATTTTAAGTCTAGAAAGAAGGTCATTAATTGTTGGAAAAGCTCATAGCATGGATTTGCAAGATTGGGTGAAAATGACCTAAAATGGCTTATAAGTTGAAAAAGTTGAAATGGAATTTTGGTTTGAGAGATCTACAAATCCAAAATGGGTCATCCAATATGTCATTTTGACTACAAACATCATTTTAAAAACAATGGTTTAGCCACATTTTTGAGTTTAGGCTTAAAAATTGGAGTTGCTTTGTAAATTTGTTACTTGCACTTTAAGGCATCAAAAGGAAAGATGGGAAAATGCTACATAAGGACTTGTAAGGCTTTGTTTTCATTTTACCATATCATTTGAGGAGAAATTAAGTGAGATTGCATGGTGTATCATGATATAGCATGAGATTTACTAAATATGGCAAATTCAAATTATCATTGCATGAGAAGTTCTAGAAACTTCATGGAAGGTTCTCCAAAGTTCTAGAGGCTTCTATTCTCATCTATATAAGCCCTAGAGTGGCTCCATGCATTGGTGAGAGATTCTTAGAGCTTGCATACCACATTTTAATTCTTTCACTCCAAAATGCGTTTTCATTTCAAACTCTATTGAAACTTCACCAATCATCACAATTCTGGTTATCATCATCATCTACCATCATCATAGAGCATTTGGCAAGAAAGATTGAGGAGAATTCGTGGCTGGCTCATGTATTCCAAGTGATCACTCCAAGTTGCATGAAGGATTGGCTAGGTTGATTCAAGAAGTGTAAGCAAGAATTACTGCAAACAGAAGCATATAGATTCATTGGAGATCATCCAAAGAAAGCACCAAGGCTTGGATTAAAGGAGAAACACCATAGCCATCACCACTTGCAAGGTATGCGTTTTCTTTTGAATCTCATTATTTATGCATAGTTAAGTTATGTGGTTAGGAGAAATGTGATAGAGACCAATATAGGATGAATCATGATGAGTTTGAGAGCATTATATGGGAGTTGACAACATGGCCATTTCTGTTTTGAGTTCAAGAACTCGTGCCTTAATGTACTATAACCTTAGTATTGTAGTTTAGAATAATCACCATGAAGTGTAGATCATTCTAGGTTAGTTTCAGCCAAGGTCATGATCATGCATACCAGGTGCAAGCTATGATGGACAGAACTTCCATCGTGTGTATTTCTTTTTAGGTTGAGTTTTAGAGGAATCTAGGACCATGGCTGTGTAGAGGGCAATGAGTAGGTTAAGTTTGGTTTTTGTATCGAGGGAAATGGTTGCGAGATGAGAGAGCTATGGAGGATGGAAGATCTGCGCATGGAGGTTGCTTCGTGAAACCCTAGCAGGCTCAAGGTAGGAGACATAATCGCACCCGTTGATCCGTTTTGGAAAGTTGACTTAATCACCTCAATCTACGGCCCAGATTAAAAAAAAGAAACGGAGGGAAATTTAAAATTGAAACGCACCGTATTGTTTAATGAGGCGCGTCTGGGCTTGATGGATCCAACTTGCTACGTGCACCCCCCCTTTTAGCCCATTCTAATAATTCAACTAATCTGCCTTGCTATTTTCACCCCCCGTCCCCTTTAATTCTTTTTTTATTTTCTTTTATTGTTTGTCTTTTAGAAAATTCATAAAAAATAGAAAATTTAATATTTTTTAATTCTTGTTTTTTTCATGTGTTTATAAATTTGTCTAGAAAATTCTAAATAAATAAAATCTCCATTTTATTTTCTTTTCATATTTTTAATAGATTTTTCATTTCAATAGCTTTTAAAATAGGATTAATTTTGTACATGATTTTGTAGAATTTGTTTTAGGACTTTCCTTTAGTCTTTTTGACTCATTCTTTTTTGTGTAATTAGATATTGGATCATAGTTCCCCATAGGATTTAATTCTTGATTTTGTAGATTAATTTGATTAGTTTAATTAGGGTAGATTTAGGGTATCCTAATTAGGGTTTAGGTTGTGCACAGGTGAAAGAATTCATTTTCTTTAGATAGTTTTGTCTTGATTTTTGGGTAGGGGCATATGTGGATGTTATGGGTAGATGTTGTAGGCCCTTGTGGATAATTTATAGATTTTTCCCCCTTGGTTTGGTATTTTTAGGTATTTTCTGAAGTTAGCTGATGATTTTGTCTGTCCTGTGGTTATCTGTTCATCTCTGGGGTTTATTTTGGGGAATTTGTTGTGGGGCTTGTGTTGTCTTGAAGAGCTTGTTGAAGGAGCATGGAGAGAAGATTGTAGATCAAGACTCAGAGACCCAGAGCTTGGATTGTTCCCTGTCTGTGAGGTTTGAGATCCTGAAGTTTGAAGGAAGTTCATGGTACTTTCCTGAGGAAGGCACTATGAATGACTTTCATTCTTTCTTCTCACCTCTTTCTCAAGTATCCAATGATGTTGGAGCCAACTTGTGAGTTTAATTTCTCCTGAGGAGGAATGTAAACTGATCACCTGTTGTTGAGCCACATGGGATACAACTCCTAAGTGGAAGCCTCCTAGTACTTTCCTGAGGAAGGTCCTATGGGTCTATCCACTTAGTTCCATTAGTTTATCTAGGATTTCTCAAGTATCCAATGATGTTGGAGCCAACTTGTGAGTTTAATTTCTCCTGAGGAGGAATGTAAACTGATCACAGTTGTTGAGCCACATAGGATACAACTCCTAAGTGGAAGCCTCCTAGTACTTTCCTGAGGAAGGTCCTATGAGTCTATTCACTTAGTTCCACTAGTTCAGATAGGATTTCCTAAATATCCAGTGATGTTGGAGCCTGCTTGTGAGTTTAGTTTCTCCTGAGGAGGAATGTAAACTGATCACAGTGGTTGAGCCACATAGGATATGATTCCTGAGTATACACCTCCTAGTGCTTTCCTGAGGAAGACACTATGAGCCTGCTTGCTTAGCTCCCTTTCTTTGGTAGGCTTGTTCTGAAGCTTGAAGACTGGGATTGATTTCTTTTGGTTAGGTTTTGCTTTAGGGCTTTGCTTAGATCTGATTAGATTCTGTGTTAGGGTTAGGATTAGAGAGTAGATGATTCTTTCTCAAGCATGTTTTGTTTGCCTGATGGCACTTCATTTCTTTTATTTGTTCATTGCTTGATAGCATGTTGTTTATTTTCAGTATGATTACTGTTATTTCATGACTGGCTTGAGGTCGAGATGAGCTTGTGGAGGCTGAAGCCCCACACACATTTCCTCCCTCACTTGCATTGCATGCATTTTACTGTTAAAGCTGATGCTTTTGTCTGTTTTGGTGTATCATTGACATGATCCCTTAGGACTCTCATTTCCTTTGATAAGGATTTGATGATAGACTTTTAGGTTGAAACCTATGCATGACAACATCTAGGAGTTCCCTGTTCAAACCTCAACCATAGGATGAATCCATGGCATGATAACAGTAGGACTTGATAGTCTCCCTCCTAGTTGGGCCTGTTCTCTTCTCATCTCAAAGCAGTTTAAGATACAGTAATCATGAATGATTTCTTTCGTACGCTACGAGCCTTAAGCCATCTGAGGAAGGATTGTGGGAGAGTTTCTTTTCCACAGTCTGGATGTTTAGTATGGTACCCTTTGGGTGACATGCGACGCATTCACTCTCAGGTCATAGTCTCTAGTGCGGTTGAGATCGCAAACACAATAAAAAAAACACTTCTGTTAGGAGATAGCCCGTAGTTTCCCGAACTACGTTTGCTCTGATCTTTCATACCAGATGAAAGTACGTAGGCATAGGATGCGATATCCTAGCGAGCAACCTTTCCCCCATAACCCGTAGTTAGCCGAACTACGTTGACTCTGATTTCTTGTTCCAAACGGGAATACGTAGGCATAAAGCGCGACGCTTTGCCGAGTCATTTTTCTTTTCTTTTTCAGCCAGCCTTGATAGGTAGATAGATTATAACCAACCCATCCAAGTAAACAAACAAGCGAGGATCCCGTCGAGTACGACGGACGTGAGGGGTGCTAATACCTTCCCCTTGCGTAACCGACTCCCGAACCCAGACAATGGTTGCGATGACCTTGTCTTACCCTTTTTCATCAGGTTTTTCCGAACGTTTCCTTTCCCGCTCTGAGGGATAAATAACGAAAGGTGGCGACTCTTCTGTCATGCCGGCACCTTATTTTCGCGCAAGCGACAAATACGTTCTCCTCTCTTTTATAGGTAGAATGCACCAGATTCCGATCTATGGACTTGAATGCTCATAAATATGTTGCCAAAACCTGTTTTAGAAAGAGATGGAATTGTTCGGTCATGCCTGATGAATTCTTTCCTATCTTATTTATCTTTGTCTGATATGGTTGTATTTCTGTCACTAACTCGCAGGGTGCTGTTCGATTCCAATGATGACTTTCCTTTTTGATTACGGCATGACCTAACATGTTTCTCTATCCAATTAATTTCTTCTTGAATGCCTGATTTAATGTTGCTTATTGTTAATGATTTGCTATTATAACTTTGTTGCCTGTTTGCTGCCAATTGACCGTCTTCCTTTTATGTATTTGTAGGTTCAACGACTTTGAGAGACAGACGGTATATTCCCTCTGAGTTTATTCGAACAACTTCTGTAGCTATGTCGAATCTGCTTATCTTGATGATGCCGCTATGAATGTTTTGGGTTCTTCCAAGCTTTAGTTGAGCTGATAATTGTTAGTGGTAGGTTGCTACCATTTGTGAATGCATCGGTCGACCAATGCTTTCAGGATTCCTCTGCTGTAAATGAGGAAGTATTCCCTTTTCCACCTCTGCTAATGCCTTGCTGACGATTCTGTTAAATTGGATGACTGCTTCTGGTAAGCTTTTAAGCAAATTGCGACATTGTCTGCGCGTTTTGATTACTGATCGCGTTATCTTGACCGGTTGGAGGGAGTTGCGGATGGTCGTGAGCTGGTTGCGCAGGAGAAAGGAAAAGAGTGATATCTCTGAAAGTGTCAAGTGATAGTGTGGTAAAGTATTGTAGTATGCTCTTGTTATTGAGTTGGAGAAAGGACCAACTCAGTTTTCACTTTATCATTTTACTGTCATGCAGGCCAGCATTGGAAACTGCTAACTTTCTGAAGCTTCTTCAGCATCTCCAGCAGCAGGTTTAGATCAGCTCAATAGATATTCCTCTTTGTATGTCGAAATGCTTATATGATAGAATTCTTAACAAACTTTAATTGCTGTCTTGACAAGTACGGTGGTGCAGGAAACCGGTGAGTAGCTCATGGCACGGAGCAGAGAGAAAGAACTTAAGCCGGTAATCTTCAAATCTTGTGGTCATTATAGTGTTACCTCAAATCTATAACTTGTTATAGCATTAACCACCAAGTCCATAATACAAACAACACTAACCGTGCTTGAGTTGCTCCTTGTATAATCCTCTCTGAATACTGTTGCTGATTTTGACAGTTTTCCGTGTTGCCGTGATCGGTTGATTCCTCTTCAGATACAGACCCACATAGAAAGAATGGAGTTCGATTGCGGGGATGTTCGGTTTCCACTGCTTTAGTGGTAAGTTGATAACGAAAAGCAGCACCATCTGCTCCACAATATGCAACCATGCCTATTATCGGTGACACTTGAACACTCCTAATGGCATAAGACGAATGTATAGAACCATGCAACCCTGGTTGTCTTTTTCCATTGTATATCATTCAAGTGACAGGGAGGTCGTTTGCATTCTTCGCCAAGCTAACAGTTTTCATTGCTCCATCCTCAAAGCACATAGTGATACAACTTGGCTTTGACAGCCAAACCAGACTATATATGATTCTCTGGGAAGGATTGAGGAGCCTCAGAGGACGAAATAGATTACTAAGGGACACGGATCCAGCGACGACACGGGTGTGATTTCTCTCTTACTTTCCTCTCCTCCATGTATGTCCTTTATGTTTCTAGCCAACCTTGTACGTTCCGTATGAATCTTTGTTGTATGAAGCTCCGATAATAGTTTTTACTTTCGTCTTGCTTGTATATAATGTGAGTGTAGAAATCAAGTCCGAAAAAATTTATGCGGTAATTCGGACCAGTGAACATCATTAGCTAAAGAGTTGTGCAGCAAATTGGTTGCTTGTTGATTCGTTTTTATAACCTTGCTTTATGGTTGCAGGCTGCTGGAATTGGTTTCTGAGAGCAAAACCGTAAATGTTGATGATGGCTGGTGCAAGCTGTCGGTATTTTGTTTACTCGTCACGAGAAGCTAAGGCTGTTGGCGGAATCCTGCTGTCATCGAGCCAAGTTGGTTTTCTAGAGGTTAATGGTCGCGGCTTTCACGATGAAGATGTTACCTCGATTGTCTGTACCATTATGTTACGCATAGTTTCAAAAAAACAGGATGAGCTGTGGTTTTGTTGTTTGGCATGTAATAGGGTTGTATTATCTATGCCCAGAACATAAGGCTCGGTGTTGAAGAAACATGTTGTAACTTGCTTATTTGAAACTTGTAATAAGCATGACATTGGCTTGTAATTGAGAAAGGTAGAACCTTCGAACAAATAGGAGCTTTGATCCTGTCATCAAAATAGAAATGGTTTTTGTTGAATTAAGGTTACATTAAATTTAAAAAAGAAGTTTAAGTGTTTTATTATTGAATAAAAGGTTGCTATTATAAAGGTTATTTTCAAAAAGTTTTATTAATGTGAATAAAATATAATAAAATGAGTTGATGAAATAAATGAAATATGAAATAAGTCAATAATAATAATAATAATAGAAAAAGTTAATTAATTAGAGGTTAAATCAAAAAGATTAATAATTATTAGATGCTGATTAAAAAGATTTAAATAGGGGTAGAAAGGTTAATGATGTAAATCAAAGGAATTGAAAGGTGGTTAGTCATAAACGAACACGCATTTGAAAATATAAAGCTAACACGTAACAAAATGCACAAGGAGGTGGGATCTTAAGGTCAAAAATTAGGGTGCAACAACTTATTCAACCCCCCTTCTAAGTATTTTCTCACCTTCAGTTGGCATCAGAGCTCCGGTTCTGTGTGTGCTACCACTTCACAGTGACAGAAAAAGATCCAGTGAGAAAACTTTGATATATATTTGGTTGTTATTATGGCTGAACCATCAACATCTAACAGTAACAACAAATATGAAGAAAGGGATAGAATCAGCACAAAACCCCTTATGTTTGATGGGGAGAAATTTAATTATTGGAAGGACAGAATAGAAAGTTTCTTCCTTGGTTATGATGCTGATTTATGGGACTTGGTCATAGATGGGTATGTTCATCCCACTGATGGGAATGGCAAGAAAGTAGATAAAAAATCTATGACTGAAGCCCAAAAGAAGGAGTTCAGAAATCACCACAAGGCTAGAACAATCTTGTTAAATGCAATATCTCATACTGAGTATGAGAAGATCACAAATAGAGAAACTGCATTTGACATGTTTGAGTCTTTGAAGATGACTCACGAAGGAAACCTTCAAGTTAAAGAGACCAAGGCTCTGGCGCTATACAGAAGTATGAAGCGTTCAAAATGGAAGAATCTGAGTCTATAGAAACTATGTTCTCTAGATTCCAGATCCTCACAGCTGGTCTAAAAGTGCTGGACAAAGGCTACTCAACTGCTGATCATGTGAAGAAGATCATCAGAAGCTTGCCCATCAGATGGAGACCAATGGTCACTGCTCTGAAGCTAGCTAAGGATTTGAACAAGATCACTTTGGAGGAGCTAATCAGCTCACTGAGGAGCCATGAAATTGAACTTGAGGAAGATGAGCCTCAAAAGAAAGGTAAGTCAATTGCCTTAAAATCTAACAAATCTTTGAAAGCTTTGCAGGTGTTAGAAGAAAGCTCTGAAGAATCTTCTTCTTCTGAAGAAGATGAACTGTCCTTACTGTCCAGAAGAATCAACAGACTCTGGAAGCACAAGCAGAGGAAGTTCAAGAACTTCAAAAAGCCAGATCAGCGCAAGGAGTCCTCTGGACCAAAAAGATCTGGAAAGAAGGAAGTTGTTTGCTTTGAATGCAAAAAACCTGGCCATTACAAGAACAAATGTCCAAAGCTTCTGAAGGAAAAACCAAAGAGGAAGTTTGACAAAAAGAAGAAGGTTCTAATGGCAACATGGGATGACTCTGATGAATCTGGATCCTCATCAGAATCTGAAGATGAATGAGCCAGCATGGCTCTGATGGCAGGTGTCGCTACTGCGAAAATCGGCGCCGGCTATGACAGAAGAGTCGCCACCGTGCGTTATTTATCCCAACGGAGGGAAAGGAAACGCTCGAAGTAAACCTACCGTAAAGACGGGAAAGGAATGGTCATCGCAACCAAATCCTGGATTCGGGAGTCGATTACGCATGGGGAAGGTATTCGCACCCCTCACGTCCTCCGTACTCGACGGGATCCACGCTTGTTTTCTAGTACGGATTGTTATTCTATCTACTCTAAAGGGTCAAGGGTTAAAAGAAAATACAATGACTCGGCAAAGTATCGCACTTTATGCCTACATATTCCCGTCTGGAACGAGAAATCAGAGTCAACGTAGTTCGCCTACCTACGGGAAAGGAGGGGAAGGTTGCTCGCTAGGATACGACATCCTATGCCTACGTACTTTCATACAGCATGAAAGATCAGAGCAAACGTAGTTCGGGCTACGGAAGACAAAGATTTGTCTGACTGTTGTTTATTACCTTCATAAAGGGTTTTTCTTGATTAAGGGTCCAAGCGGACAAAAACGACGCTTTGATGTTTGTTTTGAATCTTTTACGAAAGAAGTGTTTTTTAGTTTGTTTGCAATCTCTGACGCACTAGAGACTATGATTTGAGAGTGACTACGTCGCGTGTCACCCAAAGGGTACCACACTAAGCAGTCAGACTACTGGAAAGAAGCTCTCCAGCAACCCTTTCTCAAATAGCTTAAGGCTCGTAACGTACGACATCGATTAACCTCATTACTGTGTTTTTGAGTTGTTTTGAGATAAGAAGAGAAAGAAACTCTAAAAAGCCTAGGGTTGAAAAGGGAATAAAACTAACCTAATGTTGTCATGCATGGATAAGAATCCTAATGTCTGTCATATTTCTCTCTTGCATAGAGGGAAACAGAGATCCTAGGGGATAAACGGAAAAGAAACAGATGTATACAGTAAACAGTAAACATGCATGAGATGCAGCAGCACAAGCGAGGCAAGGGAGTCCCACTCAACCTCGAACTTGGGAAAACAATAGGCAAAGTGAACAGTATTCACTTCAAACCTTTTTGGGGGCAAGCTGTACAAGCCAACAATCAATACAGAAAAAGAAATAAGACCCAAAACCAGGTCTGACAGCAATACCAGCTCCTACAGTAAGCAGCTCAAACAGAAACAGCTCTGCCAGCTACAGTTGATTAACAACAAAAAAGTTGAAAATAACAGCTTCAAGCAAGACCCCATCTTCACTCTTTAATGATCCCCAAGCTTTAGATAAACTCTTGTCTCCAAAAATCTCAAAGCTCTAGCAAGCACTGAACCCCAACAAGTAGACAGCTTCAAACAACAGCCAAAACCCTAGCTTCAACAAATAATTATCTTTGACAGGCACAAGCTTCAACTTCACCAATCTTCAATGAAATTCATTCTTCAATAGGTTTCCATCTTCAATGCACTCACTCCAGAAGAGAATCAATTATCAGATTAAGTTGAAATGCTAAACAACTTATTGACAACCAAAGGAAGCCTATAAGCACTTAACATTGTAGGGGAAGGGTTCCCTCAAAGGTCTACTTCTAAAGTATGTCACTTATCCTTCCAAAGGAGGGATGTGAATACCCTAAAAGGACTTTTTGTCATAGGGAGGAATAGAAGCACAAGATGCTTTCTATGTTTGCAAGAAGAAATCAGTCTAATCTAAAGCTCTTCCTACATTTCCTATCTCCTAAGCCACCTTCAAGGGGAAGAATCTTCATGCTCCAAGCTCCATCCTTTGTCTCCAATCATCCCCAAGCTCTTCATAAGCCCCAACAAGCAAAGCCCAATCCCCAAGCCCAATTGAAATAACCCAAACCAAACAAACAAGCAAAATGCCCAAGAGGGAAAACACACAATCATCACTCAAATTGCAAAAAACAAGTAAAATAGTAATACTCATTAAAAAATCCTAGATTAATTTCCAAGGGAACCTAACCCTATACCCAATACCCCATATAAACCCCAAGGCCTAAATAAAACCCTAGGTCCCCAAACTATGCCCTAACCTACACCTAAGTGTTGTGAAACCCTAATTTTAATAGCTCTCTTATCCATCTCTCAAACTAACCTAAACTTTAGTCACAAAAATATGAAAAAATTCCTAAGGGTACATGCTTCCCTAATCTAATCAACCTCACAAGAATCAATCAAAAGTTATGCACCAATCTCTGATACTAAATTCAGAAAAATGAAGTATCAAACACATGTAAAATAAAAGCAATAAAAATTGTAAAATACACAAAAAATAATAAAATGCATGAAATAATATTTTTATTGTTTCATAATTTTCTAGAGGTCCTAAGGGAACTAGGAAAAAAAATCCCATCCTAAAATGGTTATTTTTCAAATTGTTATGAATTTCCCATCAACCTAAAATAAAATATGGAAATAGAAGAAAATAAAAGAAAATGACAATGATGCGTGACAAATAGCAATAATATGCAGTTCAAAATGAAGTTGGGCTCAGGAGGGGGTGTGGATATCAGGCGCGTGCTAAGCCCAAACCAATTCATAAAATAATAGTGGAAAAGGAAAGGAAAATGGAAAACGTGTGTGCTGAATAGCAAGCGAATCAAGTGTTAATTCTATTGGGCTTCCAAAGTGGGGGTGTGGGTAGCATTGGATCTACTAAGCCCAAAGCCAGCGTTTAATGAAACGCTGCGTATCACTCCCTTCTCAGACTCCTTCACAAACCATCCATCAATCTTGGCCGTTGGTTTCACACTTCAGTCAAAGTCTCCTCTACATCTAATGGTTAAAAGGTCATCTTCCCCAATTTGAATCTGGGAGGGAGAGTGAACCAGACGGTGGCCGGAGGTGGCACCACCGTCTTCCCAAAATGCTATCTCCATGAATACTCACCAAAACCTACACATGAATACATCATCTTGCTCGTTTTTTCTCCCTGAATCTAACCATGCCCTCCATTTGCATTGAAACATCCTTCATTTCAAAACACGATAAAGAACTCAGAATCTGCTCAAACCTCAACCTTCACCATTCTTAAAATTAACAATCCTAGGATCATCTACACCTCACCCTGAGTAAAACTAACCATTCAACTAAGCTTAAATCAACAAGAATCGCAAGAAATGATCCTCAACAGAAAATTGGTTCCACCTAAATTTGTCTCTAAACCTTGAATTTCCTTACCAGAAACCACCTAGCCATCATCTACAATGCATTTAAACACCTAAAACCTAGCAATTCTACATGGATCATGCCATAAGATGAAGTTTACCAACCTGTGAAATTTGGATGAACAGAAGGTGGAAAGCTTCGAATTATGCTTCAAGATCTTCCAGATTCCTTCAATGAATGATTATCAAGCTTCTGTATGCATCAGTTTGTGCTGAATCCTCTTGAATTGCCAAATTCGATTTGAGTTGCAAGCTTCAAACTCAAAGTTCTCTCTCTTGATTCTTCAGCAATCTTGGCCAGAAATCCCTCTGAATTCACTCAACAACTCAAGATAAAGCTATTGAATGCATGAATTTGCTTTGATAATGCTCCAATTGGTATAACCGATTTTAATTTGCAAAGTGAAAACTCAAAGTTCTATCTCTCAAATCTCTCTCAATATTCACCAACCAACTAACTGAATCAGTTATAATCCTTATATAGAACATGTAGGAATCATCTAGAAGGCCCTGTAATGATCTATGCGAGATATTGAAATTCTCATGCACTTGAAATTACCATGATAAGTTCATCCATGACAGTCATGATTCAGCTTGCTTCAACACCTGATTTTGATCCAAATTCTCCTCTAATGACATATTGAATGGATTGGTAAGGGCTAAGGCCTTGGTTATGATCTAAAAAATGGTTTTGCATATGTTACTTATGATGTAAGAAAGCATTTTCCAAAGCAACTCATAAAACCATGGCTCATCTCAAAATTGTGGCATTTCCAATGTGTTTGAAATCCAATTTCCATTCAAAATGACTACCCATATGCCATGTGTATGCCTCATATCTCAAAAAATCCCAATTTTCCTCTTTTGAATCATTTGAAAAATCTCCCTTTTTAGGCCATTTTGGGCAACTTTGTGATACAAGCCATTCCAATCACCCATGACTTCTTATCTGACCTAAAAACATCATTTTAAGCACATCTCATGTCGAACACTTTTCCATTTGAGGAGTGGAAGATAGAGATTTTGACCTATGTTGAAAAATGACCTATAATTCAACTTTCCCAAAATACCCCTGGATTGCCAAGATCATAACTTGAGTTCCACAAATCTTCTTGAGGACTTATAGTACTCAAATTAAAGCTAAGATCAAGCCCTACAATTCTTATCTTGGCCAAGAATTCATTTGAAAACTCCTTGATGGGAAAAAGTTGCTTGGAAGTCAAGTGACTTTCACAGATAAATTTCAATGTCCTCTAGTGACCCATAACTTGCAAGAACCATAACTTGAGTTCCACAAATCTTCTTGAAGACTTCTAGTACTCAAATTAAAGATATTGAGAAGCTCTACAAGCTTCATGTTGGCCAATAATACATTTGAAACTTGAATTTTTACTTATGTGGCTTGGAAGTCCAGTGCTATACAGGGGATTTTACCCTAGGAACCCTGTATCAAACACCTCTAACCACTCTTGATTATCTTGAACTTGATCTTGACTCATCCATACACATGCTTTAACATGTCAATCCCTGACTTCCATGACCTAGAGCTAGGTCTTGATGCCCTTTCTTTGCTCTCCTTGACCTATGGTTACCCAGATGAAACCCTACTTGTACACACCTCAACTATGGTTCTTGAACTTGATACCATGACTTGTCTAGGCCTCAATAGGGCTCCCTAGGCCTCCTATGGGATCCATACACACCTCAAATTCATAATTCCATGTTGATGATCTTCAATATATCTCAATTTAGGAGAGAAATCCACCTGTTGACACTCAAATCTCTCCAAAGCTTCAACCCATTCCTTGATGACTTGGATGTTCTTCAGCTTGAATAAAGCCCCTTAATGTGCTTCCTTAGATAAGAATGACACTTGATCCCTTGTTAGATGACTGGCTATGTTATGATATGTAAATGATGAGACTATGTACATAATGTGACTATGCAAATGATAATGCAATTAAAACATAAACCAGGTGAAATAGGTTGAGAAAATTTTAGGGTGCAACAGCTGCCCCTATTCAAACGGATTGGACCCGACTGGGTGAAGAGCAGACGGCCTTCAAACAATCGAGGTACGAGACGGTTGAATACCAAGAACCTGGAAATTTGCCAACCGCAGAAACAAACTGCACAAACTGCTTGGATAACAACATCCGCTAACTGAATCTGATTGTTACGGCAACAAACTGATCAATTATCTGATATCAAAACTCTGATTTCAACGTCAACCGCCTGTGTAACACCCCAGGCCTTGAACTCTCTCTTGTCGAAACCTCTCGCCTTTTGTCCATGTTAAAACTCCGCCGTCTGTTAATAAGGAGACAATAAATTAGCGACCGTGTTGGGGATCATTTTCATCAACCCGAAAAAGACTCTATCATTGCGGGGATGGAACTTTGTCCACGTTAAGACTCTACATTCCGTCAACACAGAAAAATCCCGACGACTTCGCTGGGGAAACATTTCTTTTTAATCACAGGGAACTCATCTCCCTATCCCTACAGGCACATTCATCCGTCTAAACACAGGAAACCCCATTCGTCTACTTCATACGAGAAAAGTCATCTGCCTAATTACAAGAAACTCCATCCGCCTGCTTCATACGGGAAAAGGCCGTCTGCCTGAACACAGGAAAGTTCATCCGCCTGCTCCATACGGGAAAATTATCTGAATACCGTTTCTCTGCCTACCTCTGCAGTAGCTACCTCCGTTGGTCCCAACCCACAAACGAATTTGAGGAGGGCTCTAATGGGGATAGTAACACGAGGAAATCACGGCGACTTCCTTGGGGAAAATACTTTTGTCAAATATCGGAACACAACTCACATACTCTGTCTATCATGGGAGAATCATCTATCTGGATACCGGAAAGTTCACCGGCCTGCTTCATACGGGAAGCTCCATCTGCCTAATTCATACAGGAAAAGGTTCATCCGCCTGCTTCATACGGGAAACCACATCTACCTGATTCTTATAGGAAAGTTCATTCGCCTGCTTCATACAGGAAAAGTCATCTGCCTGATCACAGGAAAATCCATCTGCCTGCTTCATACAGGAAAACACATCTACCTGATTCTTATAGGAAAGTTCATCCGCCTGCTTCATACGGGAAAACACATCTACCTGATTCTTATAGGAAAGTTCATCCGCCTGCTTCATACGGGAAAACACATCTACCTGATTCTTATAGGAAAGTTCATCCGCCTGCTTCATACGGGAAAACTGACTCGGATATAGCCTCTTTGCCTATTCTTTGCAGTAGTTAACTTCACTGGGGATATTCTGAAAATAACTGCCCGACACCCGTTTCGACAAGTGACCACTTCTGAAATTTTGATTTATGAAACCCTGTAATGCTGCCGCGACAGCAAACCTGGAAGAAAAACACTCCGCTGGCCGGATAAGAGAAACTTCAACCAGTAACTCTGTGGGGAATGATAACAAGAACTGTATCATCATATGTCTCACGGCGAGACCTCGATCATCTGGTAACAGATCTGCACTGTAACTTCATACTCCTGCTGAGAAACACACCTGAAAGCAAAAGGTTAACCAACTCGATTTATGTTTCAAAATGCGTATGTCTGACAATGGAGTAATGCTCCATACGGCATGGAAATGCTACGCGTTTCTTGGGTAGATGCAAATATGATAATACATGCAAATGCAAATGCAGGTTCAAGCTGCTGGGGAAGGCTCTAACAAGCTTGCTTCATCAACACGACTGTTGAGGACAAATACCACCCGGTTGGGGATGAACGGGTATCACAATGTATTCCGGCAAAGTAAATGCCGGAAATACAACCAACTTTGCCGAGGAGAGATTACCCGATCGATTTCCACTGGGAGGAAAGAACAACACCTGCTGGGAAAAGTAACTCAGCTGGGGAAGAAACGACCCTTCTGGGAGACAAATGTCTGGGTACAGTTTACAAACTCGGAGCTAACACTCCGCTGGGGATAATCATCCGGACAAAGGCATGACAACCTGTGGGGAGAAAGAAAACCATCCTCGGCGGGGGATAATCCTTCTGAACCTACTACCTTGGTTATGCGCCGCGGAAATCCTCCCCGCTGGGGATTGAACGTGCACATACTCAGCTCTCTAGGGAATATAACCTTTGCATGGGATACTGATTTTGACTTGCTGGGGATGTCCTGTGGACAACTTCCCCGAGGACACTCTTCTGGGGAAAATATTCCTTCCTTCGGTAAGGGATAACATCATCTCAACCTCTGAGGATGAAGTGAGACCTGCTGGGAAATAAAGTCAAGTCCTTCATCCAGGGCCTCTGGCTAGGGCCACAACTTTCTGATTGTCCGCTTCAAGGGCGAGAACCCTGCAAAACACAAACGAGACAAAACAAATCTATACAACCAAATCTATCCGGATTAGTATCCGTGATGTTCCTTCAGTCAATTCGAAGTTTTAGCAATTATTGGCAAGGGCCAGCAAGATTATGCAAGTGCAAGTTCATCAAAACATCGGCGTTTTCCACATACAAAACAGTAAAGCACAAACATCAAATACTGAATAACATGTTTTATTGATTGAGCCTGTAAATAGGCGAAGCTTTGTACATCAGATGCAACTCCTGAAAAGAGGAAGTTACGCACACACACATACATATATGCACACAAAACAATATTTGTATACGTGTCGGCAACGTGGTGCAGACAAACATCATGAGCTGATCCTCCTATGACTCGCCTGACTCTGGCGCGTTCCCGGTATTCAATTTTCGGAAGAGATTGTGTTGGATAAACGGACCCTCAGGTACTCCCAAACCACTAAGCAATGCTGTATCAGACCTGGACTCGTCATTTGCTTTTTCAATCCCTAACTTTTGCGTGAATCGCCCTTTGCGGGTTTTCAATTCACCGGGATACCCTTTTTTGCCGAAGTCGCCTTTTTCGGGTTTTCGACTTCGCGGTTGTACATCTTTTCAATTTTATCCCTAACTTTTGCCCGAACCTTTTACTCATTTTTTTTACGGTTCGCCAGGATGCCCCATTTTTGCCTGGACTCTCTTTTTACTGTCCAGCGGGTCACTTTCAAGCAAAGTATTTTTTAACTACGTCCGAATTCACAGGCGACGTAAAGTCTTCACCATCCATGGTAGATAGTAGCAAGGCTCCTCCAGAGAAGACTTTTCTGACAACGTAGGGACCTTCGTAATTAGGGGTCCACTTGCCCCTGTGATCTGTTTGTGGCGGGAGAATCCTCTTCAGCACAAGGTCGCCCGTCTGAAAGTTTTGTGGACATATCTTCTTATCGTAAGCTTTCTTCATCCGGCTTTGATACAACCGACCGTAGGCTAGAGAAGCTAGCCTCTTCTTATCCATTAAACTGAGCTGATTCAGTCTATCCTTAACCCCTCCGCCTCGTCAAGTTGGACATCTCGTAAAACCCTCAAGGAAGGAATCTCAACCTCCAACGTTAACACTGCCTCCATTCCGTATACCAATGAAAAAGGGGTTGCCCCGGTTGATGTGCGTACCGTCGTACGATAACCGTGTAAAGCGAAAGGTAGCATCTCGTGCCAGTCCTTATACGTCACAACCATCTTCTGGACAATCTTCTTTATGTTCTTATTGGCCGCTTCAACAGCGCCATTCATCTTGGGCCAGTAAGGAGAAGAGTTGTGATGTTCAATCTTAAAATTTTGACACAACTCTTTCATCATTTTGTTATTCAAATTCAAACCGTTGTCGGTGATAATATGCTCAGGGATTCCATATCTGCAGATAATATCTCGTTTGATAAATCTGGCGACCACTTGTTTGGTGACATTGGCATATGATGTTGCTTCCACCCATTTGGTGAAGTAATCAATTGCCACCAAGATGAACCGGTGTCCGTTGGATGCCGTAGGCTCAATCTTCCCGATCATATCAATTCCCCACATTGAGAACGGCCACAGTGATGAAATCATATTCAGAGGACTTGGAGGTACATGGACTTTGTCCGCATAAACTTGGCATTTATGACACCTCTTTGCAAACTTGAAACAGTCTGTTTCCATAGTTAGCCAGTAATAACCTGCCCGCAACAGCTTTCTCGTCATAGCATGCCCACCAGCATGTGTACCAAATGTACCCTCATGTATCTCTTCCATGAGCAACTTCGCTTCTTTCTCATCTACACAGCGTAGCAACACCAAGTCGTGGTTTCTTTTGTATAGGACACCGTCAGGATTCAGATAGAAATTGCCAGCCAATCTCCTGAGAGTCTTCTGATCTCGACTGGATGCCCCAGCCGGATACTCCTTGTTCTTCAGGAAATTCTGGATGTCAAAGTACCAGGGTTTACCATCAGGAGCCTCGTCGATGGCAAATATGAATGCAGGCCTATCGAGTCGAGAGATGACAATCCGGGGAGCCTCGTTCCAGAAGTTAACTTTATACATTGAAGACAATGTCGCCAGGGCGTCAGCCATTTGATTTTCTGCTCGCGGCACATGATGCAATTCCACCTTGTCAAAGAAAGGCAACAATCTCCTTGCATAATTCATATATGGTATCAAATTGGGCTGACGTGTCTTCCATTCTCCTTTAATCTGATTCACCACTAGAGCCGAGTCTCCGTATACATCCAGATGCTTGATTCGCAAATCAATAGCTTCTTCCAGACCCATGATGCAAGCCTCATATTCAGCCTCATTATTGGTAACGGGAAAAGTCAATCGGGTAGTAAAGGGGATGTGCGACCCCTGAGGAGTAGTAATAATTGCACCTATTCCGCTACCATAGGAATTTACAGCTTCGTCAAATATCAACTGCCACTTGGAACCCAACTCTGGTCCTTCGTCCGGCAACAGTTCTTCACAATCTTTCATCTTCAGGTACATGATATCCTCGTCAGGAAAATCAAACCTCATCGATTGGTAGTCCTCAACAGGCCGCCCCGCAAGGTACTCCGACAGAACGCTACCTTTAATAGCCTTTTGCGAGACATACTGAATATCATATTCGGTTAATATCATCTACCATCGGGCAATTCTTCCGGAGAGTGCTTGCTTTTCAAACACGTATTTGATTGGATCCATCTTTGAAATTAGCATGGTTGTATAATTCAGCATGTATTGCCTCAAACGTTTGGCGGCCCAGGCTAGCGCGCAACACGTTTTCTCGAGCATTGAGTATCTAGACTCACAGTCAATAAACTTCTTACTCAAATAGTAGATCACATGCTCTTTACGCCCGGTCTCGCCGTGTTGACCGAGAATACAACCCATACTTTCCTCAAGAACCGTCAAATACATAATCAAAGGTCTCCCGGCCACTGGGGGTATCAAAACAGGAGGCTCCTGCAAGTATTCTTTTATCTTGTCGAACGCCTTTTGACAATTTTCATTCCAGGTCAATACCTGATCCTTTTTCAACAACTTGAATAGCGGTTCGCATGTCGCAGTTAAGTGAGATATGAACCGAGCGATGTAGTTCAACCTCCCTAAAAACCCACACACTTCTTTTTCTGTTTTAGGCGTCGGCATTTCTTGTATTGCTTTTATTTTTGCAGGATCCACCTCTATTCCTTTTTCGCTCACGATAAACCCTAGTAGTTTACCCGATCTCACCCCGAAGGTGCACTTGTTAGGGTTCAGTCTCAACCTGAACTTCCTAAGTCTTTTGAACAGTTTCAGCAGATTAACCAAATGCTCCTCCTCTGTCTGGGATTTGGCAATCATATCATCAACCTAAATCTCGACCTCTTTATGCATCATATCATGAAAGAGGGTCGTCATAGCACGTTGATATGTTGCCCCAGCGTTCTTCAATCCGAAGGGCATCACTTTGTAACAAAATGTTCCCCAAGGAGTAATGAAGGTAGTCTTCTCCATGTCTTCTGGCACCATTTTGATCTGATTATAGCCTGAGAAGCCGCCCATGAAGGAGAATACGGAGAACTGAGCAGTATTATCGACCAGCACATCGATGTGAGGAAGTGGAAAGTCGTCTTTCGGGCTCGCTTTGTTCAAATCACGGTAGTCTACACACATTCGCACTTTACCGTCTTTCTTTGGCACTGGAACAATATTAGCGACCCATGAGGGATATTTTGTAACAGCTAGGAAACCAGCATCCCACTGTTTTTGAACTTCCTCCTTGATCTTCACAGCCATATCTGGTCTAGTTCTTCGGAGTTTTTGCTTAATAGGCGGACATTCCTCTCGCAGTGGCAGACGGTGAACAACCATATCCGTATCCAACCCAGGCATATCCTCGTACGACCAAGCAAATATATCACTGTACTCTTTGAGCATCTCAACCAACCTTTGCTTGATGTCGCTCTGCAGTGCAGCCCCTATACGGATGTTTCTCACAACCTCTTCTGACCCCAAATTGATAATCTCAATGACTTCCTCATGAGGCAGAATGATTCTTTCTTCTTGTTTCAATAACCAGGTCAACTCTTCTGGTACGTCGCCATCTTCAACAATCTCTTTCTCAACCTGAAATACCGGGTGCTCGAAGTCGAAGTGAGTCATAGGCGGTTCATAGATATCATCTGAAATAGTAATCCTGCAAAGGAAATGGTTAAATGCTTCAAAACGCAGATAAAGCAAATAACCACATTGCCATTTTATTGTAAAACACAAAAACGGAAAAACAGGGATCACAATATTTGTATATGAAAAACGCCTTTATTTCATGATTAAATAATGTAATGTACATAACCAAATGGCCCTAAGCAAAATCACTATGCCCCGGGTAGGACACATGATTATTTAAAAATTAAGAAAACAAATCATTACTGTTTAGTTGTCACAGGAACAGTTTCCCGGATAGACCAATTGCACAGACTTTGTCCTGGCACGCTTGGCTTGATCCACGCGTCCATATCACAGTCGCTGTCTCCTTCTTCAGAATCGGAAACAGCATTGATGGTCTCGAAGCTCACCCCGCTTGGCGTAATCGTGACTGGTCCCTTGAACCTGGGCGCTCCTGAAGAGGATGTTGACGACGAAGGATGATACCCTAGCCCGAACTTGTCATTCTTCACGGGAATCTCCAGCCCTTGGTTTTTCCTGCCTGCACTAGAGCCCCCAGCCCTTGGTTTTTCCTGCCTGCACTAGAGCCTGAGCCTCTTTGTAGGATGACACTGCCACATCTGATATTTTGTTGGAACCCTGAGCTTTGTCTTTAATTCACAACCCCTCGAAGGCTTGACAAGGTGTTTCGTGTATTTCGCCGTCGACCTCGACATATTTGAACGAAGACAAATGGCTAACCAAAATATCTTCCTCTCCACAAACAGTGACGACACTATCCCCAACCATATACTTCAACTTTTGGTGCAACGTGGATGTGACTGCCCCGACAGCATGAGTCCATGGGCGCCCAAGAAGGCAACTATACACTGGCTAGATGTCCATTATATAGAATTCAGTTTCAAATATTTCAGGCCCCACCTGCAACGGTAATGTTATTGATCCGAAAACCGACCTCCTTGTTCCATCGAACACCCTCACCACTAAATCACTGGGCGTGCAGATAATCCCCCTGATATCCAACTTCATCATGGCTTTCTTCGGTAGCACATTCAGGGAAGATCCAGTGTCTACTAAAACATGGGACATGATTGTGCCCCGGCATTCTACTGACACATGCAATGCCATATTGTGCTCTCGCCCTCTCGGAGTTAAATCAAAGTCTGTGAAGCCCAAACTGTGCCCCGCATTGACATGCGCCATCACCCCTTCTAACTGATTAACAGAAACTTCTTGAGGAACGAATGACGTGTCTAGAATCTTCAGTAAAGCGTTCCGATGGGCCTCGGAACATAACGGCAATGATAGGATGAAAATTTTTGACGGCGTTTGCTGGAGGTGCTCAACAATTTTGTAATCACTTTTACGAATGAGCCTCATAAACTCCTCCACATCCTTAAGTGACGTTTCCGTTTCATTCGACTGAGAAGGACCACCCTCAGTTACCTTGGCTTTACCCTTGGCTAATCTTTCTGCCTCTACCTCAGGTGACGTGAAGATTCTTCCGCTTTTGGTCATACCCCCTGTTCCGACAACATTATCTACAACCCCAGCTGGTTGTCCATTGACTTCAATTTTCTCACTGTCGCAATATACCTCCAATCCATAAGTCCACGACACTGCTTTAGTACTCTCAAAAGGAACTGGTCCTGCTTTGGTAATTGTGATCGTCGGCCGCCTGGCGGGCGCCGTTATCGTTATTGTTTTCCTCGAAATTGTCAGCGTCGCAACATCGTTCAGCTCATCACACAACGCCTCTATAGGCTTTTCAACCGCGGTTCGATCAAATTGCAAGGTACCTTCATCCATCATAGCTTGAATGCCCTGCTTCAACTCATTACAACCCTCTGGCTGGGTCCAACAATCCAAGCAAAATTCACACAACCCGGGAATACACCCCCTTTTAACAACGTGCCTTTAATCTCACCCAACGGTGTCTTCAGCTCATTGACATCCATCACTAGATTCAAATTTTCTTCTGTCAAGATGGCGTTTGCCCCATGATTGGGCATAGGCTGTTGTACGATATTTGGACCCACCTGTCCAAAGTTAATGGCTTTGCTATCCAATAAATCCTGAACTTTGTGTTTAAATGCCTGACAAGATTCTACATCATGCCCGGGCGCCCCGGAATGGAATTCGCAATGCTTGTTGGCGTCATACCCATAAGGGAGTACCGCCCCTGTAGGTGGTGCCAAAGTCCTCTTTTCAACCAAGTTCAACCCTAGCAGGGTCGGGAGGAGTTCTGCATACGTGGAAGGAGGTGCGTCGAACACTCTTTTCGGTCTCGCATTCTGTACCCTTCTCTGACCAGGATTCTGTCCTTGCTGTTGCTGTGGTTGTTGTTGTTGTTGCTGAGGCTGCCCTTGTTCAGGAAAAGGGATAGTGACACTAGCTATTTGTTGCGGCTGAACATACTGATTTCTTCCTCTGCCCCTGCCCCTGCCACCAAACACGGCACTAGTATCACCCTGTCGTCTACCACCAAATGCTTTTCTGGCACCTCCTGCTGAAGTAGACTCACCTGCTTGGAACCTTCCAACTTTAATCCCGTTCTCGATCATCTCCCCCATAAGAATCAAATCTGAGAAACTGCTCAATGACACACTAAATAATTTTTCGTAGAACACCCCCGTAAATGTCCCAATGAACATGTCATTCATCTCCCTTTCAATTAAAGGAGGATGCACCCTCGCTGCCATATCGCGCCACCTTTGCGCATACTCTTTAAAACTTTCACTGTTCTTCTATGACAAACCCTGCAATTGGACCCGGTTTGGCGCCAGATCGCTGTTATATTTGTAACGTGTCACGAAAGCATCAGCCAACTGCTTCCAGGTTTTGATCTGCGTGGGCTCCAGCCCCATATACCATTCAAGTGAAGGTCCTGGCAAGATATCCTGAAAGAAATGCATGAGCATCCTTTCATCATCTGAATATGCGGACATCCTCCTGTAATAAGAGCGGACATGGACCTTAGGGCAGGTATCCCCTTTGTACTTGTCAAAAGTGGGAGCCTTGAATTTCAACGGCACCCTCAGCCCTGGTACCAAGCCCATTGTAGTCATATCCAAACCGGTGGAGTTCTGATTCACTACCCCCTTCATCTGTTCTTCAAGCATTCTAATCCTCTGCACAGGATCAACAGGTCCTTCAAATCCCACACCTCTTCCAGAAAAGGCGTCCTCCTGGCGGTCTTCACCCCAATTCACATTTTCATTTCCATACCCGTCGTAACCAGTGCTGCGACCAAACCCTTGCTAATTGATCATGGGACCTCGTCCCCCGTTACCGAAACCCTGGTCGACCCTAACAGGTCCAAACCCAGTGTTGACAGGGATCACCCCGGCACCACTCATGTTACCAAATCCACCATACCCCTGGTTAGCGTTACCAAAACTGTCGTAACCGAAACCCTGAGTGTTGAAGCCGAATTTCCCGTCCTGATTGACGTAATCACATCCTTGATCATTGTAGCCGAAACCATGGTTGCCGAAACCATTACCGCCATTGTTGTTACCACCGCCTTGGTTGGCGTCCCCAAATCCAACATTGTTAACAACAGTCTCATTTCCATTCCCTGCGTTGCCATTGCCAGCGCCAGCACCATCGTTTACAACCACAACAGGTGGGGTCACTACAGGTGGAACCACAGGCGTAGGGGGCCTATCCTCCGGAATAGTTTCAACATGTGCATAATTGTGGTCATTGTTGCCATTCCCATTGGTCTGCGTCAGCATCGGCTGTACCAAAGTCTGGAGGCTCTCCTGGCCCTTAGTAATGTTCTCCATTGCTTGCATGAACAAATTCAGCTTCTCTCGGATTTCCTGCATCTCCACTTGGACTTGATCCATGATTCTCTTGCAGTTGTTTCGGGTTGAGTAGCGGTGGACTCTTTGTTCGTCAATCCTGGAAAACCTGTGGGATGCAGGAAATGAGATACAAATTCAACAAGTAACTAGCAATGCAAAATGGATATGCAGATGCAATATGTGTCTGTGCGTTAGGGAGATCAACCCCTGATTCTAGTGCCAAAGTGCTAGTGCAGTGACAGTGATAGCAATAAGAAGCTCGAAATCCAATCATAGAAAACATCTCATATATTGCGGAAAAGCCCATCAGGTCAGGAATACAATATTACTGAGTGTACAAAAGGAAGGCATGACCTCAACCAACAATCCTGGTGATGGCCAGCACAATGCAAATAAAGCATACACATCAATATATGAGATAATCAAGTGCGACCATATGCCTGGTACTCCTCTAATAATCTCTTAGTCTTTGGATGATTCGGCTGAGAAAGCAACCCTTTGACGAGTGAGTCTCTTTGCCTGATAACACGCTGGAGATCACCAATGGATTCCTCCCAAACACCTTCCCAAAAGCAATCTTTTAGCTTCCGCTTCTGGGACACAGACTCTTTCTTGTGCTTGATGACTTTGTTCAAGGCATTCTGGACATCATACCTCTGCGTAACCTCTTCTTCTAACCTCTTCTGGATATCTTTCAACTGACCTTCCAGCTCGGAGATCTGCAGCTTCAATTTGTCTTCTCTTTCCTTATTGCCGGTCAGCGTGGCGTTCCAGGTTTTATTGAATGCAGAGATCTCCCAGTAGGCTATATCAAGTGCTTTCTTCTTAGACTCCAGCATATCATGAGAGCTCTTGAAATCTATCCCCAATCGCTCACGCTTCTTTCGTTGCTCAGTCAGTTCTGTGCCTAGTTGATTCACCAGCTTCGTTTGCTGCTCGAAGGAATATACGACCTCATTCCTTTCGCTCCTGAGTTGCATTAGCTCTTCTTCCAGCTTCTCGTTGGCTTTCATCAGCCCTTCTTTCGCCTTCACAACCTGCTCGTATCTCTCAATAGACACAGTAGTTGGCTTCTCAATCACGGGGGAAGCAGGAGGTAATACTGCAGGAAACGACATCCGCACCTGCTTTGTTCTATCTTGGATCCAGACTTTGTACGGGGCATAGGCTTGACAATCATTCTTACCCAACAATGCCTTACCCCTCTTGTTGATGTTTCTCCAAGCATGCTGAAGATTGGACAATAGTTCTCCCTTCAAATCACCTGTAAAGTACAGAGATTCCTGCACTTCCTCCTCTTTTGGCGGGTTTTTCAACGCATACCTGAATTGCTAGATCAACAATGAAGGGTTGTAGTTAATGCACCCTTTCCTCCCAATCAGAGGAACGTTATGATATCCGGCGCAGCTGCAGATGATCACAGATCCCAGTAGATCTTTATTAAACCAGACAACGTCTTCTGAAGAAAGTCCCATCAGATGCTCAGACCAATCCACTGTATCTGCAGACTCCGCGAAGATACCCTTCTTGGGCAGATGACTCTCAAACCACATATACAGCAAAGGCCCACAACAAGAGACGTTCTTGCCCCTCCTGTTCTCGTTCTTATAATGCAATGAGTGATAAAAATCTCCAATCAAAGTGGGCACAGGATTGCCTGAAGCAAATATATAGAACGCATCCAGATCAACGAAGTCAGGCAGGTTCGGGAACAGTACAATGCCATAGATACACAGAGCAAGAATAACATTAAACACAGTCCAATATCCACTCTTGGCATACTCTTGTGCTTTCCCAACCAAGAACTTGAGAGAAAAACCAGACACTCCATTCCACGAGGTTAACAGCAACTCTGAGGAGTCTAAATGCAAGGCAACAGCCAAATCTTCCAGTTTGGGCTCAACATCCATATGAATGAAAGGTACCCGGTTCAGAATGGTCAACTCTAAGATCTCAGCATATTCCTCCATGGTCGGAGTGTCGCTACTGCGAAAATCGGCGCCGGCTGAACAGAAGAGTCGCCACCGTGCGTTATTTATCCCACGGGAGGGAAAGGAAACGCTCAGAGTAAACCTCGCACAACACGGGAAAGGTATGGTCGTCGCAACCAAAACCTGGATTCGGGAGTCGGTTACGCAAGGGGAAGGTATTAGCACCCCTCACGTCCGTCGTACTCGACGGGATCCACGCTTGTTTTCGGGTATGGATTGTTATTCTATCTACTCTAAAGGGTTAAGGGTTACAAAGAAAAGAGAATGAAAATAAAATGACTCGGCAAAGTATCGCACTTTATGCCTACGGATTCCCGCCTGGAACGAGAAATCAGAGTCAACGTAGTTCGCCTACCTACGGGAAAGGAGGGGAAGGTTGCTCGCTAGGATATCGCATCCTATGCCTACGTACTTTCATACAGCATGAAAGATCAGAGCAAACGTAGTTCGGGCCACGTACGACACAAGTCTGTCTTGGTTGATTTTATTCCTTCTGAAAAAGGTTTTCCTGATTAAAAGTCCACGGCGGACAAAATGACTCTTTTGATTGGTTCACATTCTTTTACGGAAGAAGTGTCTTTTATTGTGTTTGAAATCTTTATGTGTTTTTCTGTTTGTTTTGAGAAAGAAAGAGACAGAACCCTAACCTACGGTTGCGAAGGGAAACAAACTAACCTAATGTTATCATGCATGGGTTAAGACCTAGTGTCTATCATGCTCCTCTCCTGCACAGAGAGAAACAGAGATCCTACGGGATAGGCAGAAACAGAAACAATATCAGATCTATATACAGTAAAACAGTAAAATGCATGGATGCAACAGTACAAGCGAGGCAAGGGAGTCCCACTCAACCTCGAACCTGGAAAACAATAGGCGAAAGTGAACATGCTTCACTTTCAACCCAACAGGGTAAACAGCACACAATACAGTCCAGAAAACCAATCAATACATCAGTAATGAAATACAACAGCAAAAGAAACAGCATCAACAGCTCTGAATCAACATCTGGCTTCAAGTAATCTCCAATCATTTATGAGCTTCAACAAAGCATCAATCTCCATCTTCATGGCCTTCAGGAAAGGGCTTTGATCATCAGTCTCCTATAAGCAATGGCTTTTCTTCAAGTCTCCAATCTTCAGGGATGAACATCAGTCAACAAGAGGAGATAAATGTTAAACAGTAAACTGCCTACCAAGGGTGGCACATTAACTGTTAACATTATGCAGACAGGTTTCTCTCAAAAGTTCTATCTTCCAAATACTTTCACTGATCCTTCCAAAGGAAGGAGGTGAATATTTGAAAGAGACTTTGAATCATAGAGAAAGGATAGAGGCAAACAAAGCCATCTATGTTTGAGAAGCAAGCTTTCTAATCTAGAGCTCTGCCTAGCTCCTAAACCCTAGTCTCCTCAGCAGCTGCTAGCAAGAACCTCCTCCTCAACTCTGACAGTTGATCTTCAATCTCTGGATCTCCAATGGTCTTCATCTCCTCAAATCTTCAGCTCTCCCAAGTCCCCAGACAATCCCAATACCCTCACAAGCAAGCAATAATCCCCAGAGGGCACACCACACCAGTCAATCAGATACAACAGCATATTAATAGCAGTAGGGGAATCCTGACTTTTCCTAAGGGATCTAATAACTACCCATAGCCCCTATAGTCCCATAACTAAACTAGTCAAACCCTAAGTCCTAAGGGAAAAGAATCAAATCTCCTAAGTCATCACCTAAAACCCTAGTTTTATCCATGTTATTCACATTTACACTAAGCACCTAAAATTAACTTCTAAAAATGGGAACTAAACTGAATCCACAAGTTCAATGTCTAACCTAAACAACCTAAAAAGAATGGATGAAAAATATGAAAGTATCTAATAGAACAAAAATTAACAAAATCATGTATGAAATGAAACCATTTAAAATGTTATATATTTAGAAAATATGGGAAAAATATCAAATAAAAAATAAAATGCCATTTTTATTTTTTATAATTTTCTAGACATCTTAAGGAAAAATATGCAAAAAGAATGAATTAAAAATGATGATTTTTCTATTTGTTATGAATTTTTTAAAATGAATGAAAAAATGAAAAGAAAATAATAAAGAAAATAGAAAGAAATAGCCAGGGGGTGAGAATAGCAAGATATCCCAGTTCAGCGCATTGGGCTTATTAAATTGGGGGGTGCGAATAGCTGTCTGAGCCCAATCCCCCCAATTAATGAAACGCTGCGTTTCAATTTTGAATTCTCCCACCAAAACTCAGATCAAACGTGGGCCGTTCGATTCCTGGTCAGGTCAATCCTCTCCTCCAGATCCAAGGGCCTGTGAGTCGTCTTCTTCCTCCCTCCGTTTAGGGTTTCAGGCATGAACTCCATGCACGAAAATTCCCTCCAATCGTTCTCCATGCTTTCTTGATGAAAATTAAAAATTCCAAGCCCTAAAATACTCTATAAAACCCAAGGAATCCATGTCTAATCCTAGTTTTCACTAACTCTCGTTGTAAACTCCAAACAGAGGGCACGAAACTCAGGGTACACCATGCTTGCCTGTTGTCAATTTTGCCAGAACTCCAACCTGATGATCCACAGATCATCTACATACTTCCCTCATTATTCTATGCATCATTATATCAATTATGGTCCAGTACACAGCTTATTCTTGAAGCTAACAGAAATGGCAACCTGTCATGGATCTCCACGAAGCTATCCCTAAACTTCAAGAATCAATCCCCTAGGGTTTCTAACCAATATTACCCTAACCACATGATCTCTACCAGCCAGAATAGTGAGATTCGAAGAAGTTTACATACCTTGCACTTGATGATGGTGATGGTAGCTAGACCTCAATTCAACCTTTGATACTTGCTGAAAATGATCTCCAATGAATGAGTATGCTTCTGTTTGCAATGATTTGTGCTTAATCCTTGTGAATCATTCTATTCCATCCTTCATGCAAGTTGGAGTTTCAAATTGAATCTCTTCACACAGCCACGAATTCTCTCCAATCTCTTGTGCCAATTACTCCATGATAATAGTGGATGATGATAGTGACAGAAATCAGAATGATGGAGGAAGTTTCAATGGATTTTGGATGAAAATGCAACTTGGAGTGAAGAAGATAATGGGTATAATCCTTGATCAATTCAACCACTTCTTGATGTGAATCCTAGGGTTTGAATGATGATGATGATGATTCAATCCAAAGATGTGAGAGTTTTGAGAGATTTGTAAGAGTTTGAGTAGCTTATGCAAGAATGAGGAAATGGATGAAAATGGAGATTTTGGACAAATGGGAGCACCAACCCTTGCATGAATCAGCTTGCATGAATATATATAGGTGATGTAGGAACCTCCTAGAACATTGGAGAAATTTCCCTTACACTTTTCCCTTTCAATTTGGATTATGTTACTTTCAATTCAAGCAACCATGGATAACTCACAAATTATGACCTAAGCTCAAAATTCCACTTTAGCCAATGTTTTTAAAATGCCTTTTCCATTCAAAATGACCTATAATTTTGCATCATTTGGCCAAGATATGAAAAATATCATTTTTTAAGCCATTTTTCTTCATTAAATTCACCAATTTTGAAACCTTGTGCTATGGACTTTTCCAAACTCTCATGGTCACTTTTCTAGACTCAAAATGTCATTTGGAGCAAGTTTGATGTTGTAAGTTTTTCCATTTGAGGCCTCCTTGTATGAGTTTTGGACATAGGTTAAAATGACCTGTAATTCACAAATGACCAAAATACCCTTTGCTTGCCAAGACCATAAATTGAGTTCCACACATCATATGAAGGCCTACTATACCATTCTAGAAAGCTAAGACAATGAGGAACAATTCTTATGTTGACCAGAAATTCATTTGAAATCTCCTTGAGGGGTAAAAGTTGTTTGGAAGTCAAGTCACTTTCACAGACAAAATTTCAGATACCTCAGATGACCTGTAACTTGCAAGGACCATAACTTGAGTTATATAAATCTCCTTGATGTCTTCCACCACTCAAATTAAAGGTCTTGAGATCCTATACAAGTTTCATGTTGGCCAAGGATCCATTTGAAGCTTGCATTTTGACTTATCTTGCTTGGAAATTTGACCTAAACCAGGGGATTTTACACAGAAACCCTAATTTAGAAACTCCTCTTCTCCTTGATTTCTCTTGATTTCTTCTTAGCACAACAACATATCCTTATTCTCCATGTCAAATGATGAACCCCACATCTCTCCAATAGCCCTTAATGCCTTTCAATCAGTCCATTGACCTAGGGTTGACCTAGGGTTGACCCAGATGAAACCCTAGTTGACTGTTTTCAACTGCAATTCTTGTGATCACATCAACAACTTGTCTCCTTCTCCAAATGACTTTCTAAGTCCTCCAAGATGTCTAGATACTCCCCATGCCTTCAACTCACAGCTCATACTTTCCTTGATGATCCCCAGATACCCTCAGCCAGGAGATAGATGAACTGCTTGACCCATTGACTTGATAGCTTTCAAATTCTTTTCTGATGACTTGAATGAGATTGAATCAGGATAATAACCTCATGATAGGCCTCTAGAGATGAGGATAATGATTGGTCCCCCTGTTGTATGACTTGCTATGCTTATGCTATGCAGATGAGTAACCTATGTACATGGCTCTATATGCAAATGCTACTGATATTGAAACATAAACCAAGTGAATAAGGTTGAGCAAATTTTAGGGTGCAACAGCTACCCCTATTCAAGCGACTTGGACCCGATTGGGTGAAGAGCGAACGACCTTCAAACATTCGAGGTACGAGACGGTTGAATACTAAGAAACCCGGAAATTTGCCAACCGCAGAAATAAACTGCACCCCTGTTTGGGTAACGACACCCACTGCCCGGATCTGACTGTTTGCAGCCGCTCACTGATCTCGTAACGACCACGCTGGGGATAACAGATTGCTTTCTTGTCCACATTAGGACTCTGTCTGTCATCAATATGAAGAAATCTCAACTAGAACCTGTCCACGTCAGGACTCCACTTGCTGTTAACCCAGAAAAATCCCGGCAACTCCGCTGGGGAATATTCCAATAAAATCGTCCGTGTTAGTAATAGACTCTTCCACGTTAGGAATAACACCATTCACGTAAGGAATCATCTCTTCTGCGTCTGTCCACATCAGGGCTAAACCTTTCATCTTTCCACGTCAGGAATCAATCTTCTTTCTTCATAAGGAGAACTATATCAATCTGTCCACGTAAGGACCCCAATACCACTCGACATGTCCGCGTCAGGACTCCAATCTTTCCGCGTAAGGAATACAACTTTGGTTCTGAACCTGTTCACGTTAGGAATCACCTTTCCACGTAAGGAGTACATCATTCTTCCACGTCAGGAATCAGCTTTTCTTGAATCCGTCCATGTAAGGCCTAACTTTTCCACGTAAGGAATCTATCTTCTTCTTCCACGTTAGGAATAACTTCTTTGATCTGTCTGCGTCAGGACTAAACTCTTCCATGTCAGGAATAATCTCTTTCTTTCCACGTCAGGAATCAATCTCGACATGTCCGCGTGAGGACTCAATCTTTCCACGTAAGGAAACCCATTCTTTTCCACGTAAGGAATTTCATCTTTCCATGTTAGGGATAAATTCGCCTTTCCCCGTAAGGAATATCCATCCTTTTTTTTCCACGTCAGGACCCATGTTTCGTCTTGATTTGTCCACGTCAGGATTACATCTTTGACCCGCTAGGGAAATAACACTTGTCCACGTCAGGACTCACACCTTCGTCTGATCTGTCCACGTCAGGACCCACGCTTCGCCAACACGAAGGAAGATAACTGCTGAGAGTAAATGGTCCACGTCAGGACACCAACACAAAAAGTAATCAGTTTTGTCAACGTCATGACTTCACATTCCACCAATTCCGAGAACCCGAATCTGTCCACGTTAGGACTAACACATCTCATCAACCCGGGGAAATAAATCTGTCCACGTTAGGACGCCCACTTCTGAAGAAATCCCGTCAATATAGGAACAAATTGTCCACGTCAGGACTTAGTTCTCCATTGACCCCAACCCACAAACTTCTTTAGCACTGACGTGACAGCGACTTTGAGGCGGACTTTACTGGGGATATCTGGAAACCAAACTACCAGACGCCTGTTCTGATAACCGGCGGTGGCTTCTGAAATTCTGATTCATGGAACCCCTGATGACAAATAACTCTGCTTGGAAATAAAGAGAACCTTATCCTGGTAACTCTGTGGGGAATACTGCCGAACTGACATTATCATTGGATGTCTCATGCCGAGATCTTGAATATTTGGTAGTTCATTTGAGCAGGAGTTCTCTCCACCTGAACTGCTAGAGTACAGAAACTGCTTCAGCAAAATAAATGCTGAAGATAATGCCGACTCCGCCGGGAATAGCCAGATGCTACAGAATTATTCCAGCAAAACAAATGCTGGAAGGGTGAAGTCAACCATGCTGGGAAGTTGGGAGCTCGAACCAAACACCCTGTTGAGGTAACCCCCTGCTGGGGAATATAACTTTGCTGAGGAATAGCAGGTATGCCAAGTACGATTGGACTTCTCTGCTGGAGAGTGAACTGGTATTACACGGTATCCCTGACAAAATAGATGACAGGACCCACCACCAACTCTGCTGGGGAGAGTGAATGACCCTGCGGGGAAAGATGAACCTGTCTGAATACAGCCTTACGATCTTGGGATCGTCAATCCTTTTTGCACAAGCTACGACTAGCTGGAGAGTTCGATCCTTCTTCAGGAAGAACCTGCATGACCTGCGTGAAGGCTGAGTCCCCCGTTATTGCAATCTTTTGATCCTCGTACGGTTATGAAACCTGCAACAACACAAACAAGACAAGACAAACCTATGCAACCAAATCAACTCAGGTTAGTGACGTTATCTTCAGTTAATTCAAAGCTTTAGCAACTGTTGGCAATGGCCAGTGACGTTATACACATGCTAGTTTCATCAAACTTAGGCGTTAATTATGCACAAAACAGTAAAGAACAGTGTCAAGTACTGAATAACGTATTTTATTGATTGGGCCCCTGAATGGGCGGAGTTTTGTACACGGGATGTAACTCCTGAAATGAGGAAGCCACACAAAGCAAATATACACGTACACAAATATGCACAAGAAGCATAAATATTGACAACTTAAATTTGTACACATGTCGGCAACGGGATGCAGATAAACACCACGAACTGATCCTCCCATGACTCGTCCGACTCTAATGCTTTCCCGGTATCCCCACTTCTGAAGAGATCGTATCAGATAACTGACTCCTCAAATGTATTCTCCCACATTGATGCTTATTGCAATTATCCAATTCGGACCGCAGTCATTTGCTTTTCAAATCCCTAACTTTTGCGTGAACCGCCCTTTACGGGTTTTCAGTTCACCGGGATACCCCTTTTTTGCCGAAGTCGCCCAGTGTAGGTTTTCAACTTCGCGGGTGTACATTTTTTCGATTTTATCCCTAATTTTTGCCCGAACCTTTCATTCTGTTTTTGGTTCGCCAGGATGCCCCTTTTTTGCCTGGACTCTCTTTTTTTTTCTGTCCAGCGGGTCAATTTTAAGCAAAGTATTTTTTAACTGCGTCCGAATTCACAGGTGACGTGAAATCTTCACCGTCCATAGTAGACAACAACAACGCTCCTCCTGAGAAGACTTTCCTGACAACGTATGGCCCTTCGTAGTTGGGGGTCCACTTGCCCCTGTGAGCTGCTTGCGGCGGGAGAATCCTTTTCAGCACAAGGTCGCCCGTCTGAAAGCTTCGCGGATGTATCTTCTTATCATATGCTTTCTTCATTCGGCTCTGGTACAAACGACCGTATGCTAGAGAAGCTAGCCTCTTCTCGTCCATCAAACTCAGTTGATTCAACCTATCTTTCACCCATTCTGCCTCATCCAGCTGAACGTCTTGCAATACCCTCAGAGAAGGGATCTCAACCTCTAATGGTAACACCGCTTCCATTCCGTATACTAACGAGAACGGGGTTGCCCCGGTTGATGTGCTTACCGTCGTACGATAACCGTGCAAAGCGAAAGGTAGCATCTCATGCCAATCCTTATAGGTCACCACCATTTTCTGAACGATCTTCTTGATATTCTTATTGGCCGCCTCAACAGCGCCATTCATCTTGGGTCGGTAAGGGGAGGAGTTGTGATGTTCGATCTTGAAATTCTGACAGAGCTCCTTCATCATTTTGTTGTTCAGGTTCGAACCATTATCCGTGATTATCCGCTCGGGAATCCCATATCGGCAAATGATATCTCTTTTGATGAATCTGGCCACCACCTGCTTAGTTACGTTTGCGTAAGACGCCGCTTCTACCCACTTGGTGAAATAATCGATTGCTACTAGGATGAACCGATGCCCGTTAGAAGCTGTCGGCTCGATCTTTCCAATCATATCGATTCCCCACATAGAGAATGGCCATGGCGATGACATTACATTCAGAGGACTTGGAGGCACATGGATCTTATCAGCATAGATTTGGCACTTGTGACACTTCCTTGCAAACTTGAAACAATCAGTTTCCATGGTCAGCCAAAAATAACCTGCCCGCAGCAGTTTTCTCGTCATAGCATGTCCACCAGCATGCGTACCAAAGGTACCTTCGTGTATTTCCTCCATGAGAAGCTTTGCCTCTTTTTCGTCTACACAACGCAGCAGCACCAAATCGTGGTTCCTTCTGTATAAGACGCCATCCGGATTCAAGTAGAAATTACCCGCTAATCTCCTGAGAGTCTTCTGATCTTGACTGGATGCCCCAGCCGGATACTCTTTATTCTTCAGGAAATTAAGGATATCGAAATACCATGGTTTGTCATCAGATGCTTCATCAATAGCAAATACGTAAGCTGGCCTGTCAAGCCGAGAGATAATGATTCGGGGAGCCTCGTTCCAGAAGTTGACTTTGTACATGGAAGACAAAGTGGCCAGGGCGTCAGCCATTTGATTCTCTGTCCGCGGTACATGATGCAATTCCACCTTGTCGAAGAAAGGCAACAATCTCCTTGCATAATTCATGTAATGTATCAAATTGGGCTGCCGTGTCTCCCATTCCCCTTTGATCTGATTCACCACCAGAGCTGAGTCTCCGTATACGTCCAGATGTTTGATTCGCAAATCAATGGCTTCTTCAAGCCCCATTATACAAGCTTCGTATTCGGCCTCATTATTGGTAACAGCAAAGGTCAGTCGGGCAGTAAACGGGATGTGCGACCCGTGTGGCGTGGTGATGATTGCCCCTATTCCGCTACCGTAGGCATTCACAGCTCCGTCAAATATCATTTTCCATTTGGAACCCAACTCCGGTCCTTCGTCTGGCAACGGCTCTTCACAATCTTTCATCTTTAGGTACATGATATCCTCGTCAGGAAAATCAAACCTCATCGATTGGTACTCTTCAATAGGCTGCTCCGCCAGATACTCAGACAGCACACTCCCTTTTATAGCCTTTTGCGAGACGTATTGAATATCATATTCAGTCAAGACCATCTGCCAACGGGAAATTCTGCCTGACAACGCCTGCTTTTCAAATACATATTTGATAGGATCCATCTTCGAGATGAGCATGGTTGTATGATTCAGCATGTACTGCCTCAAACGCTTGGCGGCCCAGGCTAGCGCGCAACAAGTTTTTTCCAGCATTGAATATCGAGATTCACAATCTGTAAATTTCTTACTCAAGTAATAGATCGCATGCTCTTTTCTCCCTGTCTCGTCGTGTTGACCGAGAACACAACCCATGCTTCCCTCAAGAACTGTCAAATACATTATCAAGGGTCTACCTGCCACTGGGGGTATCAAAATAGGAGGCTCCTGCAAATACTGCTTTATTTTATCAAACGCCTTTTGACAATTTTCGTTCCACGTTACAGCTTGATCTTTCTTCAACAGCTTGAATAATGGTTCACACGTGGCCGTTAGGTGAGATATGAACCGGGCAATGTAGTTCAACCTCCCTAAAAACCCGCGCACCTCTTTCTCTGTTTTAGGCGTCGGCATTTCTTGGATCGCTTTTATTTTAGCAGGATCGACCTCTATTCCTCTTTCGCTTACGATAAACCCTAGGAGCTTACCCGATCTCACCCCGAAGGTGCATTTGTTAGGGTTCAGCCTCAGCCTGAACTTCCTAAGCCTTTTAAACAACTTCAGCAGATTAACCAAATGCTCGTCTTCCGTCTGGGATTTTGCAATCATATCATCAACATAAACCTCGATCTCTTTGTGCATCATGTCATGAAAGAGAGTCGTCATAGCACATTGATATGTTGCCCCAGCGTTCTTCAATCCGAAGGGCATCACTTTGTAGCAAAATGTTCCCCAAGGAGTAATGAAGGTAGTCTTCTCCATGTCTTCTAGTGCCATTTTAATCTGGTTATAGCCTGAAAAGCCATCCATAAAGGAGAATACGGAGTATTGAGCGGTATTATCAACTAATACGTCAATGTGAGGAAGTGGAAAATCGTCTTTTGGGCTTGCTTTATTCAAATCTCTATAATCCACACACATTCGAACCTTGCCATCTTTCTTCGGCACTGGTACGATGTTGGCAACCCACGAGGGATATTTTGTCACAGCCAGGAAACCAGCGTCCCACTGTTTTTGAACTTCCTCTTTGATCTTCATTGCCATATCTGGTCGAGTTCTGCGAAGCTTTTGTTTGACTGGCGGGCAATCTTCTTTTAGTGGCAGGCGATGCACAACCATGTCTGTATCGAGCCCTGACATATCTTCATACGACCAAGCGAATACATCACTATACTCTCGAAGCATTTCAACCAGTCTTCGCTTGATATCACTCTGCAGTGCGGCTCCGATACGAATATTCTTCTCAACCCCTTCCGACCCCAAGTTGATAATTTCGATGACCTCGTCGTGAGGCAGAATGGCTCTTTCCTCTTGCTTCACTAACCAAGACAGTTCTTCAGGAACGTCGCTATCTTCGACAACCTCTTCTTCGGCCTGGAATACCGGGTGCTCAAAGTCGGGACGAGTCATAGGTGGTTCAAGGAGGTCATCTGAAAATGTTATCCTGCAAAAGGAACGGTTAAGTGCTTCAAAATGCGTATAAAGCGAACAACCACGTTGCCATTTTATTGAAAAATATAAAACAAGAAAGACAGGGATTACAGTATTTGCACATGAAAAACGCCATTTATTTAATGATTGACACGCAATGTTCATAACAACACAGCCCTAAGCAAATCCTGATGCCCCGAGCAAGCCATCAGATTATTCAACAATTAATAAAGCAAAGCATTACTGTTTAAAAGTCACAGGAACAAGCTCCTGAATAGACCAGTTGCACAATCCTTGTCCTGGCGTGCTTGGCTGAATCCAGGCATCCATATCACAGTCGCTGTCTCCTTCATCAGACTCCGAAGCAGCATTGACAGTTTCGTGGCACACTCCACTGGCAGAGATGGTGATGGGCTTTCTGAAACGGGGCGCCCCCGCGGTAGGAGTTGATGACGTCGGTTGGTATCCCAGCCCGAACCGGTCCATCTTCACAGGAATGTCCAGCACTTTGCCCCAGCCCTTTGCTTCTCCTGCTTCTACTAGAGCTTGAGCTTCTTTATACGATGAGACGGCTATCTCTGGCACTTTGCTCGGCCCAGGACCCTTGTCCTTGATGTGCAAACCTTCGAATGCCTGGCAGGGTGTTTCGTGGATCTCTCCGTCGACCTCCACATATTTAAATGACGACAGATGGCTGACCAGGATGTCCTCTTCTCCGCACACGGTGACTACGCTGTCTCCGACCATATATTTCAACTTCTGGTGCAAGGTGGACGTGACTGCCCCCGCCCCATGAATCCCGGGTCTTCCAAGCAAGCAGCTGTACGCAGGCTGTATATCCATGATATAGAACTCAGTTGCAAACACCTCCGGCCCCACCTGTAGAGGCAATGTAATTGATCCAAAGACTGTTCTCCGCGTGCCGTCAAACGCTCTGACTACCAAATCACTGGGCGTACACAGGATTCCTCTGACATCCAGCTTCATCATCGCCTTCTTGGGCAGCACATTCAAAGACGATCCGGTGTCGACCAATACGTGCGACATCACTGATCCTCTACACTCAACAGATACATGCAGCGCCATATTATGGTCTCTTCCTTTCAGGGTCAAGTCAAAATCAGTAAAGCCCAAGCTGTGGCCTGCATTTACATGTGCCAACACTCCTTCTAGCTGATTCACGGAGACATCTTGGGGTACAAAAGAAGTATCCAGGACTTTCAACAAAGCATTTCTGTGAGCTTCCGAACACAACAGCAATGACAGGATAGATATTTTGGACGGCGTCTGCTGCAGATGCTCCACAATCTTGTAATCACTTTTTCGAATCAAGCGCATGAACTCTTCTATGTCTTTCGATGCCGATTATTTGTCACTTGCTTGCACTGGGACATTCTCAACTGCTTTCCCTTTTCCTTTTGCTAGTCTTTCAGCCTCCACTTCAGGGGATATAAAGATCCTGCCACTCCTTGTCATACCTCCTGAGCCAACAACATTATCCACAGTTTCGGCTGGCTGTTTATTAACATCAATTTTTATCCCGTCACAATACACCTCCAACCCATATGACCATGAGACTGCTTTCGTGTTCTCGTACGGGATCGGCCCGGCCTTAGTTATGGTAATCGGTGGTCGTTGAGCTGGTGCCGCGATAGTGATTGTCTTCCGAGGAATCGTTACAGTAGCCACATCATTCTGATCATCTGCTACTGCCCCTGCGGGCTCTTCAGTTGCTGCTTGGTCAAACTGCAATATGCCTTCATCAATTAAAGCCTGAATGCCCTTCTTCAAATCATCACACCCCCCAGCTAGGGTCCAACAGTCTAAGCAATACTCGTCACATCCCGGGTAAACACCCCCTTGTAACAGTCGGCTCTTTATCTCGCTCAGCGGCGTCTTTAAATCATCGACATTCATAATCAGATTCAACCCTTCCTCAGTTAGAATGGAGTTAGCCCCGTGATTAGGCATGGGTTTCTGCACTATATTCGGACCTGCCGTTCCGAAATTGATAGTCTTATTGTCCAAAAGATCCTGCACGACGTGCTTAAAAGCATGGCAACCTTCTATATCGTGGCCCGGGGCTCCAGAATGAAACTCACAGTGCCTGCTTGCATCGTAACCAAACGGGGGAGCTCCCGTTATCGGTGCCAGAGTTCTTTTCTCTACCAGGTTCAATCCCAACAATGTCTGCAACAAATCGGCATAGGTTGAGGGAGGCTTCTCAAACACTCTTCTCGGTTTACTACCCTGGAATCTTCGCTGAGCCTGCTGTGCCCCCTGCTGAGGCTGCTGCTGCTGTTGCATTGGCTGCTGCTGAACCGGTTGTTGTTGCTGGAGTGGTTGTTGTTGATACGGGATAGTAACACTCGCCACCTGCTGCGGCTGACGATATTGACCTCGTCCCCTGCCTCGGCCTCGGCCTCGGCCTCCAAATACTGCACTTGCCTCGCCCTGACGGCGCCCACCATAAGCTTTCCTATTACTGCCGGATGCAGTTGATTCCTCGGCTTGGAACTTTCCTTGCTTAATATTACGTTCAATCTTTTCTCCCATCAGAATCAGGTCTGAAAAACTGGCCAGAGACGTGTGAAACAACATGTCATGAAACAGACCTGTGAATGTGCCGACAAACATGTCATTCATTTCCTTATCTTCTACAGGAGGACGGACCCGGGAAGCCATATCGCGCCACCTTTGCGCGTACTCTTTAAAACTCTCCCCCTTCTTTTGCGACAGCCCGGCCAACTGGACCCGATTGGGTGCCAAGTCGCTGTTATACTTGTAGTGAGCTACAAATGCCTCTGCTAGTTGCTTCCATGATTTGATATCAGTTGGCTCCAACCCCATGTACCATTCTAGGGAAGGCCCCGACAGACTATCTTGAAAGAAATGCATTAGCATTCTTTCGTCAGTTGAGTATGCAGACATCTTTCTGTAATAAGCTCGTACATGCACTTTTGGACATGTGCCCCCTTTGTACTTGTCAAACGCAGGAGCTTTGAATTTGATTGGCACCCTTAAGCCAGGTACCAAACCCATTGTTGCCATGTCCAAACCCACAGCACTTTGGTTCAGGACTCCCCTCATCTGCTCTTCCAGCATTCTGATCTTCTGGGAGTCATCCATCGGCCCTTCGAAGCCTCCTCCGGAGAAAGCATCCTCCTGCTGATCTTCTTGCCACATACCATTTCCAGCCCCATACCCATCATATCCATTATTACGTCCAGCTCTGCCCTGATTCATCCCCGGACCTCGGCCTCTGTTGCCGTACCCTTGAACACCTCCCGCAGGACCAAAAGCCATAAACCCCGCGCCGTTTCCATTTCCAAAACCTCCGTAACCCTGATTGGCCGCACCATAACCATCCTGCCCAAAGCCTTGAGCATTAAAGCCATACTTCCCCGCATTATCGAATCCCTGATCATTGAATCCGAACCCAGCATTGACAAAGCCGTTGCCTCCCATATTGTCACCCAAATTGACATCACCCAGCCCAACGTTATGGACAGCAGTCTCATTCCCGACTCCGACATTACCATTCACAGCAGCGGTAGCGTTGTTGACATTAGCAGCAGGTGTATTGACTACAGGTGGAGCCACTGGCGTGGGAGTGCCGTCTCCATGAACAGTATCGACCCGTACGGACTGATGATCCTCGTTACCATGACCAGCGTTTCGGGCCAACAGAGGCTGGACCATGGCCTGCAAATTCTCCTGCCCTTTCGCAATAGCTTCCATGGTCTGCATAAAGAGAGCGAGCTTCTCGCGCACATCTTGCATCTCGTTCTGCATTTGATCCATGATTCTTCGACAGTTGGTGCGGGTAGAATAACGGTGCGAGTGTTGATCTGCAATCCTGAAAAGTACCTGTTACAGAGCAGGAAATAAGACACTATTCAAAGATTACCTGTAATGCAACATGAATATGAATGCAATGCAATGTGTCTGTGCATTAGGGAAATTCATTCCCCCAGTTCTAGTGTGAAGGTGCTAGTGCAGTGACAGTGTTGACAATAGGAATACCGGAGCTGAATCATAGAAAGCCTCATATATTGCAGGGAAAACCAGAATACAATGTCGCTGAGAGTACGATAAGAAGGCATGACCTCAACCAACAATCTTGGTGATGGTCAGCACTATGCAAATAAAGCATACAAGTTACTACAAGTTACTACATGAAATGATCATATCCTCCCAAAAGTCTGGTACTCTTCTATCAACTTCTTGGTCTCTGGATGACTTGGTCGATCAAGCAGCCCTTCAACAAGTTGGTTTCTTTTCTTAAGAACACGGCGCACATCTTCAGCAGTTTCTTCCCATGTTGCTTCTCCGAAGCAATCTTCTAGCTTTCGCTTCTGAGACACCGCTTCATCTCTGCATTTGATTGCCTTGTTCAGTGCATGCTGGACACTATACCGGGTCATCACTTCCTCCTCACACTTCTTGATGCTAGACTTCAACCTCTCCTCGAGGTCGGAAATTTGCTGCTTCAGCTTATCTTCTCTCATCTTATTGTTGGTGAGAGTAGCATTCCAAGTCTTATTGCAAGAGGAGATTTCTCGGTGTGCTGCGTCAAGCGCCTTCTTTTTGGCTTCCAGCATGTAATGGGAGCTTCTGAACTCTTGCCCCAGATGTTCACGCTTTTTCTTTTCCTCAGTCAACTCAGCCCCTAACCTGTTTAACAGCTCGATTTGTTGTTGGAAAGCATATACGGCCTTGTTTTTCTCACTGCGTACTTGAGCTAGCTCTTGCTCTAACCCTTCGTTAATCTTCATCAAGGCTTCCTTTTCCTTCACAACTTGCTCGTAGGCCTCCCTAGAAACAGTAGTTGGCTCTTCTGCCGGGACGGGAGCAGTGACGGGTGCAGCGGGAAATGGCATTAATAACTGACTTGCTCTTTCCTGGATCCAAACCCTGTAAGGTTCATAAGCCTGGCAATCGTTCTTACCTAACAGTGGCTTCCCTTTGCGGTTAATGCGTGTCCAGGCATGCTGCAACTTGGCCAATAACTCCCCCTTCACGTCACCTGTGAAGTACAGAGATTCCTGTACTTCTTCCTCCTGAGGTGGATTCTTCAGCGCATATCCGAACTGACGAATGAATAGAGAAGGGTTGTAATTGATACACCCTTTTCTTCCTATCAGCGGCACATTAGGGTATCCAGAACAGCTGAAGATGAGCTCAGATCCCAACAGGTCTCGATCAAACCACACAACGTCTTCGGAATATAGCCTCATCAGGCGCTCTGACCAACTGGCTGAGGTTGCACTGTCCACAAATGGTCCCTTCATGGGGAGATGACTTTTGAACCACATATTTAATAGAGGAGCACAGCAGTAAACAACTTTTCCCCTTCGGTTTTCGTTCTTGTAGTGCAATGAGTGGTAGAAGTCTCCGATCAACGTTGGCACTGGGTTGCCTACAGCAAACAGATAGAAAGCATCCAGGTCTATAAAATTGGGCAAGTTAGGAAACAGCATAATTCCATAAATGCATAAAGCCAAAATAGCGTTGAAAACCACCCAACAACCGTTCTTGGCGTACTCTTGAGCCTTGCCAACCAGAAAATCTAGAGAGAAACCGGGAACCCCAAGCCAAGAAGTCACTAACAACTCAGCAGCATTCATGTGCAAGGCTTTGGCTAAGTCCTCCAACTTGGGCTCAGCAGCAGAGTGAATAAAGGGAACCTTGTTCTGCACGGGAAGCTCAGTAAACTCCACATACTCCTCAATGGTAGGCCCTAGAATAAAGTCAGCAAAAGTAAAGCATCTCAATGCGGGGTCATAGAACTGCATCAAGGTGTATAGCCCGTTCATCTCATCAGCAGTGGGCTTGCAGACTAATCTCAGTAATCTCCCATGACTCATTCTGAAGCTTCTCCTAACCTCCTCATCGGCAAGAGATATCAGACCAAGCAAAGAAGTAATATCAGGTGAAGGCAGCTTATACGCAACTGTTTTCCTCAAACCAGCCATAATCAATACTCAGAAGTCTGGGCACTAGAACCGGGGAATATGCAAATGCACCTGCAGCACAGACACATGTTAGTGGAATGCAAGTGGTAATGGATATGCAGGCAATGCAAGGCAAGTAACATGCAACAGGGACCAAAGCTGTAGCTGAATAGCCTGAACCCAATCAAGAAAGGTCTCAGATAGACCATCCAGAAGTCATCAAACCCTGGTCTCAGATAGACCTAAAACAAAGCTCCAACACTGGTCTCTGACAGACCTCAACCCATAACTCCAACTGGTCTCTGGTAGACCTCAAATCACATCTCCGATTGGTCTCTGACAGACCTCCTAACTCTCCATAAATACCCAGGATCTCTGATCAAGAAATAACCGGTAGTCTGAAGGTCTAGTTACCTGCACAACCCCCAAACCCTCTCACAGGTGGATGTCCTAGTAACTGACAAAGGTATGGCATCCTATGCGGTCGTCGGCGTCACAGACTTTCAGGGTTGATGATACGATTCCCAGAAGGAGTGGCATCATCAAATCCTGAAGAGGCCTCACTTAGCCAACTTCCAAATGATCGGTTCCCGGAGTCGACAATTCAGCTGACCAACAACCCCTTCGACCCAAAGGGTAGAAAAAGAAGCCAACCAGAAGAACCTCGTCCGAGTGTAGATTTCATGAGACACTAATGCAAGCAAAGCCGGCACGCGCCCACTACTTTCTACTCTAATTCTAGGTGCACTCAAGCCCAGGTCCGGCTTCTCACTCAATATCAGAACACCCGTCACACCCCAATACAACAATAATAACAATATATATAATGCTGAAAATAAAGGTCAGAAATATAAATCCATACAAAATCCTCGACGGGAAAACAGGCGTTAGGATTGACTCTCTTAAGGGACGTTGGATCCCAAATGCATAAGAACTATCGCAGTCCTTAGCAGCCAGGGGACGTTGAATCCCCAGCAGAGTCGCCAGCTGTCGCTACTGCAAAAATCGGCGCCGGCTGAACAGAAGAGTCGCCACCGTGCGTTATTTATCCCACGGGAGGGAAAGGAAACGCTCAGAGTAAACCTCGCACAACACGGGAAAGGTATGGTCGTCGCAACCAAAACCTGGATTCGGGAGTCGGTTACGCAAGGGGAAGGTATTAGCACCCCTCACGTCCGTCGTACTCGACGGGATCCACGCTTGTTTTCGGGTATGGATTGTTATTCTATCTACTCTAAAGGGTTAAGGGTTACAAAGAAAAGAGAATGAAAATAAAATGACTCGGCAAAGTATCGCACTTTATGCCTACGGATTCCCGCCTGGAACGAGAAATCAGAGTCAACGTAGTTCGCCTACCTACGGGAAAGGAGGGGAAGGTTGCTCGCTAGGATATCGCATCCTATGCCTACGTACTTTCATACAGCATGAAAGATCAGAGCAAACGTAGTTCGGGCCACGTACGACACAAGTCTGTCTTGGTTGATTTTATTCCTTCTGAAAAAGGTTTTCCTGATTAAAAGTCCACGGCGGACAAAATGACTCTTTTGATTGGTTCACATTCTTTTACGGAAGAAGTGTCTTTTATTGTGTTTGAAATCTTTATGTGTTTTTCTGTTTGTTTTGAGAAAGAAAGAGACAGAACCCTAACCTACGGTTGCGAAGGGAAACAAACTAACCTAATGTTATCATGCATGGGTTAAGACCTAGTGTCTATCATGCTCCTCTCCTGCACAGAGAGAAACAGAGATCCTACGGGATAGGCAGAAACAGAAACAATATCAGATCTATATACAGTAAAACAGTAAAATGCATGGATGCAACAGTACAAGCGAGGCAAGGGAGTCCCACTCAACCTCGAACCTGGAAAACAATAGGCGAAAGTGAACAGGCTTCACTTTCAACCCAACAGGGTAAACAGCACACAATACAGTCCAGAAAACCAATCAATACATCAGTAATGAAATACAACAGCAAAAGAAACAGCATCAACAGCTCTGAATCAACATCTGGCTTCAAGTAATCTCCAATCATTTATGAGCTTCAACAAAGCATCAATCTCCATCTTCATGGCCTTCAGGCAAGGGCTTTGATCATCAGTCTCCTATAAGCAATGACTTTTCTTCAAGTCTCCAATCTTCAGGGATGAACATCAGTCAACAAGAGGAGATAAATGTTAAACAGTAAACTGCCTACCAAGGGTGGCACATTAACTGTTAACATTATGCAGACAGGTTTCTCTCAAAAGTTCTATCTTCCAAATACTTTCACTGATCCTTCCAAAGGAAGGAGGTGAATATTTGAAAGAGACTTTGAATCATAGAGAAAGGATAGAGGCAAACAAAGCCATCTATGTTTGAGAAGCAAGCTTTCTAATCTAGAGCTTTGCCTAGCTCCTAAACCCTAGTCTCCTCAGCAGCTGCTAGCAAGAACCTCCTCCTCAACTCTGACAGTTGATCTTCAATCTCTGGATCTCCAATGGTCTTCATCTCCTCAAATCTTCAGCTCTCCCAAGTCCCCAGACAATCCCAATACCCTCACAAGCAAGCAATAATCCCCAGAGGGCACACCACACCAGTCAATCAGATACAACAGCATATTAATAGCAGTAGGGGAATCCTGACTTTTCCTAAGGGATCTAATAACTACCCATAGCCCCTATAATCCCATAACTAAACTAGTCAAACCCTAAGTCCTAAGGGAAAAGAATCAAATCTCCTAAGTCATCACCTAAAACCCTAGTTTTATCCATGTTATTCACATTTACACTAAGCACCTAAAATTAACTTCTAAAAATGGGAACTAAATTGAATCCACAAGTTCAATGTCTAACCTAAACAACCTAAAAAGAATGGATGAAAAATATGAAAGTATCTAATAGAACAAAAATTAACAAAATCATGTATGAAATGAAACCATTTAAAATGTTATTTATTTAGAAAATATGGGAAAAATATCAAATAAAAAATAAAATGCCATTTTTATTTTTTATAATTTTCTAGACATCTTAAGGAAAAATATGCAAAAAGAATGAATTAAAAATGATGATTTTTCTATTTGTTATGAATTTTTTAAAATGAATGAAAAAATGAAAAGAAAATAATAAAGAAAATAGAAAGAAATAGCCAGGGGGTGAGAATAGCAAGATATCCCAGTTCAGCGCATTGGGCTTATTAAATTGGGGGGTGCGAATAGCTGTCTGAGCCCAATCCCCCCAATTAATGAAACGCTGCGTTTCAATTTTGAATTCTCCCACCAAAACTCAGATCAAACGTGGGCCGTTCGATTCCTGGTCAGGTCAATCCTCTCCTCCAGATCCAAGGGCCTGTGAGTCGTCTTCTTCCTCCCTCCGTTTAGGGTTTCAGGCATGAACTCCATGCACGAAAATTCCCTCCAATCGTTCTCCATGCTTTCTTGATGAAAATTAAAAATTCCAAGCCCTAAAATACTCTATAAAACCCAAGGAATCCATGTCTAATCCTAGTTTTCACTAACTCTCGTTGTAAACTCCAAAAAGAGGGCACGAAACTCAGGGTACACCATGCTTGCCTGTTGTCAATTTTGCCAGAACTCCAACCTGATGATCCACAGATCATCTACATACTTCCCTCATTATTCTATGCATCATTATATCAATTATGGTCCAGTACACAGCTTATTCTTGAAGCTAACAGAAATGGCAACCTGTCATGGATCTCCACGAAGCTATCCCTAAACTTCAAGAATCAATCCCCTAGGGTTTCTAACCAATATTACCCTAACCACATGATCTCTACCAGCCAGAATAGTGAGATTCGAAGAAGTTTACATACCTTGCACTTGATGATGGTGATGGTAGCTAGACCTCAATTCAACCTTTGATACTTGCTGAAAATGATCTCCAATGAATGAGTATGCTTCTGTTTGCAATGATTTGTGCTTAATCCTTGTGAATCATTCTATTCCATCCTTCATGCAAGTTGGAGTTTCAAATTGAATCTCTTCACACAGCCACGAATTCTCTCCAATCTCTTGTGCCAATTACTCCATGATGATAGTGGATGATGATAGTGACAGAAATCAGAATGATGGAGGAAGTTTCAATGGATTTTGGATGAAAATGCAACTTGGAGTGAAGAAGATAATGGGTATAATCCTTGATCAATTCAACCACTTCTTGATGTGAATCCTAGGGTTTGAATGATGATGATGATGATTCAATCCAAAGATGTGAGAGTTTTGAGAGATTTGTAAGAGTTTGAGTAGCTTATGCAAGAATGAGGAAATGGATGAAAATGGAGATTTTGGACAAATGGGAGCACCAACCCTTGCATGAATCAGCTTGCATGAATATATATAGGTGATGTAGGAACCTCCTAGAACATTGGAGAAATTTCCCTTACACTTTTCCCTTTCAATTTGGATTATGTTACTTTCAATTCAAGCAACCATGGATAACTCACAAATTATTACCTAAGCTAAAAATTCCACTTTATCCAATGTTTTTAAAATGCCTTTTCCATTCAAAATGACCTATAATTTTGCATCATTTGGCCAAGATATGAAAAATATCATTTTTTAAGCCATTTTTCTTCATTAAATTCACCAATTTTGAAACCTTGTGCTATGGACTTTTCCAAACTCTCATGGTCACTTTTCTAGACTCAAAATGTCATTTGGAGCAAGTTTGATGTTGTAAGTTTTTCCATTTGAGGCCTCCTTGTATGAGTTTTGGACATAGGTTAAAATGACCTGTAATTCACAAATGACCAAAATACCCTTTGCTTGCCAAGACCATAAATTGAGTTCCACACATCATATGAAGGCCTACTATACCATTATAGAAATCTAAGACAATGAGGAACAATTCTTATGTTGACCAGAAATTCATTTGAAATCTCCTTGAGGGGTAAAAGTTGTTTGGAAGTCAAGTCACTTTCACAGACAAAATTTCAGATACCTCAGATGACCTGTAACTTGCATGGACCATAACTTGAGTTCTATAAATCTCCTTGATGTCTTCCACCACTCAAATTAAATGTCTTGAGATCCTCTACAAGTTTCATGTTGGCCAAGGATCCATTTGAAGCTTGCATTTTGACTTATCTTGCTTGGAAATTTGACCTAAACCAGGGGATTTTACACAGAAACCCTAATTTAGAAACTCCTCTTCTCCTTGATTTCTCTTGATTTCTTCTTAGCACAACAACATATCCTTATTCTCCATGTCAAATGATGAACCCCACATATCTCCAATAGCCCTTAATGCCTTTCAATCAGTCCATTGACCTAGGGTTGACCTAGGGTTGACCTAGATGAAACCCTAGTTGACTGTTTTCAACTGCAATTCTTGTGATCACATCAACAACTTGTCTCCTTCTCCAAATGACTTTCTAAGTCCTCCAAGATGTCTAGATACTCCCCATGCCTTCAACTCACAGCTCATACTTTCCTTGATGATCCCCAGATACCCTCAGCCAGGAGATAGATGAACTGCTTGACCCATTGACTTGATAGCTTTCAAATTCTTTTCTGATGACTTGAATGAGATTGAATCAGGATAATAACCTCATGATAGGCCTCTAGAGATGAGGATAATGATTGGTCCCCCTGTTGTATGACTTGCTATGCTTATGCTATGCAGATGAGTAACCTATGTACATGGCTCTATATGCAAATGCTACTGATATTGAAACATAAACCAAGTGAATAAGGTTGAGCAAATTTTAGGGTGCAACACGGAGCCAGAATGAAGTCAGGGAAAGTAAAACACCTCAGCAGGGGATCATAGAACTGCATTAGCGTGTACAATCCGTTACGCGCATACATGGATGGTTTATAAACCAATCTAAGTAATTTCCCATAGCTCTTCCTGAAGCTTCTTTTCACATCATCATCAGCTAGAGATATCAAACCAAGCAAAGAAGAAACATCTGGAGTAGGCAACTTGTACGCCATAGTCTTCTTCAGGGTATCCATAATATCAGCAGACAGAAATCCGGGCCACTAAAATCAGAGATATGAAAATGCACCTGCAGCACAAACACACGTTAATGATATGCAAAATGAGTATGCAACAATGCAATATGCAACATGAAACAGGGATCAAGTGATATATTGCTGAAGAGATCCATCCACAATATCTGTCTCAATAGTCCCACAATATGCCTACGTATTCCCGTCTGGAACGAGAAATCAGAGTCAACGTAGTTCGCCTACCTACGGGAAAGGAGGGGAAGGTTGCTCGCTAGGTTACGGCATCCTATGCCTACGTACTTTCATACAGCATGAAAGATCAGAGCAAACGTAGTTCGGGCTACGGAAGACACAGATTTGTCTGACTGTTTTTTTATTACCTTCAAAAAGGGTTTTTCTTGATTAAGGGTCCAAGCGGACAAAAACGACGCTTTGATGTTTGTTTTGAATCTTTTACGAAAGAAGTGTTTTTTAGTTTGTTTGCAATCTCTGACGCACTAGAGACTATGATTTGAGAGTGACTACGTCGTGTGTCACCCAAAGGGTACCACACTAAGCAGTCAGACTACTGGAAAGAAGCTCTCCAGCAACCCTTTCTCAAATAGCTTAAGGCTCGTAACGTACGACATCGATTAACCTCATTACTGTGTTTTTGAGTTGTTTTGAGATAAGAAGTGAAAGAAACTCTAAAAAGCCTAGGGTTGAAAAGGGAATAAAACTAACCTAATGTTGTCATGCATGGATAAGAATCCTAATGTCTGTCATATTTCTCTCTTGCACAGAAGGAAACAGAGATCCTAGGGGATAAACGGAAAAGAAACAGATGTATACAGTAAACAGTAAACATGCATGAGATGCAGCAGCACAAGCGAGGCAAGGGAGTTCCACTCAACCTCGAACCTGGGAAAACAACAGGCAAAGTGAACATTATTCACTTCAAACCTTTGGGGGCAAGCTGTACAAGCCAACAATCAATACAGAAAAAGAAATAAGACCCAACACCAGCTTTGACAGCAATACCAGCTCCTACAGTAAGCAGCTCAAACAGCAACAGCTCTGCCTGCTACAGTTTATTAACAGCAAAAAAGTTGACAATAACAGCTTCAAGCAAGACCCCATCTTCACTCTTCAATGATCCCCAAGCTTTAGATAAACTCCTGTCTCCAAAAATCTCCAAGCTCTAGCAAGCACTGAACCCAACAAGTAGACAGCTTTAAACAGCAGCCAAAACCCTAGCTTCAACAGATAACTATCTTTGACGGGCACAAGCTTCAACTTCACCAATCTTCAATGAACTTCATTCTTCAATAGGTTTCCATCTTCAATGCACTCACTCCAGAAGATAATTAATTATCAGATTAAGTTGAAATGCTAAACAACTTATTGACAACCAAATGAAGCCTATAAGCACTTAGCATTGTAGGGGAAGGGTTCCCTCAAAGGTCTACTTCTAAAGTATGTCACTTATCCCTCCAAAGGAGGGATGTGAATACCCTAAAAGGACTTTTTGTCATAGGGAGGAATATAAGCACAATATGCTTTCTATGTTTGCAAGAAGAAATCAGTCTAATCTAAAGATCTTCCTACATTTCCTATCTCCTAAGCCACCTTCAAGGGGAAGAATCTTCATGCTCCAAGCTCCATCCTTTGTCTCCAATCATCCCCAAGCTCTTCATAATCCCCAACAAGCAAAGCCCAAGCCCCAAGCCCAATTGAAATTACCCAAACCAAACAAACAAGCAAAATGCCCAAGAGGGAAAACACGCAATCACCACTCAAATTGCAAAAAACAAGTAAAATAGTAATACTCATTAAAAAATCCTATATTAATTTCCAAGGGAACCTAACCCTATACCAAATACCCCATATAAACCCCAAGGCCTAAATCAAACCCTAGGTCCCCAAACTATGCCCTAAACTACACCTAAGTGTTGTGAAACCCTAATTTTAATAGCTCTCTTATCCATCTCTCAAACTAACCTAAAATTTAGTCACAAAAATATGAAAACATTCCTAAGGGTACATGCTTCCCTAATCTAATCAACCTCACAAGAATCAATCAAAAATTATGCACCAATCTCTCATACTAAATTCAGAAAAATGAAGTATCAAACAAATGTAAAATAAAAACAATAAAAATTGTAAAATACACAAAAAATAATAAAATACATGAAATAATATTTTTATTGTTTCATAATTTTCTAGAGGTCCTAAGGGAACTAGGGAAAAAAATCCCATCCTAAAATGATTATTTTTCAAATTGTTATGAATTTCCCATTAACCTAAAATAAAATGTGAAAATAGAAGAAAATAAAAGAAAATGACAATGATGCGTGACAAATAGCAATAATATGCAGTTCAAAATGAAGTTGGGCTCAGGAGGGGGGTATGGATATCAGGCGCGTGCTAAGCCTAAACCAATTCATAAAATAATAGTGGAAAAGGAAAGGAAAATGGAAAACGTGTATGCTGAATAGCAAGCGAATCAAGTGTTAATTCTATTGGGCTTCCAAACTGGGGGTGTGGGTAGCATTGGATCTACTAAGCCCAAAGCCAGCGTTTAATGAAACGCTGCGTATCACTCCCTTCTCAGACTCCTTCACAAACCATCCATCAATCTTGGCCGTTGGTTTCACATTTGAGTTAAAGTCTCCTCTACATCTAATGGTTAAAAGGTCATCTTCCCCAATTTGAATCTGGGAGGGAGAGTGAACCAGACGGTGGCCGGAGGTGGCGCCACCGTCTTCCCAAAATGCTATCTCCATGAATACTCACCAAAACCTACACATGAATACATCATCTTTCTCGTTTTTTCTCCCTGAATCTAACCATGCCCTCCATTTGCATTGAAACATCCTTCATTTTAAAACACGATAAAGAACTCAGAATCTGCTCAAACCTCAACCTTCACCATTCTTAAAATTAACAATCCTAGGATCATCTACACCTCACCCTGAGTAAAACTAACCATTCAACTAAGCTTAAATCAACAAGAATCGCAAGAAATGATCCTCAACAGAAAATTGGTTCCACCTAAATTTGTCTCTAAACCTTGAATTTCCTTACCAGAAACCACCTAGCCATCATCTACAATGCATTTAAACACCTAAAACCTAGCAATTTTACATAGATCATGCCATAAGATGAAGTTTACCAACCTGTGAAATTTGGATGAACAGAAGGTGGAAAGCTTCGAATTATGCTTCAAGATCTTCCAGATTCCTTCAATGAATGATTATCAAGCTTCTGTATGCATCAGTTTGTGCTGAATCCTCTTGAATTGCCAAATTCGATTCTGAGTTGCAAGCTTCAAACTCAAAGTTCTCTCTCTTGATTCTTCAGCAATCTTGGCCAGAAATCCCTCTGAATTCACTCAACAACTCAAGATAAAGCTATTGAATGCATGAATTTGCTTTGATAATGCTCCAATTGGTATAACCGATTTTGATTTGCAAAGTGAAAACTCAAAGTTCTATCTCTCAAATCTCTCTCAATATTCACCAACCAACTAACTGAATCAGTTATAATCCTTATATAGAACATGTAGGAATCATCTAGAAGGCCCTGTAATGATCTATGCGAGATATTGAAATTCTCATGCACTTGAAATTACCATGATAAGTTCATCCATGACAGTCATGATTCAGCTTGCTTCAACACCTAATTTTGATCCAAATTCTCCTCTAATGACATATTGAATGGATTGGTAAGGGCTAAGGCCTTGGTTATGATCTAAAAAATGGTTTTGCATATGTTACTTATGATGTAAGAAAGCATTTTCCAAAGCAACTCATAAAACCATGGCTCATCTCAAAATTGTGGCATTGCCAATGTGTTTGAAATCCAATTTACATTCAAAATGACTACCCATATGCCATGTGTATGCCTCATATCTCAAAAAATCCCAATTTTCCTCTTTTGAATCATTTGAAAAATCTCCCTTTTTAGGCCATTTTGGGCAACTTTGTGATACAAGCCATTCCAATCACCCATGAATTCTTATCTAACCTAAAAACATCATTTTAAGCATATCTCATGTTGAACATTTTTCCATTTGAGGAGTGGAAGATAGATATTTTGACCTATGTTGAAAAATGACCTATAATTCAACTTTCCCAAAATACCCCTGGATTGCCAAGATCATAACTTGAGTTCCACAAATCTTCTTGAGGACTTCTAGTACTCAAATTAAAGCTAAGATCAAGCCCTACAATTATTATGTTGGCCAAGAATTCATTTGAAAACTCCTTGATGGGAAAAAGTTGCTTGGAAGTCAAGTGACTTTCACAGATAAATTTCAATGTCCTCTGGTGACCCATAACTTGCAAGAACCATAACTTGAGTTACACAAATCTTCTTGAAGACTTCTAGTACTCAAATTAAAGCTATTGAGAATCTCTACAAGTTTCATGTTGGCCAAGAATCCATTTGAAACTTTCATTTTTACTTATGTGGCTTGGAAGTCCAGTGCTATACACGGGATTTTACCCTAGGAACCCTGTATCAAACACCTCTAACCACTCTTGATTCTCTTGAACTTGATCTTGAATCATCCATACACATGCTTTAACATGTCAATCCCTGACTTCCATGACCTAGAGCTAGGTCTTGATGCCCTTTCTTTGCTCTCCTTGACCTAGGGTTACCCAGATGAAACCCTACTTGTACACACCTCAACTATGGTTCTTGAACTTGATACCATGACTTGTCTAGGCCTCAATAGGGCTCCCTAGGCCTCCTATGGGATCCATACACACCTAAAATTCATAATTCCATGTTGATGATCTTCAATATATCTCAATTTAGGAGAGAAATCCACCTGTTGACACTCAAATCTCTTCAAAGCTTCAACCCATTCCTTGATGACTTGGATGTTCTTCAGCTTGAATAAAGCCCCTTAATGTGCTTCCTTAGATAAGAATGGAACTTGATCCCTTGTTAGATGACTGGCTATGTTATGATATGCAAATGATGAGACTATGTACATGATGTGACTATGCAAATGATAATGCAATTAAAACATAAACCAGGTGAAATAGGTTGAGCAAATTTTAGGGTGCAACAGCAGGCATGGAAGATCAGAATGAAGGATCATCTGGATCTGAATCTGACTCAGAAGAGGTACTTTCTGATCTCACTAGGGAAGAGCTTATTAAAGTCTTATCAGAAGTCCTGAAAAATTATAATCAGATTAAGCTCAAATGCAAGAAGCTTAAGTTCAATCTTGGATCTGAGAATAATCTGTTAAGGTCAGAAGTTGCTGAGCTAAAAGAAAATAATTTGAAAATGAAAGCCAATTTAGAAAAAGCTCAACAAAACTTTGAATCTGAAGCTAAGTCTAAATGCAAAAATATTTTAGAAGAATATGACTTCAGCTTTCAGAAGTTTCTGGCTAAAAGCATAGATAGAAGCAAGATGGCTTTAATGATCTATGGAGTTAGTAGAAACAACAGGAAAGGAATTGGATATGAATCTTCCTCTAGAAAGGATTTAAATCCAATGCCTGTTGATAAACTTATCATTAAGAAGACCCCCCTATACTCTCATTTCATGTTTGGTCATCTAAATGATATTAAACACACACGTTCTGATCAGAATGTTCCTGTGTTTAAGCCAAAAGTCAATCAGAACAGAATTGTTATAAAAAAACAGAAGTTCAGACAGACTTTCAAGGCAACTAACCTAAAAGGACCCAAAAAGATCTGGGTACCTAAGGATAAGATAATCCCTGTTGCGGATGTATTTGGCAGAAAAGTCAAGACGCCAGTCATGGTACCTGGACTCTGGCTGCTCACGTCACATGACGGGAGAAAGGTTTATGTTCCAAAGCCTGGAGCTTAAATCTGGAGGAGAAGTGAAGTTTGGAGGGAATCAGAAGGGCGAGATTATTGGCTCTGGTACTATTGGCAATGGTAACCTTCCCTCTATATCTAATGTTTTACTTGTAGAAGGATTAAAGCATAATCTATTGTCCATAAGTCAATTAAGTGACAATGGTTATGACATGATCTTTAATCAACAATGTTGCAAAGCTGTTAGTCAGAAGGATGGCTCAATCCTATTTAATGGAAAAAGGAAGAACAACATTTACAAAATCAATCTTTCAGAACTTAAGGTTCAAAATGTTAAATGCCTTTTGTCTGTTAATGATGAGCAATGGGTCTGGCACAGAAGATTGGGACATATTAATATGAGACGTATATCTCAGATTAATAAACTCAATCTGGTCAGAGGACTTCCTAAGTTGAAGTTCAATTCAGATTCTCTTTGTGAAGCATGTCAAATAGGAAAATTTTCAAAATCTTCTTTTAAATCAAAAAATGTTGTTTCAACTTCAAGACCATTAGAATTACTTCACATTGATCTGTTTGGACCAGTGAAAACTGCATCCATCAGAGGCAAGAAGTATGGATTAGTCATTGTTGATGACTATAGCAGATGGACATGGGTAAAGTTCTTAAAACACAAGGATGAGTCACATTCTGTGTTCTTTAACTTCTGCAAACAAGTTCAGAATGAAAAAGATTTTAAAATTATTAAAGTCAGAAGTGATCATGGTGGTGAATTTGAAAACAAATATTTTGAAAAATATTTTAATGAAAATGGCATTGCTCATGATTTCTCCTGTTCTAGAACTCCACAACAGAATGGAGTTGTAGAGAGGAAAATAGAACTTTGCAAGAAATGGCCAGAACCATGATCAACGAGACTAATCTGGCAAAACATTTTTGGGCAGAAGCAATAAACACAACATGTTAATTCAGAACAGAGTGTCTGTAAGACCTCTTCTGGAAAAGACTCCCTATGAATTGTGGAGGAACAGAAAGCCCAACATTTCATATTTTCATCCTTTTGGATGTATTTGCTATATGTTGAACACTAAAGAGAATCTTAACAAGTTTGATTCTAAAGCACAGAAGTGTTTCATGCTTGGCTATTCTGAACGCTCTAAAGGCTACAGAGTATACAATACTGAAACACAGATTGTGGAAGAATCTATACATGTTAGATTTGATGATAAGCTTGACATTGAAAAGCCAAAGTAGTTTGAAAGTTCTGCAGTTAGAGAAGTAATTCTCACAGACTCTGAAGGCTTAGAGGCAGAAAAAGCTCAAGTGAAGGAACCAGAAGCAACGCCAGATGCAATTCCTTTAGCTTCTCAAATGAACAACTTGAACATTTCTAAAGAATCAACTGTTAGAGGATCATCTTCCAGAATCAAGGCATCTCACCTAGAGGATGTGATCATTGGAAAGAAAGATGACCCAATAAGAACAAGATCCTTCCTCAGATCTTCTAAAGCATCATTATTTGGGTTGGTGTCAGTTATTGAACCAACTTCTGTGGATGAAGCTCTGCAAGACAATGACCGGATAATTGCCATGCAAGAAGAGCTCAATCAGTTCACAAGAAATGATGTTTGGGATTTGGTTCCAAGACCAAAAGGATTCAACATAATTGGAACTAAATGGGTCTTCAGAAATAAGTTGAATGAAAACGGAGAAGTTGAAAGAAATAAAGCAAGGCTTATTGCTCAAGGTTATAGCCAGCAAGAAGGAATTGATTATACAGAGACTTATGCTCCTGTAGCCAGGTTAGAGTCTATTCGTTTACTCATTTCTTTTGCTGCACAGAATAACATCACTCTATATAAGATGGATGTTAAAAGTGCCTTTCTAAATGGCATTATAGAAGAAGAAGTTTATGTTCACCAACCTCTTGGTTTTGAAAGTGAAAAATTTCCAGAACATGTTTTCAAACTAAATAAATCTCTTTATGGTTTAAAACAAGCTCCCAGAGCTTGGTATGAGAGATTAAGCAATTTTCTTCTGGAGAAAAATTTCATCAGAGGCAAAGTGGACATAACTCTCTTTTGTAAAACATTTAAGAAAGATCTTTTAATCTGTCAAATATATGTAGATGGTATTATATTTGGATCTACCAATGTTATACTAGGAAAGAAGTTTGCTCAATGTATGCAGGCATAATTTGAGATGAGCATGATGGGAGAATTGAGATTCTTTCTGGGAATTCAAGTCAACCAGACTCCAGATTGCACTTACATTCATCAGACCAAATATGTTAAAGAGCTTCTGAAGAAGTTTAACATGACTGATAGTAAGATGACAAAGACTCCTATGCATCCAACAAGTACTCTTGGTAAGGAAGAGGTAAGTAAGAAAGTAGATCAGAAACTCTACAGAGGTATGATAGGATCTCTTCTCTACTTAACTGCTTCTAGACCTGACATTTTATCCAGTGTATGCTTGGCTGCAAGATTCCAATCAGATCCTAGAGAATCACACTTAACAACTATTAAGAGGATTCTAACGTATTTGAAAGGTACTTCTAATGTGGGTTTGTGTTACAAAAAATCGGATGATTTCAAATTAGTTGGATTCTGTGATGCTGATTACGCTGGAGACAGAGTGGAAAGAAAAAGTACTTCTGGAAGTTGTCAATTTCTGGGAAGAAATTTAATCTCCTGGTACAGTAAGAAGCAACCTACAATTGCACTATCAACTACAAAAACATAATATATTGTTGCTGCTGGATGTAGCACGCAAATGCTCTGGATGAAAAGTCAGCTAAAAAACTATCAGATCTTTGAGAGTAACATTTCTATATTCTGTGATAATACTTCTGCTATACATTTGTCTAAAAACCCTATTTTACACTCTAAGGCAAAACATATAGAAATTAAACATCATTTCATCAGAGACTATGTTCAGAAGGGTATTATAAATTTAGCCTTTGTTGATACAGATCATCAGTGGGCTGATATTTTCACAAAACCCCTTGCTGAAGATAGGTTTAAGTTTATTCTAAAAAATGTTGGTATGGATTTTTGTCCATAATGATATTTATCAGAAGCAAAACTTCTCAGATGCAAAATGTTTAAAACTTTGAAGTATTTCATCTGTCAATTATTTAATTTCTTGATTTATTATTTTTGTGTATCTGAACGTTGGCTAACATTTTATTTCTCAAGAGAATTTAGAAGCACATGCAAGCAAACACGTGTCACTCTGAATCTGAAAAGATGGCGTGCACATTACTGAAGAGACATTTGAGGTATTGTTTGAATAGTTAAAATCTTAGTTTTCCCCCCAAATTGTCAGAATCAATTAATGCTTTGAAATGATTTTTATTCTTTTCATTAAATGCTATTAATTGCTAAGTGGAACGTGCTGAATGTGTCTTTTTGAATGCCCTAATTTCTTTCTCTATAAATACCACAAATCACACCATTTCACACTTTTCACTTCACAAACATTATATGCATTTCTGTCTGCTCTTTGCTCTTCATAAAAACCCTAAACCTTCGTCCAAATCTTCTTCATCTTCATAAATGGAAACATCATCCTCAACATCAACTCAGTTCTAATCATCTATGGCTGTTATTGCATCATCAAACATGGGTACTACTCCATTTAAGGAACCTGAAAGAACTTTATTAACCCCTGTTGATAAGCTGGAAGTTCTTTATGAATCAATGGTGGATTTTGATTCTTTGGCTGAAAATGGATATGACTTGCGTTCCATTATTGGTGCTCAAGGCTGGGTCAAATATTTTGACAGACTATTTGGACCAGTGTATCCACATCTAGTGAAGGAATTATGGATTCATGCTTCTGTTTATCCAAAATTCATCTTATCTTCTATTCTGGGAAGAGAGATCATCATCTCTAAAGATCTCATCAGAAAACTCATTGGATATGAGGAAACTGATGGAGTGTGTCATCTGCCAACTGGGCGAGTTGATCTGGAAGAAGTTTATGAGGAAGTTCATCTAGACAAGCCTCCAACAAATTTAAGGATCTGAAACCAGACTACAAAATCTGGGCAAAGATTTTTCTGGGATGCATCAATCACAGAAAATCAACAAATTCTCTAGATTATGTGAATAATGAACAACTCTATTTTATGTACTGCTTAAGTCAGAGTACCAAAGTAGATTTGCCTTACATTCTCTTCATGCATCTGTGGAATCACATCAATGCATCCAAAGAATCCATTAAGACAAAGGGACAGAAGATCAAGATGTGGATTCCTTTTGGAAGACTGATCTCAGACATTCTGACAAAGAATGGTCTGGTGGCTGCTTTACATGAAGCTGAAGTTAAAGAAGAGCTTGAATCAATTGTTGGAAAACCATTGAATGGAAAGAGTCTTCAGAGGCTAAAAGTTGTGGATGAACTCACATCTGCTTCTAAGAAGCTGAATGTTACTGAAGTAAGTCAGAGAAGGATTTCAGTTCAAGACTTTCCAATCTTTGGTGCTGAAGAACCTAGGGATATTATTCTTAGGTATTTTGACATGTGTAAGGCAGATGGAACACCTATTCCTGCAGATATTCTAATAAGAGCAAGAGAACCTATTCCAGATGTGTATGAGGAGAACATGAGAAAGAAAAGACAGTTAGAGGCAGAAGAAGCTGCTGCTCAGAAGAAACAGAGAGTTGCTGAAAAGCCATAGAAGCAGATTAAGAGAAAAGCTTCTGGAGAAGTCCCCTCTGTTCCTACCAAGCACATAAAGACAAAAGGTACTAAATCATCTTTACCTTCTATTTCTAAAATTGCTATAAATGTATCAACAATTAGTTCTGTGCCTGAACCTCCTCCCACTCAAAATCAAACTATTCCTGCTCCATCTCAAACATCTGAACCACCCACTATTCCTACTTTACAAATTCATTCTGGTCCTGTTTCCCAAACACCATTAAAATCATCTGATATTCCATAATCAGAACCACAAACAAAACCAACAGAACAACCTACCACATAACAACAACCTGAAGTTCAACAACCAGCTGCATCTGAACCCATACAATCTGACCACGTTGCATTTGAAATAGTTGCACCTGAACAAGTTGCATCTGAACCAGTTGTATCTGAACCACCAACATCCAAACCTTCTGATATTCAGCCAGAACCATCCAATCCTGTTGAGCCAAATATACCTGATACTGAGGTTCTGAACATTAAACCTCTCAAGACTGTATTTGAAGTATCTTCTACATCTTGTACCCCAACCACCTCATCTGATTCCTCTGAATCTGATGTTCATCCAGATGTCATCTCACCCCCCTCTCTCAGAGAATTTGAATCTAAATAATCAGATCTACCTGTTTCATATGAAACTCTCATTCCTAAACCCATTCCATCACCCAAACCCAGGACATCTGAATTTGTTTCATTTGCTTCCTTTAAACCACATCCCTCTGATCCACTTCCTTCTAGTTTAAAGCTTAAACATTTCTATACCAGAATAGAACCAACTGACACAATCACTCCATTTAAACCTAAGAATTCCACTATTCTACCATATGTTCTTCAAACCTACTTAAAAGAACTGCCATATATGATTTCATCAGAACCTCTATTGTCTAATAAATTTGTTTTCATTCCTTACTCTCCCACTACATTTGATGTTGTTTCTTATGCATCACGTGTAAAACCATTTCTGGTTAATGCCTTATCCAGATCCAAATCTGCCACTCCATCTGACCATCCATCTTTTCCTTTCTACCCTCGTCCTCTGATCATCATTCCAAAATTTACCATACCACCTTCACCTCAACCCAAGACATTCACTTTGGAAACCCTTCTCAAACCAAAAACTAGGCTAAACGTTGATACTTTATTTGCTAATTTTCTGAAAGAGATAAAGATGAATTTAGGCTCTGTACAGAAGAGATTCTTGTCAACCATGGATGCAAATGAATCTGATGCTATCTGGAATAGCTTCATTACAAGATTCAATATTGTTGCCTTAAATCTGAAGAATGTCTGTTCTGATGATGCGAAGCTCAGATTTGCTGAGACTGCCAGAAACATGATATGGAATGTGAAAAGATCTGCACCTTTGCTTCTTGAAGATGTACCTTCATCTTCTGGAGTATCTGCTACAGAAGATTTTGCAGAATCTGCTTCTGAAGAAAATCCACTGGCTATGACAATTGTGGAAAATCCCTCTGGATCTGTTGCTCCTGACTTTGCATCCCCAATGGAAATTGACTCTACTTCTATTCCTGCACAAGAATCTGCTCCATCTATATCTACTGAGATCAAGAAAGAGAATCCAGATCTAGAAGATAAGATTGCAGTATTGGAAGCTGGACAATCTGAGATTAAGTCATGGATGGTCAAGCAAGATCAGAAGACTGAGAACATGGCACAATGGATGTCTAAGCAAGATCAGAAGAATGAGAACATGGAAAAATGGATGACAAAGCAAGAAGAATCCTCATCTGAGATCACTCAACTTCTGAAGATGATTCTGTCCAAGCAAACCTAGTTTTATGTTTTTTTTCTGTATCAGATGTTTGTGCACATGTACTTGGATTTATCTGATGATTTGTCTGTTTTTAATATGAATGAATGACTCTGCTGTTTTCTCTACATGAATGTATCTTTTCTATATTTCCTTTTATTTGCCTTTAAAAGTTTTACTTTTTGATTATGACAAAAAATGGGGAGAAAATGGATCTGACTGTTCAAATAAACTTTACCTAAATGAAACTCAGACATATCTAATTATAACTAACGTGAACTTTTAGTATTTCAGAACATTTGAAAAATCTGACAAATTCTTTAAAAGTAACTCTAAGATCCCCAGATCAAAGTTTTAACCTATCAGGCTCTGATTCTGAAACGTGCATCCAAAGTCAAGTTCTAATTTTTGGAGCAATCAGGCTCTGATTCTGAAAAGAATACTCATGCAAAAAGGGAAGTCTCTATTCCTTCTAAGTATTCAATTCAGGGGGAGATTCATAATCTCAGGGGGAGTTATAATTATATTTTTTATTGAACAAAATTTCTTATGTTTCTGTCATCATCAAAAAGGGGGAGATTGTTAGAACACAGATTGGTTCTTAATTATATCTCTATGTTTTGATGATAACTCTTATGAAATTTTGTATTAAAGAATTATATACTCTAAAATTTTTTCAAGTAATTTGTGCTGCAGATATTAAAGTGAATATTATTCTGGAAGTAAATTAGATCTGAACATGAAAATATGCAAGGCTCTGAAGCATCAGAAGCATCTATTAGAAGAATCTGAACGATGTCTAATAGAAGATTCTAAGCGCTGTCTACAGAAGAATCTGAAGCAGAAGCTATAGAAGAATCTGAAGCAGAAGCTACAGAAGAATCTGAAGCAGAAACTACAGAAGAATCTGAAGCAGAAGCTACAGAAGAATCTGAAGCAGAAGCATTTGAAGCATTGAAGACTTTTGTATGAAGAGTTTCAAGCTTAGTTTATTTCAGAAGACTCTGATAGTACTACGCTGCCAGTACTGAGGATCTGATTCATAAAACTCTGCTCTGAATTATTACGTGCTGAAAGCACACCTGCTGCATTGCTCTGATTCAGCAAACTCTGATGAACATCAGAAGACTCTGATCACTCCAGGCTCTGATGTTATTTGCTGAAACTTGTTGAAGAAGAATTCAAAGTTATGTCCGTTGGTTTGGCCAAATGACTCTTTCCTCATTTATACTAGACACAAGAACACAGACAAAAAGGATTTCTCTGTGCATTCTACTTCTAGGAAAGGTCATGTGATGTGAAGACAAAAAGGCTCAGCCCTTTTCAGTACACAGCCTTCAACATGAAAAACATCTTGGACTTCTGTGCCTATAAAAGGAAGACTCCATCACTCTTCTTCAGTTGACGAAATACTTGAAAGAAATTCATTACAAGCTCTCATACAAATCTTTATCTTGCTGAATTTATTTCTAAGTTCTTAATACTTAAGTGTAAAATCACAGTTGTGATATAGCTTAATTAGAAGCATTTAAACACTTGTTTTATTCTTACATTTGATTGTAAAAGATCCTTAAGAAGATCCAGTTGGGATCAGTAGTTCTTGAGAAGACTATGAACAGTTGCTCTTAGTACTTGCTATTGTAATCAGTTGATTAATAGTGGATTAAGTCCTTGTTGAGAAAGGCAAATCACTCTTGATAGGGTGGACTGGAGTAGTTGATTTCAACGAACCAGGATAAAAATCCTTGAGTTTTTATTGCCATAAGTTTTTTCTATATACTTATTCAACCCCCCCCCCCCTTCTAAGTATTTTCTCACCTTCAAACCGTTAACTCATAAAACTTTGCTCACAACCTGAATCCTAATTATAAGGAAACTTCTTCCGTGTAAGTATAGCCATTGGTAAATCCAATTGAGAAAATCCTATAAACCTCCTATAAATAACCTGCCAGTCCTAAGAAACTTCTGACCTCTGAAGCATTCTTCGGTCTCTCCCAATTAATCACTGCTTCAACTTTTGACGGATCTACCGCAACTCCTCCTTGAGATATAACATGACCAAGAAACCTAACTTTCATCATCCAAAACTCACACTTGCTTAACTTGGAAATAATTTGTCTTTCTTGCAATACCAACAAGACAATTCTCAAATGCTCTCTGTGCTCTTGAGGAGTACGAGAATAAATAAGAATGTCATCAATATAGATTACCAAAAATTGGTCCAAGTAAGGTTGGAATATCTGGTTCATGTAATCCATGAAGACAGCTAGAGCATTTGTCACACCGAAAGGAATCACAAGAAATTCATAATGACCATAACGAGTTTTAAATATGGTTTTTGGTACGTCAGAACTCTTCACGCGGATTTGATGATAACCTGACCGTAAATCAATCTTCAAGAACATATAGGCTACTTTCAACTAATCTAACAGGTCGTCTATCTTGGGTAAGGGGTACTTGTTCTTGATGGTGACATTATTCAGCTGGCGATAAACAATACACAAACGTGTTCCACCATCCTTCTTCTTTACTAATAATAATGGAGCTCCCCATAGTGAAACACTAGGTCGAACAAAATGCTTGGCTAACAACTCTTCTAATTATTCCTTTAACTCTCATTGCTCAAACGGTGCCATCCAATAAGGATAAACGGATATAGGAACCGTTCCCAGTACCAGGTTAATAGATAATTCCACTTCCCTCTCCAGAGGGGGAGAAGTGACGCCCTCAGGGAAAACTTCTGGAAACTCAAACTACAGGGATTTGCAAAACCTTCAGGTTGTTACTTGCCTCTTTAATGAGAACCAAAAGAACAAGCTTTTCCTTCTCAAACAAGAAATTAACCATGCCAACCGTACCTTCCAAGATAGTAGTCAATACATCCTTCAGAGTAGCTTCTTTGGACTGAATGATGATTAACTTCTCCTCACAAGCAATAAATACCGAATTAGTAGAAATTCAATACATTCCTAAGACTACATCAACCTTATTTAGTGGCAAACAAATAAGGTCAATCTGAAAAACTCTGCCATCCACCGATAATACACACTTTTCACAAATCAAAAGGGTCTCGACCATCTCATCCATAGCAGTAGTAACCACCATGGGAGAAGAAAGAGGAATAACTTGCAACCCAAGTCACTTCATACATTGCATCGACACAAAAGAGTGTGTTGCACCATAATAAAACAATACAAAACAAGGATGTTCATTCACGAATCAAGTACCTGCAATCAAAGAGTTGTCACCCTTTTCCTTCCTTGCATCCAAAGTATAAACTTAGCCGGTATTCTTCCCTTGCACTTAGTTCTTATTCTGGGGAAAATATCTTGCAATATGGCCCATTCCTTGACATTGGAAACATATCGGTCCTTCACTTCCTCCATTGGTTCACCTCCCAATACGATTCTTACCATAATTTCAGCATGAGGGAGGAGTGTTAGGTCTAGCACCCTGCACCTGCTTCCCCTTGAAGGGTTGTTGTCTAGGCCTAAATGGTTGACTCAATCTTCGTTAATCTCTTTGACCAACTCTAGTCACATCTCTCTCTTTAAGCTATGCTCAGATACATGGCATTGTCTCAATAACTCAGCATAAGTAGTGAACTCTCTTTGAGACACACTATGAGAGATTTTCGCCATTATACCAAATAGAAACTGATCAATCTTCCATTTCTCATCTAGAGTATATACGGCCTGCCTAGAGTAAGCAGCCATATCCTTAAATTTCTCGGCATAAGCGGCTACGGTCATGTTACCTTGTCTCAGTTGTTGGAATTCAAACTCCTTTTAGGTCCTCAAGGAGCTAGGGAAGTACTTATCCATAAAGGTAGTCTTGAATTGTTCCTACACCTTAGGAACGCCTTGGATAGTCATAAAGACCAAAGCACTTTCCCACCACCTCATAGAGGGACCCTTCAACATGTGAGAAGCAAACACCACTTTTGTTCTCTTCACTACATTGTACAATAAAAAAGATTCTCTCCACACCCGACACCCATTCGTGAACTTTTACTGGGTCCAATCCGCCATGAAATTCCAGAGGGTTCATGCGGAAAAAGTCCTGGAAGCTCCCACCTATAGCTTTTGGTGGAACCACTACAAAATGAGGACCTTCAATCAGCTGTTGCAACATCTGTTGTATGAACTGATTCTACTGCTGCTGCATCTGGTGTACAAGCTAGGGCCATTAGAAATTCTCGCTACTACCCGAAGGATTCGAGTCGGATATTGGAGTTGTGGGTCTACCACATCTTCTACGTCTGTCGACCATGTCCTTAAACGTTATACAAACTAAATCAAGTTAATCAAGCTCAATACTGTAAATATATCATCCGGAACAATGATGTTCGCACACATATGAAGCAGAAAGAAACACTAATAATATTTCATGCCTAGGTTAAGGATACAACCTGCTCAAATACCAACTGTAACGCCCACATATAATACAAGTCTAAAATAATCCATATTATACATGATTATAAATTTGGTATTGAAATAAACATAAGTTCTTAGTGACACATTATACATATTACATGCCTAAAACACCAAAGTACTAAAAGTGGCATAAACATATACAAGATGTCAAAAATAACTAAGAACTAGATCATAAAATGATATCAAAACAAAGTCTTCACAATAGAAACAACATCGTCAAAAGCTAAAACAAGTAAGGATATCAAACTTCCTTATCCTTACCTTTTACGGAACCTAAATCACCTGAAATATAATCAACAACATGGGTTGAGATGATAATCCCAGTGGGTTCCCTATCTTATGGATTTTCTCGGCTTTGCAAGGTTCTAAAGAATCCTAACTCAATCCAAAAGTGGGAAGGGATAAGGATTTAAGCTCACAAAACACACTATTCGGGAACATTTTGCTTGAGTCCAACAGCTCAACCATCACTAGTCGAAAATTATACCAAGGTATCCCTTTTTCTCGTTCTCTCTTACGTCTAGGAATTTCGGTCGGGTCATGAATCCTTGTAATGTACTTTGACATACGAATGGTTTCGGATTCAAGGGGCTTTCCACATTAATCATCGCTTCCCATGGGACCACCCCCATCTCAAGCATTTTACTCGTAGGCTCCATTCGTACTACACACGAGAATCAAACCTGTCAAAGTAATAATGCTTACATTCCGGATGAGCACTCTAAATAAGTCTCAACTCTTGGAATGACACATCTCAAGGGATTGTTTCAGACTACATGATCACAACACAAACATGATTGTATTTGACAATTGCAAGGCGACACATTCACCTTATTCTCAAAGTAACACAAAGCTAACACATGTTCTATATAGTGCCTCACCTCTCCACTAGATAATCACTTATCAAGGATGCACACCTAGGCATCAAATATACAAGTATTTCCATCTAAGTTATTTATCATACCCTAGTTACGTTCTGTTCAATATCAAATAAGGGGTTTTCCTCACTTTCCTTTAGTATTTTACATTAGGTAATCATCTTCATGACCAAACAAACATTCATAATAAGCTTGCATAATAATCATAATATTAATGTAAACAATCCATGATAAATATAAACATGCATGTGAAACAACCAAGAAAGCATCAAAACAAAACATGAAAAACCCTATCACGTTTGCAATACGAGGGCCAAGCGAGTTCCTTCGCCTTAGGTTCATTGTGCGAACTCTGAGCGAAGCTAAAAATGAAGATGGCAGTAGCGAAACCTTTGGTTGGTCGTTGTGCAAGTCCTAAGAAAATACTCGCTTTCTAATCGCCCTCGCATCGCAATGCGAGTATGACTAACTGTCATGTTCACTTGCAGTTCGCTAGAGCTTGCAGTGCGATCCCGGTGAATTTTGCAATCTGCCCAGCAGAACATGACATTTCTAAAGGGGTTTCCAACCCCCATTCTTACCCAACCTCAATCCATCCTCAATGTTGACATATTCACTCATGAAATAACATTTTAACCCATAAACACACAACAATAACATGAATATAACATGGAATATATATTTCTCATGGAAAAGAAACAAAAACACCATAACCTAACTTTTCTCATTCTATCCAAATACTCTAACCTTGAGTTTCTACTTAGAATCCACCTCTATAAGAAGATGATGAATATGAGATGATTTAATGATGAGTGGTGATGATTCCTCTTTAATTAAAGTTTCTTCTTTATTTCTACTTTCTCTTCTTCCTCCACTTCTTCTCTTTTTTTTTTCCTCTCTTACTACCTTTTCTTTCCTTTTCTCTACTACTTATTTCACAAAGTTGGAAAGGGTAAGGGAAAATAAAGAAAAAAATGATATTTAGAAGTATCTCAATAGAAGTTAGTAAGACCAACTTGGTAAAAGTCTAAATAAAAGAGTATCCAAAAAGTCTCTAATGCACCAATTAATAAAACCTCATAGTCAAATAATACTAATTAAGTCAACTCTGAGTTCATCAGTTACTCCAATTATCCTAACAAATAACTCTCAGAGCATATTAGAATCCAGTTGATCTCAACTAATATTATTCAGAGCATTTTATTAAATACGGGGTATTACAAATACCGTATGGTGAATGAGACATGGAAATTTTTATGTCATTTCCGCTATACATAATCATGCCTAGACTAACAAGCTAGTTGTTTATCCTATTATATGTCGCCTTGTTCCGGAGGAGACTGTAATTATTTCAGACATAATATTAAACACGATGGAGCCGAAAAATACGTGCATCTTTGTAACGTAAAAGTCCTCTAAAAAATTCAAATATCAAGAAAATATACAATGTGAGTGCCCGAGACAATAACACGGTAAGAGGACCATGATCTGAGATGCAACAACTCTTGAAGCTTTTGGAAGATGACAACTATGTTTTGAGGTATAAAGTTTGTGAGGATAAATTCATCCTTCGAGATATCTTTTGAAGTCATCCTGATTTTGTCAAGTTGTGCAACATGTTTCCCCCTGTGCTTATAATTGACTCAACATACAAAACAAACAAGTATAGACTTTCATTCCTAGAAATTATTGGTGTTACTTCTACGCAGATGACTTATTTAGTCGATTTTTCATTTTTGGAATCCAAAAAGGATGACAATGTTACATGGGCTTTGGAAATGTTCCATACTATGTTAAAGGACCGAGAAAACATGCCACGAGTCATAATCATCGTTCACGACACCAGATTGATAAATTTGGTTGCAATAATGTTTCCTACATCATCAGCATTACTTTGTAAGTATTACATAACCAAAAATGTGAGAAGTCGAATAAAAACTATCGTTGTCACCAAACAAATCAAAGGTGAGGACGAAAAAATGGTCAAATTTGGTGTCGTGGTGGAAAAGATAATGGATGCATGTAATGGTATAATAAATATTTCCACAGAAGAATTATATATCGAATTCATAATACATTTCAGGAGAGTATACGCGAGATATCAAGATTTCCTAAAATATTTTGAGGGCATAATTTTGGACCAGGTCAAAGAGAAGATCCTTTGTACATGGACCGATTAGGTTAGACATTTTGGCAATACAACAACTAACAAAGTTGAATCTGAATTGGTTGGGAAACCGTAAAGGTAATTTTTGTAATATTGGGATGTTGTGGACCAAACGCTACGAAACCAACATAATAAGATATAGACATATTTTGGTCAAAGCATTACTGTGTTAGAACATCGATTCAAAGAAAACATCCTTTATTCACGGTTGGTTGGCAACATATCTCGGGCGGCATTGGATTTTATTTTTCACGAAGCCAAGCGAGCAGATAAAACATGTTTAGATAGCTCAAAGTGTGGATGTACACTTAGAAAGACTTACGATCTTCCATGTGCTTATTTAATTTCAAATAAGATTAAGCTTGAAAAACCAATAAATATGGGTGAAGTTTGCACTCATTGGAAAAAGTTATGTTTTGATGATGATGGGGTGATGAAGGATGATAAATCAAACATATCTATCATGACTGAGTGGGAAGTGATCCAAGAGAGATTCATGAAAGTTTATGACATGATGAAATTTCATATCAAAGAGTTAATTCAGGAAGATTTCCTATCCAGAAATAACAGATTTGAAACAACCTTCAGAATCGGGTAAAATAAAGGGTGCCCCTTAAAAGGTCAAACCGACACAAAGTGACAACTCCATGAGATGGTCTCCTTTATACTTTGAACATGTTGACTCACACTTTCCGGATTCTCTAACACCAAAATCCCAAAAGAGTGTTTTCAAGGGTGTTTGCATTAGCAAACCATCTCCCTCGCCACTATTACCAAAAACCATCCATATTGAAGAGATTTTGATTTTTATGCACAAATACATTGAGAGATTTATAAATGTCAGAGGTGACGGCTGAAGGTGTGAAAAACACAAGAAAAAGGGGTTTGAATTTGGTTTTAAAAACAAAAGTTTTTACCAATTCAAAAACACAACAATCAAAAGATTGAAAAATAATAAGTACACAAGGAATTTTATCCTGGTTCGCTTAAAACTCAAAGCTAATCCAGACCACCCACCAAGGTGATTTTGCCTTATATAGAATGACTTAATCCACTATAATCAACTGATTACAAGTGCACCAGCTACAGGTAGTGACTAACAAACGACAAAGATAAACAATCAATGTCTTCTCAAGGATACTAACCTAACTGGTCCCTCAAGGAACTACAAACAACCAGTTTGAATACAAAGATATGTGTTTACAAAGTGCTTCTTAAACAAGCATATTTACACAAGTGAAATACATAAAATACTTAAAGAAAAGTTTGTACAAAGTTAAAAGCTTTTCACGTAGAAACACTCTTGTTATTTAGGAAACTTTCTTCAAGTCTCCAAGTTCCATATATATAGCATGAAAAAGGAACTGTTGGAGGAAAAATCAGGGATAGGAAAATGTAGTTGTCCACTAACAAAAAAGTGACAGGTGTGACAAATAGAATTATCCTTTCGCCCATAAAATCAGGTAATAGAAGAATACCTTTTTTTTTGTACTATGTACTATTTTGATCACGTATCCTTTATCCTTATCTTCAAATTCATGGCTTCTGATTAAAAATTAATGAAGCATGAACAAAATAGTCATGTAGCTTGAAATCAAAATCATCAATCAGAATCTTGATAACATCAGCATCTGACTTGAGATCTTCAGAATCTTTAGCTAGAAACTTTAGAAGTTTGCTTTTCTTCCGAAGTTTGATGATCAGAGTCACATCCAGAAGCAGCAACCAAGAGAACATTGTTGCACAAACATGACGTCTTCTCAGAAGCTTCTTGGAAGTGATTAGTGTAGAAGCACCTTTTGGAACACAAATTTCAGAAATTGATGAGGTTGCACGTCACTGATTCAGAATTAAAACTGGTTGTTAAAGCTACACAATAAAAAACCACTAGGGTACCAAAATTGTTCTAGCATAAATACTACCTTGTTATCATGAAAACTCAAAGGTATAGATGCAGAACCAAATCTTATTCCATATATGTATTTTGATGAACAATTTGTACAGGGTAATCACAGAGTCATATCAGCAAGAAGCACAAAGCTCCCCCTAAGATGAACAGTCCCAAAAAGATAAAATCAAAATGAAAGAGTACTTTCCTGATTAACTTTTTGCAGAGCCAAAATGATCTTCTGTCAGAATCTAGTTTTCTTCAGAAGTTACTAGAACTATTCCAGAATCCTAGTTGTCATAATCAACACTTCAGAAGTCTAGTTTAAAAAACATAGCCTGATTTGAGATCTAAAAGCAAATCTTCATATCCTAGATAAAACTTTTACAAACTTAACACCTTGTTGGAAGTCTTTCCTAATTAATTCCTTAAACTTAGAAACCATTTCTTCAGAAATTAGTTGTCTTCGGATCTGATCTAAAAACTTCAGTATCTTCTGATATTCATTACTTTCCCTGAAACAAAAACAATTTTTTCTCAAGTAATTGTTAGCAGAAACATTTAAAATGTTTGGGTTCTAATTCATGAATATAGATATATCAAAATCATTACGTTTCTCCCTCTTTTTGTCAGTAATCAAAAAGACATAGACAAAAGAAAAGAACAAGAAATAACTTCATTAATCATAAAAATGCCAGAAGGCATACAAGTACAAAACATAAAAAAAAGAAAAACAAACACAAACACAAACATTTAATCAATAATAACACAAACAAAAGTGCATAAGAATTTCAAAAACTAAGGGTTAGGGTTCTACAGGCGAAGCCTGGAGAGGATAAGCTTATCCAAGCGTTAATTTAACCAGGTATTTGTCTTCCTTAAGCTTAGCAAGAGTCTTCAGAATTTCTAGAATCACTCTAGAAGATGAAGTTCTAGCAACAACATTCAAATTTTTAGATGGTGATCTTTCGGATTCCTTTGTCTCTTTACGATGTATTCGACTAGTATAGCAAGTACACACCTTGTACTTGGCAACCTCTTCGCTAACCTCCTTCAAGTCTTCTTTAGATACGATCCAAACAATATCATCAACAAAGAGAGCGATCAGGTTGATAAAAGTATTGTTTCCAGTCTTCTCAACAAGCATCTAAGTAGATATCCTCATCATAGTGTTCTACCTCATAAGAACCATCGAATCTCTGAGAAGTCTAAATAAATGGGTTGATAGTGTCAGGTTGACACCATCTTCTAAAAAGAACAACATGAACTTATGGGAGGTATTAATGTGATCACCCGTCTTAGTGCTAGAACGGTGATACATGCTTCCAATGACAATTTTGAACCATACCCTTAAGATATCTTTAATCTCTTTAAAGTTTGATGCCAAAGATACAATTGCATATTGTTTAGATTTAGATTTGATAAAGGAAATTTTATCCCCTTTAACAACATGAAAGATGAACTCAGTCTTCTCTGTAACTCAAGTTTTCTACTAAGAAAGTAAGAAGTAACCTTTTTCTTTTTCAGCCTCGGCATGATTCAAAAAATATTCAACAAGGACAGGAAAAATAAGACCTTTCAATCTTTCTAAGAAAGTATTCCAGCCTTCAAATTTGAGCGTCCCAGTAAGATCAAAGTCATTATCTTTCATATTTTCAAAATCAATAATAGTTTCGCAGAGTACGAAGAGGTCTTCAGTTGTAGTGTCGAGAGTGACGACTGGCCTTTCAGGAATGACAATATGGGAGTAATGTGAGCGTAGTGTGAAATGTGTGTGAAGTGGGTTTATAAACATTTTAAAATAATAATTACAATAATTAAACATGATTACAAACAGTACACGCGGAGTCATAGAGGGAAAGCGTAAAAATTTTAACCTATTTTCAAGAAAAATACAAAACCCAATATGTCATTTCATCAATACGCATGTTCAGGAAGATAGAAATTTGTTACCACTAAAGACCACACATTATCAAATGAAAAGATAACCATTAATATTGTAACTATTCAAAATCTAGAAGACAAATCGATAGGATTTCCTTCTGAATAGAACCTTTATGATTCATGAAACTCCCTTACTTCAGAAAGCTCATGTTTCATAAACAAACAAACAGCAACACAACTACAGAATCTTAATCAACAATTCTAAAAATTTAAACATTCTGAAAACATCATTTCATTCTGGACAAGGTTTTATAAACATAATTTTCACAATAAAAATGAATCTATCTTCAGCAAGGGGTTTAGTGAATATATCATCTCACCAGTGGTCTGTATCAACAAATTTTAAATGAAAAATACCCTTCTGAACATAGTGACATAAAAGTGATGTTTAATTTCAATATGTTTAGCCCTATAATGCAAGAAAAGATTCTTGGATAAACAAATAGCATAAGTATTATCACATAAGATAGGAATGTTACTCTCAGAAATTTGATAATCTTCCAGCTGACTCTTCACTCAGAGTATCTGATTGTTATTTCCAAAAGCTGCAATATATTCAACTTCAGATGTTGAGATTGCAATTATTGATTGTCTTTTGCTAGACCACGAGATTAGATTGTCTCCTAGAAATTGACAACTTTCAGAAGTACTTTTCCTTTCTATTCTGTCTCCAGCATACTCAGTATCACAATAGTCTACTAATTTGTATTCACTTTAGTTTCTATAAAACAAACCCAGTAGTACCTTTCAGATATCTAAAGATTCTATTAACAAAAGTTAAGTGAGTCTCCCTAAGGTCTGATGAGAAATGAGCATACAAACAAACACTGAATAAAATATCAGGTCTAGAAGCAGTTAGATAAAGGAGAGAGTCTATCATACCTATGAATAGCTTCTGATCTACCTTACCACTTGCCTCTTCCTTTTCCAAAATATGAGCGGGATGCATTGGAGTCTTATCTAGATTACATTATTAAACTTCTTTAGAAGTTCTCTTATCTACTTACTTTGATGAATGTACGTTCCTTCTGAACATTTATCAATTTGAATCCTCATAAAGAACTTGAGTTCTCCCATTAAACTCATTTTAAATTCTGCCTGCATTAACTTAGAAAATTCCTTGCACAAATAAGTATTAGCAGAACAAAATACAATATCATCAACATAAATTTGCACAACCAGAATATCATTCTTAAAAGTTTTGCAAAAGAGCATTGTGTCCACTTTCCCTCTAGTGAAATCATTTTCCAAAAGGAAGTTACTTAGGCTTTCATACCAAGCTCTAGGAGCTTGTTTCAGACCTTATAACGAATTTTTAAGTTTGAAAACAAAATCAGGGTTTTGAGAACTCTCAAAGCCAGAGGGTTGGTGCACAAACACTTCTTCAGAAATGTATTAATTTAAGAATGCACTATTAACATACATCTGATATAGAGTGATGTTAACTGAAAATAAAACTAAAAGATAAATAGATTCTAACCTGGAAACTGGTGCAAAGGTTTCTGTGTAGTCTATCCCCTCTTGTTGACTATAACCTTGTGCTACTAGTCGAGCCTTGTTTCTGACGACTTCACCTTTCTCATTGAGCTTATTTTTGAACACTCATATGGTTCAAATAACATGGACGTCCATTGGTTTTTGAACAAGATCCCAAGCGTAAATTCTGGTTAATTGATTTAGTTCTTCTTACATAGCCAGAATCCATTCATTATCTAGAAGAGTCTATGGATGTTGGCTCTATCAAAGATAGCAAATCTAGAAGAGTTTCTTCATAATGTTCGAATGAAGATCGAGTTTTGAACGGTTCATCTTTATCTCCCATAATCAATTCTTCAGGGTGAGAAGTTCTTGGTCTATTCTTCTTTTGATGAGATAGACCAATGACAATTTCTGGTTGAGTAGTTTCTGAGTCATTTTCTTCAACATCCTTGTTTTTTTCTTTTGAGTCCTTGTCTTCAGAATCATTGTCCTTGGATTATGAGAAAGTAATATTTAAATCTGCAAGTTTCTCAACTAGCTTTGACTTTTCAGGGTCAAGCTTATCATTGAATCTAACATGAATTGATTCCTCAACAATTCGTGTTTCTGTGTTATAGATTTTGTAGCCTTTTAAGCATTCAGAATATCCTAACAACAAAAACTTTTGTGCTTTAGAATCAAACTTTCTAAGATTCTCCTCAGTGTTCAACATGAAACAAATATATCCAAAAGTATGGAAATAATAAATGTTGGGCTTTACGTTCTTCCACAATTCATAAGAAGTCTTACTTAGAATAGGTCTAATAGAAATCCTGTTTTGAATATAAAAAGTTGTGTTTACTGCCTCTGCCTAGAAATGCTTAGCCATGTCAGTTTCTTGGATCATGGTGTGAGCCATCTCTTTCAAAGTCCTATTCTTCCTTTCTACAATCTGTTAGCTCAGAAATTCGCCGCCCATATTAAGTTGGAAGTGTTGATTAGAATGTTAAACTCTTGAAGAGGTTTAAAGGAGTTTTCGATTGGATCTTCATGATAGGTTTAAGTCGAAGGTGCTCACATAAGGAAATGGTATTTTTTGGACTTAGAAAATATTTCTAAGAGTTGGGAAGCTACCTTCGACCGAGAATACTCATGATGTCCGACGCTAAGGGAATTTAAAATTCAAATAAAAGAGGGAGTAATTATTCTTGTCCGCTCCTGAATAAGACAAGTGGCGCACATCCAAGGGACAAAAGCATGCAGCGCGACACTTGTCATATGTTAATTGTTTTAGGAAGTTAACAACAGTTAGTTTTTTATTGTAAATAGGAGTTCTAGAAATAGGATTAGGGTGGTGTTCACTTTGTACAAGTTACTCCAGATTTACTCAAAGTATCCACATGTAGAGAAAAGAGTCTTGGGAGAATGTACGTGATGTAAACACCATTTTCTTCTTTAATGAAATTTACTTTAATTTTTCATCAAAAATTTATCTTTTACTTTATTGCAAGTTACGTTTCAGCATTGTGTCTTATTTTTTCAGCCTTTCTTTGATGTCTTCAACCTTTTTTTGATTCAATGTTCTTGCATTTCTTTCGAACCATACTTTTAGATAAACTTCTCTTTATGAACACTGTCGAAGTGTTTAGTCTTCAGAATTTACATTGAATCAATTGTTAGCACATGTCCTATGATCAATCTGATCGATCCTATGAGTCACTAAATTTAGATTTGGAAGATCAGCAGTTGTTTACAAATTTTCACGGGAAACAAATTGGCACGCCCAATGGGACGGTGCTAACTTCTATAAATATTTTTCTAAGATTTTGAAAATCTGCATTTATTAGTCATTTCTTTGAGAAAACTTCGTTGCATGTTATTGAGAAGTAGAAAAGTATCCACTACAAATGAAGAGAGACCAAGGAGAAGATACACTAGGAAAATGGCGACTAATACTAGTCAGCTTAACAATCCAAACCCTCGAGGGAGTGGTTCTAATCCTCGATCAAGTAATTCAAATAATCAGCCTAGTAAAACTAACCCTGGAAACGTGTCTAGGAACGATGTAGTTCCATCCCCAGTTCTTTCGACAGGAGAGCCAATATCGCCTCCTTTATGTCTGAACCAATGCCATCAATGGTAGGTTCAGGGTCGACATATATAAGGGCTTGCACTCAACCTGTTTTGGAGTACATTGAGCCACAAGCATCTAATCCTTAAACTCCACCAGGAGGAACTTCGACGTTTAGGCATTTTCCCCCTCTAGGGTTTTCACAACCATTACCAAGGAATCCACCGTATGGAATGTCAACGCCAGTAATGCAAGGCCTCCAAAATGCTCCCCCAATATTCTCAGAGAATGTAATGTCTTCGCCATTATAAGGCTCAGGACCTGGGATAAATGTGGGTCGAAATAGTCAAAGTGTAGGTGTGAGATATTCCACTCAAGGTCCTAGTCTGACAAATACTTCTATAGCATGTTTAAGACAACAAATGGATGAGAGTAACCTATATATGGTACAAACCTTGTCCCAAACTATGGGGGAAATTTTCCAGCCCTTGATCTAGAACACTTCCCATACTAACCAACAATTAGAAGTGCAATTGGCACGCTTGGCAAAATTTATGGGTGTACCAGCCCCTGTTCGAGGCACAACTGTTGTGGAAAACATTACACGACAAAACCTATGGGACGTACCTAAGGAGAATCTAGAAAATCAAGGGAGTCAAACCCTTTAGCTTCGAACCCCTTAGACTCGAACCTCCTAGAGTCGAACCACCTAGGAACCAAGTGCCAATTCCGGTAGAGAGGGGACAAGAGGTAGTTATGGTAAATCGAAACCAAGATGTTGACCATGTTATACAATAGGTTCAACGTAACAACATAGCTGCTGATAACAACCTAGCAGCCATGGTCAAAAGGATAATGGCCCGGAATGGGGTAAATTTTGGTTATACTAGGCCAAACTATACATCACCGATAATAGATTACATTCTCCAATTAGAATTGCCTCCTAGGACGAAAGTACCAAAGTTTACCAAATTTTTAGGAGATACTACTGAATCTACTATCAAACATGTAGCCCGATATATGATCGAGGCTGGAGAGATTGAAAATGATGATAGTCTTAGGATAAAATATTTTCCAAGTTCTCTCACCAAAAATGCTTTTACTTGGTTTACAACCCTACCTCCTAACTCAATCTGTAATTGGACCCAGTTTGAATGTTTATTCCATGAACAATTCTACATGGGACAAACCAATATTAGTTTGAAGGAATTGACTAGCATAAAATGAAAGTTTACTAAGCCAATAGACAATTACCTAAATAGGTTTCGAGTAATTAAGGCTAGGTGTTTTACTCAAGTTCCAGAACACGAGTTGGTCGAAATGGCCGGCGGTGGCCTTGATTACTCTATTAGAAAGAAGTTGGATACCCAGTATCTAAGAGATATGGCCCAACTAGCTGATAAGGTTCGACAGTTAGAACGTTTGAAAGACGAAAAGGCTAAGTATAATAAGAGTAAAAAGGTACCCTATGTTGAATATAATTAGAATGTCAAAGGTTTACATGATGAACCATTGTATTCCGAAGAAAATGAGATAGATGTTGCTGAATTAAAGCAGGATCCTCCGTATGCTTGTAAAATCTAAGCTCCTTCGAATGGAAAAAAATTTGTCGAATTTGAAAAGAATGACAAGTTTCTAAACAAAACATATACTTTTGATTTCACTAAATGTGACGAAATCTTTGATTTGTTAGTTAAAGATGGACAAATGATAGTGCCTGCTGGCACTAAAATGCCACCTTTAGAACAAAGAAAAAAGAGAGGATTTTGTAAGTACCATAATTTTTTGGCTCATAAAACTTCTCAATGTTTTCTTTTCAGAGGTTTGGTCCAAAATGCTATCCAGAAGGGCAGGCTGAAGTTCGGAGAAAAGAGCAACAATCAAATGAAAATTGACTCTGAGCCGTTGCAAACAGTGGATGCCCATTATGCTGAGCCCACAGGAGTACATATGGTTGAAGTTGCTGATGACTTCGACTGTTCAATTAATATGGTGGAAATTACTGAAGATTTCGCCAATGATGTTGTGTTAGCCAAGGTTACTGTAGGCCTTGACATCAATGCATGGAGAAACTCATGAGTAAGGCCGCTGATGGCTTCGAAAAAGCTACTGATGGCTTGGATGATGGGATCACTGAAGATTCCAACATGATGTTGGTTACCAAAGAAACTGCAGATAGTTTCGTTAAGATGGACAGGGCTGTTAAAGGCCTTGATGTGGACTTCTGCAATCTGAATCTTAGTGTTGATGTCGACATGGACATAAATATGGTAGAGATTACACAACATAAGACCATGGAGGTCGATGAAGCAAGCTTCTAGTAAGAGCGCAGCAAAGTGGCGTACCCAAAACAGGAAGAGACCATTATTAAATTCCTTCATCGCTGCCAAAAGAAGGGATCAGGTGTCATGCTATGCTCTAGATGTAGCGCAATCTTCGATCAAAAGGCTGCTCAAAAGCTTGAAGGGGTACGAAAGGATGAGCAGAAAAGGGAGAAGGCCAACCATGGCCCTCGAAATTTTGACCCAAGAAGGTCTGAGTCGAAGGGTAGAGCACCAGGAGCGAGGACTACTACCTTCAAGCCATTTGCTGAACTTTCTAACGGAAAATGAGTCAAACCAAATAAGGACAGGCATAAAGGTCAGCAGAAATGGAAAAACTTCAACGTCAACAGGGGCTCTTTGATCACCTATCGTAAGGAGTTTCAATCCTCCAACAAAACTGCTCACATTTCTGAGAACTATAAAGGGAAGAACCCGATGTCGCAATCTCAATGGAGGAGAGAACAACATAGAAGGAAGGCTTTCAGGGAGGCTCAGTCGAAGGACCAAGGAGAGTCTAGTAGTAATGTCCTACTGATAATAACAGAGGGAATCAAATGAAGATTGCTGAAAAAGTGCTTGTGGGGCGGAAATTGTTTTCCTCTCAAGAGGACAAACATGAAAAGACTGCCGAAGATGATAAAGAAATCACAGACAACTTCGACTTTGAGTCTGATGCTTCTTTAGACATCCTAGTCAATGTGGTGTCTGTAATTCCTAGGGACTTCGACCAAATTACAGAGGTCAAAAATTTGGATGCTTACACTAAAGCGAAGATGGAAACACACAAGCCTGTGTGCTACTATATCATGAATAATGGGTGCATTGAAGAGCAGAACGCCTTCTTCGAGCGACCTATAGAGGCGACCCAAAGCCTCTTTACATCACTAGGAAGGTGGAGAATGTACTAGTGAATAAGATATTGGTGGATTATGGCGTAACAGTAAATCTGATGCCACATTTCTTATTGAACAAGATTAACAAGTATGACACTGATACTAAGCCACATAATATGGTTCTTTCAAATTACGAAGGAAAAGTTGGCTCTACATTGAGTGTGATACAAGTTGACTTAACAGTTGGGACAATTACTAGGCCCACTGTCTTCATGGTAGTGGAAATAAAAGTCAACTATAATCTGCTCTTAGGACATGAGTGGATACATGGCATAGGTGCAGTGCCATCTTCGATGCATCAACGAATCACCATCTGCAGGCCAGATGGCATAGTAGAGAACATTGAAGCTGATCCGGGGTATTTTAAGGCACCCATAAATCATGTTGACAGGAGACAATTCGAAAAGCACCTGGCTCATATTGCCCCTTGTGGCCCCGTAGATTTTGAGTTTGTCCCAAATAATGAAACATTTTGCTCATTGTACTTACATTTTGTCGATGGTTTATGGTGGGATAAGGAGGTGCCAGGAGAAAGGCTCACATACCTTGGCGAGTGATGCGTCCGCAAGTGCACGGAAATATCGAAGTAATATAAAAGATTGTCGAACCCACAGAGACCAATGTCAACCTACCGTTATCTATTGCTACGGTGTAAAGCTAAGGCTAATGGAATTAGGAAAGTTAAATGTGGACGAAACTAAATTTAAAGGAACTAAAGATTTTTGGTTAAAAGAAATGCGGTAAAGGTATATCGGTATGCAAGGACTTAGTTATTAGGGATTCGACAGGTCACCGATGCTTTTTAATCTTTGCAAACACTTTTCAGGAGAAAATACTCGTTTAAAGACCTTTGCCTCACGATGGTTGTTGACTCGGGTCATAATTCTAAGGCGGAATGTACGCTTTCGCAGTCCCATTCGGGGTTAAAACTACTCTTTGAAAACAAATAAATTCTAATTTCTTTTAAAGCGCTTTCGCTGCATTTAAAACAAATGCCTAGTTGTTAATATTTGGTCCTAGCCTCAGCTTTCGCGTGTCGATTCATGCCTTAATGAATCTCCCACTGTTGTGGCAAAACTACTGTAAATAATTTCTCGTTGTCGCGACGAAGGTTTATTTAGAAATTACGATTAAAAACTACGGCCAGAAAGGTAGTTTGTAAGAAGGTAAGGTGCAGTGGGTATTATCGAATCCCGTCCTACTAATTCGGTTACATACCGATAAAACTAATTTAGCTAGACATGATAATTAATGCAAACATAAATAAACAATGGCAGCAGAATAATATAACATGCATACTGACAGAAATAAAATAATAATTCAATTAATAAAAACCTGTAAATCGTACTGATCTCGAATCCTTGAGTAGTCCTCCACAATGTCGGCAAGATTCTACTTTGGCGAGAATTAAAAGGTACAGGAAGAAAATACAATGTTATGAACTAAAGGAAAATGGAAAGGAAATAAAAGAAAACAATAAAATAGGGGGAAATAGCTTCAGTAGAAATCTTGGCAGCACTTCGATACCTTGAAGCCTCCCCCCTGAAACTGTGAATCTAAGGCCTATTTCTAGGAGATTATTCATTTCTCAACTTCCAGAGATCATGGGTGAGTTATGGAGGGAGTGGGAGTAACTTACAGTAGTGGGCAGTGAGTGGAGAAAGTGTAGGAGAAAAGGAGGAAAGTGCTCGTGGCCACTTCTGTCTTGAACGAACTTCTGTTATTTGATGCATGACGGTCGTGGGGAATCTGTGACGAGCGTGAGAAGCATGACGGTCGTGAGGGACCTGTGACGGTCGTGAAGGTTGTGACAGTCGTGACATGGCCGTGACGACCGTGACAGTCACAAATTCTATTTTCTTCTATTTTATTTCTTTTTCTTCTCTCTTTTCCTTCCATTTCGTCTTCTTTTCTTTCTTTAATCCAAATCCTCCACAATTTGCACAACAAAGTAAATTAACCGTAAACTAGAACATAAATCAAGATAAATTAACAATAGTCACAAATAAATGCATGTAAATCAAGCCAAATAAACGATACGATTTCCCGTTATCAGCGAGCCTGCATTAGACCCCACAGGATGGAGAAGTGAATTCAGTGACAATGACTGAGTTCGAAGCATTAATAAGAATTTTGGCCTACGTGACTGAAACCAAATTACAGGCGGCTTTGGAAGCTGCTGATGAATATATTGCCATCAAGGCCAATTCTGATTTCCACCAAGAAGGTCTTGGAAGGGACTTTGACCTAGAGCCACCTGATAAGGTTCAAGGTATAGAACAGGGCCAGAGGCTTGGTGCCATCTATGATGATGAGCCTTTGGGGTTTGAAAAGGATCCGTTGGCAAATGACATTAAGATGCTAGCGCAAGATCCATTAGAAGAAATTGACCTAGGAGAGGGGGCAACCAGAAGGCCAACATATGTCAACGCAATTCTTGACCCACAACTTAAGGTCGAAGTCATCCAGTTGATGCAGGAGTTTAAAGACTGTTTCGCCTGGGACTATGATGAGATGCCTGGTCTGAGTAGAGAGTTGGTCAAACATAAGTTTCTGATCAAGCCTGAGAAGAAGCCAGTCAAACAGAATCCAAAACGATTTGCCCTAGAAATTCTCTCAAAGATAAATGAGGAAGTCAAAAGACTCCTTCGATGCAAGTTCATCCGCACTGCCAGGTATGTCGAGTGGTTAGCTAACATTGTACATGTCATTAAAAAGAATGGTTCTTTAAGAGTTTGCATAGACTTTAGAGATCTAAATTCTGCAACTCTAAAGGATGAGTATTCTATGCCTATGGCAGAAATGCTAGTCGATTTCGCCGCAGGACATGAGTATCTTAGTATGTTAGATGGGTACTCTGGTTATAACCAAATATTCATTGTTGAAGATGATATCCTCAAAATAGCTTTTCGATGTCCTAGAGCCTTAGGCACCTACTAGTGGGTAGTGATGCCTTTTGGCCTCAAAAATGCTGGGGCAACATATCAACGAGCAATGAACTCAATCTTCCATGATTGTATAGAGACTTTCATGCAAATATATATTGATGATATTGTGGTTAAGTCTGTTTCGGGGAAGAGTCACTTGGTTCATCTTCGACAATCCTTCGAAAGGATGAGAAGATATGGTCTTAAAATGAATCCTCTTAAATGTGTGTTTTGTGTGCAGGCAGGGGATTGTCTAGGCTTTGTGGTCCACAAAAAGGGGATCGAGATCAACCAAAATAAAACCAAAGCCATCATGGAAGCGAAAGCGCCATCAACTAAAAAGGAGCTACAATAACTGTTGGGCAAGATTAATTTCTTGAGAAGGTTCATATCGAACTTAAGCGGAAAAACGCATGCCTTTTCACCATTACTTCGATTCAACAAAGAGGGGTTCGAATGGGGGCAAGATCAACAGGAAGCCTTCGACAAGATCAAGGACTACCTGAGTCATCCTCCAATTCTTTCACTGCCTTATAGGAATAGGAGTATGAGGTTGTACATAGCTACATCAGACAAAACCTTAGGGAGCATGTTGGCTCAAGAGGATGAGGATGGTGTCGAAAGGTCCATCTACTACCTCAATAGAGTTTTGAAAGATGCAGAAACTAGGTATAGCATGATAGAAAAATTATGCTTATGCTTGTATTTCTCTTGTATAAAATTAAAGCAATATATAAAACCAGTTTATATTTATGTTTCATCTCATTTTGATGTTATTAAACATATGTTGTCTAAACCTATCTTACATAGTCGAGTTGGTAAGTGGGCACTAGCATTGACTGAGTATTCTTTAACATATAAACCTTTAAAGGCAGTTAAAGGACAAGTGGTAGCAGACTTTATAGTCGACCACTCCATAAATGAAAGCACTTTGAATTATGTCGAAATGGAACCTTGGAAGTTATACTTCGATAGCTCTAGCCACACAGATGAAACAGACATAGGCGTGCTAATTATTTCGCCTAAAAAAATTCCAACAAAATTCAAGTACAAGGTTGAAGGACTTTGTTCCAACAATGAGGCTGAGTATGAAGCCTTAATAGCGGGACTTGAGATTTTGTTAGAATTGGGGGCAACTCGAGTCGAAATAATGGAAGACTCAGAGTTGGTCATAAAACAAATTACAAAGGAGTACAAATGTGTTAAGGAAAATCTTATCATGTACTTTGTAATAGTCAGCAGACTACTGAAGAATTCGAAGTGGTAAGCATTCGACACATACCTCGACTAGAGTATCAAGTGGCTAATGACTTAGCTCAGATTGCTTCTAGGTATAGGGTTTCGAAGGAAAAATTATAAGAGGCAATCGAAGCTAGAGGTAAAGTTGTGTATGTTGGATCATGCCTGTCAGATCTAGAAGTGACGAAGCTTGGATACAGTGATGAAGAACATTTTAAGATTTTTGTAGTAGACAGCTTGACGAACAAAGACTGGAGAAAGCCTTTAGTCGAATATTTACAGAATCCAACAGCGTCCACAGAGCGAAAGGTCAGGTATCAAGCTTTAAGTTATGTTCTTCTAGGAAATGAGTTATTTAAAAAGACCCCTGAGGGAGTCTTACTTAAATTCCTTAGTGAATCAGAGGCGTATCTGGCCCTTTCGACTGTTCATAGTAGGGCATGTGGGGCACATCAAGTAGGCCATAAGATGAAATGGCTATTGTTTCGACAATGCATGTATTGGCCTACCATGCTAAAGGATTGTATTAAATTCGCCAAGGGCTGCCAGGAATGCCAAGTTCACGCTGGCATACAGCATATCCCTGCAAGGGAGTTGCATTTCATAGTCAAACCATGGCCTTTCAGAGGTTGGGCTTTGGATTTGATTGGAGAAATTCGACCAGCATCCTCCAAGAATCAGAGATACATTTTGGTAGGAATTGACTACTTTACAAAGTGGATCGAAGTGATACCTTTACAAAATATGGATCAAGAGGATGTGATTGAGTTTATTCAAAAATACATCATTTATAGGTTTGCAATCCCAGAAACGATCACAACAGATCGAGGATCAGTCTTTACTAGTCGAAAGATGCAGGGGTTTGCTATAGAGATGGGTTTCAAACTCTTAACCTCTACACCTTATTATGCTTAGGCTAATGGTCAAGTCGAAGTAGCTAATAAAGTGGTGATTGGTTTGATCAAAAACCATGTAGGAAAGAAGCCTAGAAATTAGCATAAGACATTGGACCAGATCCTCTGGGCATGTCGAACCTCTCCCAAAGAAGAAACTAACACTACTCCATTTTGATTGACTTTTGGTCACGGTGCAGTATTACCTGTTGAGATCTACATGCAGTCGACTAGGATTCAGAGACATCATGAAATTCTTTTCGAGTCTTATTGGAATATGATGTTAGATGAGTTGGTAGGTTTGGACGAGGAAAGACTTAAAGCTCTAGAACTTTTGAGGAGACAAAAGAAAAGAGTAGAGAAGTCTTACAATAAAAAGGTTAAGATTAAGACCTTTTCTCCTGGAGATTTAGTTTGGAAAGTAATCTTGCCTATCGATCGAAAGATCAGAGCCTTGGGCAAATAGTCCCCAAAATGGGAAGGCCCATTTCAAATTACGCAAGTATTTTCTAATGGAGCCTATGAAGTTGAAGAATTAAACGAGGATAAAAGAATCTTGAAAGTAAACGGCAAGTATTTTAAAAATTATAAACCAACGCTTCAAGAAATCAAAATCTCTAAATAATAATTCGATGTAAAAAGGCAGAGCCAGTAATGGTATTCATGAGTGCCAAAATGGCTTAAAGTCATTACATAAGAAAGTCTCAAAGGGATATGGAACATTGTATTTAAAGGAAAACATTACAAAGAAATTAACAAGCTAAAATGGGAGATTCTCTTTCATCTTCAAGTACTTAGACTTATGGAGTTCAAGACGCCATTCACACAGGGTTTTGTCAGAATTTAAGCGTGCAACTTCTTTCTCCAGTTGTCGAGCTACCTCAGCAAACGTTATGGTGTTGTCAAGCTCTTTTGATAGGCCAGAGTCATCAAAGGCAGAAAATGCAGTGTTGCATTTTTGGCCTTTGAGATCTTAGTTCGAAGCTTCTTGATCTTTCGTTCCCAAGAGGAAATGTTTTGTTCGTTAGAGGTGATCTCTTGCTTGTTCTTTTCTTTAGTTTCCTCCAATTCTTCTACCTTATTCTCAGAGTCAATGGCAGAAGCCCAAGCGGCATCCTCGCTTCCAGATTTGGTCAAAATGGCCTTCTCAATTTGAGGCAGGCGCTTGAGGTCACCATAAACTTGGTCAATCATAGTGCCAAGCTCTAGAATAATGGTGGCAGATTTGGGGGAGATAGCATGGATGTCGACTTGTTGGAGATTTTTCAGAGAGATGTGAGTAACATGATCCATCTATAAGAGTGTGAAAAGGTCACCCTTAAAGATCTTATCTTTGATCTTCAGAAGGATGTTATCCTCAGGCTTACTTGAAGGCTGATCTCCAAAGGTAGTCGAAGCACTAAGAGTTTTGTCAGAGGAACTTCCTCGACTGCCAAGAAGGATCTTTATGTATTGTCGAGGGTTTCTGACCTTCAAGGCATCGAGTTCCTTTTTAGAAAGGCCTGTTCCATACATAGTTGAGGTCACCTTGCCTTCAGTGGCAGCAGCAGTGGCTAGAGTAGTGGTGGTTTCGACAAGGGTCGGCTCAATACCAGGTCCTTTGTCAGTTTTCTCCTCCTCGCCTTTGCCCTCATCTTCTTCATCTTCATCCATTTCGTTATCAACATTTCCATCACTGTTGCCATCAAGTTCATACTGGTGCATTGTCTCATTATCTTCCTCTATCTCCTCACTCCCTTATGGATCAGCATTTTTATCACCAAGGGTATTGTCCACTGGGGAGCCATCTTTATTAGCCAAGGTTGTAGTTTCATCCATAGTGACATCTCTTGGATTTTTTGTTTCAAGATTCTGCTGATCATCGTGTTCCTCGTGGTCGGGGCCATTTGTTTGAGATTGTTGAGTAGCGGTCTTTGTAGGCGAATGGGGAGCTGTTTCAAAGCCAGGTTTGTTAATTTCACCTAGTGAACTCATTCCATAGCCCAAATCAGAAGTGGGATGGTATGTTGGCTCACCTTGGCTATTCAGAATGGTGGCTGGAGAAGGAGGATTATCCATTGGTGGCTTTGAGCCACTTGCATCAGCCTAAATCAAAGAGGAAGCGAATTCGAGCAAAAGGAAACAAGGTAAGTAAGTGGAAATTTCAAAAAATGAATTGATAAATTACCTTGACACCTTCAACAGCAGGGCTAGAATTATTGCTTTCAGCATGACCTACGGCTGGTTTAGAGGCAGCCTTAGAAGAGGCTTCTGCAGCACTATTGGTGGGGGTTGTCTTCCTGGAGACCTTAGCCGTTTTAGGATCAGATTGGCCACCAACAACATCTGTCTCTTGACTGGTTTTCTTCCTCTTCTTCATACTTAAGTCTTCAGGAGGAGATTAGTCATCATCCTCCGAATTAAAAATAATTTGGGCAGTGCCCCTCTTCGACTTCCTCGGAGGTGTTGGAGGTAGTTTGCAGGAAGCTTGAGGCAATGAGTGTTAGACGATGACGCAGATCTAGAAGGGGGTTTGAATAGATTGCTTGCTTAAAACAGAGTCGGCGCTACCAAAAAAATTGGTTTTTAAAAAATGTTTAATGCGGAAGCAGCTGAGGAACTATTTTCGTCTAAAATGAACATTTACCGAAAAACCGGATATACGTAAAGCCTATGGAATTTGATAAAACGAGATTTTGAGAATCACTACTTTAATCACACTTCAATTAGATTTTGTTCACTATAAGGTGTGACTAATTTCATTGCCTTTATAATATAGACAATTTGAAAAGACAGCACAATTGTTTTTAGTTCACACAATTGATCAAACACTTGGAGTGCAAGGCACTACAAGTGAATTCTATTTTGAGAGTAGTATGCTCAAGAGTTCTATTACAATCAATGATTGTAACAAGCTTAAAAAATTAGTTCATCACAACTCAAATCAGAATTTGATTGACACAATCGTTTACACTAAAAACTCATAATTTAAGCAATATAAACGTAAAGAAAAGAGACAACGATTTGTTGAGGCAGTTCCCCCGTCGTCCTTGCTCGGGGTACGTCTACCCTCAATTTTAACAATATAATTAAGATCTGTATATAGATAGGTATACCCTGTTGGTCAATGTTTATACAAGAAGCAAATAGAGATCAAACATCGAACATAATTTGTTGTTGTAGAGCCTATTTCTTCTTGCCCATTGATTCAAGTCAAATCAAGTCCTTCGAACGCGATGAGTAAACCTCCGACTACGGCACTCCCTTTGGACAACCCCACGATCTTCAAATCTGGCCCGGCTGATTTTAGTCACCTACGTGTCAAACCCGAATCTTCCACTCAAAATCCTCTGTTCACCGCTACTAAACCGACAGAACCTCCCGCTCTTCGATTACCTTCGCTGGGCTGAATCTGTGATGGACCGATCCATGCAAAAAACCCCAAAGTCCAAGATTCTTGGAGGACAAAACCCTAACAGTTTTATTCAAGAAATACCTATTGATTACTCAACCCAAACCAAATTACATCAATCCTAGGCTTTGGACATTATCACCTTGGACATAACTGACTTATGTGTAGTTATTGTGAAATTCTATGAAGAGGATGAAGATGATGAGAATGAATCAGCATGTAAATTTCACTTTTCTTGTTTTCTTAGTTCATATGAAAGGAAGAGCACCACTCACTTTATATACAAGACATAACTGACTTATCAAACATAATAGACTCCCAAAACTGTCTTGCATAACAAAATTTTGACTTAACATAGCGAGCGGTCGACCTATGTAGTAAGGGGGTTGACCTGAGCTTACCCGTATACCTGATTGTGCAAAAAAAAATAGAACCTTGCGTCGACCGGAGCAAGTCATGCGTCAATGCAAAGTATGCAAGTTTAGGAAAATACAAATGGTCACAGTATGAGTCGACTGGAGGGTCGACGCGAGCCCTCCTGAGAGTAGTTCATTGAAATGACTAGTTGTATGAGTCGACCGAAGCTAGCTTTGAGTCGACTCAAAGCCCTGAAATAGGCAAAAATGCCTATTTTCATGTATTAAGACACTTTTGATGAACTCTATAGCATGACAAGCTTGGCTAACTAGGCCAACACTACATGAAACATAGATTTGGCCATCTCTCTATGCAACAATCATATTTTTGACGAGTGTTTGACTTATGAGAGACAAGACATGCAAATATGACATGATGACAACGTCCAACATACATTTTTCTATAAAGCTGAGTTTTGACATCATCGAAACGAGCGCAGCTACCTATGAGGATTTGCCCTCATAATGAGAAGCATTAGAGGAAATAAAGACTAATCAATGAAAGGAAAAGGTATGTGACGTACCTTGCTATCGTCAGCCTTTGTTTCGACCAGCTGTTGAGGTGTGCTTTTCTTGGGTACAGCTGCAAAACAAACAAAGTTACCACAAGTTAGTAATGATAAAGTTCAAATAATAAAACATAAAATTGAAGAATTCAAACCTTCATGTATTTCGGATTCGATGCGAACATCTTCGATACTGATATGAAGGTGTCCTTTGAAACTGTCTAGCGTATGCTTAGTTAGAACCACATGCTGAGCCTTGGGTTTCAATTGCTGAAGAAGAATCTTTATAGAATCCCCACAGATGAACTAATCTGGAAATGGAGGGGCAAGAGCCACTCCAGAATCAGCAGATGGCATTCGAGGAGTCTCCGGAGGGAATAGCGCGAAAGCCACTTCATAGAGTTTCTCAGGAGGAACGTATGATGGGAGTTACAAACTCTCCATTTTCTTTACAAATTTCTCTTTCAGCATAACTGCGGCTTCACGGGCGGTTCGACTAACATCATTTGGTCGATAAACAGTTTCAAAGTACTTCTGGAAGGCTTGAATCTCTTTGATATGAATAGATATACCTTTCTTGATCTTTTCCTGCACATCAACAAAAGCTTGGTCAATCAACTGAGTGAAGCTAGAGACGTCAAGGAACTCTGCAATATAATACCTCGACCACCAGTCATAGAACTCCTGAGTGAAGACGTGAGAAGGCTCAAAGTAGACAAGAGTAAGGAGTGATCTATGAGCATGTCGAGCGAGGTATGTAGAACTCTCTATGGCATTATAGATAGTGTGGGGAAGGATCACATGGACCTTCTTTTCATACAGACACTTGGGCAAAGTTTGGACCAGGCTAAATTGTCGAGAGACAAGATTTGGTTGGTAGGCCATCAAAGCCGTTTGGCCCCTCAGGAGGTTGAGTCGGTGAATAATGAGTCGAGGGATTAGAAAACCGTCCCAGACAAGCTTCGATTCTGCCTCATGCTTCTTGAATGCAAGAGGTAAGGCCCTAGTGAACCATTCAGGACCATACTTTCTTTCTACAAATGGGGCCATTCTTGGTGTGAATTCATATTGCTTATCAAACATCTTGATGAAGCCAGAGATAGACACCATAAGTGTCTGCCCTTCTTCGCTAGGGGTTATCTTTACCAGTCGAGTCCATTCGACTCGCCTCTCCTTGATTTATATAGCTTCCATGTCGATAATCCCTTTATTAGGGAGACTAGTTTCAAATGTGGCATTAAGCCAAAGTTAGAGCAGCAAGAAGGGACCTTACAACAAGAGATTCCCATTGTTTTCTTGGTCTTTTAGTCAACTAGCACCTTCACTTAAAGACTCATACAAACTAGCCAATATCATTTCACTCAGGCAAATTCCTCAACTAAGGTGCAATTGGTTGGCCAGAGTTAGGTATTTCCTGGCCACTTGCAGAGATTTGGTGCAAAATACACAGCGAGAAAGCCACATAGCCAGAAATTCTATGTGCTCTTGATCTTCGACTGTGTCAGTTTGTTTGTCGTGGTAATGGTTTATGAAATGGGTGTAAGTGTGTTTGCGGGTTGAGAACCTATGGTGCCTTGAGCATCTACCTCAGGGTCATAAACTAATCCATGTGGTTTTAGCCCTGTAATAGCGGCTATGTTGAAGAAGGTGGATGTCATCATCCCACAAGGGAGATGGAATGTATAATGGGTACTATCCCAAAAATACAAAGAAGAAGCTAACAGAGTCGGACAGTAAGCAGGACCTGTCTTCAACATCATAATCAGGTCATAAATCCCTATTTCCTTCCAAGTTTCTGCTTTGACTTTTTCTACTTTGGTTAACAAGTGTAAGTAGAGGTCAACATCTTTGAAACATGGGGTTTCTCTAAACAACCTAGACCCATCATTCAAATACTTTGAGTCTAACATGAATTGATTCCTCAACAATTCGTGTTTCTGTGTTATAGATTTTGTAGTCTTTTAAGCGTTCAGAATATCCTAACAACAAACACTTTTGTGCTTTAGAATCAAACTTGCTAAGATTCTCCTTAGTGTTCAACATGAAACAAATATATCCAAAATTATGGAAATAATAAATGTTGGGCTTTATGTTCTTCCACAATTCATAAGGAGTCTTACCCAGAATAGGTCTAACAGAAATCATGTTTTTAATATAACAAGTTGTGTTTACTGCCTCTGCCCAGAAATGCTTAGCCATGTCAGTTTCTTGGATCATGGTGTGAGCCATCTCTTGCAAAGTCCTATTCTTCTTTTCTACATCATGTTAGCTCAGAAATTTGACACACATATTAAGTTGGAAGTGTTTATTGGAATGTTAAACTCTTGAAGAGGTTTAAAGGAGTTTTCGACTAGATCTTCATGATAGGTTTAAGTAGAAGCTGCTCACATAAGGAAATGATACTTTTTGGACTTAGAAAATATTTCTAAGATTTGGGAAGCTACCTTAGACCGAGAATACTGATGATGTCCGACGCTAAGGGAATTCAAAATTCAAATAAAGGAGGGAGTAGTTATTCTTGTCCGCTCCTGAATAAGACAAGTGGCGTGCATCCAAGGGACAGAAGCATGCAGCGCGACACTTGTCATATGTTAATTGTTTTAGGAAGTTAATAGCAGTTAATTTTGTTATTATAAATAGAAGTCCTAGCAATAGGATTAGGGTGGTGTTCACTTTGTACAAGTTACTCTAAATTTACTCAAAGTGTCTGCGTGTAGAGAAAAGAGTCTAGTGAGAATGCACGTGATGTAAACACAATTTTCTTCTTTAATGAAATTTACTTTAAATTTTCATCAAAAATTTATCTTTTACTTTATTGCAAGTTATGTTTCAGCATTGTATCTTATTTTTTCAGCCTTTCTTTGATGTCTTCAGCCTTTTTTTTATTTAATGTTCTTGCGTTTCTTTCGAACCATACTTTTAGATAAACTTCTCTTTATGAACACTATCGAAGTGTTTAGTCTTCAGAGTTTACTTTGAATCAATTGTTAGCACATGTCCTAGGATCAATTTTATCGATCCTGTGAGTCACCAAAGTTAGATTTGGAAGATCAGTGGTTGTTTAGCAATTTTCACGGGAAACACGACCTCATTCTATTGTGGATTTTTAGGACAGGAGAAATCATGGGAAATGCCATAAGAATAAAAAATATTCTCAAAGGATTTGTTCTCAAAGTCGCCACCATGATCACTTCTGTCTCTGAATACTTTGCAATCCTTCTTTGTTTGCACTTGTGAGCAGAAGGTAGAGAGTACAGAATGTGACTCATCCTTGTGTTTCAAAAATTTTACCCATGTTCAACGACTATAGTCATCAACAATGACCAATCCATACTTCTTACCACCGATGGATGCAGTTTTCACTGGACCAAACAAATCAATGTGCAGAAACTCTATCGATCTGGAGGTGGAAACAACATTCTTAGTTTTGAAAGAAGTCTTGGAAAACTTTCCTTTCTGGCATGCTTCACGAAAAGCATCTGAAGCAAACTTCAGGTTGGGTAAGCCTCTGACTAATCCAAGCTTATTTAGCTGAGAAATACTTCTCATGCTAACATGGCCCAAACATCTACGCCATACCCATTCCTCCTCATTAACAGACATTAAACAAGATACCTTTTGGTGCTTAAGATCAGAAGTTCTAATCTTATGAATGTTGGTTTTCCTCTTTCCGTTAAAAAGGATTGAGCCATCTTTCTGACTCACAGTCTTACAAGACTTTTGATTGAAAATGATATCATAACCATTTTCATTAAGTTGACTTATAGACAATAAGTTATGCACCAAACCATATCCAAAAGAACATTAGTAATAGAAGGAAGTTTACCATTAACAACAGTTCCAGAGCCAATGATCTTTCCCTTCTAGTTTCCTCTGAAACCGACAAAGCCTTTGGGCTTAAGTTCCAAATCTTGGAACATATGCCTTCTTCCCTTCATGTGTCGCAAGCAAACATTGTCCAGGTGCCATGACTGGTATTTCAATTGAGCTGCTAAGGATGTATGCAACATAAATAATATTATCCTTAGGTACCCACATTTTGGGTCCTTTTTTGTTAGTTATCCCAGATTTTCTCACAACCTTGGGATTTTGTGCAGCAGGATAATTAAGTGGAATTTGTGCATGATACTTGGGTTTTATAATATAGTTTTGTGTCTATGAAGTTTCTATGCAAGCTCAAAACAATCAAGCTCAATGGCAGTAGGCACAAAATGTTCAAAGAGAGGTTTTGGTTTTACAATTTGACTTTCGACAACTTTAGAAGTTTTTGTCCAACCTAAACCTTTCTTATCATTTCTGCTAACTCCATAGATCATAGAATTCATTTTGCTTCTATCTATGCTTTTAGCCAGAAAGTGTTGAAATGATCTGTCATATCTGATGACACAATCAGTACCAGAAGCATCTGAGACTATTTCTTCCTCTAATTTTGAAATTTTTCTTTTCAAAGCAGAATTAGTACTTTCTAAAGAAAATATTTTCTCATTGAGAGAATAAATATATTTTTTGAGCTTATTTCAAGCTTTAGAAGTAATTGCTCGGACTTGTTTAAGATCCTTGTATTTACTTTGAAGACTTTGATACTTTCCAGCAGTTTTGAGAGACATGACACTAAATCAGAACGAGATAGTTTAGAAATACCTCTTTAGAATCATAGTCAGATTCTGATTTTGATTCTGATAGCTCTTTGTCTTCTGGTTCTTCAGAGACTTCAGCATCAGTTGTAGTTTCCATCAAAGCAACATTGGCATGTTCCTCTTCAGAATCTTATTCTTCAGAATTTGAGTCATCCCATGTAGCCATGAGCCCCTTCTTGCCTTTGGAGAATTTCTTCTTAAGCTACTTGTCCTTCTTGAGCTTAGAACACTCATTTTTATAGTGATCTGGCTCCTTGCATTCATAACAGATAACTTCTTTTCCAGAACCTTTCTTATTTTGTCCAAACAATAAGTCAGAATGACCAATGGTCTTCCTTTCTCCTCTGAACCTCCCTTGACCATTCTGCCTATGTTTCTAGAGTCTCCTGACCCTTCTGAAAATCAGTGATGGCTCATCATCATCATCTTTTGAATTTTCATCAGAATCTTCTGATTCTTCCTCAGCTTGATAAGCCCTTGACTTTTTAGGTTTGGACTTTAAGGAAACAGATTTACCTTACTTATGAGGTTTATCTCTTTCTAGCTCTATCTCATGACTTCTTAAAGAACTAACCATTTCTTCAAGATTGATACTATTTAGATATTTAGATAGCTTCAAGGCAGTTACCATGGGTCTCCATTTCTTGGTAAGACTTTCGATGATCTTCTTAACATGGTCAGCATTGAATATCCTTTCTCTAAAACCTTAAGTCCTGCGACCAGCATCTGAATGCCTCATATTTGTGGATTAAGGCTAAAGCCTTTGTCTCCCTTACTTGAGTGTTCCCTTCATGATTCATTCTTAAGGAATCAAAGATGGGCTTGGTAAAATCTTTGTTTGTTATTTCCTCATACTCGGTATAATAAATAGCATTCAGTAATATAATTCTTGCCTTCTGATGATTCTTATAACCCTTCTTTTTTTATCAGTCATAGCACTTCTTACTACTTTGTTACCTGTAGCATCAACTAGGCGAGTGTAGCCATCAACTACAAGATCCTAAAGATCTACATCATAATGCAGAAAGAAGCTTTCGATTTTATCTTTCCAGTAGTCAAACTTATCATCATCAAAGACTAGTGGTTTGGCACTGTAATGATATTTCTCACTGTTAACAAGAGGAGCAGCGACAACCATTGTTTCTCACAGAAATTGGTTCAATACTGAATACAATGAAATGTTGATAAAGCTTTTTATCACAATTAGAACCAGGCTCTGATACCAATTGAAGGTGTGAAAAACACAAGAAAGAGAGGGGTTTGAATTGGGTTTTAAAAACAAAAGTTTTTACCAACTCAAAAACACAATAATCAAAAGATTGAACAATGACATAGACACAAGGATTTTATCCTGGTTTGCTTGAAACTCAAAGTTAATCCAGTCTACCCGCCAAGGTGATTTCTCCTTATACATAAAGACTTAATCCACTATAATCAACTAATTACAAATGCACTAGCTACAGCTGGTGACTAACAACCCACAAAGATGAACAATGAATGTTCTCTCAAGGATACTTACCTAACTAGTCCCTCAAGAAACTACAAAGAATCAGTTTGAATACAAGGATGTGTGTTTACAAAGTGCTTCTTAAACAAGCAAATTTACACAAGTGAAATACAAAAAATACTTAAAGAAAAGTTTGCACAAAGTTAAAAGCTTTTCACGTAGAAACACTCTTGTTATTTCGGCAACTTTCTTCAAGTCTCCAAGTTCCATATATAGCATGAAAAAAGAACTGTTGGAGGGAAAATCTGGAATAGGAAAATGTAGTTGTCTGCTAACAAAATAGTGACAGGTGTGACAAATAGTATTGTCATTTCACCCATAAAATTAGGTAGTGGATGAATAATTTTGTTTTGTATTGTGCACTATTTTGATCACGTATCATTTATCCTTATCTTCAAATTCATTGGCTTCTAATGAAAAATTGATGAAGCATGAACAAAAGAGCTACGTAGCTTGAAATCAAAATCATCAATCAGAATCTTGATAACATCAACGCCTGACTTGAGATCTTCAGAATCTTCAGCTAGAAACTTCAAAAGTTTGTCTTTCTTCAGAAGTTTGATGATCAGAGTCACATCCAGAAGAAAAAACCAAAAGAACATTGCAACAACAACATGACGTCTTCTCAAAAGTTTCTTGGAAGTGAATTAGTGTAGAAGCACCTTTTGGAACACAAATTTCAAAAACTAATGACACTGAACATCATTGATTCAGAATCAAAACTGGTTGTTAAAGCTACATAATAACAAACCATTAGAGTACCAAAATTGTTCTTACTCAAATACTACCTTGTTATCATCAAAATTCAAATGTATAGATGCATAACCAAATCTTGTTCTAATAATGGCAACTGTTGTTTTCGAGCTTTTTTGGGTTATCTCGGCAAGAGAGAGGACGACTGACACTTTTTCCATCGTCATCTTATACAAGAGATGAAGACGCATAGGGAATCATACACAAATCTATAGGGGAACAAAAGAAATTACGATGTAATTCTCAATAAATAGATCCTTGTTTTATGGGTCTGACTCCATTTGAAAAATGGATGCGCTTCCCTAAAATAAGACACCTTGTAGCAAGTGTTTATGATAGGGTGTAGATATCTTTAACAAGATATAGTTTCTCGAAAACATTATTTCCACTTAGGAGTAAGCCGTTTCAAAATACATTCAAACTCATCATGTATATTGGCTGGCTATCAAAAAATAATATTTTGTTCAAGTTTATTTGAAATTGGGATGTCTTATACCAAATACATCAATAGAGTGGGCGACACATTTCACACAAGATGATGAAACTTGGCCGGATCACTTTTTAGAAAGGATAGAAGAGTTCACCAAGTTGAACGACATTGAAAGAGAAGCAAGTAATAAAAGATCGAAGATTGAACCACCAATAGATTTAGGAAGTGACATATGTTTTAACGCATTTTAGTTGTAATATAATAATGTAAAATGTTTTTGTATGTAATGCAATGCATAATGTTATAAAATTGGGTGGTCCTTTTTGAAAAAAAAAATAGTGTTTTGAAATTCTGCTATGCATAATAGCTTGGTTTTGTTACGCATAATTTTTGGATGGTTTTGGAGATGCATCTCCGGACACACCTTATAATTATTTTTAAAAAATTAACATAGTGGATATCTGGAGATGCTTCTCCATGCACACCTTCTAATTTAAAAAAAAAACATAGGGGATCATCCAAAGATGCATATCTGGACACACCTTTTAATTATTAAAAAACAACAACATAGTGGATGATCTAGAGATGCATCTCCCGATAGACCCTTATTTTTGAAAAAATTGGTAGATCCAGGTATGCATCTCTAAATTTTGTTTGAATTATCTGATAGGGTTTATAAGGTCTTTATTTATCTATAAATTTTATAAATAAGGTCTCTGATTCCATTTTCTTCACAAAAACCAGAATGATTCCCTATCTTCATCTTGCATTTGTGTATTTCAATGGTGAATCTCACCTGCTTTAGTTTAGGGTCTTCGAGAACATATTTCTCTTTGATCTAAAATCTAAACTGAATACTCGTATGCGATATCTAGAAATTTTGAGAGTCGTCAAGCTTGAGTACCATTTACCCTCAATTGACAATGAAGGGAAGATATAGTTCACCATGTTTGAATTTAAGACAAATAATGATTTAAAGGTTATGTGAAGTACCTTTTACCATTATACAACAAAAGGTCGGATTGAAGTAGATGCAATGATTCAAAGATCAGCCGAAGATATTATTAAGATGTTGCAGCATCCTGAAACCACTTGTTTTTAATGACATGTAATGTTAAATTTATGTAATGTTTATCTATGTAATATTTATTTTGTTGTTAATTTTTGTTGGTTTTCCATTCTGTCATTGTTTCTGTTTGTTCCTATTTTGAACTAACAGAGCATACTCCGAATTTGTATCTTTGAAAAGCTCACAAACTAATGAATTAAGAGGGGTTACGTAGATATATCTTCAAAGTAACCTTTTATGCATACGGAGATGCATCTCTGGATCAAATTTTAATAGAATAAGGGTTTCTCACCATTTTCATTTCAGTTGTGTGTGAAAAATGTATATCCAGAGATGCATCTCCGGTTGGGGACATTTGAGTCTTTTCACAGTGGTGGGGGAGAATCTCTAAGGGTGGAAAGAGTCATATTTCTTTTTTGAAATTTTGGCCATGGACTAACAATGTTAGACTAGTTAACTCCTTCTCATTGTGACACTAAGTTGTGAATAAGAGGGAGAAAACACAACACAAACACAATTAGATAAATTAAGGGGAATGCTTTTTTCACCCTTATGGTCTGTTTGGGAGTTGGTTTTTGGAGAATTTTAGAGGGAATGACTTTTGAGGGTTTCATTTATATCTTGAAATGTGTTTGATATTCTTAAAACGTTTTAAAAATTATATGATTTTATATGTTAATATAGTATATTGCTTTTTAAACTTTTTAAAAATATCACACATATTTCAAGATATAGACAAAACCTTTTAAAGGCATCCCCTCCAAAACCCTCCAAAAACTATCTCCTAAATGGACCATAAGGGATGCTTCCTCACCACCATGAAAAGTCACAAATGACTCTGGCGTCTGTTTTGGACACATCTTTTTTACACACTTCTCAGCACAAATTGATGAGGCACACTATTTTGCCAAAGTTTAATTTGAAGATGCATCTCCATATGCATAAAAGGAAATCTAGAGATGCATCTTCATAAAAAACTATTAATTTAATATTTAATTAAAAATCATAGAGTTGTTTGAAGATGCATCCCCATACGCTTTTATTGCATATACTCGCATCAGACCCTTCCTTCTTCCTCCTTTATTTTTTGAAAAGTAACTCAAAAAACACCATTTAAGATATTTGTCATCAATTCATGCTTTTATCATTGGAGCTATTTCTCATACATTCAAGCATCTCATCCATTCAAATTTCTCTTTCTCATCCATTTGATTTGGCAATTTTAACTTTTGTTTTTGTGTTTTGAATGATGTTTTAGGTAACATAAATTATTTAAGCTACGTTAGATAGTAGTGAAATCAAAATAGGTATCATAAATGAACATGTGTTGTCATTTTGTTGGAGGTTAAAGCAACATTGGGGTATCTATCATGGCTGAAAATCGCGACATCATTCGGAGATTTTCGAAGATGCATCTCTGAATTATGTGTGAACTATTTTTGAAGATGTATCTCTGGATTTGTATCTAGATGAATTTATGATGTGACTTTTGGTTTTAACACATGTATGATGGCTAAAAATAACCCTTACAAAATTAGGTTTGGTCGTGTATCCCAAATTGTGTCTATACCACGTGAGAGGACCACAACTAGGACCATAAGGCCACAAGTCGATGATAACTCGTTTTATGATTCATAACATCGAGGTTCACAACCATCTAGTTCTACTTCTTGTAGTCCTCTGTCTCAGACCTCTACTTCATGGGGCCACGAGTCCCTAGATGATGAAGCAGCACCTGAAGCCGTGGAAGCCCATGAGGAACCCGCTGCTAATTCCCCTTTAGAGAGTTATCTAGAAGTCCCGTTTGACACCTCCTTACTTCATTTCTATGAAGACCATGATGTTGGAACAAAATTGGTTTGTCTCATATTCATTAGGTTTTGATGTTAACAATGTATTTGAAGAACAATTGGGTGTACTAATGTTTGTTCAAGTGTATAAGATCATAGGATAAATTTTATATAGAATCCTAGTAATGATTCTGACTATGAACATCCAAAGAGAAACTTAAAGACCAAAATCTGGTGGATCAGAAGCTGAAGAACAAACTTTGAAGAACTCAACTTCTCAAGAGGTCAACGTCTAAAGATCAGAGTCTGAAGGAATCAGCCTATGAAGACCATTCTTTGGAGAAGTCTGCTTTTGATAATCAGAACCTAGGCCAATCAAAGCGCAAGGACCAAGGTGACTCGGATAGATCACTATCAACCTATGAATCTACTATTTCACGTGAAGAACTAAGCTTTATTTTCTTAATAAATTCTGTTGAGATACAACTGATGATTCCTTTTGTAGTAAAGGGTTTTCAAACTAGCCTTCATCTACCTTGACTATTTGGTGAAACATCCCAACGACTCTTTTGAAGCTTCTCAAAGGACTCTATTGAGCTAGATCTTCAACGAATCTTTTCTTCTCCATTTTAGGAGCTGAAGACTTGAAGAAAAATACACCAATTGACACTAAAAGATATTTTACTTTATCAATATATAAGCACCAGTTATGAATAGGTAATAACAAGTTGTGAATAATGAGGTGATCATGCTAGTATAAATAAGAGAAGCATAAATCATCAAGTGGTAAAATGATTATATAATAATAACTCTTAATGAGATCATTACTCTAATGATGGAGTACTGAGTTACACAAGTGCTCATGATAGACTCACTTATGTGATTGTGGAACTTAGGCCAATTCCGACGGAACTTCGAGACAGAATTGATAAAGCCTTCACTAAACTAGAATATACATGTAGAGCCATTAAAGCATGATCTTATTTGAATACACCTTAATAAAAGGTTGTGCGCAGGTTTGATGTTGGAGATAGGGTTTAAGACAATTGTTTCATTCTTTTTGAATCAAAATCCTACTTGCTATGCAAAATTTTAATTCGTACACACCTCTATTTATTCACTTCTTAAACACTTTTTTAAGTTCAAGTGGGGGATTGATGGAACGTATAAATATACCAATATGGATATGAATTTGAAAATTTTCTAAAGTTACACATTGTTAGAAAAATAAGTGTGTTTGCGAGTTAATCGAAAAAATTATTTAGTCTCACATTGTTTATACTAGATACCTTGGCTAACTTACTTCATTATATAAGGAAACACTTTTTTAATTCCAAAATACACCAAAAACTTATTTTGAGTTTTTCATTCCTCACTCTCTTTACTCTGCATGTTTGAATTGTCAAACGCCAACTTCTCCCCCCTTTCTTTCTACTCATTGAATTTTCCAAGTATTTTCTTTAATTATTATTAGATGATTATTTGAATTTCTCCTTGCTTTAATTGAGAAATTATCGATTTTTTTTGGATTCTCTTAGTTGAATTATTTGTATTTATCCTTATTTGAGAAATTATTGAATGGTCAAAGAACCATTATTGAATTCTCTTTGGAGAATTATTAAAATTTCTCGTTGTTTGAGAAATTTTTATGACCGGTCTTTATATATCAGATACTACAAGTGATATTTATATCATATTCGACCAATATTTATACCACCAGAGGGTGTATTCTTAGACTGGTTATCAACCATGCAAGTATTAATTGTAAAGTATAGAAATGGGTTGCTTTTATCCTAGAAAAGTTATGGTTGAATGACTACTTGTGCAGTTCCATAAAATGTCTTAAAGAGAGGGACATAGTTCGCGACTCGACTCAGTAATTTCTTTAGTGGCAATTTTCAAAAATTGTGAGAAAAAAAACAATGGTAATATGTTTTGAAACTGCCATGGCTACCGAAGAATTATTGGTACCTCTATTGCTGTTAGCAACAAAAAAAGTATAATTTTTCTTAGCCTTAAAAAAGGTTTCCAACATTATGACCGATGAAATTCCTATTGTTTCTTCTGGATCTACTGAGTAAACTAATGTGATGAAATATCTGGATTCAAATGGAACATTTAATAGTGTTGAATTTGAATCTCCTGCACAAATTAAAGCGAACAATTTACAGCTCATGAAAGAAATTGCCTTATGTAAAAAGAATGATTATCTCTACAAAATCATATTCTAAATGCACTCACAGATGATATGTATGATTATTGCAGTGGTTGTAATACTGCAAAACTAGTCTCGGAAACTCTGAAAAAGAAGTATGATAGCGGAGAGGCTAGAGCAAGGAAGTATGTTGTTATTTGCTACTTGAAGTCAGATGGTATATGAAACGTCTATGGAGGCTCAATGTCACAAACTTCAAAATATTGCTCATGAGATCATCATTGAAGGTATGTCTTTAGATGAACAATTTTAAGTTGCTTTTATTATGCCCCTAATTTGAAAGTTTTTAAAAAATTTGCTTCATTACAAAACAAAAGAATTTTTAATTGAGAGTCAGATTATTTGCATTCGAATTTAAGAATAATCTCAATACAAGATTAAAACACAGTCTTGATTGTTTCAAACAACAAAAATAGATTTGGTACAATTCTGAAGGCATTATAAAAATCATTAAAGAATCATAACTGCAATTTTGTGAACGGAATTAAGAATAGGAACTGATCTCACCTGATCAGAAAGGAGTCAGTGAACTTCCACACGTTGTGATCTGATGCCTCCACCGGAGTTGTGGAGGAGAAAGAGGGTGTATCTGCAAAATGCTCTTATACCTAAGTAAGTACCGGAACTAGAGAGAGCAAGCACAGAGAAAAGGTGTGTAGAATAGAATATCTGACCCTCTAGTGAAAGAGGGTATTAATAATATGCCCTTAGCGCAGGGCCAATAGTTACATTGCATTGGGCCAGATTGCCAAGCCCAACAGAAGTAAATGTCAGTGCTTATGTGGCGTAGTGAAGACCAGCACATGGTCTTCGCCCTGGATTACCTGCCCAATGATCTTCAGAAGGTGGGCTGACCATCTCTTTCGAGCGTGGGTAGCTGCATGATGACATGTCCCCGCATGGGGGAGCACATGGAGAACGTGGGGAAAGCGTGTGGACCTCCCCCGTCCAGAGGTCTTCTGCCCGGAGGGTGAGCCTTGTTGAGGCTCCTCCCTGACATAGGAAATTGGGCCTTGTTGGGCTTCATCGTCGTAGCCTTGGGTTGGGCCTGCCCGACGGAAGGGCAGGTCTTAGCCCAGTCTAGAATATGACCCCCCAAGCCGCTGCTTCGAGGTGAAGGAGCAGTGACTTAAGGGCAGGTTAAAATGTCGAGGTCCTCTTCGGAAGAGTGTATCTGCCCGACGTATGGAGTCGGGGGTCGCTTATGGTTCCAAGAGAGGAAGTATGTCGGGGATGTTAGGAGATACGCGAGGAGCCGGACGGGGAGACAGACGACTTGCTGAGCTTTTGGAGCCGCCACATGTCAGGCAGCCACTGCTTGGCTAGTGCGGCTAGGGGTAGGGGCGCCTTGAGTCTCGTGTTAGGCTTATAAATAGCCTAGTCCTGCTCTATTTCCTACTTTTCACTCTCTCTGCTCTTGACACTGCCTTTCTTTCTCTTCCGCCTCTTCAAGCTCTGCACAGCGACATCCATCGTCAGTCATCGTACTGAACACCGTATTCGTTGTCTAGACCAGCCATTCCAAGTAAGTTTTGGATTTTTTGTTCTGTCTTTCACCTTTTTCGTCTTGTTTTTCCTATTTTCCGACGATCCCAGGGTGGACATGATGAATTTCCCGGGGAGATCGCGGGGTTTTCTAATGAATACGTCGGGCACCCCTAGGAGAAAAAGTAAGGTTAGGATGAATGGCCCGGGGACAAGTATTGAAGACCCCGGGCAGGTTTGTCAATCTTGGATGAATTCCCCGGGGACAAAAGATGAGTTCCCCGGGCATATAGGATAGTCTTGTGGGGGAACTCCGGTTTGGACGTAGTTCCCACTCTGGAGTTTCGCGCGCCTTCGCCGGGGACCAACGTTGTGGGGCTTCAACGAGCCTGCTCCCGTTTGTTGAGGCGTTAGAGGTCCTGCCCGTGTGGGTCTCCCCTTTTCGCCCTTTCACTTTATTTCCGGTGAAAGGATGGATTTGATTCTAAACATCGAATCCACCAATTTCCTCTGCTTTTCAAGTGTAAATGGTTGCTTGGTGTCGCTTCCGCGAAAATAAGGTGCCGGAAAAACAGAAGAGTCGCCACCTTTCGTTATTTATCCCTCAGAACGGGAAAGGAAACGATCGGGAAAACCTGACGAAAAGGTATAAGACAAGGTCATCGCAACCATTGTCTGGGTTCGGGAGTCGGTTACGCAAGGGGAAGGTATTAGCACCCCTCACGTTCGTCGTACTCGACGGGATCCACGCTTGTTGTGTTTACTGGACGGGTTGGTTTTATCTATCTACCTATCAAGGCTGGTCTGAAAAGAAAAGAAAATGACTCGGCAAAGCGTCGCACTTTATGCCTACGTATTCTCATCAGAGAATGAGAAATCAGAGTCAACGTAGTTCGGCTAACTACGGGTTACGGGGAAGGTGGCTCGCCAATACATCAGTGTTGTGCCTACGTACTCTCAACAGGTATGAGAGATCAGAGCTTACGTAGTTCGGGATAATACGGATTACGGGGATTCAGATTCATCTGTTTTTATCGAGTAGGGTTAACAAACAGTTCCAGCAGTTGGATGTACGCAGCTCGACCCTTGGAGACTTAGGCGTTACCGTTTGCGGTAGAACTGAGAGTTAACGACACTCTTTTCTTCAGAAAAGCTTCCTTTGAATTACGGGCCCACGGGGCAAAAAGGTTTGAAGTTTGTTTTCTGTCTTTTACGGAAGAACTGTTTTTTATTGTGTTCGCAACTAGTATCGCACTAGAGACTATGACCTGAGAGTGAATGCATCGTATGTCACCCAAAGGGTACCATACTAAACATCCAGACTGTTGAAAAGAAACTCTCCAACAATCCTTTCTCAAATAGCTTAAGGCTCGTAACGTACGACGTCAGTTAACCTTTATTATTGTATTTTCATTTGTTTTGAGAAGAGAAGAGAAGGGGCTCAACTAAAGGGAGACTATCAAGTCCTAATGTTGTCATGCCAAGGATTCATCCTATAGTTGAAGTTTGAAACAGGGAACTCCTAGAAGTTATCATGCATAGGTTTCAACCTAAATTTCTATCATCACTTCCTTATCAAAGGAAGTGAGATTCCTAGGGGATCATGTCAATGATAAACAGAAACAGATAAAGCATCAGCTTAAACAGTAAACAGTAAACGACTGTAAAATGCATGCAATGCAAGTGAGGGAGGAAATGTGTGTGGGGCATCAGCCTCCACAAGCTCATCTCAACCTCAAGCCAGATATGAGTAACTGTAATCATACAGGAAAGGATAAAATAAAATGCTATCAAGCAAAATATCAGTGACTGCAATCATACAGAGGAAATAAAATGCTATCAAGCAAACACAAACCACATGGGCAAGGGAGCTGGGCTCTACCGAATACCCGCAAGCAAAGCCACACAGTAAAAATACAAGCAGAGGGAGAAACTCAACCTCTAGTGCAATCATGCTCCTAACTTGAGAATCTAAATATGAACTTATTCTAATGCATCAAGCAAGTCAAACAAGTCACATCAGTACAGAAGAGAAAACAGACAAGAGAAGGAAACAGATCCACCACTCCCACAGCTTCACAGCAAGGCAATCCTCTGCCAGCAGCTCAGTCTTCAGACTTCAATCACCCTTCAAGGCTATCATCCTCAAGAACAAACATCAACTTGCTCCTCCAAAGTTTCAACCCATCAAACATAAGTATCAACTTATTCTTTCTTCCTCAAGCTTCAGCTCTTCAGTCAATCCCATCTTCAGGCTTTACTCCTAACTACAAGTATCAACTTGATTCCCTCAGGCTCTCAATGCATCAATGTAAGTGTCAACTTATCCTTTATTCCTCAAGCCTCAACTTTTCACTCAATCTCCATTGGATTTTCTCCACAAGTTTCAACTTATTCTTCTTGCTTCAGCTCTCTTTGCTTTACCAGTACCAACTAGCTTTCCTCTTCATCTATAAGCTTCAGCTTCTCAGAGTACTCTTCAAACACAAAGAAGTATCAACTTGATTCTTCAATCTTCTTCAAGAAGGGAACTCCATCCTCTAGCAAGGGAGAAAGATTCATCCATCAAGAGCAGAGTTTGGATGATTGGTAGCAGAGTGAAGACCAAAGGTCACCACTAAGCATCCTATCATCAGAGAAAGGGACCCTCAAAGGTTCTACCAATTCGCAAAGAGCCACACATCCTACCAAAGGAGGGATTATGCCTTTACAAGGGACCTTACATCATAGGGAAGAATGGAATTGATCAACATATTCCATGTTTATGAAGGAAGAGAACTATCTAGAAGCTCTGCCTACAAAACCCTAATCTTAACCTAATCAAAACTACACCACAAGAAGGGAAGATCTTCAAATCCAAGCCTCTTCAAGCAATCCAATGCATCTTCAACTTGCCTTCAACATCATCCAAGAGCAAGAGAAACAAAACCCTAATCTAAGGGAACTAAAGATGTTAATCTAGTTGAGTTAGTGCCCTAGAATCATCTAAAACTAGCACCTAAACTAAAATCAATCAAAAATAAAACACTATCTTATAAATTTCTACAAAAATTCCTAAGGGATCCTAATTCAATTAATAATGCCTCATACAAAAACCGGGGACTAAATCATCTATTAAGTCCTAAAATTAAGTCCTAAATCCAAAGGTATCAACCATAAACCCTAAAAATGGAGCATCTAAAGGTTTCAACCTAAACTACCACCTAAATTCATCACAAAAATGTGAGAAACTTCTATGGGGAGCATGCATATCTATCCTAACTACTCACAAAAAATCAGGATCAAAATCATCATCACATGATCACACAAAATTCCACAAAATCAAGTATCAAACATGACTATTTTAATATCAATTAAAATGTGAAAATTCCCATAAAATCAAAAAATGCATGAAATAAGAATATTTTTTATCTAAAAAATACTAGATTCAATCATGAATCTAATGCAAAAAGAATGGGGTCAATTGACTTATTTTTCCATTTTTTATGATTTAATCATGAACCATGAATAAAATGAAGAAATTAAAGAAAATCAAAAGAAAATAATAAATGCACGGTGCAGATAGTAGTAGACATCAGTTCATATCATGGATTGGGCCATCAGGGGGGGTGCAGGTATCAACCAATTCACTAAGCCCAGCATCAGCAACTAAATGAAACGATGCGTTTCATTAAAACTCTGATCCTTCACAAATTGAAACGCACGCGTGGCCGTTGGATCACTTCTCCAGTCAAAGGTCCACCTAAATCCAAGGGCTCTAAAGTCATCTTCAACCTTTTGAATCTCTGAACCTCGCGCGCAGCTCCGGCCACCACCGGTGGTGCTCCGGTCATCGTCCCCAACCCTAACTCTCTCTAGGATCCTCCATTGCAAGTGGTCTATACATGAAACTTGTCCCAAATTTCCTCACGAATTCATTCATGCCCTTTATTCTCTCTGAAACCTCAAGATTCGCCATGACCAATTCTCAACCGAAAATGGTAACGTCCTTCATTAGTCACTAATTCTTAAATTAACTATCTGAAAACCTTCCTACATTGTTCTACAATGCATCTAACATCCTAATTCGTATTGATTCTACCTAAAACAAGCCAGAGATCAAAGGTTACCAACCTGAAAATTTCGCGTGCACAGAAGTAGCAAGACCTCAAATCAAGCCTTCAAATGCTCCAGACTCCTTCAGTGAATCACTTCCAAGCTTCTGTATGCAATAGAACTGATTGAAATGGCCTTTATTCTTGGAACCAACTCTGAGTTGCAGGTGGAAAAATCTGAGCTCAAAAACACCAATCAGCCACGAATTCCTCTTGATTATGATCTGGAATCAATCTCTAGCATCCATGGAAGAGATTGCAATCAAGAAAATGGATGGAAAGTGAGTGAAATGATGTAACCGAATTCAGTTGCAAGCAATGAAATCTCAATCTCAATCTCTGCTCTCTCCTTCAATCATCACCAACCTTTCATATGAACCTCTTCTACTCAATATATAGAACATGTGTGGATGATCTAGAACCCTCTAGATCCTTCTAATGAGAAATCCAATCTCTCATGACATGAGAAGTTCACTTATATACCATGGTGTGCACAACTCTGCAAACAGCTTGAAACCAATCCCAATTCCTTCCAATTTCTCCCCTCATGACATTTTGGAAGTGTTTGGCTTGCAAGGGATCTTGATCATGCCTTGAATTTGAGTTTTGCACATGTTACTTATAATGTAAGTAACTACTTTTCAAAGCAAGTCCACAAATTACACCTCAACTCAAAAAAGTGGCTAAACCAATGTTCTTAAAATTCTTTTTAGAGTCAAAATGACCTATTACATGCCTCGGTTTGTATGTGTAGATCAAAAGTATCAATTTCCAACTTTGGTTCATTTAACTTATACCCTCATTTTAGGTCATTTTTGCAACTTTGAGCTACAAGCATTTCCAACATCTCATGACCTCTTAACTAGCCTTAAAACATCATTTTGAACAAGTTTTATGTTGAACATTTTCCCATTTGAAGCTTGGAAATAGGAGTTATGGCCTTATGGTTGAAATGACCTATAATCTCCAAATGACCAAAATGCCCTTGACTTGTCAAAGCCATAACTTGAGTTCTACAAATCCTATCAAGGACTTCTAGTACTATATAGAAAGCTAAGAGGATAAGGAACAACATTCATGTTGACCAAAAGTTCATAGGAATCATCCTTCTTGGGCAAACGTTTCATGCAAGTTGGGTAACTTTCAAGCCCCAAAATTCACATACCTCAGATGACCTGTAACTTGTCAAAGTCATAACTTGAGTTCTACAAATCCTATCAAGGACTTCTAGCACTAAAATTAAAGCTAAGATCATGCTCTACAACATTCATGTTGGGGGTAAGATGAGATGACAATCACATCTTGAGCTAAATTGCCTTGAAGATAGGGGTCAAACTAGGGGATTTTACACTGTCAAGCCTTAGAAACCCTAGCTTGAAACTTCTCAAACTCTTCAATCATGAGGAGTTAACATTGGAATCATCCTTATAACATCTCAATGTATCAATCCATGATCACATGGCTCTTGGATTAGGTCTCAACCTTGTCCAAATCATCAGTTGACTTAGGGTTGACCCAGTCAAACCCTAATTGCACCACTCATGGCTGAGTCTTCTTAATCTTGCACAATGACCTATCTAGGCCTCAAAGTAATCTTCAACACTTCTCATGAGCTCTCTCAAGACCTCCTGTCTAACTTCATGGCTTCAGAATCATCTGATGACTTCCCACAACTCTCAAGTTAGGAGACACACCCACTTGGCTTCAATCACTCCCTCCGAGGATCTTTTAACTTCTCAGACAAGGATATCAACATCTGAACAACCTTCTTAGGTAGCTTCATAGTCTTGTATAGCCCTTGATTGGAAATCATACCTCTTGATCTCCTGCATACATGTCAATGAAATGCAAATGATAATGCTAATGTGCATGAAATGAAACATAAGCTAGGTAAAGAAATGTTGGGCAAATTTTGGGGTGCAATACTTGGGCTTAAGGAACTGTTGAAATTGACAACGAGTCAGATTCTCTGATGGTGTCGGCCGATAAGGAGTGCATGAGATCCCCCGAGTATTAGGCCGGGGAGGAGCCTTTGAGTATCTCCTTCCGCTTTGCTAAGGACGATTTCGACGCTTATGCCAACGTCGAGGATTGTGTCGAGGGTTCCATCATCAACTGGCAGGTGTACAAACCGCGGGCAACCCATCGGATATGCTCGGCGTATGGGGGAATGAGGTTCCCTATGTACGAGTTCACCTTCCGGGAGGCGGGGTTAAGCTTGCCCTTCACAGAATTTCAGCTAGGAATCTCCGATTGGCTTTGGCTGTCACCCTTACAGCTGCATCCCAATGCAATCGCGTTCGTGCGGGCGTACAAGCTCGTTTGCTAGTACCTTGGTGTCAGGGCCACTCTTCCTCCCTTCTTCTATATTTTCCACCTCCAGAGATAGACTATTGATGACCGACATAGTTAGGTATCTTTAAAGCATCTGAGGAGGCTTTTTCGAGCATACATGGATTATATCCGTCATTTTAAGGATCGATGGTACTTCGTTAGGCCGGTCACTTATGTGGCCGTAGATTCCCTTTTTGACCTCAAGGTCCAAGAAAAGGAAGGAAAACCTAAGGAATTTTTGGTGTCGAAGATCCCTTTTGGTTTGGACAGAGGATCACTTCAACAAAGGAACTAACAGTTATATAGTGCAGCCGGGCTTGCTGAACACCAAGGACCGAGCAGCTTACCAGAAGTTGGTCGCTTTCGTGGCCAGCTTTCCTTCTGCGAAGTGCGTGACTCTGGATGGGAACTTCATCCTCGATGCTAACGGGGAGATTTGCACGGAGTCGCGCTTAATCAACACGAGGGCCCTCCTCGAATATGCTTTCGATGAGGAGGCTTTGCGCCTCTTAGGTAGTAAGTTCAATTTATTTTCCACGTGCTCGTCATTGGTTTGATATGCTAATCTCGTTTATTTATATTTTGTAGGAAAGATGTCGAGCATGCATGAACGTGTGAAGAGGCTGGCGGCCACCAAGGCCGGAAAAAAATCTGGAAAGGGGGGTAGCTCAGGTGCAACAAATGCCTGGTATAGACTCTCGGCCAGGTGGGTCGTCTTTTTCTCCTCAGGGTAGCCAATCCCCCTCCTCGCAGGGCACACCAAAGAGACTGCGGTTTACGGGACCAGAAACCGTCGACCTCACTGAAGGTAGCACCGAGGAGAGGTTTGTGCTCCCACCCTATCACCTGCAGCCTTCATTCTTCTGTGGGTCCAATTCTTCCATGGTGGGCACCGCAGAGGCAAAAGTTATCCTGGGTGCTGACAGGTAGACGAGGAAGAAGACTTTGGTAGAGAACCTGGCCGCAGTGATTCGAGTCTTCGAGACGGCCATGGTTCTTAATGATGAGGCTTGCTCCTCGGCTGACTTTTCCAAACTGCAGTCCGACCTGGAGATTGTCAAGGCGGAGAGGAACAAATTGGCTGTTAATCTCGACCAGGCTAAGGAAGACAGTGTTGCCCAGCGTAAGCTCTATAGTAAGGCGGAGAAGCATTTGAAGGCCGCAGGCGAAGAGAAGACGGGGCTCTTGGCTCGGATCGATGAATTGGAGGCGGCTTCACAGCCCGCGGAGGACGAGACCGAGGAAGAAAAACGTATGGGATCTCAGGCAGCCTTAGTGTGCAGGATCCGAGAGCTCGAGCAGGATAGCCTGAGGGCACTTGAGGTGGGCTACGATAGTATCATGGAGTAGCTCCAGCTTGTGAGCCCGGAAGTCCCTTTTACCATAGTGGGGACAGGCCCCTTCCATCAAATCATCGAAGATCGTCTGGTCGCCCCAGAGCTTGACAAGGAAGATGAGACTCCGGTCGAGGATGGTGGCGTGCAGGAGGAGGCCTCTTAGTCTGTTTGTTTTTCTGGCCTGCGTGCCTGTACTATTTTGTTAGCCTGCATGCCTATTTTTTATGTAACTATTTCCGGCCCGCGAGGTCGTTCTTGTAATATTTTGACAATGGACTTTCCCTACCTTTGGATATATAACAGTTCTACTTGTCTATCTACTGTATGTTTTTTATGTTTCGATGCTTGTGTTAAATTTATGTTTATGGTCTTGCTCGACATGTTTGATGACCGACTGTGCAGGGAACAGGTCGGGTGATCGGAGTTGGTACCTGATCGGTCATGGGGTCAAGATCTTGTTTGAGGGCTTTTCCCCAGGAGTGGACTTCCCATCGTGAGCTAGGTGTCCTGCCCTACTGGTACGTCAACAGTGGAGCTCGATTGAGTGGTCCCCGTTGGATCGAGGGTCTTGCCCACGAATGAGAGAGACTGACTCTTGTCTTTTTTGTTATAACTTTAGGAGTCGCGTTTGTACAATGGTGTGCCCATGTGGTTGTGACGTTGATGGACCGTGGGCAGTGTCTAACTGTAATATTGCTTAAGTTTCTCTGCATTCCATGGTCGAGCAAGTTCTTCTCCATGTAGGTTTTCGAGGTAATATGCCTCATTGCCCATTTTATTTTGGACGCGATAGGAGGCCTTCCAGTTTGCAGTGAGCTTGCCCTCGAACAAGTCTTTTTGGTTTCTTCGTAGGACTAGGTTGCCCAGCTGGAACTCGCGCTTGATGACTTTGTTGTCGTGCGCAGGGTTATCCTCTGTTTTAGTGAGGTTTCGTATAGAGATGCCCCCGATCTGATTCCCTCTACCAGGTCGAGTTCTTCCCTTAGCGCTTCTTCGTTCGCCTCCTCAGTGAGAGGCGACTCGGTTCTCATGGATGGTTCTCTTATTTCGACCGGGATCACCGCCTATGTCCTGTAGGTGAGTTAGAATGGGGTCTTCCTGGTCGTTGAGTAAGGAGCGGTCCTATAAGCCCAGAGGACGTTGTGTAATTCATCAACCCACCCTCTTTTGGCGTCTTCCAGCCTTCGTTTCAGACCGTGCAGGATTACCCTATTTGCTGCTTCGGCATGACCATTTGTCTGGGGGTGTTCGACCAACATGAAGTGTTGTTTTTTGCCTAGTTTGGCGATGAAATCTCGGAAGGTCTTGTCGGTGAACTGTGTTCTGTTGTCGATGACAATGCCCTAAGGTACGCCGAACCAGGCAAGTATGTTTTGTTTTATAGAAACGGAGCATGTTTTGGGCCGTGATTTAGGCTAGTGTTTCGACTTTTATCCACGTAGTGAAGTAGTCAACACCGACTATCAGGTATTTGTTCTGGTATGACCCGGTGACGAAAGGCCCAAGGATGTCCATTCCCCACCATGCAAATGGCCATGGCGACGAGAGTGTTTTGAGCTTGTTAGGCGGGGCTAGTCGCATTTTGTTACATGCTCTTTGGAATCTTTCTTCATGGTAGGCTAATAATATCCCGCCCGAGAGCTTTGCGAGTAAGTGATTTCCTGCTGAGGTGTTGAGCGTTGATCCCTTCGTGGATCTATTGGAGTATGTCCGACACCCTGGTCTCGTCGACGCACTTAAGGAGGGGGATGCAGAATCCTCGTCTGTATAGTTTTTTCTCGATCAAGACGTATGAGCAGGCTCAACCTCTAACCATGCTAGCCCTTTTGGCCTCGTTGGGTAAACGTTCCATGCTGAGGTAAGTGTACACAGGGGTCATCTAGCAGTCATTATCGCCGATGGCGTTTACCTCGACAATTATCGTGCCTTTCTCAATGCTGGGGCGAGGAAGGACTTCCTGGATTACGGATTTGTTTCCGCCCTTCCTCAATGCTAGTTTTGACAAGATGTCTGCTCGAGTGTTGTGTTTGTGGATAACGTGTTGCACCTATGCGGAATCGAAGCCCTTCCTTTTTTCTCTTACCAAGGAGAGGTATTCTGCAAGGTTGTCATTCCTGGCCTGATATTCTTCCTGTACCCAAGATGCCACGAGCTGGGAGTTGGTAGAGATCTTTACTTCCTTCGCGTCAAGGTCTTGAGCCAGACGGAGTCCTGCGGGGGACGCTTCGTACTCGGCCTGGTTGTTCGACGTTGTGAATTCTAAGGCGAGGGATATTTCTATCAGGATACATTCTTTGGTTTCCAGTATGATGCCCACTCCACTTCCCGTCGAGCTAGAGGCATCGTCGACGAAGATGGTCCATTTGCGGGCCCTAGGGGTCAGGGATTCTGTGGAAGCCATCTCGGCGACAAAGTCGGCCAGGACTTAAGCCTTAAGGGCTTTTCTGATCTCGTACTGGTCATCGAATTCAGAGAGTTCGAGTGACCATCTGAGCAATCTTCTCGACATGTATGGTCGCCCGAGTAGCTGTCTGACGGGCTGGTCGGTTCTGACTATGATCGTGTGGGCCAGGAAGTAGTGTCGTAACCTTCTGGCCGTGGTGACGAGGGCCATAACGACCTTCTCAATTTGTTGGTATCTGAGTTCAGGCCCTTTGAGTGCTTTGCTTGTGAAGTATATCGATTTTTGTCCTTCGGGAGTTTCGCGGATCAGTGTTACACTGACGACTTTTATGGCGATATAAAGTCTCCTCAACGACGGGTCTCGAAAGCACTGGAGGCTCCGAGAGAACTTGCTTGGGGTGGAGGAGATCCTGCTCGCGCTCTTCTGTCCAGTCGAACGTGGCCTCTTTTCGTAGAAACTTGAAGAAATGGAGGGCATGTTATGTCGACTTGGCAACGAATCATGACAAAGACGCGAGCATCCCATTCAGTGACTGGATAGACTTCTTTGTGTTCGGAGTGGCAAACTCAGAGAAGGCCTTGCACTTGTATGGGTTGGCCTTTATCCCTCGCTCGGTTAAATAGAAACCGAGGAATTTGCCTGCCCGTACGCTGGAGGTGCACTTTTCAGGGTTGAACCTCATTTTGCACTTCCTCGCCATTTCAAAGACTTTCCTGAGGTGGGCGGTATGGTCGACCTCGTCTCGTGATTTCACGATCATGTCGTCCATATAAACTTTGAGCATGTCTCTAATTTCTCCTCGGAAGACCTTGTTCATCATCCTTTGGTAAGTTGCTCTGGCGTTCTTCAGACCAAAGGGAATTACGTTGTAGTAATAGTTACCTGACTCGGTCATGTAGGTCGTGTATTGCTTGTCAACTTTTGCGATGGGGATCTGATTGTATCTCGAGTATGCGCCCATGAACAACATCAGTTTAAAGCCTGCCGAATTATCGACGAGTTTGTCGATGTTAGGAAAATGGGTAGGCATCTTTAGGACATGCCCAGTTGAGATTGGTATAATCAACACACATTCTCCATTTTCCATTATGTTTTTTAACAAGTACAACATTGGAGAGCCAGGTTGAGTATTGGGCTTCTGATATAAAATTTGCTTATATGAGGTCTTTCTAATCTTTTTCCGCAACCTCCACTTTCTTGGGATACTGCCTACGCCTATGTTGAACTACGACCCTAGCGGTCGAATCTATAGAGAGGTGGTGGAAAGCAACGCCGGGGTTGAGCCTAGGCATCTCAGCAGCGCTCCACGCGAAGAGGTTAGCATTCTCCCGGAGGCAAGCCTTGATTTGTTTCCTTGCTAAGTCGGGGAGCCCCATGCCGATCTTCACGCTTCATCCGGGGTCGTTTCTTAAAGTGATGAGTTCGAAGTTCCCGTCAGGAATGGGGCGTGTCGGTTGGGGGAGCTGCCCATTATCCACTAGGGGCGTGTCTTCGGGTCTCTCGCTTTGTCCCTGCTTACTAGTAAAACGTTTGTCGAGGTCGACATATTTGATGTGCAGGAGAGATTTTGGCTCTTCTGTCGGGGCCGGTTTGTCGATCGACTTAGGGTGGACATTGATGAAGCTGAGTCCTTTGAGCGCCGCCTCGGAGCATCTTATGGCCGCCTCAATGTCTTCATGGAGGGTGACTACCTGCCCTCTGGTCGTGTAGTACTTCATCTTCAGGTGGATAGTCGATGGTATTGCGGTCAGCTCGGCCAAAGTTGGCCGTCCCAGGATGCATCGGTATAAGGAAGGGCACTCAATTACCAGAAAGCAGACTTTCACCTGTCGAGTTGTCTCCTCGGCCCCGAAGGTGACCAGCAGTTCTACGTATCCCTAAGGCTTAGTGGTGGTGTCGTTAAAGCCTTAGAGGTCAGAGCCTACATATGGAGTCAATTGGCTCTCATCGAGCTGCAGGGTCGTGAATAGGTCGGCGTACATAATGTTCACCAAACTCCCTTAGTCGACCAGGATTTGGCAGACATTGAAGTTTGCCATCTTAGCTCTGATCAAGAGAGGAATACTAGCGTTGGGTTCCCCCCTGGGATGTTCCTTGAGGTAAAAGGTGATCGGGTTTGATTGCCCTTTGAACCTGTCAAGGGTAGCGTTCATCTTCGAGCTCTTATCGATGAGTTCCTTGAACTTCCTATTGACTGATCCGATTGACATCTTGTTGAGCCCTCCCCCGGATATCACCAATTCGGTGGGGAAATTCCCCAAGGACTATGGGCGGTCAATGGTCTGGTGGGCTCGCTAAAGAGGAGGAAATCTTCTGGTCGGGAGATGCACAGAGCCACCTGCAGTCCTGATTCATCGGAGGGGACTGACGCCTCCTCGACCCTCTTGGCCCCACGGGCCTCAGGTCGGGGGGTTTCACCTCTCCGAGTATACTGTTTCAGATGTCATTCTTTAATTAATATCTTGATTTCATCTTTGAGGTGGATGCAATCTTCCGTGATGTGCTCATGGCTCTGGTGGAATCGGTAGTCCTTGGATTTGTTCATGTTGGGCTTCGGGGTGTCAGTTTTGGGAACCAAACTCCGCCCTTCTGAAATTCTAAATTTATGCATTCGGCCAGAATGTGCTTGCGGGGAGCTGTGAATAGCGTGTACTCGGTGAATCGGCCTGCCGATCCTTTCTGCTCGCGGGGTCGGTTCTCGCACCTTCTTTGTTCGTTGCGTCGAGGCTGAGAGGCTTCCTCGTGTCTGGAGCCTCTAACACCCTCCTGATTCCTTCTGTCCCAGGAGGTATTGGCGACTTCTATCTCCTCATACTCGATGTATAATTGAGGCTTGTGGAGGAGGGAATTCAAGGTGAGGGGATGTGTGGTTCCCATGGCTTTGGCGAAGTCAAAGTGTGGTTGTATGCCCCTTTGTATCAAGAATTTCTTCATATCGTCCATGGTGGATACTTGGACGGCTTCATGATTAAACCTCTCTATATAATCACAGAGAGACTCGTTTCTCCCCTGGATGATGGCTTCCAGGGCCGCTTCTGTCTTCGGATGGCGTCGGGAAACCGTGAAGTGTCGGGAGAACTGCCGCTACAGTTTGCCCCATGATGTAATGGAATCGGGTGTGAGGCGTTTGTACCATGCCATGGCTCTTTTCCTTAGGATGGTGAGGAACATCCTACACTTGATGGCTCCCCGGACATTCCGGTAGTCGAGCATAGAGTTTATGCTTTTGATATGGTCGTCCGGATCGGTCGTACCATCGTACGCAGCTAGGATCGGGGGTTTCTCCATTCCAGTGGGCAGTGGGCCTCCCTGATGGATCTGCATAACGGGGAGCGCTGGAGGTCCTCGTCGCTCCTATTGGGAGACAGTGAGGGGGAAGCTGAATCCTGGTAGTTTCGACGTAGGGGACTCCTTGGTCGGGCTCTCGGTTTGGATGAGCCCCATACGGCCTTCTTCTTCTTCTGAGTCGGGGAACGTCGCTCTTTCCGGGGAGGCGACCTGTCCCATTTGTGGGCAGTTGACTGTTGAGGTCGCTCCAAACAAGTTCGGAGCCTCGCCGGCAGGGGAGAAGGGCTTCATGGTTCTTCGACGAACTGCGTCCTCCGCGGGGGAGAAGACGGGCTGATGGAAACCGGGAGTTTGCGTCTCCGCAGTTGAGGGGACGAACTGAGGGAAACAGGACGACAATGTCTCCATGGGGGAGAGCGTGAAGGTTGTTCCCTTTCGAGCATCCCTATTCGTCCATTTTGCCTGAAGATCATCAAGTTGGTTTGATTGATGGCCGCAAACAGAGCTACCATGGTAGGATCGACGCTAGCTGGGGCCGGTATGGTCCGGTAGACAGTCGGGTTGTCTAAGCGTTGGACGGTGTTGTAAGCCACATCTTTGGATGAGGGAGAGGTTGTGCGCCCGTCCCTGTGGTCACCCTCTTCGTTGCAGACTGACGTGTTGGGATTGTGGCCGTCCCCGTTGAAGAAGGGGGTAAAGGCAGATCCTGGGGCATTATTGTGGCACGGGATGATCATGATTAGAATGGAAGTTGTTGTTAGTTTTGCTTTGGTTCTTGAGCTTTTGTGCTCGAACAGGAGAAAGAACGGGGAAGTGACGTTCCCACAGATGGCGCCGTTGATCTCACCTGATCAGAAAGGAGTCAGCGACCTGCCACGCGTCGTGATTTAATGCCTTCACCGGAGTTGTGGAGGATAAAGGGGGTGTACCTGCAAAATGCTCAGATGCCTAAGTAAGTACCGGAACTAAAGAGAGAAAGCACATAGAAAAGGTGTGGAGAATAGAATACCTGACCCTCTAGTGAAATAGGGTATTAATAATGTGACCCTAGTGCAGGGCCAACGGTTACATTGCATTGGGCTGGATTGCCAAGCCCAACACTAGTAACTGTCAGAGCTTACGTGGCGCAGTGAATACCAACATGTGGTTTTCGCTCAGGATCAACTGCCCCGTGATCTTCGGAAGGTGGGTTGACCATCTCTTTCAGACGTTGGTAGTGTCCTAATGACGTGTCCCCGCATGGGGGAGCATGTGGAGAACATGGAGAAAGCGTGTGGACCTCCCCCGTCCGGAGGTCTTCTGCCCGGGGGTTGAGTCTTGTTGAGGCTCCTCCCCGACGTAGGAAATTTGGCCTTGTTGGGCCTCATCATCGTAGCCTTGGGTTGGGTCTGCCCGGCGGAAGGGCAGATATTGGCTCATTACAAAACAGGAACCTTTCAAGGGCTCTAATTACTCCAGTTTATAAGCAACAAGCACCACAAAAAATAAATGACACTGGTGTTTTCTCTTGCTTCAATTATGGAAAACTATGTCATATGGCTAAGAAATGTAAGATCGGGTTTGAATTTTGTGTTGCTTCTATTTCACGTGTTAACTTGACTAATGAGAAGTTTATTGCAATGATCATTGAAATAACCATGGTTGGTGGATCTGATATTTGGTGGATAGACATTGGCCCCTCTCACCATGTTTATTATGATCATGCAATGTTTAAAATGTACACAAATACCATAAATAAGAAAGAGTTGTTGGTTGTTTCCCATACCACTAATGTTGTCGGTATTGGAGAAGTGAGGTTGAAGTCCACTTCTGAAAAAGACTTTAATCTTGAAGGATGTCATGCATACTTCTGATGTTAAAATTAATTTTGTTTCTAGTTTTCTTTTGAATAAGTCAAGGTTTAGTTAGACTATAGGGGTTGATTTGTACACCATCACTAAGAACGATATTTTGTGAATGAAGTTGATATGTTTAAGACTTTTGTAAAGAAATTGAAAATTAATTTAGTAAGAAAATTAAGAGGTTGTGTAGTTATAGGGAAATTGAGTATAATTCTAATTCATTTTATTAATTTTATTAACAATATGAAATTATACATGAAACAATTGCATCATATTCTCCTTAAATGAATGGTAAAGCAAAAAAGAAAGAACAGAACACTTATTGAACTAGTCGTTGTTATTATATTGAATTATGGTGTTTTATCTCACTGGTGGGGGAAATTTTATTGACTGCTCGCTATGTCTTGAATAGAGTTCCCAATTCTAAAAATAAGACCTACTTATGATATGTTGAAGAAAAGACAACCAAGCTTGTCTTACTTTAGAACTTGGAGATGCTTGGATTATGTCAGAATTTCATATTCGAAGCAAGTTAAACACACTCGTATAGCCTATGAATATGAATTCATTGGGTAGCATATAATTACATTCCTGTGATAGAAAGTACTGGTAGCAACGACGAAGTACAAATAAAACTTCGATGAAGTAAGATAGTATGATTTGATAAACATTATGGTCATAATTATGTGGCATATACATTAAAAAAAGATCTAAAAAATTATCATGAAGCCTAGTCATCTTTGTATTCACATTTGTGGCAAGAAGTTATTAAAGGTAAAATATATTCTCTATAATTTAACAAGACTTGACACTTAGTAGATTTGACCCCTAGTTTCAAACCAATCACTTGTAAATGGATTTTGAAAAAGAAACTAAAACTTGATGGCTTGATAAGTACAAGGTTCGCCTTGTACCCAAAGGTTTTAGGAAAAGAGAAAAATATAAATTTATTCGATACTTTTTCTCTAGTCACTTCAATTGTTGTTATTTATAATTTAATAGTACACCAAATGGTTGTTAAAATAACTTTTTTAACTGGTGACTTAGAAAAAGAGATCCATGTGAACCAACTGGAAGGGTTTGTGATTCATGGTCATCTGTAAATTAGATTAGTTTTTATATGGTCTAAAAACAAGCTCCAAATAATTGGCATGAAAGGTTTGATAACTTAATCATATCGGAAGGGTATACAAAGTGAATGAAAATGACAAATGCATTTATTACAATTTTAAAAATAGTATTTTCATTATCATATGTCTTTATGCAAACGAATTACTCAAATTTGGATCAAACCTTCATATTGTTAATGATGTGAAATCATTGTTAAGTTATATTTGTTGTTGGAAATATCTTTGGACCAGCCTCACTATTTGGAAAAGATATTAAAGAAATATATTTATGTTGCATGTAAACTTGCTTGCAAACTATATGATCCTAAAGTTAAACTATTTAAGATCAGGAACACGCTGCCTTCTCTGCTAGAGTTCAGATGACCAGAGAAAAATAGGGTGTCGGCCGATCGAAAAAAGAGATGACGGCATGCCGGAAAACGGCAGAGAAAATGATTATTACATCAACAATTGTTGAACCAGAAGTAACAGAAGACAAGGCTAATGAATCTGAACCGGAAATTCGTAATGCAGTATCCACAAATTCACCAAAGCAAAACAAACAGAAGAAATCCATCGATGAGAAGGGGGAACCTAGCTCGCTGGTCCATACGTAGGAGAGAAAACCCTAGGTAGATGTTGTCAAAGGAAACAAAAACCATGACAAAGGTATGGTGGTGGAATTTGTTGCCCCAACACTAGTGAATGGAGATATGGAAGTTACTATTGATGAAGTTGATGTAGCAGAGGAACTGGAGTATTGGGAGAATGCAGTAACTCTGTTTGCCCTAGGGGAAATTCAATGCATGCTGTCAAGAAATTCGTGGAAAAATCTTGGAACTTTGTCGCTTTACTGGACCTATACTACAATGACGCGAGATATTTCATTGTGGGATTCAAGAATAACGACAATAAGGAGAAGCTCATGATGTCAGGACCATATTTCATATACGAAAAACCCTTCTTTATTCGTTACTGGGCTCCTGACTTCAAGATTAAGGAAGACTTGCTTAGAATCCTTCCTTTATGGGTGACCTTACCGAATTTGCCGCTACACCTGTGGGAGAAAGGAGTCTGTCAAAAATTGCAAGCACCATAGGCAAACCTATAACCACTGATGAATGCACAACTAAGAAGTTACGAATTTCTTACGCAAGAGTTTTAATCGAAGTTGATATCACAGAAAAGATAGAGAATCTGTGTGTACTAAGGACCACAATAGCAAGGTGTTGGAACAAAGAATTGAATATGAATGGAGGCCAAAGTACTGTCATACATGTTTACAAATTGGACACAATTATGCTGCACAACAAACTACCCTCAAGCATCGCTCTAAAAAGATATGGAAACCAGTTAAGCAGTAGCCTTCCATGGGGGGAACCAAAGAAGATACCACTAAAACAGACCCTGCAACCAATGTTGATGCAGAAGTTGAGACAGGTAGCACACATGAAGAGTAATGGACAGTTATAAATTCAGGCAGACCTGATCGAGGGAAACAACAAGCCGAGAGTACTCTAAAAAACTCCACAAATAGAAGATATCAAAACAGCTTCACACCTCTTAGGATTGGGAACTGTCCTAGAGACGAGAATACCCAAGTCCCATGTTAGTCACTTGGAATGTAAGGGGCATAAATAAAGAAGCACGACATCGAGAGGTTGGCTCCTGTCTCTCCAGTTTTAATGTGTTAGTCGTCACTTTATTGGAAACAAGGGTTTAAAAAAATGCAGCAAATATTAGGAAGAAATTCGGCTCTCTCCAGTTTTAATGTGTTAGTCGTCACTTTATTGGAAACAAGGGTTTAAAAAAATGCAGCAAATATTAGGAAGAAATTCGGCTCTGGCTGGAAGTTAGCTAATAATTACATACGTCAGGACAATAGAAGGATATGGATTATGTGGAAATATGATATTGTGCAGATTAAAATGCTGGAAACTGGTGACCAATACATTCACGTAGAGTTTTGTGAGTTAAACCAAATTATTCAATATGTTGTTATGTTTCTATACGCGTTCAATCAACTAGAGAAAAGGAAGAAGTTATGGAAGCAAATTGAGGATCTGAGCAGTAATGTGAATTGTCCTTGGATAGGAATGGGAGATTTCAACAACATTCTCACAAATCGGGATAGAATTAGTGGTAAGGATGTCAAGGAAGCGGAATATCGAGATCTGTTGAAGATGATGCAAAATACAGGCCTGTTTGAGGCAAGCACTACAGGCTCTCATTTTACGCGGTCGAAAAGAAAGGTAAGTTATGGATTATTTGGATACACTCCTACTACTTAAAAAATACAAATCTTATGATCTTCAGTCTGGGGGATGATTGCTCTTGGACTCTCAAGGCAATGTTCAAATACCGTGACATACTTGTACATTCTAATGTTTAGAAGGAGTTCTGAAACACAGGAAAGTATGTTACGAGAAAGGTTTACCACATGATGAGAGAGGTAAAACCTAAAGTGAGTTGGAGAGAACTCTTCTATGGGAACCTTGCAAGACCAAAATCTAAATTCATCCTTTGGTTGACATGCTTAGATAGGTTGCCCACCAAAGACCGTCTTCACCGTTTTGGTATTACCAATGATGGTAAGTATGTGTTTTGTGGATTACAGGAGAGTTGTAACCACCTATTCTTTGAATGTGCTATCACTAAAAGAGTTTGGTTTGATACGCTTCAGTGGGTTAAAGTGTTACATAATCCAGGGATATGGAATTTAGAGTTGCATTGGATGTGCCAGATGACGCGTGGAAAAGGTAGCAAAAGTAGAATCTTGAAAATTTCCATAGCTAAGTTTATTTATGCAATTTGGACAATTTCCAACAAGATTATTTTTCATACCAAGACGGTTGATTCGATCCACAATAGTGACGTGATTAACATTATCGTTCTGAGAGCTAGTGGTGATAGGATTCTGAAAAGATATTGTAATGGAGACTAAGTGTTGAGTCTTTTGTGTCTGCTATTTTAGTTTTGGCGCTTTAGTCGTCTGAATCTTTTGGTCGGCTTTGTACTTCCTCGCATTTTTTTGAAATAATTTTTTTTTATTTTGATCCAAAAAAAACTATTTAAGAACACTATTCACATTTTTAGACAAATTGAGTATGAGAATATCATTGGCAGTCAAATAGGTATGCCGCTGATTATGTTAGACCCGACATTGCATATGTCATAGGATTGTTGTGCATGTTTACTATTTGACTCAATAATGAGCATTGGAAAACTATTGAGTGGATCATGTAATACCTTAAAATGACCATGAATCTCGGTCTACATTATTAAAGATTTCCTTATGTACTTGAAGGACACAATGATGCAAATTGAAAAATCTAGTAGTTTTAAATCACCGGTTTTTTGAAAATCTCGGGTATTTACCAGATATTTATCGGGACTATGAAATATTCGGTAGTTTGGATTTTCAAGATTGCAATTTTGTTGACAGTTTTGTATGGTTGTCATTGCACTGATAGTTGTGTGTGGTCCATAATGAATCCAAACTTAGAATATCTCAATATTCATATATAGCATTTGTGTACTTCACTGGCGTGAAACCTCCTATTGATTTTTGGCTCCCTAAGGACACGGTTACTCTCGCTGCTCTGAGATCCAAATTAGATAATCAATTCCCCCACACTGAGAACATAAATATGGGTGATATCAAACTCCATGCACCATCAATTAATAATGAAGAAAAGGTTAAATACAACAACATTCAGCTGAAGTCTGATGAAGATTTAAAATTTATGTGGAGAACATATCACCGTAGGACAACAAAGGGACCGGTCGAGTTTGATGTGAAAAATGTTATATTTATCAATGATATAATCAAAATGTTGAAACGTCCATAATCATCTAGTAATGTCTAAGTTTTGTTATTCATTATTGTTTTGTTAAGTTGTGTAATTGTCTGTGTTAAGATATGTTAATCACGCAATCATGAAATTATAAATGGTTATCTAATAAATAGTTAATTTAAAATGTCAATATTATACAAATAATATATGAATAATACAAAAATAATAAAATCCACACAGGTCCCTCACTTACTATGTGTGTTATGTACGATGTCAAAGTATAAACCTCAATATATGGGTTTACCAAAACTGTGAGATTATCTATATGTATTGTTATCACTTGTAGATGTTATTGGTCAACCACACAAGGTGGAGGTGGTGGCACGTCACCAAAAGGTCCCCCAACATCGAAAGGTCTAGTATCATCTGCATGCTCAACAAGTGGGATGAAGTGAGGGTGTGATATAGTAAGATACCACTCTAAGTAACCATCTACACACTGCTCAAGAAATTGAACCTCCACTGCATGATCTATAATAGTACGAGCACAAGTGACAACATTAGAAACAAATCATATATCAATCCCCTTATCTAGCACAACAAGGACAAGTCGATGGATGTCCTAAACATACCAAAAAATTGTGTAATCACCTCTTAGGTCAGTGTCTAGTCACAAAGGTCTCCCATCGCAGATAACTAGATAAGTGGAAGTGTCATCAAACTCTCGATGCATTATATGGTCTATGTAAGGTGTCTAAATGACATCATCTATGGTTAACAAATCGATCCTTGATGACTTCTCGGCAAGTGTATCGATATTGTCACAATAATAATAAAGACCGAATCCACGTGGACTGCTATTTAACAAGAAAAAATTGTGCAATGCGTAGAAAATAGTAAATTCAGATAGGGGATTTCGAGTTTGAATGTGAAAATAAAAGAAAGTGTTCAGACAGAATTATGAAAGCGGTCAGGTTGTGTATAAAATATCCTATTTCACTATTATTGATGTTTGATGCCTTACATTAATAATCTTATCACTATAATCCCACGGTGAATTAACAAAACTGCTATAACCAATCCCTTGCGATATAGCTCACTAATCACTACTCGGATTTTCTTATCCCTAGTCCACCAGCATAAGCAGGATTAGGCGATGCAACAGAGTGTTAATTCACTAGCCACTACTCGGGGTCTCCTATTCATATTCAACCAACGTAAGCACAACAATTACCCTAGGTCTAACATATAGACCAATGGTCAATATTCTCTATGTATCCAAAATCAGATTAAAAAAGTATCTCACATAAAAATCATTACGAACAAGAAGTAATTGAATAGAACTACATATCAAAGTATTCATACAAAGCCAAATCAACATGTGTCCCAACAATATTGAAATAGGTTCATCAAACATAACATAATCTATAGATATTTAGCTTCTCATAATTCAAAATGCAATACCAAAAAATATTAAGAAGAATAGCATATGAGATCCCTTGAAGGATTGGCCTCCAATGTGTTAAATGCTCTAAAAATCACTTTTGGTGCTATAAAACTCGTACTTGTTGTGCCAAATTTTGTAACCCTTGAAAAAGTGCAAAAAAATCGCCTTACGCCTTCATAATGGATTAGAATGCGTCGAGAAAATACCAGAAAAAGGGGTCATTATGCGTGTGATAACCTGCATCGCGCGCGCGATGCAACTTTGTCTTCCTTATTGCACATGTGATGTTTCGTGGTGCTGCTCGTGATAATTCCAGTAATTGCACGATTTTGCTCCCTTTTTCACCTTATTTTTTACTAAGTCCAATTTCTTCACACTCAGCTACTTTTTCCTCATTCTTTGGTCTTCATCTTCATTTTTGCTCCTATTTAACTTGTTTTGATCCGTTTTTTTTTACCGAATTCATGCAATGACTGACTGTCATCACAATCCCAAACTTGAATTTTTGTTTGTCCTCAAGTAACTAGCTTGCAACTACACATTTCAACAGAAAACAAATCGCACAATAACAATGGAAGATCACCATATAATTTTTTCTTTACCTGACCATCATTTTAGCATTCAAGTTCTGTTGCACCCCAAATTTTGACCCCTTAGATCTTCATCATCATTTTAGGATCATATTCATTTGATTATTTAACCTTGAACTACTTCAAGTTTTTCTTTGTTAAGTTATAGGTGAACCAGGGTTCCGTACAGTCGGAAATCGAGGTTTAAGCGGTTTCATCAGTCAATGCCTTGGATTGATTGTCCATGAAGAATGTATCTACACCATCAATAATATCCATTGGTTCAAGCATGAGTCCAATTTGAGGTTGTCACACAAAAATCAGGAGCAGTGCAGTTCAGGATCCCCGATTAGGGTTTTTGATCAGGAAAAGTCAACTGTGGTTTGACTTTTGATTTTAAAGGTGTTCCAATGATGGAATTATGGTCCATGAAGCTAATATGACTTATTCAAGTCCCCTCAAGAAGTTTAAAAGTCTCAGAAGACCCAGAATAACAACAGTCGACTCGGTAGTCACCGATCGATCGTTCGGTTGACCGAAAAGTCAACTCTTCAACCATAAAGAATTTGACCTTAAAGTGTGAATCAAAAATGTTCCTAATGTGATATTACACCTATCCATGAAGTTTCATGATCATTGGATCAAGGGTTGATGAGTAATCGAGAAATCGGGAATTAGGATTTTGAAAGGGGCAAGACCATAACTCTCTAACCACACATCCAATGGAGTTGGTTCAAAGCTCATTGTAAATCTCTTGACAAGTCCTAAAAAAGAACCACAATGGTCCATTAGTATAAAATGAATAGATTGGGAGTTATGACCAAATTCATTACAAGAGGGAAAAATAACTTAGAAAAATTCTAAGTTATTGGCCTTTTTAGGCATGTTTTTCAGCAACTTTGAGAGGTCTTTTGACCTAGTTCCATTGGGAATCTGAAACTCATGAAAACATGAAAGTTGTATAGATACATGAGGGCTTTCCAAAATGTACTAGAACTCTTCCATAGCCTTTATGAGCTGAGAGTTATGGATCCAACAAGATGAGGTTTCAAGACTTGAGTCCAACATTCTCACTTTTTCACAAACTCATCCTTTGATCACTTGAGCTATTCTCAGGCCTTGGATCATATTTGTATCTGATATTTAGGGAGTATAATGAAGGGAAATGTAGAAGAAGTGAAGGATGTGAAGGAAGAGCAAGTTGCAATAAAATAATCAAGAAATTCAAAGAGAGGAAAGAGAAACTTGTTGGCTCAAAACTGTAGCAGCTGTGACATGTACACTCTATGCTCTATTCAGTCACCTCAAGCCACTCCTTCCACTTGATTTTCTCCTTACATTGGGCCAAGAGAATGATGTATGCAGCTGCATCAAGATCTTATGCAGGATTTCTTCAAAATCTCCCTCCAAAGGCCAAAATGCAAATTTGTCCTCACCCTTCATTCTTCATATAAATAGAGGCTCCTTCTATGTTACTTGGGACACCAGAGCACTCTACAATCCAAGAGAAACTCATTTCTCTCATACTACCTTGCACTTTCTTACAAGTGAAGAAAGCCACCCAATAAACCCTCAAAAATCTGTCTTGAGCAAAACAGCTTCCAAAACCATTTTCACTCAACCAAAATCACCACAAACCATCCACACAATACATAAATGATGTGTGGGAGGTGTCCAAGCCTTTAAACCAGTCAAAACTTCATTTTCCCAAAAGTCAACTTTCAACCAAGCAAAGTTTGACTTCACACACAAAATCTGCCAAATCTCTGCTCAGGCCTGTTTTGATCATTTTAAACTTCCAAACACTTTAGGTTTATGGTATACCAACTTTACATGTCCTAAAAACTCATCATCATCACTTGTTTCAAGTTCTGTCCTAAGGGTTCACTTGTTTACTTCAAGTGCAAGAAAGGTTGTTCTCTTCATCAAGGCATTGGATTGGATTTTATTTGAGGCTTCAAGGTTTTCCATACTGCACAAACTTGCTTGGAGGTCTACAAGAGGTTGGTAGTTACTATACTCCTTTAAACTGTCATGAATGTGTTTGATGTGCATTAGTGGTTACAATGTGTTTTGAATACAATGTAGTTTATGTTTGAATATGTCCCATTTTGGCTTGTTTGCTCATTAATGTATGTTGCTCTTATGATCATCATCAATAAGTTGTGCTGATATGTGTTGAACTTTGAGACTCTCTTTAGTGCCATTTTCATGTCATGATTGAACATATAAGGGTGTGGGCAACTGTTATGACGGTTTGGGACTGTTTTGATCCTGTTTCTGTTTGTAAAAAAGGATGATTTGCTTCTGCTGCAGCAACTTTCCTAGGTTTTGATCTGTTTGATGGAATGTTGATTAGAAACCCTCATCTATGTGTTTACATGATGTTTTTCTTGGTGAAAACTAGTTTGGTTTTGGTTCTGCAGCAGTTCTGCTCTTGCATTTTTTAGCCCATGTGCACTTTTCAACCAATAAGTCATTTTTGGTTCTACCATCTTTTGAGATCATTTGTGTGTTTTAGCTTGGTCTTTAATACATTTTGAACATGATTGTGAGTGGTTCTGCCTCATTGAACTTGCCAAAGGTTGTTGGAATGACTCATAAGAATAATGAGGACCAATACCTATTTTTTTGCTGTCTTGATGATTGCAGCTGTCATGACATGTGTTTTAAGCTTGATACTTGCCTTTTGTTATGTGTGCCTTCATGTTGCTTTGAACTGTTGCTTTGTGTTTGACTTGTGTTTGTTAACTTATGAGTCTTGTAGCCTTGAAATCATGTGTTATGTTTGGCACTGTGATATTTGCATCAGTTGGTGTTTTCTGTAGGTCTATATGGCATGACTGTTTTCAAGCTTGATAGGATCATATTTTACTAAAGTTGTTACGTGCCATTGTCCTTTACTGCATATGTTTGTTAACATGAAGCATGATACTTGTTGGATCCTGTTTGCGAGATAGTCGGTTTTGTTTCATCCTTTGCATCACCACTGTCATCACTTAGGCACTAGGATAGGGTTGTGATTGTACCATGTTTTGTTCATATATTTGTTTACTTTGTCAATTGTGTTAAGCCTGTTTTGTCTTGGAAGCCTTTGGTATGAATCTGTTGTGAACTGCTAATCAGCCTCATTGGTTAATTTTGATTACTTGCATTCTTGTGTGTCTTGTGTTTTCTGGTGAAAAACCAAACTGCCATGATGCCTTTGTTAAAGCTTGCAACTGTTGTATGCATTAGGGATTAGGACTGATTTGTTGATGTGTGTCAGCCTTGCCATTTTGTAAAATCCATGCTTGCTGCAAACTGCCTAGGTTCATTTGAAACTGCCATAGCACCACTTTTGTTGTAGGTTAACATATTGGCATGTGTTTGCAAGTTGATTTGTACATATAGAACTAGGGCTATTCATTGATCTTTGATATTGCCATATGTTGCTGCCAACTGCCTGAATTCATGAACATCACCATGCTGTTTTGATTTCTTTTTCAAACTTTGTCAAGTGATGCTGCTTTGATTACTTCCCATCTCTGTCAAGTTTTTGCATTTGTAACTTGTTGGTAACCAAGAGCATGCCTTGTTTTCTAAGTTTCATCTTAAACTACTTACTACTAGCATGGTGTTCTTGTTATAAATATGTCTAGGTTCTTGTTCCTATGGTTGTAACCATCCCTTTTCAAGGCTTGATTTGAATTTTATATGCTTGGCACGATTTTACTTTGAGGACCAATTGCTGCTGTTGTGTATATGAGTTTTACATGTTGGATCAAAATTTGTTTATTTTGCTAGTCATGAACACAACACTGCTAAACTGACAAGATTAGACCATGTTGTTTAAACTGACACAATTTTCTTAGGTTGTTTTGCTTTTGTTAAGGCATTTCAGATTTGCATGTATGTGGTTTGTTTGAATTTTGCTTTTGCTTGCCATATGTTTTGCTGTCAATTATGCTTTCTGTTCCAACTCAGTATGCCACCAATTGTTGTTAATTTCTTGCAAGATGTTTGATGTGCATGAATCACCTTGTGTATGTTGTTTGAAGTTGAGAATGTAGGTTGAATCATGAACTTTTACTCTTCTTGCCACAATAGCATTTTAAGCATGTTTGTTCACACCATGACAGTCCACATACCAGTTTCTGCTTGGAGTTGCCTTTACATGATTTTTGCATCCAAATTCCTTGAACAATGTATTTAGGACTTGTGCATACCATTACATAGCATTAACCCTTGATGTCATGAGCTGTAGCTACCATTTTGCATTGCATAGACATCATTTTGCATTGCATAGACATCATTTTGCATTTGCATTCGAGTTTTGAGTTGTGTACCTTATTTGGAAAAACTGAGATTGCCTTTGAATTCCTTGTGAAATTTCTCGTGAGATAGGCTAAAATTTTGTTAATTTTTGGTTGAGTTTTGAGTGATTTACGTTGTTACCGTTTTCATGTTTTGGCTTGCCTTCCATGTTCATCTTGCCTTACCCAGATTCACTTGCTTTGTTAAGTATTTGTTTATTTTAGGGTGGCATAATACTTGGATGTATCGCCACCCCAGTGGTTAAGCCTTCACTCTCATACGCCTTGCAATCAATATGACCTGGGTTCGATCCATTGTGGAGATCAACCCTTTTATTTATTTTCATACTTTGCCATGTTTTCATATTTTAGTCTCTCTTTACTTCCACTTACATGTGCGCGCCTTGGCTCACTTGGTAAGGTTTTAAGTTGGCAGCCATGAGGTGGTGGGTTCAACACCCACCAAGCGCCTCCCTCTTCTTTTTATCACTAAGTCCTTTGTTTTTTATTTAATTGTTATTAAATTTTCAATTTATCATAACTCCTTCAATTTTAATCCTTTTTTAGTGATTCTTTTTGCTAAATTCTTACTTTATTGTATATTTTCATATAATGTTAAAAGACATCTAAAATTACCATTTTAAGAGCACCTTCATTATGAGAGGATTGTAAGTCATTTTAGGGTTTTTCCCTCATATCTCTCACTTTCAAACTTTTATTTTATTCCTCTTTGAGTTTAATTTTAAGATGACATGAACTTGACTTGTTGGTTTATATTCCCCTTTACCCTTTATCCTAACCTTAGGATTTGAGTCGTCGTGCTCTATTTAGCGTCCCGCCGTGGACATCTTTTCCCCATTATCCTAACCTTAGGATTGGAGCCTCCGTGCTCTATTTAGCGTCCCGCCGTGGACATTCTCCATCACAACAATCTCAATGTAGATTTAGGAGTCGTCGTACTCCATGTAAGTACTTCCCTATGAATGCTTACATCCCCTTGGAACCTTGACCAGTCAAGACTCCCTCACCTCTAACCAGGGGAACTACGGTTGCTCTGATTCCATTCCCATCAGGATACGTAGGCACGAGATGCGATCTCTTGGCGAGCATACTTTGTATATACTTTATATCTCTTTACCCTAGCACTTTTCCTTTAGCCAGCAAACTTTAGCAAACACAAATATTAACAAGAGGTTCCTGTAGAGTACTACAGATGTTTAGGATGTGAAATACCTACCCTAGGCATAACCAACCCCCGAACCTTTAGATCTTCTCTTTGCTTAGCTTTAAGCCTTGCTTTTTGATTTGCATTTTTATAGGTTTTTCTTTCTTTAAACCTTTCCTTTTTGATAAATTAAAGTCTGTTTGTGAACTTAAAAATTAAAGATTCAAGTTAATCAATAACTTGGTATCACGATTCTCACCGCAACAAGTTCCATCCTGAAAATTCATAAAACATCCCCAAACTTTGACGAGTACTCAACCTATCTCTCATCTCACCTCGACTCACTCAATGGGTAAGGTCATCTCTCAATCAACATTCAAAATAGTTTATGCTTAGCTTTATCATGTTCTAATATAATTCACCATAGAAATTAAAACACACATTTAAGGTATTTTTCAGTTGTATCTTGGCTTTTGTTTGGGTAGGATATTTTCGAGAAAGTAAGTTTAAACCTTTTGAGTTAGGTGACTAGTTCTCCTTCTATTATCATACTACTTTGTTCGTTTTTAATGGTACTAGATATTTTTCTATTGTGGTCCTTCTTATTCACCTTGTATTCTTTTTTTAAAAAATGAAGAAGTCTCTTTTTCCACTTCTTATTTTTTCACAATTTTTGAATTTTTGACCAAATTTCTCTAGTACCCCAACCCCAAACATAGAAATTTGCTCACTTCCAAGAGCAACCATAAACTTAATCTTTTTCATACACCTTTAAGAACTATAATTCTACCTAACTCCAAAAAGATGGTGGAAGGATAAGATCTTTCAAGTTATATGTATAAGAAATTTAGGCTAAGTCACCGAATGAAAGGCTAAGTTAAAAGTGGTTAGCAAATAGGTATACCTATTACTACAGAGTGGTTTAAAATGCTCAAAGTTATAAACAAACAACTACCTCAGTGTGTATTAATCAAACCAAACAAACTTAATTGGAAATAAATCAAACCATATAAAACAATAATGCATGGATACTCTAAATAAGAAAGAATGATAAATAATGGAATTTGTTTGGCTTAAATATTACTAGGTGAGGTATTTGAAAGTTGATTACAAGTCCTTTGATTCTTTTCCCATCATTTTACTTCAAATTATAAATTGTTTTCCTGGTGATCAAATTCCTTTTGGGTCATTTGTTCAATGCTAAGGTGATAAATTTGTAAATCTGGAAGAAAAAAAACACACCTACAAACTTGTTCATTAAAGACAATTTACTGAATAATATAATAGAGGAAGAGTACTTATATCAGCTATTACTCTTCTCTAGGTATACATTTGAAAATAAAAATAAAGTCTTCTAAAAATTAAAAATAAACTACATGTATTTCCATATGTTATCATTGCGGAAAAGATCATGCATATCATTCATTATGTTGTTGAAGTCGTTATTATGCCTGGTCCATTATGCGCACATATAGTCTCCCCTCTTTTCTTGTTCTTGATCTTTGTTAGTGAAGTAATTACCCACCTCCACAATTGTTGCAAACCGTGATTTTTAGCTATGATCCTGCATATGGTCTTCTTGCTTATTATAGAAGTCTCAGAACACATGAGCGAATCTCGGAGGTTCAGCATACAAAGTGGGAGAACTTCTGTAATCCACCTTGTAACTCCCACTGCATGAGCTTCCATTTTTATTTGAAACTCTGAAGCCTATCGACCTTGCATTTGCTCTGATTGGTTCTGCATTTGTGGCTGGTAGAGTCCTTCATCATTGCTTGTTTGATTGTCCTATTGATCATTTTGAGCAACTTCTGTTTGATGCATTTGTTGTAACCTCCTTATAGCCAAAGAGTTGAGAGGTTCCTTAGGATTGACCATCTCATCATTGGGGTACTTGGGCACACCTGCTCTCCTGCACAGTTCATTTATAACACAAATATACCCACAAGCTCTTTCCGCAACGTTACCCATGTATTTTATATTTTTAGCAAATAAATGCCCCAAATTAGTAGGTTCCCCCATCAAAAGATCAAGAAGTCCTAAACACCTCTTCACAATAAATTATGATTAGTTAGACGCGGCTTCTAAAGATTGCACAAAAAATGAGGCCTAAGCCCTCGGAATTTGGCGGAACTCTGAGGTTTTGAGACGCAACGCTAAGCCACCTTCCACCACCCATTATGCCTCAGGCCTACAAAAAACTTCTATTATTTCTTGGCCTAGTGCCTCATTTATTAATTTTTTCTCATGCCTATAGTTCCTAAGAGTGAATGCAAGAGGAGGTTGCAAATTAAAAAGAGAATTTATAGCAGAAGGAGAATAATCAATATTACTTACCTCCCACATAAGAGGTATAGGTGCCTACCTCGCCAAATGTCACATTTGTATAAAATTCTAGGCCTATTGTGTTGTTTGCTTCATGAATTAAATTGTTGAAACATACCCAACACCTTTGTTGCAGCATCTATACCACCTCACTAAAACCTTGTAAATCTTCATAAGCGAAGACTCTCTCCCTCAAAATGTGGTAATCCACCAATTTGAGGTATTTTTCAGCATGAGCCTCGAAAAGAAATTTGAGATTGGGGAAGGTAGGAGAATTTGGAGTAGGGTCAGGTCTTGAGGATAAACCTCTTGTCAATCTTCCTCACTTTGAATCCATTTGTACCTACCTTACACAACACAAAAAAACATTGCATAGAGAAAAAAAGAATTGTGCAGACAGTGCTCAAATGAATTTGTGAAAAGTAGAAGGAGAAGGAAAAGAATTATGGAGAAAGCGATTTGAAATAATCATTGTTTATAGGCCAAGTAGTAGTTGTCTGTCGCACGCACTATACATTCATCGCGTGCGTGATGTAACGCCCCGATTCTCATTTCCCATTTTTGTTGAGTCTTTTATTTTATTTGGGTGATTATTATTTTATTTGTGGAATTGGTGTGTTAATATGTTATGTTTGCATATTGTGTTATTTTACCGTTTTTGAGAGGTTTCGGGGAAATTAGGTTGGAGGGTATTTTAGATATTTCTTAATTAATGTTAAGTTAGATATTTTGTGAGAAGATGAATTATTAGATATTTTGGGAGAAAAAGTAATAGAAAAGAATGAGAATAGAAAGATATAAGAGAGAAAGAGGAGAGAAAAGAAAAAGAAAGAAGAAAAAGGAGAGAAAGAAAGGAAGAATAGAAAAGAGAAGAAAAAGAGGAAAAACATGGAAACCTTCAAAACAACTTCTAGGAATCGATTTAATTGGGTAAGGGTGTGAAATCTAATTATCTCATCAATGTGTATCATTATGTATGTGTTGTTTGGATTGTTTGCGTTGTTTTTCTACATATTTCTATTTTAGGTCGAATTGGTAAAATCGATAGAAACCGATGTTTTCACGGTTAGAACTTGAAATAGATTGCGTAGTTTAGTCAAGGAATGTTAGGCCGAGACTATTGAAACTTGTTTGAGTGAAATCGGGTGATTTTGTGACTTTCTGACATTTTTGGATAATGGAGGGTTTGAGTAACGAAGCGTTCGCTAGGCGAATCACTAGCGAGTGAGGAAGCGAAGTGTTCGCTAGGCGAGCACACAGCGAGCTACTAGCGAGTACACCCAGACTTGGGCAAAACCAAAATGACCCAAACTCGCTGGAGCGAGTAAAGTAGCGAAGGACTCGCTACTTTACTCGCTCCAGCGAGTTTGGGTCATTTTGGTTTTAGGCGAACCATTCTGCTCGCCTAGCGAGCATGACAGCACAACATTTTTTTTATTCCATCCAATATCGATTCTTCGACTCAGATATGATCAACCTTCTCCCGAAACGTGTAGCTTGTGCGCTGTTATATGATATGTTGTAGGTAGTCGTATGGCGTGAGTCCTAGATTATGGAATTTATTGTGAATTGTGGCCTTTTGGCAAATAAATGCATTGTTTAAATTAAATGTAAATGCATGATAATTGTGATAGAGTTCGTTGCCGTTTAGGTGGTAAAGTGATGCTCGTTGCCTTTGGCGTAATTGATGTGAATGTATATCGATTGTATGTGATAGTATGAGATGAATGCATGAATATATTGTAAATATGTATGCATCTCAAGAATGTATTGAGTCATTTTGCATGTGAAGCATGATGATGTACATTCTTGTGTTGTGTGATTCTAATGAGAATCTGTTGTAACGTCGTGTGCCTATGTGAGATGTGAGCGATGATTACAAATGATTGTGTGCCTATGTGAGGTGTGAGCAATCGGATTGTGTGCCTATGTGAGGTGTGAGCAATCCATAAACATTGTGTGTCTATATGAGGTGTGAGTAATGGGTGAACATCGTAGGCTCGACGGGGAGTTACATTGGTAACGAGCGATGGTTCCAATAAGTTCCTGAGTGAACTTGAGATGATTAAGTCGGTACCGCATTGTATTTGCATAGAGTCATGAGTTGGTCTCTATGATTTTCATTTATCATCGTTATAATTGCACATTGGTGAATAAACATAAATGTGTACGTTTATATGGAATGATGAGAATTGTGAAAGTATGCATGATGAATATGCTTGGTTTCATATATGTATATATACATTGTGATATATATGAGTGAGTTATGATGAATTGTGGTGAGAATGTAGAATATGTGTATTTTATGATATATATATATATATATATATATATATATATATATATATATATATATATATATATATATATATATATATATATATATGTGTGTGTGTGTGTGTGTGCATTGTTGTTATGATAATATGTCTCACCCTTGTGCTATTTTATGATGCTCTATGAGACATTGCAGAGTAGGTATGCTGGAGGTCTTTTTGTGAAGCGTGTCTTCATTCTTTTGGTCGGTCGGCTCTGATATGTAGCACCGGGTAGCTAGAATGTTCATGATTCTTTTGGGATACATTTGTATATGTATCTTGTTGCTGGATGTTTATGAAAACATTACTTATGTTGTTGAATAATTTTGGATGATATATATATATATATATATATATATATATATATATATATATATATATATATATATATATATATATATATATATATATATATATATATATATATATATATATATATATATATATATATATATATATATATATGTATATATGTTTGATGTTATTCAATGTTTAGATTTTCCGCTTTTATTCTAAATATTGAGATGTGGGTGTAAGGACTAAGTTCCTCTGTTGCTAAGTTACCCCACTGTTGCATATCATTTTGTTGAGCAGGTGTTGTATGTTTTAATTTCAAGCGTAATGTGACTCGCCCCTTTTATACTATATTTATAATTATACTCTGATGAAATTTTTAATATGTGACTAATTGATTATGTGATTATTTGGGGGTATAGAAAGGGGGTGTTATATTAAGTGGTATCAGAGGCAGTGTTGAGTCAGTTGTGTCTGTCTTGTTGTTGGGATGGTTAAACGGTTGTTTAACCTTGTTGTTATTTTTGGGAATGGTCAGAATATGGCTGGTCGAAACGACAATGCGATGGATGCTGCTTTGGAAGCAATGTCCAGGGCGGTGCAAGGTGCACCGAACGTGAATGCTAATGACGAGTTCAGGAAGAATCAACCACTGGTTTTCAAAGGAAGATTTGATCTTGATGGTGCCCAAATTTGGTTGAAAGAGATTGAAAGGATCTTCAGATTCATGGGCTATGTGGAGGGGAATAAGGTGAGGCTTGGGTATCACATGCTGAAGGAAGAAGTCGACGATTGGTGGGTCGGTATGCGTCAAGTTCTTGAGGTGGATGATGAAGAGATAACTTCAGATTTATTTCGTACTGAGTTCTTGAGGAAGTATTACCCTGAAAGTGTGAAAGGGAAGAAGGATATGAAGTTCCTTGAGTTGAAACAAGGTAGTATGTCCGTGGTGGACTATACTGCTAAGTTTGTGGAGTTGGTTCAATTCCATCATCGCTATGCTGCAATTACTGCTGAGTTTTCAAAGTGTATTAAATATGAGAATGGTTTGCGTCCCGAGATTAAGCAAGTTGTGGGATATCAAAGGATAAAAAGGTTTACAGATTTGACGGAATATTGTAGAATCTTCGAGGAAGATAGCAAGGCTCGTTCTACATATTACAAAAGTTTGAATGAGAGGAAGGGAAAGCAACAAGCTGGAAGTGGACCTTATGTGACACCCGTTGATAAGGGCAAGCATAAGGGAAACTTTGATAAGAGATCTGGAGGAGGAGATTCTGGTTCCGTTAAGTGTTACAAGTGTGGTGAGTTGGGTCATAAATCATTTGAGTGTGGGAAGACCGTAGTGAAATGTTCTAACTATGGAGGCCTTGGGCATGCTACTACCGATTGTAGGAGGAATGTAGTGAAGTGCTATAATTGTGGAGAAGTGGGTCACATTAGTACTAAGTGTACTAAGCCGAAACAAGCTCAAGCGGGCGGAAAGGTGTTTGCATTAGCTGGGTCAGACACTACTAGTGCAGATCGTTTGATCAAAGGTACACGCTTTATTAATAGTACGCCTTTAGTTGCTATTATCGATACTAGAGCGACTCATTCGTTTATTTCTCATGAGTGCGCTAAGCGTTTGAATTTGTTCGTGACTTCTTGGGGTGGTGAGGTGGTTATTGAGACTCCTGCTTCAGGGTCAGTAACTACGTCTTTGGTGTGTGTAAGTTGTACTTTGACCATGTATGGTAAAGACTTCATTATGGATTTAGTGTGTTTGTCGTTGGAAGGATTGGACGTAATCTTGGGTATGAACTGGTTGCAATTTAATCGAGTTCATATAGACTGCTATCACAAGTTAGTGAAGTTTCCTTCTTTGGAAGATGATGAAGATGAGAGTTTCCTATCCACTAAAGAGTTGAAGAAACTTTTAGCGGACGAAGCCCAATTGTTCGGTTTGTTTGCATCATTGTCGGTGGAGAGTAAAGTTGAGCTCGATGTGTTCCAAGTGGTGTGTGATTTTCCAGAAGTGTTTCCGGAGGATATTACGGATGTATCGCCGGAAAGAGAAGTTGCTTTTTTTATTGATCTAGTTCCGGGTACTAGACCGGTTTCGATGGCACCGTATCGTATGTCAGCATCGAAGTTGGTAGAATTGAAGAAGCAATTGAATGACTTGTTGGACAAGAGATTTGTAAGGCCAAGTGTTTCTCCTTGGGGTGCTCCGGTATTGTTGGTAAAGAGGGAGGATGGAAATATGCGGTTATGCATTGATTATCGATAATTGAACAAGGTGACAATTAAGAACAAGTATTTGTTTCCAATGATCGATGATTTGATGGAGCAATTGGTTGGTGTGCGTGTTTTTAGCAAGATTTATTTGAGATCGGGATATCACCAGATTCGTGTGAAAGGAGAGGATATTCAAAAGACAGCCTTTAGGACATGGTATGGCCATTGCGAATATTTTGTGATGCCATTCGGAGTTTCTAATGCGCCGGGTGTGTTTATGGAATACATGAATCAAATTTTTCATGAAAAGTTAGATCGTTTTGTGGTTGTGTTCATCGACGATATTTTGATTTACTCTAAGTCTCAAGAGGAGCATGAAGAGCATTTTAGGATTGTGTTACAAATTTTGAAAGAGAAACAATTGTATGCTAAGTTGTCGTAATGTGAATTTTAGTTGTCGGAAGTAAGTTTTCTTGGACATGTTATTTCTGGTAGTGGTATTAGTGTTGATCCATCCAAGATTGATGCGGTGATGCAATGGGAGGCTTCTAGATCGGTTACGAAGATTCGAAGCTTTTTGGGCTTGGAGGGTTATTATCGGAGGTTTATTGAGGGATTTTCGAAGTTGGCACTTCCGTTAACGCAATTGACTTGTAAAGGAAAGGCTTTCATTTGGGATATTAATTGTGAAAAGAGTTTCATTAAGCTAAAAAGAAGGTTGACGACAGCACCGATCTTGATTTTGCTGAATCCGACAAAACCATTTGTGGTTTATTGTGATGCTTCTTTGACAAGTGTAGGTGGTGTTTTGATGCAAGATGGAAAAGTTGTAGCTTATGCTTCAAGACAATTGAGAGTGCATGAAAATAATTATCCTACACATGACTTGGAGTTAGCGGCCATAGTGTTTGTTTTGAAATTTTGGAGGCACTATCTTTATGGTGCAAGATTTGAAGTTTTTAGTGATCACAAGAGTTTGAAATATTTATTTGATCAAAAAGAATTGAACATGAGGCAAATAAGGTGGTTATAACTTTTGAAGGATTATGATTTTGGTTTGAATTACCATTCGGGTAAGGAAAACGTGGTGGTCGATGCCTTAAGTCGGAAGCTGTTACATATGTCCGCATTGATGATGAGAGAATGGGAACTTTTGGAGAATTTTAGAGACTTGAGTTTAGTTTGTGAAATGACGCTGAAAAGTGTGAGACTTGGTATGCTACATGTTACGAATGATTTTCTTGCAACCGTTGGACATTCCGGAGTGGAAATGGGATAGTATATCGATGGATTTTGTTACGGGATTGTCGAATACGCAAAGAGATCATAATGCTATTTGGGTAATTGTGGATAGACTTACTAAATCTGCTCACTTCATTCCAATTGATATTAGTTATCCTTTGGAGAAGTTAGCCGAGATTTATGTTCTTGTGGTTGTGAAGTTACATGGAGTTCCTAAGAGTATTGTATCGGATAGAGATCCTAGATTTACATCGAGGTTTTGGGAGAGTTTACAAAAGGCTTTGGGTTCTAAGCTAAGATTGAGTTCGGCTTATCATCTGCAAACCGAGAAGACAATTCAATCGTTGGAGGATTGATTGCGTGCTTGTGTGCTCGAGCAAGGTGGTGCTTGGGATAGTTATTTGGCGTTAATTGAGTTCACCTACAATAACAGTTTTCATTCAAGTATAAGTATGGCACCATTTGAGGCTTTGTATGGTCGGAGATGTCGAACACCTTTGTGTTGGCATGAAACCGGTGAGAGGTCGATAGTTGGACCGGAGATGGTACAACAAACGACAGAGAAAGTGAAGTTTATTCGGGAAAAGATGAAAGCTTCTCAAAGTAGACAAAAGAGCTATCATGACAAAAGAAGGAAAGATCTTGAGTTTCAAGAAGGCGACCATGTGTTTTTGAGAGTTACACCGATTACGGGTGTGGGTCGTGCTTTGAAGTCGAAGAAGTTGACTTCTCGTTTTATTGGTTTGTATCAGATTACTGCACGAGTTGGTGTTGTGGCTTACCGTATGGCGTTGCCTCCGAATCTTTCGAATTTGCATGATGTATTCCATATTTCGCAACTTCGGAAGTATGTTTCGGATCCATCACATGGTATTCCTATGGACGAGGTTGAAGTGAGTGATAACCTTACGGTTGAAGCTTTACCGATTAGGATTTTGGATCGTGAAGTTAAGAAGCTGAGAGGCAAAGATGTTGCGCTTGTGAAAGTAGCATGGGGAGGCGCTTCGGAAGGCAATATGACTTGGGAACTAAAGAGTGGGATGCGAGAGTCGTATCCGGAGTTGTTTGAATCACGTAATATTTTCGAGGACAAAAATTTCTAAAGTGGGGGAGAGTTGTAACGCCCCGATTCTGATTTCCCATTTTTGTTGAGTCTTTTATTTTATTTGGGTGATTATTATTTTATTTGTGGAATTGGTGTGTTAATATGTTATGTTTGCATATTGTGTTATTTTATCGTTTTTGAGAGTTTTTAGGGAAATTAGGCTAGATGGTATTTTAGATATTTCTTAATTAATGTTAAGTTAGATATTTTGTGAGAAGATGAATTATTAGATATTTTGGGAGAAAAAGTAATAGAAAAGAATGAGAATAGAAAGATATAAGAGAGAAAGAAAAGAGAAAAGAAAAAGAAAGAAGAAAAAGGAGAGAAAGAAAGAGGAAGAAGAGAAAAGAGAAGAAAAAGAGGACAAACTTGGAAACCTTCAAAACAACTTCTAGGAATCGATTTAATCGGGTAAGGGTGTAAAATCTTATCATCTCATCAATGTGTATCATTATGTATGTGTTGTTTGGATTGTTTAGGTTGTTTTTCTACATATTTCCATTTTAGGTCGAATTGGTAAAATCGATAGAAACCGATGTTTTCACGGTTAGAATTCGAAATAGATTGCGTAGTTTAGTCGAGGAATGTAAGGCCGAGACTATTGAAACTTGTTTGAGTGAAATCGGGTGATTTTGTGACTTTCTGACATTTTTGGATAATGGAGGGTTTGAGTAACGAAGCGTTCGCTAGGCGAATCACTGGCGAGTGAGGTAGCGAAGTGTTCGCTAGGCGAGCACACAGCGAGCTGCTAGCGAATACTCCCAGACTTGGGCAGAATCAAAATGACCCAAACTCGCTGGAGCGAGTGAAGTAGCGAAGGACTCGCTAGGCGAACCATTCTGCTCGCCTAGCGAGCATGACAGCACAACATTTTTTTATTCCATCCAATATCGATTCTTCGACTCAGATGTGATCAACCTTCTCCCGAAACGTGTAGCTTGTGTGTTGTTATATGATATGTTGTGGGTAGTCGTATGGCGTGAGTCCTAGATTGTGGAATTTATTATGAATTATGGCCTTTTGGCAAATAAATGTATTGTTTAAATTAAATGTAAATGCATGATAATTGTGATAGAGTTCGTTGCCGTTTAGGTGGTAAAGCGATGCTCGTTGCCGTTTGGCGTAATTGATGTGAATGTATATCGATTGTATATGATAGTATGAGATAAATGGATGAATATATTATAAATATGTATGCATCTCAATAATGTCTTGAGTCATTTTGCATGTGAAGCATGATGATGTACATTCTTGTGTTGTGTGATTCTAATGAGAATCCGTTGTAACGTCGTGTGCCTATGTGAGGTGTGAGCGATGATTACAAACGATTGTGTGCCTATGTGATGTGTGAGCAATCAGATTGTGTGTCTATGTAAGGTGTGAGCAATCCATAAACATTTTGTGCCTATGTGAGGTGTGAACAATGCGTGAACATCGTAGGCCCGACGGGGAGTTACATTGGTAACGAGCGATGGTTCCAATAAGTTCCTGAGTGAACTTGAGATGATTGAGTCGGTACCGCATTGCATTTGCATAGAGTCGTGAGTCGGTCTCTATTATTTGCATTTATCATCGTTATAATTGTGCATTGGTGAATAAACATAAATGTGTATGTTTATGTGGAATGATGAAAATTGTGAAAGTATGCATGATGAATATGCATGGTTTCATATATGTATATATACATTGTGATATATATGAGTGAGTTGTTATGAATTGTGATGAGAATGTAGAATATGTGTGTGTGTATATATATATATATATATATATATATATATATATATATATATATATATATATATATATATATATATATATATATATATATATATATAATTATGTGCGTTGTTGTTATGATAATATATCTCACCCTTGTGCTATTTTATGATGCTCTATGAGGCATTGCAGAGTAGGTATACTAGAGGTTTTTTTGTGAAGCGTGTCTTCATTCTTTTGGTCAGTCGGCTCTGATATGTAGCACCGGGTAGCTAGAATGTTCATGATTCTTTTGGGATACATTTGTATATGTATCTTGTTGATGGATGTTTATGAAAACATGACTTATGTTGTTTAACAATTCTGGATGATATATATATATATATATATATATATATATATATATATATATATATATATATATATATATATATATATATATATATATATATATATATATATATATATATATATATATATATATATATATATATATATATATATATATATATATATATATATATATATATATATATATATATATATATATATATATATATATATATATATGTTTGATGTTATTCAATGTTTAGATTTTCCGCTTTTATTCTAAATATTGAGATGTGGGTGTAAGGACTAAGTTCCTTTGTTGCTAAGTTACCTCACTGTTGCATATCATTTTGTTGAGCAGGTGTTGTATGTTTTAATTTCAAGCGTAATGTGACTCGCCCTTTTTATACTATGTTTATAATTATACTCTGATGAAATTTTTAATATGTGACTAATTGATTATGTGATTATTTGGGGGTATAGAAAAGGGGTGTTACACCCGATGTCAGGGATCCTCTCCAACATCTCTCTCTAATGTTCATAACACGTGTATCATGCCTTCATCGTGCGTGCGATGTTAAGGGTTCTCAGATTCTTCCCCAACATCTCTATCGCATGCATTATGTGCATATTACATGTGCAATGGAGTCCTATCACGCGCGTGATAGCCTGCATGATTATTCCAGGGGCTTAAGTTTTTTTTCTTTTTCCTTTCTTCTCATTTCTTTTCTTTTCTTTTACATGTTTTCACTTCTATCAAAATAACACACAAACTGAACATGTTTAAAAATTAAAATTCAATGTAAAATTAAAATAAATTTTTACCGATGGGTTTCCTTCCATCAAGCGCTACTTTTTCGTCACTAGCTTAACGGTCCATGCCTAAGGCACGTCAGGCGCAAGGGGTACCCTTACGCTGATCAATTCACTTGTTTCCATTCCTTTGTCAACTTTGTTACCTTTTTCTTCCAGATGGTAGTACGTAACCAAGTCTTCCACATACAGTGTCCAGTCATACACATTGAAAACCACTTTTTCTTTGTTGAACTTCAAGACAAGTTCACCAGTTTCCACATCTATCAAAGCTTTCCTGGTTGCCAAGAATGGTTGTTCGAGAATAACAGACCCATTATGAATCTCCTTTCATTTCAATTGCCATAAAATCTGCAGGAAACATTAAACCATCGACATGTACTAACACGTCTTATAAGATACCAAGCGAATGAGTAACAGATGAAAAAGCTAAAGTTAGAGTCATATTACTCGGTATGGTCTCTCCCAAGTTGAATTATTTAACATAATTTAGTGGCATGACATTTATACTAGACCCTGAATCATATAAAGCGTGTGGAATCTTTACTCCACCAATATTACAAGAGATAGAAAATTTACATGGATCCTTTAGCTTTGGTGGCAATGTTTGAGGCATTGTTGTCTCATCCTTCTCAGTCATGTTCACTTATTCCTTGACCATTTTCTGTTTCGTACCTTTTAGTAATGCCTTCATAAACTTAGCAAACTTAGGTATTAGTTCTAAAACCTCATGGAACGAAATACTTACCTGAATTGTTCTAAAACCTCTTTAAAATTTACAAACATTCCTACCTCATCTTCATGAATTAGTTTCTTCTTGATTATTGGATATGATGGCTTGATGTAATCATGTAGTTCTAGATTGGTATCATTAAGGATATGCTTCTTAGTTCTTCTCCAAAGGGACTTTTTATCTATTAATTGTTCAATGGTGACTCCTCCCTCTTCTTGGTCACCCTAAATTTCACTCTCTTATTTTTCAGTCCTTCTTTTTCTATCAACACCTCTTTAACTATTTCATCTTCACCCTTGTTGGTGATCACCTCAAAACCTATTTCCATAGCTTTGTAAAACTCATTCTTAAGATTATCTACCATATTCCCTGTAAACCCTCCACTCGAGCTCTGTAGAGCAGTTATTTGTCTAGATAACTGACCAATCTGCATCTCCGAATTTTTATAGACGCATCATGGTTCCTACTTATGTTCTCATGGTTTTATTCACCTGATTAAAGCTACTCTGAGTGACCTTGATAAAGTTTTGTAGGGTCTCTTCCAGTTGTGAAGGTTTTCTTTGGATGGGAGTTTGTTGGTTTTGTTACATACCTTGGTTACCACTTGAATTTTGGTTATTACTCCATCGTAAATTTGAGTGATCCTTCCATCCCGGTTTGTAGGTGTTGGAATAAGGGTTAGTCTTTTGGAAATTGGAAAATTTAGCTTCTTCACTTGACTCTTCCAAAAAGAATCTCCCGTTTGCATGTCCTCCTCCACATAAATTACACCTAAGTGCTTGTACCTGCCTCACGTTAGCTTTACTTAAGCTGCTTTATTTAGTTGTTTAGTTAATAATTCAATTTGAGCTAAAAATGCAGTATGAGTATTAACAGCTAACATACCTTTGGGCGTGCCTACAATTTCAATTTTTACTGACCTTTCACTTTTTGAACGATATTCATTCAAGCACATATTTTCAATCAGGTCTATGACTTGTGATTCGGTCATTGATCTGATTGTGCCTCCTGCGGAAGCATCCAATAACATGCATGTTTGACTCTTGAGGCCTTTGATAAAATTATTCATTTGCTCCATATTATTCATATTATGATTTGGACACCTGCGTAATAAAATTTTAAACATTTCCCATAAGTCATACAGGGATTCATTGTCATGTTGCTTAAAATTTACAATTTCTGCTCTTCGCTTAGCAAACTGAGTGGTGGTGAAGAATCTCTCTAAGAAATTATCCTCCAGCTTCTTCCATGTTTGAATCGTTCCATTTGGAAGGCATAGTAACCAGACTTTATCCCTTCCAATTAATGAGAAACCAAACAAATGTAGCTTAACTTGGTCTCCAGTGACACCATATGGTTTGCACATCAAAGTTATTTCGTAGAAGCGTGCAAGATTCTCCCACGGGTCTTTAATCGCGTTCCCATTGAACAGATAGTCTCTTAAATCTAAAAGCTCAAAATTCTTAATATCAAAATTAGCATGGCCTTCCTGTACAAACCCTTTAGAAACTTGTCAATCGTCATTTCTTTTGCGATAATCCTCCATAGTTTGGGGTGGTGCAGCTGCCATGGTGATTTCCTCTTCAGTGTCTGAAGAAAGCAGTGGTTGATCTTCTACTAAAATCCCTTCAGCCAGAGTTGCTTCTCTAACTGCTCTCCTAATAGGACGTGTGGTTCTTTCAATTTCTAGATCAAACGGTATTAATGTCGATCATTAGCTATGCATACACAAACTGGAAATACCTTAGTAGCACTATAATAAACAAGAAAATAAAACTAAAATCAAAATGTAGCACAAGTGTTGCCTTGTTAAAATATCAACAGTCCCCGGCAACGGCGCCAAAAACTTGGTGACTTCTCAGCAAGTGTACCGATGATGTCGTAGTAATAATAAAGATCGAATCCACAGAGACATCTATCTAACCGGACAAAATTATGCAATATGTAGAAAATAGTAAATTGGGGGGTTCGAGTTTGAATGCGAAAATAAAAGAAAGTGTTCATATAGAATTACGAAAACGGACAGGTTGTGTATATAATCCCTTATTTCTCTATTGTTGATGTTCGATACCTTATATGAATATCGTATCACTATAATCACACGGAGAATTAACAAAATCGCTATAACCAATCCCTTATGATATAGCTCACTAATCACTACTTAAAGTTTCATATCCCTAGTCCACGCATAAGCATGATTAGGCGATGCAATAGAGCGTTAATTCACTAGCCACTACTCAGGGTCTCCTATTCTTATTCAACCAGCAGCGTAAGTACAACAATTATCCTACGCCCAACACATAGACTAGTGGTCAATATTCCCTATGTGTCCAAAATCAGATTAAAAGAGTATCTCACATAAAAAAGACATTACAAACAAGAAGCAATTAAATAGAATTATAGATCAAAGTATTCATGCAAAGTCAAATCAACATGTGTACCGATAATATTGAAATAGGTTCATCAAACACAACCTAACCTAGAGATATTTAACTACTCATAATTTAAAATACAATACCAAAAACAATTAAGAAAAATTTCATATGAGATCTCTTGAAGGATTAGCCTCCAATGGCATCAAACGCTCTCAAAAATCACTTTTGGTGCTGAAAAATTTGTACTTGTTATGCCAAATTTCATAACCCTTGAAAAAGTGCAGAAAATTCCTTTAAAAAGCCTTCAGAATGGATCAGAATACATTAGAAAAGCTCAGAAAAAGAGGTCGTCGCGCGCGTAATTATCTGCATAGCACGTGTGATACAACTGTGTCTTCCCTATCACGCACACGATGCTGCCTGATGCTGGGTGTGATTATTCCATTAGTTGCACGCTTTTGCTCCCTTTTTCACCCGATTTTACACTAAGTTCAATTTCTTCACACTTAGATATTTTTTTCTCATTATTTAGTAATTCTTCTTCTTTTTGTCCCTTTTTAACTTGTTTTGTTCTGTTTTTTGACCGAATTCATGCAATGACGAATTGTCATAAATCCTCCGCAAGTACTCCTGAAAACTACCTGGAGGTGAATGTTTGGTCCTCCATCTCTTGGCACGTGGGGAGCCATCAATGGTAGAACCACTAACACGCCTTTCACAAATGGACGAGAAATGCTCGTATATCCAACACTGCACAAGAACATAGGAAAATCAACAAATGTCATAAACAAGAACTAAATTGCTAAGACATAATAAATTTTAATACCTAAAGTATACTCATAACCAGCAATTTGCCTTGTTTCAACGACACACTCCTCTCCAAGTGTAATATATAGTACAGTCAACGCAGCACACCTTCATGCCCAGTTAACGTGCTGAAAATCAGCAAATAGAGACATGTATCTCGCAATGATATATACATGAGACTTATCCACTAAGATAATACATCCTACAATATGTAACATGTATATCCTAGCGGCTGCCTCATACATAGATGCCTCCACTAGTGTCGTATACCTTTCCCGGAGCCAAGAGAGGCGAAAGTGAGCACCTCTGTTAAACATAAATTTCTTCATCACCTGCGTCATAGAAACCCTCAAGCATTGTGTAGTAGTAATACATGCAAGCTACTAGTTAATGCGATGAGCAATGAAGAAGCTATCTGGAAGGGGGAGATGGAAGAGGGAGGAAACTTCATTTAAAGTAATCGTCATCTCACCAAATGGAATATGAAAGGAGTATGTCTCTTTATATTATTGCTTAACAAAAGCGAAAGATAGTAGAGCGTCGAGCATGTTCAGCGAACAGTTCACCAACGAAAAGAGACCGCAATCATCGACAGTGTCCTTAACCTCTTGAGCATTTGGACATCTGATAACTTCTTCAACTTTTCTCCATGGATAGGCACCTTAAATGGCAGTAGCTCCTATAACAAATAAAGTAAACAAAAAATATTAGTTATTTTCAACGTATCAATAATTAATAAAAATAAGTTTAAAATAACATAAATATACTTATTCCTGTCATAATCTAAATGTCACATGTTCGGCATATCCGATTAGCAAAGTAAGGTCATTGGACCCTCAAGAAAACCCTTCATCATTGTGTATAGACGGATCTATTGAAGCTGAAGCAGTTACATACGTATCATCCGGAGCAGTCACCTCCATCGTATTAGCCGGAGTAGTCACCTTTGTCTCAGTATGAGTAGTCACCTCTATCTCAGCCACCACTTGCATGTCATACTGACCCTCTACCTCCTAAGTTGATGTCTCAACATCGTTAACAATTGCAACATTGGGCACATAAGCAAGGTCTTTGTCCTGTCCAACTCTACCCCCTCTACGCTGGAGAGTATGAGGTGTACTTGAATGCTCAGCCAACGTCCTCCTGTGAAAATTGGTCATGACTACTCTACCCGCTTGAATATAAAAACTTTCAACGTCATCTTCCCTCGCACGACAGCTCTTTGCAGCTGCTCTCTCGGCTCTATGAGTCATTCTATAAGCAATTGTATTATCTCATCCCCTGATCCTCACTACAAAAAAACCAAAGAAGTATGAACTACCGGACTTTTTAAATATTTAGAAATCAAGATGAATTTCTCGAATTTTTCATAAAATCCGATTATGATTTCAACCTCTTCTATAGGAATGTTTAAAATATTCAGTATGTATGCAATTTTATTGGACTTTTTAAAAATGCCGGTAAAATTGCATGTGGTTTAACCAGATTTTTCCTAAAATATTGATAAAATTGAATGTAAATTATGAGTTTTTATCAAAGATTTTAAAAATATTGATAGAAAAGCATGATTTTAAGTAAATATGTAGCATAAAACTTAAAAGGTCGATAAAAACACAAAAAATTTAAAATATGACCATGAAAATATGAAAATGATTTTTAAAAATGCAAAGATAATATAGTAAAAACACTTACCACATTAGTTTCACCTCTAAATAGTGTAAGTACCTTTTTTTCCTAAGAAATGTTGAAGCTCGGCCTTCTCTTATTGGTCTTTCGCTGTTGTTGGATTTGCTCCAGGTCTATATTCTATTTATTTTACGGATTATTTGATGCACCCTAAATATTGTTTTCCCACCCTAAATAAAAATCCAAAACTACATTTTCAAGCACACTTCAAATACATACATAAATGAGTCACTAGTTCATTTTTATCAAAAAAAAAAGTAAAAATAGTTCAAAAATATACTTTCAAAAATAAACCTGGAAGCATACTCAGAACGAGGGTGATCCACCGGAAAAACTCCATGAAATCTATCGAAGAGTTGGAATTTGAAGGAACCGAAAGATTGTGAGAATTTGCTGGAATTTTGTTGCATAAGAGTTTTAGTGGTCTAAGGATGGAAAAATGAAAGGGTTTGAAAAGTCAAGTCTTGAGCCTTCTTCACTTCTTCTTATCTTGGGCGTTGAGACAAAAATAGTTATGGAGTTTAACGCAGTCACTACCTCCATAGCTCATCTATATCTCTTTCCTTCATGTTGTTCAAAAACACAAAATCAAGACAAAAGATGAACCTGTAAAGCATTTCATCACATGTTTGGAAGACCACAACCTCAACTTGATCCAACAAATAAAAGGGAGAATTAAAATACAATGCAACCACATGAACTAAACTAGAAATTTATTTTCAGAAGTTTACTTCTAAATTTATTTTGGAAATATATGAGTAAATGAATATAGGGTACATCAGAATTTTTTTTTTTTTTACAAAACAAGTAAATTGATATATGATGAAGTCGAAAGTACATCTCCAGACTCCATTTTGGAGAAAAAATTAAATGAATCTCACACATGTTTTGGTGTAAAAAAATATATGTTCAAAAATGCCCTTTCGAATTCTAAATAACATTTTCAAAATTCTTCAAGGTGTTTTTCCATCAGATAAGGAACTCCCTTTATTTTTATCTCAACATGACTTAGCTATTGATCTTGATTTAAGTATATTCATCTTGCTATACTACAAGAAATAGGAATACTTAGATTTCGTAGATTTCGAAGACTCGGCATGATGATGATGAAGAAGAACGAGTAATGAATCTGAATATACTTAAATTATGCAAATTCCCATATGAGAAAGGTCCGTACTTGAGTTCTTACTCAATTTTTATAGGGTGATCAAATATTAAGGGACTTCCTAAAGAGTGTTTTTCTTTCCATTTAAAATCTCAGATATCCTTCTAAACATACACTAAATTTCAATTGTATCTTGATGAAAATGTATTTTTAAGAGAGATATAAACTAAACATAAAACATTACTTTAGCAAATATAAGACAACTAGTTAGTTTACTATCATGTATTAGATAGTTGATACTTGATTTGCATATGACTTGCATGTCTTCTTATTTATGTAAGCTTGTAAGACTTCTCAGAGAAAAAAGGGGAGATGGGATATGCATCCCCTTCCACATAAGATATTTGACATGATAGTAAATAGAAATATCATACATTGCTCCGTGTCTTGAGAAGTAGAACCAAAAGTATAAATTCGTAAAAAAGCCTGTTGATATAAGAATCACGGCTGGCTGTAAACTTTAAACACAAAACTGTCATCGAAACTCAAAAGTCAAGAGGAAATCAATCACACAACTTGGTAGTTTTCTGTGATCAACTGAGTTCTCTGAGCAAATTTCGGAGGATTACCACCCTTAAGTGGTATGATATTTGTAACCTGCAAAGAGAAGCAAAAAAGGTTAAGATCCCATTACATCGACATTCAAGCTAATAATATCATATATTATCCATAGCAGACGGCAAATGAGTTGAAAAAACTTCCCAGCCATACAAACATCTTTGGGTTAATAAATGTCAGTTTCAAATTTTGACACATGTTCCAAATTACACTACATCCACTGCCCCTAATAAAATTGAATACGATAAAGAAAAACACAAACCTTCAGGTCACTAAATGTCTCAGTTGCTGCAAAACGAACTGAAATGGGAAAGAATGCTGATGAATCCGCTTGTGGAACAACAAACTCCATTAACCCACTGCCAAATTTTTAAGATCAGACAAAACAAATCTAAAGCTTAAAATTAAATCTTAATAAGTCACTCCAAACTTAGCATACCTGCGATTTGAATTGTCAATTAGAAGGACAGACCACTCCAAAATGGAATTCTTAGAGTCATACCTGCAAACCAATTTTATTAGGGAAATATCGAGTGCACAAGAATGTGAGTAAAGTAAAATGATTTGAGCTATAAATGTAAGTAAGAATATGAAAGACATCATCAATTGGTGATTTTGGGAGGGGATGGGTGATGTGGGAAAGCAAAATTAGTTCCATTAAACTATATAATGCATGAAAATCTGAACAGTGGTTTAAAGCTCCCGGATGTGTAACAGATTCTACTAACCACAGCAATTTACAACTGACTTCAACCAAAAACATGATTGTTCAGGGAAGAAAAATAACAAATTACATACCTCCATTCTCCATCAATCTGACTAACAGATGGTGCCTCTCGAAGAGCTGGAAGAGGTACTGAAATCACAACATTCCGCAGATCAAACATTGATGAAGCCTCATATTCAATGTTGACATAAGTTTTATTTCCAGAAGAAGATGGCCAACAGTTGACTGCATTTGAAATATATGCGACACTGTCAGTTCTTATTGCATGAAAATAAAGTAGTTGACCACATTCATGATAGATATTAACTCACTTGTCAGTGGCACCAATGACTCATCGGTGCTTTGCATTCTCCACTTTAAAAGACCAACACCTGCAGCATCACTGGCTTGACCAGTGGGGAAAGGCCTATTAGGATCCTTTAGACCTAGTATATAGTCATGGGCAAATAGCTCTTTATTCATGTTAGGGTGTGTCTTGAAAGAGATGGCCTGATTATCACCAGTTTGGACCTGCAAAAACATGGCACAATATGCAAGTACCAATACTTTAGCTGTCTTCCAAAGTGATATATGCATACAAAAACAGTCTTGAGGGGGGGAAATGGAAGCATTTTTTAATGAAAGGTGCATACTGAAAAATGTAGACACTGTACAAAAACAACTGAAAAATGGAGAGAAAACATATAAATTGATCGAACAGAAATATATATCATTTTGTATATTGAAAATTTTATTTGCATGTAAACAACTCATTATTCTTTCTTCGGCATAGGGAACCAAAATGATTGTTTTGGTAAAACTCTAAAATACATCACATATCAAAAGCATCAGAATGTTGTGATTGACCAAAGAATAATCAGCTTACACATATTTTAAATCCCATTATCTTCCTTTTCAATTTCTTTTTTTAGGCCTAATTAAACCACAACCATATAGACTTTTTCCCTTTATCTTCCTTTTCAATCTCTTTCAGGATCCTGATCCTTGCCGAGCTAGCTAGACCTACCAGAATAAGGCTTGGTTGTTGTAGTTGTTCTATCATTCAGGCCTATTCTTTTTCTATCCAAAATATCGGAGAATACAGTAATACACAACTATATAACCTAACTGTTGTGCTACCATGCCCCCGGTTAAATGGGTGTACAGTCGGAGAAATAGCAAAGGTTGTAGGGAGCCACGGCCAGCAACTAACTGAACTAATGATACCTTTAACTGTATATAGGCTAGGTTAGTTAGGAGAGTTAATAAAAGGAAGGAACAGAACAGTCCTGAGGAAAACCTCTAGTAGGCTGCTCCAGCAACTAAATGATGTTATTCTTTTATTATTTAATTAAAGATAAGCTTTTCTCTATTGAAAATATGTACCAGCCCCATCATGTGTGTAAGAAGATTGATCGAGTGGCTAAAGCATACAAAAAAAAAAAACAGCTCATTTTGAGCTTAACATCTATGCCTGAAGTATCTAACTAAATCTTTATAATTGACCTATTTTAACATGCCAACTTGCATACAGATTGATTTTTAAACATTAACAATAAGAAACATAGATAATTGTTTGTCTAACATATCGGTGCAAACTAAACCTCACATAAACCATGAGAAAAGTGTATATACACTATAGACAACATCTAAGGTGGGAAAATAATTTTGTTTCACAGGAACTGTTTTATCAAATGATGATGAGATTAAATGAAACAACTATAACTTTTGCATGTCAATAACTCATTTTGTTATTAAAAATAAATTCCTGGTTATGCAAGCCACAGGACACAGCTTGAGAAATATAGTTAGTATGCAATACCTGAACTTGAATATGTCCATCTTCTTGGTTAAGAATTTGCAGAGACAATGTGCCTTGAACATCAAAACTACCAACTCCGCCATCTCGTTTCAGAGTCACATTTAATTTCTCCTCAACAGTTAAAGTGACAGGATCGGTAAGGGGTGGGGCAGCTGTCCGAGACTGGCTAAGTCTTGGCTGAACATCTTCAAGAATGACCTCACCTTCTGCTTTCAATGATTCCAAAAACTGATTTGTCTTTTGAGATTTACCAAGCTTCATACCAAGACCCTTTGGCGGAGCAGCAGCAGACGCAGTTGGCCGGCCTAAGGAAGAGAAAAGGAGGGTACATTAATGAAAAGATAACTCTTAATTCCAAAACATGATAATTTGGACATAGAATAAAGCACAGCCTTGGAGACTGCATGATTTGTTGCCATTCTAAGTAGTTGCATTTACAAACATTCTAGATGAATTTGTGAGAATCTAGGGAAACCAACCTTTAGGTTTGGTAGAAAAGGAATCAACATCAGTACTCGATCCAAAACCAGATCCAGTGCTAGATATGCTCAAATCACTGAAGCTATTTTCAATTCTTCCAGAACCCATTGATGATAACGGACCAAACCCTCCTTTATCACCTCTATTCTTTTCAATCTGCGCAATAAATGTAATAAGTTCAATTAAATTATGAGCAATCCCAGACTCAAAAGTTAAAACATAAAAAAGTTTTTAAATTGTAGGCCCCCAATCATACCTTGCTTTTATCAATCTCATTGGCTTTCCGCTTCATCACATCCTTAGTTTCATTGATCTTACTCTGCATAACCAGCTTGTGTAGCTTCTCTTCGTGACTTTCCATCTCGCAGTATTGCTTAACTTGTGCAACAGTCACGTTTTCCTTGTGCCCAAGAGAGATGACTTCATCAAACGCAAAAATCAGCTCAAAGGCATGTCTGCAGATACCCTCTTCATCAAGGGAATAAGAATATTCAGGGACCTGAAAATATTAAGAAATTAACAGAATTTAAGAAAGCATTTTGAGAAAAATTTAACTCAAGGGCTTTAAAACTGATTTGAAAAGTTGAAATACCTCCCACTAAAAACATTTCATCAATCCTAAACCTTCCTATAGAAATCAATGTAGTAAACGCCTATAAAATTCAATCTACTAAATGCCATGTTTAAATGAAGAAGTGAAGCTTATGCATCTCATAAGTGTAACCATTAAAACCCCTTGAAAGCACCAACATGACAGAAAATTGAGAAGACAAGAAACAAAAATTCTAGATTCATGCTAGCAAGCCATACCAAGTTAACGACAAAACCAATAATGCTCCTAACAAGATGAAAAGACCAATCAATTGAAAATAAATGGATTTGAGAAAACAAGAAGTCAAATTTGAAACATCAGAGAAAGATTACAAGTTTGGAGAGAAGTCTCAAAGTATCCAAATCTTCCAGTATGTTGCTCTGTTTGTTTGTTACAAGTAGCAGATATAGAGCTTCTATTGGCTGGTAAACATAGCGCACGTTCTCAGTCTCAATATATGTGTGTTGTTTCCCAGTGCCTATCAACTTGGGAAATGCTGCTAGAAGTCCCTCAATTCTTATACGAGACATATCCACAAACTGTCTAGAAACTAGCACTGTAAACAAAAAAGAGGTTCAGTGGCATAAGGGTATGGGGGTTAAATCCATAATTATTTAGGCACCATCAAATCAAACATCATTTCAGGACAACACTGCTGTATATAAACTAAAGTTATTTTGAATGTCAAAGCAAAAAAATTAATCTCCCAATAATAAGATGCGATATTAGGAATTAGACACACCAAAAAGATGGAACAATTGAAATAGTAAATGGATTTCATAACTCAATGGTCTATGTGACAAAATTCAAATATTATAAGTAAAGATGAGGCCACATCTAGCCTAAAGTTAACTATGATAAAAAGTTGCATCTCGAGAGCAATATATGATATATTTAATATGTTTCTTTTCCCTTCAATAAAATTGATGTTTACTTAAGTACAATACAATGACTACAAATGAAAAGTGAGCAAGACACTAACTATCAGTGCTAATTATTCTAAATTTAAAGAATAAAAGACCACTGGTGAATGGGGGCTGCAAGCAACTAACCTTTACCAGACTTGCCGACAATGGATGCAGCAAGAACGACCTGTTAAACAATTAAAACAAAAAACATTTGAAGAGAGAGAAAAAACTCATAGTACAAAAGAGAAAATCAGGAACAGATAGGAATCTTTTATTTTTCTGAAGCCAATAGATATTTGTTTCTCCAATTTACTAAGGCTGTGTTTGCGAGTGGGGTTTTGGAGGGGAATTTTAGAGGGCTAAATCTGTATTTTGATTTATATTTGATAATTTTTAAAAATCGAAAGAGCAACACGATAAATGATAATACTATACTTCAATCACAAAATTAAGTTTTAGAAATATTTTAGAGTCCTTGATTTAAAAAATAAAAGTAAGTCCTCCAGTCCACTCTCTTCCAAAACCCAACTTGCAAACAACCTAGAGCGAATGTGATTGTATGGCCTTTGTATAGACCCTGCCTCGCCCTGACAAATTGAGCCTATGCCAAACTAGCAAACAGCTTGCTCATACAATCAAGCTCAGCACATTTTTGTATGAAATCAAATATCAAAAGTTACATAATTATTTTCAAGGTAAAAGAAAACCAAGCATTACTTAGCAGCATAAGCTTGCACCGGAAGATCCAAAATTACGAGTAACGTAGAATAAAAATCATGCTAAAAACTTACTACAGAAGAGAAAATTCATAGGAAAGAGCTAAAACTCCCATGGTCTTCTTTTTTACAGATCACAAATTAAAACTGTATACATATAACAAAATTGGAGTAGTTACAGGCCACCCAGGCCACTCCAGTACTAAAATTATTCCATCAACATGAATATAACACAAATAAAAAATAAAAAATGATAAATGTAAACTGGTTTCCTAAGCAATGCAAAATATGAGCAAGTTCTCAAATATAAAACTAGCGGTGAGTTACCATTTTGTTCGAATGATAATTGAAATGAGGAAAATGTTTGTTCTAGTGTTGAACTGAATCTGCAAAAAAAAAATTGCATTGTTAGTTAGGAACTATGGGATTACGAAGCAAGGTTGTAACATCCCAAAATTTTTCGAACATTAATAAAACCAAAAAGTTATGTTTTGAAAATAACAATTTTTTTTCATTCTTTTCAAAACTGACAATCAGAGTAATCACGTCTAAAATAAATGTACAAATTAATTTGCAGCAAGGTATTACGCTAAAACAAACATCTTACAAGATTTTAAACAAATCCAAGCTTTCAAAAAAATAATAATAATATACTATCCAAAAAAATATAGCATCCAAAATAAAGAAAACAAAAGTAACATCCAAGCTGATCCGCAACAACCCAACGAACGAGAACAACATTGCATATTACCCGCAGACTAGTACTAGACTGACTGACTAGGATGATGCATCACGAAACTCTGACGCCTTTAACAGCAGTGGTGGCGTTCAACCCAAATAATAAGAGCAGGGGTCACCATCCGTAAACAAATATAATAACAATAAAGCATATATACGAACACAACATTATTAGACGATAAAAAAATAATATGGACAATTAACAACACCCAAACTACATGTGATATTAAACACTACACAAACTCCACATATCATCACCGACAACATAACATTGATATTTGGTCGACATGAAAATGAACATCACCACTCCCTCGCAAGAGCAATTATCATCACTCCCTCATAAGGGCAATTATCGCAGCTACCTTAGAACGAAAATTATCACCGCTCCTTGTAAGGGCAATTAACACCACTTCCTGAGAAGGAAGATTATCACCACTCCTTTTTAAGGGTTATTATCACCACTCCCTTAAAAGAGCTATTCCCGTAGGAATTCATGACAAGCATGTAAAATACATAAGCAATACCAATCACTCCCACTAGAACAATTTTACAAAAAACTTCATCAAATATTATTCAAGCAAAGCCTGTATATATTATGAATAATCAACATATACGACTTCACCAAATCACACATCTCTGAAAAAATGTGTGTCTGAGTCCGTGTCGGGATCGGAATCGGACACCTGCACCGACACTTGTAATTATGTTTAATTTATTTGTTTTTTCAAATGATTACCGGTATCTCCGTGTGAGTGTCTTAGACACATTTCAAAACCACATATTAAATAAAATTACAAGGATCGGTGCCCTTACTGCACCAACTCTGATCGCTTTTCTCACACCTTTACACAAGTGAAATTCCTAAACTAATATTTAAAGTATAATCCCAACACCAAAGAAACCAATTTGACTCTCAATTCAGTATGATTTAACCTAAGGTAATGTAATGTAGTGATTGAATTGCTAAGTAGCATTGAGAGATCTTACCGATGGAGGATCTGAAATTCAGTAGTGCAGATCTGATCTGAATCGCAGAGGAACTGATTAGCGTCACCGAGAGGAGAATAGAAGAGAGGAGGATCGGAAACGAAGCAAATCAAAGCCAGTGGTTAATCTAACTCGGGTCCGGTGTGCCTAGGTGGCCCCATTAGTCTTATTCACGTTAATTAATTAATTTTATTTTCTTATTTTTTTAAAGATTAATTGCTATGTAGTGGTTAAAATTAAATTTGAAATCATTTGTCAAAAACTTTTATAAAAAATAAATCACTTTTAAAAATAATTTTAAGAAACTTATTTATGTTTGTTACAATTTTTCTAAAAAAAATAATGAATATCTATGTTTTTGCATGGGTATTAATATGATAATTTGTCATTAGATGTTTTATAAAATATGTAGAAAAAAATAATATGAAAAGGTTAAAAAGAAATAAATAGAGAATAATAGTAAAAAGTGTAATGTATTAGTTCTTTAGTATAAAAAAAAATTTGTCATAGAAGTAAGATTGAGAAAATTGAAATTTTTATCCAAATAATTTACGCTTTTAAAAAAATTCTTAAAATATTTCAGTTTTTAAAAAAAAATTCGAAGTATTCCGGTTACGATTTTTGGTTACCTAAGGGCGACATTTCAATTGGCAACCCTTTGTTAAGGCCATAAGGGTATCGCCAATTGGATTGGAGACACCTCATGCAGTCTCCAGTCCAATTGGCGCCTTGGTTTAGAAACTGAATTTTTTTTATATAAATAGAGGTGTTTTGATCATTTAGTTCCACATTTCATCTTATATCTTTGTTCTACTGATAATATGTATGGTCGTGGTGGGAAAAAGTTGTATATTCGATAGAGAAGTCTCTGATGGACATGTTGTTTTAGAACATACAAAGTTTTAATCAATTTAAGAGGGGGCTGAATCGGCGGTTAGAAGGAGACATTAGTGAAGAGAAAAAAATCGTAGTATCGAGAAACTTGATCGGTTGCGTGGATGGGTTCGTGTTAAGACCGACAAAGATGTGAGGAAAGTCATGTTTGGACCGAATGAAATTAGTTTGATTGTTGTAATCAGTTAGGAATGTTGTAATCACCTAGTTAATGTTTTATGTTTTATGAAGTTAGTATGTGTTGTGTGTTATTAGTATTGTTTGTTGTTAACATTGTTGTAACAAAGACTTATCAATGTATGAAAATATTTGGTTGCAACAAATGAAACGATAAGCTAAATCATGATGCAAATGTTACTCCGACATTGGGAAAAATTTTCGGTTGTGTCCGGGCTGACGACATATACTGCACAATCTTATCATTTTATCAGTGGTATGGAGGCCAATAATCCTCCATTGGGCTTCCCTTTTTCTTTCTTCTCATCTCATCGTTGTGTCAAACTATGTCACCATAGTATAGAGGCCAATAATCCTCCATCGGTAACACTACAAAGTCTTCATTGTATACATTCGCCTTGTAAACATCATATAGATAGCCATAAGCATTCTGACGAGCATGTGTGCATGCCGCAATGGCATGCGAGCAAGGTACACAGAAGGCCTAGTACTTGCCACAGTCACACCAACATCTGTTTAGTCTGACAACATAGGATAAATTGGACTTCCCCTCATTATGGTCCATTATTTCTTGTACACTGAACGTTTGCCCATGACGGTCAAAGACTGTAATTGCATGTGTGTTGGCTCTGATAGTATCCTCTTTCATTAAATTCATTATGCTTTCACTGAATACTTGACCTAACGTTAACACTACACTCCATATTTCGCCTCTTGTTGCGAAAAATGATGTCAACCTATAATAGGTTGATCTCACCAAAGCAGTGATTGAAAGGTTTCTAATTCCTTTGAATACTCTGTTCATAGACAACACAAGGTTTGTCGTCATGTGCCCCAACGGCATCCACCATCAAAAGCCCTTGTCCACTTTTCGAGTGGAATTTTATCCAACCAGCTTCCTGCATATGCATTTGACATCCTAATTTTGTTAAGGTAGTATTGAAATGTTGCTTGAGTCAAAGCATACCCGGAATTCACAACTTTTTTGTGAATATTCTTGTCTTTGATTGCATGCATGAAGTTTTGTGCAATATGTCTAATGTAATATACATGGGTAGAATGAGGATTATGCCAATCGTTATCATGGTTATTGTAGGCACTCTATATAGCAGCACGCCTATCTGAAATCAAATAGAGATTGGCTTATAGAGCGATATGTGTTATGAGATTCTTAAGGAAGAAACTCCAAGCAGAAACGATCTCACCCTCAACCAGAGCAAAGGTTATGGAAAAGACATTATTGTTACCGTCTTGTGCAATAGCCATAAGCAAAGTGCCCTTGTATTTCCTGTAGAGCCATGTTCCATCAATTTGAATAGCAGGTTTGCAGAATGCAAGACCGTTTATGCATGGTTGAAACGACCAAAAGAGACGGTGAAATATGACATTTCCATCAACAATAGTTCCATCTGGCCCACATGTCGGCATTGTCTGCATAATTGCAACAGTTCCCAGTGTGTATGTCTTTAGCGCTACCAAAAAGCGCGGTAATTCCTTGTACGAATCCTCCCCGTTTCCAAATACCTGTTCAACAGCCTTTGTCCTTTTCAATCCACGCCTTCTTGTACGAGGGAGTATAATTATATCGCGCCACGATATGAGAGATTATTATACTCACCTTGACTGAAGGATCCTTGTTAACAAGCGACGAAATGTCTTGGCATATCAATTCTGAGTTTAGCTTTAGGTGATCCTGAATAATATGTGTGGCAGTGCAACTGTGAGGTGGCTATATGGAAGATATCTTCTAAGAATCCCTTCTCTTTCTGTAAGACGCGGAAAGTCGAAACTTACAAATTGGATTACGATAAATAATGACATACTAAACTGGTATCCCACTTTTAATTCATTTTTTGACCATATATACTGGTTGTGAAACATATCTGCGGATCTCTCATCGTCTTGCAAGTCCAAGTTTGTCATATGTTGAGGCGGACAATGTAACGCCCCATATTGCTTTCCAGGATTACCGACTGACCCCACAAACCAACACGGGTCTTTTCAGCATGCTTTTTTCTCACTCACACGCTTTCCGGGAAACTTCCCAGAAGGTCACCCATCCCATAATTGCTCCAAGTCAAGCACGCTTAACTGTGGAGTTCTTATGAACGGGCTACCAAAAAGAAGATGCATCTTGTTGGTATAGGTAGTACCAATTAATCCTTATAAGTCTTCATTCAACCATGCAGTCTTATACCTGCATAGCCTCAGGATCCCTCTCATTCGGATGTGAATTCGGTTTTCCCCTAGAAGCTGCTAGGAGTGTCTCATTGTCATGCCTCATGACACCGACAACCACTCCCTCGCCCACGGGTGTTACATGTAACCACCGTCCTCTTTCACCTCAGGTGTTACAGACAATATACATGACCTGGAGGTATTGACACTTAATCGTCATCTTCAACATTGTCGTTCAACAGTTGATAGACCAGCGTCTTGCTTCCTTCTTCTTCTTCATCAACGACGTTGACCTCAGTTACGTGCACAGCCATGTTTCAGTCTACCAAGCATCGCCAATTGGACTAGCGCCCCTTTGTAAAGGGTGAATGCAGTTGCCATTTGGTCTGGAGACATGGTACAACTGATTATTCTTACATGTGAATTTTAATTCCTTATATAAGAAAGCTAGAGGTATGGGTAAATGCATCATCTGATTCATACTTGTCGCGGAGAGGTAATATCAAGTCTAAAGTGTCAGTATACCAGTTATCTGATTCACATTTAATCAGTTATAATGGCTTTATTGATAATGGGTGAAACGCATAGAGGCAATGTCGCAAATATCGCGAATTATGTAAGTGTTCATTTTTAATGTCTCTATTAATTTTTATTTTCTTTGTTAATTTTTATTGTATATGTTAATTTTTAATGTCTGTTAATTTTTTTTATTTGACAATTATGTAGGAAGTCTCTAAGTTTTGGTGTCGTTCCCATGACTATGTTGCACCCGACGAATTAACTTAACCATATATTGAGCTTGTCGGTTTTGGACATGTTAGCAAAATCATGTCTTACTTGGTTGATGCAAAGTTTATACTAGCTCTGCAAGAGAGATGGCGCCCAGATAGACACACCTTTTTTACAACTGGTGAATGTACCGCGACCTTAGAGGATGTGTACATGCTACTCGGTTTGCGTATTGATGGTAAGGCGGTCAATGGAACAACGAACCTTCATGGTTCAGTTTGTGAGGAACTTTTGGGTGCCGACTTGCTATATGAGAACTCAAGATACCAATGTATCTTACTTTCGTGCCTAAAATCATGGTATGCCGGTTTTATATTATATGGCAATTCTACAAAAGAAATGAAAATAATAAAAACCAGGTGTTATCTTATGCTTTTAATTAGTTTATTTTTATTTCCCGAAGGCGCTGGTTCTTCTATGCACATTATGTATTTACCTTCATTGAGAGACCTAACTAAAACAAGAGAGTATAGTTGGGGTTCCCCTTGTCTGTCTTATTTGTATAGCTCTTTGTGTAAGTGCGCAAAAAAACACATCTACTTTTTCTGGATGTGTCGTTTTGCTCCAAGCATGGAGTTGGTCTAGATTGTCATCCCTAGCGCCCGTCAACCACAACAACTTTTCCTCCCTGTATGCACAAAAGTAAGTTACTAACTTAATCTTAGTTTATTTCACCTTAATAATTATTGTGTGTAACTAATTAAATTTGAACTTTTTATGGTTTAGATGGTCGACTAAGGGTATGACTTACAATAGATGCCCTAGACATTTATCATTCAATACCGCAATCTGTTGGATCACCTAACACCTGCATATGTAAGGCCTCTAAACAAATCAATTTATATTTTATATCAACTTGTTGCGGTGAAATTTGGATGTCAAGCTATTGATAAACTTGAATCTTAATTCATTTACAACCGGTCTTTGATTTATCCGAAGGAAAGGTTAAAGAAAGGAAAAACCTAAAAGGGAGAGATCTAAGGTTCGGGGGTTGGTTAAATTTAGGGAAGGTATTAGCACCCTAAACTTTCGTAGTACTCTACGGGAACCTTTTGTTTATTTTTTTTTATTTATTTCATTAATTATTTTGCTTTAGGGTATATACAAAGGATTGAAAATTAAAAAAAGACCTAAGGGGTTAATTCTAAGTTTACTCGGCAAGACATCGCATCTTGTGCCTACATATCCTTACGGGAATGGAATCAGAGTAACTGTAGTTCCCCTCAAAAGGGAGGTTAGAGACTTCTTGACTGTGGTCAAGGTCTCAAGGGGAATAAACGCATCTTAAGGACACGCTTACATGGAGTCTTAAACTCCGATCTCTATGTTATAAATTGTTAAGTGCATTAGGATTAGGTTAGGGATTCCACGGCGGAAAACCTTAAAACAGAGTACGGCGACTCTTTTGGCGTAACACTAGGATAAAAGCAATTTTGCCCACGGCGGGACACCTAGGCTAAACAGAGTTTGATTCATTAAAGGGGTAAGGCTATTGACTCAGCGGCCAAAAGGCTGGACCTAATCCTTCGGAAGGATAAAACTGTAAAAAATGTGAAAATATGACAAATCATTATATGGAGGAATAATTAAGGTACAGAAATAAGAAAAGTAATAAAGGCAGAGGGTATAAAGAAACAAAGAAACATTTCTGAAAACATGAAGAATATGAAAATATGTAATGACACTTAGAATGAAGTGAAGGAGGAAAATAGTGTGGGGCTGTGGCCACCACAAGCACATCTCAACCTCGAGCATGCACATGAAATGCCAAAAGAAAGAAAAGTAATAAAAGGGTACATAAAATGACACGACAAACATCAAACATCAGGAGTTCCTTACGAAAAGGTTTTAATTTTTTAATATTTTAATTATAAAAAAAAGCTTTAATTTTTTAATAAAAAATATTTAAGTTAAAATTATAAAAAAAATTAAGTTTAAAAAAAAAAAGTTTTGGGGGAAAAGTCTTTTCAGTTTTTTTTAGAACAAAAAAGGTTTTTCATCCCAAAAAAAGGCTTTTCAGTTTTTTTGGGAAAATGCTTTTCAGTTTTTTTGGGAAAAGGCTTTTCAATTTTTTTTTTTGGAAAAGGTTTTTTTTTCTTCGGAACAAAAAGACTTTTCAGTTTTTAAAAAAGGTCTTACTAAAAAAAAGGTTTTAATAATAAATAAAAAAAGGGTTTTGATTTTAAAAAAAGGTTTTGTTAAAAAAGGGTTTTGATATTAAAATCTACGGACCTAAACACACATGGAGATTAACATGGGAAAATATGCACATAAACATGAAAAAACAAAAGGTTTAGTAATTTAATGGACCTAAACACATTAACATGGCAAAATATGCACATAAACATGAAAAGGCAAAAGATTTAGTAATTTAACCTACGAAGCGGAGGTTTGCTTCGATAAATGTGAAAAAGGTTTGAATAAGGGAACACTGGAGAGCTCCAATCCTTCTGACGAGTTGTGGGAACGACCGCCTTTCTTCTCTGGGGATCTCCTTTGTTTCTCCCTTTCTCTCTCCTCTTTTCTGAAGAAAACCTTCTGACCCCCTTTTCAACAAAGCAACACATGTATATATAGGGAACAAATTAGGGTTAACACCAAATTGTCTGTCCCTAAAGCCCATTTTAAAGTCCAAACTAAATAATTAGTTAAGAAAAAAAAATAAAATTTAAATAATTTAAAATAATTAAAATAAACTTAAAATAAAAACTAATAATCCTATTGATTCCTAAAATCAAAAATATTATAAAAAGAACAAAATTTTTTTCAATATTTTTTTATTTTATGATTTTTTGGATATTTTTATGAATAATTTAGAAAAAAGTGAAAAAAATAATATTTTAAAAAATGATTTAATTAAAATACGAAAATAATAATTAAATAATAATAAAAAACTATTTTTGTTATTTTTTAATGAGAGATAGAAACATTTAGAGTAAAAATAATAAAAAACAAAAAGTGACAAAGGTGAGATTCGAACTCTCAACCTCTCACACTCACAACTCCTTACACATGTCCTCTTGCCAATTGGCCCATTTTTACTTTTTAGAAAAAAAAATACATGCCATATGATATTTACCTGCAAAAAGTCAAACGACTACACAAATTTGTTAGTAATTGATTAAATGCAATGAAATGCGACGACAAATCTTAGGGCAAAATTTGGGGTATTACAGATGCCCCTATTTAAATAACTTCACCGGGTGATTTGAGCAACGGAGACTCGAGAAATCATGGTGGAGGGATTTAAATACAGATAACCGAAAATTTTGCCTTTAGACGCAGTGCTATGCAATGATATGGACAAAACAAAACGAACTATAATGCTAAATATGATATGAATCTGATATGATGCGTATGATGAAAATGACAAATGCACGGATACAGACGAAACAACGTCACAGGGGACGACCCATCGAGGAATTGCACTAGGGAAGAAGACATGTCATATCTGGAAGAACGTCGGATAGACACGACACAGAATTGTTGATAGGTGCCAAGTAAATTAGAAATTGTCCGCAAGGTAAGACGCGGGCAAAACACGAGCTCAGGAGAAAAACGCAAATGGGGATAAAACATCCATGATGCCAAGTAAATAAATTTTGCCCACAAGGTAAGACGCGAGTAAAACACGACCTCAGGGAAAAAAAAAGTAAATGGGGGTAAAACACCATGATGTTAGGTAAACCCAGGAATATCTGGTAAACGGGGAATAAAACACCCGGGATAAAGGTACATGGGGGATAAAACACCCAAGGATAGAAGGTAAATGGGGAGTAAAGCACCCAAGATAGACATGTAAATGGGGAGTAAAGCACCCAGGATAGAAATGTAAATGGGGAGTAAAGCACCCAAGATAAAAATGTAAATGGGGAGTAAAGCACCCAAGATAAAAATGTAAATGGGGAGTAAAGCACCCAAGATAAAAATGTAAATGGGGAATAAAGCACCCAAGATAGAAATGTAAATGGGGAGTAAAGCACCCAATATAGAAATGTAAATGGGGAATAAAGCACCCAAGATATGCACATGTATAGGAATTATGCTATGACATATGATCAAATGCAAATGCAGACGTCGACGACAAGGCTCGACTCTTTTGGTGAGATGACAAAACTGGAGGACTGATTCCTCAACACGGAGATCACTGTCATTCTGTTAAACTGTATCAAGTTGATAGTCATTGTAGGAATGATGAATAACTGCTTAGGGATTATGCAAGTAAACTGCCCCAGGTCAAATGAACTGATAACTGCTTCTGCTGTCTGATTCGTGGAATCGACTGTTTTGTTGTATCCTCGGAGGGCTTGCCCTAGTCTGAGTCTTGAACAATTCTCTGGATAAACCAAATCTGAGAAGATATTGCCTTGAACAAATCTTGAACTAATTCTTTGACAGGATGTAAAAGGAACTTGCCCCTGATAAGATCACTTGACCAAGTTTCTCATTGTTTGAAAATTCCTTAGAGGAAAGCCAGTTTGCAAACAAAAATATTCATACAAACATGGTAATGCAAAGTTCATGCGACTTTTGAAATCAAAATTATTTTTGAAAGATGGAAAATACATGAGTTGTTAGTCAGAAAATGGCGGTTCAAGACACTCAAAGTTTAAAATAAAAGTGTATTGCCAAAATAAATGATTCGCAAGGATCTTTTGGAGTCAGGTTACGCAACCTTGTTGTAGTATACTTTCTAAATAACCCTGTTTCAGTTAGGTCTTTTGAGGGTTGTAACGTGGCCTGGTTCACGGTTTATGAAACAAAAGATAAAGGCTCAAAATTTATTTGTACCCACCCAATCTACGTGATGATCTTCAGTCCTATGCTCAGTTAACTCATACTATGCATTCAGGTTCCCATAAGTTAGGGATTTCATTGATCGTAGCAATGATGATTCAGAAGTCAAAGGGACCTATGAAAAGGCAGCCACTACTCCCCTATAACATTTGATTGTTTTGACATTGAGGATTTTCAAGATAAGGATTTAAAAATCTCTTTGTATTATCCCTAAATTTTGCCTGAACTGTTTATTTTAGAGTTTACAGTCAGCGGGATGCCCCAGTTTTGCCTAAGTCTCCTTCATAGGTTTTGACTTAGCGGGCTTCTTTTGATTTTTTTATATTATTTTTTTTGTGTGAAGGAAAGTGACTGTTTGATTTTAATGATTACGGTGAACCATCATCGACCTTTTGATTAGAAAACATCTTCGACACTTATTTGACGTGTGCGAAGGAAAATTTGTTAATGAAAGGTGTATCGTATGAACACACAACCAAGTTAACTGAGAACTACCCATCCCAAGGTTAAAATTGTAGGTTTTTTGTAACGAAAGAAACTCCAACTTCTAGGCTCGAAGGGGGTAACGAGGGATTAACTTCCTTATTTCTCCAGTGTTTGGGAATTGAAACAATACCTTACATCGTCAACAAGGTTTAATTGAAAGCATACTGACAGCAGTTATGGGTATAACATTTTCGTCATCCTCCCTCCGATCTTAGCATATCAAAATTTTGGACAAGAAGTAAACATTTGAAAAATAAAGCATAAAGATGCAAATAAATGGACGGAAATGAATTGAATCAAAAGTCGCAATGCTTATTTCATTAATGAAAGTACAAACATAATTAAAAGCAAACAACTTAAACAAAATAAGGAAAGTGCAAACAACGAGAAACAAAAGGCCTAGTGACAAAACTTCATTTCTGATGTACTGGCAAGGGATTTTTCTGAACATCCGGATGACTGTCTGTAAAATCAAGTATTCCAGTTCTAACCAATTCACATACTCTAGCCTTCAATGCAAAATAATGCTCCAAGTCATGGCCTGGGGCACCCTCATGGGAAGCACAATGGAGATCAGCCCTAAATCCAGCCGGAGGATTAAGATGAGGTGGTAAAGCCTTTGTAGTAATCAGTCCTTGCCGGACTAAGTCAGGATATAGCTCTGTGTAAGTCATGAGAATAGGATCAAAGTGACTCTTGTTTCATTTCTGGTCTGATATCTGTGTCGAGGAATCAGCTTGACGACTCAAAGGTACACTAGAAAACGATAGGACCAAGAAGGAGAGACTGGGGGATAAATGCAATGCAAAAATGTGATGCTGATGCCATGCAATGGTCTCAAGAATTTCAACGGTCGATTGCGAATATTGCTTTTTAAGAAAGTTGGAAAAAATTTTAGACTTTAAAATGTAAGGCTTTTCGAATTTGCAAAGGACTGCTGAATTCCTTGAAACTAGAAATGATATGATGCTTTATGGATGCGAAGCACAAATACACATAAGCAAACAAAAGGTCCTAAGTTAGAGGAACAATGAATGGAGTCAAGGTCTACCCTTCCCAAAGAGGTATGTACTATAGGTTGATTGTACCTGCAGAACAAGGGTTCTAAATCAGTGCCCAAAGTCATCAGTCCATCTTTCGGATATTATCGACTTCCCGACTGACTCGAGGGTCAATAATATTCTCAAGAGAACCTCTTTTAAGTGTAGCATCGCGTAGCAACCATTGTAGGACTACTCCCACATAGTTCCCGCACTACATCCTATATAAGGCCAAGATGGTGTAAAGGTACTACGGTTCCCAGTATCACAGACTCCAATCGATAATGGTAAAAGTTTTCACGATTACACTCGATCAACCGAACCATTTTCGAAAGTGTCTCAACTGAGCGGTGATTCTCTATTTAGCTTGATCGGGACTCACTCCCTATAAGCTTCGTCGAATATATCGCCATCCTATAATAATGTCACTCAAGTCCGGGTGTAGGACTTATCTCACAACACAGTAATTCCCAAGCAAGGTACCCTGAACAACGTATATACAAATGAGTAAAAATATTAATGAAACAAATATATAATGAAAAATAAACAAAATGGGGATAACCCTCAAAAGTTAGGAGTCCCCAGTGAAGTCGCAACAGAAATTTGGATGTCAAGCTATTGATTAACTTGAATCTTAATTCATTTACAACCGGTCTTTGATTTATCCGAAGGAAAGGTTAAAGAAAGGAAAAACCTAAAAGGGAGAGATCTAAGGTTCGGGGGTTGGTTAAATTTAGGGAAGGTATTAGCACCCTAAACTTCCGTAGTACTATACGGGAACCTTTTGTTTATTTTTTTTATTTATTTCATTAATTATTTTGCTTTAGGGTATATACAAAGGATTGAAAATTAAAAAAAGACCTAAGGGGTTAATTCTAAGTTTACTCGGCAAGACATCGCATCTTGTGCCTACATATCCTTACGGGAATGGAATCAGAGTAACTTTAGTTCCCCTCAAAAGGGAGGTTAGAGACTTTTTGACTGTGGTCAAGGTCTCAAGGGGAATAAACGCATCTTAAGAACACGCTTACATGGAGTCTTAAACTCCGATCTCTATGTTATAAATTGTTAAGTGCATTAGGGTTAGGTTAGGGATTCCACGGCGGAAAACCTTAAAACAGAGTACGGCGACTCTTTTGGCCTAACACTAGGATAAAAGCAATTTTGCCCACGGCGGGACACCTAGGCTAAATAGAGTTTGATTCATTAAAGGGGTAAGGCTATTGACTCAGCGGCCAAAAGGCTGGACCTAATCCTTCGGAAGGATAAAATTGTAAAAAATGTGAAAATATGACAAATCATTATATGGAGGAATAATTAAGGTACAGAAATAAGAAAAGTAATAAAGGCAGAGGGTATAAAGAAACAAAGAAACATTTCTGAAAACATGAAGAATATGAAAATATGTAATGACACTTAGAATGAAGTGAGGGAGGAAAATAGTGTGGGGCTGTGGCCACCACAAGCACATCTCAACCTCGAGCATGCACATGAAATGCCAAAAGAAAGAAAAGTAATAAAAGGGTACATAAAATGACACGACAAACATCAAACATCAGGAGTTCCTTACGAAAAGGTTTTAATTTTTTAATATTTTAATTATAAAAAAAAAGCTTTAATTTTTTAATAAAAAATATTTAAGTTAAAATTAAAAAAAAAATTAAGTTTAAAAAAAAAAAGTTTTTGGGGAAAAGTCTTTTCAGTTTTTTTTTAGAACAAAAAAGGCTTTTCATCCCAAAAAAAGGCTTTTCAGTTTTTTTGGGAAAAGGCTTTTCAGTTTTTTTGGGAAAAGGCTTTTCAATTTTTTTTTTTGGAAAAAGTTTTTTTTTCTTCGGAACAAAAAAGCTTTTCAGTTTTTAAAAAAGGTCTTACTAAAAAAAAGGTTTTAATAATAAATAAAAAAAGGGTTTTGATTTTAAAAAAATGTTTTGTTAAAAAAGGGTTTTGATATTAAAATCTACGGACCTAAACACACATGGAGATTAACATGGGAAAATATGCACATAAACATGAAAAAACAAAAGGTTTAGTAATTTAACGGACCTAAACACATTAACATGGCAAAATATGCACATAAACATGAAAAGGCAAAAGATTTAGTAATTTAACCTACGAAGCGGAGGTTTGCTTCGATAAATGTGAAAAAGGTTTGAATAAGGGAACACTGGAGAGCTCCAATCCTTCTGACGAGTTGTGGGAACGACCGCCTTTCTTCTCTGGGGATCTCCTTTGTTTCTCCCTTTCTCTCTCCTCTTTTCTGAAGAAAACCTTCTGACCCCCTTTTCAACAAAGCAACACATGTATATATAGGGAACAAATTAGGGTTAACACCAAATTGTCAATAATGTCCCTAAAGCCCATTTTAAAGCCCAAACTAAATAATTAGTTAAGAAAAAAAAATAAAATTTAAATAATTTAAAATAATTAAAATAAACTTAAAATAAAAACTAATAATCCTATTGATTCCTAAAATCAAAAATATTATAAAAAGAACAAAAAAATTTTCAATATTTTTTTATTTTATGATTTTTTGGATATTTTTATGAATAATTTAGAAAAAAGTGAAAAAAATAATATTTTAAAAAATGATTTAATTAAAATACGAAAATAATAATTAAATAATAATAAAAAACTATTTTTGTTATTTTTTAATGAGAGATAGAAACATTTAGAGTAAAAATAATAAAAAACAAAAAGTGACAAAGGTGAGATTCGAACTCTCAACCTCTCACACTCACAACTCCTTACACATGTCCTCTTGCCAATTGACCCATTTTTACTTTTTAGAAAAAAAAATACATGCCATATGATATTTACCTGCAAAAAGTCAAACGACTACACAAATTTGTTAGTAATTGATTAAATGCAATGAAATGCGACGACAAATCTTAGGGCAAAATTTGGGGTATTACACAACTATTATATGATCTAATATTTTTCTCTTCTTCAATTCATATGGCGTCCATATCTAAACATGGAGCACCTACATGAAGTCAGAGAGGAAGATGTTGCCGTTTGGACTACATATGTCTCGACCATCAGATTCACAATTATGGAGATGCACAACAGTTAACGTGTCAAACTACAATTTGGAATGCATCAAAACATTTCAGATCCTCTTGTTGACATCAGTAAATGGCATTTTAAAAGAGTTAATTATAAATGGGACTTTCCCGACTGGAAGGAATTTGCAAAATCTGAGCGTCGTAAATGGATGAACTGCAACGCCCATGTCTTAGGTGACCCGATGATGGCAACCCCGTCTATACCAACTATTAATTATATGGCTTGGTACAAATTGGTTGCAACTGACTTTGTCTCCGAAGATAAGTATTTATACGACCCACGCCAAACCACCTACACACAAGAAGCTTCAACATCTAACCCAACAGGAAGGCCATGTTACTCACAATCCCCTACCCAACAAAATTACCAACCTATTAACCATCCAAACATGCCAAACACCCAAACACAATACCATGGGTGTCCCCCATACCATCTCCAACATACTGACTACTATCCAGAAACCCAATATGGCTATGGCCCCAACACAACATCAAGACATAACCATAATGAGGGTACATCATACCATAGTCATAACGCCTAAACATCTTTCCATAGCCAAAACGCTCTGACATCATACCCTAGCCTACACACTCAACCATCTCAACGACCTTATGGCTTTCAAACACCACTACCATTTCAACCTTTCACACTAATGTCCCCCTTCAACCGTCTAGGCCGCACACCAACGACCCCTTCATCATATCCAAACTACTCCGGCATGGGTCGCACGCTCAGTTTCAACATACAAGATCTCATGGAAATGCAAGAAATTCTTAGGGAACCATCTGGAAATGTTCTTGAAACTTCAATTCCTCAAACACCTGGCGTGAATCAACAACGAGGGGAACTAGTATAACGAGTTAGAGTGCCTAAGAGATGTGGAATCGGTGACTGGTATGACCCACTCGGTCGCCAACATTAGTTTATGTAATGGTTTTTTTATTTAATGATAATATTATTTATTTTCCCTAAAAAAATTACAAAATACACCCTGTCTCCAGATGAATTGGCGACAGGGTGTTAAGCATTACACCAAGGCGCCAATTGGATTAGAGAATGCATGAGGTGTCTCCGATCCAATTGACGACACCCTTATGGCCTTAACAAATGTCACCAATTGGAATGCGCCCTTGGGTAATCAGAAACCCTAACTGGGGTACTTTGGTTTTTTTTTAAGTGGGGTATTTTGGGTTTTTTTTTATAAAAAATGGGTAAAAATGGGTTAGTTGGGGTTTAAAAATTGAAAAAATTAGGAGGAAAGGGAAAAATAAAAAGGAAAATTTGAAATAAAATAAAATAATGAAAATAAGTAGATAAGCAATGAAAGATTGGACCAAAATGGGATAATAGAGAAAAAAAATAATTTGTAATGTATCGTTGTAAAAAATAGGTAGGCCCGATAAGATTCTGTGATAGTATTGGCTAAGTTGAACTGAAAAAGTAGTCATTAAATTGAAACTCAAGTGTTTCAGTTTTGTATTATTTACAAATTCTAAAATGTTATTGTCTTCATCATAAACACTTATACGCCATTATTCCTTTGTAAGATCTAGTGCTTCGGAAACTGATAGTGTCTTCACCTAATCGTTCATCAGACAAAACCGGGTAAGATTTTATTTTAAATCATGTTGAAACAGGCTTCACAGAAGAAGGTTTTTCATATATCACCGAAGAACGACACGATTCAGAAATGAAGTGATGTTTAAATGACCATGTCAAATGGAAATAGCAAGTAAGATGTTCTAGTGCATGTAAAAGTTTGTTTGGTTGTGGTTACTTTAAGCATCTGATGCATAATAAAGTTATATGTTGATGATATTGTAGTTTGGACGACTTTCTCGATGATGAATCTGAAGACATATCTGACAGTGAGATTCATGAAAGGATGATGATGACAAAACTGGAAAAGAAAGAAGAGTATTCTTGGGAAAGGGTTGTCATTTTTGGATACAAGGTCAAAAAATGTTCTGGTAAGTATGTGTAAGCTACATAGTTGAATGAAGCCAATGAGCTTTGTATTTTTCAGGTCTGTATATGTTAAATAATATTTTATTTGCTGCAGCATTTTCCAAGGTATATGACAAAGAAGCACATATGATGGAACCATAAAGCAATTGAGATAATTGATTGTGATACTGAAGATATGTACTATTGTGAAATGCATTGTGCAAAATGGAAGAAGAAGGTCGTAAAGGTGGAGAAATGCATAGGTAAAGGTTGGTACGAGTACGCGTAAAAAGAAGAGGCTCCGTAGAGGAGACAAAGTGGGTTTTATGATTCGTAATCCACCAGATCGTTTATTTGTGTATTTGTTAAACCATTGAAGAGTCGTTGTTTGTTGTATTTTGAAGACAATGGAAGATGTTGTAAAGTAATGTTGAATGAAAGAGGTCGTTGTAGTGGTAGTAGTTTTTGTTGGTGAAAAAAGTTGTCAAGGTTCTGAAAAGTCAAGTTACGTAGTTGATGGTTACTGTTGTCTAAGCAAATTATTTGTAGTAATATGTAATGAAGTTGGAATGTAGTTATGGTGGTTTTAAATTAATGTTATGATGTTAGATGTGCTATTTGGTATTTTATAACATTGTGATGATATGAATAATGTGAGATATATAAATACGATGCAGTAATATAATAATATATTAAGTAGTTGATGAATGTTTATGCTATTTGATTTTTGTATTTTTTTATATTAAGGATGTTATTATGGATCATTTGATAGTTGGGTTATAGAAATTTAAGAACGACAATGTTACAATATTGAAAAAGTAAGTATTGAAAAGGAAGGTTGAGTTACTAAAATGAATAACATAGAAATACATGACGTAGATGGTTGAGAAATTAGATTGTGAGAGTAGGTAAAATAACTCTGGATTTGTTTGGCATTAGGTGTTGGTGTAAGACAATAGTGTGATATGATATAGTGTAAGAAATAAAGAATTTTCAAATAAAGTCTGCAAAAGGTGTTGTCAAAGTAAAGGTTGTGTTGAAAATAATATAGATTATACTTAGAAAAAGTAAAGGAAAGGAATAAAATATTTGGGTTGTAAAGTGACAAAGATATGTTGTGAGATAGGCTATTATCATATATTGCATCCATGTGGGACAGGTAGTAAGAAACAAAAATTAGTGATAGAATGTTGTGAGAATTGGTAAATGGATAGTAAAATAAATTATATTTGTTTATGTATTATCAGAAAGTTATAGTTTTCAGATTGAATAGTGTAATAGTTTATAAAGTTATAGCAGTTGGAAGAAGGGTTTAAGAAGTATGAAGTAGTATAAGTTAAATTGCATGGTTGTTGACGTTGTATAGTGTCGTGCCAAAAATAAGAGATGTATGTATGAAGAAGCAAAAGATTAATCATGTTCGTGATTGGTGTTAATGGAGAGGTTCAGTCAGGTGGTTGGTGTGAGGTTGGATGAGACCTCATGTTAAAGTGAAATTATCTGCAATGTAAATATAACTAGAGTTAATTGTTGGAACATAGCTACTACATGTATATAATGTGTCAAATATTGGAGAGGGTGTTTTTTGTATGGGAACATTTATAACCAAATGGAAGGACTTAACATGTGATTATAGTAATTATGGTAATGTCAATGCAACAACCAAAGGTAGTTTTGAAATAATGTAATGTTCATTGAATGACATAAGGCATTGTATTAGTCTAAAGTAAGAAATGAAGTCAATGAAAAGCATGCAAATACAACATATAAGTTTTGATTCAATGTACAAAATAGTATATACAAAAGGTGTAGTACAAGTAATATAAAAAATTGTCAATGGTGAATGTCGCAGTGAGAATCAGATATCAAGCTATTGGATTTAACTTGAATCACAAATCATGAAATTCACCACCGAGTTTTGATTTATCCAAAGGAAAGGGTAAAGATCGAAGAAAACCCCAAGTGCGCCATGTAACAACACAACTAAGAGATCTAAGGTTCGGGGTTGGTTATACCTAGGGAAGGTGTTAGCATCCTAAGTATCTGACTCTACAATAACCTCTTGTTAGTATTTGTGTCATGCTAAAGTTGCTTGCTCAGGGAAAATGTTAAGGTAAATATTTAAAGTATATACAAAGTATGTTCGCCAAGACATCGTATCTCGTGCCTACGTATCCTGACGGGAATAGAATCAGAGCATCCGTAGTTCCCCAATAGGGGTGAGGAACTCTTGATAACAATAAAGGTTCCAGGAGAAAAGTAAATGTCTGCGGTGAGACACCTGCATAGAGTGCGACGACTCTGAACTAAGGTTAAGTTAGAAAGGAAGGGAATGTTCACGGCGGAACAACTAAATAGAGAACGACGACTCCAAGTCCTATGGCAAAGGTAAACATTCACGAAAAAACATCGTGGGAATAACAGACAATCACGACAAAGCATCGTGACCATAGAGGACAGGCCCAAAAACATGGAAACAGACAAGTCATGACATATAATCGGGTGACAAGAAATTATTAATTAATTTAAATATAAATATTTAATAAGATTAACTAATAATTTAATTAATCAAATTATAAAAAAAATATTTATATTAATTAATAATTATAACATTTTTTTTACATTTTTGCATCTTAAAAATAGTTTAACTAATAATAATTAAAACATTTTTTTTTGCATTCTTATATTTTTTTCAAATATCACAAAACTTAATGAAACAAAAGATTAAAATATAATTTTGGTATTTCTAATATTACACAAATTAAAATAAAAGGTAATTAAAACAAAATTTTACGTTTTTTATAAATATTATGCAACAAAATAATAAACTAAAAAAGAAGATATTAAAAATAAAAGGCTTAAAAAATGTTTTTTTTAAAATATTACAAATTAAAACAAAAAAGGGTTAACCAATAATTATAGAAACATAGAATTTGATTTTTTTAATCACTAAATATCAAAACCGCAAAACAAACTGAAAAATAATAAAAATAAGACACACCACTTAAGACTATTTAATAAAATTAATATGCTAATAAATTGGAACGATTTTTAACTTTTCTAGAAAACCAATATATTAATAATAACAATTACATCATACCAACATCATGCCAAAACTGGAACAAAGTGTAAACTCAGTAAGTGTTCATCATTCACCTCATATTGTTTCATACTAGATTCACATTCATAACTCACAATTATCGTGCCAAACAGCAACAAACTCATTCCCATCCATCATGCATTTTTAATCAATTTAAACAACGCATCACATATGCCAAAAGGCCACATATTCACAATCAATTCATAATCTAGGATTCACGTCATACGGCTACCAACAACACATCATATAACAACACACAAGCTATTTGTTACATGTTTATATCAAATACATCAACATTGGATGGAACCAATCAAAATAAGACAAATGATGTCACATTCGCCACCCTTCGCCTGGAGAAGCCATTGGCGAACCTTCGCTGCTTCGTTCGCCTGGCGAACTTGCCAGCGAAGACCACTGGGAGTTATTTTGGAATTACTCGCTAGCACTCGCTGGAACACTCGCCTGGCGAATCTTCGCCACCTCCCTTCGCCTGGCGAACTTGCCAGCGAAGACTGAGTGTTTTGGTTCTGTTTGTGTTCGCTACCACTCGCTGGGCTTCGCCTGGCGAAGCTTCACTACTGCTCGCCTGGAGAACCTGCGAACACAGAACTTCCATGGCTGTCCAAAAGCTCAAACCTCACAAAACCAACCGATTCAATACTAATCAACCCCAGTAGACTTAGCCCAACATTACCCGACTAAACTACTCCGTTCATTCTCGATTCTAACTGATAAAACATCATTTCTACCGATTGAATCAATTTCTACCCTAAATGGAAAATGAGTAGAAAACCCCAACAAATCCAAACACACACATACATAATCATACACATTGATTAAGATAGTAAGATTTCACACCCTTAACTTGATTAATCGGAAGCTAGAAGTTGTTCTTGACAATTCCAAACTTTTTCTCTCTTTTCCTTCTCTTTTCTCCTATTCCTCTTTCTTTCCCTTTCTTTTTCTTCCTTCCTTCTTTCCTTTCTTTCCACTTCCTCATATATATATCTTTCTCTTTATTTCTTTCCAATATATATACTCTCTCAAAACATCTATCAATCCATTAAACAATCATCTAATTATTTAAATAATTAGAATAATCCAAATAAATTAATTATTTAACATAAACAATTAATCATTGAAAATTGGGCTGTTACACTTTCATCATCTTTCATTCTCAGGTTTTCAAAATTAGTTGTGAGAAGTTGTAGTCTAGACATTTTTACCTTGGATGTGCCTTCATGAGTAGTCCATAGAATCTCTCATGCTTCTTTAGCAATTTCACAGTTGTTCACCAACCTGAATATGTTCCTATCAATTCCACTAAAAAAAGCATTCAAGGCATTGGAGTTTCCCAGAACCAATTCATCTTCTTCCTTTGTCCATTCTTCCTCAGGCTTTAGTTCAGATGTAGCCTTTCCATCTTTATCAATAATCATAGGATGTTCCCATCCCTTTATGACAACTTTCCATGCCTTACTATCTAGAGATTTTAAGAAAGCAACCATCCTAGGTTTCCAATAGTCATAATTACTCCCGTCCAGAACAGGTGGTCTGTTCACAAATCCTCCTTCTTTATCCATGGTACCAGAAAGTATCGTCCCTAGATCTCACCCAGAACAAGAGCATGATGCCTGCTCTAATACCAATTTTGAAATTCTGGTATCAGATATTAGATGTCGAAGGCGATATTTACGACACAAATATATGTTCAATCAATAATAAAAACAAAGAAAAACAAATAACAATTATAAAGAGACACATCAATTGTTATCCCAGTTTGGTGAAAACACACCTACGTCTGGGGACTACCAAGCCAGGAAGGAAATCCACTAAGTAGAATTAGTTTGAAGATATACAATAGACTCTCTCTAGTTTACCATCTTCTCACCTAATCTCTACCCTTGCAATTTCTATCTAGGATACATCTAGATAAGAGACACCTCTCACTCCCCCTCAATCACAGCAGTGATATTAACAACAAAATAAGAAGACTTTAGAAGACACTCTTCAAAGTCACAACTTGGTCTTGCTTAAAAGCTTCAATCAAGTACACTACACTCTTGCTTACAAGCTTTGAGTGAACAATTTACAATTCACAACTTAGTCTAATTCACATATTAAAACAATGAGTGAATGACTCACAAAACTAAAACACACGAAGGCTAAACCTTCAACAAATGTACACACTTTTTATCCTAGCTTCTCTGATCCATATAGATAGGGTTTGCACATCCTTAAATAGCAACACAGAACAAGCTTGGGTTGTGGCAAAAATAATAGCAGATTGAAGAGATCAATCTTCATAATTTGCATCAATGAAATAGATTTGATTTGATCAATCAGATCCAATCAAATCAATCTTCAAATCTTTAATATAATCTTCTGAAAATAACTCCATATTAAATCAAATACAATCCATAATATGTGAAACAGAAACGCCTTTGCATAACACCAAAATCCTCGCAGATTTACACCAGATTAGTGCAACAAGTTTGCACAAAGGAATAGACACACAAACACATTCATACATAATGTATTGTCCATAAGTGTCAGGACATCATGCTTGACATCATGAGATAAGTCCTGCTACAACATATAAAGCAACCTGCAGAACCTTAAAGACAGATGCCACGACATCCTGTAGGACATCTTGTGATTACACCAAGTTTTACCAAAATGCCTACCAATCAGGAACTAAAAAATTTTGATACGAGATTGACGGGGGTGAATTTAGTAGTGCTAGGCACACCCTTTTTCATGGAAAGGAATTTAAATTTGCACAATTTTATGCGAAGACCCACTAATGCCATGATGTGGTTCCGAAATGGAAAACTTGGCCTTGGCGTGTGGGTCCCTTTTGCGTGTTGGCTGACGTGCGTCTAGGTGGAAACACTCTTATCAAATTTCCATTTCTTGGAAACCGCATCAAGTTGATTGGGTCCAGCAGTTTTATTTTCATCGCTTATTCCTTTTAAGGAAATATCAATCCCCTTGATTTTAGAACTCTCCGGATCTCTAGACGCATTATTGGACAAAGATTTCCCTAGACCATAACTGAATATTTTGTTACATTTTTTCCTCTGCACCACCATCCAATCACCATGAACTACATTTATTTCTCATTTTTATTTGCTGCAATTTCGGCGTTATCATCGCCCATTTCCTGATATAGTATTGTTAGTATTTTATCATGGACATCATGTTTTTTTTGAAAGACTTCATGGTTAGGCCACTGTAGGAAAGACTGGCTGTGTTAGACTATGTGGTGTTTTAGGACAATCCCGAGTGTGGTGTGCATAACAACCACAATTGGAACAACTAATGCGGGGACCTTCATATTGCACGTTATACAAGTGGCCATTAACATTGACCTTTTCGACAACCAGCAAGGTCAGATCAATGTTCACGCAAATTCTTGCAAACCTTTCCTTCTATAGATATATGTCATTAGTGTCTACCTTAACGAGAGTACCCATGTCAGATGCCAAACTAAATTCTTCTCTACAAAGTCTAGAGTCCATCGAGCCACATCCAAATAATGGTAAAAAATCATCCACGTGCCTTATGAGGCAATTTTTTCACTATCTGCGAGCACTTCTCATAAGTAGTATGAGTATTCATTTCGATGCCACTAAGATGTATCAATATTTGAAAAAGATGTTTTGGTTTCCATAAATGAAGAGGGAAGTAGCTAAGTTTGTTTATGCTTGCTTGACTTTTCAGAAGTCGAAGATTAAACATCAAAAGTTGTTTGGTCTGATGCAACCGTTGAGCATTCCTGAGTGGAAATAGGACAACGTTTCCATGGATTTTGTGACGAGTTTGCCGAGGATGGAGAAAAGATGTGATTACATACGGGTTATTGTTTATAGCACTACTATAAATAATGTTTTTAATGTTTCACACGAAAGAGATGTAACATCGACTACCGAGGCGGCGTAACAAAGGGTGACATAAAAAGATGCCACATAATACCTCGGGTTAAGAAAAATCGAGGGGTAAAGTTATTTGATCATGGGTTCGAACCGCAACATCTTCATTTTTAATATGTACAAAAACAATGCCTCATACCTCTCGGTTAATCCACAAAACCGAGGGGTAAGATAAATTGTTGTTTTTTTAATTAAAACTCGTTACATTGTTTACACAGAATATTAATAAAATAATTTTTTTTTTACAAACTACAATGTTTACCCAGAATATTACATTATGTATACAGAGTATTAAAATAAAAATTAATCAATCCATAAAGATCATATGTTAGATCTTCGAATCCTTGATATTTAGGCAAGACTAAAAGTGCGACTATATTCTCATATGGATTAGTTTCTGATATAAAACAAAAAAGGGTTGATAAAAAATGTTAGATAAACAAATGATTTTTTCTCAAATAAATATTTAAGAACACAAACCTTAAATCCAAATAATTTCTTGCTCTTGCATCCGTCTTAGCGATCTTTTCATGAAAAATGATCTTGCAAACCTTAAAGAGAATACCTCAGAACGAAGGTTTAAAAGTCTTAAATGCACCTCCATCCGATGGTTTGATTGGCAATGGCGACGTGAAAAGAAGTCTTAAATGCACCTCCATCCGATGGCTTAATTGGCAACGGCGACATGAAAGGTGTAAAAACAAAGGACTCCATCGAAAACTCCTCAATTATTCAAAACTTGTTGTTATTAATGTGGTTAGATAAAATAAAATAAAATAAATGGTTTTTGAATTAAAATTATTTAAGTTTTAAATTGGTAAGATATTTTGTGTAAAAAAGAATTGATTAGCGTATTAACAATTTTTAATTTAAAGTTTGTTACAATAAAATAAAAACAAAAAGATTAGGGTGAATGATAATTAACCTAATCCTTACGGTTTAAATAAGTGAGTGCAGTGCAGCCGTTCCATTATTATTCAACCTAACATCGTGAATATGAAATCAGTCTTCCTCCTCACCAGGATGAAGAGATCTTGTCAACCACTATCGGCATATGCCCTTGCTATGAAAAAGAAGACGAAAAAGAGATCTTGTCAACCACTATCGGCATCTGCCCTTGCTATGAAAAAGAAGACGAAGAAGAGATCTTCTCAACCACTATCGGCATCTGCCCTTGCTATGAAAAAGAAGAAGAAGAAGAGATCTTCTCAACCACTATCCGCATCTGCCCTTGCTATGAAAAAGAAGAAGAAGAGAACTTGCCTCAAATCCCCACTTTCTTCTGCAAATTCAATTATAATTCCAGAACCTGAATTCTACTTACCAGATGACTGCTGGGAGCTTGTTTTCACATTCCTCATCAACCCGGTGGATGTTTTCACATTCCTCATCATCCCGCGTGTTATCGACACTCAATGTAGAAATAAACTCTATTTTAAATCCCTGTCTCTCGTCTCTAAACAATTCCTCTCCATCACCAACCGTATCATATTCTCTACCACAATTTGTTATCCACGACTTCGTTTTCTCCCTAGTTTTTTCCGAAGATTCTCCAACCTTAATTCCCTTGACCTCTCCTTCGGTGGCTCCCGTGATCTCGATGCCAGCATTGCTTTGGCTCTCCGTGACAGACCAACATTGAAATCTTTATCTATTTCCATGATTGACTTAAGAGATGCAAACTACATTACTTCATATTACATTGATTCTTTCCTGAGTTTGAAGGGTTTGGATTCTCTTAAGTTCTCAAAATCGCAAATATCTGATGATTTGCTTTATTCTATTGCTCGAGAAGGTCTTCCTTTGAACAAGTTTGTTCTTCAACGTTGTACCGGCTATAGTTATAGTGGAATCTATGATTTATTATCCAAACGTCCAGGGATACAACATTTGGGTCTTCAAGGTGTTCATTTTCTGAGTAATAATCATTTTTCCGCCTTGTCTTTGCTTCTTCCTGATTTGATATCTATAAACCTTAGTGAATGTTCCAAACTCACAGAATCAACTTTGTTTGCATTCATTAAGAACTGTCGGTCACTTCTTGAGATCAAAATGGAACGCATATATCGTAAGAGAAAGAACATAGAAAATGCAGATACTTTGAAAGATTTTGATGTCAACCCTCAATTGAAGTTTCTACATTTTTCTGACAATTCATTTATAAACGACAAGATCATCATAATCTTTGCTTCCATTTTCCCCAATTTGCATCTTCTTGATTTGAGTTATTGCCCTCACATATCTGGAAAAAGTATTTATCAAGTTCTAACTAGATGCTGTAAGGTTAGATATCTATATCTAGCCGGTTGTGAAAAAGTGAGACTAATCAAAATGAACGTTCTAATTCCCCAACTAGCGGTGTTGAACTTGACTGGTACAAGTGTTGATGACGAAACACTTTATGAAATTTCAAAGAGTTGTTGTGGACTTTCGCATCTATTACTAATATGTTGTAAATATGTCACAGAAAACGGAGTGATGCGTGTGATTGAGAAATGCAGACGACTGAAGATGCTTTTATCTCAATTCTGTAGTCAAATCCATCCTTCGAAAAATATAGCTCCATCATTAGAAAAAGATAACTACTCTTGTGAAATTAGACTTATGTTTTGATTCTTTTTTGTTTTTAGATTTGTTTCCATAAGAAATGACTTAATTTTTTAAATTTTAATTGTCCTTTTGTCAATAATAATCTTGTAAATATAGTCAGATTTTTATATGAAATAAAATGTTTGGATGTTTTTCTTTTACTCTAACATAGTAATATGGTCTAGCCTAGTCTACTCTTTGTCATGATACTATGACATGTGCATGTGTGCTTGTAAATCTGCGTATCATATATAAGAGGTGGTTCCAAATAATTGTGTAATTTCAAATGATGTAGTAATCACATAAAACAATATTGCCTCACTTCATATGAAATTTTAACAATCAAGTGTGAATGAAGGAGACTTACTAGCATTATTAGTTTCATATTCTCAACTGATTTGATGTAGTAGTCATATAAAACAATATTGACTGGGTGTTTTGTTTAGAAGGCCTAGTGAATTAAGCCATGAAAATATATGCATCTTTACATCAAGAAGGTAGGCGGGTTTGAGGGAGATTGGCAATGGGAGAAAGAATTAGTAATATTTATTTCAAACAAGTCATCAAAGTACTAAATAGTGGCATTAGTTGGTGCTACAAATATATTAATAAATTTGAACAGGAATGGGGTTTTTCACAGAACTAATGGAATTATGATTCAAACAAATTGACTTGGAATAGAGCTGGCTTACTGCATCTTGTGTATGTTCATGTTTGCATATGTGATTCATAGGGCTAAAGTATTTGACAAAAACATCGGTAACAACGAGGAACATACATGTAAATTACAGAAAATGGAAATTTTGATTTTAGATTATCCCAATTATTGGAAATGGAAATCATGCCAGTGTAGTTAATAGTGCAGACCCGATAAAATGTTTCTTACAAAGACACAAAAGCAAACAGAAAATGAGAAGAATGCTACATGTTTTCCTTATATATTAATGGTATACATTATAGACAGTGTTTAACCTTTGAGGGATAGTGTGAGGAACCATGCGGTTTAGTCGTGGGTCTCTGTCGCAGTCTGGTTTCAAAGAGTGTGGTCAAGGTGGGGGTGTGCTCTGCAGCTGCCAGTCGAGTCTGCTGTTTCTGGTTTGTTCTAAAGTGGGGTGATTTTTGGTCTGGTGGGCCTATTCACACAGTCATTTCGGTCCTGCTACAGCCTATCCTCAGAGCTGTTTCATCCTTCTGCGGTAATTGATTTTGATTTGGAACTTCTGAACAAGAATGTATGGAACTTGTGTTAAGAGTTTACATTAGGGCTGCTACTTTTTATTCTAATTCCTTGACAGAATCCTTGTTTAATTTTGTATTATGTAGGTTATCCATTGGTCTAGTTTAAGTGTTATAATTGAAATACTATATACCAATATTTCATTAAAAGTGCTTTTAAGAATAAATCAATTTTGCAGTTTCTTCCTCTCAAACACGATGATAAGATTGAACTCTTATGTTATTCAGATAAATTCAAACGAGAACTCTCCTCTTGAATAACTTCATCAATTTTGCAGTTTCTTCCTCTCTAACAGGATGATAAGATTGAACTCAGAAGATGTAACACACAGAGACTCCTTACTTACCATATGCACAACTTGCCACATCTTTGGAACCATAAAACATGATATCAAAGATTTTACGCCGTGGCCTGTCACAGAAAACCAAATCATGAGTTTTCATTACTTTACTTGCTGCATCAGCAGAGGAAACTACAACCACTGGCATGTTTGGAACCATAATACACAAATCTCTGCTACTACATTGATCAAATAAGACTATTAAGCTTGATTAGGTATCAAGTTGCTTAAAAATAAAGGACATGGGAAATTAAAGTGGACTATATGAGCTTCTAATACATGAAAAGGGATGAATAAACAAAAATATCAAAAAAGAAAAACAATTACAACTATTGATTACACACAGACTATGCGAGGAGCGCATCCGGATTTTGATTTTTGTATTCAAGCATTTCAGTATCACCAGCAGGGTGATATAAAAATAAGTGTATGAGCATTGAGAGCAGCACATAGCAGTTGGTCGAATTCTAATGATGTGAGCTGCAGTAATTCCCTTTCTGTCGGAGTAGCAACAAATCCTAAAGCAAGATGTGGCTGTACAGATATTTTCATTTGATCTTTCACCGATTCTACATGATTCAATGACCTCGCTAATAGTTTTATGAGTCTCTGGTAAAATCATGTCCAAATACAGACAGCAATGGACATAAAACTTTAATGTAAAATAAAATTGTAAAATGTAAAATTACTTGTTACTTCAAAGAAAATTAGTTTCATTTTTGTGAGATATTCTATCGAACTTTATTATGGTCGAAGTCGGTTTGCGAGTAATGCGTGTTGTAGTCGAAATTTGTTCTAATACGCATTAGTCAATATTGCTAGGTTTGTTAGCATGTTGAATTGGGTTTTGTTTGTAAGCTCAATTGTTTAAATTAGCTTGTACCCTAAATTAGTTTGTAATGAGTAATTGTTAAAAAATTCATTAGGTTAGTGTGTTAGTTTTCTTATAAATAGCGTTCTAGTCTCTCAACTTGTATAAGGAAAAATAGGAAGATAAAATCCTAATTCAAGTTAGAGAGATTATTTGTTATTCTTGTATATTTGTAATCTTGTTTGATAGATAAAGGAAAGAATAACAGTTTATAACTAATCTTTTCCCAGAACACATGCTCACTACAAAGAAACTCTCTTTTATGGAACGGAGTCCCTAAGCTTTGAAGAAGTTCAATCAGCCTTGTATTCTAAGAACTCGAACGAACGAAAGGAGTATAAACCTTCGACGGTGGGTGAAGGTTTGGCCATTAAGGGAAAATTCTTGCGAAAGGATGGTAAGTTCGAAAAGTAGAAAGGTAAAAGTCAGCATAAGTCTTATAGTGGTGAAACATCTGGTATTCGATGTTATCACTGTAAGAAGGAGGGTCACACAAGAAAGGTGTGCCCTGAACGCCTAAAAGATCATTGAGATAAGGATAATGACAACACATTCATTGTTCAAGATGACTTCGACTCATTTGATGTTCTTGTGGTTTCAAGTGGCGACTCAAGAAAAGAGTGGATTATGGATTTAGGCTACACTTGGCACGTGACTCCAAACTGAGAATTGTTCGAGGAGCTATGTGATCAAGATGGTGGGTCGGTGCTGCTGGGAAACAACAAATCTTGCAAAATTGCAGGTATTGGATCTGTGAGATTCAAACTCCATGGTGAGCCAATAAGGTTAGCATGTAGTCAGGTACGTACCTGATTTAAAGAGAAATTTGATTTCTCTTGGTGAATTCAACAGGAAGGGATATGTTTTTTAAGGAGAGAAAAGTATCCTAAGAGTCATGAAGGGGTCGAAGGAAGTCTTGAGAGGCATGAAGAAATAAGGCTTGTATACCTATTATACTGAGATTGTAAGTGGTTCGACAAATGTTACATCCATGAAACCTGTGTTGAAGACATAATTATGACACACAAGATTGGGCCATGTCCACAAAAGAGGTATGGTCGAATTGGGGAAGTAGAACCTGCTAGGAGGAGACAAAGTCGAAAAGTTGGAGTTTTGTGAATCTTGTGTATTTGGTAAATTCTGTAGGGTGAAGTTTAACAAAGGCAAGCAAATAACACATGGATCCATGAATTACATTCATGTTGATCTTTGGGGCATGCAAGAAATCCTTCAAACTCAGGTGCAAGGTATTTTCTATCCATCATTGATGACTATTCTAGAAAGCTATGGATATTCATCCAGAAGACGAAGGATGAAACTTTTGAGAATTTCAAAATTTGGAAGGTTCTGGTCGATACTCAAACTGGAAGAAAGGTTAAGAGGTTGAGAACAGACAATGACCTTGAGTTCTGCAACAAAGCGTTCGACAGTTACTGTGTTGAGTCTGTGATTCCAAGGCATAAGACAATAGCATGTACTGCTCAACAAAATGGCTTAGTTAAGAGATTCAATCGAACAATCCTTGAAAGGGTTAGATGCATGTTGGTTGGTGCTGGATTGAAAAAGGTGTTTTGGGCGGAGGCTGTTTCCACAGCAACCTATCTGATAAATAGATGTCCCTCGACAGCCTTGGGAATGAAGACATCTTAAGAAGTTTGGTCGGGACATTCACCTAGTCTCGACAGACTGAGAGTATTTGGTTGTGTGGCCTATGCTCATATTAGGCAAGATAAGGTCAAACCTAGAGCTATGAAATGCATGTTCATGGGATATCCTGAAGGAGTCAAAACATATAGGCTATGGTTCCTAGAGCCACTTTGCAAGAGGTGTATCACCATTCGATATGTAGTTTTCGATGAAATAGAGATGGCTTTTAAGAAAACTGATGATGCTGACGAAGAGCTGGAACATGGAGAGATTCTGTTGAGGTGGAACATGTTGATGTTGAATTGCGTATCCCAGATGAAGTAGAAGAAGACGCTGAAGATGTTGTCGAAGATGAGGAGATTGATAATTACTACCTACTAGCAAGAGACAGGTCGAGAAGAGTCATCAAGTCACCTCAGAGACTTGGGTATGCAGATCTTATAGCTTATGCCTTAATCTTTGCAAATAAGGTTCTACACGAAGAACCTAGAGACTATAAGGAAGTTATGAGGAGTCGAAAAAAGACTAAATGGCTGAAGGCCATGGACGATGAGATGAAATCTATTCATGATAACAACACCTGGGAACTGATGTTGAAGCTGGATTAGTCAGCGGTAAATGGATTTTCAAAGTTAAGAAAGGGATCGAAGGAGTGTCGTCGAAGATATACAAGGAAAGATTGATCGCTAGGGGGTTCACTCATAATGAATGTGTTGTCTTCAATGATGTGTTATCTCATGTTGTGAAGCACATATCCATTGGAATGTTTCTTGCCACAGTTGCACAATTCAACCTTGAACTGGAACAGATGGATGTGAAGACTGCGTTCTTGTATGGTGATCAAGATGAAACAATCCTTATGAGGTAACCTGAAGGGTATATCGAAAAAGGGAAGGAAGATTATGTGTGCAAGCTGAATAGATCTTTATATGGACTGAAGCAATCTCCTCGACAGTGGAATAGGAGATTCGACAAGTTCATGGCACGCATAAGTTTCATTAGAAGTCAATTCGACCATTGTGTTTACTTCAGATTTTGACATGGTAATTCATTTGTTATTATGTTTCTTTATGTGGATGATATTCTAATAGCAAGCAACAATGTCGAAGATGTAATAAGGGTGAAGGCTGAACTCAATAAGAAGTTCGACATGAAGGATTTGGGAGCTACGTCCAGGATTCTTTGAATTAATATGCGAAGAGATAGAAAGCAGTCGAAATTATGCTTACCCAAGAGGCATACCTTTGGAAGATTCTCGAAAAGTATGGTATGTCGAAAGAGGTTATATGAATAGCATTTCATATGCTAATATAGTGGGTTTTTTTGATGTCGAAAGAGCTTATATGAATAACATTTCATATGCTAATATAGTGGGTTTTTTATGTATGTTATGGTTTGTACTAGACCCGACATAACATATGCAGTAAGTCTTGTAAGCAGGTACATGGCGAATCCTGGAAAGGCTCACTGATAAGCATTAAAGTGGATTCTAAGGTACATAAATGGGTCTATGAATAGAGTCTTAATTTATCGTGGAGCCTTGGTTGAAGATAATAAAGCAGCAATCGAAAGATATGTCGACTCTGATTATGCAGGTTATATAGATTCCAGAGAATCTATTTCTGGGTATGTGTTCACTATGTTTAGGACAACAATCAGTTGGAAAACAACACTTCAGAAGGTTGTTGCCTTATCTACCACTGAAGCGGAATATATCGCCCAAACTGAAGCTGTAAAGGAAGCATTGTCGCTTGAAGGTTTTGCAAATGAGCTGAAACTTTAAGGTCGAGTTATCTCTTATAAATGTGATAGTCAAAGTGCAATACAGCTGTCGAAGAATCCAGCCTATGATGAGCGAACCAAGCACATTAATATGAGGCTGCATTTTTTCAGAGGGGTAATCGAGCGTGGAGAAATCCAAGTGGTGAAGGTTTCGACAGATCATAATGCTGCTGATATGATCACCAAGACGTTGTCCAGTTGCAAGTTTTTCCACTGTATGCAGTTGATAAAGTTGCATGAAGAAAGCTAATTTCTTGATGTTATAGAGTTAGATCCAAGGTGGAGACTTGCGAGATATTGGATCGAACTTTAATATGGTCGAAGTTTGTTCATGAGTAATGCGTGTTGTAGTCAAAGTTTGTCCTAACATGCATTAGTCAATATTGCTAGATTTGTTAGTATGTTGAGTTGGGTCTTGCTTGTAAGTCCAATTGTTTAAGTTAGCTTATAATGGGCAATTGTTAAAAAGCCCATTAGGTTAGTGTGTTAGTTTTCTTATAAATAGCATGCTAGTCTCCCAACTTGTATAAGGAAAAATAGGAAGATAAAATTCTAATTCAAGAGAGAGAGGTTATTTGTTATTCTTGTATATTTGTAATCTTGTTTGATAGGTAAAGAAAAGAATAACAGTTTATAACCAATCCTTGTCATTTCTTCTTGTTCTTCTTATTTGTTTTCTTTGTTAACGCTAACCCTTGTGTGTTTCTTGAATATAAATAAATCGTTTATATTTTGTTTCAAGGCATTCTATTCACAACAATTTTACTTTTATATCAGTTTTCTTGTTTTGAAAGTGGTTATAAGTCTAGCATATATCGTTTATTGTATAAATAGGAAATTACTTGTTATCAAGTTAGAGTGATTATATATCAAGCAACAAACGTTTAGATGAAATGATATATTTTAACATTCTATTGATGAATATTTTAGAGTGTTGAACAATGTATTTAGAGGACATGTTCCATTTTTTATTTCCCTTAACATTTGCTTCACTCAAGTCACACATATTGAGTTTCCATTACTTTTAAACAATAACAAACTCGGAAATAAGAAATCAGAAAGTGTGACTATTGTTCTTAAGGATGGACTTCATCAACAAAACTTCAATCCTTTATAATGTAGCAGTCCAATTAATAGGGTTAACTTTCACTGTTTGATTAGATATATGCGCTAGTTTTTCTAGGCGTGTCTTCATTTTACATCAAGTTAATATCACTTTTATTTAACTATTAGAATTACACTCTTACATTCATTTGTGATCCAAGCATAAGTAAATTTGAACAAGAATGAGGTCGAGAGAACAAGAATGTATGTAACTTTTGTTAAGAGTTTAGATTGGGGCTCCTACTTTTTTTTCTGGATTCCTTGACAGAATGCTTCTTTAATTTTGTATCTTGTAGGCCATTTTTTTTTACAAGAATTAGTAGAATGAGGTTCTTTCTATAAGTACTACAAAAAAGTTAAATTTCAGTGGGAGCATAGTGATTTATCAGTAAATATGTCTAGATGATTGATCAATAGTCAAATGGCCCGGTATGGATATTTTGTCTATGCAGAAACGAGACGCTAAAATCGAAGCAAAGATGATTGAAAATGTTGCCATGGATGGAAAAACAATGGAATTTAATGAATGTAGTGCAATCCTTTCAGAATTTAAATTAAAACCTTTAAAATATAATGCAGTATGTAATAGTTCTAGTATGTTGGGGAAATAGGTATTCGCATGGGATCAATTAATGAACAAAACAATCCATTGAGTTAATTTCTTTTTTTTTTATTCTCCTAATTTTGTGAAAAAAAATTTATAAAAAAATAAAATAGGGCTGAATGCAAAAGAGAAAAGATTAGATATCAATCAAAGTAGGAGTAGAGACTCCAATAATATCAACTAACAAAAGAAGGAAAATTTGAGCAGGAATCCGCTCATAAAGCAGCAAATTAGAACTTCGATCACACTCATGTTGATAATTGCATATGAAAAAATGTTCTCATGATAAATATGATAAACACACACCTCTCAATTCAGTTTGAGCAATAGTTTAATTTGTTGTATCAATATTGTAGTGTTATATTTGTGGATGCCCTAAACTAGTACACCCTCACCCAGAAATCATGTTGTCTGGACGATGACCCGAAGACCTGCCCCGATGTATTATTGATGTGCAAGTCAAGAAAGAGGGAGTATGCACTCGCTCCTTAAAGATAGGGGATCAATAACCTCCCTTGATAAGAAGTGAGCGGTTAATGCCACTAAGGTGGACACAAACCCTAGGTCCTGCAGACCCCTATAAATACATCTCCACTCAAAGAGAACCATAGACCCTGAGTAATCCATACTATCTACTTTTAGATAGAGCTTCTAAATTGAATGGATTCAGACGGGAATCGTGACCAGAACACTTTCCTTATAGTATTTCAAGCACTCTCGAATGTATTAGAGTTTCTATGCTGGAATACTCAGGATAATTCATACTGGAGTTTACACAAGACGGATGAAAACTCGAATGTAGGAAAGAGAATCTGGAATTTCCTGAAGAGGATATGAATTTTTTAATTTTATTTCTTAATTATGGATGACTTATTTATAGGTCATGTTTGTATTGTTTCACAATGTTGCGACCCTTGATGAATAACATCTTTTACCAATAGTTGTGTTGTTTCACCTATAGAAATAGTTTCCAATAGTTGCAATTTTCCTTTGCGCTCACGACCTCGGACCTGGTCCTAGAGCTGGAGCCAGTGTCGCTGGTGGCGACACCAGCGAAAGGGGTGTATGGAGGAGACAAGTAGCATAATGATTTGGACCACAACACTTGTCCATGTGGCACTTTATCCTCTTTTGTCATTTTGTTTAGTTAATGTTCATAACTCTTTATAAAGGCTTTTAAAGTGATTAAAACTTTCTACGTGAGACTATTTCCCAAGTATTTATTGGCATTTACTCACTTCCACTTTTTTTTTGTCATTTTGGAACTCACCCATGGACATTTGTTGTTCATAAATTACAACATCTACACCTTGAATAGCTTAACAAGCTCTATAAACTCAATATATGATCACCGATGATCAAACACTTGCTATCAAGTATCACTGAACATCAGCGGAGCCTCTCACCTCATGTGAGCAGGTTTCCTAAATCAACCTCAAAACACCACCGTATAGGCTTCTCGCCGTCATGGGCAAGTCCACTATCAAATCATGTTATAAACATTCTAAGGCCTCTAAGTCTCCCTGTCCTTCACTACAACAAATACGACACGATGAAACTTTCACCTCAAATATTTAATAATCGAAGGGATATATCCTAGGAGCGCCATGTTCTATTTTAAAAAATACAACTTATTCCCTCTATTTTCTTAAAAACCGAGGGAATGTAGCTATAAGGGAGCTCACTTCGAGTCTCAGTTACTGCATTTTATGTTTTCTTTCCCAATGGTTTAATCTTTTTTACAGTTGACGCCTTTTCAGCTTCCCTTTTTTTCTTTGTTAATTTTTTTTATATATTTTTTCTAGTATTAACCTCAGTTACATGGTCCAACTGAGAGATAATATATTTTACATTAATATTTTCAAATCAATTTTTTCAAAAGCCCTTTTAAATTTTTATTTTATATATTCAAATCCCTTAGTTTTTCTAAAAACAAATGTTATATATATAATTTTAAATGTATTCTCAGAATATGGCACTATGGTGTTTTTAAATTTTTTATTATTATTTTCAATTAAAACATACACGCTACTTTTTATTTTGAAAACCAACATGATTTATCTTTTGCGTGAAATACTTCAGAGAACTAGACTTTGATTTCAATTACCTATCAACGCTCTAACATCATATCGTCATTCTCTTCGCAAAAAACCCTAGAAGATTTTCATTGTAACTCTTATCAAAACTCTTCCAACAGTTGGTATTCATCAACACTCGAATATCAAAAGTCATCATGTTTAAGGTATGTTTGTTCTTCTTTTTCACGTTTGTTCTTCTTCCAACATTAGGCTTATATTGCCGAAATGGCATTAGTTTCTCTTGATCATTTGTTTTTCCATATTGATCATCGAAATATTCTTAGTTAGTGTGTTTCTATATGTTGTTTATCACTGAAATGATGTTAGTTAGTATGTTTCTTTATTTAGATAGTCATGGATGATTCGACAAACACATCTCATACAACATCTGTTGCTACCTCTGTTAATACAAAACATAAAATAAAAGCTAGAGGTGCCACGGTGTATACCAAGGTGATAAAACCCTGTTGTACCCCAGATTTTGAACCTTATATCTTCATCATCATTCTAGGAGCATCATCATTTGTTTATCTAACCTTAACCTATTTCAAGTTTGTCTTTGTCAAGATGCAGATGAATTAGGGTTCCATACAATTAGGAATCGGGACTCCGATGGCTTGATCAGTCAATGTCTTGGATTGATTCTCCATGAAACAAGTCCCCAAATCATAAATAATACTATGTTGGATCAAGTATGAATTCAATTTGAGGTTGTCACCCAAAGATCAAGAGCAGTGCAGCCCCAAACCCCTGATTAGGGTTTCTAATTAGGAAAAGTCAAATGTTGTTTGACTTTTGATTTAAATGGTGTTAGAATGATGGAATAATGGTCAATAAAGATTATATGACTTATTGAAATCCACTCAAGAATTTTAAAAACCTCAGGGGACCCAGAACACCAACAGTCGATTCAGAGCAGTTTGATCGATCGGTTCGTCTGTCTGAAAAGTCAACTCATTGACCAAAAGAGTTTTGACCCCAAAATTGAAATCAATCATGTTCATAATGTTATATTACATCTATTCATGAAGTTTTATGACCTTTGGATTAAGGATTGAGAAGTAACCAAAAAGTCGAGAAATTAGGGTTTTGAAAGGGGCAAGACCATAACGTTTTAACCACACATCCAAATGAAGTGGTTCAAAGCTTGTTGGAAAGGTCTTGATAAATCCTACAAAAGTGAAACAGTGGTCCATGTCCAAAAAATGAATATATTTGGAGTTATGGTCATAATCGATGCAAGAGAAGAAAACACTTGGTGAAATTTCACATTTTTAGCACTTTACAAGTCATGTTTTTAGCCAACTTCAAGGGTATTTTTGACCTAGTTCTACTTGGAATTTGAAATTTTCCAAAACATAAAAATTGTAGAGCATGATGAGGGCTTTCCAAAAAGTATAAGAACTCCTCCATAACATTTGTGAGCTGGGAGTTTCGAAGGGGGAAAGTTGGGTCCAAACACTTGAAATACACAATGTCAAAACTTGACATAAACTAATTTGCCAACAACCCAATTGATTTCCAACCATGGTTTAACATCTGATGTGATGTTTAAGAGTGTATGATAAGCAAAATCAGAAGAATCTATGAGCAAAGCCAAGGATTTGTCCAAAATCATTATTTAAATGCAAGAAAGTACAAAGGTACAGGTGGAGAGAGATTGCTTTTCTGCTGCAGCATGAAGGGTTTGCCTTTTCCATCCTTATGGTCACTTCCTAACAGCTAAAGCACAGCTGGTTTTGAGGCTAAGCAAGATCTGCAAAAGACATTACAAACTGAGTTTGCTAAGATTCTCCCTCCAAAAAGACATCTTGCAAGCCATATTTCACAATCTGTCCAAGCCTTGCCTTGCCTATAAATAGAGGTTTTCTCTATGCATAATGGGCATAAGAACAAACCTCATAAACCAGAAGAATCACCATCACTCAATCTTGCCTTGCTCTTTCTTGTATTTGAAGGAAATCATCCAAGAAACCAAAAAAATTGTCTTGTCCAAATCACATGCCAGAATCATTTCCATCCTTTTAAACACTCCTTAAACCATCCACACAATCCATAAACCATGTTTAGAAGGTGTTCCAACCACTAAACCAGCCAAAAACACCATAACTTAAAAAGTCAACTCTTCACACCATGTACATTGACGTTTTTGCATAAACTAGTGATACTCACTGCCTAAATAATTTATAGGCCTTTTGACACTTTTGACATCTTAAATATAAGTTGTATTAGCTGTCCAAGACACCAAAAACCAACTACAACATCATTTATTGAATCTTTCACCAAGGTTCTATTATTGCTTCAAGTGGAAGTAACCTTGTTTGGCATAAAAATCAACTTGAAAAGAGCTGTTTGGAATTTGCATTGGAAGTGTGGATCATTTACTCAAAGCATTCTCAAGTATGCAGTTAGATTACATTGGAAGTCTACAAGAGGCAGGTGATCTTTAGCCATACCCATTCTTTTTGATATCATGATAATGCTTGATATATTAGTTAGAATTGCCTAGGATCTTTAAGTCATGATGCTTGAGATTTCTTGTACAAATGTGTGACTATCATGTAAAATCTACATTGGACTTGTATTTGTCATTCTCATTATAAACCTACTACTATTTCTGTTTAGATTAACTTTGATAAAGTTTAGTTGTAGGTTTTTGACTCGTGAACAGGGCTTCTGCATAATGCGTGTTTATGGTTATTTGAAATGATTTAGAATTGTTGATCATGTCAAATATACAAGAGTGTTGGTTTCTGTTTAGATCAACTTGAATTTGGTTTGAAAACTTTGTGCATATGCATTTGTTCTTGTAAGAAACATGATGGAATGATGTATTAGTTTTTTGTCCAAACTGTTTTTGAGTTTTCTCAGCCTATTTTCATTATCATACCTTCAAACAAATCAAGTCACTTTGAACTATAGAGAAAGGCCATGTATGTTTAAACTGACTTATGTTTGAAACTCATATACATGATGTCTGTAGTAATTTATGATTGTTGCTTGGCTAAGTCTGCCATAAACTGCATTTGAACTTGTCATTTATAACTCATGCAACATTTACAACTCATGTATCATTCTGATTTAGTTTGAGTTTGAGCCTCACTTCTGTTTGAACCTCTTGTATGTGGTATTTAGGGTGTGTGCAAACTGTTATTTTGGTTCAAACATGTCTGATTTGAACTCCAGCTTTGTAAATGCATTTCAAACCCTCCTCTTGCAGTTGCATTCGAGTTTTACATTATGTGCATTATTCGAGAAAACTGGTAGCACCGTCATATTCCTTGTTGAAATTCACATGAGATAGACCCAAATTTTGTTAAATTTGGCTTTGTTTTGATTAAGTTTGAAATCGATCTGTTTTGACATATCTTGCTTGGCTTGCTTTTGGATTTTTTTCCAGAATATTTGCCTTTGAGGTTCATATATTTTTTGAGTGGCTTGATACACTGGATGTATCGCTACCCCAGTGGTTGTAACCTGTGCGCTCATGTACCTCTTCTTTCCTGAGTTCGATCCCTGAGGAGGACAACTCTTTTATCATTTTGGGATTTTTATGTTGTTTCAACATTTATTCTTCTCCACTCCTCATTTGAACACACACGTGCCTTGGTTGGTCTGGTAAATTTTTAAGCTTGTGGACCATAGGTTGTGGGTTCAACACTTGTGGGAGGCATTTCTTTTTTTTTTAAACAGTATTTTTTATGTTTTCTTCAAAAACTTCAAAATGTCATAACTTTGTCATTTTTTATCATTTTTAATTCACTCTTTTTTCAATTTGTTCTTAATCTGGCCTAATTTCACGTAGTGATAAAAGAATTCAAGGATATTCATCCTAGAAATAATTTATATCATTTGAAAGTCTTGCACTTTTAGGGTTTTTACCTTACATTCTTTTTAGTCATTTTCAAACCTCTTCTTGATTAAATCTTATGAATTTGACTTGCACTTGATGTATACATGTTTGTTAAATCATTTGAGTGTTTGAGTTTTTCCTGACTCAAGATCTTGTTATATTCAAATCCTTTCTTGTGATGCATCTAAGTAATTGTCATTGTAAACTGTGTTTGAGGACCATGCTACCTTTTGATGTTGTAATCTCTTGAGTGTCTTCTTCATGTATCCTCTACTTGTTTATGTGTCTTGTTAGAACCATAAAATGTTAGGGCTTACTTTTTTTTGGTTGTTACCATAACTTGTAAAACTTCTTGTATGCTTACTTGTACTTGATTGTCATCAATGCATGATTGTTGGTCTCATGTTGTTACATTTGACATCCTTGGATCCCTATACATGTTTGCCTCAAGTTGTAACTTGCTTGAATTAAAACTTGTTTGAATTGCATGTTTTTGTTTTCCTTTATGGTTGTTACCTCATTTGCTTTTCATCTTTGTTAAGATATCTAAAGTTGATATTGCCTTATGTTGCTAGGTCTTGTAAGAGCCTCTATCACCATGCCCTTCTAGATATTATAATATCTTTGTGTATTATGGTTGTAACCATTTGACTTGATTGTAATCTTTGCTTGATGTTGTCACATGCTTGCATCTCTTCCTTGGTCATTACCATACTCTTTTATGTGTTCATCGTGTTTGAAGGAATGCTTATGTATGCTTTTAGCTTTGTTAAGTTACTCCCCAAGTGATGGAACTTGTTAGTTCTCATCCAATTGCCTCATTCTTTCCCCCCATTCCAAAGGAAAGTCTCTCTATTGATCCTTGAGGTCATAGACAGCTCATCACCCTCCCTTTTGACTTTATTAAGTCACCTTTGAACCCTAACTTGGTTAAGTTAGAACCCATAGCCATTAGAATTTTGCTTTAAGTCTAAAAGACCTACCCCTTGTTAGGAGTATCTTTCAACTAGAACTTTAAGATAGAGTTTGTTAACTCTATGTAAGAATTATGGTGATGATTACTTACTCCCCTCTTGGCTTTTGTCAAAGTCAAAACCCTTTGAGTGTACAACTTAGAAATAGAAATTTTTGTTAAACTTTATGCAAGCATTGTTATGTTTGTTCCCTCCTATGAACCTTGATCATAATCAAGTGTTCATCTATCCTCGGTGAGGTGAACTGCAGTTTCTCTGATTATATCCTAGTTAGGATATGTAAGCAGAGGATGTGATATCTTTGTGAGCAATTTAGGAACTATCCTTAGGTCTTCAACTTCAACTTCACCCAAACCCTAAACCCATAACCATAACAAACATTTAGCAATATAACATACAAACATACAAAAGGTTCTTGTAGAGTACTACAGATGTTTAGGAAGTGAAATACCTACTCTAGGCATAACCAACCTTCGATCCCCGAATCTCTTAGTGTTGTTGTTACGTCGTACACAATGTCTTTCTTTAACCTTTCCTTTGGATAAATTAAAGTTTGGTTGTGAATTTAAAGAATTAGGATTCAAGTTAATCAATAGCTTGGTATCACGATTCCCACCGCAACAAACCCCATGAAAAATGTATTTGCCATCCAGTTACAGTTTATGTTGCAACAAACAGGGCTTATGGTGAAAATGATAAGGACTTTATAGGTTGCATTGCATTACAAGGTAGAAGTAAAACGGGTATTTTGATAGATAGTTGGCACAATGTTGATGATGATTTAAAAAATAACATATGCACAAATATTATAGTATTTATTTTGAATTTTATGATTAATATTACATCATAAATTCTTGGATAATAACAAAAAAGGAAAGAAAAATAGATATAGAAACATATATCCACATAGGTTGTCTCGTGGTGGATATGAAAAATTTGAAAAGAATATAATTGAAGAAAAAAGAAAACAAAGAGAATTGGAGTTGGGACGCCATGAGAAATTGAAGAGGGCGTATCAAAGAAAAGGTGGCGAGTTCACATCAGAGGCTACATGTAACGCTCATTTTAATTATCTCGTTTTTCCAGTGTTATTTCATTTTCTGCGTGCCTTGTGTAGAAGTTGTTGAGAAAAGGGGAACATAATGTTAATATTATATAATGGGAAATGATAATAATCAATAATTAATATTAATATTAATATCATTATTATTATTCTTATTATTATTTTTTATTATTAATATTAATATTATGAGGATTTAATATTAATTTGGAATTAAAAGAAAATAAGAATATTATTTTTGGAATTAAAAAGATGAATATTTGGGATTAAGGGCATGTTAGGCATTTGGAAAAAGAAAAGGAGAAAGAAACACGGTTGAGGAAAGAAAAAGAGAAGCACGACCGTGAAAGAGGAGAAGAGGAGCACGCTTGAGCAAGAGCAAGAAGAAGAAGCTTGATTGAGGAATTCTTGAAGTTCTACTTTCATCAAAGCTGCATTCGAGGTAAGGGGAGAATAATCGGTTAAATTTCGGTATGCATGAATATCGGGTGGAAGGGGATTTCCCTAACCCAATTGATGAACGATGAATTGATATTATGTTGTGTTGTGATTTTGAATGTTGCTAGCATGTTTAATTTGTTGCATGTGTTCGTTTGATTGATTTGGGGGTTTCCGGGTAGTTCGAAGTGTTAAGCCGAAATTGATGAGTTGAACAGAACTGAGGTATTATCGGGTAGAATCGAGATTAGACCTTGTAGCTAGGTAGTAAAGTGTTGTTTTGGCATCGTGGGAACTGATTTGGGTGTAATCGGCGGAGTTTGGAGAGTGTTGCCGACCCTGGGCAGTGGCTGATTTTTTTTTGAATTCGCAGACACTCGCTAGCCCAACGCTAGGCGAGTGCATAGTGAGCCTTCGCTGGGAGCTCGCGTAGCGAGCATGTAGCGAGCCATTCTAGTGGCTGTTTTTCTGCATTCGCTAGCTCATTCGCTAGGCGAACGTGTAGCGAACGTTCGCTGGGAGCTCGCGTAGCGAGCAGGTAGCGAGCATAGCAGATTTTTGTTTTCTTGGAATTGTGATCAGCTGATGATGATGAGTGTGATCAGTTTGATGTATCGTGATAATGTATGGGTGCTGAGTGTACGTTGATTGTTATAGGGCTGTTTTGCCGACGTATAACCTAGTTGTTACGATTGGTTGATTATGTGACATATATACATGAAAGCACTATATGATGATGGATCATTGGGATCGTACGCACCTAGTGTGCTTGGTGTTGTGGGTGCATAGTGTATTTTGTAATAAAATGTGGTCAGGGGACCGAGTGTATTGTGTGTGCTTATATTATGTGTTGTGCATTGAGGTTATGCATAACATGTTGTGTTGATGTGCTCCTTTATGGAGGGTGATGGCCAGGTGTCCATAGGTAGTGATTATTGGTGCTCCTTCGTGGAGGGTTGATGGCCAGGTGTCCATCGGGAGATGAATTGTTGCTCAGGTGGAGTGTATGTGATTCATCCAGTGCTCCCTGTGAGGAGGGTTGATGGCCAGGTGTCCATCGGGGGATGAATCGTTGCTCAGGTGGAGTGTATGCGATTCATCCTGTGCTCCCTGTGAGAAGGGTTGATGGCCCAGTGTCCATCGGTGATGTGCTCCTTTGTGGAGGGTTGATGGCCCGGTGTCCATCGGTGTTGTTGAGTCGGTACCGTATATCATGGGTTGTGTTGCATTTGTTGCATTTGTTATATGTGATGTGTTGGTGTGGGACCGTAGGTCCAGATTGATGATGATGAATGATATTTCTATGTTGTTTGCCTTTTTATTCATGTACATTATTACCGTTAATATTTGATCGTGATTTCTCACCCCTTGTTGTTGTTGTGGCTGTGCTTCTTCAGAAGTACAGACAATCCAGGTGCGTAGGTAGCTTGGATTGTGGCGAGTCGTAGGGATGCTCTGATACGTAACACCGAGGATTTTGGGCGTGTTGTGTTTATTTGATGATTTTGTGTGCCCCTGTGGCGTATCATGTTTTGTTGGGATTCGATGATGATATTTTGTATATTTTGGGTGTTGATCGAATTGATGTATATGATGATGCTGATGTGTGTGTGTGTGTGTGTGTATATATATATATATATATATATATATATATATATATATATATATATATATATATATATATATATATATATATATATATATATATATATATATATATATATATATATATATATATATATATATATATATATATATATATATATATATATATATATATATATATATATATATATATATATATATATATATATATATATGTTTATGACAAACTTTTTCCCGCTGCATTTTTGTTGAAAATCATTTTAAAGAAATGTTTTTGTGGAATTTTGGTGAAAATGTGACATCTCGTTTTTGAGAAAACTCTGATATTTGTTGATTTATTTGTTTTATTTTAATTCTAGAAAACGGGGTGTTACACTACACACGAAGTGGCTGAAAAGATTGTAAGTAGATATTTTTTTCAAAAATATTTATTTTAATTAAATAAATTTGGTAAAGATAAAATTTTATATGTGTTGTAGGATGTATTGGTTGAACAAACCAAAGTTATCCTCTTCGTTTCACAAGATCGTCATGACATCTTGGTATAACCAATTGGAACTGAGAAGCATTCTAGGCGTACCAGTGGTCTTGGAAGAGACGTTGGCTTCAAGTCACATTTTGTACCATCTAAATCATAAATACAAGTAAACCCTAAGAGAGTGATTTAAGAGATAGTTGTTGTACAGGTAGGGAGGTAAGGGAGAAATGGATTCAGGAGGAGAGTGACAGTTTATTACAGCACGTACGGGAGACTATCCAGAAGGAGTAAGAGGAGCGAGAGAGGTTGGCCGAGGAGGAGCAAGTCAAATTAGGAAAAGCTTGAGAGAATGTCTAGAAGTGTACCTGCGATGTGCTTGAGGTATAAGTATAATTTTAAAAAATAGTTGTGTTGTATGTTGTTGTTTTTACTGTTCGTGTATTTTAATTTTTATATTATATTTCTATTGTTTTTATGATGCACAAATTGAATGCATTGAGTCTACTCAACCAATAAAATTAAAATGCTCAGTTGTACATTCATGATAAAGTTATGGGTGGTAAAAACACTAAAGAAAGTTGTTTTGACCACCAAGACAATATTGAAATCACATTACCACAACTAAATAACACTGAGAGACTTTTAATGACATTAGATAGTATTCCAGGCATCTCCCATAATATTAAATTAAGTCATGATCTAGATCAAATTTTCGTGCTTCCTAAGACTTCTGCTAAGGAATTTTGAAGGGGGATGAATGGCTAGACAATACCATATTACAAATTTGGTACTCGTAAGTATAATTTTTATGTTGATTTTTATTTATATTCATATGTTCTCGTACTTTAGCATAAACATTTGACTTTTTCAGATTCTTGCATAAGATATGTTGAAAGGAATCTAAGAAAGTATTATTTCATATATCCATCCTACATTAACCTTCATGGTGGTATGTTACGTACAAGAGAAGTTGTTGAAAGAGAAAAAAGAATGTTATTTGACTATGTTTTTCCGCCTATAAGTATTTATGTGTGTTTTCATTTATAAATCAATTATATATATATATATATATATATATATATATATATATATATATATATATATATATATATATATATATATATATATATATATATATATATATATATATATATATATATATATATATATATATATATATATATATATATATATATATATATATATATATATATATATATATATATAATTAGCTATTCTAAATGTTTATGCAGTAATCATTGACAACTAATAATGATATGTGTGAAGCAAAATGTTCTTGTTATATTTTGCTCATTCCACAAGGAAAATGAAGAAGTTATGATTAACGTTTTGGTGGGTAAGTGGTATTATTTTTAATATTCAAATTTTATCTTTAGAATATTTTGTATTCATGTTTAATTTTAAACGACATGTGTAAAGCGGTGAAATGATACAATGCAATCAAATATAATATACTTGGTAAAAAGCCAATGTTATATTACCCCAAAGTAAATATATTACTTATGCTTTTTGAAATTCTTTTATTTGTATGTATTAGTCATATAAATATATGATAATTATTTGTAGTGGCGACAACCATTCTTGTGCATAATATGTTATCATACAAATCATTTATATTGTCTCCGGAGGCATTATAAATGGATGGACTAAGCATAAGGTATTAGATTAATTCATATACATGTAATTTATGTATATTTCTTAAGTTAATGTTGTTATTGGTAGCTTATTATAATTTAAATTTTATTCTAATTATAGGAGTTTAGCGACAGATAACCATTATCGCCAGAAGATATAAATGCATTCGATCACGTTGGGATGGTGTCTTATTATCTAGTTATGAACCCCAACAACAATAACTTTTTTGGTTATCTTGTCATTTTTATGTGCAAATATGTAAATTTTGTATTCTATGTTGATGAGAGCGATGTAAGTTTGTAAATTTTATTCTGAACACAATGTAAATCTTATATTCTGTGTTGATGAGAAAAATATAAATTTGTACATTTGATTTAGAAAATAATGTAAATCTTGTATTCTATGTTGATGAGAACAATATAAATTTATATATTTAAAATGTTATGATTCTAGTTCTATTAATAGGTTGTTTTTGTGTAAAAATGATACAAGCCAGTCAAATTGATCTTTAAAACACATTACATATGACCTTAGAAAAGATTTAACCTATTGGTTATTAACTAAAATTGATGTATCAATATAACTTATTATCTCAGATTTTAAATTAAACTGAAAGGTAAAGTGGTGTGCTCTTCATAGTTTTAAATAGATAGAGTCATAGCTAATGTGGAGTGGCTCCAGAAATTCCAAGATGTTGTTGTGGAAAACCTAGCTCCAAATATCTCAGATCACCATCCTATGAAGATTTCCAGTGCTAGTCCTCGAGCAAAAAGTAAACCTATGTTTAAATTCTTGAATTGTGTTGAAGATGATCTTGTGTCTAATAGTTGGCAGAGAGAAGTCCATGGCAGGCCAATGTTCAAACTATGGGCCAAGCTGAAAAGATTACAACCTGTCCTAAAACAGATGGATAGAAAATTTTATGACATTCAGAGTCAAATTCAGAAGGCTAGGATGGAGCTCCACTAAGCCCAAGATCATCTTCAAAGCCACCTTTTTGACAGTCAGAGTATTGATAAGGTCAAGAAATTCAAAAATAAGGTTGTACAATTAAACCAGATTGAAGAGAATATCCTTATGCAAAAAGCTATAGTTCAGTGGCTTCAGCTTGCTGACAATAATAATGCATTCTTTCATGCTTTAGTAAAGGAAATGAATAAGTAGAAGGGTCTCTATACCCTGCTATCTCTAGATGGTAAGGTGCTTAGTGATCAAAAAGAGATAGAACAGGAAATCCTTAGTTTCTATAATAGTTTGGTTGGTACAAATGCAAAGGATAGTATAGGCATTGACATTTCTGCAGTGAGATAGGGTAAAGTGCCTACTCGAGAACAAGCTCAGATTTGGAAGGCTTTGAGCAGCATTGGTAACCATAAGGCCCCAGGTTTGGATGGTTTTAATGCATACTTTTTAAAATTTTCCTGGAACATAATCAAATATGATGTAAAAGAAGCCATTATGGATTTCTTTGAAAATAATTATCTACACAAGGAAATTAACTGTTCTTATGTGACTCTGATACCTAAATCTCCAGAGGCAAAAACTATCAAGGATATGAGACCTATATCCTGATGTAGTATCATTTATAAAATCATTTCGAAATTTCTTACTGACAGACTTGGAAGAGTGATTAACTACATTGTAGATGAGTCTCAATCTGCATTTATTCCTGGAAGGATTATACATGATAACATAATGGTTGCACAGGTACTGGTAAGAGGGTATAATAGAAAATGCATATCTCTTAGATGTATGATTCAGATGGACATTCAAAAAGCCTACGATACAGTTGAATGGCATGCTCTTAGTTAGATAATGGCAGAGTTGGGTTTTCCTCAAAAATTCATTGATTGGACTATGTTGTGTGTTACTACAGTATCTTATAGATTCTCTATAAATGTAAGTTCTTCTAATATCTTGAAATATAGAAGGGGTTTGAGGCAGGGGGATCCTATCTCCCCCCTCCTATTTGTCCTCATGATGGAATATCTACACAGGCTGCTCCAAACTCTTTAGAAGATTCCTAACTTTAATTTTCACCCTAAGTGTGAAAATTTGAAGATTATTAATCGCTGTTTTGATGATGACATCCTCATTTTTGTAAGGGGTGATCTTGAGTCTGTTAGACTGGTTATGGCTAAATTTTATATGTTCTCTGTTGCAACAGGTATGAAGATTAGCCATCCTAAGAACAAGATTTATCTTGGTAGGGTGACTATAGAGATTCAAACCCTGCTGCACCAAGAGACAGATTTTGAAATAGAAACTTTACCGTTTCGATATCTCGGTGTGCCTTTACATAGAAAAAAATCTCACAGTGGCTAGCTATCAACCTCTTATTGAAAATATCCTCAAGAGAGTCCATCATTTGAGCACTAGGTTACTTTCTTACGCGGGTAGGCTTCAACTCATTAAGAGTGTTATGTTCGCTATTTCTAATTATTGGCTGCAAATTTTCCCACTTCTAAAGCAGGTTATCTTCCATATAGAAGGAATACGTAGAAGATTCCTCTAGACAGGAAAAAGTAACGGCAGTAGAAACGCTCCCATATCTTGGGACCATGTTTATGATCCAATCCATGCAGGTGGACACAACATTATTTCGATGCATGAGTGGAGTAAAGCTTCGATTGGTAAAATATTGTAGAATATCTGGAGTAAAAAAGATAAGTTGTGGATTAAATGGGTGCACATTTACTATATGAAGCATGCAGATGTCAATACTTTTCAGCCTGGACAACAGTGTTCGTGGGTGGTGAAGGCTATATTCAAGCTTAAAGATGAGATAACCAATACGAGTACATGGAAATAATTCATAGACAAAGATAAATATGTCACGAGAGGAATATATAACATACTTAATTAGGGGAGAGAAGCAAAAGGTCGTTTGGAGAAAAAAAATCTACAACAACATAGCTAGACTGCATGTCGTCTTCACCCTATGGTTGGTTTCTAATGGCCGTTTATTCACAAAAGACAGAATGTTTAAAATGGGCTTGGCTTCTGATGGGTTATGTGATTTCTGCAATTTGCAGGAAAGCTGTGATCACCTGTTTTTTGGGCGTGCTTATACTAAAACAGTGTGGGAGCAGGTCTTTGACAGATTTGGTGTACACCACAAGGCAAATGGTTGGAGCACTAGTGACATGGATTGGATCATTACACATAACCGAGAGGTAAATTGGCAAGTTTTCATGTCACCCTTTGTTTCTTCGGATGTGTAACCGAGGTAAAATCTATTTCGCGTCTGACGTGAGATGTTTTATTTGTAGTAATGCTTGCAGGGGGAACACACATGTACTTTTTGACCAGTAAAAATATCATTCCAATTATACTACCCTATCCAGAATCCAATTTTTTTGAAAAATCACTTTGAAATCTATATGAAGCTCAATAAATCAAAACACAAGCGATTTTACTAATCTTAATCTTTCTAGCACACCTCAAACTTCAGCAATATATGCACTAGAAGTATCCAAATATTTTGTGAAACATCCAAGCCACTCACCTGTATAACGTCTTAAAAGACCACCACATCCACCTATCAAGCCATTCATACTAGCTCCATCAGTGTTCAATCTCACCCAACACAAAGGAGGAGGAGATCACCTTATTTGCTTATCCTATCGAGTTAAGTTCATATTACTACCTTGCAGCTCCGCTGCCAAAAAATAATAATGAACACCTTTAGTAACATGGTACCATGGAATTCTAAGTCTCACTAAATTTTCATCATGTTGTTTCTAGTTCCTTTGCATCCAAAGTATATGGCAAGTCGTTGCCCAAAGTTCCGACCATGAAAGATCACCATTAATACTAAAATCCAAATGAAAATTAATATCCACCCACTCTTTACACTACTACAAAAATTACATACAATGACGTCACCATTACCATAGTTCTTCAAAGGACCGTGGTGATATCCCTAAATTTTGGCGCCTATATATTTTTTTAAATTAAATGTTGTTAACATATGTTTAGGGTTTTGTTGTTATTATTGAGTTTGAGTTTAAGATTGAGACTAAGATTATGTTTTTTATGATTCTTGGTGCAACTCTCGTCTTGTTCCTCTGAACATATCAAAGAGACATTATAGTGATAGAAAATAAATTTGAGTTTATTATATCTAATTTGGATTCACTACTACAAAACACATATAATATCGGTTGCGAAAGACATATAATAACGGTAAAACAACTATTGTTAGGTACAATGTGATTTTATGTCGGTTATTTATAACCATGGTCCAGTGCATGTGGTAGAAAACTGAAAAGCGCGCTACGTATAACTGCAGTTGTGTTAAATGCCCATGGTAAAAAGTCTATAATTATTTTTTATTCTTATCACACATTTTTCCTAACTACATTGATAACTTTCATCACAATATATGCTATTGAATATTTTTAACACAACAACAAGAACAACGACAATAACAATAACAACAATAATAACAAGAACAACAATAACAATAATAACAAGAACAACAAGAACAACAAAAACAATAACAAGAACAATAATAACAATAATAACAACAATAACAACAATAACAACAATAACAACAATAAGAACAACAAAAATAATAACAAGAACATCAACAATAACGACGACAACAACACCAACAAAATAAATAAATAGAATTGTTAAACAATAACGTTTTATCTGACACAACAACAACTAACATTGCTAAGTTGAATCCATGATTTTCATGTCTCGTTCAATTTGGAGGAGACATGATGGAGTTAAAAACTCGTTAATGGAAGAAATATTTTTGAGTTTCGTTTATGAAGAAATGATGTTTTCGTAAATGAAAGAAGTTTGGAGGAAGAAAATGAAGTTTGTCTAAATACATCTAGGGAAAAAGTGAATGAACTAAGAACATTATATATCTTTAAAAAAAAGTCGTCATTTCCATCATGGTTGAAATTTCAACTGTGGTGAAAAGTGACTTAAAAATAAGTAAAAAATAAAAAATGTTGGTGTTGGGATTTGAATCCATGAGCATACACCAGTTGTCAACATGGTTGGAATTTCAATCGTGGTAAAAAGAGGCTTAAAGTGAGTAAAAAATAAATAAAAAATGTTGGTGTTAGGATTTTAACCTATGATCAGACACCACTTTTCAGAAAGGTTGGAATTTCAACCGTGGTTAAAAGTGACATCTTCCTACTTTTCATCACGGTTGTTATTATGGACCACATTGGAAGGTCTTAACCATTAAAGAAAGTTGAACCGAAACTAAAAACATTGGAGAGATTTTAACCATTAAAGTTGATTCCATGAGCATACACCACTTGTTCATATAATTATTTTGTTAAATGGTACAAGCAATCCATATTACATGTAATATACTCAAGCTTGTTTTACCCGTCGTTGGTTTTCAAAACCGAAGGGATAGACTTTTTCGCAATTAAAATTTCTTAAAGGATCTTAGTGGGGATCAAACCCATGACCATTGCCATTTTATCCATCGGTTATTTAGAAATCGATGGGTATATCGCCCTTCGTTATCTCACATGTGTAACTGAGATGACAACTACTTCGCGCCTGAGATAAGATGTGTGTTTTGTTATAGTGGTTGTTCTTAAGGCATAAAACACAATCTCGTTTGAGATCTTTCAAATGGTCAACACCATTGCATCTCAGATCATAGAATTTTCCCTCTAAATTTCACCCTACCTCCCATTGAATAAAAACTCTAAAAGAGAATACTATGTTTATTGGGAAGGTAGTGACTACCTGCCACCCTAATCAACTAAAAATAATATATCAAACTGTACTAATTAAGTCACAAGTGACAAACAAGTGAGAAGTCGTCTCAATTCTCCATCATAAAAAGGACATAGAATAAATCCTGAATTTAAAATCACCTTTCTCTTGAATAAATTTTTTCTAAAAAAAAAATTTATTTAGACAAAGTTATCAAGATACCACTATCACCTTAGAGAGAGTTCATCTAACCAAAAGTTTACGACAAAATATCAGAAGTATAGGAATTTGTATAAACCAGAAGAAAATTGTAGGAGGAAGATACCGAAAAGGAACAATCATTGACATACTTCAACAGCCACTTGTCTAGAGATGCTCAAATAAACGGTTATTTAAATAATCCATATCCATATCCAAATCCGTTATTAAAAATCGGTTAATTATTAGTATGATTTTAACTAAATCCACATTTTGGATATATTTTTAATATAGTTTTAACCAAATCCATAATTTGGACATCCATATCCAAAATAAAAATCAAATTAGTCAAATTTTTTAATTAAAAAAAACTTTGAAAATTTTTTTCAAAAAAAAATATTTTTATTTTGAAAAAAAAATATTGTTTTAACTTTTTTCAGTAAATAAAAAAATTTTCCAAAAAATTTTAAAAAATTATTTTTTTTTTAAATTTTAAAATAACTATTGTTTTTTTTAATATCAATATTTTTTTAAAAAAATATTATGATTTTGAAAAAAGCAATTTTAAAATAAAATTAAATCAAAACTAATTATAAAATTGGTTATGGATATAACCGGTTAATAGCCGATTTATAACCATTTTAAAAAATAAAAACCGGTTATGAGAATTAGTTTTAATAACCGATTATAATATATAAATTATTTATAATTATGGATTGGTTATGATTAACCGTCTATGAACACTCCAACACTTGTTGTCCCTGTAGAGAAAAAGTATGACCATGGGTAACATTAAATAGTTAAACATGACCAATGTACAAATTCAAAGAATTAGAGTATTACAAAATTGAAGTCTAAAATTTCAAAACTGAATTCCCTAGTATGATAGTTTACAATGATTTTATCCATTTAATTTATAAATAATTTAATTATCCAAACTGATGTGAGAAGCATTTGTGCACGAGTGTCAACAACATGCGCATATCAAAATGACTCATTCCCATTACGTTATCTTTTGGGTCAACATTACCGTTGTTATTACTAATACCATTGTTTTACTTTCATAACAATCAAGTAGTGTAGTTTTATATGTAAAAATTGCACAAGAGTTCAGAGATGATGCAAGAACATTCATGAATCTAGCTATCATATATAATTAGATTGAATACTAATATCATAGTATATGAGAATATACACGTGAGGTTTATATATGGGGAAACTTGATGATAATTAATATTAAGTCCCTTCTTTAATGTAGTCTATCCTAATCATTCCGTTAATTTGAACGACGAAATTCACCATCATAAAACATTACTATACAAAGTTTCTCGCCATCGTGAGAAAACCCTAACCATCTACAATTGTTATAAACCTACTAAGGCTTCTGAGTTCGTCTGACCTTGTAGCAGGAACACGTACACCTGTAATTTTTTACCAGTACAATGGCACCCATCGTAGGCCCCCGGTAAAACTAACATGTGTCACACCCTCTTTATCACCACCACCTTTCCCCTTGTTACCCTTCACTCTTATAACCAGATGTTGGAGGATGATGTCCACAACATCATACATCACCAACGGGATTCCAATCCCTCTGAGGGGATAGAACTGTTGGACCCACAACCACTCTCAAACGAGATATGATGACCGCATGTTCCAAAGGTCTTCAAACCTCCCTCTATGGATAATTTTGATCGATGCAGCAATCCCTACGAGTGTGTTTCCTTCATCAATACACAGATGGCCATCATATGAGCGCTTGACCCTCTAAAATGCAAGCTCCTATATGGAACTTTCAGTTACGCCACCTTAAGATCGTATATGTGTTTACCATGTGCTTCCATCAATAATTACTATAAGCTAGTAAAGAAACTGGTACACCAGTTCGCCGCTAGCCGCCATAGAAAAATGTCCACTGTCAGCCTATTTAATATATGATAGGATCCATCCAAATCACTAAGGGACTATCTCGCCCACTTTAACGAAGCCACCACTAGGGTCGCCCCATCAAAACAAGGAGTGTTTATGGGGGAGTTCCAAAATGGACTGAAGCCAGGACACTTCAACGAGTCTCTTTCCCAGAAGCCAACAATGTCATTGGCATAAGTGGTCACCAGAGATGAGTGTTACATAAAGAGCGAGGAAAGAAATGCCAAAAGAAGGAATGCAGCATCAAAGGGTTAGTTCCCAACTTTGAGAGCTCACACCACCAGAGGAAGAGCAAATATACCTCACCCAAAAAGAACAAGACTGCATTCAAAAGGTTAGGTAAGGTGACAAAGGACTTAATATCTATGAAAACTCATGTTGAGGAGATCTGGCGCGAGGTACTCTAACTACATAACCTCCCTACGTCATTTGCTCCTAAGGAAGATGTTATGGGTTATAGGAAAAATGTGCAAGTTCCACAGGGTCAAGGGAAATCATACTGAGGACTGTTACTAGCTCAAAAAGGAAATCGAAAGATTAATAGAGGAGGGACACCTCAAGAAATATATGAACAATGACCCCTCTTATTTGTCAAACAAATCTAGCTCGTGCAGACGAGACAAAGCTGAAAGCTCCGGACCTAACAAAGCCAAAAAGACGCCTCAGAGTGAGGATAACAAAGTTGCGCATCATACACTCAACACCTAGCTGTCGCTACTGCGAAAATCGGCGCCGGCTGAACAGAAGAGTCGCCACCGCGCGTTATTTATCCCACGGGAGGGAAAGGAAACGCTCAGAGTAAACCTCGCACAACACGGGAAAGGTATGGTCGTCGCAACCAAAACCTGGGTTCGGGAGTCGGTTACGCAAGGGGAAGGTATTAGCACCCCTCACGTCCGTCGTACTCGACGGGATCCACGCTTGTTTTCGGGTATGGATTGTTATTCTATCTAAACTATAGGTCTGGGGTTAAAAAGAAAATAAAATGAAAATAAAAATAAAAATGACTCGGCAAAGTATCGCACTTTATGCCTACGTATTCCCGTCTGGAACGAGAAATCAGAGTCAACGTAGTTCGCCTACCTACTGGAAAGGAGGGGAAGGTTGCTCGCTAGGATATCGCATCCTATGCCTACGTACTTTCATACAGCATGAAAGATCAGAGCAAACGTAGTTCGGGCCACGTACGACACGAGCTTGTCTTGGTTGGTTTTATTCCTTCTGAAAAAGGTTTTCTGATCAACAGTCCCAGCGGACAAAAATGACGCCTTGATGAGTTCACATTCTTTTACGGAAGAAGTGTCTTTTATTGTGTTTGAAATCTTTATATGTTTTTCTGTTTGTTTGGAGAAAGAAAGAGACAGAACTCTAACCTACGGTTGCGAAGGGAAACAAACTAACCTAATGTTATCATGCATGGGTTAAGACCTAGTGTCTATCATGCTCCTCTCTTGCACAGAGAGAAACAGAGATCCTACGGGATAGGCAGAAACAGAAACAATACCAGATATATACAGTAAAGCAGTAAAATGCATGGATGCAACAGCACAAGCGAGGCAAGGGAGTCCCACTCAACCTCGAACCTAGAAAACAATAGGCAAAAGTGAACAGACTTCACTTTCAACCCAGCAGGGTAGACAGCAAACAATACAGTCCAGAAAACCAATCAATACATCAGCAATAAAATACAACAGCAGAAGAAACAGCATCAGCAGCTCTGAATCAACATCTGGCTTCAAGTAATCTCCAATCAGCTACAGGCTTCAACAAGCATCAATCTCCATCTTCATGGCCTTCAGACAAGGGCTTTGATCATCAGTCTTCTGTCTGCAATGGCTTTTCTTCAAGCTCAAACCTCCAGGATGAGGGATTAGTCATAAGAGTGAATTGGGTGTTAAGCAATCAGTTGACTACCAAAGGTGGTGAACAAACTGCTTCCAACACAAGAGACCTTTTCTCTCAAGAGTTCTATCTCACAGACACTGTCACCAAGCCTTCCAAAGGAAGGGGGTGAGTGTCTTAGAGAGACTCTGAATCACAGAGAAGAATGGATGCAGACAAGGCAATCCATGTTTGAGAAACAATCTTTCTAGTCTAGAGCTCTGCCTAGCTCCTAAACCCTAATCTCCTCAACAGCTGCTGGCAAGAATCTCCTCCTCAACTCTGACAGTTGATCTTCAATCTTTGAATCTCCAATGGTCTTCATCTTCACAAATCTTCAGCTTCCCCAGGGCCCCAGGCAAACCCAATACCCAAACAAACAAGCAACAATCCCCAGAGGGCACACCACACCAGACAACAGATATACAGACAGTAATAATAGCAGTAGGGGAATCCTGACCTTTCTAAGGGGATCTAGTAGCTACCCATAGCCCCTATAGTCCCATAACTAATCTATTCAAACCCTAAGTCCTAAGGGAAATGAGATCAAACTTCTTAAGTTGTCACCTAAAACCCTAGTTTTGTACATGATGTTCAAGCATTTATTAATCACCTAAAATTATCCTCTAAAAATGGGAAATAAAATATTTCTACAAGTTGAGTATCTCATCTAAACAATATAAAAAGAATGGCCAAAAAATATTAAAGCATGTGAGAGAACAAAAATCATAAAAATGATGCATGAAATTAAACTATTTAATATGACATTTATTTAGAAAATATGAAAAAAATATGGAATACAACTAAAAATGAAATTTTATTTTCTTGTAATATTCTAGACATTTTAAAGAAAATATGGTAAAAAGAATGGATTAAAAAGCATTTTTTATGAATTAATTATGAATTAATGAAAATGGTAAAATATTAAAATGAATTAAGAAATATTAAACAAAATAAAAAATGAAGGAGGGGTGCATTTAGAACCCACGCGCAGTTCAAAACCCAGGATGGGCCAATCAATGGGGGTGCGCTTATCATTTTACCAAGGCCCAGCTTCGCTCAGCAAGTAAAGAAAAGAATAGAAAAGCGCTGGGGGTGAGAGAAGTAACCAAAACGCGTTGAAACTTGGAATTGGGCTCACATTGGGGGTGGGGATAACAAAATACATTCAGGCCCGCCCGTTTCAATTAATGAAACGGTGCGTTTTGGCCAGTGTAATCTCCCTCCAAACTTCAGATTAAACGACAGCCATTGGATTACGCCAAAAGTCAAAAGTCTAACAACACATACACGGCCACGATTATATCTTCTTCAATTGGCCTGAAACTTAGGGTTTCAATTCACCATGACAGCCATGCACGATCAATCTTCCACCTCTCTATTCTCGCTCTACACGCAATGAAATGCCACGCCATCAACATGAAACCTGCTCAGAATCTTTCCCTCTATAATCCTAGGGCATCAATTCATCTTGAAACTCATCACAATAACAAACCCGATGACATCAAACTCTGGCCTCCATGAGATTACACTGATATGAACCATCATCATTCTTCCTCAAACTTGACCTAAACTAACCTATGCCTAATGGAGATTAATCTGCGCTATCCAACTACAATTATGATGCCTTAATTCAAGAGATACAAGCACTAACAGTTTGTTGCACCTGTCACCAATCATCACCAATCCTTTCCAAATTCATCTAACTTAATCTCCTAACCACCTAGATCAAGTCTAAGCTAATAAAATCGTGTTAAACTAACTGAATCAAGCTAATCGAATGAAAACTTACCTGATGTGAAACCTTGCAAACAGCTATGGAAGATGTGGATCTGAAGCTTCTAAGTGTTGAATCTTGATCAATCCTTGATGAACTTGATTCTGTATGCAAGCTTTGGATGAGACTTGGCCAGAATTATGCTATCCACTTGAGATTGTGATTTTGATGTTCTTGAGACAAGCACTCGAAAATGGATGATAATCACTTGATCCTTGCTTCAATTCTGATCTATGATGAATATTGAACAGGATTGGATTGATTTTGATGAAGATTTTGTGAAGAAAATGGGGAATTGGAGTGAAACTTCAATGAAGAAAGAATGAGAAATCTTGTGGAATTCTTGGTGCAAATGAGGCCAACCCTTGCCAAATTCTCCTTTCATGAATATATAGACCCCAATAGTACATTCTAGATCCATCTTGCACATTCCCTTGTTTTCCAACTTTGGCTCATTTTGATTATGTTTCTTAAAAGGCAAGCAACCATGGATAACTTCATTTTTTCCTTCTAAACTCAAAAAATTGTGTGAACCATTGTTCTTAGAATTGTTTTTCCATTCAAAATCATATATTGGAAGTCTCCATTTGGACTTGTAAATCTCCCAAACCATTTTTCAATTTGAAATTATTCACTTTATAAGCCTTTTTAGTTCATATTTTGACCAATCATGCAACTCCATGCTATGGGCTTCTCCAATAACTTGTGACCTTCTTTCTAGACTTAAAATCCCATTTGGAGCAAGTTTGATGTTGTAAGTTTTTCCATTTGAGGCCTCCTTGTATGAGTTTTGGACATAGGTTAAAATGACCTGTAATTCACAAATGCCCAAAATACCCTTTGCTTGCCAAGACCATAAGTTGAGTTCTCCACATCATATGAAGGCATACCATACCATTCTAGAAAGCTAAGACAATGAGGAACAATTCTTATGTTGGCCAAGAATTCATTTGAAATCTCCTTGAGGGGTAAAAATTGCTTGGAAGTCAAGTCACTTTCACAGACAAAAATTCAGACACCCCAGATGACCTGTAACTTGCAAGGACCATAACTTGAGTTCTATAAATCTCCTTGAGGTCTTCCACCACTCAAATTAAAGGTCTTGAGGTCCTCTACAAGTTTCATGTTGGCCAAGAAGCCATTTGAAGCTAGCATTTTGACTTATATTGCTTGGAAATTTGACCTAAACTAGGGGATTTTACAGAGAAACCCTAATTTAGTAACTCCTCTTCTCCTTGATTTCTCTTGAATTCTCCTTGTCATATCTCCATATCCTTCTTCATATGTCAAATGTTGATCCCCACATCTCTCCAATAGACTTGAATGCCCTTTTAAGTCAGTCAATTGACCTAGGGTTGACCTAGGGTTGACCCAGATGAAACCCTAGTTGACTGTCTTCAACTGTAGCTCTTGTGCTTTCATCAATGACTTGTTTTCTTCTCCAAATGACTTTATAAGTCTCTCAAGATGTCTAGATGCTCTCCATGCTTTCACTTCACAGCTCACAACCCTCTTGTTGATCCTCAGATATCCTCAGCTAGGAGATGGACTCAAGGCTTGATCTGCTGAACTCTTTGCTTTCAAATTCTTTCCTGATGACTTGAATGAGATGGAATTAGGATAATAACCTCTTGATAGGCCTCTAGAGATGAGAATAATGATTGGTCCCCTGCTGAATGACTTGCTATGCTTATGCTATGCAGATGGTTAGTCTATGTACATGACTCTATATGCAAATGCTGATGATATTAAAACATGAATCAGGGAATAAGGTTGGGCAAATTTTAGGGTGCAACAGCTGCCCCTATTCAAGCGACTTGGACCCGATTGGATGAAGAGCCCGGAGCCTTCAGACATTCGCGGTACGAGACGGTTGAATACTAGTGAAACCAGAAATTTGCCAACCGCAGAAATAAACTGCGCTCCTGCTTGAAGAATGACATTCGTCAGCTGAATCTGACTGTTACAGCAACCCACTGATCTCGCGCGACCGTGCTGGGGATTATCTTCATCGTTCTGAAGAGGATTCTGTCATACCAGATTGCTTGCTTGTCCACGTTAGGACTCTGTCTGTCATCAATACGAAGGAATCTCAACTAGGACCTGTCCCCGTTAGGACTCCACTTGCTGTTAACCCAGAAAAATCTCGGCAACTCCGCTGGGGATAATTCATCTGCATTTCCATAAACTGAATCGTCCACGTTAGGAAAAACTCTTCCACGTTAGAAGTAACCGTTTCTTTCCACGTCAGGAATCAATCTTGATATGTCCGCGTCAGGACTTAATCTTTCCACGTAAGGAATAAGCTCGTCTTTCCACGTAATGAAACCATTTTTCTTCCACGTAAGGAATGCTCTTGATATGTCCACGTAAGGGCTCTGATCTTTCCCCGTAAGGAATACCAACTCTTTCTCGATTTGTCCGCGTCAGGACTCATTTTTCCACGTAAGGAATGATAATCTCTTTGATCTGTCCGCGTTAGGACACTGATCTCGTCTTGATTTGTCCACGTTAGGACTCAGGCGTCTTCGCCTCACTGAGGAAATAAGACTTGTCCACGTAAGGACTCACGCGTCTTCGACTTGCTGGGGAAATATCCGCGTTAGGACTTACACTTTGCCAACAACACGAAGAAGAATAAATTTGTCCACGTCAGGACTCTTGTATCTTGTCATCACAAAGAACTACAAACTTGCCCACGTCAGGACGCACATTTCACCATTACGAATAAAGATATCTGCTGGACACAAATGATCCACGTCAAGACACCAACACGAAGAGTAAACAATCTTTTGTCAACGTCATGACCTCCCTTTCTCCAAATTTCGAGAGACCAAATCTATCCACGTCAGGATTAACACACCTTACCAATCCGGTAAAACAAACCTGTCCACGTTAGGACGCCCACTTCTGAAGAAATCCCGTCATTCTAGGAGTAAATTGTCCACGTCAAGACTTAGTTCTTCAATGATCCTCACCCACAAACTGCTCAGCACTGACGCGACAGCGACTTTGAGATGAACTCTACTGGGGATGTCTGAAAACCAACTATCGGACGCCTGCTCTGATAACCGGCGGTGGTCTCTGAAATTCTGATTCATGCGACCCGTTGATGACAAACAAACTCTGCTTGGGGATAAGGAGATTCTTATCCTGGCCACTCTGGCTGGGGAAAATAAGAGACATTTGCATAAATGACTCTGCTGGAGACAAAGAGAGTTTTATCATGATAACTCTGTGGGGAATGCAGCCGAAACTGACATTATCGTTGAATATCTCCTGCCGAGATCTTGAGTGTTTGGTAGTTTATTTGAGCAAGAGCTCTCTCCACCTGAACTACTAGAGTACAGAAACTGCTTCAGCAAAATAAATGCTGGAAGGATAACGCCGACTCGCCGGGGATAGCCTGATGCTACAAAATTATTCCGGCAAAATAAATGCTGGTAGGGTGAAGTCGACCCTGCTGGGAAGTTGAGAACTCAAACCACATGTCTTGTTGAAGTAACCCCCTGCTGGGGAATATGACTTTGCTGAGGAATAGCAGGTGCGCACAGCACGATCGGACTTTCTGCTGGAACGTGAACCGATATCACCAGTATCTCTGACAAAATAAATGACAGGACCCAACATCAACTCTGCTTTGGAGAGTCTTGACCTTCGAATTCCACTGGAAGGAAAAAACACTTGCTGAAAGAACTCCGCCGGAGAGGGGATGATTCTCTAAGGGAACATTAACTGACTCCGCTGGGGGAGAATGCCTGACCCTGCGGGGGGAGATGAACCTGTCTGAATACAGCCTTACGATCTCGGCATCACCCAACTCTGCTGAGGACGAGTAACTTCTCTGGAGCACGTCCTTTGGATAAGCTACGGCTAGCTGGGGAATTCTATCCTTCTTCAGGAAGAACATGCATGACCTGCATGGGGATTATCGCAATCTTTTGATCACCTTCCTCGTACGGTTGTGAAACCTGCAACAACACAAACAAGACACGACAAGCCTATGCAATTGAATCAATTCAGGTTAGTGACGTTACCCTCAGTCAATTCAAAGCTTTAGCAATTGTTGGCAAGGGCCAATGATGTTATACTCATGTTAGTTTCATCAAACTTAGGCGTTTTATCATGCGCAAAACAGTAAAGAACAATCATCAAGTGCTGAATAACACATTTTCATTGATTGGGCCCCTGAATGGGCGGAGTTTTTTTTTGTACACGGGATGTAACTCCTGAAAAGAGGAAGCTACACAAAGCAGATATACAAGTATGCACAGGAAGCATAAATATTGACAAATTAAATTTTGTACACATGTCGGCAACTGGATGCAGATGAACACCACGAACTGATCCTCCCATGACTCGTCCGACTCTAATGCTTTCCCGGTATCCCGACTTCTGAAGAGGTTGTATCCGATAACTGACTCCTCAAACATATTCTCCCGCACTGATACTCATTGAATTCAAATTCGGACCGCAGTCATTTGCTTTTCTCATCCCTAACTTTTGCGTGAACCGCCCTTTACGGGTTTTCAGTTCACCGGGATACCCCTTTTTTGCCGAAGCCGCCCAGTGTAGGTTTTCAACTTCGCGGGTGTACATTTTTTCAATTTTATCCCTAACTTTTGCCCGAACCTTTCATTCTGTTTTTGGTTCGCCAGGATGCCCCATTTTTGCCTGGACTCTCTTTTTTCTGTCCAGCGGGTCTATTTTAAGCAAAGTATTTTTTAACTGCGTCCGAATTCACAGGTGATGCAAAGTCTTCCCCGTCCATGGTGGACAACAATAAAGCTCCTCCTGAAAAGACCTTACTGACAACGTATGGCCCTTCGTAGTTGGGGGTCCACTTGCCCCTGTGATCTGCTTGCGGCGGGAGAATCCTTTTCAGCACAAGGTCGCCCGTCTGAAAGCTTCGCGGAAGTATCTTCTTGTCGTACGCTTTCTTCATTCGTCTTTGATACAAACGACCGTATGCCAGAGAAGCTAGCCTCTTCTCATCCATCAAACTCAATTGATTCAATCTATTCGTTACCCATTCTGCCTCGTCCAGCTGAACGTCTCGCAATACCCTCAGAGAAGGGATCTCAACTTCCAATGGTAATACCGCTTCCATTCCGTATACCAACGAGAACGGAGTTGCCCCAGTTGATGTGCGTACCGTCGTACGATAACCGTGCAAAGCGAAAGGTAGCATTTCATGCCAATCTTTATACGTCACCACCATTTTCTGGACGATCTTCTTGATATTTTTATTGGCCGCTTCGATAGCGCCATTCATCTTGGGTCGGTAAGGGGAGGAGTTGTGATGTTCGATCTTGAAATTCTGACAGAGCTCCTTCATCATTTTGTTGTTCAGATTAGAACCATTATCCGTGATTATCCGCTCGGGGATCCCATATCGGCAAATGATATCTCTCTTGATGAATCTAGCCACCACTTGCTTCGTTACATTTGCATAAGACGCCGCTTCCACCCACTTGGTGAAATAATCGATTGCTACTAGTATGAACCGATGCCCGTTAGAAGCCGTCGGTTCGATCTTTCCGATCATATCAATTCCCCACATCGAGAATGGCCATGGAGATGACATCACATTCAGAGGACTCGGAGGCACGTGTATCTTGTCAGCGTATATTTGGCACTTGTGGCACTTCCTCGCAAACTTGAAACAATCAGTTTCCATGGTCAGCCAAAAATAACCTGCCCGCAGCAGTTTTCTCGTCATAGCATGTCCACCAGCATGCGTACCAAATGCACCTTCGTGAATTTCCTCCATGAGAAGCTTTGCCTCCTTCTCGTCTACACAACGCAACAACACCAAATCGTGGTTTCTTCTGTACAAGACGCCATCCGGGTTCAAATAGAAACTACCCGCTAATCTCCTGAGAGTCTTCTGATCTTGACTGGATGCCCCAGCCGGATACTCTTTATTCTTCAGGAAATTAAGGATATCAAAATACCACGGTTTGTCATCAGACGCTTCGTCAATAGCAAATACATAAGCTGGCCTGTCCAACCGAGAGATAGTGATCTGGGGAGCTTCGTTCCAGAAATTGACCTTGTACATGGAAGACAAAGTGGCAAGGGCGTCAGCCATTTGATTTTCTGCCCGCGGCACATGATGCAATTCAACTTTGTCGAAGAAAGGCAACAATCTCCTTGCATAATTCATGTAATGTATCAAATTGGGCTGACGTGTCTCCCATTCCCCTTTGATCTGATTCACTACCAGAGCTGAGTCTCCGTATACGTCTAAATGTTTGATTCGCAAATCAATGGCTTCTTCAAGCCCCATTATACAAGCTTCGTATTCGGCCTCATTGTTGGTAACGGCAAAGGTCAATCGGGCAGTAAACGGGATGTGCGACCCGTGTGGCGTAGTGATAATTGCCCCTATTCCGCTACCATAAGCATTCACAGCTCCATCAAATATCATCTGCCATTTGGACCCCGGCTCTGGTCCCTCGTCTGGTAACGGCTCTTCACAATCTTTCATCTTGAGATACATGATATCCTCGTCAGGAAAATCAAATCTCATTGATTGGTATTCTTCAATAGGCTGCTCCGCCAGATACTCAGACAGCACACTCCCTTTTATCGCCTTTTGCGAGACGTATTGAATATCGTATTCAGTCAAGACCATCTGCCACCGGGCAATTCTGCCTGACAACGCCTGCTTTTCAAATATATATTTGATTGGATCCATCTTCGAGATGAGCATGGTTGTATGATTCAGCATGTATTGCCTCAACCGCTTGGCGGCCCAGGCTAGCGCGCAACAAGTTTTCTCCAACATTGAGTATCGAGATTCACAGTCTGTAAATTTCTTACTCAAATAGTAGATCGCATGCTCTTTTCTCCCCGTCTCGTCGTGTTGACCGAGAACACAACCCATGCTTCCCTCAAGAACCGTCAAATACATTATCAAGGGTCTTCCTGCCACCGGGGGTATCAAAATAGGAGGCTCCTGCAAGTACTTCTTTATTTTGTCGAACGCCTTTTGACAATTTTCGTTCCACGTTACAGCTTGATCTTTCTTCAACAGCTTGAATAATGGTTCACACGTGGCCGTTAGGTGAGATATGAACCGAGCAATGTAGTTCAATCTCCCTAAAAACCCGCGTACCTCTTTCTCTGTTTTAGGCGTCGGCATTTCTTGAATCGCTTTTATTTTAGCAGGATCGACCTCTATTCCTCTTTCGCTTACGATAAACCCCAGCAGTTTACCCGATCTCACCCCGAAGGTGCATTTGTTAGGGTTCAGCCTCAGCCTGAACTTCCTAAGCCTTTTAAACAACTTCAACAGATTCACCAGATGCTCTTCCTCTGTCTGGGATTTAGCAATCATATCGTCAACATAAACTTCGATCTCCTTATGCATCATATCATGAAAGAGAGTCGTCATAGCACGCTGATATGTTGCCCCAGCATTTTTCAAACCAAAGGGCATCACTTTATAGCAAAATGTTCCCCAAGGCGTTATGAAAGTAGTTTTCTCCATATCCTCTGGCGCCATTTTAATTTGATTATAGCCTGAAAAGCCATCCATGAAGGAGAATACGGAGTATTGAGCGGTGTTATCAACTAATACGTCAATATGAGGAAGTGGAAAATCGTCTTTTGGGCTTGCTTTATTCAAATCTCTATAATCCACGCACATTCGAACCTTGCCATCTTTCTTTGGCACCGGTACGATGTTAGCAACCCATGAGGGATACTTCGTCACAGCCAGGAAACCAGCGTCCCACTGTTTCTGAACCTCCTCTTTGATCTTCATTGCCATATCTGGTCGAGTTCTGCGAAGTTTTTGTTTGACCGGCGGGCAATCTTCTTTTAGTGGCAGGCGATGCACAACCATATCTGTATCAAGCCCTGGCATATCTTGATACGACCAAGCGAATACATCATTATACTCTCGGAGCATTTCAACCAGTTTCCGCTTGATATCACTCTGCAGTGCGGCTCCAATACGAATATTCTTCTCAACCCCTTCCGACCCCAAATTGATAATCTCGATAACCTCGTCGTGAGGCAGAATGGCTCTTTCCTCTTGCTTCACCAACCAAGACAGTTCTTCAGGAACGTCGCTATCTTCGACAACCTCTTCTTCGGTCTGGAATACCGGGTGCTCGAAGTCGGGACGAGTCATAGGTGGTTCAAGGATGTCATCTGAAAATGTTATCCTGCAAAAGAAAGGGTTAAGTGCTTCAAAATGCGTATAAAGCGAATAACCACATTGCCATTTTATTGAAAAATACAAAACAAGAAAGACAGGGATTACAGTATTTGCACATGAAAAAAACGCCATTTATTTAACGATTAACGCGCAATGTTTATAACAACACAGCCCTAAGCAAATCCCGATGCCCCGGGCAAGACATCAGATTATTCAACAATTAATAAAGCAAAGCATTACTGTTTAAAAGTCATAGGAACAAGCTCCTGAATAGACCAGTTGCACAGTCCTTGTCCTGGCGTGCTTGGCTGAATCCAGGCATCCATATCACAGTCGCTGTCCCCTTCATCAGATTCTGAAGCAGCATTGACAGATTCATGGCATACTCTACTGGCAGAGATGGTGATTGACTTTCTGAAATGGGGGGCCCCCACGGAAGGAGTTGATGACGACGGTCGGTACCCCAGTCCGAACCGGTCCATTTTCACAGGAATGTCCAATACTTTTCCCCAGCCTTTGGCTTCTCCTGCTTCTACTAGCGCTCGAGCTTCTTTATACGAAGAAACAGCTATCTCTGGCACTTTGCTTGGCCCGGGACTCTTGTCCTTAATGCGCAAACCTTCGAATGCCTGGCATGGCGTCTCGTGGATCTCCCCGTCGACTTCCACATATTTAAACGAAGAAAGATGGCTGACCAGGATGTCTTCTTCTCCGCACACGGTGACCACGCTGTCTCCGACCATATACTTTAACTTCTGATGCAGGGTAGACGTAACTGCCCCTGCCCCGTGAATCCAAGGTCTTCCCAGCAAGCAGCTGTACGCAGGCTGTATATCCATGATATAAAACTCCGTTGCAAACACTTCCGGCCCCACTTGCAGAGGCAAGGTAATCGATCCGAAGACTGTTCTCCGCGTGCCGTCAAACGCCCTGACTACCAAATCGCTGGGTGTACACAAAATTCCTCGAACATCCAGCTTCATCATAGCTTTCTTAGGCAGCACGTTCAAAGACGACCCGGTGTCAACCAATACATGCGACATTGTCGACCCTCTGCACTCAACAGACACATGTAATGCCATATTATGGTCCCTCCCTTTCGGAGTCAAGTCAAAATCAGTAAAGCCCAGACTGTGGCCAGCATTTACGTGTGCCAATACTCCTTCTAGCTGATTTACGGAGACATCCTGTGGTACAAAAGAAGTGTCCAGGACTTTCAGCAAAGCGTTCCTGTGAGCTTCCGAACACAACAGCAAAGACAGGATAGATATTTTGGACGGCGTTTGCTGCAGATGCTCCACAATTTTATAATCACTTTTCCGAATTAAGCGCATGAATTCCTCTACATCCTTAGACGCTGCTTCTTTTTCATTTGCTTGTACCGGAACATTTTCCACCGCTTTCCCCTTTCCTTTCGCTAGCCTTTCAGCCTCCACTTCAGGAGATATAAAGATCCTGCCGCTTCTCGTCATGCCTCCTGAGCCCACAACATTATCCACAACCTCCGCTGAACGCTTGTTAACATCGATTTTAATCCCGTCACAGTACACCTCTAGCCCATATGACCATGGGACTGCTTTCGTGTTCTCATACGGGATGGGCCCGGCTTTAGTTATAGTAATCGGTGGTCGCTGAGCTGGTGCTGAAATGGTGATCGTCTTCCTAGGAATTGTCACTGTGGCAACATCACTCCGATTATCCACTACTGCCCCCGCAGGCTCATCAGTTGCTGTTCGATCAAACTGCAATATACCTTCATCAATTAAGGCCTGAATGCCTTTCTTCAAATCCTCACACCCCCCAGACAGGGCCCAACAATCTAAACAGTATTCATTACATCCTGGGTAAACACCTCCCTGCAACAGTCGGCTCTTTATTTCGCTCAGCGGCGTCTTTAAATCCTCAACATTCATAATCAGATTCAGACCTTCCTCAGTCAGCACGGCATTCGCCCCATGATTAGGCATGGGTTTCTGGACTATATTCGCACCTGTCGTTCCGAAGTTGATAGACTTGTTGTCCAAGAGATCCTGCACAACGTGCTTAAAAGCGTGACAACCTTCTATATCATGGCCCGGGGCTCCAGAATGAAACTCACAGTGTCTATTCGCATCGTAGCCGAACGGGGGAGTTCCCGTTATCGGTGCCAAGGTTCTTTTCTCCACCAGATTCAATCCCAACAATGTCTGCAATAAATCAGCATAGTTAGAGGGAGGCTTCTCGAACACCCTTCTCGGCTTACTACCCTGAAATCTTCGTTGAGCTTGCTGTGCCCCCTGCTGAGGCTGCTGCTGCTGTGGCATTGGTTGCTGCTGAACAGGTTGTTGTTGCTGGATTGGTTGTTGCTGACAAGGAATAGTAACACTCGACACTTGCTGCGGCTGACGATATTGATTTCTTCCCCTGCCTCGGCCTCGGCCTCGGCCTCCAAATACAGCGCTAGCTTCGCCCTGACGGCGCCCACCATAAGCTTTCCTATTACTGCCAGATGCAGTTGATTCATCGACCTGGAACTTCCCTTGCTTAATGTTCCGCTCAATCTTTTCACCCATCAGAATCAGATCTGAAAAACTAGCCAGAGACGTATGAAACAGCATATCATGAAACAGCCCGGTGAATGTACCAACAAACATATCGTTCATTTCTTTATCTTCTACAGGGGGACGGACCCTGGCAGCCATATCGCGCCACCTTTGCGCGTACTCTTTAAAACTCTCCCCCTTCTTCTGCGAAAGCCCGGCCAACTGGACCCGATTGGGCGCCAGATCGCTGTTATACTTGTAATGGGCTACGAACGCCTCCGCTAATTGCTTCCAAGTCTTGATATCAGTTGGCTCCAACCCCATGTACCACTCTAAGGAAGGACCCGATAGACTATCCTGAAAGAAATGCATGAGCATTCTTTCATCAGTGGAGTATGCAGACATCTTTCTGTAATAAGCTCGCACATGCACTTTCGGACATGTATCTCCTTTGTACTTATCGAACGCAGGCGCTTTGAATTTAATTGGCACCCTCAAGCCAGGTACCAAGCCCATTGTTGCCATGTCCAATCCTACAGCACTCTGATTTAGGACTCCCTTCATTTGCTCTTCCAGCATTCTAATCTTTTGAGAATCATCCATCGGCCCTTCAAAACCTCCTCCAGAGAAGGCGTCCTCCTGTTGATCCTCTTGCCACATACCGTTTCCAGCCCCGTATCCATCATATGCATTATTACGTCCAGCTCTGACCTGATTCATCCCCGGAACTCGGCCTCTGTTGCCGTACCCTTGAACACCTCCAGCAGGACCACCAGCCATAAAACCAGCACCGTTTCCGTTTCCAAAGCCTCCATAACCCTGATTGACCATACCATAACCATCTTGCCCAAAGCCTTGAGCATTAAAGCCATACTTGCCAGTGTTGTCGAATCCCTGATCGTTGAATCCGAACCCAGTATTGACAAAGCCATTGCCTCCGAGATTATCTCCCAAATTGACATCACCCAGCCCAGCATTGTGGACAGCAGTCTCATTTCCCCCTCCGACGTTACCATTCACAGCAGCGGTAGCGTTGTTGACGTTAGCAGCAGTCATATTGACGACAGGCGGAGCCACCGGCGTGGGAGTGCCGTCTCCATGAGCAGTATCAACCCGGACAGACTGATGATCTTCGTTACCATGACCAGCGTTGCGAGCCAACAGAGGCTGGACCATGGCCTGCAAGTTCTCTTGCCCTTTTGCTATAGCCTCCATGGTCTGCATGAAGAGGGCGAGCTTCTCGCGTACATCCTGCATCTCGTTCTGAATCTGGTCCATGACTTTCCGACAGTTGGATCGCGTAGAATAGCGGTGCGGATGTTGATCTGGAATCCTGTTAAGTACCTGATACAGAGCAAGAGATAAGACACCATTCATAGATTACCTGTTATGCAATATGAATATGAATGCAATGCAATGTGCCTGTGCATTAGGGAAGTTCATTCCCCCAGTTCTAGTGTGAGGGTGCCGGTGCAGTGACAGTGTTGACAATAAGAATACCGGAGCTGAATCATAGCAAGCCTCATATATAGCAGAGAGAATCAATAAGCCCAGGGTACAACATCACTGAGAGTACAAAGATGGCGTGACCTCAACCAACAATCCTGGTGATGGTCAGCACTATGCAAATAAAGCATACAAATGACAACGCGAAATGATCAAATCCTCCCAAAAGTCTGGTACTCCTCTATCAGCTTCTTGGTCTCCGGATGGCTTGGTCGGTCAAGCAGCCCTTCAACAAGCAGGTTTCTCCTCTTAAGGACACGGCGTACGTCTTCAGCAGTTTCTTCCCATGTTGCTTCTCCGAAGCAATCTTCTAACTTTCGCTTCTGAGATACTGCTTCATCTCTGGATTTGATTGCCTTGTTCAGTGCATGCTGGACACTATACCGGTTCATCACTTCTTCCTCACACTTCTTGATGCTAGACTTCAACTTCTCTTCGAGGTCGAAAATTTGCTGCTTCAGCTTATCTTCCCTCTTCTTGTTGTTAGTGAGTGTAGCATTCCAAGTCTTATTGCAAGAAGATATCTCTCGGTGTGCTGCGTCGAGCGCCTTCTTTTTGGCTTCCAGCATGTCATGGGAGCTTCTGAACTCTTGCCCCAGACGTTCGCGCTTTTTCTTTTCCTCGGTCAACTCAGCTCCTAACCTGTTTACTAGCTCAATCTGTTGCTGGAAAGCATATACGGCCTTGTTTTTCTCGCTGCGTGCCTGGGCTAGCTCTTGCTCTAACCCTTCGTTAATCTTTATCAAGGCTTCTTTCTCCCTCACAACCTGTTCATAGACTTCCCTAGAAACAGTAGTCGGCTCTTCTACCGGAACGGGAACAAGAATTGGTGCATCTGGAAACGGCATCCTCAACTGACTAGCCCTCTCCTGAATCCAAACTCTATAAGGTGCATAGGCCTGACAGTCATTCTTTCCTAACAACGGCTTCCCTTTGCGGTTAATACGCGTCCAGGCATGTCGCAACTTGGCTAATAACTCCCCCTTTACGTCACCAGTGAAGTACAGAGATTCCTGTACTTCCTCCTCTTGAGGTGGATTCTTCAGCGCATATCCGAACTGGCGAATGAATAGAGAAGGGTTGTAGTTGATACACCCTTTTCTTCCTATCAATGGCACATTAGGGTAACCAGAACAACTGAAGATGAGCTCCGATCCCAACAGGTCTCTATCAAACCACTCCATATCTTCCGAAGATAGCCTCATCAAACGCTCCGGCCAGCCAACTGGAACTGTAGTCTCTGCAGCAGATCCTCTCTTAGGAAGATGACTCTCAAACCACATACTCAATAAGGGCACACACAGGTGAACATTCTTTCCTCTCCCTTTCTCATTCTTATAATGCAGTGAGTGGTAGAGGTCTCCGAGTAAGGTAGGTACAGGATTACCAGCGGCAAACAAGTAGAAAGCATCGAAGTCCACAAAATCCGGTATATTGGGGAATAAAACTATGCCATAAATGCACAAAGCCAACACAGCATTGAAAGCAACCCAGCACCCGCTCTTGGCGTACTCTTGGGCTTTACCCACTAAGAACTGAAATGAGAAGCCTGGAACTCCACGGGAAACAGTAGTCACAAGTTCAGAAGCATCAACATGCAAGGCTTTTGCCAATTCCTCCGGCTTAGGTTTGGCATCATAATGAATGAACGGAACCTGGTCCTGCACCGGCAGCTCAACATACTCCGCGTATTCCTCCAGGGTTGGTCCCATAATAAAGTCAGAGAACGTGAAGCACCTCAAAGCAGGGTCATAGAATTGCATCAAAGCATACAGCCCATCTAACTCTACCTCTGTAGGTTTGCACACCAATCTCAATAATCTACCATAGCTCATCCGGAAACTCCTACGAACACTCTCATCAGCAAGAGAGATCAACCCCAGTAAAGGAACAATATCTGGCGTAGGCAATTTGTAGGCAACCGTTCTCCTTAAGCTAGTCATGATCAAATACTCAAGAGTCTGGGCACTAGAACTAGGGAAATGCAAATGCACCTGCAGCACAGACACACGTTAGTGAAATGCAAATGATAATGGGTATGCAAGGATGCAATGCAAGTAACATTCAACAGGGACCAAAGCTGCAGCTGAATAGCCTAAACCCAATCAAGAAAGGTCTCAGATAGACCATCCAGAAGTCACCAAACCCTGGTCTCTGATAGACCCAAAATAAAGCTCCAATATTGGTCTCTGACAGACCTCAAATCATAACTCACTGGTCTCTGATAGACCTCAAATCCCATCTATAACTGGTCTCTGGCAGACCTCAAAACACATCTCCAAATGGTCTCTGACAGACCTCATAGCTCTCCCAATGGTCTCTGACAGACCTCAGAATAAATCTCCAAATGGTCTCTGGCAGACCTCATAACTCTCCATAAATAACCCGGATCTCTGATCAAGAAATAACCGGTAGTCTGGAGGTCTAGTTACCTGCATAGCCCTGAATCCCCTCACAGGTGGGTGGCCCTATAACTGGCACAAGGTACGGCATCCTATGCGGTCGTCGGCGTCACAGACTTTCAGGGTTAATGATACGATTCCCAGAAGGAGTGGCATCATCAATTCCTGAAGAGGCCTCACTCAGCCAATTTCCAAATGATCGGTCCCCAGAGTCGACAATCCAACTAACCAGCAACCCACGCCAACCAAAGGAAGGGGCAGGAGGCCAACCAGAGGAACCTCGTCTGAGTGTAGATTTCATGGGACACCAAAGCAAGCAAAGCAAGCGGGCGCCCACTAATTTCTACTCTAATTCTAGGTGCACTCAAGCCCAGGCCCGACTTATCTCTCAATATCAGAACACCCGTCACACCCCAGATACAGCAATAATAATCAATATATAAAGCTGAAAATACAAGGTTAGAAATATAAAATAACTCCATACAAAATCCTCGACGGGAAAACAAGCGTTAGGATTGACTCTCTCAAGGGACGTTGGATCCCAAATGCATAAGAACCATCGCAGTCCTTAGCAGCCAGGGGACGTTGGATCCCCAGCAGAGTCGCCAGCTGTCGCTACTGCGAAAATCGGCGCCGGCTGAACAGAAGAGTCGCCACCGCGCGTTATTTATCCCACGGGAGGGAAAGGAAACGCTCAGAGTAAACCTCGCACAACACGGGAAAGGTATGGTCGTCGCAACCAAAACCTGGGTTCGGGAGTCGGTTACGCAAGGGGAAGGTATTAGCACCCCTCACGTCCGTCGTACTCGACGGGATCCACGCTTGTTTTCGGGTATGGATTGTTATTCTATCTAAACTATAGGTCTGGGGTTAAAAAGAAAATAAAATGAAAATAAAAATAAAAATGACTCGGCAAAGTATCGCACTTTATGCCTACGTATTCCCGTCTGGAACGAGAAATCAGAGTCAACGTAGTTCGCCTACCTACTGGAAAGGAGGGGAAGGTTGCTCGCTAGGATATCGCATCCTATGCCTACGTACTTTCATACAGCATGAAAGATCAGAGCAAACGTAGTTCGGGCCACGTACGACACGAGCTTGTCTTGGTTGGTTTTATTCCTTCTGAAAAAGGTTTTCTGATCAACAGTCCCAGCGGACAAAAATGACGCCTTGATGAGTTCACATTCTTTTACGGAAGAAGTGTCTTTTATTGTGTTTGAAATCTTTATATGTTTTTCTGTTTGTTTGGAGAAAGAAAGAGACAGAACTCTAACCTACGGTTGCGAAGGGAAACAAACTAACCTAATGTTATCATGCATGGGTTAAGACCTAGTGTCTATCATGCTCCTCTCTTGCACAGAGAGAAACAGAGATCCTACGGGATAGGCAGAAACAGAAACAATACCAGATATATACAGTAAAGCAGTAAAATGCATGGATGCAACAGCACAAGCGAGGCAAGGGAGTCCCACTCAACCTCGAACCTAGAAAACAATAGGCAAAAGTGAACAGACTTCACTTTCAACCCAGCAGGGTAGACAGCAAACAATACAGTCCAGAAAACCAATCAATACATCAGCAATAAAATACAACAGCAGAAGAAACAGCATCAGCAGCTCTGAATCAACATCTGGCTTCAAGTAATCTCCAATCAGCTACAGGCTTCAACAAGCATCAATCTCCATCTTCATGGCCTTCAGACAAGGGCTTTGATCATCAGTCTTCTGTCTGCAATGGCTTTTCTTCAAGCTCAAACCTCCAGGATGAGGGATTAGTCATAAGAGTGAATTGGGTGTTAAGCAATCAGTTGACTACCAAAGGTGGTGAACAAACTGCTTCCAACACAAGAGACCTTTTCTCTCAAGAGTTCTATCTCACAGACACTGTCACCAAGCCTTCCAAAGGAAGGGGGTGAGTGTCTTAGAGAGACTCTGAATCACAGAGAAGAATGGATGCAGACAAGGCAATCCATGTTTGAGAAACAATCTTTCTAGTCTAGAGCTCTGCCTAGCTCCTAAACCCTAATCTCCTCAACAGCTGCTGGCAAGAATCTCCTCCTCAACTCTGACAGTTGATCTTCAATCTTTGAATCTCCAATGGTCTTCATCTTCACAAATCTTCAGCTTCCCCAGGGCCCCAGGCAAACCCAATACCCAAACAAACAAGCAACAATCCCCAGAGGGCACACCACACCAGACAACAGATATACAGACAGTAATAATAGCAGTAGGGGAATCCTGACCTTTCTAAGGGGATCTAGTAGCTACCCATAGCCCCTATAGTCCCATAACTAATCTATTCAAACCCTAAGTCCTAAGGGAAATGAGATCAAACTTCTTAAGTTGTCACCTAAAACCCTAGTTTTGTACATGATGTTCAAGCATTTATTAATCACCTAAAATTATCCTCTAAAAATGGGAAATAAAATATTTCTACAAGTTGAGTATCTCATCTAAACAATATAAAAAGAATGGCCAAAAAATATTAAAGCATGTGAGAGAACAAAAATCATAAAAATGATGCATGAAATTAAACTATTTAATATGACATTTATTTAGAAAATATGAAAAAAATATGGAATACAACTAAAAATGAAATTTTATTTTCTTGTAATATTCTAGACATTTTAAAGAAAATATGGTAAAAAGAATGGATTAAAAAGCATTTTTTATGAATTAATTATGAATTAATGAAAATGGTAAAATATTAAAATGAATTAAGAAATATTAAACAAAATAAAAAATGAAGGAGGGGTGCATTTAGAACCCACGCGCAGTTCAAAACCCAGGATGGGCCAATCAATGGGGGTGCGCTTATCATTTTACCAAGGCCCAGCTTCGCTCAGCAAGTAAAGAAAAGAATAGAAAAGCGCTGGGGGTGAGAGAAGTAACCAAAACGCGTTGAAACTTGGAATTGGGCTCACATTGGGGGTGGGGATAACAAAATACATTCAGGCCCGCCCGTTTCAATTAATGAAACGGTGCGTTTTGGCCAGTGTAATCTCCCTCCAAACTTCAGATTAAACGACAGCCATTGGATTACGCCAAAAGTCAAAAGTCTAACAACACATACACGGCCACGATTATATCTTCTTCAATTGGCCTGAAACTTAGGGTTTCAATTCACCATGACAGCCATGCACGATCAATCTTCCACCTCTCTATTCTCGCTCTACACGCAATGAAATGCCACGCCATCAACATGAAACCTGCTCAGAATCTTTCCCTCTATAATCCTAGGGCATCAATTCATCTTGAAACTCATCACAATAACAAACCCGATGACATCAAACTCTGGCCTCCATGAGATTACACTGATATGAACCATCATCATTCTTCCTCAAACTTGACCTAAACTAACCTATGCCTAATGGAGATTAATCTGCGCTATCCAACTACAATTATGATGCCTTAATTCAAGAGATACAAGCACTAACAGTTTGTTGCACCTGTCACCAATCATCACCAATCCTTTCCAAATTCATCTAACTTAATCTCCTAACCACCTAGATCAAGTCTAAGCTAATAAAATCGTGTTAAACTAACTGAATCAAGCTAATCGAATGAAAACTTACCTGATGTGAAACCTTGCAAACAGCTATGGAAGATGTGGATCTGAAGCTTCTAAGTGTTGAATCTTGATCAATCCTTGATGAACTTGATTCTGTATGCAAGCTTTGGATGAGACTTGGCCAGAATTATGCTATCCACTTGAGATTGTGATTTTGATGTTCTTGAGACAAGCACTCGAAAATGGATGATAATCACTTGATCCTTGCTTCAATTCTGATCTATGATGAATATTGAACAGGATTGGATTGATTTTGATGAAGATTTTGTGAAGAAAATGGGGAATTGGAGTGAAACTTCAATGAAGAAAGAATGAGAAATCTTGTGGAATTCTTGGTGCAAATGAGGCCAACCCTTGCCAAATTCTCCTTTCATGAATATATAGACCCCAATAGTACATTCTAGATCCATCTTGCACATTCCCTTGTTTTCCAACTTTGGCTCATTTTGATTATGTTTCTTAAAAGGCAAGCAACCATGGATAACTTCATTTTTTCCTTCTAAACTCAAAAAATTGTGTGAACCATTGTTCTTAGAATTGTTTTTCCATTCAAAATCATATATTGGAAGTCTCCATTTGGACTTGTAAATCTCCCAAACCATTTTTCAATTTGAAATTATTCACTTTATAAGCCTTTTTAGTTCATATTTTGACCAATCATGCAACTCCATGCTATGGGCTTCTCCAATAACTTGTGACCTTCTTTCTAGACTTAAAATCCCATTTGGAGCAAGTTTGATGTTGTAAGTTTTTCCATTTGAGGCCTCCTTGTATGAGTTTTGGACATAGGTTAAAATGACCTGTAATTCACAAATGCCCAAAATACCCTTTGCTTGCCAAGACCATAAGTTGAGTTCTCCACATCATATGAAGGCATACCATACCATTCTAGAAAGCTAAGACAATGAGGAACAATTCTTATGTTGGCCAAGAATTCATTTGAAATCTCCTTGAGGGGTAAAAATTGCTTGGAAGTCAAGTCACTTTCACAGACAAAAATTCAGACACCCCAGATGACCTGTAACTTGCAAGGACCATAACTTGAGTTCTATAAATCTCCTTGAGGTCTTCCACCACTCAAATTAAAGGTCTTGAGGTCCTCTACAAGTTTCATGTTGGCCAAGAAGCCATTTGAAGCTAGCATTTTGACTTATATTGCTTGGAAATTTGACCTAAACTAGGGGATTTTACAGAGAAACCCTAATTTAGTAACTCCTCTTCTCCTTGATTTCTCTTGAATTCTCCTTGTCATATCTCCATATCCTTCTTCATATGTCAAATGTTGATCCCCACATCTCTCCAATAGACTTGAATGCCCTTTTAAGTCAGTCAATTGACCTAGGGTTGACCTAGGGTTGACCCAGATGAAACCCTAGTTGACTGTCTTCAACTGTAGCTCTTGTGCTTTCATCAATGACTTGTTTTCTTCTCCAAATGACTTTATAAGTCTCTCAAGATGTCTAGATGCTCTCCATGCTTTCACTTCACAGCTCACAACCCTCTTGTTGATCCTCAGATATCCTCAGCTAGGAGATGGACTCAAGGCTTGATCTGCTGAACTCTTTGCTTTCAAATTCTTTCCTGATGACTTGAATGAGATGGAATTAGGATAATAACCTCTTGATAGGCCTCTAGAGATGAGAATAATGATTGGTCCCCTGCTGAATGACTTGCTATGCTTATGCTATGCAGATGGTTAGTCTATGTACATGACTCTATATGCAAATGCTGATGATATTAAAACATGAATCAGGGAATAAGGTTGGGCAAATTTTAGGGTGCAACACTAGCATGAGGGTTTGTTGGAGGCAGGAAACTAACTCGTCCTGAAAAAGGTACGCTCGCCAGATATTGAGTGTAGAAAACCTCCTTGAGTTCAAGGTTGAAGGCAAGCATAAAATGCCAGAAGCCACGATTGCCTTCTCAGAGAAAGATGCATCAGGCATTCACCCTTACAATGATGATTTCATGGTCATTACCATCAAATGCAAAGACCGAGAGATTAAAAGAGTTCTCGTTGACTAAGAGATTTCTGCATACATATTATACTATGAGGTGTTTGAGAGGCTTCGCCTCGACCTAGAAAATTAGAAGCCCTTCAGAAGATGATTGGTTGGATTCTCTAGAGAACATGTACATGTAAAGGGATATATCAGCTTGAGGGCCACTTTTGGAGAATAAGATCAATCCAAGAACAAAGTGTGTAGGTTATGCCCACATATAGCATTTTAAGTCGCCTCATAGGTCGACTTATGACTTTCATAAACTGACCTATTATTGGGAACAATGATAGAGTATCGGGGTTTGTTATCGTATCCACAGGGATTATGAGATATTGTCGTTGTTCGACAGTTGTTAGATTCTTAACTTTTAGTAACAACGGGGTTTTAGGTTTCGGTAACGGTTTCTTTGCATAAAAAGTAATTAATCGCAGTAAAAGTTTAGTTTTAAAGACATGAGAAATATTTGCCAAAGTTAGGGTTCAACAATCACTTTGCATGTATATGTTCGATCAATACAACTTATAAACTCAGTTTGATGATAAATGATTTCACAATATCCTCGCAATATGTTTATTTCTAACACACATTGTGGGTTTTATCATTTTGATCCATTTTTGATTTCTCACACAATCTATCAAAATGACAACTTTAGGTTTGACATTTTTAATGAACAAAAACATTCAAGACTATCTCTAACTCAAGAACAAAGAAGGATGAAAACCTAGGTCAAGAGTTGGAAAATATCTTTCAATCATAAACCAAGACAAAGAGTTAACAATAAAATGAGGTTTTCACCATACATTAATCATCCAAGAGTTTACAAATGATGATCATCCCATAAACATGGAAAGCTTAATGATTATTTACATCTAACCTTGACAAAATAAAGAACTTAGCTACTCATTTTCATGGTAGCTTGCACAAGAAGTTTCGGAAGAAGGTTGATGAACATCCGAGTCGAATGATCCAACTTGGATGAGAATCCACGTTCTTTTTGTAGAATAATGTTAAGAGATGAAGAAATGAGAGATAAAATGTTTCTAGGGCACAAAAATCTGCTTTAGAACAGAACTAGCAAAAAGTACGGTATGTTCTAAAAAAGTACACATTGCTACTTATAGAAAAGTTGTTTTGCTGTCACGCTCGCGACCTTGCTCGCTTAGCGAGCTCACAACGAACGTTCGCTACAGCCTCGCTTAGCGAACATGCTAGTGAGGGCTGAGGATTAGATTCTAGAGTGCTTCGCTACTTGCTCGCTATGTGCTCGCTGTAGCGAGTGCTTCGCCACCTTCCTCGCTGCCAGCGAATGAGGCCAATTTGGTTCTGCCCAAGTCTGGGAGTGTTCGCTAGCAGCTCGCTACGAACTCGCCTAGCGAACACTCGCTACTGCCTCGCCAGGTGTTCGCCAAGCGAACTTGCTCTTGCTCTTCATCTTTCTTGGTTCCTTTGTCATCTTTCTTGTGTCTTCAAATTCTATTCTTTCATGCTTAAATACTGCACAATAACACACAAACTAAAAGGACCAAGAGCATTTCACATAATGTTGCATATCAACAAAAGCAAGACGGTTTTGAATACAATTTAGACAAAAAGGAGCGAAAGATGCCCACATTAGATAGCTCAAATAAGCACAATTAGGCATCTAACACCTATGCAATTTAAAACTTGAAATACTCTTTTTTCATCTTATTTTTCTTGCATCATTTACCCATTTTCTTCACATACCTATATATATGTGTATATATATATATATATATATATATATATATATATATATATATATATATATATATATATATATATATATATATATATATATATATATATATATATATATATATATATATATATATATATATATATATATATATATATATATATATATATATATATATATATATATATATATATATATATATATATATATATATATATATATATATATATATATATATATATATATATATATATATATATATATATATATATATATATATACTCATACATGCATCTTCTTCTAGGCAAGATTTCCTAGTGAACAAAACCTAAATGAAACCAAATTACAAAGTTTCCCATCATCTTCATCCAATCTTCTATGGATACACACAATTGAACTACATATAATCATTTTTCGATAGGGTGACCTTCTAGATTATGGTTGATAACGTCCAATTAGGTTCGGTGTAACCGAGAATATTGGGTTGGGAAGTTTGTGTGTTTCAAATAAGAAAACCAAGGTGGGGTTTTCCTTCAAGATACGGTTGATTTGAAGGTTTTGGACAAGATTACCCCAACACAGATTCGACCGAGTGAAAGCCTATGGACAAGGGGGTTTCCTTGCAAGGGAGTAGCGAGATATGCTGAATTATGTTCGGGAATCTTGGGTTTCAACAAGTTACGTGCTCAGGATAATTGGAGGATTGTATCCGCATTTTTTGTCACTTGATCAAGTTTTGATCAAGGGTTGGAGGAGGAAGAATCGACAAAAAACAATAGGGTTTTTGGGGTTTGTATTCTTCATCTCTTGTATAAACGATTTTGCAAAGAAAAGGTTAATAACGCTATCTCAATTCGATTTTGAATTGAGGGAGGACGTACCCATAATGAGGCTGATTGGGGAGCTACCTAAACAAATCTTAGTTTCTCTCTCTCTCTCTCTCTATTTATATATATATATATATATATATATATATATATATATATATATATATATATATATATATATATATATATATCTTTATCTTGTTTATTGTTGATTTCACAATTTATTGAGTTCATCGTTGTTTGATCAATTCGATTGGAAATTGTTTTCTAATATATTTTAAAAGTGTTTTTGTTGAAAAAATCACAATCACTTTGATTATGATAGGTTTTTAACATCAACAAAATAAACTATATTTCTAATTGTTATTGATTGCACATCAAGTGTTCGATAAATGGATATTTCGATTGTTTTTTTTGTTCATTGGATATACGAGTTACGATTAGCAATGCATTTAATTGATTCGTAGCTTGATTGTTGTTGAAAATTTAAGTCCTTTATCCCTCCATTTGGTTTGCGATACGTATATTTATTTTTTATAGTAAGTTCTGTTAGACAATTCGATCCAGGTCGTTTTTCTGCTGCACCATATTTTGAAAATAGATTTTTTCCAAAACTTTTTAGTTGTAAAATTTGTGATCTATTCACCCCTCCTCTAGATCGAAGCATATCGTCTAAAAAGTGACATCAAGAGTTATGGTTCATTTTGTGCTTGAGATACATTTCTTAGAAGAATTGCTACCAAACTTAAAAGTATGTACAATAGTGCACAAATTTTCACGGTGAATATTATGGCTATTGAAAAGCACTTATGCGTATTCATGTTCACTCCGTTGATAAAAGTATTTAGGATTCTATCCAAAATGATCTAAATGAAATAGCTATGACCAATTAGGACGGCGTCACAATTCCTAAACCGGAAGCACGACGGGATGAAAATGATAGGAAATTGTGGTCACATGATTGGAAAGTGAAAAACATCCTCACTTCCGCCTTGGTAGTTGATGATTTTTATCGCGTTTCTCATTGTGAGACTGCCAAAGCTATGTGGGACGCATTAGAGGTGGTTCATAAGGGTACTAATGATGTCAAACAAACTAAGATCAACACATTGAATCAAGAGTTTGATTTGTTCCGTATTGAGCATGGTGAAACCATTGCGGATATATGAAAATGGTTCGCTCATCTTATAAATCTATTAAATGCACTAGGTAAGATTAGTTTCAAACAAGAGAATTGTCTCTAATTTGGAAGCTAAGATTGCTGAAAATGAAAACCATGTGGAATGTTAGTACCATGTGTCTATGGTTCTATGATTGGCTAAATTTTGGTAAAACATGATCCTACACTGATGTTAAGCAGGATGTTATAACATCTCCATCTGCTGTGGTGGCAGAACTGTTGTGGAGTGTTTTAATGTGAATGTCATGCTGAATGTCGTGACATCCATCTGCTGTCATGACAGAACTACTGTCATGTGTGAGAAACAGCAGGAGTAGTGGTGTGGTAGGAGCTAGCAGGAGCTGATGACAGTACTACTGCCATGTGTTTTGAACAGGATGTCATTACCGAAGTCATGACATCACTGTCTGGAGCAGCAGAAGCTGAAGAAAGAATTGTTGTCATGGATGTCATACTGAACGTCGTGACATCAATGTCTGGTGCAGCAGGAGTTGAAGAAAGAACTGCTGTCATGGATGTCATACTGAACGTCATGACATCAACGTCTGGTACAGCAGGAGCTGAATGTCATACTGAACGTCATGACATCACTGTCTGGTACAACAGGGGCTGCTATGGTATATCTCTTGACAGAAATGGTTTGGTACTGTTGGACATTCCTCATCAGTATGTACAGCCCAAAGAGGTTCATTAGGAACAAAGTGCATATTTAATTAGTGTTCGTAAAAAAGATCTTTGATACTTTTTAGGAACTATAAAACATTTGTTTCTACTGTCATGAAGAAGATTATGCATAAGGGTGTCGCTACTGCAAAAATCGGCGCCGGCAATACAGAAGAGTCGCCACCGTGCGTTATTTATCCCAAAGGAGGGAAAGGAAACGCTCAGAGAAAACCTCACGCAAAGATCGGAAAGGTATGGTCATCGCAACCAAAACCTGGATTCGGGAGTCGGTTACGCAGGGGGAAGGTATTAGCACCCCTCACGTCCATCGTACTCGATGGGATCCATGCTTGTTTTCTGTCGAAAGGATTGTATTCTATCTACACTAAAGGTTAAGGGTTAAAAAGAAAGAAAAGGGTGACTCGGCAAAGTATCTCACTTTATGCCTACGTATTCCCGTCTGGAACGAGAAATCAGATTCAACGTAGTTCGCCTAACTATGGGTAAAGATGGGGGAAGGTTGCTCGCTAGGACGTCGCATCCTATGCCTACGTACTTTCACACGACATGAAAGATCAGAGCAAACGTAGTTCGGGCTACGTATGACACACTTGTCTGTTTATCTTTTATTACCTTCTGGAAAAGGTTTTCTCCCGATTAAGAGTCCACGCGGACAAAAATGACGTTTTGATTTGTTCACAGTCTTTTACGGAGGAACTGTCTTTTATTGATGTTTGAAATCTTATTTGTGTTTTTGATTGTTTTGAGGTAAGAAGAGAAACGACATTCTAAAAACCTAAGGTTAAAAAGGGCATAAAAACTACCCTAATGTTATCATGCATGGGTTAACACCTAATGTCTGTCATATTTCTCTCTTGCACAGAGAGAAACAGAGATCCTAAGGGATAAACAGAAACAGAAACAACATATACAGTAAAACAGTAAAATGCATGAATGTAGCGATACAAGCTAGGCAAGGGAGTCCCGCTCTACCTCGAACCTATGAAAACAACAGGCAAAAGTGAAACAACATTCACTTTAAACCTAGGGGGCAAGCTTTACAAGCCAACATAATACATAAAATAAAATAAAACCCCAAGCTCTGACAGCAAACACCTGCTCTGAAAACAGTAAGCCTTGATAGTAACCACTTCAAGTAAGACCCCATCTTCAATCTTCAATGATCCCCTTAAGCTTTAACAAGCAATGGACCCCACAGTAAACAGCTACAGACAACATCAGCTTCAAACAACATCAAAACCCTAGTTCAACAGTTGAACAGCTTTGACAGCAACAGTTGATTAAACAGCAAATGGTTGACAGCAACAACCTCATCTTGATAGCTCCTATCATCAATCTTCCACAAGCTCACTTCAAGGGAGAATCAATTAACAAGATCAAGTTGCTATGCAAGAAAGCTTAAAGACAACCAATGGAAGCCCTTAAGATCTTGACATAATAATAGAATGATATCCTCAAGGTTCTACTCAACCAAAGCATGCTCTACATCCCTCCTATGGAGAGATGGAACTTCTTTGGGAGGAACTTGTGTCACTGGATAGAATAGAGGCACAAGAAGCACTCTATGTTTATGAAAGAAATCAAAACTATTCTAAACTCTTCCTAAAACCCTAGCTTTCCTAAGCTCCTGACAAGCACCTTCAAGTAGAACCATCTTCAAGCTCCAAGCCTTGTCACTTGTCTTCACTCTCCTTGTATTCTTCCTCATGCTCCTCAAGCCAAACTCAAGCTCCATACCCCAATTGGAAACCCAAAACCCAACAAACAACACAAAAGCCCAAGATGGCCACACCAAACAAACACACTATTTGCAAAAATATAATAAAATAGTAATACTCACTATAAAATCCTAGATTAATTTCTAAGGGAACCTAGTTATATACCCTATACCCCATATAGACCCCATAACCTAAATCAATCATTAAACCCCAAAACTATGTGTTATAATGCACCTATGTCAAGTTTAAACTCTAATTCTATCACCCTAAAGTTCATTGGTCAAAACTAACCTAAATTTCATCACAAAAATATGACAAAATTTCTAAGGGTACATGCTTCTATCTCCTAAACACTCCAAAAAGAATCACTCAAAAATTCCTCACCAATCTCTCATACTAAAATCAGCAAGATGACATACAAACCAAATCAAAAATAAAGCAATTAAACTTCACAAAATGCAATTAAATTCCTAAATGCATGAATTAATATTTTTATTCTTTTATAATTTTCTAGACTAATTAAGGATTCAATGGAAAAAATCCCCACCTAAAAATATTAATTTTCCTATTTATTGTGAATTTTCTAAAACTATATGAAAACATAAAAGAAATTAAAGAAAATCAAAGAAATTGGTAAAAGGGCGTGTGAAATAGCAATTTTAGCAAGTTATAATCTCAGACTGGGCCCAATGGGGGGTGTCAGTAATAAAGCATGTTAGGCCCAGTACAAACTCAGAAATTAAAATGAAAATTCAAGCAAAAATGGAAAAAGTGCGGTGTGGATAGCAAGCAAAACGCGTGTGAAATACAAATGGGCCTCAAGGTGGGGTGTCAATAACATTTGATTTACTTAAGCCCAGACAATACCAATTAGTGAAACGGTGAGTTTTGTATGTTTCAGACTCCTTCACAAACTGAAACAAAATCATGGCCATTGGATCTCTTCTGAGTCAAAGTCTAACACCTAATCCAATGGCCCTAAGATCATCTTCTTCCTTTGAACGAAGCTTGGAGGGAAGAAACCATGGATAATACCTTCATCTTCTCCAATCGGATTTTCTCAAAACTCCATCAAAACTCATGTTTTAAAACCCTAATCCACTCATTTTTTCACCAACAATCTAACCATGCTAATCACAATCATCGAAACACCTTCTAACTCCAAACACGATGGAATTCCCAGAAAGTGATCAAGAAACGATTCTCACCAAACTCAAAATCAATAGGTCTATCATCAACACCATACTTCACTGAGTTCATTCCACTATCCAGCCACGATTATAGCATCAAGAATACCAAGATATGTCCATGAACAGAATTGGTGTCATCACACTAATTGTCTCTAATCCATACCAATTGCTACCAGAAAGCACCCTATGTTCATCTACATTCTAACTAACCACCTAAATCCTACAGAAACTACTTAAATTATGCTGCACGATGAGATTTACATACATGTGAATTTTGGATGAACAGAGTGATCAAAGCTTCAAATCAACCTTCAATACTTTCCAGATTCCTTCACTAACCTCCAAGGAAACTTCTGTATGCAACAAACAGGATTGAAATGGCTTGAATCCTTGAATCCGATTCTGAGTTGCAGGTGAGGAATTTCAAATGCCAACACACGATTCTTCAGTGTTCTTGCTCAATTATCCATCTGGAATCAATCACCAATGATTTTCCAAGCTTCTGAGATCAAGAGAATGGATGGAAATGGATTGGAAATGTGTAACCGATTTCAACTTGCAATGTGAAAACTTGGATTTCAATCTCTCAATTCTCTCTCAATCTGCACCAACCAATGCTCTGAACCAGTTCTAATGGATATATAGATGATGTTTGAAGCCTCTAGAAAGTTCTGGAATGATCCTATGAGAACTTGAATATCTCATGTCATGAATTTCTCTTTTGATGCTATGCTCATGAAAGTCCATGTTTGGCCCCTTGCAGCACTTGGTTCTGAGCTGAATTTCTCTCCAAATGAGATTCTGAATGTGTTAGAATGGTTTACCACCTTGCCTTTGGTCTCTTATGTGATTTGGCATATGTAACTTATACATGAAGCTACTAAAAACAAGCATGAGCAAATGACCTCAAATGCCAAAACTAATATTGCCATCATCTCTAAAATGTATTTTCTGATCAATTTGATATATCACATGCTTCATTTTGGACATAGAATGAAAAAACCCCAAAATTGGTCTTTTAATGTACTTTAATTCTTCCCTTTTTAGGTCAAATTTGCAACTTTGAGCCACAAGCCTTTCCAAACTCTCAAGACCCCTTGGTTCAACTTAAAACATCATTTTGAACAAGTTTGATGTTGAACATTTTTCCATTTGAAGCTTGCAAGTATGAGTTATGGACACATGATCCAAATGACCTATAATCTTGATTTCCCAAAATACCCCTCACTTGCACAAGCCATAACTTGAGTTCCACAAATATTCTTGAAGACTTCTACCACTCAAATTAAATATAAGAAGATAAGGAACATCTTTCATGTTTGCCAAAAATCCATTTGAAACCTTCTTGGATGGAAAAAGTTGCTTGGAAGTTGGGTAACTTTCACAGATAAATTTCAGTGTCCTCAGATGACCTGTAATTTGCAAAGACCATAACTTGAGTTCTAAAAATCTTTTTGAAGACTTCTACAACTCAAATTAAAGCTCTTGATATCCTCTACAAGTCTCATGTTGGCCAAAGATCCATTTGAAACTTGCATTTTGACTTATTTGGCTTGGAAGTTGGGCCTAAATCAGGGGATTTTACACTGAAACCCTAATTTGGCAACTTCTCTTCTCCTTGATTTTCTTTGATCGATCCTTGGCACCTCACCACACACATATACACATATCAAATTATGAATCCCACAACCTCCAAGTAGGCCTTGATCCTCTTGAATCATCCCTTTGACCTAGGGTTGACCTAGGGTTAACCCCTAGTTGACTGCACTTCAACTGTGGCTCTTGTATTTGAATCAATGACTTGACTCAACTTCAATGTACCCCTTTAGGTATTCTATGAACTTTGTACACATTCCATACCCTCAATTCATGTCTCACACCCCATTGATGCCCTTCAAACACACCTCAAATTAGGAGAGAAATCCACTTGTTGACACTCAAACTTCTCAAGACTTCAACACATCCCCTGATGACTTAGATGGTCCCACAAACTTGGATAGAACCCCCTTGCTAGGCTTCTTTTGACACATATGGCACTTGATCCTTTGTTGGATGCTTTGCTATGCTATGCTAATGATTAGATTATATACATGATGCAACTATGCAAATGTTTGGATTATGTACATGATATAACTATGCAAATGACAATGCAATTGAAACATAAACCAGGTGAAAAGGTTGGGAAAATTTTGGGGTGCAACAGCTGCCCCTATTCAAACGGCTTGGACCCGATTGGATTAAAAGCGAACGACTTTCAGACATTCGAGGTAGAAGACGGTTGAATACCAAAGAACCCGGAAATTTGCCAACCGCAAAAATAAATTGCGCATACAACTGCTTGGGGGAGAACCCTCAAGGGAACTGGATCCCGTTGTCACAGCGACAACTGACCATCAATCTGTTATAAAATCTGATATTGTCCGTAGACCTTTCCATTCCGGAAAAATGGGCATACGCTAAACAGTGAGAAATTGCTGAATTCACTTATCAACCTTTCGCAAACGAACAAACGCTAACCAACGAGGAATTGTTGACTTCACTTATCAACCTTTCGCTCCTGAAGAAACGAACAAACGCTAACCAGCGAGAAATTATCGATTTCACTTATCAACCTTTCACTCCCGAGGAAACGAACAAACGCTAAACAGCGAGAAATTGTTGATTTCACTTATCAACCTTTCACTTCAACAGAAATGAGCAAACGCTAACCAGCGAGAAATTATCATCCGAAGACTTGAACAGGCAACTCTGCGGGCAAAAGAGAAACTTAACCAAGCAACTCTGAGGGGGATAATCTGACGACGACCGTCAAACACCTATTCTGACCATAGGTAATAACTTCAAGATTTTCATATACCGACGTGACAGATATCTGAAGAACCTCCCACTGGAGAAAACGAGGATCTTAACCAAGCAACTCGGTGGGGAAACTCTGTTGGGGAATACGAGGAACTTAACCAAGCGACTCGTTGAAGAACGCCCCGCTGGGGAAAATAATTTGCCCATGCGACTTTGCTGAGGAAAAACTCTACTGGGGAAATGGAGGCGACCACCCAAAGATCCGTATCACAAAATCTTCCAATGCTGTCGCAACAGCAACCTGAGAAAGACTCAGTTGGGGAAGAGAGAAGCTTAACCAAGCAACCTGATGAAGAAAGCTCTGTCGGGGAACTCTGACGACGACCGTCATACACCTATTCTGATACCAGGTAATATCTTCCAGCTTTCAAAAACTGTCGCAACAACAATCTGACGAACATTCTACTGGCGAAAACGAGAAACTTGACCAAGCAACTCGACTAGGGAGAATCCTGCTGGAGAAATCACGGGTGATAACTCCGCAATCTAAGCTACGAAGTCCTTCAATACTGACGTGGCAGCAACCTGAGGGAAACTCCGCTGGGGAGAATAGAGACTTAACCAAGCAACTCTGCTAGGGGAACATGATAGAATTAACACGATCCCTGCGTGTCCTACACCATAAAACCACAAGACATGGGACGAACACGATCACTGCGTATTTCGACCATAAACCCTCATGATGGGAGGAACACGATCACTGCGTGCCTTTGTGCAACAAACAAAACCACGTAATAAGACGAACACGATCACTACGTATCTCGACTTCAAAACCTCTTGACAGGAGGAACACGATCACTGCGTATCTCGACTACAAACCCTCATGACAGGAGGAACACGATCACTGCGTATCTCGACTACAAACCCTCATGACAGGAGGAACACGATCCCTGCGTGCTTGACGTAACTAACCCTCATGACAGGAGGAACACGATCCCTGCGTGCTTGACGTAACTAACCCTCATGACAGGAGGAACACGATCCCTGCGTATATCGGCCACAAACCCTCTTGACAGGAGGAACACGATCACTGCGTGCTTTCGCATAACAAACCCCTATAATAGGACGAATATGATCTCTGCGTATATCGGCCACAAACCCTCATGACAGGAGGAACACGATCATTGCGTGCCTTCGCATAACAAAACCCTTATAATAGGACGAACACGATCTCTGCGTATCTCGACCACAAATCCTCATGATAGGAGGAACACGATCACTGCGTGCTTTGGCGACTTCACTGGGGAAGATGAACACGATTACTGCGTGCCTTTGTGTAACAAACCCCCTTGACAGGAGGAACACGATCACTGCGTGCTTTGCGCCACAAATAAAACCACATAATAGGACGAATACGATCTCTGCGTATATCGACCACAAATTCACATATCCGCACACCTTCCTGAACCACGATCTCACTTATCGGCAGGAGAAACATATTTGAAACCAAAAGGAGGTAACCAACCTGGCTTATGTTTCAAAAATGCACATGATTGGGTAATGACGTAATGCTTCCACACAACATGGAAATGCTACATATTTAGGCCAGATGCAAGTATGATGATACATGCAAATATGCAAATGCAGGCTCGGGCTGCTGGAGAAAACTGGTTACAACGGAACTGCTTCAGCAAAATAAATGCTGAAGACAAAGTCAACTCTGCTGGGGATAACCAGATATCACAGAATTATTCCAGCAAAATAAATGCTGGAAAGATGAAATCGACCCTGCTTGGGATGAATAAGCAATCCCGTCGGGGAATGACTCAAAACGTCCGGAGTGATGGACTCTGCAGGGGATATGCAACGTCTTGCCAGGAAAGGCAACTCTGTGGGGGATACTCGGAATACTACCGATATATTTCCAACAAAATATGGAAAGGTGAACTGACTCCGCCGGGGACAACCATCCTGCTGGGGAGTAACTCAAGCTCGGAGTTCAAGAACTCCGCGGGGATAGGCGGTACTTCGCTAGGAAAAGGCAACTCCTAGCGAAGTAAGCTGGAAAGCAAGCTTAAGTGAAGCTGAATGTCATGACCAATGTTATGACATTGATCGTATGACATCAGACGTGCATGGTTTGTTTTTCAGTTATAATACCTGATATACCTCAGGCTAAATTTCAGGAAACCTGTTATGGCTTCTTAGTTATCTCAGGAGAGATTCTAGTCAGGGCTGGACATAATATAAAGCTGTTGTGACCTAATTTGATAGCACCTTGAATTGTGGAAATTAGTTTTACTTTGTTAAAACTAATTGTTGTACCCCAAAATTTGCCCAACCTATTTCACCTGGTTTAGGTTTCAATTGCATTGTCATTTGCATAGTCATGTCATGTACATAGTTCATTCATCTGCATAGCATAGCATAAGCAAGCATCCAACAAGGGATCAAGTGCCATTTATGTCAAAAGAAGTCTAGCAAGGGGTTCTATCCAAGCTTGGGGGACCATCTGAGTCATCAGAGAATGGGTTGAAGTTTTGAGAAGTTTGAGTGTCAACAAGTGGGTTTCTCTCCTAATGTGAGGTGTGTTTGAAGGGCATCAATGAGGTGAGAGACATGAATTGAGGGTATGGAATGTGTACAAAGCTCATGGAGGCTTAGAGGGTCACATTGAAGTTGAGACAAGGTATTGATTCAAGTACAAGAGCCACAGTTGAAGTGCAGTCAACTAGGGTCAACCCTAGGTCAAGGGGATGATTCAAGAGGATCAAGGCCTACTTGGAGGATGTGGGATTCATTATTTGAGATGTTTATACATGTGTGGTGAGGTGCCAAGGATAGATCAAGAAAAATCAAGAAGAAGAGAAGTTACCAAATTAGGGTTTCAATGTAAAATCCCCTGATTTGGGCCCAACTTCCAAGCCAGATAAGTCAAAATATAAGTTTCAAATGGATCTTTGGCCAACACGAGACTTGTAGAGGATCTCAATAGCTTTAATTTGAGTGGTAGAAGTCTTCAAGAAGATTTTTAGAACTCAAGTTATGGTCTTTGCAAATTACAGGTCATCTGAGGACATTGAAATTTATCTGTGAAAGTTACTTGTGTTCCAAGCAACTTTTGCCCTCCAAGAAGGTTTCAAATGGATTTTTGGAAAACATGAAAGATGTTCCTTATCTTCTTAGCTTTAATTTTAGTGGTAGAAGTCTTCAGGAAGATTTGTGGAACTCAAGTTATGGGTTGTGCAAGTGAGAGGTATTTTGGGAAATCAAGATTATAGGTCATTTCAAGCATATGCCTATAACTCATACTTGCAAGCTTCAAATGGAAAAATGTTCAACATCAAACTTGCTCAAAATGATGTTTTAAGTCTAACATAGGGGTATCGAGAGTTTGGAAATGCTTGTAGCTCAAACTTGCAAAATTGGTCAAATTAAGGAAGAATTAAAGTACATTAAAAGTCCAATTTTGTGATTTTCTTGTTCCAAGGCCAAAATAAAGCACATGATATACCATTTTGATCAGAAATGATGATTTAAAGACAATGGCAATATTACTTTTTCCATTTGGGGTCAAATTCAAAGAGTTGCTTTTAGTTGCTTATGATATAAGTTACATATGGTGAATCACATAAGGGATCAAACCAAGGTACCAAGGCCATTCTAACACACTCAAAATCTCCTTTGGAGAGATATTCAAGTCAGAACAAGGTGCTGCAGAAGCCATAACATGAACTGGTGTGAGCATACCATAAAAAGAGAAACTCATGAAATGAGAATTTCAACTTCTCATTGGATGGATCCAGAAACTTCTAGAGTGTTCTAACACACTCTATATATGCATTGGAAGTGATCCAAGGCCAGGGTTGGTGTAGATTGAGAGAGATTTGAGAGATTGCATTTCACATTTTCCTCTTGCAAGGCCAATTCTGTTACAAGCTTCTACCTCATTTCAATCCATTCTATTGATTGCAACAGCTTCCTTGAGCATCAGTGATTAATTGCAGATCAAATTCCAAGCAAATTGGTGGAGGAATCGTGTTCTTGTACTTGGAATTCTCTGCCTGCAACTCATTATCGGGTTCCAAGATTCAAGGGGTTTCATTTGATTCTTTTGCATACAGAAGCTAGATTATACCACATTGAAGGAATCTGGAGCTTCTTGGAGCTTGATTTGAAGGTTTTCCACTTCTGTTCCTCTCAAATTACCAGGTATGTAAACTTCGATCCATGGCTTGATGTAGACTGAATTGATAGAGTTTGTTAGGTTATATTAGATGTAGATGATCATAGGGTGCTTTCTGGTGATTTAGAGAGGATTTGGTGAGGATGAAGGTGATGACACATTTTCTGTTCATGAGCATATCTCTCGATTCTTGATGCTAGAACCTTAGTGTAATAGTGCTATTTGCTCAGTGTGAGGTGGTGATGATGATAGACCCATTGATTTTGAGTTTGGTGAGAATCAGTTCTTGACCGATTTCTGAAACTTGGATCGTGATTTAAGTTGGAAGATGTTTCAGTGAGTTTGATTGACATGGTTGTGATCAGGGTGAAAAACTGAGTGGTTTAGGGTTTTACATTTTGAATTTTGGTGATGAATGGATAGGATACGAATGGGGAGAAGAGGAGGTTGAGAGCTCTGAATCCATGGCTTCTCTCCCTCCAAAATTTGAAAAGGTTGAAGATGACTTTGGAGTCCTTGGATGAGAACAAGACCATTGACTGAAACAACAATCCAAAGGCCACGATTCACTCTCATATGTGAAGAGAGTCTGAAAGCATGAAACGTTGCGTTTCATTAAAATGCAATGGTTGGGCTTAAGTGATTCAGTGATACTCACACCCCCATTTGGAGGCCCACCCAAGAATGAACATGAATATCTTGCTATTTGGCACGCGGGTTTTCCCATTTTTCTTGATTTTCCATACTATTTTCTCAGTGGTATTGGGCCCAGTGCGCGCCTTGCTCTTCACACCCATTTCTGGGCCCAACCTAGATTATAACTTGTTAAAATTACTATCTGACACGCTCATTTCTCATTTTTCTTTGATTTTCTTTAATTTTTCATGTTTCATATAGTTTAGAAATAATTCCATAATAAATTGAAGACTTAACATTTTTTAGTGGGGATTTTTCCCCCTGACTCCTTAATTGGTCTAGAAAATTATAAAAGAATAAAAATATTAATTCATGCATTTTTCATTTAATTGCATTTTTTGAGTTTTAATTGTTTTTATTTTGAAATTTGGTTTGTATGTCATCTTGCTGATTTTAGTATGAGAGATTGGTGAGGTATTTTTAGGTGATTCTTTTTGGAGTATTTAGATTAGAGAAGCATGATCCCTCTGGAATTTTGTCACATTTTTGTGATGAAATTTAGGTTAGCTTTGAGTATTGAACATTAGGGTGATAGAATTAGGGTTAAAATTTGACATAGGTGCATTATAACACATAGTTTTGGGGTTTTTAGTTTGAATTAGGTTATGGGGCTTATATGGGGTATAGAGTAGATGATTAGGATCCCTTAGAAATTAACCTAGAATTTTATAGTGAGTATTACTATTTTATTATATTTTGCAAATGGTATGTTTATGTGGTGTGGCCATCTTGGGCTTTTGTGTTGTTTGTTGGGTTTTTGGGTTTTCAATTGGGGTATGGAGCTTGAGTTTGGTTTATGGAGAATGAGGAAGCATACAAGGAGAGTGAAGACAAGTGGCAAGGCTTGAAGCTCGAAGATGTTTCTATTTGAAGGTGCTTGTCAGGAGCTTAGGAAAGCTAGGGTTTTAGGAAGAGTTTAGAATAGTTTTGATTTCTTTCATAAATATAGAGTGTTTCTTGTGCCTCTATTCTATCCAGTGACACAAGGTCCTCCCAAAGAAGTTCCATCTCTCCATAGGAGGGATGTAGAGCATGCTTTGGTTGAGTAGAACCTTGAGGATGCCTTGCTATTATTATGTTAAGAATCTTAAGGGCTTCCATTGGTGGTCTTTAAGCTTTCTTACATACCAACTTGATCTTGTTAATTGATTCTCCCTTGAAGTGAGCTTGTGGAAGACGGATGATAAGGAGCTATCAAGATGAATATGAAGCTGTTGCTGTCAACCTTTTGCTGCTTAATCAACTGTTGCTGTCAGAGATACTCAACTGTTGAACTAGGGTTTTGCTGCTGTTTAAAGTTGTTGCTGTCTGAAGCTGTTTACTGTGGGGTTCGTTGCTTGTTGAAGATTTAGGGTTTCATTGAAGATTGAAGAATCTTGCTTGAAGTGGTTACTGTCAAGTTTGCTGTTTTCAGGGCAGGAGTTGCTGTTTTCAGAACAAGTGTTTACTGTCGGAGCTTAGGGTTTTATTTTATTTTCTGTATTGTGTGATAACTCCCCCAGGTTTAAAGTGAAATGTGCTTCACTTTTGACTGTTGTTTTCTCAGGTTCGAGGTTGAGTGTGACTCCCTTCCCTAGCTTGTTTTCTCAGGTTCGAGGTTGAGTGTGACTCCCTTGCCTAGCTTGTTTTCTCAGGTTCGAGGTTGAGTGTGACTCCCTTGCCTAGCTTGTATTGCTGCATTCATTAATGTTTACTGTCTTTACTGTATAGATGTTGTTTCTGTTTCCGTTTATCCCTTAGGATCTCTGTTTCTCTCTGTGCAAGAGAGAAATACGACAGACATTAGGTGTTCATCCATGTATGATAACATTAGGGTAGATTTTGATCCCCCTTTTTAACCCTAGGTTTGTAGAACGTCGTTTCTCTTCTTACCTCAAAAAAAAAAACAATCAAAAACACCAATAAGATTTCAAACATCAATAAAAGACAGTTCTTCCGTAAAAGACTGTGAACCAATCAAAACGTCATTTTCGTCCGCGTGGACTTAATCAGGAGAAAACCTTTTTCAGAAGGATAAAAGACGGATAAACAGACAAGTGCGTCGTACGTAGCCCGAACTACGTTTGCTCTGATCTTTCATGCCGTGTGAAAGTACGTAGGCATAGGATGCGACGTCCTAGCGAGCAACCTTCCCCCACCTTAACCCGTAGTTAGGCGAACTACGTCGACTCTGATTTCTCGTTCCAGACGGGAATACGTAGGCATAAAGTGCGATACTTTGCCGAGTCACTTTTTTCTTTCTTTTTAACCCTTAACCTTTAGTATAGATAGAATGCAATCCTTTCGACAGAAAACAAGCGTGGATCCCATCGAGTACGATGGACGTGAGGGGTGCTAATACCTTCCCCTTGCGTAACCGACTCCCGAATCCAGGTTTTAGTTGCGATGACCATACCTTTCCCGTTTTGCATTAGATTTACTTCGAGCATTTCGTTTCCCTCCTTTGGGATAAATAACGCGCGGTGGCGACTCTTCTGTAATTGCTGGCGCCGATTTTCGCAGTAGCGACAGCTGGGGACTCCAACGGTTCCCTATGCGAGTCAATCCTAGCGCTTGTTTTCCCGTCGTGGGTTTTGTATGTATTTACCTTTCTGTATTTACTTTCAGCATTATATTATGGTTATTATTGTTGTTCTGATGGGTGAAGGGTATAGATTGAGAGATAAGCTGGACATGGGCTTGAGTGCACACAGATTTATTAGTAGGGAGTAGTGGTTAGCCTGCTTGCTTAGCTTGCACCAGCTAGCCGCAAAACCTGCGCTCGGACGAGATTCTCTTTGATGCTTCTTGCCTGGCCCTTGGGGCTCGACAAGTTGTCTGACCCGAGGATTGTCGACTCTGGGAACCTATTAATTGGGATTCAGCTAAGTGAGGCCTCTTCGAGGGTTGATGATGCCACACCTTCTGGGTATCGTATCATCACCCTTAAAAGTCTGTGACGCTGATACCGCGTTGGATGCCGTACCTCGACTGCGAGTTAGGTTCATACCCGTGATGGGGTAGGTAAGGTCTGTTTGCAGGAAACCTTTGGCCTCAGATTACCCAGTTTGTCTCTGTCAGTGAGACTGGTTATAAGGTTATTTTGGTTGGATGGATTGGTTTGAATCAAGGATTTGATGGATTGGTCTGAAATGGAGCAAGATAATGCATCAAGTGGTGCACTTGATCCTTTGTTTGCATTTGCATATGCATTCGCATTTTCATGTTTGCATCTCATTAACGTGTGCTTATGTTGCAGGTGTGTTCATTTCCCCTCTGATTCTAGTATACTATTAGCCAGACATGGAGTCCATGAAGAGGACTGTTGCCTACAGATTGCACTCACCAGACATTAGTTCTTTGTTGGGGTTGGTTGCTTTAGCTAATGAGAAAGTAAGGGCTGAGTTCAGAGAATCCTATGGGAGGCTGCTTAGTTTGTTATACAGGTCTTCTGCTTTTGAGACGACTGGATTATATACTTTGATGCAGTTCTACGAGCCACAACTTCGATGCTTTTTGTTCCCAGATTATCTGCTGGCGCCTACATTAGAAGAATATTCTGTTATGCTTGGGGTTCCCGTGTTGGATCAAACACCATTTATACATGTTGATGCTGAGCCTTCCTTGGCTGCACTTGCTGAGATCGTCAGTCTGGATGTTTCCGAGTTCCCTGGGTGGCTGATTAGGCTGAATGGTGCTTTTGGATTTCATTTGTCTACTTTGGTTGAGAAGGCCACCCAGTGTGCTAAGGATGGAGCTTGGGGTGTTTTTAGTGCTATCTTGGCTGTCTGAATTTATGGGATTGTCATGTTTCCTAATATACCAGACTTCGTCAACTCGGACGCATTCCTGATTCTGGCTTCGAAGAACCCAGTACCTACCCTCTTGGGTGATGTCTACCATACCATTCATTATAAGAATGAGAAACGCAGAGGGAAGAACGTGGCTTGCTGTTTGCCTCTTTTGTACAGGTGGTTTCAGGGGCACTTGCCGAAGAAGGGACCATTTGTTGATACCATTGGTACTATGGACTGGCCTTCCAGATTGATGAGATTATCTGCTGAGTGTATCGTATGGTTTGACCGAAGTATGCTGGGTACTGATATTTTGTACAGTTATAATGGCTTTCCAAATGTCCCGTCGATTGGACGGAAAGGTTGCATCAACTACAACCCTTCTTTGCTGATAAGACAGTTTGGTTATGCCCTAAGAGGGGCTCCTATTGAGGCTGAGATACAGGAATCTCTATATCTCACGGGTTTATTAGACGACACTGTACTGATTAGATTGAGGCACGCCTGGGCCAACATTCAGAGAAGAGGTAAAGCCATGCTGGGCAAAAGCAATAGCCAAGCTTATGGTCCTTACTTGACTTGGGTTCGTGATAGAGCCAGAACTTCTTTGATGCCTTATCCTATTGTGGAATCAGTCTGTCTTCCTGAAGTTGAAGCACCTCCTGTGGTAGAATCTGAGAGTTACTGCAAATTGTTGGCTGAGAACGAGAATCTGAAGAAAGCCAATGACGAGTTAGAAAAGGAGATATTCCAGCTGCGTCATGATAAGAGTGAAGCCACCTTCACTGTGAAGGAGCAGGCAGAGGTAATTGTTAGGTTAAGTGCAGACTTGGCAGAAGAAACCACCAAGAAAGAGAAAATAGGAGAAGCATTGAATAGGGTTAGCAAGGTGCTCTCCACCAAGAAGCAATTGCTGGATAAAGCTTATTCCCAACTCGACAAGTGGGAAGTTTTGTGGAACGCCACACTCGCCAACAGAAAGGAACAAGAAGATAAGTTGAAACTCCAGATTACTGCACTTGAAGCACATCTCAGCGCCAAGGACACAAAGGTTGCTGAAGAAGCATTTCTTAGGTATGAAGCTGAAGATAGAATGAATAGCATGACCAAAGATCTGGAAAGTCGTGAAGTAAAAGTTGGCTCCAAGAGGTGTAGGCTAGATGAGTGCTTTGGTGACGGAACTTGTGAAGACGAAGCACGAAAGTTGAGGGCCACTAACAAACGACAGCTATCATTGATACAACAACTGGTATCCAAACCAGAACTTACTGAGGCCTCAAAGAAAGGGGAGAGCTCCCAGGCGCGCCAGCCACCCTGACTATCTTTTTGCATCGCCCTTATATTTTGCTGTATCGATTATATTTGTGACCACAGCCAGGATTGTTGGCCTGGGTCTGTTTTAGTGTATTCCGTCATACTCTCGTACTCAGCTTTGTGGCATTTATGAATGTAGTATTTTGACTCCTTGCTTGTGTGCTTATGGCTCCATTGTCGTTATGGCTTTCTCTCCGAGACTAGAATCGGGGGGGGGGGGGGGGGGGAATTAAATTTAACCTGTAGCATATGCACACGTTCACACATGCACATGCATATTGCATTACCAGTAACTGTTAAATATGTATCTTATTTCTTGCATCTCGCACAGGTCTTTCAGGATTGACGGTCAATGCCCACATCGATATTCTACTCGAACCAACTGTAAGAGAATCATGGACAGCATGCAAGTCGAGATGCAAGAAATGCGTGACAGGATGGCCCTGCTCATGCAAACCATGGAGGTCGTCGCCAAGGGGTAAGAACAACTGCAGACTCTGGTACAACCGCTGGTTGCACGTGCTGAGGGCAACGGTACACCACACGGTGAAAATATTGCTAATTCTCCCCGAGTTGAGAATCATCAAGGTGCTGATGCTATTCCGGTAGCCGGGCTGAATGCTAGAGAAAATGGTCCTGTAACTGGAAACGGGAACACTGGTAATATGAATGCTAATGGGGATACTGCTGGAGTATTTGTGGGTACTGGCAATCGAGGGTTCAATGTGGGTGGTGAGAACGTCGGTGTGAATGTTGGTAACAGAAATCTGGGCTTCAATGGTGTGAACTTGGGGTATGGCAACATTGCTGGTACCAAAGCTGGGTTTGGCGACCAAGGTTATGGAAATCAGGGATATGGAACTGGTGTGTATAACACTCAAGAGATGGGCAATTTGAGGTACGATCCTAGGTATTTTCGAACTGGCTCGGGCCGTAACGCTGAATATGCTGGATACGACGATGAAATACCTCGCTGGGAAGATCGTCAGGAGGATGTATTCTCCGGTCAGAATGAAGGTTATGGGAGGCCCGTTGGAGACAATCGCCGAATCAGAATGCTAGAGGAGAAGGTGAACGGATTAGCCAGCCAGAATGCTGTTGGACTGGATATGTCAAATATGGGGCTAGTCCCGGGGCTGAGGATACCGTTGAAATTCAAAGCATCGTCGTTTGATAAATACAAGGGGGACACGTGCCCTAGGGTCCATGTGCGATCATTCTACAGACGGATGTCCGCATATTCTGAGGATGAAAGAATGCTGATGCACTTCTTCCAGGATAGCCTGTCTGGGCCATCACTGGAGTGGTACATGAGCTTGGAGCCTACGCAGATAAGGAGCTGGAAGGAATTGGCAGAGGCCTTTGTCCGACACTACCAGTACAATAGCGATCTCGCCCCGAATCGAGTTCAGCTACAAAATCTTTCCCAAAAGTCCAGTGAGAGCTTTAAGGAATACGCCCAGAGGTGGCGGGATCTGGCAGCTAGGGTACATCCTCCGATGACGGAACGCGAAATGATGGATATGTTCATAGGAACTTTTTCTGGAATGTATTATGACCGACTGCTCAATTTTTCGATGAGTGCCTTTTCTGAATTGATCTTAATGGGGGAGCGAATTGAAAACGGCGTGAAAATGGGTAAAATCCAGATGGGTGAGTCCTCTTCGGCAGGAAGCAATAAAAAGGCTTTTGGTGGCAAGAGACAGGGTGATACCAATGTTGTGCACATTGCTAGGCGAAGAAGTAGAAGTCAGAACTGGCATCAACGGCAGTAGGTTGCAAGTGTAACCATCCCAGGGCCTCCACTACAACAGCGACCTCCGCCGCAACCACAAGCTCAGGTTCCACAACAGCAAAACCCTAATCAGCGCAGATTTCAGAACCCGAGACCGAGAAGAGTATTCAAGGTACCACCGGTATCCTATGCAGAACTTCTCCAAACATTGTTGAAGTTACAGTTAGTCGAGAAAAGAACTTTGGCGCCACCGGTCGGCACGCCGCCAGTAGGGTATGATATCAACGAACATTGCGACTTTCATTCGGGTGCGCCTGGGCATAACATTGAGAATTGCTTAGCTTTCAAGCATAAGGTACAAGAGTTGATTGATAGTATGGCTATTAACTTCGGGCGGGAAGGGCCCAATATCACGCAGCAGCCGATGCCCAAGCATGGGGCAGCAGGTGCGAATGCCATCCTGACGGATGCTGAGTTGGACCTGGTTTCGGATGTCAACAATTTGAAAACTCCATTGAGTTATGTGAAGAGGTGTTTGTTGAAAGGAGGTGTTTATCCAGGATGCGGTGAAGAGTGTGCCGACTGTCTGATTCATCCTGAAGGTTGTGAGAATTTGAAGAGGGGAGTTCAAAGTTTGATTGATGAAGGGATTTTGCAGTTTGATCGGTCTGTGGGACAGGAGAAACCCGTTGAGGCGGAAATCGAAAAAGAACATAGTGAGGTTGCTACTGTCACTATCCCATTTAAATCCGTGACGATTTCGGCGCCTGTAAAATGGCCGACCATTACCATTACAAAAGCTAAACCGATCCCTTTTGAGAGTACAAAAGCGGTGCCGTGGAGCTACGGGGATGAAGTGTATTGCAATGGTGAGAAGATTGACTTGAATGAATCACCGTCGGGATCCGTGGACAACGTAGTAGGATCAGGGGGGATAACCCGAAGCGGGAGAATATTCACTTCGCCAGAGGTAGAGGCGGAAAGATTGGACAAGGGTAAAGGCAAAGTTGTTGAAGGTGGACCTTCCGGAGAGAAAGAGAAAGAACCGGCGAGTAAAGATATAGAAGAGTTTATGCGATTAATACGGAGAAGTGACTACAAGATTGTAGATCACTTACAGCAGACTCCGTCGAAAATCTCCATCTTATCTCTGTTGTTGTGTTCCGAAGCACACAGAAATGCTTTGATGAAAGTACTTGAGACGTCCTTTGTGCCGCAGGAAATTTTGGTCAATCAGCTGGAGGGGGTTATAGCGCATGTTAATGCCGGACATGGCTTAGGATTCACAGATTTTGATCTAACACCTAGGGGTCGGGATCACAACAATGCCTTGCATATCTCCATTGAATGCCGGGGCACCGTTATGTCGCACGTGTTGGTAGACACTGGATCGTCATTGAATGTGTTGCCGAAGAAGGCATTACTGAAGTTAGATACTCGGGGAATACTCTGTACGCCCAGTGACCTTGTGGTGAAAGCGTTTGATGGTACACGAAGGTCAGTATTCGGAGCGGTGACGTTACCTATTCAGGTGGGGCCTGAAATATTTGACACGGTATTTTATATCATGGACATCCAACCTGCGTACAGCTGTTTGATCGGGAGACCATGGATTCATGCCGCTGGGGCAGTAACCTCCACACTCCATCAGAAATTGAAGTATATGGTTGATGGGAGTATTGTGACAGTGTGCGGTGAGGAGGATATCCTGGTTAGCCACTTATCATCTTTCAAATACGTAGAGGTAGATGGAGAGATTCATGAAATGCTCTGTCAGGCGTTCGAGGGGGTGAGGGTTAAAGAGAAAGCTCCAGTGAAGAGCGAGGGGCTTGAAGTGGCTGTATCCTCCTATAAAGAAGCTAAAGCGTTAGTTCAAGCGGGAGAAACCAAGAAGTGGGGGCAGATTCTGGACATGCCAGTGAAGCAAGATAAGTTCGGTTTGGGGTACCGCCCCTCGGCACCATCCTTCTCACCGTATGTGCCCAAGATTAAAGGACCTGTGGTGTTCACGTCCGGAGGGGTTAGCTTCGAAACGATTAATGCCATGTCTGATACGGAAGAAGGGGATAGCGACTGTGACATGGACGTGTGGATTCAACCCAGCATACCGGGGCAAAGTCTATGCAACTGGTCCATCCAGGACGTCATCCAAGTCACCAATAAACAGTAATACCTTGTTTTTCCAATCATTGTATGATCCTGTGTCCTGCCCGGGGCATAGTTGTTTTGTCTTAAGGGCCTAACTGTTTACTCGCATGTACATTTTAATCAATGAATAAAGGCGTTTTTTACATTCAAATGTTGAGATCCTTTTCTATCTGTTTTTATTTTTTATCAATAAAATGGCAACGTGGTTATGTACTTGTTTGCATATCATTTGAAGCATCTTAACCATTTCCTTCGCAGGACGCATATATTTTCAGATGACATCGATCAAAGACTTCCTATGACTCGTTTCGACTTCGAGCACCCGATCTTTCAAGCTGAGGAAGAGATTGTAGAGGATAGCAATTTATCAGAAGAGCTGACTCGGTTGTTGAAACAGGAAGAGAGGATCATTCTGCCTCACCAGGAAGAGATTGAGATCATCAATTTAGGGTCTGAGGAGTGTATCAGGAATATCCGTATAGGGGCTGCATTGCAAGATGATATCAAGCAGGGGTTGGTTGAGATGCTGCGAGAATACAGTGATATATTTGCCTGGTCCTATGAAGATATGCCGGGGCTAGATACTGACATGGTGGTTCACAAGTTGCCTTTGAGAGAGGAATGTCCGCCTGTCAAACAGAAGCTCAGAAGGACTCGTCCTGATATGGCTGTGAAGATAAAAGAAGAAGTGCAGAAGCAATGGGATGCTGGATTCCTGGCTGTCACCACTTATCCCACTTGGGTCGCCAATATTGTGCCTGTGCCAAAGAAGGATGGCAAGGTTCGAATGTGCGTCGATTACAGGGATTTGAACAAAGCGAGCCCGAAGGATGATTTCCCGCTCCCGCATATTGATGTGTTGGTTGATAACACGGCTCAGTTTTCAGTATTCTCCTTCACAGATGGCTTTTCAGGGTATAATCAGATAAAAATGGCTCCAGAAGACATGGAGAAAACGACCTTTATCACCCCGTGGGGGACTTTTTGTTATAAGGTGATGCCCTTTGGTTTGAAAAATGCTGGGGCAACGTATCAACGTGCAATGATGACTCTCTTTCATGATATGATGCATAAGGAGATTGAAGTGTATCTCGACGATATGATTGCTAAGTCTCAAACAGAGGAAGAACATCTGGTTAATCTGCTGAAGTTGTTCAAGAGGCTTAGGAAGTTCAGGCTGAGGCTGAACCCTAATAAATGCACTTTCGGGGTAAGATCCGGCAAGCTACTGGGGTTTGTTGTGAGCGATAAAGGAATCGAGGTCGATCCTGCAAAGATAAAAGCGATACAAGATATGCCAGCACCGAGAACGGAGAAAGAAGTTCGTGGCTTCTTAGGGAGGTTGAACTACATTGCTAGATTTATATCTCTCCTAACGACCACGTGTGAACCGTTGTTCAAACTGTTAAAGAAATATCAAGCGGTGGTCTGGAACGATAATTGCCAAAGGGAATTTGAAAGAATAAAAGAATACTTGCAGGAACCTCCAGTGTTGATACCCCCGGTAGCAGGTCGACCCCTGATTATGTATCTGACGGTTTTGGAGAACAACATGGGTTGTGTTCTCGGTCAGCACGACGAGACCGGACGTAAAGAGCATGCAATCTATTATTTGAGTAAAAAGTTCACGGATTGTGAATCTCGATACTCTATGCTGGAAAAAATGTGTTGCGCACTCGCCTGGGCTGCCAAACGTCTAAGACAGTACATGCTGAACCATACAACCATGTTGATATCGAAGATGGATCCGATCAAGTATGTGTTCAAGAAGCAGGCGCTCTCCGGGAGGATCGCCAGATGGCAAATGGTACTGACAAAGTACGACATACAGTACGTTTCACAAAAGGCTATTAAAGGAAGTGTTCTGTCAGAATACCTTGCTGAGCAGCCTATTGATGATTATCAGCCTATGAAGTTTGAGTTTCCTGATGAGGATATAATGTATTTGAAGGCGAAAGATTGTTATGAGCCGTTGCCTGATGAGGGTCCTGAGCGGAGTTCCCAGTGGCAACTGATTTTTGATGGTGCCGTCAATTCATACGGAAGCGGGATAAGGGCAATCATCACCACTCCTCATGGGTCGCACATCCCATTTACGGCCAGATTAACTTTCCCGGTGACGAATAACGAAGCAGAGTACGAAGCTTGTATCATGGGGTTAGAAGAGGCTATTGATCTGAGGATCAAGAATCTGGATGTATACGGTGATTCCGCCTTGGTGGTAAATCAGATCAAAGGAGAGTGGGAAACCCGTCAACCTAACTTGGTGCCGTACATGAATTACGCAAGAAGATTGCTACCGTTCTTTGATAGGGTGGAGTTTCATCATGTACCTCGGGTAGAGAATCAGATGGCGGATGCCCTTGCAACATTATCTTCGATGTACAAAGTCAATTACTGGAATGAGGCTCCCAGGATTGTCATTTCTCGCCTTGATAGGCCAGCCTTTGTATTCGCAATCGATGAAGCGTCTGACGGCGAACCCTGGTATTTCGATATACAGAATTTCCTGAAGAATAAAGAGTATCCGGCTGGGGCATCCAGTCGCGACCAGAAGACTCTCAGGAGATTAGCAGGCAATTTTTATCTGAATCCCGACGGCGTCCTGTACAGAAGGAACCATGATTTAGTACTCCTACGGTGTGTAGATGAGAAGGAGGCCAACTTGCTCATGGAAGAAGTCCATGAAGGAACTTTCGGTACGCATGCCGGAGGGCATGCTATGACCCGAAAACTGTTGAGAGCAGGGTATTACTGGTTAACGATGGAAACAGACTGTTTCAAATTTGCAAAACGGTGTCACAAGTGCCAGATCTATGCAGATAAGATCCATGTGCCGCCGAGCCCCCTAAATGTAATGGCATCCCCATGGCCCTTCTCCATGTGGGGAATTGATATGATCGGCAAGATAGAGCCTACGGCATCTAACGGACATCGCTTCATCCTAGTGGCGATCGATTATTTCACCAAGTGGGTGGAGGCAGCATCCTACGCCAATGTGACCAAGCAGGTGGTGGCCAGATTCATTAAGAGAGATATAATCTGCAGATACGGTATTCCTGAGCGAATCATTACTGATAATGGTTCGAATCTGAACAACAAAATGATGAAAGATTTGTGTCGGGATTTCAAGATCGAGCACCACAACTCATCTCCGTACAGACCCAAGATGAATGGCGCTGTCGAGACGGCCAATAAGAATATAAAGAAAATTGTTCAGAAGATGGTTGTGACGTATAAAGATTGGCATGAGATGCTGCCTTTCGCTTTGTACGGTTATCACACCACGGTGCGTACATCAACCGGGGCAACTCCGTTCTCACTGGTATACGGCATGGAGGCTGTCTTGCCACTAGAAGTTGAGATACCATCTTTGAGGGTTTTGCTTGATGTTAAACTGGACGAGGCAGAATGGGTAAGGAACAGATTGAATCAACTGAGTTTAATGGATGAGAAGAGGTTAGCCTCTATAGCATATGGTCGGCTGTATCAGAGCCGGATGAAGAAAGCTTACGACAAGAAGATTCGACCTCGAAGCTTTCAGACGGGCGATCTTGTGCTGAAAAAGATTCTCCCGCCGCAATCAGATCACAGGGGCAAATGGACACCTAATTATGAAGGTCCATACGTGGTGCGAAAGGTCTTCTCCGGAGGAGCCTTACTGTTATCCACCATGGACGGTGAAGACTTTACGTCCCCCGTGAACTCGGACGCAGTCAGAAAATACTTTGCTTAAAGAGACCCGCTGGACAGTAAAAAGAGAGTCCAGGGAAAAATAGGGCATCCTGGCGAACCGAAAAAACAGAATAAAAGGTTCGGGCAAAAGTTAGGGATAAAATTGAAAAGAGTGTACACCCGCGAAGTCGAAAACCTACGCTGGGCGACTTCGGCAAAAATGGGTATCCCGGTGAATTGAAAACCCGCAAAGGGCGGTTCACGCAAAAGTTAGGGATTTGAAAAAGTAAACGACTGCGGTCCGAGTTTGATACTTTATTGCTTAGTGGTTTGGGAGTATCTGAAGGTCAACTTTCCAAAACAATCTCTTCTGAATACAGAGAATCGAGAAAGCGTCAGAGTCAGGCGAGTCATAGGAGGTTCAGCTCATGGTGTTCGTCTGTACCACGTTGCCGACATGTGTACAAATTTCCCATGTATTTTTGTACATACTTGCATTTGTTTATGCGTGACTTCCTCTTTTTAGGAGTTGCCTCTGGTGTACAAACTTTGCCTATTTTACAGGCTGTTATCAATAAAACATGTTATTCAGTACTTGATGTGTGATTTTAGTTTTAACTTTTACTGTTTTGTTTGCGAAAAACGCCGATGTTTTTGATAAACTTACATGTGCGTAAACATGCAGGCCTTGGCCAATGATTGTTAAAACTTTGAATTAACTGAATAATGGTCACGGGTGTCGACCAAGATGTTACCTGTTGCGTAGAATGTCTTGTGTTCGGTGATTGCTTTTTGCAGGTATCCAAAAGCACGAAATCCCCAGTTAGAGTCCCTTACCAGCTATGGTGGACTTACCCTTCCCGGAGGAGGAGAATTGTGTTCTAGCACAGGTGAAAATTTAGGGTTTTGCCCCCAGGAGGATTGAGATTGTGTCAGAGGCGAGGTCAGAATGTTCTCAGTATTTCAGAATTGACTTATTCGACATGGATAGAGTCGTCCCTAGCAAGGGTCGAGATGAGTATGTTTAAACTCCCCAAAGAGTCCTCGTGTAGTGCAATCGGAGCGCACCAATCGGTTCCCGACTGAGTGTCAGTAGGATGAGTGATCCCCACAGAGCATAATCAGGTGGTTTGAGAGGAGTTTCCCAGAGCAGGATTTCCTCTTTCTTTCCCCAACAGGTTGGTCCTTCCTCGACGGGATGATTATCCTCAACAGAATGTTCTTCAGATTGCTGTTGCGACAGTTTTGGAAATCGGGAAATGTATTACCTGTTATCAGAATAGGTGTTTGATGGCCGTTGTCAGAATTCTACCGCAAGGCTTTTGTCATGGAGTTGCTTGGTTAAGTATCTCTTTTCCCCGGCTGAGTCTCTCTCAGGTCGCTGTCACGTCAACGTGGAGGACTTTGTAGCTCAGATTACGGAGTTATCACCCGCGATTTCTCCAGTCGGATTCTCGTTTTCCCCAGCAGGATGGTTATTCCCGGCAGAGTCAGATCACCTTTCCCGCATTTATTTTGTGGAAAATATATCGGTAGTATTCCGAGTAAAATCAGCAGATTTACCTTTTCCCGGCAAGACGTTGCCTATCCCCTGCAGAGTCCATTACTCCGGACGTTTTGAGCCATTCCCCGACAGGACTGCTTATCCATCCCAGGCAGGGTTGATTTCATCTTTCCAGCATTTGTTTGCTGGAACACTTTAGTGATACCCAGTTATCCCCAGCGGAGTTGGATTCACCCTTCCAACATTTATTTTGTTGGAAACGTATCGGTAGTATTTCGAGTATCCCCAGCGGATCCAGTTTTTTCTTCAGCATTTATTTTGCTGGAGCAACCCCTTTGCATTTTGCATGCATCATCATACTTGCATCTGACCTAAATACGTAGCATTTCCATGCAGTGTTGAAGCATTACATCATTATCAAACATGTGCATTTTTGAAACATAAGTCAGGTTGGTTACCTCTTTGGGTTTCAGATGTGTTTCCCCTGCCGATAAGTAAGATCGTGGTTCAGGAAGATGTTAAGACATGTGGATTGTGGTCGAGATACGCAGTGATCGTGTCCATCTTGTTATGTGAAATTGTTGTTGAGATACGCAGAGATCGTGTTCGTCCTAGTGCGTGGTTTTGTTTGTGACACCAAAGCGCGCAGTGATCGTGTTCCCCCTGTCATGAGTATTTGTTCATCATCCCCAGTGAAGTCGCCAAAGGCACGCCGTGATCGTGTTCCTCCTGTCATGAGGGTTTTTGGTCGAAATGCGCAGTGATCGTGTTCGTCGTTTGTGAATTTGTGGTGTAAGGCATGCAGTGACCGTGTTCATTCTATCATATGTTCCCCTAGCAGAGTTGCTTGGTTAAGTTTCTCTCTTCCCCAGCTGAGTCTTTCTCAGGTTGCTGTTGTAACGGCATTGGAAGGTTTCGTGAGGCGGATTTTTTGGGGTGGTCATCTCAATTTCCCCAGTAAAGTTTTTCCGCAGCAAAGTCGCATGGACAAATTATTTCCCCAACAGAGTTTTTCCCGCCGAGTTGCTTGGTTAAGTTCCTCGATTTCCCCAGTAAAGTGTTCTTCGGGCTGATGTCACGTCGGTATGTGAAAATCTTGGAGTTAAGTACTTATGGTTAGAATAGGTGTTTGACAGTCGTCGTCAGATTATCCCCTCAGAGTTGCTTGGTTAAGTTTCTCTGTTACCCGTAGAGTTGCCTGTTCAAGTCTTCGGATGACAACGCCTCGCTGTTTAGCGTCTGCTCGTTTCATCAGGAAGCGGAAGGTTGATAAGAGAAGTCAGCAATGTCTCGCTGATTAGCGTCTGCTCGTTTCATCAGGAAGCGGAAGGTTGATAAGAGAAGTCAGTAATGCCTCGCTGTTTAGCGTTTGCTCGTTTCATAAGGAAGCGGAAGGTTGATAAGAGAATTCAGTAACGCCTCGCTGTTTAGCGTCTGCTCGTTTCGTCAGGAAGCGGAAGGTTGATAAGAGAAGTCAGCAATGTCTCGCTGTTTAGCATCTGCTCGTTTCATCAGGAAGCGGAAGGTTGATAAGAGAAGTCAGCAATGTCTCGCTGTTTAGCGTATGCTCGTTTCATCAGGGAGCGGAAGGTTGATAAGAGAAGTCAGCAATGCCTCGCTGTTTAGCATCTGCTCGTTTCATCAGGAAGCGGGAGGTTGATAAGAGAAGTCAGCAATGTCTCGCTGTTTAGCGTCTACTCGTTTCATCAGGAAGCGAAAGGTTGATAAGTGAAGTCAACAATGTCTCGCTGTTTAGCGTATGCTCATTTCTTCGGAATGGAAAAGTCTATGGACAATATCAGTTTACTTTACAACAGATTGGTGGATGAGTGGTCAGTTGTCGCTGTGACAACGGGATCCAGTTCTTTTGAGGGTTTTTCCCCAAACAGTTGTGTGCGCAATTTATTTATTTTGCGGTTGGCAAATTTCCGGGTTCTTTGGTATTCAACCGTCTTCCACCTCGAATGTCTGAAGGCCGTTCGCTTTTCATCCAATCGGGTCCAAGCCGTTTGAATAGGGGCAGCTGTTGTACCCCAAAATTTACCCAACCTATTTCACCTGGTTTAGGTTTCAATTGCATTGTCATTTGCATAGTCATGTCATGTACATAGTTTATTCATCTGCATAACATAGCATAAGAAAGCATCCAACAAGGGATCAAGTGCCATTTATGTCAAAAGAAGTCTAGTAAGGGGTTCTATCCAAGCTTGGGGGACCATCTGAGTCATCAGAGAATGGGTTGAAGTTTTGAGAAGTTTGAGTGTCAACAAGTGGGTTTCTCTCCTAATGTGAGGTGTGTTTGAAGGGCATCAATGAGGTGAGAGACATGAATTGAGGGTATGGAATGTGTACAAAGCTCATGGAGGCTTAGAGGGTCACATTGAAGTTGAGACAAGGTATTGATTCAAGTACAAGAGCCACAGTTGAAGTGTAGTCAACTAGGGTCAACCCTAGGTCAAGGGGATGATTCAAGAGGATCAAGGCCTACTTGGAGGATGTGGGATTCATTATTTGAGATGTGTATACATGTGTGGTTAGGTGCCAAGGATAGATCAAGAAAAATCAAGAAGAAGAGAAGTTACCAAATTAGGGTTTCAGTGTAAAATCCCCTGATTTAAGCCCAACTTCCAAGCCAGATAAGTCAAAATATAAGTTTCAAATGGATCTTTGACCAACATGAGACTTGTATAGGATCTCAAGAGCTTTAATTTGAGTGGTAGAAGTCTTCAAGAAGATGTTTAGAACTCAAGTTATGGTCTTTGCAAATTACAGGTCATCTGAGGACATTGAAATTTATCTGTGAAAGTTACTTGTGTTACAAGCAACTTTTTCCCTCCAAGAAGGTTTCAAATGGATTTTTGGCAAACATGAAAGATGTTCCTTATCTTCTTAGCTTTAATTTGAGTGGTAGAAGTCTTCAGGAAGATTTGTGGAACTCAAGTTATGGCTTGTGCAAGTGAGGGGTATTTTGGGAAATCAAGATTATAGGTCATTTCAAGCATATGCCTATAACTCATACTTGCAAGCTTCAAATGGAAAAATGTTCAACATCAAACTTGCTCAAAATGATGTTTTAAGTCTAAACAAGGGGTCTTGAGAGTTTGGAAATGCTTGTAGCTCAAACTTGCAAAATTGGTCAAATTAAGGAAGAATTAAAGTACATTAAAAGTACAATTTTGTGATTTTCTTGTTCCAAGGCCAAAATAAAGCACATGATATACCATTTTGATCAGAAATGATGATTTAAAGACAATGGCAATATTACTTTTTCTATTTGGGGTCAAATTCAAAGAGTTGCTTTTGGTTGCTTATGATATAAGTTACATATAGTGAATCACATAAGGGATTAAACCAAGGTACCAAGGCCATTCTAACACACTCAAAATCTCCTTTGGAGAGATATTCAAGCCAGAACAAGGTGCTGCACAAGCCATAACATGAATTGGTGTGAGCATACCATAAAAAGAGAAACTCATGACATGAGAATTTCAACTTCTCATTGGATGGATCCAGAAACTTCTAGAGTGTTCTAACACACTCTATATATGCATTGGAAGTGATCCAAGGCCAGGGTTGGTGCAGATTGAGAGAGATTTGAGAGATTTCATTTCAAATTTTCCTCTTGCAAGTCCAATTCTGTTACAAGCTTCTACCTCATTTCAATCCATTCTATTGATTGCAACAGCTTCCTTGAGCATCAGTGATTGATTGCAGATCAAATTCCAAGCAAATTGGTGGAGGAATCGTGTTCTTGCACTTGGAATTCTCAGCCTGCAACTCATTATCGGGTTCCAGGATTCAAGGGGTTTCATTTGATTCTTTTGCATACAGAAGCTAGATTATACCACATTGAAGGAATCTGGAGCTTCTTGGAGCTTGATTTGAAGGTTTTCCACTTCTGTTCCTCTCAAATTACCAGGTATGTAAACTTCGACCCATGACTTGATGTAGACTGAATTGATAGAGTTTGTTAGGTTAGATTAGATGTAGATGATCATAGGGTGCTTTCTGGTGATTTAGAGAGGATTTGGTGAGGATGAAGGTGATGACACATTTTCTGTTCATGAGCATATCTCTCGATTCTTGATGCTAGAACCTTAGTGTAATAGTGGAATTTTCTCAGTGTGAGGTGGTGATGATGATAGACCCATTGATTTTGAGTTTGGTGAGAATCAGTTCTTGACCGATTTCTGAAACTTGGATCGTGATTTAAGTTGGAAGATGTTTCAGTGAGTTTGATTGACATGGTTGTGATCAGGGTGAAAAACTGAGTGGTTTAGGGTTTTACATTTTGAATTTTGGTGATGAATGGATGGGATACGAATGGGGAGAAGAGGAGGTTGAGAGCTCTGAATCCATGGCTTCTCTCCCTCCAAAATTTGAAAAGGTTGAAGATGACTTTGGAGTCCTTGGATGAGAACAAGACCATTGACTGAAACAACAATCCAAAGGCCATGATTCACTCTCATATGTGAAGAGAGTCTGAAAGCATGAAACGTTGCGTTTCATTAAAACGCAATGGTTGGGCTTAAGTGATTCAGTGATACTCACACCCCCATTTGGAGGCCCACCCAAGAATGAACATGAATATCTTGCTATTTGGCACGCGGGTTTTCCCATTTTTCTTGATTTTCCATACTATTTTCTGAGTGGTATTGGGCCCAGTGTGCGCCTTGCTCTTCACACCCCTTTCTGGGCCCAACCTAGATTATAACTTGTTAAAATTACTATCTGACACGCTCATTTCTCATTTTTCTTTGATTTTCTTTAATTTTTCATGTTTCATATAGTTTAGAAATAATTCCATAATAAATTGAAGACTTAACATTTTTTAGTGGGGATTTTTTCCCTTGACTCCTTAATTGGTCTAGAAAATTATAAAAGAATAAAAATATTAATTCATGCATTTTTCATTTAATTGCATTTTTTGAGTTTTAATTGTTTTTATTTTGAAATTTGGTTTGTATGTCATCTTGCTGATTTTAGTATGAGAGATTGCTGAGGTATTTTTAGGTGATTCTTTTTGGAGTGTTTAGATTAGAGAAGCATGATCCCTCTGGAATTTTTTCACATTTTTGTGATGAAATTTAGGTTAGCTTTGAGTATTGAACATTAGGGTGATAGAATTAGGGTTAAAATTTGACATAGGTGCATTATAACACATAGTTTTGGGGTTTTTAGTTTGAATTAGGTTATGGGGCTTATATGGGGTATAGGGTAGATGATTAGGTTCCCTTAGAAATTAACCTAGAATTTTATAGTGAGTATTACTATTTTATTATATTTTTGCAAATGGTATGTTTGTGTGGTGTGGCCATATTGGGCTTTTGTGTTGTTTGTTGGGTTTTTGGGTTTTCAATTGGGGTATGGAGCTTGAGTTTGGCTTATGGAGCATGAGGAAGCATACAAGGAGAGTGAAGACAAGTGGCAAGGCTTGAAGCTCGAAGATGTTTCTATTTGAAGATGCTTGTCAGGAGCTTAGGAAAGCTAGGGTTTTAGGAAGAGTTTAGAATAGTTTTGATTTCTTTCATAAATATAGAGTGCTTCTTGTGCCTCTATTCTATCTAGTGACACAAGGTCCTCCCAAAGAAGTTCCATCTCTCCATAGGAGGGATGTAGAGCATGCTTTGGTTGAGTAGAACCTTGAGGATGCCTTGCTATTATTATGTAAAGAATTTAAGGGCTTCCATTGGTGGTCTTTAAGCTTTCTTACATACCAACTTGATCTTGTTAATTGATTCTCCCTTGAAGTGAGCTTGTGGAAGATGGATGATAAGGAGCTATCAAGATGAAGATGAAGCTGTTGCTGTCAACCTTTTGCTGCTTAATCAACTGTTGCTGTCAGAGATACTCAACTGTTGAACTAGGGTTTTGCTGCTGTTTGAAGCTGTTGCTGTCTGAAGCTGTTTACTGTGGGGTTTATTGCTTGTTGAAGATTTAGGGTTTCATTGAAGATTGAAGAAGCTTGCTTGAAGTGGTTACTGTCAAGTTTGCTGTTTTCAGGGCAGGAGTTGTTGTTTTCAGAACAAGTGTTTGCTGTCGGAGCTTAGGGTTTTATTTTATTTTCTGTATTGCGTGATAACTCCCCCAGGTTTAAAGTGAAATGTGCTTCACTTTTGACTGTTGTTTTCTCAGGTTCGAGGTTGAGTGTGACTCCCTTGCCTAGCTTGTATTGCTGCATTCATTAATGTTTACTGTCTTTACTGTATAGATGCTGTTTCTGTTTCCGTTTATCCCTTAGGATCTCTGTTTCTCTCTGTGCAAGAGAGAAATACGACATACATTAGGTGTTCATCCATGTATGATAACATTAGGGTAGATTTTGATCCCCCTTTTTAACCCTAGGTTTGTAGAACGTCGTTTCTCTTCTTACCTAAAAAAAAAACAATCAAAAACACCAATAAGATTTCAAACATCAATAAAAGACAGTTCTTCCGTAAAAGACTGTGAACCAATCAAAACGTCATTTTCGTCCGCGTGGACTTAATCAGGAGAAAACCTTTTTCAGAAGGATAAAAGACGGATAAACAGACAAGTGCGTTGTACGTAGCCCGAACTACGTTTGCTCTGATCTTTCATGTCGTGTGAAAGTACGTAGGCATAGGATGCGACGTCTGTTGCACCCTAAAATTTGCCCAACCTTATTCACTTGGTTTATGCTTTAATATCATTAGCATTTGCATATAGAGTCATTTACATAGACTAATCATCTGCATAGCATAAGCATAGCAAGTCATACAACAGGGGGACCAATAATTATTCTCATCTCTAGAAGCCTATCAAGAGGTTATTATCCCAATTCAATCTCATTCAAGTCATCAGGAAAGAATTTGAAAGCAAAGAGTTCAGCAGATCAAGCCTTGAGTCCATCTCCTAGCTGAGGGTATCTGAGGATCAACAAGTAAGTTGTGAGCTGTGAGTTGAAGGCATGGAGAGTATCTAGACATTATGAGAGACTTAGAAAGTCATTTAAAGAAGGAGACAAGTCATTGATGAGAGCACAAGAGCTATAGCTGAAGGCAGTCAACTAGGGTTTCATCTGGGTCAACCCTAGGTCAACCCTAGGTCAATTGACTGATTTAAGGGGCATTCAAGTCTAGTGGAGATATGTGGGGTTCATCATTGGACATATAAAGAAGGATATGGAGATATGCCAAGAAGAATTCAAGAGAAATCAAGGAGAAGAGGAGTTTCTAAATTAGGGTTTCTGTGTAAAATCCCCTAGTTTAGGTCAAATTTCCAAGCAAGATAAGTCAAAATGCTAGCTTCAAATGGCTTCTTGGCCAACATGAAACTTGTAGAGGATCTCAAGACCTTTAATTTGAGTGGTGGAAGACATCAAGGAGATTTATAGAACTCACGTTATGGTCCTTGCAAGTTACAGGTCATCTGAGGTATCTGAAATTTTGTCTGTGAAAGTGACTTGACTTCCAAGCAATTTTTACCCCTCAAGGAGATTTCAAATGAATTCTTGGTCAACACAAGAATTGTTCCTCATTGTCTTAGCTTTCTATAATGGTATAGCATGCCCTCATATGATGTGGAGAACTCAACTTATGGTCTTGGCAAGCAAAGGGTATTTTGGGCATTTGTGAATTACAGGTCATTTTAACTCATGTCCAAAACTCATACAAGGAGGCCTCAAATGGAAAAACTTACAACATCAAACTTGCTCCAAATGTGATTTTAAGTCTAGAAAGAAGGTCACAAATTGTTGTAAAAGCTCATAACATGAAGTTGCATGATTGGTTAAATTTGAACTAAAATGGCTTATAACTTGAATAAAGTCAAAGTGAAAAATGGTTTGGGAGATTTATAAGTCCAAATGGAGACTTAAAATATATGATTTTGAATGGAAAAGACATTCTAGAGACAATGGTTCAAACACTTTTTTGAGTTTAGAAGGAAAAAGAAAAGATATTCATGGTTACTTGCATTTGAAGAAACATTTCAAAAATGGATCAAAGTTGAAAGGCAAGGGAAATTGTAAGATGGATCTAGAAAGTTCATTTGAGCCCTATATAAACATGAAATGAAGATTGATCAAGGGTTGGATTCATTTTTCACCAAAAATCTCCCAAAGTTTCTCATTCTTCCTCTTGCAAATTCTTTTCAAACTTCATCAATTCTCCATCAATTCTCATAATCCTTGATTCTACTCCACTCCATAATCATCAAAGATCAAAGATCACTCAATATCTGGCTGGTTTTGATCCATTCTCATGTGCTGTTATCATCCTCTTCAAAAGTGAGGAATCAATCGGTTAGCAAGATCCAAGGCCAAGAAACAAGAGGTGTTGCATACAGAAGCAAGAGCTTCACTCACTGATCAAGATCTGAGCATTGGTGTTGGTGGATTTACGAGTTTCCATAGCTGTTTTCAAGCTTTTGCATCAGGTGCGTTTTCATTCAAATTGATTAATTCAGTTAGTTTAGCATAGTTTTGTTAGTTTAGATATGATGTAGGATGTTAGTAGAGCAATTAGGATGAATTTGGAGTAGTTTGGTGATGATTGTTAGCAGGTTGTTAAAACTGTTAGGATGAAGAACTCGTGGCATAGTGCATTATAATATTAGGTTGTTAGCGCAGGATGATCACCATTAGTCATGGAAGAGATTAGTCTAGGTTTGATGGAGAATTATGTTGGTAAGTTGCAGAGTATTTCCATGGTGACCAGAACTTGTATCGATCGGGTTTATTGATTGGCTGAGTTTTAATGCAAACAAAGACCATAGACGTGTAGAGGGAGAGATTCTGAATATTTTTCATGTTTGTATCGTGATGTGTTGTGGACTGTGGAGTGAGAACCGAGAGCTTGAAGTGGTGTGTGCATGGAGTCTTCATGGTGTAAACCCTAATTCTCACAAGCTAATGAAGAAGACGAAATCCTGGACGTTCATTTCATGCAAGACCTTTGACTCAGAGAGCAATCGTGTGGCTCTTGTTTGATTCTGATTTTGGAGGGAAGAGTGGTGCCCTAAACGCACCGTTTCATTAATTGAAACGGGCGGGCCTGAGTGAGTTTTGATATCCCCACCCCCCAATTTTAAGCCCAATCGGTTTTGAACGTGAATCCAATGCTATTTTCACCCCCTGCGCTTTTTTTTATTCTTCATTGTTGCTGAGTGATTCTGGGCCTAATGCCAAAGTGCTACGCACACCCCCCGTTTGCTGGCCCACTGGATTTTGAACTGAGCGTGTCTTCTATTCAAACCCCCCTCCCTTTATTTCATTATATTCTTTTATTTTCTTTAATTCTTTTTATGCCTTTTCCAAAATTCATAATAAATAGATAAAAAATTATTTTTAATCCATTCTTTTTACATCATTTTCATTAGAATGTGTAGAAAATTGTCATTAAATAAAATTGCATTTTTATTTTTATTTGATATTTTTTCCATATTTTCTAAATAAATGACATTTTAGATAGTTTCATTTCATGCATGATTTTGCTAATTTTTGTTCTATTAGATGCTTTCATATTTTTTGTTCATTCTTTTTAGGTTGCTTAGATTAGACATCAAACTTATAGATTCAACTTAGTTCCCATTTTTAGAAATTCATTTTAGGTGATTAATGTAGGCTTGAATAACATGAACAAATTAGGGTTTTTAGGTGATGACTTAGGAAGTTTGATTCTTTCCCTTAGGACTTAGGATTTGACTAGTTTAGTTATGGGACTATAGGGGTTATGGGTAGTTATTAGATCCCCTTAGAAAAGTCAGGATTCCCCTACTGCTATTAATGCTCTGTGTATGTCTGATTGACTGGTGTGGTGTGCCCTCTGGGGATTATTGCTTGCTTGTGTGGGTATTGGGATTGTCTGGGGATTGGGAGAGCTGAAGACTTGAGGAGATGAAAGCCATTGGAGATCCAAAGATTGAAGATCAACTGCCAGAGTTGAAGAGGAGGTTATTGCTAGCAGCTGCTGAGGAGACTAGGGTTTAGGAGCTAGGCAGAGCTCTAGGTTAGAAAGCTTGTTTCTCAAACATGGATGGCCTTGTCTGCATCCATTCTTCTCTGTGATTCAGAGTCTCTCTAAGACACTCACCCCCTTCCTTTGGAAGGCTTGGTGATAGTGTCTATGAGATAGAACTCTTGAGAGAAAATGTCTCTTGTGTTAGAAGCAGTCTGTTCACCACCCTTGGTAGTCAACTGATTGCTTAACACCCAATTCACTCTTGTGACTAATCCCTCATCCTGGAGGTTTGAGCTTGAAGAAAAGCCCTTGCAGATAGAAGACTGATGATCAAAGCCCTTGCCTGAAGGTCATGAAGATGGAAATTGATGCTTGTTGAAGCCTGTAGCTGATTGGAGATTACTTGAAGCCAGATGTTGATTCAGAGCTGCTGATGCTGTTTCTTTTGCTGATGTATTTCATTGTTGATGTATTGATTGGTTTTCCGGACTGTATTGTTTGTTGTTTACCCTGTTGGGTTGAAAGTGAAGTCTGTTCACTTTTGCCTATTGTTTTCCAGGTTCGAGGTTGAGTGGGACTCCCTTGCCTCGCTTGTACTGTTGCATCCATGCATTTTACTGTTTTACTGTATATATCTGATATTGTTTCTGTTTCTGCCTATCCCGTAGGATCTCTGTTTCTCTCTGTGCAAGAGAGGAGCATGATAGACACTAGGTCTTAACCCATGCATGATAACATTAGGTTAGTTTGTTTCCCTTCGTAACCGTAGGTTAGAGTTCTGTCTCTTCTTCCTCAAAACAAACAGAAAAACACATAAAGATTTCAAACACAATAAAAGACACTTCTTTCGTAAAAGAATGTGAACTCCTCAAAACGTCATTTTTGTCCGCTTGGACCGCTAATCAGAAAACCTTTTTTCAGAAAGAATAAAATCAACCAAGACAAGCTTGTGTCGTACGTGGCCCGAACTACGTTTGCTCTGATCTTCCATGCTGTGTGGAAGTACGTAGGCATAGGATGCGATATCCTAGCGAGCAACCTTCCCCTCCTTTCCCGTAGGTAGGCGAACTACGTTGACTCTGATTTCTCGTTCCAGGCGGGAATACGTAGGCATAAAGTGCGATACTTTGCCGAGTCATTTTTATTTTCATTTTATTTTCTTTTTCACCCTTGACCTATAGTTTAGATAGAATAACAATCCATACCCGAAAACAAGCGTGGATCCCATCGAGTACGATGGACGTGAGGGGTGCTAATACCTTCCCCTTGCGTAACCGACTCCCGAATCCAGGTTTTGGTTGCGACGACCATACCTTTCCCGTGTTGTGCGAGGTTTACTCTGAGCGTTTCCTTTCCCTCCCGTGGGATAAATAACGCACGGTGGCGACTCTTCTGTTCAGCCGGCGCCGATTTTCGCAGTAGCGCCAGCTGGCGACTCTGCTGGGGACCCAACGTCCCCTGGCTGCTAAGGACTGCGATGGTTCTTATGCATTTGGGATCCAACGTCCCTTAAGAGAGTCAATCCTAACGCTTGTTTTCCCGTCGAGGATTTTGTATGGATTTATATTTCTAACCTTTTATTTTCAGCATTATATATTGATTATTATTGCTGTATCGGGGTGTGACGGGTGTTCTGATATTGAGAGATAAGCCGGACCTGGGCTTGAGTGCACCTAGAATTAGAGTAGAAATTAGTGGGCGCCCGCTTGCTTTGCTTGCTTTGGTGTCCCATGAAATCTACACTCAGACGAGGTTCCTCTGGTTGGCCTCCTGCCCCTTCCTTTGGTTGGCGTGGGTTGCTGGTTAGTTGGATTGTCGACTCTGGGGACCGATCATTTGGAAGTTGGCTAAGTGAGGCCTCTTCAGGAATTGATGATGCCACTCCTTCTGGGAATCGTATCATCAACCCTGAAAGTCTGTGACGCCGACGACCGCATAGGATGCCGTACTTCGTGCCAGTTATAGGGCCACCCACCTGTGAGAGGGTTTGGGGTTATGCAGGTAACTAGACCTTCAGACTACCGGTTATTTCTTGATCAGAGATCCGGGGTATTTATGGAGAGTTAGGAGGTCTGTCAGAGACCATTTGGAGATGTGTTTTGAGGTCTGTCAGAGACCAGTGGGAGAGTTCTGAGGTCTGTCAGAGACCAATTAGAGATGTGATTTGAGGTCTATCAGAGACCAGTTGGAGTTATGGTTTGAGGTCTGTCAGAGACCAGTGTTGGAGTTTTATTTTAGGTCTATCTGAGACCAGGGTTTGATGACTTCTGGATGGTCTATCTGAGACCTTTCTTGATTGGGTTCAGGCTATTCAGCTACAGCTTTGGTCCCTGTTGCATGTTACTTGCATTGCATCACTGCATATCCATTACCATTTGCATTTCACTAATGTGTGTCTGTGCTGCAGGTGCATTTGCATTTCCCTAGTTCTAGTGCCCAGACTTCTGAGTGTTTGATCATGACTAGCTTAAGGAGAACGGTTGCTTACAAATTGCCTACGCCTGATATTGTTCCTCTACTTGGGTTGATCTCTCTTGCTGATGAGGGTGTTCGTAGGAGCTTCCGGATGAGCTATGGTAGACTACTGAGATTGGTGTGCAAACCTACAGAGGTAGAGTTAGATGGGCTGTATGCTTTGATGCAATTCTACGACCCTGCCTTGAGGTGCTTTACGTTCTCTGACTTTATTATGGGACCAACCCTGGAGGAATACGCTGAGTATGTTGAGCTGCCCGTGCAGAACCAGGTTCCATTCATTCATTATAACGCCAAGCCCAAGCCGGAGGATTTGGCAAAAGCCTTGCATATTGATGCTTCTGAACTCGTGACTACTGTTTCCCGTGGAGTTCCAGGCTTCTCACTCCAGTTCTTAGTTGGTAAAGCCCAAGAGTATGCCAAGAGCGGGTGCTGGGTTGCTTTCAATGTTGTGTTGGCTTTGTGCATTTATGGCATAGTACTGTTCCCCAATATACCGGATTTTGTGGACTTCGATGCTTTCTACCTGTTTGCCGCTGGTAATCCTGTACCTACCTTACTCGGAGATCTCTACCACTCACTGCATTACAAGAATGAGAAGGGAAGAGGGAAGAATGTTCATCTGTGTGTACCCTTGTTGAGTAGGTGGTTTGAGAGTCACCTCCCTAAGAGAAGATCTGCTGCAGAGACCACAGTTCCAGCTGGTTGGCCAGAGCGCCTGATGAGGCTATCGTCGGAAGATATGGAGTGGTTTGATCGAGACCTGTTGGGATCTGAGCTCATCTTCAGTTGTTCTGGGTACCCTAATGTGCCGTTGATAGGGAGAAAAGGGTGTATTAACTACAACCCATCTCTATTCATTCGTCAGTTCGGATATGCGCTGAAGAATCCACCTCAGGAGGAAGAAGTACAGGAATCTCTGTACTTCACAGGGGATTTAAAAGGGGAGTTATTAGCCAAGCTGCAACATGCCTGGACACGTATTAACCGCAAGGGGAAACCACTGTTAGGTAAGAACGATTGCCAGGCCTATGCACCTTACAGGGTTTGGATCCAGGAAAGAGCAAGTCAGTTGAAGATGCCATTTCCAAATGTACCAATTCTTGTTCTTACTCCGGCAGAAGAGCCAACTACTGTTTCTAGGGAAGTCTATGAGCAAATTGTGAGAGAAAAAGAAGCCTTGATGAAGATTAATGAAGGGTTAGAGCAAGAGTTAGCCCAGGCACGCAGCGAGAAGAACAAGGCCGTATATGCTTTCCAGCAACAGATCGAGCTAGTAAACAGACTAGGGGCTGAGTTGACTGAAGAAAAGAAAAAGCGTGAACGTCTGGGGCAAGAGTTCAGAAGCTCCCATGACATGCTGGAAGCCAAAAAGAAGGCGCTCGACGCAGCACACCGAGAGATATCCTCTTGCAATAAGACTTGGAATGCTACACTCACTAACAATAAGAAGAGGGAAGATAAGCTGAAGCAGCAAATTTCCGACCTCGAAGAGAAGTTGAAGTCTAGCATCAAGAAGTGTGAGGAAGAAGTGATGACCCGGTATAGTGTCCAGCATGCACTGAACAAGGCAATCAAATCCAGAGATGAAGCAGTGTCTCAGAAGCGAAAGTTAGAAGATTGCTTCGGAGAAGCAACATGGGAAGAAACTGCTGAAGACGTACGCCGTGTCCTTAAGAGGAGAAACCAACTTGTTGAAGGGCTGCTTGATCGACCAAGCCATCCGGAGACCAAGAAGTTGATAGAGGAGTACCAGACTTTTGGGAGGATTTGATCATTTCATGTAGTAACTTGTATGCTTTATTTGCATAGTGCTGACCATCACCAGGATTGTTGGTTGAGGTCATGCCTTCTTTGTACTCTCAGTGATATTGTACCCTGGGCTCATTGATTCTCCCTGCAATATATGAGGCTTTCTATGATTCAGCTCCGATATTCCTATTGTCAGCACTGTCACTGCACCGGCACCTTCGCACTAGAACTGGGGGAATGAACTTCCCTAATGCACAGACACATTGCATTGCATTCATATTCATATTGCATTACAGGTAATCTTTGGATGGTGTCTTATTTCCTGCTTGGCACCAGGTACTTACCAGGATTGCAGATCAGCATCCGCACCGCTATTCTACACGCTCCAACTGTCCAAAAATCATGGACCAAATGCAGAACGAGATGCAAGATGTGCGCGAGAAGCTCGCTCTCTTCATGCAGACCATGGAAGCTATAGCAAAAGGGCAGGAGAATTTGCAGGCCATGGTCCAGCCTCTGTTGGCCCGAAACGCTGGTCATGGTAATGAAGATCATCAGTCTGTCCGGGTTGATACTGCTCATGGAGACGGCACTCCCACGCCAGTGGCGCCGCCCGTAGTCAATATACCTGCTGCTAATGTCAACAACGCTACCGCTGCTGCAAATGGTAACGTCGGAGTTGGGAATGAAACTGCTGTCCATAATGCTGGGCTGGGTGATGTCAATTTGGGAGATAATCTAGGAGGCAACGACTTTGTCAACGCTGGATTCGGATTCAATGATCAGGGATTCGATAACACTGGGAAGTATGGCTTTAATGCTCAAGGCTTTGGGCAAGATGGTTATGGTATGGTCAATCAGGGTTACGGAGGCTTTGGAAATGGCAACGGTACTGGATTTATGGCTTTTGGTCCTGCTGGAGGTGTTCAAGGGTACGGCAACAGAGGCCGAGGTCCGGGGATGAATCAGATCAGAGCTGGACGTAATAATGCATACGATGGGTACGGAGCTGGAAATGGTATGTGGCAAGAAGATCAGCAGGAGGACGCTTTCTCCGGAGGAGGTTTTGAAGGGCCGATGGATGATTCCCAAAAGATAAGAATGTTGGAAGAGCAGATGAAGGGAGTCTTAAATCAAAGTGCTGTGGGTTTGGACATGGCAACCATGGGCTTGGTACCTGGCTTGAGGGTGCCAATTAAATTCAAAGCTCCTGCGTTCGATAAGTATAAAGGAGACACATGTCCGAAAGTGCATGTACGAGCTTATTACAGAAAGATGTCTGCATACTCCACTGATGAAAGAATGCTAATGCATTTCTTTCAGGATAGTCTATCGGGCCCTTCCCTAGAGTGGTACATGGGGTTGGAGCCAACTGATATCAAGACATGGAAGCAATTGGCGGAGGCATTTGTAGCCCATTACAAGTATAACAGCGACTTGGCGCCCAATCGGGTCCAGTTGGCCGGGCTTTCGCAAAAAAAGGGGGAGAGTTTTAAAGAGTACGCGCAAAGGTGGCGCGATATGGCTGCCAGGGTCCGTCCTCCTGTAGAAGATAAGGAAATGAATGACATGTTTGTCGGCACGTTCACAGGGCTGTTTCATGATATGCTGTTTCATACGTCTCTGGCCAGTTTTTCAGACCTGATTCTGATGGGGGAAAAGATTGAACGTAATATTAAGCAAGGAAAGTTCCAAGTCGAGGAATCAACTGCATCTGGCAGTAATAGGAAAGCTTATGGTGGGCGCCGTCAGGGCGAGGCAAGCGCAGTATTTGGAGGCCGAGGCCGAGGCCGAGGCAGGGGACGAGGTCAATATCGTCAGCCGCAGCAGGTGTCGAGTGTTACTATTCCCTATCAACAACAACCACTCCAGCAACAACAATCGGTTCAGCAACAGCCAATGCCACAGCAGCAACAGCCTCAGCAAGGGGCACAGCAGGCTCAACGAAGATTCCAGGGTAGTAAACTGAGAAGAATGTTCGAGAAGCCTCCCTCAACCTATGCCGATTTGTTGCAGACATTGTTGGGATTGAATCTAGTAGAGAAAAGAACTCTGGCACCGATAACGGGAGCTCCCCCGTTTGGTTATGATGCAAGCAGGCACTGTGAGTTTCATTCTGGGGCCCCGGGTCACGATATAGAAGGTTGCCATGCTTTTAAGCACGTTGTGCAGGACCTTTTAGACAACAAGACTATCAATTTCGGAACGGCAGGTCCGAATATAGTCCAGAAACCCATGCCCAATCATGGGGCAAACGCCGTTCTGACTGAGGAAGGTCTGAATCTTATTATGAATGTTGAAGATTTAAAGACGCCGCTGAGCGAGATAAAGAGCCGACTGTTACAAGGAGGTGTCTACCCAGGATGTAACGAGTATTGCTTAGATTGTTGGACCCTAGCTGGGGGGTGTGAGGATTTGAAGAAAGGCATTCAGGCTTTAATTGATGAAGGCATATTGCAGTTTGATCGAGCGGCAACTGATGAGCCTGCAGGGGCAGTAGTGGATAATCGGAGTGATGTGGCCACAGTAACGATTCCTCGGAAGACGATCACTATTGCAGCACCAGCTCAGCGACCACCGATTACCATAACTAAGGCCGGGCCAATCCCGTACGAGAACACGAAAGCAGTCCCATGGTCATATGGGCTAGAGGTGTATTGTGACGGGATAAAAATTGATGTTAGCAAGCAGCCAGCAGAGATTATGGATAATGTTGTGGGCTCAGGAGGCATGACGAGGAGTGGCAGGATCTTTATATCTCCTGAAGTGGAGGCTGAAAGACTAGCGAAAGGAAAAGGGAAAGTGGTTGAAAATGTTCCAGCGCAAGCAAGTGAAAAAGAAGCAGCATCGAAGGATATAGAAGAGTTCATGCGCTTGATTCGAAAAAGTGATTATAAGATTATGGAGCATCTGCAGCAGACACCGTCCAAAATATCTATCCTATCATTGCTGTTGTGTTCGGAAGCTCACAGAAATGCTTTGCTGAAAGTCCTGGACACTTCTTTTGTACCCCAGGATGTCTCCGTGAATCAACTGGAAGGAGTGCTGGCACATGTGAATGCGGGCCACAGCTTGGGCTTTACCGATTTTGACTTGACTCCGAAAGGGAGAGATCATAATATGGCATTACACGTATCTGTTGAGTGCAGAGGATCAGTAATGTCGCACGTATTGGTTGACACCGGATCATCCTTGAATGTGCTGCCCAAGAAGGCGATGATGAAGCTGGATGTTCGAGGAATTTTGTGTACACCCAGTGATTTGGTAGTTAGAGCATTTGACGGCACGCGGAGAACAGTCTTCGGATCGATTACCTTGCCTCTGCAAGTGGGGCCGGAAGTGTTTGCCACGGAGTTTTATATCATGGATATACAGCCTGCGTATAGCTGCTTGCTTGGGAGACCCTGGATTCATGGGGCAGGGGCTGTCACGTCTACCCTGCATCAGAAGTTAAAATATATGGTCGGAGACAGTGTAGTCACCGTGTGTGGAGAAGCAGACATCCTGGTCAGCCATCTATCTTCGTTTAAATATGTGGAAGTCGACGGGGAGATCCACGAGACACCGTGCCAGGCATTCGAAGGTTTGCGCATCAAGGACAAAGGTCCCGGGCCGAGCAAAGTGCCAGAGATAGCTGTCTCATCGTATAAGGAAGCTCAAGCTCTAGTAGAAGCAGGAGAAGCCAAGGGCTGGGGCAAAGTGCTGGACATTCCTGTGAAGATGGACCGGTTCGGGCTGGGGTACCGACCGTCGTCATCAACTCCTTCCGTGGGGGCCCCCCGTTTCAGAAAGCCAATCACCATCTCTGCCAGTGGAGTATGTCATGAAACTGTCAATGCTGCTTCAGAGTCTGATGAAGGAGACAGCGACTGTGATATGGATGCCTGGATTCAGCCAAGCACGCCAGGACAAGGACTGTGCAACTGGTCTATTCAGGAGCTTGTTCCTGTGACTTTTAAACAGTAATGCTTTGCTTTATTAATTGTTGAATAATCTGATGTCTTGCCCGGGGCATCAGGATTTGCTTAGGGCTGTGTTGTTATAAACATTGCGTGTTAATCATTAAATAAATGGCGTTTTTCATGTGCAAATACCGTAATCCCTGTCTTTCCTGTTTTGTATTTTTCAATAAAATGGCAATGTGGTTATTCGCTTTATACGCATTTTGAAGCACTTAACCATTCCTTTTGCAGGATAACATTTTCAGATGACATCCTTGCACCACCTATGACTCGTCCCGACTTTGAGCACCCGGTGTTTCAGGCTGAAGAAGAGGTTGTCGAAGATAGCGACGTTCCTGAGGAACTGTCTTGGTTAGTGAAGCAAGAGGAAAGGGCCATTCTGCCTCACGACGAGGTCATCGAAATTATCAATTTGGGGTCGGAAGGGGTTGAGAAAAATATTCGTATCGGAGCCGCACTGCAAAGTGATATCAAGCGAAGACTGGTTGAAATGCTCCGAGAGTATAATGACGTATTCGCTTGGTCATATGAAGATATGCCGGGGCTTGATACAGATATGGTCGTACATCGCCTGCCACTGAAAGAAGATTGCCCGCCAGTCAAACAAAAGCTTCGCAGAACACGACCAGATATGGCAATGAAGATTAAAGAGGAGGTTCAGAAACAGTGGGACGCTGGTTTCCTGGCTGTGACGAAGTATCCTTCATGGGTTGCCAACATCGTACCAGTGCCAAAGAAAGATGGCAAGGTTCGAATGTGCGTGGATTATAGAGATTTGAATAAAGCAAGCCCAAAAGACGATTTTCCACTTCCTCACATTGACGTGTTAGTTGATAATACCGCTCAATACTCCGTATTCTCCTTCATGGATGGCTTTTCAGGCTATAATCAGATTAAAATGGCGCCAGAGGATATGGAGAAGACTACTTTTATAACGCCTTGGGGAACATTTTGTTACAAAGTGATGCCCTTCGGTTTGAAAAATGCTGGGGCAACATATCAGCGTGCGATGACGACTCTTTTTCATGACATGATGCATAAAGAGATCGAAGTTTATGTTGACGATATGATTGCCAAATCCCAGACGGAGGAAGAGCATCTGGTGAATCTGCTGAAGTTGTTTAAAAGACTTAGGAAGTTCAGGCTGAGGCTGAACCCTAATAAATGCACCTTCGGGGTGAGATCGGGTAAACTGCTGGGGTTTATCGTAAGCGAAAGAGGAATAGAGGTCGATCCTGCTAAAATAAAAGCGATTCAAGAAATGCCGACGCCTAAAACAGAGAAAGAGGTACGCGGGTTTTTAGGGAGATTGAACTACATTGCCCGGTTCATATCTCACCTAACGGCCACGTGTGAACCGTTATTCAAGCTCTTGAAGAAAGATCAAGCTGTGACGTGGAACGAAAATTGTCAAAAGGCGTTCGATAAAATAAAGAAGTATCTGCAGGAGCCTCCTATTTTGATACCCCCGGTGGCAGGTAGACCCTTGATAATGTATTTGACGGTTCTTGAGGGAAGCATGGGTTGTGTTCTCGGTCAACACGACGAGACGGGGAGAAAAGAGCATGCGATCTATTACCTGAGTAAGAAATTTACAGACTGTGAATCTCGATACTCAATGCTGGAGAAAACTTGTTGCGCGCTAGCCTGGGCCGCCAAGCGTTTGAGGCAGTACATGCTGAATCATACAACCATGCTCATCTCGAAGATGGATCCTATCAAATATGTATTCGAAAAGCAGGCGTTGTCAGGTAGAATTGCCCGTTGGCAGATGGTCTTGACTGAATATGACATTCAATACGTCTCGCAAAAGGCTATAAAGGGGAGTGTGCTGTCTGAGTATCTGGCGGAGCAGCCTATTGAAGAGTACCAATCGATGAGGTTTGATTTTCCTGACGAGGATATCATGTACCTAAAGATGAAGGATTGTGAAGAGCCATTGCCAGATGAGGGACCAGAGTTGGGGTCCAAATGGAAGATGATTTTTGACGGAGCCGTGAATGCTTACGGTAGCGGAATAGGGGCAATCATCACCACGCCACACGGTTCGCATATCCCGTTTACTGCCCGATTGACCTTTGCCGTTACCAACAATGAGGCCGAATACGAAGCTTGTATAATGGGGCTTGAAGAAGCCATTGATTTGCGAATCAAACATCTAGACGTATACGGAGACTCGGCTCTGGTAGTGAATCAGATAAAAGGGGAATGGGAGACACGTCAGCCCAACTTGATACATTACATGAATTATGCAAGGAGATTGTTGCCTTTCTTCGACAAAGTTGAATTGCATCACGTACCGCGGGCAGAAAATCAAATGGCTGACGCCCTTGCCACTTTGTCTTCCATGTACAAGGTCAACTTCTGGAACGAAGCTCCCCAAATCACTATCTCTCGGTTGGACAGGCCAGCTTATGTATTTGCTATTGATGAAGCATCTGATGACAAACCGTGGTATTTTGATATCCTTAATTTCCTGAAGAATAAAGAGTATCCGGCTGGGGCATCCAGTCAAGATCAGAAGACTCTCAGGAGATTAGCGGGTAATTTCTACTTGAACCCGGATGGCGTCTTATACAGAAGGAACCACGATTTGGTGTTGTTGCGTTGTGTAGACGAGAAAGAGGCAAAGCTTCTCATGGAGGAAATTCACGAAGGTACCTTTGGTACGCATGCTGGTGGGCATGCTATGACGAGAAAGCTGCTGAGGGCAGGTTACTTTTGGTTGACGATGGAAACTGATTGTTTCAAGTTCGCGAGGAAGTTCCACAAGTGCCAAATCTATGATGACAAGATACACGTGCCTCCAAGTCCTCTAAATGTGATGTCATCTCCATGGCCATTCTCGATGTGGGGAATCGATATGATTGGAAAGATCGAGCCGACGGCTTCTAACGGGCATCGGTTCATCCTAGTAGCAATCGATTATTTCACCAAGTGGGTGGAAGCGGCGTCTTACGCAAAGGTAACGAAGCAAGTGGTGGCTAGATTCATCAAGAGAGATATCATTTGCCGATATGGGATCCCCGAGCGGATAATCACGGATAATGGTTCAAATCTGAACAACAAAATGATGAAGGAGCTCTGTCAGAATTTCAAGATCGAACATCACAACTCCTCCCCTTACCGACCCAAGATGAATGGCGCTGTCGAAGCGGCCAATAAGAATATCAAGAAAATTGTTCAGAAAATGGTGGTGACCTATAAGGATTGGCATGAAATGCTACCTTTTGCTTTGCACGGTTATCGTACGACGGTACGCACATCAACCGGGGCAACTCCGTTCTCGTTGGTATACGGAATGGAAGCGGTATTACCATTGGAGGTTGAGATCCCGTCTCTGAGGGTATTGCGAGACGTTCAGCTGGACGAGGCAGAATGGGTAACGAATAGATTGAATCAACTGAGTTTGATGGATGAGAAGAGGCTAGCTTCTCTAGCATACGGTCGTTTGTACCAGAGACGAATGAAGAAAGCGTACGACAAGAAGATACTTCCGCGAAGCTTTCAGACGGGCGACCTTGTGCTGAAAAGGATTCTCCCGCCGCAAGCAGATCACAGGGGCAAGTGGACCCCCAACTACGAAGGGCCATACGTTGTCAGAAAAGTCTTTTCAGGAGGAGCGTTGTTGTTGTCCACCATGGACGGAGAAGACTTTGCGTCACCTGTGAATTCGGACGCAGTTAAAAAATACTTTGCTTAAAATAGACCCGCTGGACAGAAAAAAGAGAGTTCAGGCAAAAATGGGGCATCCTGGCGAACCAAAAACAGAATGAAAGGTTCGGGCAAAAGTTAGGGATAAAATTGAAAAAATGTACACCCGCGAAGTTGAAAACCTACACTGGGCGGCTTCGGCAAAAAAGGGTATCCCGATGAACTGGAAACCCGTAAAGGGCGGTTCACGCAAAAGTTAGGGATTTGAAAAGCAAATGACTGCGGTCCGAATTTGATATTGCAATGAGCATCAACGCGGGAGAATACATTTGAGGAGTCAGTTATCAGATACAACCTCTTCAGAAGTGGGGATACCGGGAAAGCATTAGAGTCGGATGAGTCATAGGAGGATCATTTCGTGGGGTTCGTCTGCGCCCCGTTGCCGACATGTGTACAAATTTAAGTTGTCAATATTTATGCTTCTTGTGCATACTTGCATACTTGTATATTTGCTTTGCGTAGCTTCCTCTTTTCAGGAGTTACATCCCGTGTACAAAAACTCCGCCCATTCAGGGGCCCAATCAATGAAAATATGTTATTCAGTACTTGATGCTGGTTCTTTACTGTTTTGTGTATGATAAAACGCCTAAGTTTATTGAAGCTAGCATGAGTATAACATCACTGGCCCTTGCCAACAATTGCTAAAGCTTTGAATTAACTGAGTGTAACCTCACTAACCTGAATTGATTTGATTGCATAGGCTTGTCGTGTCTTGTTTGTGTTGTTACAGGTTTCATAACCATACGAAGAAGGTGATCAAAGGATTGCGATAACGAAAGACTTAGTCCCCACGCAGGTCATGCATGTTCTTCCTGAAGAAGGATAGAATTCCCCAGCTAGCCGTAGCTTGCCCAAAGGGAGCAGAAAAGTTATTCACCCTCAACAGAGTTTGGCGATTCCAAGATCATAAGGCTGTATTCAGACAGATTCATCTTTCCCCGCAGGGTCATGCACTCGCCCCCAGCGGAGTCAGTGGATTTTCCCCGAGAGAATCATCCCATCCCCAGCGGAATTCTCTTTGCAAGCGTTTTCATTCCTTCCAGTGGAGTTCGAAGATTAAGACTCTCCCCAGCAGAGTCGGTTGTGGGTCCTGTCATTTATTTTGTCAGAGATACTGTGTGATACCAGTTCACGTTCCAGCAGAAAGTCCGATCATACTATGCACATCTGCTATTCCCCAGCAAGGTTATTTTCCCCAGCAGGGGGTTACCTCAACAAGTTGCTCGGCTTGAGTTCCCAATTTCCCAGCAAGGTTGACGTCACCCTTCTAGCATTTATTTTGCTGGAATAATTTTGTAGCATCTGGCTATCCCCGGTGGAGTCGGCATTATCCTTCCAGCATTTATTTTGCTGAAGCAGTTCCTGTACTTTAGCAGTTCAGGTGGAGAGAATTCTTGCTCAAATGAACTACCAAACAGTCAAGATCTCGGCATGGGACATCCAATGTCAGTTTCGGCAGTATTCCCCACAGAGTTATCAGGATAAGTTTCTCTTTATTTCCAGGCAGAGTTAGTTGTCATCAGGGGTTCCATGAATCAGAATTTCAGAGGCCACCGCCGGTTATCAGAACAGGCGTCCGGTAGTTTGGTTTCCAGACATCCCCAGTAGAGTCAGTCTCAAAGTCGCCGTCACGTCAGTGCTAAGAAGTTTGTGGGTGAGGATCATTGGAGAACTAAGTCCTGACGTGGACAATTTATTCCTAGATTGGCGGGATTTCTTCAGAAGTGGGCGTCCTAACGTGGACAGGTTTATTTCCCCGGATTGGTGAGGTGTGTTAGTCCTAACGTGGACAGATTCGGTTTCTTGAAATTAGTGGAATGGGAGGTCATGACGTTGACAAAAGTGATTACTCTTTGTGTTGGTGTCCTGACGCGGACAGATTAGACAAGGATGTGAGTCCTTACGTGGACAAGTCTTATTTCCTCAGCGGGTCGAAGATGTCAGAGTCCTTACGTGGACATATCAAGAGCATCCCTTGCGTGGAAGAAAAATGGTTTCCTGACGTGGACAAATTGGAGACGAGTTTATTCCTTACGTGGAAAGATTGAGTCCTCACGCGGACATATCAAGATTGATTCCTTACGTGGAAGAGTTTAGTCCTGACGCGGACAGATCAAAGAAGTTATTCCTAATGTGGAAGAAGAAGATTTACTCCTTACGTGGAAAAATTGGGTTCCTTACATGGACAGATTCAAGAAAAGTTGAGTCCTGACGTGGACAGGTTCAGAACCAAAGTTGAATTCCTTACGTGGAAAAATTGGAGTCCTGACGCGGACATGTTAAGTGGTATTGGAGTCCTTACGTGGACAGATTGATATAGTTCTCCTTATGTGGAAAGAAGATTGCTTCCTGACGTGGAAAGATGAAAGGTTTAGTCCTGACGTGGACAGATGCAGAAGAGATGATTCCTTACGTGGATGGTGTTATTCCTAACGTGGAAGAGTCTATTCCTAACGTGGACGATTTATTGGAATATCCCCCAGCGGAGTTGCCGAGATTTTTCTGGGTTAACAGCAAGTGGAGTCCTAACGTGGACAGGTTTTAGTCGAGATTTCTTCGTATTGACGACAGACAGAGTCCTAACGTGGACAAGCGAGCAATCTGTTATGACAGAATCCTCTTCAGAACGATGAAGACAATCCCCAGCACAGTCGCACGAGATCAGTAGGTTGCTGTAACAGTCAGATTCAGCTGATGAATGTCGTTCCCCAAGCAGGAGCGCAATTTAGTTTTGCGGTTGGCAAATTTCTGGTTTCACTAGTATTCAACCGTCTCGCACCACGAATGGCTGAAGGCTCCGGGCTCTTCACCCAATCGGGTCCAAGTCGCTTGAATAGGGGCAGCTGTTGCACCCTAAAATTTGCCCAACCTTATTCACTTGGTTTATGCTTTAATATCATTAGCATTTGCATATAGAGTCATTTACATAGACTAATCATCTGCATAGCATAAGCATAGCAAGTCATACAACAGGGGGACCAATCATTATTCTCATCTCTAGAAGCCTATCAAGAGGTTATTATCCCAATTCAATCTCATTCAAGTCATCAGGAAAGAATTTGAAAGCAAAGAGTTCAGCAGATCAAGCCTTGAGTCCATCTCCTAGCTGAGGGTATCTGAGGATCAACAAGTAAGTTGTGAGCTGTGAGTTGAAGGCATGGAGAGTATCTAGACATTATGAGAGACTTAGAAAGTCATTTAAAGAAGGAGACAAGTCATTGATGAGAGCACAAGAGCTATAGCTGAAGGCAGTCAACTAGGGTTTCATCTGGGTCAACCCTAGGTCAACCCTAGGTCAATTGACTGATTTAAGGGGCATTCAAGTCTAGTGGAGATATGTGGGGTTCATCATTGGACATATAAAGAAGGATATGGAGATATACCAAGAAGAATTCAAGAGAAATCAAGGAGAAGAGGAGTTTCTAAATTAGGGTTTCTGTGTAAAATCCCCTAGTTTAGGTCAAATTTCCAAGCAAGATAAGTCAAAATGCTAGCTTCAAATGGCTTCTTGGCCAACATGAAACTTGTAGAGGATCTCAAGACCTTTAATTTGAGTGGTGGAAGACATCAAGGAGATTTATAGAACTCAAGTTATGGTCCTTGCAAGTTACAGGTCATCTGAGGTATCTGAAATTTTGTCTGTGAAAGTGACTTGACTTCCAAGAAATTTTTACCCCTCAAGGAGATTTCAAATGAATTCTTGGTCAACACAAGAATTGTTCCTAATTGTCTTAGCTTTCTATAATGGTATAGCATGCCCTCATATGATGTGGAGAACTCAACTTATGGTCTTGGCAAGCAAAGGGTATTTTGGGCATTTGTGAATTACAGGTCATTTTAACTCATGTCCAAAACTCATACAAGGAGGCCTCAAATGGAAAAACTTACAACATCAAACTTGCTCCAAATGTGATTTTAAGTCTAGAAAGAAGGTCACAAATTGTTGGAAAAGCTCATAACATGAAGTTGCATGATTGGTTAAATTTGAACTAAAATGGCTTATAACTTGAATAAAGTCAAAGTGAAAAATGGTTTGGGAGATTTATAAGTCCAAATGGAGACTTCCAATATATGATTTTGAATGGAAAAGACATTCTAGAGACAATGGTTCAAACACTTTTTTGAGTTTAGAAGGAAAAAGAAAAGATATTCATGGTTACTTGCATTTGAAGAAACATTTCAAAAATGGATCAAAGTTGAAAGGCAAGGGAAATTGTAAGATGGATCTAGAAAGTTCATTTGAGCCCTATATAAACATGAAATGAAGATTGATCAAGGGTTGGATTCATTTTTCACCAAAAATCTCCCAAAGTTTCTCATTCTTCCTCTTGCAAATTCTTTTCAAACTTCATCAATTCTCCATCAATTCTCATAATCCTTGATTCTACTCCACTCCATAATCATCAAAGATCAAAGATCACTCAATATCTGGCTGGTTTTGATCCATTCTCATGTGCTGTTATCATCCTCTTCAAAAGTGAGGAATCAATCGGTTAGCAAGATCCAAGGCCAAGAAACAAGAGGTGTTGCATACAGAAGCAAGAGCTTCACTCACTGATCAAGATCTGAGCATTGGTGTTGGTGGATTTACGAGTTTCCATAGCTGTTTTCAAGCTTTTGCATCAGGTGCGTTTTCATTCAAATTGATTAATTCAGTTAGTTTAGCATAGTTTTGTTAGTTTAGATATGATGTAGGATGTTAGTAGAGCAATTAGGATGAATTTGGAGTAGTTTGGTGATGATTGTTAGCAGGTTGTTAAAACTGTTAGGATGAAGAACTCGTGGCATAGTGCATTATAATATTAGGTTGTTAGCGCAGGATGATCACCATTAGTCATGGAAGAGATTAGTCTAGGTTTGATGGAGAATTATGTTGGTAAGTTGCAGAGTATTTCCATGGTGACCAGAACTTGTATCGATCGGGTTTATTGATTGGCTGAGTTTTAATGCAAACAAAGACCATAGACGTGTAGAGGGAGAGATTTTGAATATTTTTCATGTTTGTATCGTGATGTGTTGTGGACTGTGGAGTGAGAACCGAGAGCTTGAAGTGGTGTGTGCATGGAGTCTTCATGGTGTAAACCCTAATTCTCACAAGCTAATGAAGAAGACGAAATCCTGGACGTTCATTTCATGCAAGACCTTTGACTCAGAGAGCAATCGTGTGGCTCTTGTTTGATTCTGATTTTGGAGGGAAGAGTGGTGCCCTAAACGCACCGTTTCATTAATTGAAACGGGCGGGCCTGAGTGAGTTTTGATATCCCCACCCCCCAATTTTAAGCCCAATCGGTTTTGAACGTGAATCCAATGCTATTTTCACCCCCTGCGCTTTTTTTTATTCTTCATTGTTGCTGAGTGATTCTGGGCCTAATGCCAAAGTGCTACGCACACCCCCCGTTTGCTGGCCCACTGGATTTTGAACTGAGCGTGTCTTCTATTCAAACCCCCTCCCTTTATTTCATTATATTCTTTTATTTTCTTTAATTCTTTTTATGCATTTTCCAAAATTCATAATAAATAGATAAAAAATTATTTTTAATCCATTCTTTTTACATCATTTTCATTAGAATGTGTAGAAAATTGTCATTAAATAAAATTGCATTTTTATTTTTATTTGATATTTTTTCCATATTTTCTAAATAAATGACATTTTAGATAGTTTCATTTCATGCATGATTTTGCTAATTTTTGTTCTATTAGATGCTTTCATATTTTTTGTTCATTCTTTTTAGGTTGCTTAGATTAGACATCAAACTTATAGATTCAACTTAGTTCCCATTTTTAGAAATTCATTTTAGGTGATTAATGTAGGCTTGAATAACATGAACAAATTAGGGTTTTTAGGTGATGACTTAGGAAGTTTGATTCTTTCCCTTAGGACTTAGGATTTGACTAGTTTAGTTATGGGACTATAGGGGTTATGGGTAGTTATTAGATCCCCTTAGAAAAGTCAGGATTCCCCTACTGCTATTAATGCTCTGTGTATGTCTGATTGACTGGTGTGGTGTGCCCTCTGGGGATTATTGCTTGCTTGTGTGGGTATTGGGATTGTCTGGGGATTGGGAGAGCTGAAGACTTGAGGAGATGAAAGCCATTGGAGATCCAAAGATTGAAGATCAACTGCCAGAGTTGAAGAGGAGGTTATTGCTAGCAGCTGCTGAGGAGACTAGGGTTTAGGAGCTAGGCAGAGCTCTAGGTTAGAAAGCTTGTTTCTCAAACATGGATGGCCTTGTCTGCATCCATTCTTCTCTGTGATTCAGAGTCTCTCTAAGACACTCACCCCCTTCCTTTGGAAGGCTTGGTGATAGTGTCTATGAGATAGAACTCTTGAGAGAAAATGTCTCTTGTGTTAGAAGCAGTCTGTTCACCACCCTTGGTAGTCAACTGATTGCTTAACACCCAATTCACTCTTGTGACTAATCCCTCATCCTGGAGGTTTGAGCTTGAAGAAAAGCCCTTGCAGATAGAAGACTGATGATCAAAGCCCTTGCCTGAAGGTCATGAAGATGGAAATTGATGCTTGTTGAAGCCTGTAGCTGATTGGAGATTACTTGAAGCCAGATGTTGATTCAGAGCTGCTGATGCTGTTTCTTTTGCTGATGTATTTCATTGTTGATGTATTGATTGGTTTTCCGGACTGTATTGTTTGTTGTTTACCCTGTTGGGTTGAAAGTGAAGTCTGTTCACTTTTGCCTATTGTTTTCCAGGTTCGAGGTTGAGTGGGACTCCCTTGCCTCGCTTGTACTGTTGCATCCATGCATTTTACTGTTTTACTGTATATATCTGATATTGTTTCTGTTTCTGCCTATCCCGTAGGATCTCTGTTTCTCTCTGTGCAAGAGAGGAGCATGATAGACACTAGGTCTTAACCCATGCATGATAACATTAGGTTAGTTTGTTTCCCTTCGTAACCGTAGGTTAGAGTTCTGTCTCTTCTTCCTCAAAACAAACAGAAAAACACATAAAGATTTCAAACACAATAAAAGACACTTCTTTCGTAAAAGAATGTGAACTCCTCAAAACGTCATTTTTGTCCGCTTGGACCGCTAATCAGAAAACCTTTTTTCAGAAAGAATAAAATCAACCAAGACAAGCTTGTGTCGTACGTGGCCCGAACTACGTTTGCTCTGATCTTCCATGTTGTGTGGAAGTACGTAGGCATAGGATGCGATATCCTAGCGAGCAACCTTCCCCTCCTTTCCCGTAGGTAGGCGAACTACGTTGACTCTGATTTCTCGTTCCAGGCGGGAATACGTAGGCATAAAGTGCGATACTTTGCCGAGTCATTTTTATTTTCATTTTATTTTCTTTTTCACCCTTGACCTATAGTTTAGATAGAATAACAATCCATACCCGAAAACAAGCGTGGATCCCATCGAGTACGATGGACGTGAGGGGTGCTAATACCTTCCCCTTGCGTAACCGACTCCCGAATCCAGGTTTTGGTTGCGACGACCATACCTTTCCCGTGTTGTGCGAGGTTTACTCTGAGCGTTTCCTTTCCCTCCCGTGGGATAAATAACGCACGGTGGCGACTCTTCTGTTCAGCCGGCGTCGATTTTCGTAGTAGCGACAACGTCCTAGCAAGCAACCTTCCCCCACCTTAACCCGTAGTTAGGCGAACTACGTCGACTCTGATTTCTCGTTCCAGACAGGAATACGTAGGCATAAAGTGCGATACTTTGCCGAGTCACTTTTTTCTTTCTTTTTAACCCTTAACCTTTAGTATAGATAGAATACAATCCTTTCGACAGAAAACATGCGTGGATCCCATCGAGTACGATGGACGTGAGGGGTGCTAGTACCTTCCCCTTGCGTAACCGACTCCCGAATCCAGGTTTTGGTTGCGATGACCATACCTTTCCCGTTTTGCGTTAGGTTTACTTCGAGCGTTTCCTTTCCCTCCTTTGGGATAAATAACGCGCGGTGGCGACTCTTCTGTAATTGCCGACGCCGATTTTCGCAGTAGCGACACTAATGTTTGTTACTTTGGATCAGCCCAAGCCCAGTCTACATTGCTATAAAAGGAGGAGCAGAAGCAGAGGAAAGTAAGCACTCACGTCAAGAACAATCTAAGTGAAAAAGAAAGTTCTAGGGTTTGAGAGTCCCTTGTGTAAGTCACCCTTTGTATCTTTTGGATATATTGTAGTAGACATATTTGCAAGTGAAAAAGGCTAATCTTCACGTGGAAAGTCTGTTTAGGAATACTTGTAATCCAAGCAATTGTCTGGTTGATGATTGCATTGGTTAGGTAGATTCTAGGCTGTGTCTCACTCAAAGCTGTGAAGCAAGAGTGTGTGAGTTCCTTGATCAAAGCTGTGAAGCAAGATCAAGGTGTATATGAAGTGTTTCTTCATATTAATTTATGTAATTGTTTGATATCACTGTTGTGTGATTTAGGGGGAGTGAGTGGGTATACTCAAGTCTAGAGTGTCTTTAGGCTGAAGTGTCATTGGGTAGAGATTAAGTGAGAAGTGCAAACTGGAGGTTTGACTTTGAATTGATTCTACTAATAGTGAATTTCCTCCATGGCTTGGTAGCCCCCAGATGTAAGTGTGTTGCACTGAACCGGGTGAACAATTATTGGTGTTATTTATCTTTCTGCATTTACAATTCTGCATAATTTAAATGATTAGATAAATAGCTCTGTCAGCCTGCAGATGTCACAACAGAGGTCATGACATCAGTTATGACATTGGGACAATTTAAAGAAATTTAAATTGGTCATGATCTGTCCTTGTTCCATTCCAGTAGAGATCAATGTTCTTGGAACGTATGAAATCTGTATACCAGAATTTCATGGAAGAACTAAAGAAACCTATGTCAAATATCATAGAAAGACAAGATGAGTGTAAGAACACAGATTGTTGCTTAGTAATATCTCTATGTTTTGATGATAACTCTTACGAAATTTTGTATTAAAGAATTATATACTCTAAAAAATGTTTAAGTATGTTTGCTGCAGATATTAGAAATATATTTGTTAGAAAGCAAATTCATATGAACAGAGGCTCTGAATATCTGAAGCTAAAGCTCTGAAGATCTGAAGCAGAAAGCTCTAAAGATCTGAAGCAGAAGCTCTGAAGATCTGAAGCAGAAAGCTCTGAAGATCTGAAGCAGAAGCTCTGAAGATCTGAAGCAAAAGCTCTGAAGCTAAAGTTTTTGTATGAGAGTTAAGAAGCACAGTTTGTCAGAAGAATCTGATAGTACTACACGCTGCAAGTACTGAGGATCTGATTCTTGAAACTCTGCTCTGGAAGAATACACGCTAAAGCACACATACTGCACCACTCTGATTCAGCAAACTCTGAAGAACATCCAAGACTCTAGGTACACAGACTCTGATGTTTACTTGCTGAAGTGAAATACTAATTGAAGAAGGATTCAAAGTTATGTTCGTTGAATTGACTCAACGACTCTTTCCTCTTTCATGCTTAACACAAGAAGACAGACAAAAAGCATTTCTCTGCACCTTCTACTTCCAGGAAAGGTCATGTGATGTGAAGACAAAAAGGTTCAAACCTTTTCAGCACACAGGCTCCAATGTCAAAGACTTTGTGGATCACTATGCCTATATAAGCAAGTCTTCCCCATCTTCTTCAGTTGACGAATCTTTGATAGAATTTCTCACAAGCTCTCAAAAACATTCTATATTCTTATTGCTGAGTTTTATTCTCTGTTCTAAATACTAAGTGAAAAATCACAGTTGTGATAAAGCTTTTTAGAAGCAATAAAACACTTGTATTAATCTTACATTTCATTGTAATAGTTCCTTGAGAAGATCCAGTTGGGATCAGTAGTTCTTGGGAAGAATTTGAACAGTTGTTCTTAGTGTTACTATTGTAATCAGTTGATTTAATAGTGGATTAAGTCCTTGTTTGAGAAAGGAAAATCACTCTTGAAAAGGGTGGACTGGAGTAGTTAAATTTAACGAACCAGGATAAAAATCTTTGTGTTTTTATTGATCTAAGTTTTTAAGATACTTATTCAACCCCCCTTTCTAAGTATTTTCTCACCTTCAGTTGGCATCAGAGCTCCGGTTCTGTGTGTGCCACCACTTCACAGTGACAGAAAAGATCCAGTGAGAAAAACTTTGATATACTTATTTGGTTGTTATCATGGCTGATACTTCAACATCTTAAAATAACAACAAATATGATGAAAGGGATAGAATCAGCACTAAACCCCCTATGTTTGATGGGGAGAAATTTGATTATTGGAAAGACATGATAGAAAGTTTCTTCCTGGGCTATGATGCTGATCTATGGGATTTAGTCATAGATGGATATGTTTATCCCATTGATGAGAATGACAAGAAAGTTGAAAGAAAATCTATGACTGAAAGTCAAAAGAAAGAGTTTAGAAATCATCACAAGGCAAGAACTATATTGTTAAATGCTATATCTCATACTGAGTATGAAAAGATCACAAATAGAGAAACTGCTTGTGATATTTTTGAGTCTCTAAAGATGACACATGAGGGAAACTCTCAAGTCAAGGAAACAAAGGCTCTGGCCCTTATTCAGAAGTATGAAGCTTTGAAGATGGAGGAAGCTGAATCTGTTGAAGCCATGTTCTCCAGATTTCAAATACTTACAGCTGGACTAAAGGTTCTGGACAAAGGATATTCTACTGCTGATCATGTGAAGAAGATCATCAGGAGTCTGCCTACCAGATGGAGACCTATGGTCACTGCGCTGAAGATGGCCAAAGATCTGAACAAGATTTCCTTGGAGGAACTAATCAGCTCACTAAGGAGCCATGAAATTGAACTTGAGGAAGATGAGCCTCAAAAGAAAGGTAAATCAATTGCTTTAAAATCTAACAAATCTGCTAAAGCTTTGCAGGTAATAGAGGAAAGCTCTGAAGAGTCTTCATCTGAAGATGAAGATGAATTGTCCATGTTGTCCAGAAGAATAAATAAACTCTGGAAGCATAAAGGAAAGAAGTTCAGGAATTTCAGAAAACCTGATCAAAGGAAAGAATCTTCTGGACACAGAAGATCTGGAAAGAAGGAAGTTGTTTGCTATGAATGCAAAGAACCTGGACACTACAAAAATGAATGTCCAAAGCTTCTGAAAGAAAAGCCTAAAAGAAAATTTGATAAGAAGAAAAAGGTTCTGATGGCTACATGGGATGATTCAGATGAATCTGAATCTGAATCTGAGTCAGAAGAAGAGTGTGCCAACGTGGCACTGATGGCTGGAATAGAAGATCTGAATGAAGAATCATCTGGATCTGAGTCAGACTCAGATTCTGATACTGAAGAGGTAATGGCTAAACTTACTAAAGAAGAACTCATAAAGGTGTTATCAGAAGTTCTGAAAAGCTATAACAATATTAAGCTCAAATACAAGGAGCGTCAAAGCAATCTTGTATCTGAGAATAATATTCTCAAATCAGAAGTAGCTGAGCTAAATGAAAAGAATTTAAAAATGAAAAATGATCTGGATTTAGCTCAACAAAACTCTGATTCTGAAACTGAATCTGAATGCGAAAATATTTTGGAAAAATATGATTATGGCTTTCAGAGGTTTCTAAATAAAAGCATAGATAGAAGCAAGATGGCTTCAATGATCTATGGAGTTAGTAGGAATAACAGGAAGGGAATTGGATTTAAATCTTCTTCTTTTGAGAAGGATGTAAAACCAATACCTGTTGATGATCTTATCATTAAGATGACTCCTTTATATTCTAATTTTAAATTTGGTCATTTAAATGATATTAAACACACTACTTCTGGAAAGAACATTCATGTGTTTAGATCTAAGGCTAGTCAGAATAAACCTTATGTTGAAAAACAGAAGTTTAGACAAACCTTCAGAAAAACTAACCCTAAAGGACCCAAGAAGATCTGGGTACCTAAGTGTAAAATTATTCCTGTTGCAGATGTTCTTAGCAGCAAGGTCAGGACGCCAGTCATGGTACCTGGACTCTGGATGCTCACGATACATGACGGGAGAAAGGTCTATGTTCCAAAGTCTAGAACTTAGGTCTGGAGGAGACGTGAAGTTTGGAGGGAATCAGAAGGGAAAGATCATTGGATCTGGCACTATTGGAAATGGTAACCTTCCCTCTATTACTAATGTGTTACTAGTAGAAGGATTAAAGCATAATCTATTGTCCATAAGTCAATTAAGTGACAATGGTTATGATATAACCTTTAATCAAAAATGTTGTAAAGCTATCAGTTAGAAGAATGGCTCAATCCTATTTAGTGGAAAGAGGAAGAACAACATTTATAAAATAAATCTTTCAGAACTTAAAGTTCAGAATGTTAAATGCCTCTTGTCTGTTAATGAGGAGCAATGGGTCTGGCACAGAAGATTGGGGCATATTAATATGAGACGTATATCTCAGATTAATAAACTTAATCTTGTCAGAGGACTTCCTAAGTTGAAGTTCACCCCAGATGCTCTTTGTGAAGCATGTCAAAAAGGGAAATTTTCAAAATCCTCTTTTAAATCAAAACATGTTGTTTCTACCTCCAAACCATTAGAACTACTTCATATTGATCTGTTTGAACCAGTGAAAACTACATCCATCAGAGGCAAGAAGTATGGATTAGTCATTGTGGATGACTATAGCAGATGGACATGGGTAAAGTTCCTAAAACACAAGGATGAGTCACATTCTGTGTTCTTTGATTTCTGCAAACAAGTCCAGAATGAAAAAGATTTCAAAATTATCAAAGTCAGAAGTGATCATGGTGGTGAATTTGAAAACAAATACTTTGAAAAATATTTTAATAAAAATGGCATTGCTCATGATTTCTCCTGCCCTAGAACTCCACAACAAAATGGAGTTGTAGAGAGGAAAAATAGGACTCTGCAAGAAATGGCCAGAACCATGATCAATGAGACTAATCTGGCAAAACATTTTTGGGCAGAAGAAATAAATACAGTGTGTTATATTCAGAACAGAGTGTCTGCAAGACCTCTTCTGGAAAAGACTCCCTATGAATTGTGGAGGAACAGAAAGCTCAACATTGCTTATTTTCATCCTTTTGGATGTATTTGTTATATGTTAAACACTAAAGAGAATCTTAACAAGTTTGATTCTAAAGCACATAAGTGTTTCATGCTTGGATATTCTGAACGCTCTAAAGGCTACAGAGTATACAATACAGAAACACAGATTGTGGAGGAATCTATACATGTTAGATTTAATGATAAGCTTGGCATTGAAAAGCCAAAGCAGTTTGAAAACTCTACAGATAAGGAAGTTATCTTCACAGACTCTGAAGGCTCAGAGGTAGAGAAAACTCAAATAAAGGAACCAGAGGCAACGCCAGATGCAATTCCTTTAGCTTCTCAAATGGACAACTTGAACATTTCTGAAAATTCAAATGTTAAAGGATCATCTTCCAGAATCAAGGCATCTCATCCAGAGGACGTGATCATTGGGAAGAAAAATGATCCAATCAGAACAAGATCCTTTCTCAGATCATCTGAAGCATCTTTATTTGGTTTGGTGTCAATTATTGAACCAACATCTGTAGATGAGGCTCTGCAAGACAATGACTGGGTAATTGCCATGCAAGAAGAGCTCAATCAGTTTACAAGAAATGATGTCTAGGATCCGGTTTCAAGACCTAAAGGATTCAACATTATTGGAACCAAATGGGTATTCAGAAACAAGTTGAATGAAAAAGGAGAAGTTGAGAGGAATAAAGCAAGGCTTGTTGCTCAAGGTTACAGCCAGCAAGAAGGAATTGATTATACAAAGACTTATGCTCCTGTAGCAAGGTTAGAGTCTATTCGTTTACTCATTTCTTTTGCTGCACATCATAACATCACTCTGTATCAGATGGATGTTAATAGTGCATTTCTTAATGGTATTATAGAAGAAGAAGTCTATGTTCACCAACCTCTTGGTTTTGAAAGTGAAAAATTTCCAAAACATGTTTTTAAATTAAAAAAATCTCTTTATGGTTTAAAATAAGCTCCCAGAGCTTGGTATGAAAGATTAAGAAATTTCCTTCTGGAGAAAAATTTTATCAGAGGAAAGGTGGACACAACTCTCTTTTGTAAGACATTTAAGAAAGATCTCTTAATTTTACAAATATATGTGGATGATATTACTTTTGGATCAACAAATATTATGCTGGGAAAGGAGTTTGCTCAATGTATGCAGGCTGAATTTGAAATGAGCATGATGGGAGAATTGAGATTCTTTCTGGGAATTCAAGTCAACCAGACTCCAAAGTGCACTTACATACATCAGACCAAATATGTTAAAGAGCTTCTAAAGAAGTTCAACATGACTGATAGTAAGATGGCAAAGACTTCCATGCATCCTACAAGTACTCTTGGTAAGGAAGAGGTAAGTAAGAAAGTAGATCAGAAACTCTACAGAGGTATGATAGGATCTCTTCTCTACTTGACTGCTTCTAGACCTGACATTCTGTTTAGTGTATGCTTGTGTGCAAGATACCAATCAGATCCTAGAGAATCTCACTTAACAGCTGTTAAGAGGATTCTAAGGTATCTGAAAGGTACTACTAACGTGGGTCTGTGTTACAGAAGATCTGATGAATATACATTAGTTGGATTATGTGATGCTGACTATGCTGGAGATAGAGTAGAACACAAAAGTACTTCTGGAAGTTGTCAATTTCTTGGAAGTCATCTGATCTCTTGGTACAACAAGAAGCAACCCACAATTGCACTCTCCACTACAGAGGCAGAATACATTGCTGCTGCAGGATGTAGCACGTAGATGCTCTGGATGAAGAGTCAGTTAGAAGACTATCAGATCTTTGAGAGTAATGTATCTATCTTCTGTGATAATACTTCAGCTATATGTTTGTCTAAAACCCCTATTTTACACTCCAAGGCAAAACATATAGAAATTAAACATCATTTCATCAGAGACTATGTTCAGAAGGGTATTATAAATTTAGCTTTTGTTGATACAGATCATCAATGGGCTGACATCTTTACAAAACCCCTTGCTGAAGATAGGTTCAAGTTTATTCTGAAAAATATTGGTATGGATTTTTGTCCAGAGTAATATTTATCAGAGGCAAACTTCTCAGATGCTAAATGTTTAATGCTCTGAAATATTTCATCTGTAAATTATTTAGTTTCTTGATTTCTTTACTTTGTGAAAATCTGAACTAACAAAGCTCAGAGGATCTGAACGTTGGTTAACGTTTCATTTCTCAAGAGATTTCAGAAGCACATGCAAGCAAACACGTGTAGCTCAGAATCTGAAACGATAGAGTGCACCTTGCTGAATTAACGTTTGAGGTATTGCTTTAAAACTCTGATCTTTCTTGATTTTCCCCCAATCTGTTAGAATCATAAATGCATTGCAATGATGTTTTTACTTTTCATTAAATGCTATGTGAAACGTGCTTGTGTGACTCTTTGTTTGCCCTAATTTGTGTCTATATATACCACAAATCACACCATTTCACACTTTTCACAACACGAACACTTATATGCATTTCTGTCTTCTTTTTGCTCTCCATCTCAATCCTAAACCAAAATCCTTCAAATCAAGAACAACAATGGCTTCATCATCATCAACTCCTGCTCATATGCAATCATCTTTAAATGCTGAGATTTACAAAGAACCTGTGAGAACTCTTCTCACTCCTGTGAATGATCTAGAAGTATTGAGTGAATGCTTCGTGGATTTTGACTCTCTGCAAGAAAATGGGTTTCATCTTTCTTCCACTGTTCAAACTCAAAGCTGGACCAAATACTTTGACAGGCTGATGGGTCCTGTGTATCCAACATTGGTAAAGGAATTCTGGATTCATGCTCAATTTTGTCCAAAGTTTATCCACTCATCTGTCCTTGGAAAGGAGATTGTTATTACTGAGAAGTTGATAGGTCAACTTATTGGATATGCTGAGACAGATGGTGAAACTAGTTTGAAATCTTCTCGTGTGGATCTTCAGGATGTTTATCAAGAAGTCACTATGTCTGGGGAACAAACTAACAAGGTTAAGGATCTGAAACCAATCTACAGGTGTTGCGGTGAAATTTGGATGTCAAGCTATTGATTAACTTGAATCTTAATTCATTCACAACCGGTCTTTGATTTATCCGAAGGAAAGGTTAAAGAAAGGAAAAACCTAAAAGGGAGAGATCTAAGGTTCGGGGGTTGGTTAAATTTAGGGAAGGTATTAGCACCCTAAACTTCCGTAGTACTCTATGGGAACCTTTTGTTTATTTTTTTTAATTATTTCATTAATTATTTTGCTTTAGGATATATACAAAGGATTGAAAATTAAAAAAGACCTAGGGGTTAATTCTAAGTTTACTCGGCAAGACATCGCATCTTGTGCCTACATATCCTTACGGGAATGGAATCAGAGTAACTGTAGTTCCCCTCTCAAGGGAGGTTAGAAACGTCTTGACTGTGGCCAAGGTCTCAAGGGGAATAAACGCATCTTAAGGACACGCTTACATGGAGTCTTAAACTCCGATATCTACGTTATGAATTGTTAAGTTGTAATTAGGGTTAAATTAGGGATTCCACGGCGGGAAACCCTAAAATGAGCGCGGCGGCTCTTTGACCTAATGCTAGGGGTAACATGGTAATTTTGCCTGCGGCGAGGCATTTGTGAAAATTAGGGTTTGTAGTTTGTAGTTTTGAGGGTTTGAAATTGAATGTGTGAAATTTGAGGGTTTGAGGACTATTGGCATGGCGGCCAAACGGCTAGACCTAATCCTTCGGAGGTGTGATGTGACAGAAGTAATAGTGATGAAAGTGTGAGAAATTTAAATCATACAAACGGAAATAAAATGCAGAAAGTAAACGCGATTGTTGGTTCGCGAGGTTACAAATGAGAAACGGATACAATTATATACAACTTGAATTGAAAAACACATTAAAATAACTAATAGCAACGTAACAAGCTGCACATTGAATACACAAGGTTAGTAGACAGAGTCACACAGTAATCAGGCGAGTTATGAAACGAAAGTGCGAAAGTTATAGATATTCTTTGTTGTTTATTTGTGATATATAAAAAAGCTTTTGATTTAAGTTAAAAAAAGAGGTTTTAATATTATTAAAAAACTTTTCAAAAATAGTCTTAATTTAATTATCTAACAAAAAGGTTTTATTTTTTAAAAAAAGGTTTAATGTTATTATTATATATTTTTTAAAAAAACGGTTCTAGTTATTATTTTAAAAAAAGATTTTAGTTATTATTTTAAATTTATCTAAAAAAAAAGTTTTTCTTAAAAATAATAGGTTTTCATATTAATTTGGAAAAGATGTTAATGTTATTTATTTTAAAAAACAGATTTTTATATTATAACAAGTTTTAATAAATTAATGATAACAATAATAATAATAATGGTAATAATAATAATAATAATGATAATAATAATAAATAATGATAATAATAATAATAATACTAATAATAATAATAATAATAATAATAATAAAGCAATAATGAATTTTAAATGTGCCAAATAACCCAACAATGTTGCTAACGCAGAAATGCGCTCATCGCAACCAGATCTAAATCGGACGAAACAAAATTTATCGCAAAGAAAAAGAAATTAAGCAAAAAAATAGTATTATTGCTCACACAAAAATGCGGTCATCGCAATCAGATCGAACTAACACAAATGCCACGCGTCATGCACACAAATATGCAAACATCGTATCGACATAATTCGATCAAAAATTAATCTTATATATATATATAAACTCTAACAATTTAAAAATTATAAATATATAAACGTAACAGTAATAGATGAAGAAAAAGAAACAACAGTAATAGATGAAGAAATAGAAATAACGGTAATAGATGAAGAAATAGAAATAACGGTAATAGATGAAGAAATAGAAATAACGGTAAACGACACTCACTCCTCTTAGGTTTTTTTTTCATTCTCCGCTTTTTCAACAAGGCAACACATGTATATATAGGGAACAAATTAGGGTTAACACCAAATTGTCAATAATGTCCCTAAAGCCCATTTTAAAGCCCAAACTAAATAATTAGTTAAGAAAAAATAAAATTTAAAATAAACTTAAAATAAAAACTAATAATCCTATTGATTCCTAAAATCAAAAATATTATAAAAAGAACAAAATTTTTCCTAATATTTTTTATTTTATGATTTTTTGGATATTTTTATGAATAATTTAGAAAAAAGTGAAAAAAAAATAATATTTTAAAAAATGATTTAATTAAAATACGAAAATAATAATTAAATAATAATAATAAAAAACTATTTTTGTTATTTTTTTAATGAAAGATAGAAAAATTTAGAGTAAAAATAATAAAAAACCAAAAAGTGACAAAGGTGAGATTCGAACTCTCAACCTCTAACACTCACAACTCCTTACACATGTCCTCTTGCCAATTGTGCCATTTTTACTTTTTAGAAAAAAAATGCATGCCATATGATATTTACCTGCAAAAAGTCAAACGACTACACAAATTTGTTGGTAATTGATTAAATGCAATGAAATGCGACGACAAATCTTAGGGCAAAATTTGGGGTATTACAGTTGCCCCTATTTAAATAACTTCACCGGGTGATTCGAGCAACGGAGACTCGAGAAATCGTGGTGGAAGGATTTAAATACAGATAACCGAAAATTTTGCCTTTAGACGCAGTGCTATGCAATGATATGGACAAAACAAAACGAACTATAATGCTAAATATGATATGAATCTGATATGATGCGTATGATGAAAATGACAAATGCACGGATACAGACGAAACAACGTCACAGGGGACGACCCATCGAGGAATTGCACTAGGGAAGAAGACATGTCATATCTGGAAGAACGTCGGGTAGACACGACACAAAATTGCTGATAGGTGCCAAGTAAATTAGAAATTGTCCGCAAGGTAAGACGCGGGTAAAACACGAGCTCAGGAGAAAAACGCAAATGGGGATAAAACACCCATGATGCCAAGTAAATAAATTTTGCCCACAAGGTAAGACGCGAGTAAAACACGACCTCAGGGGAAAAAAAAAGTAAATGGGGGTAAAACACCATGATGTTAGGTAAACCCAGGAATATCTGGTAAACGGGGAATGAAACACCCGGGATAAAGGTACATGGGGGATAAAACACCCAAGGATAGAAGGTAAATGGGGAGTAAAGCACCCAAGATAGACATGTAAATGGGGAGTAAAGCACCCAGGATAGAAATGTAAATGGGGAGTAAAGCACCCAAGATAAAAATGTAAATGGGGAGTAAAGCACCCAAGATAAAAATGTAAATGGGGAGTAAAGCACCCAAGATAAAAATGTAAATGGGGAGTAAAGCACCCAAGATAGAAATGTAAATGGGGAGTAAAGCACCCAAGCTAGAAATGTAAATGGGGAGTAAAGCACCCAAGATAGAGAGGTAAATGGGGAATAAAGCACCCAAGATAGAAATGTAAATGGGGAGTAAAGAACCCAAGATAGAAATGTAAACGGGGAGTAAAGCACCCAGGATAGAAATGTAAATGGGGAATAAAGTACCCAAGATATGCACATGTATAGGAATTATGCTATGACATATGATCAAATGCAAATGCAGACATCGACGACAAGGCTCGACTCTTTCGGTGAGATGACAAAACTGGAGGACTGATTCCTCAACACGGAGATCACTGTCATTCTGTTAAACTGTATCAAGTTGATAGTCACTGTAGGAATGATGATAACTGCTTAGGGATTATGCAAGTAAACTGCCCCAGGTCAAATGAACTGATAATTGCTTCAGCTGTCTAATTCATGGAATCGACTGTTTTGCTGTATCCTCGGAGGGCTTGCCCCAGTCTGGGTCTTGAACAATTCTCTGGATAAACCAAATCTGAGAAGATATTGCCTTGAACAAATCTTGAACTAATTCTTTGACAGGATGTAAAAGGAACTTGCCCCTGATAAGATCACTTGACCAAGTTTCTCATTGTTTGAAAATTCCTTAGAGGAAAGCCAGTTTGCAAACAAAAATATTCATACAAACATGGTAATGCAAAGTTCATGCGATTTTTGAAAAATTATTTTTGAAAGATGGAAAATACATGAGTCGTTAGTCAGAACAAGGCGGTTCAAGACACTCAAAGTTTAAAATAAAAGTGTATTGCCAAAATAAATGATTCGCAAGGATCTTTTGGAGTCAGGTTACGCAACCTTGTTGTAGTATACTTTCTAAATAACCCTGTTTCAGTTAGGTCTTTTAAGGGTTGTAATGTGGCCTGGTTCACGGTTTATGAAACAAAAGATAAAGGCTCAAAATTTATTTGTACCCACCCAATCTACGTGATGATCTTCAATTCTATGCTCAGTTAACTCATACTATGCATTCAGGTTCCCATAAGTTAAGGATTTCATTGATCGTAGCAATGATGACTCAGAAGTCAAAGGGACCTATGAAAAGGCAGCCACTACTCCCCTATAACATTTGATTGTTTTGACATTGAGGATTTTCAAGATAAGGATTTAAAAATCTCTTTGTATTATCCCTAAATTTTGCCTGAACTGTTTATTTTAGAGTTTACAGTCAGCGGGATGCCTCAGTTTTGCCTAAGTCTCCTTCATAGGTTTTGACTTAGCGGGCTTCTTTTGATTTTTTTATATTATTTTTTTTTTGTGTGAATGAAAGTGACTGTTTGATTTTAATGATTACGGTGAACCATCATCGACCTTTTGATTAGAAAACATCTTCGACACTTATTTGACGTGTGCGAAGGAAAATTTGTTAATGAAAGGTGTATCGTATGAACACACAACCAAGTTAACTGAGAACTACCCATCCCAAGGTTAAAATTGTGGGTTTTTTGTAATGAAAGAAACTCCAACTTCTAGGCCCGAAGGGGGTGACGAGGGATTAACTTCCTTATTTCTCCAGTGTTTGGGAATTGAAACAATGCCTTACATCGTCAACAAGGTTTAATTGAAAGCATACTGACAGCAGTTATGGGTATAACATTTTCGTCATCCTCCCTCCGATCTTAGCATATCAAAATTTTGGACAAGAAGTAAACACTTGAAAAATAAAGCATAAAGATGCAAATAAATGGACGAAAATGAATTGAATCAAAAGTCGCAATGCTTATTTCATTAATGAAAGTACAAACATAATTGAAAGCAAACAACTTAAACAAAATAAGGAAAGTGCAAACAACGAGAAACAAAAGGCCTAGTGACAAAACTTCATTTCTGATGTACTGGCAAGGGATTTTTCTGAACATCCGGATGACTGTCTGTAAAATCAAGTATTCCAGTTCTAACCAATTCACATACTCTAGCCTTCAATGCAAAACAATGCTCCAAGTCATGGCCTGGGGCACCCTCATGGGAAGCACAATGGAGATCAGCCCTAAATCCAGCCGGAGGATTAAGAGGAGGTGGTAAATCCTTTGTAGTAATCAGTCCTTGCCGGACTAAGTTAGGATATAGCTCTGTGTAAGTCATGAGAATAGGATCAAAGTGACTCCTGTTCCGTTTCTGGTCTGATATCTGTGTCGAGGAATCAGCTTGACGACTCAAAGGTACACTAGAAGACGATAGGACCAAGAAGTAGAAACTGGGGGATAAATGCAATGCAAAAATGTGATGCTAATGCCATGCAATGGTCTCAAGAATTTCAACGGTCGATTGCAAACATTCCCTTTTAGGAAAGCGAGAAAAGCTGTTAGACTTTAAAATGTAGGACTTCTTGAATTTGCAAAGGACTTTTGAATTCCTTGAAACTAGAAATGATATGATGCTTTATGGATGCAAAGCACAAACGCACATAAGCAAACAAAGGTCCTAATTTTAGAGGAACAATGAATGGAGTCAAGGTCTACCCTTCCCAAAGTGGTGTGTACTATAGATTAATTGTACCTGCAGAACAAGGGTTCTAAAAAGTGCCCAAAGTCATCAGCCCATCTTTTGGATATTATCAACTTCTCGACTGACTCAAGGGTCGATAATATTCTCAAGAGAACCTCGTTCGAGTGTAGTATCGCGTAGCAACCATTGTAGGACTACTCCCACATAGTTCCCGCACTACGTCCTATATAAGGTCAAGATGGTGTAAAGGTACTACGGTTCCCAGTATCACAGACTCCAATCGATAACGGTAAAAGTTTTCACGACTACACTCGATCAACCGAACCATTTTCGAAAGTGTCTCAACTGAGCGGTGATTCTCGATTTAGCTTAGTCGGGACTCACTCCCTATAAGCCTCGTCGAATATATCAGCCATCCTATCATAAGGTCGCTCAAGTCCGGGTGTAGGACTTATCTCACAACACAGTAACTCCAAGTAAGGTACCCCAATATATACATACAAGTGAGCAAAATATATAATAAAACAAATATATAAAGAAAAATAAACAAAATAGGAATAACCCTCAATAGTTAGGACTCCCCAGTGAAGTCGCCATTTTCTGTTGCGGTGAAATTTGGATGTCAAGCTATTGATTAACTTGAATCTTAATTCATTTACAACCGGTCTTTGATTTATCCGAAGGAAAGGTTAAAGAAAGGAAAAACCTAAAAGGGAGAGATCTAAGGTTCGGGGGTTGGTTAAATTTAGGGAAGGTATTAGCACCCTAAACTTCCGTAGTACTCTACGGGAACCTTTTGTTTATTTTTTTTATTTATTTCATTAATTATTTTGCTTTAGGGTATATACAAAGGATTGAAAATTAAAAAAGACCTAGGGGTTAATTCTAAGTTTACTCGGCAAGACATCGCATCTTGTGCCTACATATCCTTACGGGAATGGAATCAGAGTAACTGTAGTTCCCCTCTCAAGGGAGGTTAGAAACGTCTTGACTGTGGCCAAGGTCTCAAGGGGAATAAACGCATCTTAAGGACACGCTTACATGGAGTCTTAAACTCCGATCTCTACGTTATGAATTGTTAAGTTGTAATTAGGGTTAAATTAGGGATTCCACGGCGGGAAACCCTAAAATGAGCGCGGCGGCTCTTTGACCTAATGCTAGGGGTAACATGGTAATTTTGCCTGCGGCGAGGCATTTGTGAAAATTAGGGTTTGTAGTTTGTAGTTTTGAGGGTTTGAAATTGAATGTGTGAAATTTGAGGGTTTGAGGACTATTGGCATGGCGGCCAAACGGCTAGACCTAATCCTTCGGAGGTGTGATGTGACAGAAGTAATAGTGATGAAAGTGTGAGAAATTTAAATCATACAAACGGAAATAAAATGCAGAAAGTAAACGCGATTGTTGGTTCGCGAGGTTACAAATGAGAAACGGATACAATTATATACAACTTGAATTGAAAAACACATTAAAATAACTAATAGCAACGTAACAAGCTGCACATTGAATACACAAGGTTAGTAGACAGAGTCACACAGTAATCAGGCGAGTTATGAAACGAAAGTGCGAAAGTTATAGATATTCTTTGTTGTTTATTTGTGATATATAAAAAAGCTTTTGATTTAAGTTAAAAAAAAGAGGTTTTAATATTATTAAAAAACTTTTCAAAAATAGTCTTAATTTAATTATCTAACAAAAAGGTTTTATTTTAAAAAAAAAGGTTTAATGTTATTATTATATATTTTTTTAAAAAACGGTTCTAGTTATTATTTTAAAAAAAGATTTTAGTTATTATTTTAAATTTATCTAAAAAAAAAGTTTTTCTTAAAAATAATAGGTTTTCATATTAATTTGGAAAAGATGTTAATGTTATTTATTTTAAAAAACAGATTTTTATATTATAACAAGTTTTAATAAATTAATGATAACAATAATAATAATAATGGTAATAATAATAATAATAATAATGATAATAATAATAAATAATGATAATAATAATAATAATACTAATAATAATAATAATAATAATAATAAAGCAATAATGAATTTTAAATGTGCCAAATAACCCAACAATGTTGCTAACGCAGAAATGCGCTCATCGCAACCAGATCTAAATCGGACGAAACAAAATTTATCGCAAAGAAAAAGAAATTAAGCAAAAAAACAGTATTATTGCTCACACAAAAATGCGGTCATCGCAATCAGATCAAACTAACACAAATGCCACGCGTCATGCACACAAATGTGCAAACATCGTATCGACATAATTCGATCAAAAATTAATCTTATATATATATATATATATAAACTCTAACAATTTAAAAATTATAAATATATAAACGTAACAGTAATAGATGAAGAAAAAGAAACAACAGTAATAGATGAAGAAATAGAAATAACGGTAATAGATGAAGAAATAGAAATAACGGTAATAGATGAAGAAATAGAAATAACGGTAAACGGCACTCACTCCTCTTAGGTTTTTTTTTCATTCTCCGCTTTTTCAACAAGGCAACACATGTATATATAGGGAACAAATTAGGGTTAACACCAAATTGTCAATAATGTCCCTAAAGCCCATTTTAAAGCCCAAACTAAATAATTAGTTAAGAAAAAATAAAATTTAAAATAAACTTAAAATAAAAACTAATAATCCTATTGATTCCTAAAATCAAAAATATTATAAAAAGAACAAAATTTTTCCTAATATTTTTTATTTTATGATTTTTTGGATATTTTTATGAATAATTTAGAAAAAAGTGAAAAAAAAATAATATTTTAAAAAATGATTTAATTAAAATACGAAAATAATAATTAAATAATAATAATAAAAAACTATTTTTGTTATTTTTTTAATGAAAGATAGAAAAATTTAGAGTAAAAATAATAAAAAACCAAAAAGTGACAAAGGTGAGATTCGAACTCTCAACCTCTAACACTCACAACTCCTTACACATGTCCTCTTGCCAATTGTGCCATTTTTACTTTTTAGAAAAAAAATGCATGCCATATGATATTTACCTGCAAAAAGTCAAACGACTACACAAATTTGTTAGTAATTGATTAAATGCAATGAAATGCGACGACAAATCTTAGGGCAAAATTTGGGGTATTACAACAGGATCTGGGCAAAGATCTTTATGAGCTCCATCTTCCACAGGAAGTCATCTAACGCTCCAGATTATGTGAGTGCTGACCAGCTCTATTTCATGTTCTGCTTAAGCAAAGGAACAAAAGTGGATCTACCATATCTTCTGTTCAGACATCTGATGAGTCACATCAAGGAAACTAGGGAGGAAGTTAGAGTGAAAACTGGGAAGGTTAGAACTTGGATTCCTATGGGAAGACTCATATCAGATATTCTGACTGAGAATCGTCTGATAGATCATCTGTATGAAGCTGGTGTGCCAGAAGATCTGTCCTATGTTATAGGATCAATCATCAATGGGAATACTCTGAAGAGAATGAAAATCATCACTGAACCTGCAAACAAGCCAAAGAAGATTGCAGCCAAGGATGTTAAGAAAAGAAGGATTCCTGTTAAGGACTTTCCTATGTTCAGTGCACAAGAATCTAGAAGGACTGTATTGGCATATATTGCTGATTGTCTATTAACTGGGGTTCCTCTGCCAGTTAACATTGTACAGAAGGAAGGATAGGTTCTGCCAAACTTTCTTAGAGAAAAGCGCTCTAAGAGGATTGCAGAAGAAGGATCTGAGACTCAGCTTAAAAGGAAAGCACCTGAAGCTGTTCCTAAGAAGATCAAGAAAGTGAAGCAAACACTTCCAGAGGATAGTCTGGAAGAAGTTAGAGAAACTATTCAACAGGTTTTGTCATCTGAACAAGCACCTATTATCCATTCACCACTACCTTCACCTCAACCATCTCCACCTAGAAAACAATCATCTGTACCACTACCTTATGGAATCAATTCATCTGAAACCATCCCTTGTGAAACAACACCATTTCAAACTACACAATCTGTTCCAACACCATCTGACCAAACTCAAAATCACTCAGAACAACAACAACCACAATCTCCTCCACCAGATCATCAACAAAACCATCAATAAGAAAGTCCACAACAACAACAACAATCTGAATTCCAACAATCACCAGAACATCCACAACAAGAAAACCAACCAGAACATCCACAACCAGAATCACAACCTGAACAACATGAACAACCAACACCATCTGAACAATCATCTGTTCCAGAACCCTCTATACCACAAGCCACAGAGGAAAATGCTTTGGATGTCACACCCTTAGCAATCATGATTGACATATCTTCCACTTCATGTCATTCTGATGAATCATCTGACTCTGGACCTGATGTTCCATCACCCACTTGCTTACACAATACTGATTCATTCAAACCAACCTACTCTGATCTGTCAGAACTTGACCAAATCAGTAGAAGAGTTGAACTTCGCTCCAGATTCAACCTATCAGATTTTGAACCATCATCTGAAGCAGACATTCCAACAAACCCTTCATCTCAACTCACCCTTCCATTACCATCTGCATCTCAACCATATGTTGAACTACCCTCTGAACCTCAACCCTCTAAACCTCAACCAAATGAACCACAACCATTTGATCCAATACCACCTGCTACCACTTATGAGCAACCTCAGCCCAACACTGAATTTGTTGAAGAAGTTACTCGTGAGGAATTCTTGTGCTCCAAACCCAGATTGGATGTGGACAGAATGTTTGAGAAGTTCAAAAGGAAGATGCGTATGGGAATTGCACATGTGAAGGAAGCATGTCTGTCAAGCATAGATCTGCAACATCTGAAGCTGCTTGGGATGATCTTATCTCCAAGTTCAACACTGATGTTGCACGTATGAAAGCAATATGTGCTAAAGATGCTAAAGCAAAATTTGCTGAAGTGATAAGACAGGCTCTGCTGAGTATTCCAAAACCTCCAGTACTGCGTCTGAAAGCTGCTCCTGCTGAAGACACTCACTCTGAACATGTTGAATCTGATATGGATATTGATGCACCTGAATCTGAAGTGAAGATTGATGACTCTGAACTTGTGAAAGAAGTGAAGGAAATCAAATCATGGATGATCAAGCAAGAACAGACCACAGAAGAGATTAAGACTTGGATGGCCAAGCAAGAAGAGTCTACTTCCAAGATTACAGACCTTCTGACCTTGATTGCCTCTCGCCAGTCTTAGTTTATTTCACATGTTTATGCACTTTTGTTTTGCATCTGTTTTCTCTTGCTTGTTTTTATCATCTGTAGTTTTGAATCATCTTAATGAATGTTTGACTGATTGTCTGTTTTGCTTCTATGACTGCTTATCTCTTTTCTTCTGTTATCTTTTCTGTCTTTATATATCTTTTTGATTATGACAAAAAGGGGGAGAAAAAGAATAATCTAATTGTTCAAATCATAAGCAATTACTAAAACAAAGTTCAGACATATTATTAACTTACTCTGAATTTAAGTCTTTCAGATTCTAATGTTCCATCTGACAAAATAAATTCACTGAAGTTACTCTGATGTAAGTGTGTTGCACTGAACCGGGTGAACAATTACTGGTGTTATCTATCTTTCTGCATTTACAATTCTGCATAATTTAAATGATTAGATATATAGCTCTGTCAGCCTGCGGATGTCACAACAGAGGCCATGACATCAGTTATGACATTGGGACAATTTAAAGAAATTTAAATTGGTCATGATCTGTCCTTGTTCCATTCCAGCAGAGATCAATGTTCTTGGAACGTCTGAAATCTGTATACCAGAATTTCATGGAAGAACTAAAGAAACCTATGTCAAATATCATAGAAAGACAAGATGAGTGTAAGAACACAGATTGTTGCTTAGTAATATCTCTATGTTTTGATGATAACTCTTATGAAATTTTGTATTAAAGAATTATATACTCTAAAAATTGTTTAAGTATGTTTGTTGCAGATATTAGAAATATATTTGTTAGAAAGCAAATTCATATGAACAGAGACTCTGAAGATCTGAAGCTGAAGCTCTGAAGATCTGAAGCTGAAAGCTCTGAAGATCTGAAGCAGAAGCTCTGAAGATCTGAAGCAGAAAGCTCTGAAGATCTGAAGCAGAAGCTCTGAAGATCTGAAGAAGAAGCTCTGAAGTTCTGAAGCTAAAGTTTTTGTATGAGAGTTAAGAAGCACAGTTTGTCAGAAGACTCTGATAGTACTACACGCTGCAAGTACTGAGGATCTGATTCTTGAAACTCCGCTCTGGAAGAATACACGCTAAAGCACACATGCTGCACCATTCTGATTCAGCAAACTCTGAAGAACATCCAAGACCCTAGGTACGCAGACTCTGATGTTTACTTGCTGAAGTGAAATACTAATTGAAGAAGGATTCAAAGTTATGTCCGTTGAATTGGCTCAACGACTCTTTCCTCTGTCATGCTTGACACAAGAAGACAGACAAAAAGCATTTCTCTGCACCTTCTACTTCCAGGAAAGGTCATGTGATGTGAAGACAAAAAGGTTCATACCTTTTCAGCACACAGCCTCCAATGTCAAAGACTTTGTGGATCACTGTGCCTATATAAGCAAGTCTTCCCCATCTTCTTCAGTTGACGAATCTTTGATAGAATTTCTCACAAGCTCTCAAAAACATTCTATATTCTTATTACTGAGTTTTATTCTCTGTTCTAAATACTAAGTGAAAAATCACAGTTGTGATAAAGCTTTTTAGAAGTAATCAAACACTTGTATTAATCTTACATTTCATTGTAATAGTTCCTTGAGAAGATCCAGTTGGGATCAGTAGTTCTTGAGAAGACTTTGAACAGTTGTTCTTAGTGTTACTATTCTAATCAGTTGATTTAATAGTTGATTAAGTCCTTGTTTGAGAAAGGCAAATCACTCTTGAAAAGGGTGGACTGGAGTAGTTAAGTTTAATGAACCAGGATAAAAATCTTTGTGTTTTTATTGATCTAAGTTTTTAAGATACTTATTCAACCCCCCCCCCCCCCCTTCTAAGTATTTTCTCACCTTCAATGAGGACCCTATATCTTTGTGGACTTTTGGTTGTGAAACATGTCATGTTTGGAAAAAGGAGTCAAGGACTCTTAAAGCTAAACTTGATAAGGCTTTGCAACCCAAGGTTACTTTTGCTATATATACTAGCAAGTATAACTTACTAGCTCATAATATGTATCGAAGGTATAGTTACATTAAAAAAGAACAAAATAGCGAAAGCTTGTCTTCTCTAAACTTGTATTGTCACTACTATTGCAAAAAGGGACATACTATTGCAAAGTGCAGAGTTAGGAAACTTCATGTTCCTAATGGTGTCTTTCAATGGATTCCTAAATCCAATCAAGGTTTTACTATTCCCCAAGAACCCAATGAAGATTGGGAACCTAGCATATGTTCTTAAACATGCAGGAAAAATGTCTTGACTCTATGGAGAGAGTATGGGATCTTGTTCGTGGAGCATCAAGGTACAACACGGTAACATGTCTGTATTGTTTTAATCTATATGACTAACAAGGCAATTGTTTTACCCACCAGGTTAACTCTTTGTATTTTTTTAAGTGGTTAAAATGTATTAATGGTTACTAATAAGCTATTCGAGAAGTGTGGGAAGGATTTTATATTCAATTATGCAGGTTATCTTTGACTAGACTTACTTAAGTACATCAAACTATGAGTGATCAACCTAAAATGATGAAACATGAGAAGAAGCTATATTATCATCATAATTGAGAAAATAATCATCAAATGATGCTCTTAGATACATTACTAATCTCAGTTTTAAATACTTGTGCAAGAAGGAAAGTGGTAAGAACGTTTTGGTCTATTTGTGTTTCGTGGCACATGTTGCATTCATTTCAACTTTAGTTCGAAAGTTCATTGTGGAATGTTTGTGCATCCTCCGTCTTGTGCACGGTGAGGTATTATCTTTTCAACCCTTTTTTTTCTATGTACGTAAGTGTTTCTTTTATCTATTTATTTGATAAGGATATGTGATGAACTATGTGTGATGCTTGTGATATGTGTTTACTTCCAAAAATATCAATTGTGACTATTGTATGTTGCATTTAACATATTTATAGGAACCATACATAAATGCCACTATGATTCATTTTTATCTTGGACTAAGTCATTCTTGCATGATTATATGTTACATGATTAAAGAAATCAAATCATTAAACCTTATCATATGCATGTGTCTTTGATCAAGGTAGTATGCATGAGTCTAATTCGAGTCATTGATGGTGCCTAGAAGTACATTTGATTCTAATTCTTCAAATAATAAGTCTATAGGTTGACATATAATTAAATAGGTCGACATATATCATGTGAATTAAAATATTTCTTCTGACTGGTTCAGTATAGGCCGACCTATGTATCGCACCTCGAAAAATCACGGAGACATTTCGGAGAACGCGACCCTCGCGCAAAAGGCGTGGAAATTCGGTTCGACAGAGTCGCCACCGAACTTTATTTTTCCCGAATAAACGGGAGAGGAAAATATCGAGAAAACCTCTTAAAACGAAAGGATAGGAACAGGGTTGTCGCAACCAAGTTCCGGATTCGGGAGTCGGTTACGTGAGGGGAAGGTATTAGCACCCCTCACGTCCGTCGTACTCGACGAGAACCTCTTAAGGTATTTTGTGGAGATGTTGTTTAGGTTTATTTGTTTTCTTCTCGATGATAAAGGTAGAATTGGCAGGGTAAAAGGTTAAAGACGCAAAGGAGAGATGGGTGGTTAGAAGATAGGGTGCTCGCCAAGGATTGAGTCCCTTGTGCCTACGTATGCTCATTCGGACGAGAATGAGAAATCAGAGCGTCGTAGTTCGACTACGGGAAAGAATGAGAAAGTGTGGACTGAATAATGGAGGAAGGTAGAAGTGTGGAATAGGGAAGAAAAATGGAAGTGTGGAATAGGGGAGAAAAATGGAAGTGTGCTCGCCAATATCGTCGCAATCTTGTGCCTACGTATCTTACATTCGGACGAGAATGAAGAATCAGAGCAGTCGTAGTTCGTGGTAACGACCACGAAAGAAACGGGTTTGGAATGGGTTTGAAGTTGTGTTGAGAAACGAAAGAGTGATTGACAAGCAACCCAAGAGCGTGTCTCAAGAGCTTGTGACTTAAGAATTCAAGGAATGAGAGATCCCAAGAACTCAATTCTTTCAGAAATTGGGTTGAAAAGAGTTGGATGCTTTAAAATCGAAAGAATGAACTAATAACAACTCAAGAGCACGCCTCGAGAGTTACTCGTTCGAACATTCAAAGAATGCTAGATTCTAAGAATATCCCTCTTTCGTAAGTTTAAAAAAACGTTTGTAAAAGATTGAATCGAAAACGGAAAGTGAGGCAAAAAGGAAGTTGTTTTGAAATGGCTCGACGACGTGTCGAGGATTTTGATTGAAGATGGAACCGACTTGACGACGTGTCAAGGGTTAGATTGTGAGAAACGATATTAGTCCCTAAGGGTGCCCCTAATATCGAGATCACAAGGAGTTATGAATGAGTGTGCGGAATGTGGGTTGCGAATGCGTACGAGCATTCGACTTAGGAGAACGTTGGAAAATGATTGAGTTTGAGAAAGAGTCGAAAGGTTTGGTGAATAACAACTCAAGAGCGTGCCTCGAGAATTATTCACTCGAAAATTCAAGGAATGCTAGATTCCAAAAACCTCCTTCTTTCGAGGTTTGATCGAGAAAGATATGTTCGAAAAAGTCGAAAGATTGAGTGAATAATAACTCAAGAGCGTGCCTCGAGAACTATTCACTCGAAAATTCAAGGAATGCTAGATTCCAAGAATCTCCTTCTTTCGGAGTTTGATCGAGAAAGATATGTTTGAAAAAGTCGAAAGGTTGAGTGAATAACAACTCAAAAGCGCGTCTCGAGAATTATTCACTCGAAAATTCAAGGAATGCTAGATTCCAAGAACTGCTTCTTTCGGAGTTTGATCGAGAAAGATATGTTCGAAAAAGTCGAAAGGTTGAGTGAATAGCAACTCAAAAGCGCGTCTCGAGAATTATTCACTCGAAAATTCAAGGAATTCTAGATTCCAAGAACTTCCTTCTTTCGAAGTTTTTATCGAGAAAGATATTTTGAAGAATTGAATCAAGAGTATGAAAAAGGATTGTAGTATGAAGGGTGAGAACGCGAGATTGGCTTTGAAAAGTAAAAGAGAAATGAAGATTATTTAGTAAATGAGACGTCGGCCTCACAATCAATTAATCGGGGTATTATCGAGATGCTAGATCTCGACGACACCTTTTTCATTCGATTTATGTTTGGATGAACAATGGAAATATCACGCGGAATGCTAGATTCTTATGATATTTCTTTGTTAGAAAAAGAGTATTTTTTTTAGAAAAAAATGAGAAGTCGAATAATACACTATTTAAGGTGTACACCTCAATAATGATTGTCCAAAAATTCAAGAAGTGCTAGACTTCAAGGATTTAGTTTTCTCATGGTTTGATTTAAGAAATTATTTTAGTAGCTAATAAATACTAAAAAACTATTAGTTTTAAAAATGAGTTTGAAAATAAAATATAATAAGTTTAAATAAAAACTAGAAAAATATTAGTTCTGAAAATGAGTTTGAATATATTTTAGTAATTTAAATAAAGACTAAAAAAAATATTTTGAAAATGAGTTTGAAAAGAAAATATTTAATATATACTATATATCATTTTAAGTAAAAATAATATTACAAAATAATAAAACAGGGGGGTGCAGTAATCCAGGCAAGGGTGTAACCAAAAAGTAACATAGTAGGCCTGGCCCAGCAATCACAACAAACAAATCAAACAGCCTGTGAGGGGTGATGAGGTAAACGGGGGTGCAACGATTGAGAGAGAAAAAACCGCTGGGCCCTTCGACCCACTAACCCAACGAGATGACCCATGTACACTTTCCCTTCTTCCTTCATTTCAGTTTGTACTGTACAAACCCTAGATCTCTATGGCCGCCGTCTCTCGATCTTCCATCTCCCTCCGTCTTCTAATTTCTTCTTCCCTCAAAATCGTCGTTATCTCCATTCTCCTTCAAATATTACCTACAAAATGAAATCAGAGCCAAGCTAGTAAAATTAAAGTAACCATGATTACTCTTCCGATTTCTGTTGTGTGAAATCCGTTTTTTGAGTTAGTGGTTGGATATTTGAAGTCGATCTGGAAGAAATCTGGAAATGGTTCGAACGGAAATATGTGGTGAGATCCGAAGATGATGGTTGAATTTTGGTTGGATGTTTCCGTCTGAATCTGATTGAAGTTTGTTCGTGCTTGGTTCGTGTGAAGATTGAGGTGTGGTTGAAGTAGATCTGGACTTGGTTCGTGTGTAAACTTTGAGTTCATATCCGGAAATTCGTCTGTAGATCCGAGTTGCATGTGAAGACGAGGACAGTTCAATGGAGATTTGTTTAACGTTTCTGTAGTGAAGATTGGTATCGTTTGAGACGGATTTGATTGAAGCTTGCTTGCGGAAGTTGATGAGTTTTCAGATTTGGTTTTTTTAGACCGAAGGTTTGATAAGGATCCAAAGAACGCTCACAAATCTGGAGAGAGAACGATGAGGGTGGTGAATGTTTGAGCATTTCTGAAAGTTTCGATGAATATTTAGTGAGTATAGATGAAGGTTGTATGAGTTTTAGGGCAAATCTTGAAAAACTTTGTATGAAGATTTGAACATGTGTATGAAGATATGAACAAATCTGGAAAAAAAAATATGAATATGATGAGTCTATGAACATTTCTGGAAAAAAACATGAACAAGATGATGAACAAGTATGAACACGAATGAACTTGATGAATGACACGTTGGATTTCTGGAAAAAAAATAAGAACACAAAGAACACATGGACATTTTATGAGTTTTTCGGTGACACTATGAATTTTCCGATGAGGATTTTCCGGTAGAACTCGATCTGTGTAATTTGTCCGGTGAAGCTGTTTTAGGGTTTGCATGTGAGCTAGGGTTAGGGTTGGAATTAGGGTTAGGCGGCGGCTGTAGGGCTAGGTGTTGCACCCCAAAATTTGACCAACCGGGTCTCGCATTTGGCTCGATGTTTCGACGCATAACCGCCTTCGCATCTGCATATCGCATACATTGCATTGTTCATTTGTATTGATTTTATCAGGGATCACAGCTCCCGTCTCGTGTTTCAGTTTTAATCAGTAGAATCGTATTTTTGGGATATTTCGGTGCCCGTTTATTTTTACCGATTATTTTTGTGTCGCTCGGTGATTATTTTGTCCCTCTGGGAATTATTGTGATTTTTCTGGATTTTATAGGATTTTTTAGGGTTAAAATAGTTTTTAAATCATTTTTTAGGATTTAATAGAATTTTTGATATTTTTAATTCTTTTTAAATCAATTTTTAGCATTTTATAGAATTAAATAGATTTTTAAATTCATTTTAGGATTTAATAGGTTTTAATAGATTTTTAATATTTTTAGATAATATAGTTTTTAGAAATTTTAATATTTTAAAGCATTTTTCATTTTAGAATAATATAGGATTTTCTAGAATATTAATATGATTTTTTTAATAGTTTTAATATAGTTTTAATTCTTTTTTCAGAATATTAGATAAATAGATTTTTCATTTTTTTTATTTTTTGTTATAGATTTTAATAGGAATAATAGTCTTTTTCAGAAAATTAATAGATTTTTAGAATATTATTAATTAGAGTCAATTAGATTTATTAGGTTTAATTGAGTATTAGTTTAGTTGTTAGATTTTAATTCAATTCAGGTTTTTTGGAGTTTTTAGTCATTTTTTTCGTTTTGGGCTTTTCAGCCAAGGCCCAGTTATCTTTTTTGCAGTCCAATTCGTCCAGAATAATCCAGCAAATATCCAATGCAATCCAGCGTTTTCCAGCTCCTTCTGGAAGGTTCTAGGAGAATCCAGCGAAATCTCAGCAATAAATATCAGCTGCACACACGTGTCCAAAGGGGGGAGGCCCCACTTTTTTTCATTTCCCATACGCCACGTATCGCCACGCTCCCTCTCTCTCAGCCACCTTTCAGGCCACGTGGAGGGCATGCAGAGAGCCCCTCCACTTTCTCCACCACGTGGCTCCATCACACGCTTCACCAGAAGACTTCCCACCGGCCGCCGTGCATGTACTCCGGCCACCCCCAACCTCTCACCGGCGACTTCACAAATCCAGAAGATCAACGTTCTTCATCTCTCTCCCTAACTCCCATCATCAACCCCGTGTCTCCACCATCAAATCCAGAATCCGGCAACCGTGACGTCGCCGGAGCCCCCTACCATTCCAGATTCCGTTCATCAATCTCCTCCCTTCATCATCTTCTCCAGTCCTTATCATCAACAAACCACCATCCACAACCGTCCGGCGACCTTCCTCTTCAACCTACCACCTCCATTTCATCAACCTTCAACACTGATCATCATCAATAATCATCTAACCCTCAGCGAACTTCCAGAACTCATCAGTAACTCAGCAAATCTTCAAAGAACTTTCTTCAAGGTGTTCGTCTCGTTCATCAATTACCAGAATCATCATTCATCCATCCACGATCTCCAGAAAAACTACCAGAAACTTCCATCCTTTCCTCCGATTCACCACCATGGAACAACAGATCTGCATCACCACGCATCAACGAACTTCATCATCATCAGAAGGATGAATCTCCATCATCATGTTCGTCATCCATCAGATCTCCAACTCTCCAGTTCAACAATTGTCTTTCCAGAAATTCACCTTCAACAGAGAATCTCAGAAGCTCAACCTTCAACAAATCTCCAGGAATTCCTCCATCAAGAACATGCAAGGATGCCTTCATAAGCGTTCATCAGTTCTTCATCTGCGTACAGATCCCCAGATCTTCATCCTTATCATCAACGATTCGATTCACCTTCGTGACCCTCCCCAGAGACCTTCGTCAGTATTCGTCTTCGCCTTTCCCTCTTCATCATCATCAAACCATACATCAACGAAGAACGTTCCAAGAACTCTTTGTTCAAATAGAACTTCAAGAGCATCAAACGCGTCCGTCATGGAGGTCGTTATCTCCAGTTTTGTTTGAGTCATTCTCAGAAGTTTGAGGTTCGTGAATTGGAAAGATGGAAGGGATTGGGAAATGATTTGGAGGTTAGTGAAGAGATTGAACGAAGGGTGGTTATTGAGGCTGAGAGACGAGGGAGACGGAGGGGATTAAGGTGGTAGCGGCGGCGGCGCAGTGGGAAGCAGATTAGGTTTTTTCTGAACTTGAGAATGGAGAGAAAGGAGAAGGAAGAAGAGATTGGGCCTCAGGCCCAACCAATTTTTTTGCACGCATCACCCTCACAATTTTTGGCTGAAACGGGCTTTGGGCCCCAATTTTTCTGGCAGCACACCCATTCAATCCTCACCATACCCCTCCTGCGTTTTTGCTGAAGAAGACTGGGCTGGGCCCAATCAGTGTGGTTTTTTTTTTTTATTATTTTCTTGTTAAACTCCCCCCTGTATAACAGTGTACACCCCCAGCCCCATTTGCTTGTTTTTTTTATTCTTTTTTAAAGATTTGAAAATACATTTGAAAAAGAAAAGAAGAAAAAGAAAAGAAGAAAAATACATTTGAAAAAGAAAAGAGGAAAAAAGAAATAAGGAAAGAATATATTGAAAAATATGAAAAAAAAGGATATTGAAAATAAGAGAAATAAAGAAAAAATAGAAAAAATAGAGAAAAAAAAATATGTGGAGAAATATGAAAAAATATGAGAAAAGGAGAAAAAAGAGAAAAAAATATTAAAAGTAGGTTTAATATTTTTTCAAGCATTTCTTTTAGGGATATTTTCATAGACCTTATTATTTCGACTTTTAGGATAGAATTAGAGGCCCATTTGTTAGGGGGCTATTTTCAGTCGTTTTTTCAGGATAGAATAGGATAGCGTTTCCTAGGAGATTTATTTCAGTATACCCATTGTAATCATTTTTCAGAGATGAATAAAACGAGATTTGAGCTGTGGTCCGATAGTAGCCGAACTACAGCTGCTCTGATTCTTCGTACCAGACGAAGATATGTAGGCATAGGATGCGATATCCTAGCGAGCACACTAACGACTGACTCTTGTTCTCTTGCGGCTGTGCGATCGAGACTTTCCCGCTGACGACTAATTGAGTACCCTTTTTCTCTCTTGCCCCCGTGCATTTGAGACTCAGCCATAGTTGTGACCATAGGTTCCCGACCCTGTGAAACCAGTTGTTTTTCTCACTGCTGTGTGAGAATGTTTGTTTAGCAGTAGTTAGTCTGAACTACGTAAAGCTCTGATCTTCCATCCAGTGGAAGTACGTAGGCACAAGATGCGAGGTCTTGGCGAGCCAATTTCCCCTGTAGTCCCGAACTACGTTGACTCTGACTTTCTCTCTTGAGAATACGTAGGCATAGAGTGCGATGCTCTATCGAGTCCATTCCCTTCCGTTTAGATTTAGCAGCCGTAGATAGATTGTTTTGCATCCAGTAGACAACCCAAGCAAGCGTGGATCCCGTCGAGTACGACGGACGTGAGGGGTGCTAATACCTTCCCCTTGCGTAACCGACTCCCGAACCCAGGCTATGGTTGCGATGACCATACCTTTTCCCCGTTTTTTGCGAGGTTTACTTCGAGCGTTTCCTTTCCCGCTCTGAGGGATAAATAACGCACGGTGGCGACTCTTCTGTCAGCCGGCGCCGATTTTCGCAGTAGCGACAGCTGGCGACTCTGCTGGGGATCCAACGTCCCCTGGCTGCTAAGGACTGCGATAGTTCTTATGCATGTGGGATCCAACGTCCCCTTCGAGAGAGTCAATCCTAGCGCTTGTTTGCTTGTCTATTTGGGGCTTATTTATCGATATTATCTGTTACTGTTGGGGTGTTACGGGTGTTCTATGATATTGAGAGATAAGCCGGACCTGGGCTTGGAGTGCACCTTAGACTTAGAGTAGAAATTAGTGGGTGCCCGCTTGCTTTGACTTGCTTTGGTGTCCCATGAAATCTACACTCAGACGAGGTTCTGCTGGTTGGCCTCCTGTCCCTTCCTTTGGTTGGCGTGGGTTGCTGGTTAGTTGGATTGTCGACTCTGGGAACCGATCATTTGGAAGTTAGCTGAGTGAGGCCTCTTCAGGACTTGATGATGCCACTCCTTCTGGGAATCGTATCGTCAGTTCTGAAAGTCTGTGACGCTGACGACCGCATAGGATGCCGTACCTTGTCAGATATAGGTCCACACCTGTGAGTGAGGGGGGTTTTTTGTGCAGGAAACTTGACTTCCAACCTACCCGTTATATTGGTCCTCTTTTCAGAGAGCGTCTCCGTCAGCAGCGCAGCAGTATTTAGATTTTGTGTGGGGGCTGTGGTCCCATTGTTGCTGCATTTTGCATATCATATGCATATCAGTGTTGCATTGCATATCATTCTCCAGCTAGCCAGAGTTCTGATCCAGCCTTTATTTCCTGAAGGTGATTACCCGGAGTTTGGATTGAGCAGCTGTTGATTGTCAGAGGACCTACCTAGGGGTTGAGTAGATTTGAGCAGAATCAAGTGTCGAAGTCAGCTGAAGATTATTGGTAGCCATGTCTGAAGGCAATTTCCAGTCTCCTAACACCTTGACAGGGTTCACTATGGCGTCCAACCCTCTGTATGATTCCATGGAAGACTTCCCGCAAGTGAACAACGTTGCTGCAGACCAAGTTGTACAGCCTTCTGTTGAGAACCAAGATCGACATGAGCAGTTTGTTGCCCAGAATGAGCGTCCTCCTCCTGTCAACAATCAAGGTGTTGCTTTCCCTGTGATGAATTACCGAAGAGATATTCCAGCAGCTGGTATGGTAGATCCAAGAGCCCTTGACGAAGGCAGAAGAGTCCGAGTGTTGGAAGAGCAAATGAAAGCTTTGAAAGCCAAAGATGCTGTTAACCTGGATGCTGTAGGCATGTGTTTGGTTCCTGACCTGGTGTTGCCTTACAAGTTCAAAGTGCCGAAATTTGAGAAGTACACGGGAGATAGCTGTCCAAAGCTGCATTTGATGATGTTCTGTCGAAGAATGACTGCGTTTGCGCGAGATGATAAGTTGATGATCCATTGCTTTCAAGATAGTCTGACTGGGGCATCTTTGAGGTGGTATATGCAGTTAGAGAGGAATCAGATTCAGTCATGGATGGATTTAGCCAGAGCTTTTCTGAAGCAGTACGATTACAACCTAGACATTGCTCCTTATCGCATGCATTTGCAAGAGTTGTCTCAAGAGATCAATGAACCTATCAGGAGGTATGCTCAGAGATGGAGAGAATTTGCTGCTAGAGTGCGTCCACCGCTGTTAGACCAAGAGCTGGCAAGCATGTTTGTAGATTCCCTACAATATCCGTACTTCAAAAGATTGCTCGGAGTTCCGGCAAGTTTCTCTGACGTGGTAGCATTAGGAGAACGCCTTGAGTACTCCATAAGAATGGGGAAAATTCAGATTACTTCATATGATCAAGCTGGTGAAACTGAATACCCTTGTGACTATCAGAGTGAAGACGAAGTTGTGATCAACTCGGTCATGCCAAAGATTGAATATCCTCAAAGCGAATCAGTGAATTTTGTTGGTTCATCATCTTATCAGAGATCAGTACCTCCCGTGGCTTGTTATACTGAACAGACAGCCGTGCCTGGGGCACCATACCAGGAATCTTATGTCACTTCCATTGCAAATCAGCGGACTCGTGGCCGAGGCTATCAGAATCAGCGTCAGAATCAGAACAGACCTCGTAACAACTTGGAACGAAGGAATGCTCCTTTTCACCCAGTGCCGATGCCGTATAGCCAGTTGCTACCATCTTTGATCCAGAAGTCTTTGGTGGAGCCGAAAGCTCTTAAGCCAGTTCCAGAACCTTACCCTCCTGGGTACAATCCCCACGTTCAGTGTGGTTATCATGGTGGCTCTCCGGGGCATTCGACGGAAGATTGTAAAGCATTTCAGGCGAAGGTACAGCAGTTGATTGATCAGGATCGTATTTCCTTTCGAGAAGGGTTTCTGTTTGTTCATCCCTAACCGCTCAGCTGTCTAAGCTCGTAGATTCAGAGGGTCTATTCCCCAGCAAAAGCCAGTGGTTCAGACAGGCAGGCGCCTCAGCAGTGGCAGTTCTCAAGCTTTTATATCATTTGCATCTGTAGTTTCTTTTTCTGTTAGTTACTACCTGCTTTTAAGCATTGTATGTTTCGAATGGTGATAATAATAAAGTGACTATGCATTTTTCTGAATTAATCATGTCGCTGTCGCTCATTTATTGCATTGCACTGACACTTGCATTTTTATTCACTCCACTTTTTCGCTGTGACTAGCAAAGTTAGGAGGGAGGATGATGAAACTGAAACTCATAACCAATGATTGTATGCTTTCAGATAAGACCGTACCGATGACGTACAAGGCATTGTTTCAAATTCCCCAAACACTGGAGATATAAGGAGTTAGTCCCTTGTCAACCACTTCGAGCCAGGAAGTAGAAGTTTTTTCGGACTTATAAACCCTCACATCTTAACCCGGGGCAGGGTAGTTGTCAGTTAGCTTGACCGAGCATTCAAGTCTTACAGAAGGATGTTGTCTTTCAAGGACCAATCAGTTTATACCTTTCAAGAGGTCCAACCTCACCAATTAGGAGTGAGACAGTTACGATCCTTTCGGAGCAATCAAGACAATCAGTGTCGCACGACTTTGTTCCAAAAGAAAGAAAGAAAGAACGCCCGCTAAGTAAAAAGAAGGAAAAGCTGAGAAAGCTAATACTTAGGCAAAAATCAGGGCATCCCGCTGGACTTCAAAAGAAATCGAAAAATCGAAAAGAACTCAAAAGGAGTCAGTCCAGGCAAAAATTAGGGAATCAAAAGAATGGAAGAGAGGGTTAAAAAGAAAATTTTCCCCAGCAAATCACAAAGTCGTGTACACAGACACCGAAAGCGAAGAAGGAGTAACTATCACTCTAGAAGAAAAGCTTGTGAATTCCTTAACTGTAGGTTCTTACCATTCAACATACTTCTCGAAGAGGCGAGCGCTTGTGCCAGGTTAACTGGACCTTAGGATCGGAGATCATCACGTAGACGGGGTGGGTACAAATCAAAATTTGAGCCAAATATCCTTTGTTTCACGAACCGTGAACCCGACCACGATACAACCCTTAAAAGACCTAATTGAGGTAGGGTTAGTCTGAAGCGCATTACGATAAGGTTGAGTAACCTGACTCCTTCTTGACTTGCTAGTCATATCTTGTTGTATTTTCACTGACCACGTAAGCACTGCGTTTGAACTTTGGTTCATTCGTCACTCTCAATCATTGCATGTAAATGAGTGACAGCTCAAATTTTTTCAAAAAAATCTGCATAACCATTGCATTAAGATTACCATTCGTAGACAGGCAATTCTAATTGCAGGATAGTAGTTGACATGAAAGAAATTCCACCAGGGAGTAATCAAGCAGGACTGAGTAATCCAGCAGTCTGAACCAGAATGGTGTATGTTGTGAAGCCTTGTGAATCAGGGGCATTATCTTCCAGTAAGTTCGGAATCAGTCAGTCTGGGGACAAGTCCCGAAGCTTCAGTTGAGCAGGGGCAGTTTGTTTGAGAAACAATTGATCAGAAGTGAGTCTTCTCGAGAGCCATTCAGGGGCAATTATGCAGAGCGCTGAGATTTGAAAGCAGATGCTTCCGATGGATAATCAGATCGGGTTGAGTCGCTAGAACGCTCATTCAGGGGCAAGTCATCGCAGAGAATGTTGAAATCAACTGGGTTGTTAGGTGTTTAATTGGAGATTGAATTCTTTTGTCATGCAGATACCGGGGCAAATATTCTCGAAGTCTTCTCGAGGCAAGCTGTTCAGAGCAAGTATTCCCAAGAGTTAGATTGGGGGCAAGTTGAATGCACGGAGGCAAGTTGTGCAAGCCAGTCTTTTATCCCCCAGCTGAGTGTACCAGGGGCAAGTCATTCAAACCCGCTTGTTTATCCCCAGCCAGAGTTGAGTATCGGGGAATCATGTCAATACCCTTATTGAAAACCTTTCAAATAAGAAGATCTTGTTGTCGTTGGATCATTATCCTGCAGTTTAAACCTGTTACGTGTCAGTAACCAGTCGTTTCCAAAGTTCAGTTCTCGCCTGGCGAATCGGTAACCAGTTCTCGTCTGGCCCACCTTCTGTAAGCATCAGTTCCCGTCCTGGTGCAGTTTATTGTAAGCAGCAGTTCCCGTCCTGGTGCAGTTTATTGTAAGCAGCAGTTCCCGTCCTGGTGCAGTTTATTGGTAACCAATTCTTGTTTGGTCACCGTTTCTTCAAGAGTTGTATCAGTTCTCGCCTGGTACATGTCATCGCGTAATCAGTTTTCGTGTGTTTTACCCTATGTGTTATACCAGTTCTCGCCTGGTTGTCTATACCTCAGCTTGTTGTCCAGTCAGCCCGTTTGGTTCAAAAACACAAAAATCAATGATTGTTCAATTTTCCTAACCTATTTTCCTATCAGTTCTCGCCTGGTAGTCTACCTTCGAATGCTAGTTCTCGTCTAGTATTTTCCATTCCACTGTGTACATAGTCCATGTTTAGTCTAAACCAAAAACAAAAAACCTAAAGAGATCTGACACAATATTTCCCAATGACTTGCATGTCGTCATGTTCCCCGATACGAAGCTCAGCAGACACCAGTGCTCCGAGTAATGTGTGAATTCCTTGTGGATGTTGTTAAAACAGAATTGCCACTCTTCAGCAGATGAAAGTTGCTTATTATCCCCGGAAGAGTCGAGATTGTCTTTTACCCCGTATCAGAGTAGGATCAGGAGTATCTTCAGCAGATTAAGATTGATATCCTTGATAGTAGGAGCATTTCCAGCAATGTGCTGCGAGTAATCAACCTCAGTTTGGGTCAATTCCCGCAGAGCGCAATCAGTTGCCAGTGGTTTGAAGAAAGCATCCCCGAGCAGAGTTGTTTCTTTCCCCAGTGAAATTGTCAAGCAGGGTTGCCTTTTCATTTCTCCAGCAGGGCAGTTGTCCCCAGCGGATTTGATTTCTCGATTCCAGCATTTATTTTGCTGAGATGGTTCTGTGACTTCAGGTCATCCCCAGTAGAGTCGACGTTATCTTCGGCATTTATTTTGCCAAGTGGTTTTCAGACCTGGTGTTCTCTGGCAGCTAGAGCTCGCATTTACATTTGCAGATATAGTCATTGCATTTACAAACATATAGTATATCCATGCCGTCTGGGCCTCGCATTTTCAAACAAAACGCATAGCATTTACATATCATATAGGGCATGGCATCATTATCAAGCATACGCATGTCGAAACATAGACCAAGATGGTTACCTATTGGATTTCGAATTTGTTCACCTGCAGAGTTGTGTGGTTCAGCTTCTTGTCTTCCCCAGCGGAGTGATTCTTCATATTTGGGTGTTACGTCAGCATCGGAAAAAACAACAACAACAACAACAACAAAGATTGACATATATCAGACTTCTGAAGCTGCCCCCTTTGTCAAAACAGGTGCCAGGCAGTTCCATTCAGAATTCCCCAGGAGAATTGTCCTCAAGTTCGCAATGAACTGTGAGTCGACAAGATTTGATCCCACGAGAGAGATGGGAATCAAAGTGTTTGCTTTATGAAGCATTATTTCAATACTTGTGGCGTCACACGAGTGTTGAAAAGGAAGAAAATTTCATCAGAAAATTGACCAGATGTTGCCGTGATAACCAAACTTCAGTTTATTGGAAGCTTTTCCTCAAGCAGTTTTGCAGTATATTCTTGCGGTTGGCAAATTTCAGGGTTCCATTTGTATTCAACCGTCATCTACCTTGAATGTTTGAAGGCTGAGCGCTCTTCACCCATTCAGGTCGAAGCCGCTTGAATAGGGGCAGCTGTTGCACCCCAAAATTTGACCAACCGGGTCTCGCATTTGGCTCGATGTTTCGACGCATAACCGCCTTCGCATCTGCATATCGCATACATTGCATTGTTCATTTGTATTGATTTTATCAGGGATCACAGCTCCCGTCTCGTGTTTCAGTTTTAATCAGTAGAATCGTATTTTTGGGATATTTCGGTGCCCGTTTATTTTTACCGATTATTTTTGTGTCGCTCGGTGATTATTTTGTCCCTCTGGGAATTATTGTGATTTTTCTGGATTTTATAGGATTTTTTAGGGTTAAAATAGCTTTTAAATCATTTTTTAGGATTTAATAGAATTTTTGATATTTTTAATTCTTTTTAAATCAATTTTTAGCATTTTATAGAATTAAATAGATTTTTAAATTCATTTTAGGATTTAATAGGTTTTAATAGATTTTTAATATTTTTAGATAATATAGTTTTTAGAAATTTTAATATTTTAAAGCATTTTTCATTTTAGAATAATATAGGATTTTCTAGAATATTAATATGATTTTTTAAATAGTTTTAATATAGTTTTAATTCTTTTTTCAGAATATTAGATAAATAGATTTTTCATTTTTTTATTTTTTGTTATAGATTTTAATAGGAATAATAGTCTTTTTCAGAAAATTAATAGATTTTTAGAATATTATTAATTAGAGTCAATTAGATTTATTAGGTTTAATTGAGTATTAGTTTAGTTGTTAGATTTTAATTCAATTCAGGTTTTTTGGAGTTTTTAGTCATTTTTTTTCGTTTTGGGCTTTTCAGCCAAGGCCCAGTTATCTTTTTTGCAGTCCAATTCGTCCAGAATAATCCAGCAAATATCCAATGCAATCCAGCGTTTTCCAGCTCCTTCTGGAAGGTTCTAGGAGAATCCAGCGAAATCTCAGCAATAAATATCAGCTGCACACACGTGTCCAAAGGGGGGAGGCCCCACTTTTTTTCATTTCCCATACGCCACGTATCGCCACGCTCCCTCTCTCTCAGCCACCTTTCAGGCCACGTGGAGGGCATGCAGAGAGCCCCTCCACTTTCTCCACCACGTGGCTCCATCACACGCTTCACCAGAAGACTTCCCACCGGCCGCCGTGCATGTACTCCGGCCACCCCCAACCTCTCACCGGCGACTTCACAAATCCAGAAGATCAACGTTCTTCATCTCTCTCCCTAACTCCCATCATCAACCCCGTGTCTCCACCATCAAATCCAGAATCCGGCAACCGTGACGTCGCCGGAGCCCCCTACCATTCCAGATTCCGTTCATCAATCTCCTCCCTTCATCATCTTCTCCAGTCCTTATCATCAACAAACCACCATCCACAACCGTCCGGCGACCTTCCTCTTCAACCTACCACCTCCATTTCATCAACCTTCAACACTGATCATCATCAATAATCATCTAACCCTCAGCGAACTTCCAGAACTCATCAGTAACTCAGCAAATCTTCAAAGAACTTTCTTCAAGGTGTTCGTCTCGTTCATCAATTACCAGAATCATCATTCATCCATCCACGATCTCCAGAAAAACTACCAGAAACTTCCATCCTTTCCTCCGATTCACCACCATGGAACAACAGATCTGCATCACCACGCATCAACGAACTTCATCATCATCAGAAGGATGAATCTCCATCATCATGTTCGTCATCCATCAGATCTCCAACTCTCCAGTTCAACAATTGTCTTTCCAGAAATTCACCTTCAACAGAGAATCTCAGAAGCTCAACCTTCAACAAATCTCCAGGAATTCCTCCATCAAGAACATGCAAGGATGCCTTCATAAGCGTTCATCAGTTCTTCATCTGCGTACAGATCCCCAGATCTTCATCCTTATCATCAACGATTCGATTCACCTTCGTGACCCTCCCCAGAGACCTTCGTCAGTATTCGTCTTCGCCTTTCCCTCTTCATCATCATCAAACCATACATCAACGAAGAACGTTCCAAGAACTCTTTGTTCAAATAGAACTTCAAGAGCATCAAACGCGTCCGTCATGGAGGTCGTTATCTCCAGTTTTGTTTGAGTCATTCTCAGAAGTTTGAGGTTCGTGAATTGGAAAGATGGAAGGGATTGGGAAATGATTTGGAGGTTAGTGAAGAGATTGAACGAAGGGTGGTTATTGAGGCTGAGAGACGAGGGAGACGGAGGGGATTAAGGTGGTAGCGGCGGCGGCGCAGTGGGAAGCAGATTAGGTTTTTTCTGAACTTGAGAATGGAGAGAAAGGAGAAGGAAGAAGAGATTGGGCCTCAGGCCCAACCAATTTTTTTGCACGCATCACCCTCACAATTTTTGGCTGAAACGGGCTTTGGGCCCCAATTTTTCTGGCAGCACACCCATTCAATCCTCACCATACCCCTCCTGCGTTTTTGCTGAAGAAGACTGGGCTGGGCCCAATCAGTGTGGTTTTTTTTTTTTATTATTTTCTTGTTAAACTCCCCCCTGTATAACAGTGTACACCCCCAGCCCCATTTGCTTGTTTTTTTTATTCTTTTTTAAAGATTTGAAAATACATTTGAAAAAGAAAAGAAGAAAAAGAAAAGAAGAAAAATACATTTGAAAAAGAAAAGAGGAAAAAAGAAATAAGGAAAGAATATATTGAAAAATATGAAAAAAAAGGATATTGAAAATAAGAGAAATAAAGAAAAAATAGAAAAAATAGAGAAAAAAAAATATGTGGAGAAATATGAAAAAATATGAGAAAAGGAGAAAAAAGAGAAAAAAAAATATTAAAAGTAGGTTTAATATTTTTTCAAGCATTTCTTTTAGGGATATTTTCATAGACCTTATTATTTCGACTTTTAGGATAGAATTAGAGGCCCATTTGTTAGGGGGCTATTTTCAGTCGTTTTTTCAGGATAGAATAGGATAGCGTTTCCTAGGAGATTTATTTCAGTATACCCATTGTAATCATTTTTCAGAGATGAATAAAACGAGATTTGAGCTGTGGTCCGATAGTAGCCGAACTACAGCTGCTCTGATTCTTCGTACCAGACGAAGATATGTAGGCATAGGATGCGATATCCTAGCGAGCACACTAACGACTGACTCTTGTTCTCTCGCGGCTGTGCGATCGAGACTTTCCCGCTGACGACTAATTGAGTACCCTTTTTCTCTCTTGCCCCCGTGCATTTGAGACTCAGCCATAGTTGTGACCATAGGTTCCCGACCCTGTGAAACCAGTTGTTTTTCTCACTGCTGTGTGAGAATGTTTGTTTAGCAGTAGTTAGTCTGAACTACGTAAAGCTCTGATCTTCCATCCAGTGGAAGTACGTAGGCACAAGATGCGAGGTCTTGGCGAGCCAATTTCCCCTGTAGTCCCGAACTACGTTGACTCTGACTTTCTCTCTTGAGAATACGTAGGCATAGAGTGCGATGCTCTATCGAGTCCATTCCCTTCCGTTTAGATTTAGCAGCCGTAGATAGATTGTTTTGCATCCAGTAGACAACCCAAGCAAGCGTGGATCCCGTCGAGTACGACGGACGTGAGGGGTGCTAATACCTTCCCCTTGCGTAACCGACTCCCGAACCCAGGCTATGGTTGCGATGACCATACCTTTTCCCCGTTTTTTGCGAGGTTTACTTCGAGCGTTTCCTTTCCCGCTCTGAGGGATAAATAACGCACGGTGGCGACTCTTCTGTCAGCCGGCGCCGATTTTCGCAGTAGCGACACTAGGGTATCAGTCTTTGGGAAATGTGTCATTAATGCAGCAACAGTCTAGGCTTTATAGCCTGACAAGTGGCACAAAAAATACCTAATGGGCCTGTATAATGGACTAGTGGACCAAAAACTCAATGAAAGCTGATTAATTAATTACTACTATTAATAAAAAAACTCTAACAAATTACTAATGGATTATGAAGGAAAATGAATTAAACTGACTTAATTAAATAAATAAGACTATTAATATTAACTAACTAATGAGATTAAAAACCTAATTAAACTAAATTAAATCTGAATAAATAAATAAATAAAAAGAAGATAATTAATACTAATGATAAGATAATAAATAAATAAATAAAACTAAACTTTAAATACTCTAATTAAAACTAAAATCTTAATAAATATTAATCTAAATCTAAATAAATAAATAATAAATAAAAAAGAAAAGATAATTACTACTATTAATCTAAATAAATAAATAATAATAAATAAAAAACTTTAACAAGTATACATAAAAGAAGTCTAATTTGAAAAAGTAAAAAAACTCAATGAACTATATTTTAAAAGACAAATAACAGTCTACTCTAATTAATATAAATATTAAACAAAAGCAAATTAATTCTAATATTAACTCTAATAATAATAAAAAAAAGAGTATCTATCTAAAAAATAAAAAAACTATTCAAATAAATAAAATCTACACCTAATTATAATAAATAAAATGACAAAATAAAAATAAAAAAGAACAAAAGGGTAATATTTGCAAGAAAAAAGGAAAATGAAAATGGAAGCAAAATTGACCAAAATGCCCCTTAGGCCACGTGTCACACTTTTATTGGACAAAAATGGATAAAATTTGGAAAACGCCCAATTTCAGGTAGACACGTGTCTAAACGGCATGAGGCCAAAAATGCGAGAATATTTACAAAAAAGATAGGACAAATTTTGGGTATGACAGATGCCCCTATCTAATTGGCTTAAAACTAGGGAAATGAACTGCTACAACGTTCGTTTTCCTGAGGTAGAAGCCGATTAAATATAAAGAAGACCCTGAATTTGTCCGAAAGGAAAAGAGATGCTTGAGAATTGAAAATGCTGGAAAATGTAAACCTCTGAGTCAACTGTAAATAATAGGTAAGAAGTCGTCATCACCAAAAGGATGATGGGATGAAACACACACGACTGAAGGTGAGAAAATACTTAGAAGGGGGGTTGAATAAGTATGACAGAAAATAATCAAAGATAAAAACTCAAGTATTTTTATCCTGGTTCGTTGAACTCAACTACTCCAGTCCACCCTTTTCAAGAGTGATTTGCCTTTCTCAACAAGGACTTAATCCACTATTCAAATCAACTGATTACAAATAGCAACACCTAAGAACAACTGTTCTTAGTCTTCTCAAGAGCTACTGATCTAACCTAGATCCTCTTAAGGAAAACTTCCTTTACAAATTAATGTAATACAATGTAAGAGTAAGAAATTGCTTCTAAAAAAGCTATAAACACAACTGTGTTATTTCTCTAAGTTTAGAACAATGTATAAGCAGCAAAGAATATGAGAGCTTTTAGCGTGAGAGAGTTCTTGCAATAAGTTCGTCAATTTCGTCACTTGAAGAATGAGCTATGATTTCCTTTATATAGCCACTTGAATATTGGAGAGAATATTTTACCGTTGGAGAAGATATTTCCAATATCAAAATAGTACTGTCCTTTGTACTATTGCAGCAGAGAGACGGCGCACAAAATGTGGTTGTAGCAATTGTCTGCTGAGCTGTGATTATACCATATATGGAATGTACCAGAGGAATAATATTCTTGCAGAGAATTTTGTCTATCCCAATTAAGGAAAGATTTGCTGGCATATTCCAACGGATATATTAAAATAATCTTCTTCAAATAATTCTTCAGATAGTTCAGATCAACAATCAATATCAGAGTCTTCAGTCTTCAGAATCTTCTGGAAACTTCAGAGCCTAAGATGTTCTTCAGATGTTGATGAATCAGAGTCTGGTGCAGCTGTGTGCTTGAAGCGTAACATGCTCTTAGATCAGAGTCTTCACTCAGATTAGAGTCTTCTCTCATTCAGAGTCTCTTCACTCAGAGTCTTCTTTCATTCAGATTCTTGATAATATATGCAGCGTGTTGTATCTTCAGAATCTTGATGACTAAGCTCTTATACTTCAGATTCTTCTAATCTTCAGATGCTCTTGAGCCATTCAGAATTTATTGTTCACATCAAATTTTCTCTTTAAGATTAAAATCTTTTGTGCCTGTAGAAAACAGTTTAGAACAAATTTAGAGAGTATAATTCTTGTATACAAATTATCATTAATGTTATCATCAAAACATAGAGATATTACTAAGACACAATCTGTGCTCTTACAATCTCCCCCTTTTTGATGATGACAAAACATGAGCAATTTGTTCAATAAAAACATGAATTAAAATTACTCCCCCTGAGACTAACAATCTCCCCCTGAAATGAATACTCTAATGGAATTAGATACTTCCCTTTCTGGTTGAGTACATTCCAGATTCAGAGCCTGATTGAATCCTGGTTAACATCCTGATTGAAGCCTGGTTGACATATGTTTGACTTCTAGAGTCAAAGCTTGATGCCATATTAAAGCTTGATGCCAGATGAACAACTTCAGAGCACCTGGTTGTTTATCTCGCCATTTCCTGTCTTGAGTTATCTTTTAGATCATAGTACTCAAGGTTAGATATCAGAGTCTGGTCTACTCAGATTTAGCTATTTTTGATCAGGTTCTGAAAAGATAGATCTCAGGAAAAACTTCAATGAAATTTGTCAGAGTCTGGTTATCTAAATTTGTCAGAGTCTGGTTAGATTCAAAGAATGTTAGTAACATGTCTGACTTAGTTCAGATAATTGCTTATAGATTTGAACAATCAGATTCTATTTTGTTTCTCCCCCTTTTTGTCATAATCAAAAAGACTTTTAAAAGACAGTAAAGATGCAGAAGAAACATATATCCAGATAAGCAAAAAGATCATTGTCATTAAGATAACATCCAGATTCAGATAGAAGCAAACAAAACATATCAGAAGAAAATCAAAACAAAGCAAAACATGAACAACTTGTGCAAAACATCAAGTAGGTTTGGCAGATGAGGCTTGTTGAGAAGCAATGAGTTGTAGCAGTGCTGTAATCCTTTCTGAATTTTCATCTTGCTTAGCCATCCAAGTTTTCATTTCTTCATTTGTTTTCTTTTGATCAACCATAAAATCCTTTAGTTCCTTGACATCCTTCTGAAGATCTGTAGATACTGAAATAGCAGATTCTGAAACAATAGATTCTGAAACAATCTTAGTAACATCAGGTGCAGGAATTTCTGGAGGTGGAGGAGCTTCTAGAAGAAGAATAGGAGGAGGGTTTCTCTTAATCCGTTTTTGATAAGCAGCAAGCCTAACTTTTGACAATCTAAGACATTGAGTCCTGATTTTCAAAGCCTCCCTATTCAGTCTGTAAAGATATTTCTTCCAAACAGCATTAGCAGCCTCTTTGTCCATAGTAGTCATGCAAACATCCATAATGTCAGCAAAGTCTGAGACATTATCCTTATCAAAATCTCTTAACAGAGTATAAACACTTGATCCCAATTCTGCTTCATCAGGGATTCTGGGTTGGGTTGGTTGTGTTTGTGGTGTTTGTTTAGAAGGTTGAGGTTGTGACGATGGATGTTCAGATGTTTGTGGTTCAGAAGGTTGAGGTTGTGAAGATGGATGCTCAGATGTTGGTTGGTTGTTTTGTGGTTCAGATGTTTGTTGGGTTTCTGTTGGTTGTGGAGTGTTTTGAATTTCAAGAGGTTGTGGAGTGAGAGTTTGAGTTGGGGAATTTTGTGGAGAAGGTGGATGTTCAGAAGTGGGAGATTTAAACAGTTGTTTCCAAACACTCTCAGAACGAGGTTGTTTGAGATTATTCAAACATTCATTAATGTAACCAGATGATTCATCATCAGATGATGTATCAGAGTGGTTAGATTGTTCAGAAGTTGAAGATAAAATGATAGAACGGTTTAAAGGTGTGATATCTAATATCTCATTAGGATTAATGAGATTTTCAGGTTGGTCAGAGTGTTCAGGGTGAACATCCTCTGGAATGGTAGATTCTGGGATAGTGTTTTGTGGTTGTGGTGTTGTTTGTTGAGTTTGTTGTGGAATGTTTGTTTGTATGTTTGTTGGTTGTGGTGTATGAGTCTCAGATGGTCTAGATCTTTTAAATATAAAGGGTGAGTCAGATGGTGTGGGGGTAGCAGAATGATGAACAGGATTAGAATCAGTGTTAAATACCTGTTTCAGAGTATCTCTTATTTCTTCAAAAGTTGCTGCAGGAGGATTTGGTTGAACCTTCTTCAGCTTCTTCCTTTTCTTCTTCTTTTCAGCATCTGAATGCTTCCTTTTCTTCTGATGACCTTCACTATCAGCTTTTCTCTTACGTCTTCTTTCCCTTGTCAAATCAGGAAGAACTTGGCCTTCCTTCTGCACAAGATTGGCAGGGATCTCAACACCATCTCTTATGCAGCGAGCAACATACTCAGCAATAAGTTCTCTAGGTTCATCTGAGGTGAATAAAGGAAAATCCTCAACAGGAATCCTTCTTCCCCTAACTTCTTCAGAGTTAGTTTTCCTTGGTTTCTCAGATAAATCTTCAACCAGTTTCATCCTTCTCAGAGTTAAACCATTTATTTCAGAGCCAATGATATACGTCAGATCTTCTGTCAACCCAGCCTCTTGCAGATGCGCCACAAGTTGGTTTTCTATCAGAATATCTGAAATCAGCCTTCCCATAGGAATCCATGATCTGACTTTTCCAAATTTATCTCTGGCTGTTTCCCTTGTTTCCTTGACGTGAGACACCAGATGATTAAACAACAAGTATGGGAGATCAATCTGAATGTTTTGGTGTAAACAATACATGAAGTAAAGTTGTTCAGCATTAACATAGTCAGATGAGTTTGAAGAGGGTCTATGAAAGATGGTGTTCATGAAAATCTTAGCCCATATCTTGTAAGTGGGTTTCAAGAACTTAACCTTCTTACAAGGTTCACCAGTAGTGCAGATTTCTTGACAAACATCTTTCAGGTCTTCACGCGCAGAAGACAGAGAGGTTACTCCATCAGTTGCCTTAAAACCAATGAGTTTCCTTATCAGATTTTCAGTGATAACTATCTTCTTTCCCAGCACAGAGGAATGAACGAACTTTGGAGTAGCAAATGCATGGATCCAGAATTCCTTCACTAACTTTGGATACACAGGACCCATAAGCCTGTCAAAGTAACCGTCCCAGCCTTGTGCTTTGATTGAAGAAATCAGATCAAACCCATTTTCAGCAAGATCTTCTAAGTCCACGAAACTTTCACACAGCACTTCTAGAGAATCAACAGGAGTTAGGAGAGTGCGTACTGGTTCTATGACAGTGGTAGCATCTTTGGTAGTAACTGCTTTTGAAGTGGATGCCATTGTTGATGATGATGAAGAAGATGAAGGTTTCTGAGTTCTTTTAGGGTTTGCAAAGAGAGAGAACAACAGACAAAAGCGCATATGTGTTTGAGAATGTGAAAAGTGTGAATGTGTTAAGAGAGTGGTTTATATAGACAAATAAAGCACGCATGGGAAACACAACAGACATACATAGGACACATACGCACGTTTGCATTAAATGAAAAGTAATTTTTTTTAATTATGATATGACATTTGGGGGAAAATCAAGACAGATTGAGATTTTCAAAGCAATACCTTAAACGTCATAATCAGTAGGTGTACTCCATCTTTTCAGATTCTGAGTGACACGTGTTTGCTTGCATGTGATTCTATAACTCTTAAGAAATGAAACGTTTTCAACTTTTAGATCCTCTGAGATGGTCAGTACAGAGTTTCACACAAAAAATAAATCACAGATAAAATAAACAAGCAAGACAGATGAAATACTTCAGAGTGTTAAACACTTAGCATCTGAGAAGTTGACTCTGAGAAATATTACTCTGGACAAAAATCCATACAAATATTTTTCAGAATAAACTTAAACCTATCTTCAGCAAGGGGTTTTGTGAAAATATCTGCCCATTGATGATCTGTATCAACAAAGGCTAAATTTATTACACCCTTCTGAACATACTCTCTGATGAAATGATGTTTAATCTCTATATGTTTGGCCTTAGAGTGTAAAATTGGATTTTTGGATAAACATATAGCTGAAGTATTGTCACAGAAGATAGAAAGATTACTCTCATAGATTTGATAATCTTCTAGTTGACTCTTCATCCAGAGCATCTGAGTGGAACACCCAGCAGCAGCAATGTATTCTGCCTCTGTGGTTGATAGTGCAATTGTTGGTTGCTTCTTGCTGTACCACGAGATCAGATGACTTCCAAGAAACTGACAGCTTCCAGAAGTACTTTTGCGCTCAACTCTATCTCCAGCATAGTCAGCATCACAGAATCCAACTAGTGAATATTTGTCAGATCTTCTGTAACACAAACCAACATTAGCAGTACCTTTCAGATACCTTAGAATCCTCTTAACAGCAGTTAAGTGTGATTCTCTAGGATCTGATTGGAATCTAGCACATAAACAAACACTAAACAGAATGTCTGGTCTAGAAGCATTCAAATAAAGAAGAGATCCTATCATACCTCTGTAGAGTTTCTGATCTACCTTCTTACTTACCTCTTCCTTACCTAGAGTGCTTGTAGGATGCATTGGAGTCTTTGCTATTTTGCTATCCAGCATGTTAAACTTCTTCAGAAGCTCTTTAACATACTTGGTCTGATGTATGTAGGTGCACTCTGGAGTCTGATTTACTTGGATTCCCAGAAAGAATCTCAGTTCTCCCATCATGCTCATCTCAAATTCTTCCTGCATACATTTAGCAAACTCCTTTCCAAGCATAATATTTGTTGATCCAAAAATAATATCATCTACATAAATTTGACAAATCAACAAATCTTTCTTAATGGTTTTACAAAATAGTGTGGTATCCACTTTTCCTCTGATGAAATTTTTCTTCAGAAGAAAATTACTCAGCCTCTCATACCAAGCTCTGGGAGCTTGTTTTAGTCCATAAAGAGATTTTTTCAGTTTGTAAACATGATCTGGAAAATTTTCATTTTCAAAACCAGGAGGTTGGTGGACATACACTTCCTCTTCTATAATTCCATTAAGAAAAGCACTTTTAACATCCATCTGATAAAGAGTGATGTTATGTTGTGCAGCAAATGAAATAAGCAAGCGTATAGACTCTAACCTTGCAACAGGAGCATATGTTTCTGTGTAGTCTATGCCTTCTTGTTGACTGTAGCCTTGAGCAACCAGTCTTGCTTTGTTCCTTTCAACTTCTCCTTTCTCATTTAGTTTATTTCTGAAAACCCATTTTGTTCCAATAACATTGAAACCTTTAGGTCTTGGAACCAGATCCCAGACTTCATTCCTTGTGAATTGATTCAGCTCCTCTTGCATAGCTAAAATCCATTCATTATCTTCCAGAGCCTCATCAACAGATGTTGGTTCTATAATTGACACTAAGCCACAGAAGGAAGATTCAGAAGTTCTGAGAAATGCTCTTGTCCTTATTGGATCATCTTTCTTTCCAATTATCACATCCTCTGGATGAGAAGCTTTCATTCTGGAAGAAGATCCTCTGACTGTTGGTCTTTCAGAAATATGCAGATTGTCAAGTTGGGAAGTTAGAGGTGTAGCATCTGGATTTGCTTCAGAGTCTTTGTCTTCAGTCTTGTCTGCCTCTGAGCCTTCAGAGTCTGTGAGAATAACTTCTCTATCTGCAGAACTTTCAACTTGCTTTGGCTTTTCAGAGCCAAGCTTATCATCAAATCTAACATGAATAGATTCTTCCACAATCTGTGTTTCAGTATTGAATACTCTGTAGCCTTTAGAGCGTTCAGAATAACCAAGCATGAAACACTTCTGTGCTTTGGAATCAAACTTGTTCAGATGATCTTTAGTGTTAAGCATATAACAAATACATCCAAATGGATGAAAATAAGCAATGTTGGGCTTTCTGTTTCTCCACAATTCATAGGGAGTCTTTTCCAGAAGAGGTCTTACAGACACTCTGTTCTGAATATAACATGCTGTATTTATTGCTTCTGCCCAAAAGTATTTTGCCAGATTTGTCTCGTTGATCATGGTTCTGGCCATTTCTTGCAATGTTCTATTTTTCCTCTCTACAACTCCATTTTGTTGTGGAGTTCTAGGACAGGAGAAATCATGTGCAATTCCTTTTTCAGAAAAATATTTTTCAAAATATTTGTTTTCAAATTCGCCACCATGATCACTTCTGACTTTAATAATTTTGCATTCTTTTTCAGTCTGGACTTGATTGCAGAAGTCAATGAACACAGAATGAGACTCATCCTTGTGTTTTAGAAACTTTACCCATGTCCATCTGCTGTAGTCATCTACAATGACTAACCCATACTTCTTGCCTCTGATGGATGCAGTTTTCACTGGTCCAAACAGATCAATATGAAGTAATTCCAATGGTCTAGAGGTGGAAACAACATTTTTTGGTTTAAAATGAGATTTTGAAAATTTACCCTTTTGACATGCGCCACACAGAGCATCTGAATTGAACTTCAGATTAGGGAGTCCTCTGACCAGATTGAGTTTATTAATCTGAGATATACGTCTCATATTAATATGTCCCAATCTTCTATGCCAGACCCATTTCTCATCATTCACAGATAAAAGGCATTTTACATTTTGAACTTTAAGTTCTGAAAGGTTAATTTTGTAAATGTTGTTTTTCCTCTTTCCACTGAATAGGATTGAACCATTCTTTTGACATACAGCTTTGCAACATTTTTGATTAAAGATGATATCATAACCATTGTCACTTAATTGACTTATGGACAATAGATTATGTTTCAATCCTTCAACTAACAGAACATTAGAAATAGAGGGTAGGTTACCATTACCTATTGTACCAGAGCCAATGATCTTGCCCTTCTGGTTCCCTCCAAATTTCACGTCCCCTCCAGATCTAAGTTCCAGGCTTTGGAACATAGACCTTTCGCCCGTCATATGTCGTGAGCATCCAGAGTCCAGGTACCATGATTGGTGTCTGGATTTTGCTGCTAAGAACATCTGCAACAGGTATTATTTGACTTTTAGGTACCCAGATCTTCTTGGGTCCTTTGGGGTTAGATGTTCTGTGGTTTTGCCTAAACTTCTGTTTTTCAACATAGTGTTTATTTTGGCTAACCCTTGGCTTAAACACATAAGTACTCTTTTCAGAGCTTGTATGTTTAATATCATTCAGATGACCAAACTTAAAATGAGAATACAGAGGAGTCTTCTTGATGAAGAGTTTATCAACAGATTTTGGATTGCTTCCAGAGGAGGATTCACATCCAATGCCTCTTCTGTTGTTCCCACTAACACCATAGATCATAGAAGCCATTTTGCTTCTGTCTATGCTTTTAGTGAGGAATCTTTTAAAACTGGAGTCATATTTTTCTAAAATATTTTCACTTGACTCTGTTTCAGTATCAGATTCTTGTTGAGTTGTTTCTAAATCATTTTTGAGTTTTAAATTTATTTCTTTCTGCTCAACAAGTTCTGTTCTCAGAAGATCAATCTCAGATTCAAGATTGCTTTTCAGCTTCTTGTATTTGAGTTTAATCTTGCTGTAGCTTTCCAACATGTCAGATAAACTTTCAACAAGTTCAGCTCTGGAGAGTTCAGAAAATACCTCTTCAGAGTCAGAGTCTGATTCTGACTCAGATTCAGATGATGACGTTCCTTCATCTTGATCATTTGTGTTGGCCATCAGCGCAACATTTGCACATTCTTCCTCAGATTCAGAAGATGATTCAGATTCATCTGAGTCATCCCATGTAGCCATCAGAACCTTTTTCTTTTTATCAAACTTCCTTTTGGGTTTTTCCTTTTGAAGTTTGGGACATTCACTCTTGTAGTGTCCAGGTTCTTTACATTCAAAGCAAGTGACCTCTTTCTTGCCAGATCTTCTGTGTCCAGAAGATTCTCTCTTTTGATCAGATCTTTTGAAGTTGTTGAACTTCTTCCCTTTGTGCTTCCAGAGTTTGTTGATCCTTCTGGACAGCATTGATAGTTCATCTTCTTCTTCAGAAGAAGATTCCTCAGAGCTTTCTTCATTAACCTGCAAAGCTTTAACAGATTTGTTAGATTTAAAAGCTAAGGATTTACCTTTATCTTTCTTCTGGGGTTCATCTTCCTCCAGCTCAATCTCATGACTTCTCAAAGAACTGATGAGTTCTTCTAATGAGATTTTGTTCAGATCCTTGGCCAGCTTCAATGCAGTCACCATAGGTCTCCATCTGGTAGGAAGACTTCTGATGATCTTCTTGACATGATCATATGTTGAGTAGCCCTTGTCCAGAACTTTCAACCCAGCTGTTAGAATCTGAAATCTGGAAAACATAGTCTCAATGTTCTCAGATTCTTCCATTTTGAACGCTTCATACTTCTGTATCAGCGCCAGAGCCTTTGTTTCTTTCACCTGAGAATTTCCCTCATGAGTCATTTTGAGAGACTCAAACATATCATGAGCAGTTTCTCTGTTGGTAATCTTCTCATACTCTGTATGAGATATTGCATTAAGAAGTATGGTTCTGGCTTTGTGATGATTCTTGAATTCTTTCTTCTGCTCCTCAGTCATTGATTTTCTATCAATCTTTTTGCCATCCTTAGTAGGATGTTCATACCCATCAATGACTAAATCCCAGAGATCAGCATCATACCCCAAGAAAAAACTTTCAAGTCTATCCTTCCAATAATCAAATTTTTCTCCATCAAACATTGGAGGTTTGGTGCTGATTCTGTCTCCTTCATATTTGTTGCTTGATGTAGGAATATCACCCATATTAGCAACCAAATAAATAACAGAGTATTTTTCTCACTGGATCTTTATCTGTCACGGTTAAGCGAATGCACACTCAGAACCGGAGCTCTGATGCCAACTGAAGGTGAGAAAATACTTAGAAGGGGGGTTGAATAAGTATGACAGAAAATAATCAAAGATAAAAACTCAAGTATTTTTATCCTGGTTCGTTGAACTCAACTACTCCAGTCCACCCTTTTCAAGAGTGATTTGCCTTTCTCAACAAGGACTTAATCCACTATTCAAATCAACTGATTACAAATAGCAACACCTAAGAACAACTGTTCTTAGTCTTCTCAAGAGCTACTGATCTAACCTAGATCCTCTTAAGGAAAACTTCCTTTACAAATTAATGTAATACAATGTAAGAGTAAGAAATTGCTTCTAAAAAAGCTATAAACACAACTGTGTTATTTCTCTAAGTTTAGAACAATGTATAAGCAGCAAAGAATATGAGAGCTTTTAGCGTGAGAGAGTTCTTGCAATAAGTTCGTCAATTTCGTCACTTGAAGAATGAGCTATGATTTCCTTTATATAGCCACTTGAATATTGGAGAGAATATTTTACCGTTGGAGAAGATATTTCCAATATCAAAATAGTACTGTCCTTTGTACTATTGCAGCAGAGAGACGGCGCACAAAATGTGGTTGTAGCAATTGTCTGCTGAGCTGTGATTATACCATATATGGAATGTACCAGAGGAATAATATTCTTGCAGAGAATTTTGTCTATCCCAATTAAGGAAAGATTTGCTGGCATATTCCAACGGATATATTAAAATAATCTTCTTCAAATAATTCTTCAGATAGTTCAGATCAACAATCAATATCAGAGTCTTCAGTCTTCAGAATCTTCTGGAAACTTCAGAGCCTAAGATGTTCTTCAGATGTTGATGAATCAGAGTCTGGTGCAGCTGTGTGCTTGAAGCGTAACATGCTCTTAGATCAGAGTCTTCACTCAGATTAGAGTCTTCTCTCATTCAGAGTCTCTTCACTCAGAGTCTTCTTTCATTCAGATTCTTGATAATATATGCAGCGTGTTGTATCTTCAGAATCTTGATGACTAAGCTCTTATACTTCAGATTCTTCTAATCTTCAGATGCTCTTGAGCCATTCAGAATTTATTGTTCACATCAAATTTGCTCTTTAAGATTAAAATCTTTTGTGCCTGTAGAAAACAGTTTAGAACAAATTTAGAGAGTATAATTCTTGTATACAAATTATCATTAATGTTATCATCAAAACATAGAGATATTACTAAGACACAATCTGTGCTCTTACAACGACCACTACCACCAAAAGGATCGTAGAGCAAAACACAATCGCACAATCTGGCACCAATCCAAGTGACAGACCCCCACCAAAAGGATGACGGAGCGAAACACAAACAAATATCGCACAATCTGACACCAATCCAAGTGACAGACTGTTGCACCCCAAAATTTGCCCAACCTTTTTCTTTAACTGGTTTATGTTTCATTGCATTAGCATAGCATAGCTCTAGCATTTACATATCATTACGTTAGCATTTAGCAGGGGATCAAGTGTGATGTATATCGAAAAGAGCCTAGCCAGAGGTCTTATGCAAGCTTGAGAAGTCATCAAGACCATTAGTCAGAGGATTGAGTTCCTGAGAGGCTTGATTACTTGTTTGAAGTCCATCTCCTAACAGGGGAGCCTTTTGAAGATCACTAGAGGTTTGTAAAGCCTGGATCTTGGGTATGGTATGTGGATAGAGCTCATGGAGTGCCTAGAGGGTCATGGTAGAGCTCAGTCGGGTCAATGTATCAAGTACAAGAACCACAGCTGAAGTGGATGCAAGTAGGGTTTCATTTGGGTAATCCTAAGTCAAAATGAGCCAATTGAAGAAGATCAAAGCCTACTTATAGGTCTTTAAGATCATAAAATGATATGTCAAAGCATATGAGATGTTGTTTCAAGTCCAATTCAAAAGAATCAAGAGTGGTTGGAGTTGCTAAGTCAGGGTTCCTAGGGTAAATCCCCTGTTTAGTGCCAAACTTCCAAGCCATGTAAATCAAAATATAAGTCTCAAATGACTTTGACCTCCACATGAATGTTGAAGAGGATGTTCATAGCTTTAATTTGAGTACTAGAAGTCATCCATCTGATTTATAGAACTCAAGTTACAAGTCAGACAAGTTACAGGTCATCAGATGCATCTGAAATTTGTCTGTGAAAATCACCTGACTTCCAAGCCATTTTTGACCAAGAAGGAAGTTTCATCTGAACTTTTGACAAACATGAAAGTTGTTCCTCATGATCTTAGATTTCCAAAAAGTTATAAAAGTGCCCCATCTGATTTGTAGAGCTCAAGTTATAAGCTTTTCAAGACAGTGGTATTTTGGGGAACTTTGATTACAGGTCATAAAATCACAAGTCTAGTTCACCACTTTCCATAACTCAAATGAACTTTTTTCCAACATGAAAGTTTCTCCAAATGGGGTCATTTGGTCAACTAAACTTCAAAGTTTTATTGGGCTAGCTCATCGTTGAAGTTTGATAAAAGTCACTTTGGTGAAAACATGTGAAAAGGCATAGTTTGGTATTTCTTCAAACTTTATTCAAATAAGTCCATGTTTGTACTTATTTTGAGTGGAAACATCATTTTAAGAACAATGGCACTTTTACATTTTTAATTTGGAGCTTTTATCATGACCTATTCCAATATTTCTTCACACTTAAGTAACACTTTAAATCTAGGCCCTTAAGATTGAAACAAGGGATAATTTTGGACCCTAGATGTATCTTATGATGCAAGGTATAAAACCAAATGGAGCCAAGGCAAAAATTCTCTTCCATGATCATTTTCCACACTTCACATAATTGAATTTTCCATTCTTTTAAATTCATTCATTCTCCCCATTTTTGTTCCCTTTCTCATCACAAATAAATCATACAACAATTATACAAATTGTTCATCACCTTTTTTGAGAGAATTGGAGCAAGAATATCATTGTAGCAATATGAAAAAGTGGTGAAAAACTCAAATTTGATTTTCAAGTTCCACACCAATTCAAGGTTGTTCTTCGATTCAAACACCTTCACCAACAATTTTAGAACGTGTTCATACAATTTTCTTAAAGGTTTAGTGGTCGTGTGAAGCTCTAGGAAGTCAAATTCGGAGGTAATGGAAATTCAAGTTTTCTCCCTAATTATGAACCTTTTCAATGCCATTTTCATACCATTGCATTGCCCTTGAGTAGTACATCGTTTCTGGTAAAGAAAGAAGAGTTTTTATGACACTTTTGTGTTCTTGAAGTTTCAAGATCCATTTGCGGTTTTGGAGTTAGAGGCCTTTTCAATGGAAAATAAGACTATATTTGAACTCCTCTCGAAAAATCCCACAATTTTCATTCAAGAATCACCTCGTTTGGACAAGTTTGGAGAGAGTTACGGTTATGGGGGGGTACCGCCGGAAGCACACCAGCCACCGCGGGTGGAGGTGCTGCGTTTTCCCTCCCCAATTTGTTTAAACAGAGAAGACGAGTCTTTACCATCGGATTCGCTTCAATGAAAGACTTAGTATCATCATCTAACAGCTCTCATCATGCCACGCGCGCAAGCCAATCAGCTTCATTAATTGACGTGGCTTGCCAACTCAGCCTAATTAGTGCTCCCATTCCCCTGTTCGAATCCCAGCCTTGCCATATTTTATTTATTCACTTTATTTTCATTTGCCCTCATATATTCATGTTCTTATCTTTTCCATTTATTTTCTTCTTTTTCATGCTGGTTTCAAATAATCACAAAAAATAGTATTTTTAGTCTTTTTGATCCCCATTTTTCTGTGCTAAATCCTTGAGATGTCTAAAATTTAATAAAATTGGAATTATAATTTTATCATGTTCTGATATTTTCTTTGGATTTTTCACATGTAAGTTGTCAAAAAATAGTAACACTTGTGTCATGATCTTGTGAATTTTCTTTGACCCATCAATATTTCATTTCAATGCCTAACCTTTTTCAGGGATCTCATACACATGTTGAGGTATTGTGATATATTTTTGTGGGAATTTTATTGTACTATTTTGAGAGGTTTTGAAGGCCATTCTTGGGCATGTGCCAAATTGACTGATCTTGAGATATCTTGACATAGTTTCATCTTATTTGACCATTTATTTTGGGATATTTTTGTTGTATCTCTCACCCCTGGTTTTTGGCTTGATGTAGGGAATTGGAGATTTTTATTTGATTTTTTTAGCATCATTTACTATTTTTCTTGTATTTTGTATTTGGACTTGTAAATTTGGACTTTCGTACGGACTTTTGTTTTCTTTCGGCTCCAACGACCTCGAATTGTTTGTGTGATGAACGTTAGGGTTCCTATTGCTTATTGTAGACATTGTATAGGATGTGTAGATCATTGATTGTCTGGTTTTATCATACATGAATTGCCCATTAGGTTCCATATTTTCATGATAGTGCGTTATGATTCCAAATTGTGGTATACGTACGTCATTCGTAAGTTTTATTGCTTCGTATCTCTTTGTAATCACTTGTGGCCAAGATTGTATATTTAAAATAGGCCACCTTCCATTCATTATGGGCTTGAGGTTGAGATGAATTTCTCCCTAATTTGCATTCCATGCTTACTGTTATGAATCTGCATTTCCTGTATGCTGTTTATTCCATCTGTTTTCCGTTGCTTCCTTTGCCTTTCCCTTAGGATCTCCATTCCTTCTTAATGAAGATGGAATGTGATAAACACTAGGTTTTGCAACCATGTATGACAACATTAGGGTAGTCTTCCCCTTTGCGAACTTCAACCATAAGGCGAACATTGCATGATAACACTTAGGGCTGTGTAGCTTCCCTTTAGAGAGTCTGTTTCTCTTCCTTTCTTCAAACATTCGAAAACACTTAATAAAGGTCAACACGTGTTGTGTGTCACGAGCCTTAAGCTACTTGAGAAAGAGTGATGGGAGGGCTTCCTTCACATGACTTGAATGTTTAGTATGGTACCCTTTGGGTGATATGCGACGCATTCACTCTTAAGTCCAAGTCTTTAGTGTGACACGGGTTACAAACGAAAACTCAAAACACTTCTTCATAAAAGATAAAAACAAACACTCAACTTAATTTTTATCCTCTTGGACTTTAATCATGAGAAACCATTTTCTTAAAGAGAGTTTCGTTAACTCTCGAATTAAAAACAACTTGAACCAAACCTGTGGTCTAGTTAGCCCGAACTACGTTTGCTCTGATCTTTCATGCCGTATGAAAGTACGTAGGCACGAGATGCGATATCTCGGCGAGCAACCTTCCTCCCTTTACCCGTAGTTAGGCGGACTACGTTGACTCTGATTTCTCGTTCCAGACGGGAATACGTAGGCATAGAACTACTGTGTTCTGCCGAGTCACTTTTCTTTTCTTTTTAGACTGACCTTTAGTTAGATAGTTTAAACACACCCTTTTTAGAAAACAACAAGCGCGGATCCCATCGAGTACGATGGACGTGAGGGGTGCTAATACCTTCCCCTTGTGTAACCGACTCCCGAATCCAGGTTTTGGTTGCGATGACCATTCCTTTCCCGTTTTCGTGAGGTTTTCTCTGAGCGTTTCCTTTCCCTCCGTTGGGATAAATAACACACGGTGGCGACTCTTCTGTCATTGTCGGCACCGATTGTCGTAGTAGCGACAGCTGGCGACTCTGCTGGGGATTTTCTGTGGTTCCCTATGCAAGTCATTCCTAGCGCTTGTTTGTTTTTCTAGGGTGTTATATATATGTGCTTTTCTCTTTCCGTATTTACTTTCCGCACCGTATATTATTGTTGTTGTGCTGGGGAGGGGGTGTTATTATGAGAGATAAGCCGAACTTGGGCTTGAGTGCATATAGATTTAGAAGTGGAGAGTAGTGGTAAAGCCTACATGCTTTGCATGTACCAGCTTGCTACAAAATCCGCGCTCGGACGAGATTCTCTTTGATGCTTCTTGCCTGGCCCTTTGGGCTCGACAAGTTGTCTGACCCGAGGATTGTCGACTCTAGGGAACGATCAATTGGAAGTCAACTAAGTGAGGCCACTTCAAGAGATGATGATGCCACACCTTCTGGGTATCGTATCGTCACTCTTGAAAGTCTGTGACGCTAACGACCGCATAGGATGCCATACCTCGTTGGCGAGATAAGTACATACCTTTGAGTGGGTTGGGGTTTGCAGGAAACCATAATCCCCAGATTACTGGTTTGTTCTTCGTCAGTATGATTGTGGTATTAAGGTTCCTTTTGATTGAACATTTCTGAGGTGAAGCGCTGATTGTTCTCAGGCCACAGTATGACAAAATTCTCAAGCTATAGCACAACAAATTTATGTTTATTCTTAAGCTACAGCAGCGAGCTTGATCCCTTGTGTGTGCATTTGCATTTCGCATTTCTGTTTGCATTTGCATCTCATTTTTTGCATATTCATCCTCAGCCGGAACAGGGAGCTTACCCGTCTTTTGTCCGCTTTGTTAGTTGATTTCCCGACATTCGCATTGGACTTGAGTTAGCTTCTGGAAGGACCATGGACACAGGAGAGCAGAACTTGGTTGTTACTCGGGAAGAGTTCGAATTGTTGAAGAACCAGTTGGGTCAGTTCATGGAAGCCATAACAACTATGAATGGAGGAGAGAATAACGTTCAAAGAACTCCGGTGAACAATGTAGCTCAGCCTGTGCAAACCCCTGGCAGAGGTCCACCTTCTCTCAATGACACAGAGTATCAAGGTTTCACTTTCTCCATGCCAGATTCTCCGAGGATTATTCCTTCCCCATGGATTGTTCCACATCCAAGAGTTGTTCCACAAGTTAATGTTCAGAACCCACGGGCTGTTGAGCATACGAGGAGACTTCAGTTGTTGGAAGATCAGATCGCTGCCCTGAAGAATAAGAATACTCCTAATCTGAATGCTGCGAGCATGTGTTTGGTGCCAGGCCTTGTGGTGCCTCCGAAGTTCAAGGCGCCCAATTTTGAGAAATACAAGGGGGATAGTTGTCCGAAGCTACATTTGGTTATGTTCTACAGAAGAATGACTTCACATATCACCAATGACAAGCTCATGATTCACTGTTTCCAAGATAGTTTGATCGGAGCATCTCTGGATTGGTATATGCGGTTGAAGAGTGATAGCATTAAATCATGGTCAGATTTAGCCAATGCCTTCATGAAGCAGTACGACTACAACTTGGATATGGCTCCTATTTTCGTGCATTTGCAAGAATTATCTCGGGCGGAGAATGAATCCTTCAGAGGATATGTGCAGAGATGGAGAGAATTGGCTGCTAGTGTCCAACCACCGCTTCTGGAGTGAGAAATAGTTGACCTTTTCGTAGATACTTTGAAAGGCCGTTACTATGACATATTGTTCAGTTGTGGATATGCAAGCTTTGCATACTTGATAAGAGTAGGAGAGCTCGTTGAGAGAGGGCTCAAGAATGGAAAGACGCGAGATACTCCTTATATCCCAGTTGATAAGAATGAATCAGTTGTCAGTTCTCAAGAGGAGTGGGAAGGAGGAAGTGATGTTGTCTCGGAATCTCTAGCATCCCAAGCTCAGTTTTCAGACACTTCAAGTCAACGGTCATGTCGTAATCAGCCGCGTCAGCACGCCCAACAGAGACCAAGAAAGCCTGAAAGGCAGTTTACTCAGCTACCGGTGTCGTACAGCCAGCTGTTGCCGAATTTGGTTAAAAGTGGATTGGTAGTGCCGAAAGAGACTAATCCAATGATTTCGCCGTATCCTCCAGGTTTTGATGCCAACGCCCGCTGTGAGTATCATGTTGGGGCACATGGGCATTCAACAGATGATTGTAAGGTGCTTAGGAGTCAAGTTCAGAACCTGTTAGACTCTAACAAGATCTTCATCACACCTCAGGGTTTTGTCCAGATTAATGATTCTCCTTCATCCAGTTGTGTGGGTTCGTCAGTTAATGTCTTGGAAGACTCTACTGGAAGTGTGTATTCGGAGGATTATCAGACTGAGAGCTCAGTAGAATATGAAGGAAGTTGCTAGAGGTTCCTGTGCCGGGTGTCGCATCTGTTTTCTCTGCTGACCTGTTTAGCTTTTGTTCACTGTTGTTTGCTGACCATCACCAAGCTTGTTGGCTGGGGTCATTATATTCATACTCATTTATGCTTATATGTTGCTTTTGCATACTTTTATGAGGTGTTCATCTCCGCGCTTATAGCGGGGGTTTCTCTTTGTCTTGTCGAATATGTGTCTGCTTTCTGTGTTGCATTCTCGCATAATAGGTACCTCAGAACCGTGGATCTTATTTCTTGTTCTTCATTAGTTTGTTGCAGGAATTCTCTCAGAGCTATGGAACATAATCAGGCTGAATTGATCAAGGTCCGAAGCCATCTAGAGCAAATGATGAAAGACATGCAAGAGATGCGTCTGGACCAGAAGACACTCAAAGAAGAAAACAATCAGATGAAGACCCAAGTGGGCTTGATTATGGAAGTAATCAAGAATGTGCTTAGGAAGGAGGGTGACCAACTACCTGAAGCCGCAACAAAGATGATTGTTCCTCTTGTGCCTAAGGAACTTGGGCCCGTGAAACCTATGCCAAAGGTTGATAAGTCCCATATGTCCAACAGACGACAAAGAGCTTCAAACTTTGCTCTCCAACGCATTGCTGCTCGGGAAAATCATGTGCCTAAGAGGGGCAGAGTTTACGACCAGATTCCAATGACGTACACTCAGTTTCTGCAAGTCTTGCTTCAACTCCAGATGGTAAAGCTTCAGACCATGGATCCTTTGACTGGTATCCCTCCACCAAGCTATGACGTGAATGCCCATTGCGATTTCCACTCTGGGGAACTGAGGCATAGCATTGAGAACTGTCATGCTTTCAAGCATAATGTTCAAGACTTGATTGACTCAAAAGCTATTGAATTCATGCTGAGCAGCGTAACTGTACCCAATGGTCCTATTCCAGTTGCTGCCAAGATGATGGATGTTTCCGAAGCTGCAGTAGATCGAGGGTATATCCCGCAATCAATGGTGTTAGAATCCCCTTGTCCTCAGTTGTTACTTGTGCCTAGACCAAGCCTGAGGATGAAAGCGCCTGAACAAAAGGAGTCCCTGATAATCCAGACTCAACCTCCAAGTGGTTCAACTATTCAGCAATCTGTCCAGCCTTCGCAACAAATTTCAGCTCCTCTCCAGGGTCAGCAGACCTATCGTTATCGGTCAAACTTGCGTGCTAGGAAGAACCCAATGAAGTCGGAGAGGCAGTTCACCCGGTTGCCGTTTTAAGCAGAATGTTTTCAATAAGCAGCTTTGAAGATGGCTGTTTCAGCAGCAAATCAGATACAAAAAGCCCGGTTCTCGGAAGCTGGCATTTTCCTTTGTTTTATCTTGTCGTTGCTTTATGTTTGTAGTTTCTTTCCTGTTTGAATTGCAATCTTGTTTGTAAAACTCGTTGTTTTCAATTGATGATAATAATGAAATAAGTATGCATGTTTTGATTAAATCCATTCGTGTTCGCTAATTGCTTTTTACAAATATCCAACGCTTGCTTAAGCGGAATCCGGGGAGGATGATGAAGTTTAAAAGATGTGCAAGCTTCCGATTGTATGCTTTTGAAATAAAACTTGCTGATGATGTACATGCATTGTTTCAAATCCCTAAACACCGGTGATATAAGGAAGATAATCCCTTGTCAACCCCTTTGAGACTAGTAGCAGGAGTTTCCTTCTGTAAACGAAAAACCCTCGATCTTAACCTGGGGCAGGGTAGGTGTTGGCTAATTTGACCGAGCGTCTAAATTGCAAAAGGAGTGTCCGTTCGAGGATCAATCACACCTCTAGAGGTTGTGCCTAAAGAACCACAATGGTTAAATTTTAAAGAGTGAGATAGTCACATTATTCCTCAATGAGTCGGACAACCAGTGTCACACGACTTGTTCGAAAAAGAAAAAAGAATCAAAAGCCCGCTAAGTCGAAATTTGAAAACAAATGACTTAGGCAAAAATTAGGGCATCCCGCTGGACTTAAAAATCAACAGAAACTCAAAAGAGTCAGTCCAGGAAAAAGTTAGGGATATGAAAATGAAAAAAAAGATGAAAGGATTACAAGAAAAATCCTCGAACAAATACAAGTCATGTGACCTCAGGTGTCAAAGACGAAGAGTGAGTGGCTGTCACTCTAAAAACGCGTAGTTTCTCGAACTATCATTCCTATCTTTCAACCTCTGAGAGGTAAGCACTAAGGTCGAATTAGCCGAACGTAGGATCGGAGAACATTAAGGAGAATGGGTGGGTTAAAATAAACTTTGAGCCTTTATCCTTTCCTTCAAAACCGTGAACCTGACCATGTTACAACCTTCAAAAGTCCTAATTGAAGCAGGTTTGTTTCGAGAGCATACTTCGGTAGAGATCGCGTCGAAATTGACTCCTAAAACGGTTCTTCTTACCATGTTGGTATTGATATTCTGATAAACGTTTTGTGCGTTATATGCTGTAAACTGTTTTTTCCTTTTTTCCAGTGAACAGATTGGATGTCAAAACTGTCATATGCGTTACATTAATATATCTTTTATGCAGAACAACTTGTTTTACTTGCGAGTAAGTGCTTGACAGCAGGAAAGTTTCCTACAGTGGAAAGTTTGATCAGGATAGAATGCAGAATGCACGAATACTCCATGAGCTGGGGCAAGCTATATCAAGTGATCCCCAATGAGGTCGGCCATCCAAAGTCAGTTATTCTGGGGCAATCAGGTCGAGGTTCAATAAATCTCTTGTAGTCGGAGGTACTACACTGAGTCAGCCAATCAGGGGCAAAGTCATTACAGATAGGAGCAGGCCACCCTGAGAGCGCATAAGTTATTCCTTATTCGAGAGGGAATTGATTTGAAGCATCTCTCCGAAGTTCAGAATGCTGAGGCAGTTTATGTCAGACCATCAGGGTACCCAGAATTTCAGATCATCCTTTTGAGGGTTATCCCCACAAAGATCCCACAGGCTGGGGCAATATCAGAAGCGAAAGAATTGTTCCTCTCCGTGTCATCAGAGCTACTAAGAGCTACTCAAGCAGGTTCAGCCAATTTTCAAGTGTGAGACGAATGTCAGGAAGTCGTGTTATTATCCCTTGACCCTTCAACCAGAAACTGTGAATTCAGACAAAAAGTTTTCCAGCGTCAGTCGTACCTGACCCGTCACGGATAGCCTAAAGCCCAATCCTTATTGGCAATTTTTAGGAAGCCCAATCCATATTGGCGCGCCATTCCTAAAGCCCAATCCATATTGGCAATCCCTGTGAGGCCCAATCCATGATGGCGCATCATTTCAAAATCCAATCTTCATTGGTACGCAGGAAGACTCCATCTGCTTCCCCAGCAAAAGTCCAATTTTCATTGGCACGGGTAAGCTACCCCCAGAGAAGTCCAATCATACTTGGCACGTTCTGTTATTCCCCAGCGGAGTTGGTTCCACCTTTTCCAGCATTTATTTTGCTGGAATAATTCTGTGATATCCGGTTATCCCCAGCGGAGTTGGCTTTGTCTTCAGCATTCATTTTGCTGAAGCGGTTTTTTATATTCAGCTTTCTCCAGCAGCTCGAGCCTGCATTTGCATATTGCATATATCATCATATTTGCATCATACGTGCATTTCATCCTCAAATGCGTAGCATTTCCATCCTATATGGAGCATTACGCCATAGAAAAATTCAAACATACGCATATGCATACGAAGCGTAAGCCAGTTTTTCTATCAGCCTTACGTGGCAACGTAAATCACTCTGTAATCAGTTCAGGGGCATTTATTCAGCAGCTTTGTTCAGACAATTCAGCGGTTTATTTGTATTTCAGATCATACAACGGTTATGCTTTGATCAATCAGTCATCTAATATCGACAGACTTTTCTTCCCGTCAATTCATATTGACGATGTGTTTCTTCAGTAGGTGTTTTCTCCATCTATCATTAGACGTCGTGAGTTTCAGCATGGTTTTCTTCCCGTCTATCTTTAGACGACGTGAAGTTTCAGGTGATTTTTCAGCAGGTTTCTTACCGTCAATTCATATTGACGATGTGTCTCCCCAGCGAGTTTTCTCCGTCTATCTTTAGACGTTGAGAGGTTTCAACGCGATTTTTCAGATGTTGGCTTTCTTTCTGTTTATTGGATGAGATGACATTTCAAGAGGGGTTTTGCTGACCGTCAATCCTTATTGACGCTGAGGCTCTTCGAAGAATGTTCGGTTTTCCTAGTTGTTGATCCTTATCAACGACGTGGCTCTTTGAAGGTGGTTGTCTTCCCGTCGGTCCTTACTGATGATGTAGCCCCTTTGAGGATATTTTCTTTCCATCAATTCCTGTAGACGAAAGGATTCTAAAATTTGATGGGTGGTTGTTGCGGTGAAAATTTGATATCAAGCTATTAATTAACTTGAACCGTATTTCTTTTTACAACCGGACTTTAATTTATCCAAAGGATAGGTCTAAAGAAAGAAAGAACCTTTTGCGCGATGTGACAACAACGCTTTAAGAGATTCGGGGATTCGGGGGTTGGTTATATCTAGGGAAGGTATTAGCACCCTAAATATCTGTAGTACTCTACAGGAACCTTTTGTTCAATTACTTGCTAGGTTGTGAAACATGCATTGGTTTAATTGGGAGTTGGGATAAAAATAAAACAAAGGCCTAAGTGGTTTTCTAAGTTTGCTCGCAAAGGCGTCGCACCTTCTGCCTACGTATCCTGACTAGGATAGAATCAGAGCAATCGTAGTTCACCTCACAAGGGAAAAGAACACTTGATGATGATCAAGGTTCAAAGGGGAACAAACATGACGATGTTTGTGTGGAGTTTGACAAAACTCCCTAAACTAAATTGTAAAAGGGGGAAGTAAGAAATCATGACGATGATTCTTACACAGAGTTGACGAACTCTTTCCTAGGGTTCTAGTTGAAGAACACTCCTAGTATGGGTGGGTTTCTTAGACTTCAAGCAAAGTCTAAAGGCTTCTAGTCTAGGGTTAAGGTGACTTAACAAAGTCAAGGGATAGCAGAGATTTTGGTCCAAGACATTGACAGTCAAGTGGACAAACCTTCCTTTGGAGGAACAGTATTGTCGGCAACTGGACGAAAGCTAACGAGCTCCGTCGCTTAGGGATAAAATAAAATACAAACATCATTCAAACATTCATGGTGACAACTAAATACAAAGATTAAAGATGGAAAGCAATGATGACAATCAGAGCAATTGTTTTGGTACGAGAACCGTGACGACAGTTCGCACCTGGGATACCGTTAACAGACAGATGACAGATGAGATAGATATAAAAATAATTCAAGGTAAAAATTCTAACATGTTGACAAACATATATAGATATGATAACAATCAATTTTCATGAGAAAACACAAGAGGAAACCTTCTAAATTTCATCTGCAACCAAATAGGGTTAGTACCGTTGACGCGCGGATTGCACACCATAAAACGTGGTGAAAAAATAATCAAACATGGAAAATAAAATTATGACATGAAAGTACACATTAAAATAAACACAATGAAAAAAGAACGGGTGAAAAACGATAAAAAATGAGAGAGTTACGAATTTTTGAAGTTTATGTACAAAATAGGAAAAATAATAAAAGGGACCTCCACCCGGATCGAACCCTGGTCATGATGGTGAAAGGTATAATTGCGCGCATGTTCTTACCGCTGGGGCGGCTGTTACATCTATTAATCAAATGGAAACAATATGTATACAAGGCTCGTTTTGAGTCATGGCTGGGCAAAGTACATAATCAACACCAAATACGTTTTATACCGTATCTCACTAACCGCTCATCGGATCGAGGCAAATTTTATATGGATCTTGGGTAGAAAAATGAGAGGAAGAGGATGGTGATGTTAGTTTTTCCAAATTGTTCACCTAGTGAAAAAAACGAGGACTGGTGTGTGTGTGTGTTTTGAATGCATGGAAACATAATCGAAACCAAATACGTTTTATACCGTATCTCACTAACCGCTCATCGGATCGAGACAAATTTTATATGTAAATTGGGTAGAAAAATGAGAGGAAGAGGATGGTGGTGTTAGTTTTCTGAGATTCATTTTCCTGTGAAAAAAACGATAGCTGGTGTGTTTATGTGCTTTTGATTTGCAAAATGACATGGACACCTTGATACAAACATGTTCAAAGCCAAGTAAATCCACATACACATCCAAAATATGATATATAAACAGACTGGAACAGGTTTATGGCCAGGAGTTTCAGATAGATGAAAGTCATGTTCAGTTTGCAAAAACACATAAGAACACACATGCATAACAAAGTGATTTTGGAGTTTGGGGTGTTCAGGAGCTGTACCAACCATCAAGACATCTTAAACATGTGATATCTAGTGTGTGTAGGTGAAAACATCAGATCTGGAACAAACATATGAAAGTGTAGCATTCAAATTGCAATTTGTGTGTATTATGTGTGCGTGAAGCATGATGTGAAACAAATCATTGTGCAGGTTGTTTTCAATGTTTTGGCTCATTCAAACACAACACATATGGTCATATGAAGCTGTAGAAACAATGAGATAGCAAGAATACACAAGCATTTCCAAATTGACATGTGAGAATGAGACATTTTGCAAAATGATGAACAATCATGCATGATGATGCACAGATGAAGTTCCAAAGCAAATTTAAACAATTTAATCATTTGTACAGCACATGTGGATGATAATGAGATGATCTAAACATTGAAATTCCAAGGAGACCACCTGTCATGAAAAATGGCATAGCATATGCAAGTCATCCAAACATTGATGCACATGAAGATGTGAACTTTGATTCATTGGTTTCTAGTGTAAGATGAGCATACCAACATGTCATATTTGAGTGTTATAAAGTGTATGTGGAGTGAATTTAAGAGAAAACCAGTTTGGTGCAAAGTTGGTCTTTTGGTGGTTTATGTGTGGAAGATCATGAACACACCTCTCATTCATGCTTTATACTTCATTTTATCAAAAACCTAAATATGCAAGATATGGAGAATAATGAAAGAGCAAGGTTTTACAAATTACATACCTGTTGGTGATCTTATTTAGCAAGCCAAGAATGTTGAGAAAACCAGAGGTGATGAAATCCAAGCTTTGTATTTGTGCTTTTACTTGAAACTTAAGAAACAAGTCACTTGAGACGCCAAAATGAGATTTCTGAGTTCTTGATGAAGGATGGAGGTTTGGACAGTTGGTATATATGATATTTGAGGTGTCCAAAGGATCAAAACCTCAAGAAAGTGTTTGGAGCAAGATTTGGAGGTTTTTATGGACTTTGGTCAAAGTAAGTTTCATGAAAAGTTGACTTTTGCATTCTTTGAATTTTTTGGTGATTCAATGGTTGGTACACCTTCTATATGTGATTTAGAGGGTGTGTGGATGATAGTTTGAGTGCTGGAACATGAAGAACTTGATATGGTAGCAAAGTTGCAAATGCTAAATTTTGGCAATTTTTGGCTATTTTGGTGATTTTGCAAAATGTAAGTAAGTGAGAGATGTGATGAGGGAACTTGGTTTAGCAGGTTTTTAGAATGATGTTGATGTCCTAAATGAGGAGTTTGAAGTCCCTATTTATAGAAAAAATGAGTGAGGAGCTTGCTAGGTGACTTTGCTTCACCATGAAGAAATCTTAGATTTTTTCTTCCAAATGACAACTTGCTTTGCTTTTCTGATCTCTAGCTGTTCCCTTAACTCAATTGGAAAGTTAGAATGATGATGTTACAGAGAAAACACAGCCTAGAGGCTTGGTAGAGTGGCTGGAGCAGAAATCCCTTTACACCTCATGCTTGGAAAAGTCAATCTTTTCAACTTAGGCAATGAACTTCCAATTCTTGATTCCATGCTATATCCTTGCTATTTCTTTGATTCAACCTGCTTGAGATGATTAATATATCAGATAGAAGGAGTTTAGAACATTGAAATTGATCCACTTGAGTGATAGAGGTGCTTTTGCAAAATTCATCAATGTGGGACAAAAGTGACAAATTGCCAACTTTGAACACATGTATCTCTCAGCTCATAAATCCCCTTGAGATGTACTTGTACTTTTTAGAAAGCCCTCACATAGTACTACAACTTTCATGTTGGCCAGAAGTCTTGATTCCATTTGAAACTAGGTGAAAAATCCCCTTGAAGTTGGCTGATTTTAGGGTTCTTTAGTGTAAATGACTTAGAAATTTTCTAAGTTATTTTCCCTTCTAGGAATGTTTTTGCTTATATCTCAAAAAGTATGCATTTTCTGGTTGTGGACTAGTATGGGACTTTTGTTGGACTTGTCAAGAGCTTTCAAATGAGACTAGAACCAACTCAATTGGATGTGCGGTTAAGGAGATACGGTTTAGCCCTTTTCAAAACCCTAATTTCCCGATTTCTCGATTACTCTCTCATCTTTGATCCAATGATCATGAAAATTGATATGCAAGTCCATTATGACATAAGGAACAACTTTGATTCACAACTTGGATTCCAATTCTCAAAATTCGAGGAGTTGACTTTTCGGTCAACCGTACGATCGATCGGTGCCGATCGAGTCGCCTGTTGATATTCTGGACATCCTGGGACTTTGACACTTCTTGAATAGTCTTTAATAGCCTATATTAACTTCATGGACCTCACTCCCACCATTAAAACTTTTCCCAACATCAAAGTCAAACCACAGTTGACTTTCCACTGGTTAAAAACCCTAATCGGGGCCTCCTGACTGCACTGTTCTTGATTCTGAAACGATTTCTTCAAATTGACTTCCCATTTGACTTTGATATTGTCTTTGATTTCATTCCATGATTGAATTGGCCCAAATCATTGGTTGATCATTCCTTGATTGTTTTGAATTTGTCGGTGCGAGAACCCTGATTCATCTGTAACTTGACAATAATAAACTTGCACTGATTTAGGGTTAGATAATGCATGATCATGCTTCTAAAAATGATAATGAGGATCTAAGGGGTCAAAATTTGGGGTACAACAGTTGCCCCTATTTAAATATCTTCACTAGATGGGGGACGAGAGATGACAATCTTCGTTAAATCGCAGTGAAAGGTATTTAAATATAGATGACCGAAAACTTTGTCCCTTAGATCCGATGTCATGCTAAAGGACAAGTTATGATATGCCATGTACTCTAAATGATGCTTTATGATGCTTGAAAGCAAACATCATAGACGCAACGATAATAATAAAAGAAACAGTAAAACAAACAGTGACAAATACAAGGACTCGACATTGGGGACTCGTACTGAAAAACTAAATTAACAGTTCAGACATGACTGATAGCGTAAGAAGGAAAACTTCACATGGGGAAGAGACAAATCCAATAAAGATGACAATCTTATTGGAACAGAGGTACTCCACCGGGGAGAAGAATTGACTTCCACTGGGGAAAAGGATATACTTCTACTGGGGAAATGAATAATTAATACCATCGGGAAAAGAGAATCAGGATTCACCGGGGAAGCGAAAGACTGGATACAACCTCACTGGGGATGATCAGATGAGGAACTTCCTATGGTGAAGAGTTCAAACGGGATCTTCAGGAATGGACTAGAAACAAGACTAATCACACATGGAGGATACTAGTGACGACTAGATCTCCGAGACTTGACTGGGAACATGGATCAACTGGGGATACATCCTCAGCTTCTACAAATAGTTCACACCGTGCTGGTAATCAATAGACTTCCTGGGGAATTGGTAACGACCAGAATTCCAAGCGATGCCAGTGACGACTGGTCTTTTAATGGTGATTGGTGACGACCAAATCAGGGTACCAATAACGATTGGTTTTAAACAATGCCAGTTACGACTGGATTTTTTTTTTAATGAAGATGGTGACGACCATACTGGGGAATACCAATGACAATTGGTTATATAAAAATGCTAGGGATCACCAGATCTTCTAGCTGGAGATTGGTGATAACCAAACTGAAATAGACTTCCAAGTAACGATCGGACTCTAGATGATGATACCAGTTACGACTGGGTTTCAAAGGGAAAAATTGGTTAAAACCTCAGGATACCAATGACGATTGGATTTAGGCAGTGCCAGTGACGACTGGACTTCATGGGGAAAGTTAGTGACAACTAACAAGATACCAATAATAATTGGAACAATACCAGTGACGACTGGATTTACCGGGGAAAAGGTTGGTAACGACCAGACCAAAAGGCGCCCATGACAATTGGACTTTTATTTAGTGCCAGTGACGACTGGACTTATACGTGGATACGAAGTGAGTAATAACTTAGACTTCGCGTGGATTGATAGATGTCACCGACTCGGGGAACAAACGAATCACACTGATCCCATGATGAGGGGTGTACGTAGACTTGGGAAATAAACCCGAAGACCTACTGGGGAATAAAGCCCGTAGGTAGATTTTGCTGAGGTGAATTCAAACAGATGTCCAGAAATACTTTGCTGGGGAAGGAACCTTCATATCATCACAAGAAATCCTGAGGGATAATCTTCAATTTTGATAACCATACATGGCCAAAGTAGCTCAAATTTACCTATACTTCACCGGGAAGGATGGTGTATCAAAGTTTCTGCTATTCCGAGGTTTCAGGGAAGTATGATTTTCCTCGAATCTTTTCCGTGAGTTAAACATTTTTTGTTAGTCTTTTCAAGTTTATTTGAATCTAATACTTTCAAAATTTTGAAGAATGATAAGCTTCTCTGAAGAGACTGCCACTTATCGCTGAAGAAAGATAAGCTTCTCTGAAGAGACTGCCACTTATCGCTGAAGAAAGATAAGCTTCTCTGAAGAGACTGCCACTTATCGCTGAAGAAAGATAAGCTTCTCTGAAGAGACTGCCACTTATCGCTGAAGAAAGATAAGCTTCTCTGAAGAGACTGCCACTTATCGCTGAAGAAAGATAAGCTTCTCTGAAGAGACTGCCACTTATCGCTGAAGAAAGATAAGCTTCTCTGAAGAGACTGCCACTTATCGCTGAAGAAAGATAAGCTTCTCTGAAGAGACTGCCACTTATCGCTGAAGAAAGATAAGCTTCTCTGAAGAGACTGCCACTTATCGCTGAAGAAAGATAAGCTTCTCTGAAGAGACTGCCACTTATCGCTGAAGAAAGATAAGCTTCTATGAAGAGACTGCCACTTATCTAAAAAATGCTCTTCTTGATAGATAGTGCAAAATAAATGCACGTCCAGGTAGGTTTGGCGACCGACATGGACCAAAGTTCAATCTAGAATAGAACTAGAAAGAAACTGTCAAACAAGACTCCAACCACTGAGAAATGAACTCGAATGGGGACACCTCTTATCCAATCCTGGAAAAAGATAACTGAAGCAACCATCATCCACGAGGATTAACTCTGTGGGGAATTGACAAAGGGTGGACGTTTTATGCCTAAAGGCCGACAACTCTATGGGAAAGAGACAAAACACCCAGTCACTAAGGAGGGACACCCAACAAAACAGGTAACAACCAGAGATAGTACAAATGCACAGATGCTATGCATATGCTTATGCCATGATCATGTTTATGCTATGCTTTTGTTTATGCTGACAAAACAGACAAAACTGGAGATGAAATGAACATCTCGACACGGAGACTCAAACAACTTCACCAAAGTTGGGCATCAAAGGGATGGTCAGGAAGAATATCCATTCTACTTTCAAGGTTACCACCTTCTCTGAGAGAGTAATCTTCTTAGGCCAAAACATCATGACTTCACTTGGACTGCCATCATGAGTTTGAATTCTTTGCTAAAGGAAGATCACACCGAAAGATTCCCATATCAACGGAAGTAATAACTTAACCGGAGAATTTTGACAAAAGGTACCTATGAGAACAAAACATTTATGCCTCATGATGGTGATAATCCTCTTCAAGCGAGCAGAGGCTCTTACGACGAACAGTCTTCAAATCCTTTCTACCCCAAATTATGCATTTTGTGAGAAGACGTCAGAAGGATGCTTTTACAAAAGAATCGTCATAAAGATGCTTCAATGTCTTCAAACCTTTAGAGGGATTTACCAATCTCGACGTGATTGCCCCAGTTTGACTGTATTTGCACAACAAAGTCCTCAGATTGTGGAAGTAATGATTGGGGAACAAACTTCCCCCTGCTAGCTGGTAACTGTACCAAATTTGCCCCAGACTAAACTGTTGATTAAGAGATTCATCTGGCCTTGACCTGGTTGGTTTTGCTGGCGAACCTGGAGTAGCTGGCGTTGACAATAATTCATTTTAAGATCTCAAACAATGTGCCCCAGAACACATGGTCTGCAAGAAGAAATCACTAAGAGGATTTTACAGAAGAATTGTCATCCAAGATGCATTCAATATTTTCAAACTCTTAGAGAGATTCACAAATCTCGACGTAACTGCCCCAGTTTAACTGTCTTGGAGAGATTAATCTAATCCCGACTTGATGGCTTCTGATTGACTGTTTTCGAGAGTTCTAATCTTGACTTGACTGCCCCTGATTAACTGAAGAGTTCTTCCCCATTTCAAATGTCTTTGATTGGCTTGGATTAACGGTGTTACAAATGATTGACCAATCCTTCAAATTAGTTGCCCCAGGCTGAGCTTCCTTTATCGAATCCCATTCCCTAGCTGACAGCGTTTGTTGGGCTTCCTTTGACGTTTGGATTGTCTTGCACGCAATGTTGTTCATTTAAAAATTGGCAATTCTCAATGTAAAGTTCATGCAATCTTTTGGAAACATCTTTTGATGGAACACACACGGTGGAGTGGTCAAGTGATCAAAGTGAAAATGATTCAGTCATTTACAAATGATGGATAAAGTGATGAACACACACAGTTAACAAAGATCATTAGGAGTCAGGTTATCCAACCTTGCTGTAATATGCTTTCAAAACATCCTTACCTCAATTAGGTCTTTTAAGGGTTGTAACGTGGCTCGGTTCACGGTTCATGAAACAAAGGATAAAGGCTCAAAGTTATTTGTCCCACCCATTCTCCGTGATGAACTCCACTCCTATGTTCAGTTAACTCAAACTATTCATTCAGGTTTTTACCCGTTTTTTAAGAATTGAATTGATGGTAGTTAGTGATGGTTTACAAACCTAATGTAGTCACAACTCCCTTACATTATTGGGTGGTCTTTTTCTATTTTGAGGATTTTAAAAGTGAAAGCTTTAAGGTTTTCCTCTTTTTATTATCCCTGACTTTTGCCTGAACTGTTTTCTTTTGAATACACAGTCAGCGGGATGCCCCATTTTGCCTAAGTCCCCTTCATAGGTTTTGACTTAGCGGGCCTTTCAATTTTTTCTTTTTTTTCCGTTGAGAAAGAAGGTGACTACCTTGATTAATGGCTTACAGTGAACCATCATCGTGTTTTATGCTGAAAAGCATCTTTGACACTTGTTTGTTGTGTACGAAGGAAAACCTGAGTGCATCAACTCTATATGAAAAGTGTCATGTATGCACATATCTCCAAGTTAAATGAGAACTACCCGCCCCAGGTTTGAGATTTAAGGTTTTATTTTTGTGAAGAAAGAAAACTCCTACTTCTAGGCTCGAAGGGTTTTAACGAGGGATTATCTTCCTTATTTCTCCAGTGTTTAGGGATTGAAACAATGCCTTACATCATTGGTAAAGTCAAATTGAAAGCATATCAACAGCAGTTATGAATATAGTTTTCATCATCCTCCCCAATCTTTGCTTCAAACAGAAATTTGGTAAAGAAAAGAAATTCTTGCATTTTCGTTTTTTCATTTTTTGTTTGTTTTTGTTTTCTTATCACAATGAAAGACAAAGAGTGAAACGAATGGATTTAATCAAAAGATGCATAAACATTTCATTAATATGCCAATTTAAAATGAACAACCAACTTGCAAGCAAACACAAATGCAAAGAAACCACAACACAATGCTGAAACAGTTTACGAGCTACCAGCCTTAGGGAATTACACTGTTTAACAAAACAAATTTCAAGCTTGATGCAGAGAAACACCTTCCACAACCACTTGCTCTTTGTGGTATAGTATTATGAGGGGCTTTGTAGGTCCTTTGCCACTTGCTTCAAGAGCTGAGCCACTGGTACTTGGTTTATCTTCTTGAAGTTTTAATAGCTCTAACAAGCTTTGCACTTTTAACCCGGAAGCTTTGCACTCTTCCACCAGATGCCCCACTGTCCCAGTATGGTACTTGCATTCAACCTCTGGGTGATCTTCTTCAAGGATCAGATCTTTATCAATAATCAGCTCTTGTACAACATGTCCTAATGCCAAACAATTTTCTAGTTCATGTCCTTCAGCCCCTTTATGGAACTCACAAGTCAAGTTTGCATTATGCCATGGCCCTGGCACAGGGTTAAAAGCTCGTGGGGTCACCAATGAATTCTGAATTAGTAGCGGGTACAACTTACTTAGCGGCACAGGAACTGACCTGTAGCATGCCTTGTTCTTTTTGACAGGATCTTTCTTATTCATGCTCTGGCTTTGGAAACCTTGAGGGGAAGCAGCCAATGGGTGCTGAGATATTCTTTTGGTGACCACCTGATGAGGTTTTGGCGTAGGCCCAAATGCTGGTTGACTACGGCCTGACCGTTGAAACTTAAGAGGTCCTTGAGCTGGAAGAGTCACTGGAAGTGACGGACTGACAACCTCTCTGGGTGTAATAGGATGAGAAACTCCCTCACTTTTCATCAAACTCTGCAAAGTTTCCAAAACCCAATTCATCTGCCCTTTGAGGATCTTGATTTCCTCCTTCAAGGTTTCTTGTTCTTTCAACAGTTCATTCATTGTTGCCATTGGTCCAGAATATTCTCTCTCTCTGACACAAAGAAGAGGATAAGACTCCAGGCTGAGAAATGAAAATGTGAATGCGAGGACATGCTCATGCAATGCAAAAAGTTTCATGGAACTTGAAATATTTACAAACATCAAGATATACCAAAAACTTTTCATTAATGTCAGTACTTCTTACAAGAGTTCTCTTCCTTTTAATGTCCATAATAACCTTTTGATGTTTACAAACAAAAAAAGTCTGAGTCCCATGAAACTTTCATGATATGATGCTTATGGATGCATGAATGCACAAACACAGGTAATCACATATTCACAGATTCACATAAGTAAACAGACAAGGTTTTGGGTTTGGATAATGAAAGAGGAGTCGAGGTCTACCCATCCCAAAGGTGTGTATTAGGGCTTTTCTTCGCTGTAGAACAAGGTTCTAAAAGAGTTCCCAGAGTCCTCAATCCATCTTTCAGATATTATCAATTTCCCGAATACTCAGTAGTCGATAATATTCTCAAGAGAATCTCGCCCGAGTGTAGTATCGCGTATCAACTATTTTGGAATTACTCCCTCATAGTCATCGCACTACATCCTAATAAGGCCAAAGTGGGGTAAAAGATATCTAAAGGTCCTCAGTGTCATGGGCACCTATGTAGAAAGTAGCATTGTTTTCACGAATACTCGATCAACAATACTAACTCTCAAAAAGGGCCTCCACTGAGCGGTGATTTTCTCAAGTCAGCTTGGTCGGGAATCTACTCCCTATAAGCCTTCTTGAATATATCACCTTCCTATCACAAGTACGCTCGAGCACAGGTGTAGTGCTGTCTCACCACTTCAAGTTTCCCAAACCAACTGAGTATAAATATATACAAGTATTCACAGATAGCAATTAGTTAAACAAAATAGGTTGAACCCTCAAAATAAAAGCAAGTAAGCAAATTCCCCAGTGAAGTCGCCATTTCTGTTGCGGTGAAAATTTGATATCAAGCTATTAATTAACTTGAACCGTATTTCTTTTTACAACCGGACTTTAATTTATCCAAAGGATAGGTCTAAAGAAAGAAAGAACCTTTTGCGCGATGTGACAACAACGCTTTAAGAGATTCGGGGATTCGGGGGTTGGTTATATCTAGGGAAGGTATTAGCACCCTAAATATCTGTAGTACTCTACAGGAACCTTTTGTTCAATTACTTGCTAGGTTGTGAAACATGCATTGGTTTAATTGGGAGTTGGGATAAAAATAAAACAAAGGCCTAAGTGGTTTTCTAAGTTTGCTCGCAAAGGCGTCGCACCTTCTGCCTACGTATCCTAACTAGGATAGAATCAGAGCAATCGTAGTTCACCTCACAAGGGAAAAGAACACTTGATGATGATCAAGGTTCAAAGGGGAACAAACATGACGATGTTTGTGTGGAGTTTGACAAAACTCCCTAAACTAAATTGTAAAAGGGGGAAGTAAGAAATCATGACGATGATTCTTACACAGAGTTGACGAACTCTTTCCTAGGGTTCTAGTTGAAGAACACTCCTAGTATGGGTGGGTTTCTTAGACTTCAAGCAAAGTCTAAAGGCTTCTAGTCTAGGGTTAAGGTGACTTAACAAAGTCAAGGGATAGCAGAGATTTTGGTCCAAGACATTGACAGTCAAGTGGACAGACCTTCCTTTGGAGGAACAGTATTGTCGGCAACTGGACGAAAGCTAACGAGCTCCGTCGCTTAGGGATAAAATAAAATACAAACATCATTCAAACATTCATGGTGACAACTAAATACAAAGATTAAAGATGGAAAGCAATGATGACAATCAGAGCAATTGTTTTGGTACGAGAACCGTGACGACAGTTCGCACCTGGGATACCGTTAACAGACAGATGACAGATGAGATAGATATAAAAATAATTCAAGGTAAAAATTCTAACATGTTGACAAACATATATAGATATGATAACAATCAATTTTCATGAGAAAACACAAGAGGAAACCTTCTAAATTTCATCTGCAACCAAATAGGGTTAGTACCGTTGACGCGCGGATTGCACACCATAAAACGTGGTGAAAAAATAATCAAACATGGAAAATAAAATTATGACATGAAAGTACACATTAAAATAAACACAATGAAAAAAGAACGGGTGAAAAACGATAAAAAATGAGAGAGTTACGAATTTTTGAAGTTTATGTACAAAATAGGAAAAATAATAAAAGGGTTCGACCTCCACCCAGATCGAACCCTGGTCATGATGGTGAAAGGTATAATTGCGCGCATGTTCTTACCGCTGGGGCGGCTGTTACATCCATTAATCAAATGGAAACAATATGTATACAAGGCTCGTTTTGAGTCATGGCTGGGCAAAGTACATAATCAACACCAAATACGTTTTATACCGTATCTCACTAACCGCTCATCGGATCGAGGCAAATTTTATATGGATCTTGGGTAGAAAAATGAGAGGAAGAGGATGGTGATGTTAGTTTTTCCAAATTGTTCACCTAGTGAAAAAAACGAGGACTGGTGTGTGTGTGTGTTTTGAATGCATGGAAACATAATCGAAACCAAATACGTTTTATACCGTATCTCACTAACCGCTCATCGGATCGAGACAAATTTTATATGTAAATTGGGTAGAAAAATGAGAGGAAGAGGATGGTGGTGTTAGTTTTCTGAGATTCATTTTCCTGTGAAAAAAACGATAGCTGGTGTGTTTATGTGCTTTTGATTTGCAAAATGACATGGACACCTTGATACAAACATGTTCAAAGCCAAGTAAATCCACATACACATCCAAAATATGATATATAAACAGACTGGAACAGGTTTATGGCCAGGAGTTTCAGATAGATGAAAGTCATGTTCAGTTTGCAAAAACACATAAGAACACACATGCATAACAAAGTGATTTTGGAGTTTGGGGTGTTCAGGAGCTGTACCAACCATCAAGACATCTTAAACATGTGATATCTAGTGTGTGTAGGTGAAAACATCAGATCTGGAACAAACATATGAAAGTGTAGCATTCAAATTGCAATTTGTGTGTATTATGTGTGCGTGAAGCATGATGTGAAACAAATCATTGTGCAGGTTGTTTTCAATGTTTTGGCTCATTCAAACACAACACATATGGTCATATGAAGCTGTAGAAACAATGAGATAGCAAGAATACACAAGCATTTCCAAATTGACATGTGAGAATGAGACATTTTGCAAAATGATGAACAATCATGCATGATGATGCACAGATGAAGTTCCAAAGCAAATTTAAACAATTTAATCATTTGTACAGCACATGTGGATGATAATGAGATGATCTAAACATTGAAATTCCAAGGAGACCACCTGTCATGAAAAATGGCATAGCATATGCAAGTCATCCAAACATTGATGCACATGAAGATGTGAACTTTGATTCATTGGTTTCTAGTGTAAGATGAGCATACCAACATGTCATATTTGAGTGTTATAAAGTGTATGTGGAGTGAATTTAAGAGAAAACCAGTTTGGTGCAAAGTTGGTCTTTTGGTGGTTTATGTGTGGAAGATCATGAACACACCTCTCATTCATGCTTTATACTTCATTTTATCAAAAACCTAAATATGCAAGATATGGAGAATAATGAAAGAGAAAGGTTTTACAAATTACATACCTGTTGGTGATCTTATTTAGCAAGCCAAGAATGTTGAGAAAACCAGAGGTGATGAAATCCAAGCTTTGTATTTGTGCTTTTACTTGAAACTTAAGAAACAAGTCACTTGAGACGCCAAAATGAGATTTCTGAGTTCTTGATGAAGGATGGAGGTTTGGACAGTTGGTATATATGATATTTGAGGTGTCCAAAGGATCAAAACCTCAAGAAAGTGTTTGGAGCAAGATTTGGAGGTTTTTATGGACTTTGGTCAAAGTAAGTTTCATGAAAAGTTGACTTTTGCATTCTTTGAATTTTTTGGTGATTCAATGGTTGGTACACCTTCTATATGTGATTTAGAGGGTGTGTGGATGATAGTTTGAGTGCTGGAACATGAAGAACTTGATATGGTAGCAAAGTTGCAAATGCTAAATTTTGGCAATTTTTGGCTATTTTGGTGATTTTGCAAAATGTAAGTAAGTGAGAGATGTGATGAGGGAACTTGGTTTAGCAGGTTTTTAGAATGATGTTGATGTCCTAAATGAGGAGTTTGAAGTCCCTATTTATAGACAAAATGAGTGAGGAGCTTGCTAGGTGACTTTGCTTCACCATGAAGAAATCTTAGATTTTTTCTTCCAAATGACAACTTGCTTTGCTTTTCTGATCTCTAGCTGTTCCCTTAACTCAATTGGCAAGTTAGAATGATGATGTTACAGAGAAAACACAGCCTAGAGGCTTGGTAGAGTGGCTGGAGCAGAAATCCCTTTACACCTCATGCTTGGAAAAGTCAATCTTTTCAACTTAGGCAATGAACTTCCAATTCTTGATTCCATGCTATCTCCTTGCTATTTCTTTGATTCAACCTGCTTGAGATGATTAATATATCAGATAGAAGGAGTTTAGAACATTGAAATTGATCCACTTGAGTGATAGAGGTGCTTTTGCAAAATTCATCAATGTGGGACAAAAGTGACAAATTGCCAACTTTGAACACATGTATCTCTCAGCTCATAAATCCCCTTGAGATGTACTTGTACTTTTTAGAAATCCCTCACATAGTACTACAACTTTCATGTTGGCCAGAAGTCTTGATTCCATTTGAAACTAGGTGAAAAATCCCCTTGAAGTTGGCTGATTTTAGGGTTCTTTAGTGTAAATGACTTAGAAATTTTCTAAGTTATTTTCCCTTCTAGGAATGTTTTTGCTTATATCTCAAAAAGTATGCATTTTCTGGTTGTGGACTAGTATGGGACTTTTGTAGGACTTGTCAAGAGCTTTCAAATGAGACTAGAACCAACTCAATTGGATGTGCGGTTAAGGAGATACGGTTTAGCCCTTTTCAAAACCCTAATTTCCCGATTTCTCGATTACTCTCTCATCTTTGATCCAATGATCATGAAAATTGATATGCAAGTCCATTATGACATAAGGAACAACTTTGATTCACAACTTGGATTCCAATTCTCAAAATTCGAGGAGTTGACTTTTCGGTCAACCGTACGATCGATCGGTGCCGATCGAGTCGCCTGTTGATATTCTGGACATCCTGGGACTTTGACACTTCTTGAATAGTCTTTAATAGCCTATATTAACTTCATGGACCTCACTCCCACCATTAAAACTTTTCCCAACATCAAAGTCAAACCACAATTGACTTTCCACTGGTTAAAAACCCTAATCGGGGCCTCCTGACTGCACTGTTCTTGATTCTGAAACGATTTCTTCAAATTGACTTCCCATTTGACTTTGATATTGTCTTTGATTTCATTCCATGATTGAATTGGCCCAAATCATTGGTTGATCATTCCTTGATTGTTTTGAATTTGTCGGTGCGAGAACCCTGATTCATCTGTAACTTGACAATAATAAACTTGCACTGATTTAGGGTTAGATAATGCATGATCATGCTTCTAAAAATGATAATGAGGATCTAAGGGGTCAAAATTTGGGGTACAACAGAGGTGTTGAAGTTCATTTGGTTTTCTTTCCACTAGTTCTCACTAATGATGTGGTTCTTCGGACAAGTTTTTCTTTCTGTCTATCTTTAGACAATGTGAACCTTCGGGATGGTGTCTTTCCGTCTATCTTTAGACGGTGTGAGTATTGGATTTTGTTTTCCTTCGGGATGATGTCTTTCCGTCTATCCTTAGACGATGTGAGTATGGATTGTTCCTTCGGGATGGTGTCTTCCCGTCTATCATTAGGCGATGTGAGTATATTTCTCTTCCTGTCTATCATTAGACAATGCGAGAGGATCAAATGCATGTTGATCCAACCTTCGGGCTTGTTATCTGTGGTGTCACACAGGTAACCGTGATAAAGTCAAGTTCTTTGCCAAATGATTGATCAGTTGTTGTCCTGACGACTGGATTCGATTTTTTGGATTTTTCTTTCCGTCTATCTTTAGACGATGTGAGTATTGGATGTTGATCTAGCCTTCGGGATGGTGTCTTTCCGTCTATCTTTAGACGATGTGAGTATTGGATGTTGATCTAGCCTTCGAGATGATGTCTTTCCGTCTATCCTTAGACGATGTGAGTATGGTTTTTATTTTCCTTCGGGATGGTGTCTTTCCGTCTATCTTTAGACGATGTGAATATTGGATTTTTTCCTTCGGGATGGTGTCTTTCCGTCTATCTTTAGACGTTATGAGCAAGTTTTCTTCCTGTCTATCTTTAGAAAATGTGATAGAATCAAGTGCATGTTGATCCAACCTTCGGGTTTGTTATCTGTGGTGTCACACAGGTAATTGGTGTTAAAATTAGAAGTTCTTTATCAGATGATTAATCAGTCTGTTGTCGTAACAACTGGATTCAGTTTTCTGGATATATTTCCCCAAGTAGTTTGCGTAGGTTATTTTCGCGGTTGGCAAATTTCCGGGTTCTTTGGTATTCAACCGTCTTCTACCTTGACTGTCGGAAAGTCGTTCGCCTTCCTCCAGTCGGGTCCAAGCCGCTTGAATAGGGGCAGCTGTTGCACCCCAAAATTTGCCCAACCTTTTTCTTTAATTGGTTTATGTTTCATTGCATTAGCATAGCATAACTCTAGCATTTGCATATCATTAAGTTAGCATTTAGAAGGGGGATCAAGTGTGATGTATATCGAAAAGAGCCTAGCCAGAGGTCTTATGCAAGCTTGAGAAGTCATCAAGACCATTAGTTAGAGGATTGAGTTCCTGAGAGGCTTGATTGCTTGTTTGAAGTCCATCTCCTAATGGGGGAGCCTTTTGAAGATCACTAGAGGTTTGTAAAGCCTGGATCTTGGGTATGGTATGTGGATAGAGCTCATGGAGTGCCTAGAGGGTCATGGTAGAGCTCAGTCAAGTCATTGTATCAAGTACAAGAACCACAGCGAAGTGGATGCAACTAAGGTTTCATCTGGGTAATCCTAAGTCAAAATGAGCAAATTGAAGAAGATCAAAGCCTACTTCTAGGTCTTTAAGATCATGAAATGATATGTCAAAGCATATGAGATTTTGTTTCAAGTCCAATTCAAAAGAATCAAGAGTGGTTGGAGTTGCTAAGTCAGGGTTCCTAGGGTAAAATCCCCTGTTGTGCAAAACTTCCAAGCCTTGTAAATCAAAATATAAGTCTCAAATGACTTTGACCTCCACATGAATGTTGTAGAGGATGTTCATAGATTTAATTTTAGTACTATAAGTCATCCATCTGATTTATAGAACTCAAGTTATAAGCCAGACAAGTTACAGGTCATCAGATGCATCTGAAATTTGTCTATGAAAATCACCTGACTTCCAAGCCATTTTTGACATAGAAGGATGTTTCATCTGAAATTTTGACAAACATTAAAGTTGTTCCTCATGATCTTAGCTTTCCAAAAAGTTATAGAAGTCCTCCATCTGATTTGTAGAGCTCACGTTATAAGCTTTGCAAGACAGGGGTATTTTGGGAAACTTTGATTACAGGTCATAAAATCACAAGTCTAGTTCACCACTTTCCATAACTCTTTTCCAACATGAAAGTTTCTCCAAATGGGGTCATTTGGTCAAATAAACTTCAAAGTTTTATTGGGCTAGCTCATGGTTGAAGTTTGATAAAAGTCACTTTGGTGAAAACATGTGAAAAGGCATAGTTTGGTATTTCTTCAAAATTTATTCAAATAAGTCCATGTTTGTACTTATTTTGAGTGGAAACATCATTTTAAGAACAATGGCACTTTTAAATTTTTCATTTGGAGCTTTTATCATGACCTATTCCAAGATTTCTTCACACTTAAGTAACACTTTAAATCTAGGCCCTTAAGATTGAAACAAGGGATAATTTTGGACCCTAGATGTATCTTATGATGCAAGGTATAAAACCAAATGGAGCCAAGGCAAAAATTCTCTTCCATGATCATTTTCCACACTTCACATAATTGAATTTTCCATTTTTTTCAATTCATTCATTCTCCCCATTTTTGTTCCCTTTCTCATCACAAATCAATCATACAACAATTATACAAATTGTTCATCACCTTTTTTGAGAGAGAATTGGAGCAAGAATAGCATTGTAGCAACATGAAAAAGTGGTGAAAAACTCAAATTTGATTTTCAAGTTCCACACCAATTCAAGGCTGTTCTTCGATTCAAACATCTTCACCAACAATTTTAGAACGTGTTCATACAATTTTCTTGAAGGTTTAGTGGTTGTGTGAAGCTCTAGGAAGTCAAATTCGGAGGTAATGGAAATTCAAGTTTTCTCCCTAATTATGAACCTTTTCAATGCCATTTTCATACCATTGTATTTCCCTTGAGTAGTACATTGTTTCTGGTAAAGAAAGAAGAGTTTTTACGACACTTTTGTGTTCTTGAAGTTTCAAGATCCATTTGCGGTTTTGGAGTTAGAGGCATTTTCAATGGAAAATAAGACTATATTTGAACTCCTCTCGAAAAATCCCACAATTTTCATTCAAGAATCACCTCGTTTGGACAAGTTTGGAGAGAGTTACGGTTATGGGGGGTACCGCCGGAAGCACACCGGCCGCCGTGGGTGGAGGTGCTGCGTTTTTCCCTCCCCAATTTGTTTAAACGGAGAAGACGAGCCTTTACAGTCGGATTCGCTTCAATGAAAGACTTAGTATCATCATCTAACAGCTCTCATCATGCCACACGCGCAAGTCAGTCAGCTTCATTAATTGACGTGGTGTGCCAACTCAGCCCAATTAGTGCTCCCATACCCCTGTTTGAATCCCAGCCTTGCCATATTTTATTTATTCACTTTATTGTCATTTGCCCTCATATATTCATGTTCTTATCTTTTCCATTTATTTTCTTCTTTTTCATGCTGGTTTCAAATAATCACAAAAAATAGTATTTTTAGTCTTTTTGATCCCCATTTTTTTGTGCTGAATCCTTGAGATGTCTAGAATTTAATAAAATTGGAATTATAATTTTATCATGTTCTGATATTTTCTTTGGACTTCTCACATGTAAGTTGTCAAAAAACAGTAACACTTGTGTCATGATCTTGTGCATTTTTCTGAATTAATCATGTCGCTGTCGCTCATTTATTGCATTGCACTGACACTTGCATTTTATTCACTCCACTTTATCACTGTGATTAGCAAAGATTGGAGGGAGGATGACGAAACTGAATACTCATGACCGATAATCGTATGCTTTCGGATAAAACTCTGCCTATGACGTACATGCATTGTTTCAAATCCCCTAAACACTGGAGATATAAGGAGTTAGTCCCTTGTTAACCACTTCAAGCCAAGAGGTAGGAGTTTTTTTCAGACTTTTAAACCCTCACATCTTAACCCGGGGCAGGGTAGTTGTCAGTTAGATTGACCGAGCATTCAAGTTCCATAGAGGAGTGTCCCGTCCAAGGAGCAATCGCACCTCGAAAGGTCGTACCTCATCAACCACAATGGTTAAATCTCACCGAGCAGGAGTGAGACAGTTACAGCCTTCTCGGATGAATCCAGACAGCTAGTGTTGCACGACCTGTTTCAAAAAAAGAAAGTAGGAAGAAAAGAAAAGCTGGAAAGCAAATACTTAAGGAAAAATCAGGGCATCCCGCTGGACGTAAAAAAAAAATCGAAAAGAACTCAAAAGAGTCAGTCCAAGCAAAAATTAGGGAATAAAAGAACCGAAAGAATAAAAAGGATTTCAAAAGAAAAAAATCCTCAAACAAGGACAAGGTCGTGTGGATACAGACACCGAAAACAAAAAGGAGTAACTGTCACTCCGAGCACCTTGTGAGTTCTTTAACCATCGCTCCTACCATTCAATAAACCTCTTGAGAAGGTGAGTGTTTGTGCCGAGTTAACTGAACTTAGGATTGGAGGTCATCACGTAGAAGGGGTGGGTACAAATCATAATTTGAACCTAATATCCTTTGTTTCATGAACCGTGAACCCGACCACGATACAACCCTTAAAAGACCTAATTGAGGCAGGGTTCATTCTAAGAGCGTATTACGATAAGGTTGAGTAACCTGACTCCCACATGATTTGCTAATCATATCCTTGTTGTGTTTTTCACTGATCAAATCAGCACCACGTTTAAACTTTTCGATTCATTCGTCACTTACTGTCATGACACGTAAACGAGTGACAACACTTTTTTTCAAAAAAAAATTGCATGAACACTGCAATAAAATTACCATTCATGAATAAACAATTTTAATTGCAGGTCAGTAGTTAACATGGAGGAAATTCCAATAGGGAATAGTCAAACAGGACCAAATCATTCAATAGTCTGGATCAGAATGGCGTATACTTTGAAACCCTGTGAATCTAGGGCATTGACTTCCAGTGAGTATGGAATCAGTTGGTCTGAGGACAAGTCCCAAAGCATTAGTTTGATTATGGGACAAATTATTCAAGAAGTAGTTGATCAGAAGTGAATCTTCTCGAATTCCAATCAGAGGCAATCGTCCAGAGTTTCTGTAATTTGAGGACAGATCCCTTAAGTGACCAATTAGATCAGGTTAAGTCGCTTCAACGCTCATTCAGGGGCAATCCACTTCGAGAGTACGTTGAAACCAACCATGCTGAGAGTTGGTCAATTAAGGACGAATCCTATTCGTGATACAGATTCTGGGGCAAGCCATCTCGAGATCGCCTCAGGGAAAGTCATTTTCTTCTCAGACTGAGTTTTCCCAAGAGTCAGATTGGGGCGAGTTGAGTTATACTGGGGCAAGTTGTTCAAGCAGTTTGTTCACTCCAGCAAGAGCTGAGTGTCGGGGAATCGTGTTGTTACCCTATCAAATAGCCTTAACCTTCTGAAAGGGTCTTACTGTCGTTGGATCGTTATCCTACAGCCTAAACTTGTTACTTATCAGAACCTTGTAACCGTCATTTCCAAAGCCCAATTTTCATTTGGAAAATCTTCAAACCAATTCTCGTCTGGTCTACCTTTCCGAAAATACCAATTCCTGTTTGGTGCCTATCATCTTTTAACCAGTTCTAGTCTGGTCTACCTTCCTGCAGATACCAGTTTTGGTCTGGTGCGTGTCAGTTTCTAAACCAGTTCACGTCTAGTTGCCAGTTTTTTAACCTATTGCTTAACCAGTTCTCGTCTGGCTAACACAGCTTCAAAGTCCAGTTCTCGTCTGTAAAACCAGAATTCAACTCCCGTTTGATACCAAACCCAGAAGTCAGTTCTCGTCTGACAACTTAAACCCTTTTGCCACCAGTTCTCGTCTGGTAGTCCACCCTCGAATGCTAGTTCTCGTCTAGTATTTCCCTTTCAAATCCAATTGCATTGGTAACTAGAAATAAATCCCTGTCACCATAAACCTTTTCTCATCCTTAAACCAAAAAAAGCCTAAATACACATAACACGATGATTCCTAGTGACTCACATGTTGTCACATTCCCCGACACGAGGTTCGATTGATCTCAGTTCTCCCGGTAGAAATTGTGTAGATCAGGGATTTGTCCTCAGCAGAGAAGTACAGTTTGAGTTTGTTTCTCCTCAGCAATTCAAGATTGACTTATTCGTTAGGATAAAGTCATCCCCAGCGAGCAAGATTGATATACCAGCAGAGTGCGCATTCCTAGCAGTTGGTTATGAGCACATTTTCTCCCCAGAGAGTCCTCGTATAGTAAAATCAGAGTACACAAATCATTTCCCAGTTGAGTATCCCTGGCAGGGTTAATCCCCACCGAGCAAGATCAGGTGATCAGTGGTTTGGAAGGATCATTCCTGTGCAGGCCCATTCTTTCTTTTCTCCATCAGGTTGTTTTTTTCTCCGGTAGGATGATCATCCTCAACAGAGTTCGTAACCCCGAGCTTGTGAGCTACTCCCCCAGCAGGATGGTTATCCCTAGTGGAATTGGTTTCACCTCACCAGCATCTATTTTGCTGGAATAGTTCCGTGATATTTGGTTATCCCCAGCGGATTTGGTTTGTCTTCAACATTTATTTTGCTGAGCATGTCTTTGCATTTGCATATATCATCATATTTGCATCTACCCAAACGTGTAGCATTTCGATGCTGTATGGAGCATTACGCCATTATCAAACATTTGCATTCTGAAACATAAGGCAGGTTGGTTACCGCTTTGCTCTCAGGTGTTTTCCTTGTAGGTGATTATTATCCTTGTTCAAGACGGCTTTCGACTATTCGAGCTTGGTTGAGATATGTGACAGTTTTGTCTTATCATATGTTTCCTCGATGGAGTTCTCTTCCCTAGCAGAGTTTTCTTCTCAACTGCTGTCACGTCAGCAATTCAAAAGGCTTCCTTAATTAGACTTGCAAAGTTTTTGTTCCCCGCAGAGTGCTTGTTCAAGTCTCTGGGCACGACCCTTTTGCTGGAATTGGATAGCTCAAGGGCTGAATCTTGACCCACGTCCATTTCTTTGGAATTTCTATATCAAGGGCTGAATCTTGATATGGGCTTCTCAGTGAACGATTTTTCTTCGGAATTGGATGATCAAGGGATGAATCTTGATCTGCGTCCATTTCTCCGGTATTCCTACATCAAGGGCTGAATCTTGATACGGACTTTTGCCAGACATTTGTTTTCTTCACAATTGGATGAGTCAAGGGCTGAATCTTGACACGCGTCCTTTTCTTCGGAATTCCTGCATTGAGGGCTGAATCTTGATGCACACTTTTATTTAGTGCATTACTTGTTCTTTGAAAATAGACGACTGTTCTTTTGCCGAAGCAATCTTCAGGTTCAATATTTGTGGTGTCACATAGACAATGGGGGTTGAAGCCTGTTCTTTATCAGTTTCTATGTGTTACTTTGTTGCAAGTACACCTAACCCTTCAGTTTGTCTCTTCAATTGGCAAATTTCTGGGTTTCTTTAGTATTCAACCGCCTTCTACCTTTGAATGTTTGAAAGCCGTTCGCCTTTCAACCCTTCAGGTCCAAGCCGTTTGAATAGGGGCAGTTGTTGCACCCCAAAATTTGACCAACCAATTCCTGTATTTGGCTTATGTTTCAATCCATTCACATTTTGCATATACACATCGCATACAATACATTTTTTCAGTCAGATTGATTTTATCGAGATCACAACCCTGTTTTCGCATTTCAGGCGGTTCAAACCAGTTCAGATAAGCGAAGTTTTATTTTTGGGAAGTCATGCTCTTCCCGATGTTTTCAGCCTATACTGTTGTTTTTGAGGATATTTTGGTGTTCGTATATTTTTATTGTTTACTCCGTTACGGTCTCTCAGTCTTATTTGTCGATTTGCACTGTTTTTGTTCCTTATGGAATTATTGGTAATTTCCTAGAGTTTATTCCTAATTTTGACATCCTAATTGTTTTTAGATTTAATTTCCTATTTTTAGGACATTTCTTTCTATTAATGGATTGGATATTTTAGATATTAGGGTTTAATAGACTTCTAATAGTTGTTTTCTTTAATTTTTAGATTTTTAGAGTTTAATTGAAATATTATTAGATTTTAGAGAATTTAGTATATTTTTAATATTGCTTTTAGATTTTGTTTTGGGATAATATTTGTTTTTTGTGTTAGGGGTTAATAAACATTAAATAGATTTTAATAGGTTGAAATAGTTTTTCTCTATTTTTAGAGTTTTCTAGAGTTTTATGTGTTTTAAAGTATATTAGAGTTTTATTTTAAAAATTAATTCTTAGATGCTAATTAGATTTTAATCTAGATTTAATTAGAATATTAATTGACATTAGTTAGTTGGTTTGATCTAGTTTAATATTAGTTAGGGTTTGCAGCTTTTATTAATTTCAATTAACTAGTCAATTTTCGTTTTACATTAATTGTCCATTAATCCAGCTTTTAACAAACTTTAATTGAGTCATTAACATTTTAGTCAGGTTTAATTGCAGTCCATTAGCATTTTTCGCGGGCCCAATGCTGTTTTGGAGGCCCAGTCAAACCAGTCCAGCGCCACTTGTCATCGTATAAAGGGCCCCACGTTTTCATTCTCTCTCTTGGACGCTTCACCACACTCTTCCACCTCACTTTCCACTCACTCTGACCCTCTCTCTCTCCCAGCCTCCACGCGTACGCCATGCAACTCTCTCTCATGCAACATGTCCCACTCACTCTACCACATGCCTGCATGGCTGCCACCCGTCCCTCTCTCCCTCTTGCGCTGACACCTCATCGCCCCCCTCATCAGAACACATGCAAACCCCCAAACTCATCACCGGAGAAATCTCACGGTGGTTCTTTCTCCGGATAATCCAAATTCGCCGGAAACTGCATGAATCTCTCCATCATTCATCCACTTGCCGGAATCTGCAAACAACCTTCATCTCGTTCGTACTACTTTCCAGAAACCTCCGCAGATCTTCAACGACATGTGACCATATTCATCATGTTCTTCGTAGTTCTCTAGAAATGTTCATGATTCGTACAACACTTTTTTTTCCAGAAAATCAATTTGTAATCTTCATCAACATCACGATCGGTTCTTCAAGAACTCATTAGATCCACGTTTAAACTTCATCAGAAACCTTCGTATGTTTCTGGATATCCATCCATTGTTCTTCATGTTCATCTCTCCAAGAATTGCGTAGATCCAGCAATCTCTTCAAGAAACCGCGTCATCAACCTCCATGTGTCTTTCCGGATCTGAAGCTCTTCATCAATGTTCTTCGTGTTCATCAAAATATCTCCAGAGTTCTTCAAGAAATTCGTTGCGTTCATAACATTTCCTGATTCTTCTTCGAATTTTCATTATTCGTTCATCCTCTTCTTTTCCAGAAATTCGCCATTCACCAAGAAGATCTTTAAGCAAGATCCATCAACACGTGAATAATCCATAGATCTAACATCAGCAACCTTCGTCTTCAGATCCATGCTCGAGCTTCAATTCTCGTCACTCTTGAAATAAAAGAAATCTCCTTCAAGTGGTTCCATCCTCCATCATCGCATGCAGACGAAGCAGAGAGAGTTTGAGATCAGAAAAGGTTTTGTGTTAAAGGATGAACAAGAGAAGAGATGAGAAGCAAAGCTGAGGGCGACGACGGATGTGAACAGTGACGGGGAAGGAAGAGGAACTAGGGTTTCAGAAAGGGAAGGGAAAAATGAGAGAGTAGAAGGATAGAGGGAAGGTGGTTTGTTTGGTTGACTGGGCCTGAAGGCCCATTTACGTTTTTTTGCTGTTTGTTCACCCCCAATCTCTCGTTGCACCCCCCTCCGTGTATTCTTTTGTTTGCTGATGGGCTAGGCCCATTGTGTATTTTACTGGTTGTACTCCCTTTTTCCTATTTTCCCCCCTTTCTCCTTTATTTTTTTTATTTTTCTGTAATGGCTGTTCGGCTGGGCCCATTGTATTGTTTGCTATTCCCCCCTGGACTGATATACCCCCTGCTGTATTTTTATTTCTTTTATTTCTTTGCTATTTTCTTTAGATTTTTTTTAGAAATAGTAAATATATAGTATATAGATTTTAAATTCTAGTTTTTTAGGATATTTTAATCATTACATAGTTTTGATATATTTTTTTAGGAGAGTTTATTTTCTTATTATAGAAATAGTCCTTTAGAATATTAAGTAATTTCTCTAGGTTTTACTATTAGGAGTCTAGTTTCAATTTTAGGATGCAATTTCCGTTTTATTATTGGACTTGTTATCTCACTTTGTTGTTTTGCAGGTTAAGGACGACACTTCCGCAATGCGATGTTAACTAATTTGTTGACAAATAATGCAGGATCCAAGACCTTTTTTTTCCTCGTTTCTTCTTTTCATTTGATTGTATTTTTGACTGTTGTTGTGCTGGCCGTGTGACACGATTCAATTAGAGAATGATTCGTAATATCATGTCTCTATCTTGTCTTTGACACGAATATTTTCCTTTCTCCATCAAGTGTCCAATGACATTGGAGCCTACTTTGTGAGCTTAGCTTCCTCCTGAGGAGGAACCCTAGTCCTTTCACAAGTAGTTGAGCCATGTAGGGCATACTCCTAAGAAAAGATTAGTTAAGTATTGTAGTACTTTCCTGAGGTTTGCACTATGATTCTTTTCCATTCCTTTTCCTTTCTCCATCAAGTGTCCAATGACATTGGAGCCTACTTCGTGAGCTTAGCTTCCTCCTGAGGAGGAACCCTAGGCCTTTCACAAGTAGTTGAGCCATGTAGGGCATACTCCTAAGGAAAGATTGGTTAAGTATTGTAGTACTTTCCTGAGGTTTGCACTATGATTCTTTTCCATTCCTTTTCCTTTCTGCATCAAGTGTCTAATGACATTGGAGCCTACTTTGTGAGCTTAGCTTCCTCCTGAGGAGGAACCCTAGGCCTTTCACAAGTAGTTGAGCCATGTAGGGCATACTCCTGAGGAAAGATTGGTTAAGTATTGTAGTACTTTCCTGAGGTTTGCACTATGATTCTTTTCCATTCCTTTTCCTTTATCCATCAAGTGTCCAATGACATTGGAGCCCACTAATGAGAGCTTGTTTCCTCCTGAGGAGGAACCACAAGCTTTCCAGGTGGTTGAACCATAAAAGACCACTTCAGTTCTTGAGAATGATTGAGAATCTTGATGCATTCCTGAGGTTTACATCTTGTCACTCACTTCATTCTCACATTTCCTCCCTCCTAGTATGATATCAAGGGATCTCACTTATGAGAGCTTGGCTCCTCCTGGGGAGGAACCTCAAGCATTTCATGAGAGGTTGAACCTTTGAAGACTCGAGTGCCTTGTGCATCTGTTTTCTTTGTCTTGTTGACGTAGGATCCCTTTCATAATGACCAGGTCCCTCCTGAGGAGGAACTCTGTGTTTTTCATGATAAGGTGAGCCTCGGAGAATTCCTGTGCTGGTGTTTTGTTTCTTCTCTTGTAGGTGTGCATCAAAGAAGACATGCACAGAGATGGAGCTTGCACGCAAAAAGTCAAGGGTCAACGGAACCACTCCGTTCGGTAACATTGCCTTTATTTCATTATTTTTATGCAACCGTCGAACCTTTTTCTCTCGCATCTTGGCGATTGAGTTCTTTTCTCTTGCTTCCGTGCAATCGAGACCGTTTTGCTGTAGTTAGCTGAACTACAACTACTATGATTTCTCGTGTTAAGCGAGAATATGTAGGCATAGGATGTGATATCCTAGCGAGCACACTAACAACTAACTTCTGTTTTCTCTCGCTGCTGTGCGATCGAGACTTTCCCGCTAACGACTGATCTTCCTTTTCTCTTGCCCTTGTACGATTGAGACCAGACCGTAGTTATAGGTTCCCGTACCTCTAAACCAATGACATACTACGTCCGTTCTATCGCAAACAGGTAACGCCTAAGTCTCCAAGGATCGAGCAGCATACACCTAACTGCTAGAATGCATACGCTAGTATCGTCAACTTAATCTCTCACTCCTGTGTGATCGAGAACACCTCTGTTTACCCGTAGTTGGCCCGAACTACGTTTGCTCTGATCTTTCATGCTGTATGAAAGTACGTAGGCACAAGATGTGATGTCTTGGCGAGCAACCTCCCCCGTAGTTTCCCGAACTACGTTGACTCTGATTTTCTCATGCCAGATGAGAATACGTAGGCCTAGAGCAGCGATCGCTCTATCGAGTCACTTCCTTCCGTTTTAGATTTAGAAGTCGTAGATAGATTTTTTTACACCCTTTTAGACAAACAAACAAGCATGGATCCCATCGAGTACGATGGACGTGAGGGGTGCTAATACCTTCCCCTTGTGTAACCGACTCCCGAATCCAGGTTTTTGTTGCGATGACCATTCCTTTCCCATTTTCGTGAGGTTTTCTCTGAGTGTTTCCTTTCCCTCCTTTGGGATAAATAACGCACGGTGGCGACTCTTCTGTTTTGCCGGCGCTGATTTTCGCAGTAACGACACCTATGGTATGACATCGAGTGTGACATCCAACTTAACTTATAGTTAGCTGATTAAAACTTGTTCTGCACAGTCCACTTAATGAATGTAGAAACATTTAATATGACATTCATACATGTACTAAAGTTATGCCACAAAATGCAGCCAATCAAGAGCACTTACACAGTTGTTTATTGTTTTTTAACATGGAAGACGAATGTTCGACATGGAGCTCTACAACAGTACCCAAACATTTGAGAAAGGGAAAGTCTAAACCTAATCTCAATATTTCATTTTTTTTGTGAAAAGTTGAAAAATAAACGACTTGACGTTGGATCAAGTGTTGCAAGTTGACTTATGAAAATAATTTGAATGAAGTGGAACAGGTACTTGACGTTGGATCAAGCACTCACGTTGAATTCAATTTGAATTTGATTTGGGAAATAGACTCTGCGTTGGATCGAGCGTTATTTGTGTTCTTTTCTAAAAGTGGTTGATTTTAATCTCGAGTTAACAATCAACTAACATTATAAAAAAAAGAAAGCGGTAAAATTATTACACATTACGAGAATACGAATACAATTTTTCGAATGGGGATATAAAAAGCGATTAACAATACAAGCTCATTAAACAAATGTAAACAATAAGGAAATCAATGTAAAATACTCAGGATAAAGACAAGGGATCAGAAATAAATAAGAGTCTAGAGTAATGAATTTACCTCTATGTTAAGCTAACTTAAAGTGAATTTATGTAGAAATCACTCTATAAGAGGTTGGACAACAAAATTTATGCATCTAAGCAGTTCTAAAAGCTAAATTGAATTTAAGATTCGAAATTGCGACTCATTGAACCAATAAGCAGCAATTCGATAAAATATGTACAACATTTACAAAGGTAAAATAAACAGAAATTTAAAGTAGTGAATTTAGCGTTATGTTAAATTAACTTAAAGTGAATTCATGTAGGAATCACTGTTAGAACACATATTGGTTCTTAAGTATATCTCTATGTTTTGATGATAACACTAATGAAATTTTGTATTAAGTAAATATATACTCTAATTTTGTTTAAGTGTTTTTGTTTCAGATATTAAATTAAATATTCTCATGGAAGCAAAAATGCATCTGAACATTACTCTACGCAAGGCTTTGAGCATCAGAAGCATCTAATCAGAAGACTCTGAGTGCTGCCATAAGAGACTCTGAAGCAGAAGCTGTAGAAGACTCTGAAGCAGAAGTTGCACAAGACTCTGAAGCATAGCTGAAGATTTTGTATGAAGAGTTTCAAGCATTATTTCAGAAGACTCTGAAAGTACTTTATGCTACAAGTACAGAGGCTCTGTTATTCAAACTCTACTCTGATTGAGATACTCATGCTGAAGCACATTGGCTGCAAAACTCTGATACCATCAACTCTGATGTTGATAACTTTGATAAAGAAGCTTGTTGAAGAAGATGTTATTCAAATAAAGATCCGTTGGTATATTCCTTGTCTTTATCTGAATGACTCTTTCCTTATTCATGTATGGCACAGGAAATCAGACAAAACGGATTTGTCTGAACACTCCTCTTCTAGGAAAGCTAAAGTCAATAGAATACAAAAGGCCACAGCTACACAGCAGTGCACAGTCTTCAAGCATTGGACTTTCTCGTATATAAAAGCAAGTCTTCAACAACATATCAATGTTGACAAATAGTGACGAACATTGACGAATCTATTGATAAATTATTCAACAACTCTCATACAAACATTCTTACTCAAAGCTGAATAGATTTATTATTCGTTCATAATATTTGTGTAAAAATCACAGTTATGATTATAGCTTTTTAGAAGCAACTCAAACACATTTGTTAGTTTACATTTTGTAAAAGATTCCTTAAGAAGACCAAGTTGTGGTCAGGATTTCTTGAGAAGACTAAGACAGTTTGTCTTAGTGGTTGACACTGTAATCAATTTAAATATAGTGGATTAAGTCCTTGTTGAGAAAGGCAAATCACCTTGGTTGGATGGACTGGATTAGTTGAGTTCAACGAACCAGGATAAAAATATTGTGTTATTTTTTATTGCACTAATTGTTTCAAAACCCTTATTCAACCCCCCTTCTAAGTGTTTTTTCCACCTTCAGTTGGTATCAGAGCTCCGGCTCTGTTGTGCTATCACTTAACCGTGAAAGAGAAAGATCCAGTGGGAAAACTCTTGATATATTTTTGGTTTATACATTATGGCTGAAGCTTCAACATCAAACAACAAATATGAAGATAGAGATAGAATCAACACCAAACCTCCCATGTTTGATGGTGATAAGTTTGATTACTGGAAAGATAGAATAGAAAGCTTCTTTCTAGGATATGACGCTGACCTTTGGGGCTTGGTCATTGATGGTTATGCTCACCCCACTGATGGGGATGGCAAAAATATTGAAAGAAAGTCTATGTCTGACCAGCAGAAAAGAGACTTCAGAAATTATCATAAAGCAAGAACCATTCTATTAAATGCCATATCTCATACTAAGTATGAGAAAATTACAAATAGAGAAAAAAACATTTGATATGTTTAAATCTTTGAAGATGACTCGTGAAGGAAACTCCGAAGTGAAGGAGACCAAAGCTCTGATGCTGATCCAGAAATATGAAGCCTTCAAAATGGAGGAATCTGAATCTGTAGAAGTTATGTTCTCTAGATTCCAGATTCTCACAGTTGGCTTGAAGGTTCTGGACAAAGGTTACTCCACTGCTGATCATGTCAAGAAGATCATAAGAAGTTTGCCAACAAGGTGGAGACCAATGGTCACAACACTGAAGCTTGCAAAGGATATGAACAAGACCATGCTTGAGGAACTGATCAACTCTTTGAGGAGTCATAAGATTGAGCTAGAAGAAGACGAACCTCAGAAGAAAGGTAAGTCTGTTGCTTTAAAGTCTAACAAATATGTTAATGCCTTGTAGGTTATTGAAGAAAGTTCTGAAGAATATTCTTCTGAAGAAGATGAACTGTCTCTGCTGTCCAAAAGGATCAACCATCTCTGGAAGCATAAATAAAAGAAGTTCAGAAACTTCAAGAAACCAGATCAACGAGGAGAGTCTTCTGGACATAGAAGATCTGGAAAGAAAGAGGTGGTCTACTATGAGTGCAAGGAACCTGGGAACTATAAGAATGAATGTCCAAAACTTCTGAAGGAGAAGCCAAGAAAGAAGTTTGAAAAGAAGAAGGAAGTTCTGATGGCAACATGGGATGATTCAGATGCATCTGAATCTTCATCAGAGTCAGAAGAAGAATGTGCAAACATGACACTTATGGATGACGTGGAGGACCACACAGAAACATCTGGATCTGAATCAGAATCTGATTCAAAAGAGGTATTTTCTGAACTTTCTAGAGCAGAACTTATTGAGAGTTTATCTGAAAAATTATAGTAAGATTAAGCTCAAGTACAAGAAGCTTGAAAGCAATCTTGTATCTGAGAATGATCTTCGGAAATCAGAAGTTGCTGGCTTAAAGCAAACAATTTTAAAATTAAAAATGATTTATAAAAAGCTCAACAAGATTCTGAAGTTGAAACTAAGTCAAAATCTAAAAACATTTTAGAAGAATATGACTATAGTTTTCATAAGTTTCTGTCAAGAGGCCTAGATAGAAGCAAGATGGCTTTAATGATCTATGGCGTAAGCAGAAACAACAGGAAGGGTATTGGATATGAATCTTCTTTTGAAAAATATTTAAATCCAACACCTGTGGATAAACTGATCATCAAGCATACTCCTTTGTATACTCACTTTAAGTATGGTCACCTTAATGATATTAAGCACACACGTTCTGATCTGAACAATCCTGTGTTTAAACCTAAAGTGCGTCAGAATAAACCTGTTGTCAAAAAATAGAATTTCAGACAAAACTTTAAGGCAACTAACCCTAAAGGACCCAAAAGATCTGGGTACCTAAGGAAAAAATAATAATTGTTGCAGATGTCTTTAGCAGCAAAGTCAAGACACCGATCATGGTACCTGGACTCTGGCTCCTCACGTCACATGACGGGAATAAGGTCTATGTTCCAAAGCCTGGAACTTAGATCTGGAGGAGACGTCAAGTTTGGAGGGAACCAGAAGGGCAAAATAGTTGGCTCTGGAACTATTGGTAATGGTAACATTCGTTCCATATATAATGTCTTACTTGTTGAAGGATTAACACATAACTTATTGTCCATAAGTCAATTAAGTGACAATGGTTATGATATAATCTTCAATCAATGTTGCAAAGTTGTGAGTCAAAAGGGTGGTTCAATCCTTTTTAATGGAAAAAGGAAGAACAACATTTACAAAATTAATCTTTCAGAATTTAAGGTTCAAAATGTAAAATGCCTTATGTCTGTTAATGATGAGCAATGGGTCTGGCACAGAAGATTGGGGCATATTAGTATGAGACGTATATCTCAGATTAATAAACTCAATCTCCTCAGTTGAAGTTCAACTCAGATGCTTTTTGTGAAGCATGTCAGAAAGGAAAAATTTCAAAATCTTCTTTTAAAGCTAAAAATGTTGTTTCAACCTCAAGACCATTAGAGCTGCTTCATATTGACCTGTTTGAACCAGTGAAAACTGCATCCATCAGAGGCAAGAAGTATGGATTAGTCATTGTTGATGACTACAGTAGATGGACATGGGTAAAATTCCTGAAACACAAGGATGAGTCACACTCTGTGTTCTTTGACTTCTGCAAACAAGTTCAAACTGAAAAAGAATTTAAAATTATTAAAGTCAGAAGTGATCATGATGGAGAATTTGAAAATAATTTTTTTGATAAATTTTTTAAAGAAAATGGCATTGCACATGATTTCTCCTGCCCTAGAACTCCTCAACAGAATGGAGTTGTAGAGAGGAAAAATAGAACATTGCAAGAAATGGCCAGAACCATGATCAACGAGACAAACATGGCAAAACATTTTTGGGCAGAAGCAATTAACACAACTTGTTACATTCAGAACAGAGTGTCTGTAAGACCTCTTCTGGAAAATACTTCCTATGAATTGTGGAGGAATAGAAAGCCCAACATTTATTATTTCCATCCTTTTGGATATGTATGTTTTATGTTGAATACTAAAGAGAATCTGAACAAGTTTGATTCTAAAGCACATAAGTGTTTCATGCTTGGATATTCTGAATGCTCTAAAGGCTACAGAGTATACAATACTGAGACATAGATTTTAGAAGAATCAATTCATGTTAGATTTGATGATAAGCTTGGCATTCAAAAGCCAAAGCAGCTTGAAAATTCTGCAGATAGAGAAGTGCTTCTCACATACTCTGAAGAATCAGAGGCAGACAAAGCTCAAGTGAAAGAACCAGAAGCAACGCCAGATGCAACTCCCTTGGCTGCTCACATGAACACCTTGAATATTTCTGAAGAACCAAATGTTAGAGGATCATCCAGAAGAAATGATCATTGGAAAGAAGGATGACCCTATCAGAACAATATCTTTCATCAGATCTTCTGGAACGTCTTTTTTTGGTCTAGTGTCAGTCATTGAACGAACCTCTGTGGATGAGGCTCTGCAAGACAATGATTGGATACTTGCCATACAAGAGGAGCTAAATCAATTCACAAGGAATGACGTTTGGGATCTAGTTCCAAGACTAAAAGAATTTAATATTATTGGAACTAAATGGGTCTTCAGAAACAAGCTGAATGAGCAAGGAGAAGTAGTCAGAAACAAAGCAAGGATAGTTGCTCAAGGATATAGTCAGCAAGAGGGAATTGATTACACATAGACTTATGCTCCTGTGGCCAGGTTATAGTCTATACACTTACTTATATCTTTTGCTGCACAAAATAACATCACTCTATATCAAATGGATGTTAAGAGTGTCTTCTTAAATGGTATTATAGAAGAGGAAGTTTATGTTCATCAACCTCCTGGTTTTGAAAATGAAAAACTTCCAGAACATGTTTTTAAAATTAAGAAATCACTCTATGGCTTAAAACAAGCTCCCAGAGCTCGGTATGAGAGATTGAATAATTTTCTTCTGGAAAAGAATTTTATCAGAGGCAAAATGGACACTACTCTCTTCTGTAAATCATTTAAGAAAGACTTGTTAATTTGTCAAATTTACATAGATGATATTATATTTAGTTCAACAAATATTACGCTTGGAAAGGAGTTTTCTCAATCTATGCAGGCTGAATTTGAGATGAGCATGATGGGAGAACTCAGATTCTTTCTGGGAATTCAAGTTAACCAAACTCCAGAATGCACCTACATACATCAGACTAAGTATGTGAATGAGCTTTTGAAGAAGTTTAACATGACTGAAAGCAAGTTAGCAAAGACTCCAATGCATCCTACAAGCACTCTGGGTAAGGAAGAGGTAAGTAAAAAGGTATACCAGAAGCTCTACAGAGGTATGATTGGTTCTCTTCTGTATTTGACTGTTTCTGGACTTGATATCCTTTTTAGTGTTTGTCTATGTGCTAGATTCCAATCAGATCCTAGAGAATCTCACTTAACAACTGTTAAGAGGATTCTGAGGTATCTGAAAGGTACTACTAATGTGGCTTGTGTTACAGAAAATCAGATAAATTTAAATTAGTTGGATTTTGTGATGCTGATTACGCTGGAGACAGAGTGGAACATAAAAGTACTTCTGGAAGCTGCCTGTTTCTGGGAAGCAACTTAATCTCTTGGTACAGCAAGAAGCAACCCACAATAGCTCTTTCAACCACATAAGCAAAATATATTGCTGCAGCTGGTTGTAGCACTCAGATGCTCTGGATGAAGAGTCAACTAGAAGATTATCAGATATATGAGAGTAACATTTATTTCTTATGTGATAATACTTCTACTATATGCTTGTCTAAAACCCCTATTTTACACTCTAAAGCTAAGCATATAGAAATTAAACATCACTTCATTAGAGACTATATTCAGAAGAGAATTTTAAGCTTAAACTTTGTTGATACAGACCATCAATGGGCTGATATCTTTACTAAACTCCTTGCTGAAGATAGGTTTAAATTTATTCTGAAAAATATTAGTATGGATTTCTGTCCAGAATAAAATATTTATCAGAAGCAAGTTTACTCAGATGCAAAATGTTTAAACTCTAAAGTATTACATCTGTTATTTTCTTTGATTATTTTCTTTATGTGTATCTGAACTAACAAGCCTTAGAGGATCTGAACGTTGGCTAACATTTCATCTCTCAAAAAGTTTCAGAAGCACATGCAATCAAACACGTGTAACTCTGAATCTGAAAAGGTGGAGTGCACAACACTGAAATGACGTTTGAGGTACTGTTTTGAATAATCTTTTCTCGTTTTCCCCCCAATTGTCAGAATCATTAATGCTTGAAATGATTATTTTCTTTTTAATTAATGCAATTAAATGCTAAGTGATAAACGTGTTGAACGTGTTATCTTTGTGTGCCCTAATTTTTCTCTATATATTCCACAACACAACACTTCTCACACTTTTCACTCTCTCACGTTATTTGCATTTCTGTTTGTTTCAATGCTTCCATCTCTCTTCCAAACCCAAATCCCTTTGTAACCCTAAATCTCTCTCAACAACTATGGCAACTTCATCATCTACCTCTCAACAACTTCAATCAACAATGGCTGTTGTTTCATCTTCAAACTTGGGTGTTGTTCCTTTCAAAGAACCAGTTAGAACTCTTCTCACACCCGTTGACAAACTAGAAGTGCTATGTGAATCAATGGTGGATTTTGATTCCATGGCTGAAAACGAGTTTGATTTGCGTCCCATTATTGATGCTCAAGGCTGGGTAAAGTATTTTGATAGACTGATAGGACCAGTTTATCCTTGTTTGGTGAAAGAGTTTTGGATTCATGCAACTGTTTATCCCAAGTTCATAGTTTCTTTAGTTATGGGAAAAGAGATAATCATAACTGAAGATTTGATCAGAAAGTTAATAGGCTATGAAGAAACTGATGGAGTTTCTCATTTGCCAGCTGGGCGTGTAGATATGGCTGGAGTATATGCTGAAGTGCTTACATCTGGAAAAGCTTCAAGAAAATTTAAGGATCTGAAAGCTGAGTACAAGATCTGGGCCAAGATTTTTCTGGGCTGTATACATCATAGGAAGTCAACCAACTCTCCTGATTATGTCAACAATGATCAGATGTACTTCATGTTCTGTCTGAGTCAGAGCACAAAAGTGGATCTGCCACACATTCTGTTTATGCATCTGTGGAATCACATAAGTGCCTCCAGAGAATCTGTCAAGACTAAGGGTCAGAAGATCAGGACTTGGATTCCTTATGGAAGGCTGATTTCAGACATTCTGACTAAGAATGGGCTTGTAGCTTATCTGCATGAAGCTGGCATGACAGAAGAACTTACATCCATCATTGGGAAACCTCTGAATGGAAAGTGTCTGCAAAGAATGAAACTTGTTAAAGAACTTACATCTGCTCCAACAAAGGTTAAGACTGAGGATTTTACCAAAATAAGGATATCAATTGATGATTTCTCCATTTTCTCAGCTGAAGAACCAATTGAAGCTATTCTGGAGTACATTGCATTATGTAAGGCAGATGGAACTCTTGTTCCAGCAGATATTCTGAAGCGAGCTAATGAACCTGCTCCAGATTTCTACTCTGAGAAGAGGAAGAAAAGAAAGATTTCTGAGGAAGGATCTAAGCCAAAGCCAAAGAGAAAAGCTTCTGGAGATGCTTCTTCTGAGAAAGTTAAGCGAGTAAAGACGCCAGGTATTCCTTCTGCACCTTTACCTTGTATTTCTGAACAAGTAACAGAATAATCAACGTTTAATTTTGACCCTATACCTCATACTTCTCAAACTGAAACTACCTCTGAACTTATATCTTCTGTACCACCTCAACCTCAATCATCTGAACAACCATCCACATTTGAACCACAAACTTCTTCTGAACCAAATAAACCTTCATCTGTTTCCACACCTCTATCTCAAACTGAACCAATTACTTCTGAACCAATAACTTTTGAACAACCAGAACAATCCTAACCAGAAGAACCAAAACTAGCAGAACCAACACCACCAGAAGAACCAATACCACAAGAACCACAACCAGAAGAACATTTACCTTCAGATCCTCAACCAGAACCTACTCAACCGGCCATCTGAATTATATATATTTGAGTCAGACATTCTTGACATTCAACCTCTCAAAACCCTATTTGACGTTTCATCAACATCTTGTCATACTACAGAATCATCTGATTCTACTGAATCTGACTTACCCCCAGATGTGACCTCTATCCTTTCTCAACCCACTCCAAGACCTACCTTTGCTTTTATATCATTTAAACCTTTTCCCTCTAATGACCTTCCCTCTGGACTCAAACTTAAACACTTTTATCCCAAACCTAAAGTTATCACTTCATCATCTAACTATCCACCATTTCCATCATATCCTCGTCCTATGTTCATTATTCCCACTTTTACCATACCATCTCCTTCTGAAAAACCTAAAACATCACCTCTGGAAGCCTACCTTAAACCAAAACCTAGGTTGAATGTTGATGTTCTGTTTGCTAGTTTTGAACAAGAGATAAAGATGAGTTTAGATGTTGTTAAGAAAGAATGCCTCAGTAGCATTAATCCAGATGAGTCTGATGCAATCTGGAAGAAGTTCATATCCAGGTTCAATTCTGTTGCTTCAAATCTTCAGAACATTTGCTCTGATGATGCAAAGGTCAGATTTGCTGAAGTTGTCAGACATACTCTCTAGAATGTAAACAAATCGCCAACTCTTCTTTTGGAGAATACCTCTTCTGAAGAATCTGCTATATCTGTAATTGTTGAAGAGTCTGCTCCTACAGAAGCTCTTCTAGAAGAATATGAACCTGAAGAAACTCTGGTAGTTAATCAGTCAGCTCTGATGATTGTAGACAAGGCATCTGACTCTGTAACTCAAGAAAACACATCTGCTATGGTTATTGATAGTGCTCCAGCTTCTGCATCTGCATCTGCTCCTGCTTCTTCTGAGATCAAGAAAGAAAATCCAGATTTAGAGGAAAAGTTTGCTCATCTAGAAGCCAGCAACAAAGAGATCAGATCTTGGATGGTCAAGCAAGAACAAACTACAGATGAGATCAAAATATGGATGGCCAGACAAGAGGAGTCTACATCCGAGATGACTAGTTTACTTAGGATTCTAGCTTCTCGTAACCCTTAGTTGTTTTTGTTATCTTCTATGTTTGTGCACTTTAAGTGATGTTTTGTTCTGTTTATGTATCTTCTGGATTACTTATTTATGTTTCTGAATGTTTTCTGAATATTTCTATCAATGAATCTGATTGTTTGGTTATTTTTCCATCTGTTGATGTTATCTGTTTTATATCGTTTTCTTCTGTTAACCTTTTATTCATCTTTAAAAGTTTTCTTTTTGATATGACAAAAAGGGGGAGAAAATGAAATTCTGATTGTTCAAATAAACAGTTACCAAAATGAAATTCAGACATGATAAAATATATTTAACATGAATTTTTCAGTCTTTTAGAAGTATAATGTTTCATCTGATAAAATTCATTGAAGTTACCCTGAGAGTTCCCAAACCAGACTTTGATCCAAACCAGACTCTGATTTTGGAAATTATATCCAATCCAGGCTCTGATTCTGAAAAGTATACTTATGCAAAAAGGGTAGTATTTACTTCTATTATAGTATTCATTTCAGGGGGAGATTTATTATCTCAGGGGGAGTTATATATTTGTCTATTTATTGAACAAAATTTCCTATGTTTTTGTCATCATAAAAAGGGGGAGATTGTTAGAACACAGATTGGTTCTTAAATATATCTCTATGTTTTGATGATAACACTAATGAAATTTTGTATTAAGTAAATATATACTCTAATTTTGTTCAAGTGTTTTTGTTTCATATATTAAATTAAATATTCTCATGGAAGCAAAAATGCATCTGAACATTACTCTACGCAAGGCTCTGAGCATCAGAAGACTCTGAGCGCTGTCAGAAGAGACTCTGAAGCAGAAGCTGCAGAAGACTCTGAAGCGTAGCTGAAGATTTTGTATGAAGAGTTTCAAGCATTGCTTCAGAAGACTCTGGAAGTACTTTACGCTGCAAGTATAGAGACTCTGTTATTCAAACTCTGCTCTGATTGAGATACTCACGTTGAAGCATATTGGCTACAAAACTCTGATACCATCAACTCTGATGTTGATAACTTTGATAAAGAAGTTTGTTGAAGAAGATGCTATTCAAATAAAGATCCGTTGGTATATTCCTTGTCTTTATCTGAACGACTCTTTCCTTATTCATGTATGGCATAGGAAATCAGATAAAAGGGATTTGTCTGAACATTCCTCTTTTGGGAAAACTAAATTCAATAGAAGACAAAAGGCTACAGCTACACAACAGTGCACAGTCTTCAAGCATTGGACTTTCTGGTCTATAAAAGCAAGTCTTCAACAACATATCAAAGTTGACGAATAGTGACGAACATTGACGAATCTATTGATAAATTATTCAACAACTCTCATATAAACATTCTTACTCAAAGCTGAATAGATTTATTATTCGTTCTTAATATTTGTGTAAAAATCACAGTTGTGATTATAGCTTTTTAGAAGCAACTCAAACACATTTGTTAGTTTACATTTTGTAAAAGATTCCTTAAGAAGATCAAGTTGTGGTTAGGATTTCTTGAGAAGACTAAGACAATTTGTCTTAGTGGTTGACACTGTAATCAGTTTAAATATAGTGGATTAATTCCTTATTGAGAAAGGCAAATCACCTTAGTAGGGTGGACTGGATTAGTTGAGTTCAACGAACCAGGATAAAAATACTGTGTTATTTTTTATTGCACCAATTGTTTCAAAATACTTATTCAACCCCCTTCTAAGTGTTTTTCCCACCTTCAATCAATGTATAAGAAGTCAGTCAACAAAATTTATGTGTCTAAGCGGTTTTTGAGAGTTAAATTGAATTTAAGCTTCAAAATCGCGACTGCATGAACCAAACAACAACAATTCGATAAATTATGTACAACATTTATAAAGATAAAATAAACTGAAATTTAAAGTAGTGAATTTAGCGCTATGTTAAACTAACTTAAATTGAATTTATGTAGGAATCACTCTATAAGACGTCGGTCAACAAAATATATGTGTCTAAGCAGTTTTTGAAAGCTAAATTGAATTTAAGCTTCGAAATCGCAACACAGTAAAACCCAATAATCACTTAGCGATACAAAATTAATTAATTAAGATCTAATCGACTAATTAAAATTCAAAAATTAATCAAACACTAAATTAATTTTATCAAATAATGATAACAAATTAAAAAAAACAATAATAACACGAAGGAGGTGTAAATAATATGGAGTGTGTAAAGATTATCAAGGCCCAAAGCCCAACCAACCAAAACCTTATTTAAAATTAACCAAATATTAAATAAGTTTTAAAACAAATCAAAAAAGAAGAAAAAAACAAAACAAAACAATGAGAGAGTAAAGGTGGGCGGCCATTTCCAAAATAGAGAGAGAGGTTTTTTTTTAAAACTTAAAATCCACACCCTCGTCTAATATGTGACATATGGCACAGAAAAATGAGTAAGTTTTTTTAACTTACTCCAAATATAACATTTGAATTGAATCTAATATAATCTATAATCTATAACATATATAAAGGCAAAACATGGTGTAGCCTATTTTTTTTACCAATTTTAGTTTTACCGGGGGCGCACGATGGGTGCCATTGTATTGGTAAAAAATTACAGGTGTACATGTTCCTACTGCAAGGGCAGGCGTACTCAGAGGCCTTAGTAGGTTTATAACAATTGTAGATGGTTAGGATTTTCCCACGACGGTGAAAAGTTTTGTATGGTGATGTTTTACGATGGTTTGAGGGAGTGTTGCTCAAGTGAGATGAGAGGTTGTGTTCACGAATGATGTGCTTAGATATAAGCTTCTGAGGGGTGTGATTATATGAGTGATGATCTTGTTAAGTGTCATGCTTTAGAGGGTGTAATGACCTATATGGTTGCTTCTCCCCTTAAGGAGAGGAATATTTATAGAGGCCCTTTGGGCCTAAGTTTGGGTAACTCAAGATGGTGGAAACCGCTCCCCCTAGTAAGGAGGAGTTATTTACCACTTATCTTTCAAGAGTAGTAGATGATTCCCTCTCCTTTGATTAACATCCTTACACATCATCAGTCTAATTGGGCGAGTCTTCTATATATCTCATAGGCAGTACAATAAGTTTTACGAGGGCGTCTTAGTTTAGGACCTTCACAAATATAACATTATAGTTTGATAAGTCAACGTTAAAATTATTTATTTTCTAAAAATTGATCATTACGAGAGGGATTGTCCTGAGAACGAGGACAATGAAGATTTTGTTTAGATTGATGATGCCTCCAATGAGGATGGTTATTAGAATGATGGTACATTAGTGGTGTCGAATTTCAAGACTAAATAGGGTTGGGCCATGGATTCAGATTGATCTTATCACATGTGTCCAAAAAAAGAATATTTTAAAAGTTTGAATCAGGAAGATTGTTAAGTATTTTACCTTGTTAACAATATGATTGTTAAGGTTTATGGTATTGGTGCATTCAACTTAAAATTTTCTAAGATTATTTGTTAACAACCATGAATTTCAAACAAGGAAGTGATTCATGTATCTGTTTTCGTCATTCAAATTAACGGAATGATTAGGATAGACTACATTAAGGAAGGGACTTAATATTAATTATCATCAAGTTTCACATATATATAATAGCTAGATTCATGAATGATCTTGCATCGTCTCTGAACTCTTGTACAATTTTTACATATAAAACTACACTACTTGATTGTTATGAAAGTAAAACAATGGGAATGAGTCATTTTGATATGTGCATGTTGTTGACACCGGTGCCCGAATGCTTTTCACATCAGTTTGGATAATTGTCATTCGAAATAATTAAATTATTTATAAATTAAATGGATAAAATCATTTTAAACTATCATACTAGGGAATTCAGTTTTGAAAATTTAGACTTCAATTTTGTAATACTCTAATGCTTTGAATTTGAACATTCGTCATGTTTAACTATTCAATGTTATCCATGGTCATGCTTTTTCTGTGGACAGGGACAAGTGGCTGTTGAAGTATGTCAATGATTGTTCCTTCTCGGTATCTTCCTCTTATAATTTTCTTCTGGTTTATACAAATCCCTATACTTCTGATATTTTGTTGTAAACTTTTGGTTAGATCAGCTCTCTCTAAGGTGATAGTGGTATCTTGATAACTTTGTCTAAATAAGTTTTTTTTTAGAAAAAATTTATTCAAGAGAAAGGTGATTTTAAATCCAGGATTTATTCTATGTCCTTTTTATGATGGAGCAATTGAGACGACTTCTCACTTGTTTGTCACTTGTGACTTAATTAGTACAGTTTGATATATTATTTTTAGTTGATTACGGTGGCAGGTAGTCACTACCTTCCCAATAAACATAGTCTTCTCTTTTAGAGTTTTTACTCAAGGGGAGGTAGGGTGAAATTTAGAGGGAAATTTCTATGATCTGAGATGCAATGGTGTGGACCATTTGAAAGATCTCAAACGAGATTATGTTTTATGCCTTAACAACAACCACTATAACAAAACACACATCTTATCTCAGGCACGAAGTAGTTGTCATCTCAGTTACACATGTGAGGTAACGAAAGGCGATATACCCATCGATTTCTAAATAACCGATGGATAAAATGGCAATGGTCATGAGTTTGATCCCCACTAAGATCCTTTAAGAAAGTTTAATTGCAAAAAAGTTTATCCCTTCGGTTTTGAAAACCAACGGCAGGTAAAACAAGCTTGCGTTTATTATATATAATATGGATTGCTTGTATCATTTAACAAAACAGTTATATGAACAAGTGGTGTATGCTCATGGATTCGACTTTAATGGTTAATATCTCTCAAATGTTTCTAGTTTTCATTCAACTTTCTTTAATGGTTAAGACCTTCCACTGTGGTCCATAATAACAACCGTGGTGAAAAGTAGGAAGATGACACTTTTAACCACGGTTGAAATTCCAACCTTTATGAAAAGTGTTGTCTGATCATAGGTTAAAATCCTAACACCAACATTTTTTTTTATTTTTGACTCACTTTAAGCCTCTTTTCACCACGATTGAAATTCCAACCATGTTGACAAGTGGTGTATGCTCATGGATTTGAATCTCAACACCAACATTTTTTATTTTTTACTTATTTTTAAGTCACTTTTCACCACAGTTGAAATTTCAATCGTGATAAAAATGGCGACTTTTTAAAAAAGATATATAATACTTTTAGTTCATTCACTTTTGCCCTAGATGTACTTAGACAAACTTCATCTTCTTCCTCCAAACTTCTTTCATTTATGAAAACATCATTTCTTCATAAACGAAACTAAAAAATATTTCTTCCATTAACGAGTTTTTTAACTCCATCATATTTCCTCCAAATTGAACGAGACATGAAAATCATGGATTCAACTTAGCAATGTTAGTTGTTCTGTCAGATAAAACGTTATTGTTTAACGATTTTATTTATTTATTTATTTTGTTGTTGTTATCGTCGTTATTGTTGATGTTTTTGTTGTTCTTCTTATTGTTGTTATTGTTGTTGTTATTGTTGTTATTATTGTTGTTATTGTTCTTGTTATTGTTTTTGTTGTTCTTGTTGTTCTTGTTATTATTGTTATTTAATGCATCCGCAAGTGCACGGAAATATCAAAGTAATATAAAAGATTGTCGAACCCACAGAGACCAATGTCAATCTACCGTTATCTATTGCTACGGTGTAAAGCTAAGGCTAATGGAATTAGGAAGTTAAATGTGGATGAAACTAAATTTAAAGGAACTAAAGATTTTTGGTTTAAAGATATGCGGTAAAGGGATATCGGTATGCAAGGATTTAGTTATTGGGGATTCGACAGGTCGCCGGTGCTTTTTAATCTTTGCAAACACTTTTCAGGAGAAAATACCCGTTTAAAGACCTTTGTCTCACGATGGTTGTTGACTCGGGTCATAATTCTAAGGCGGAATGTACGCTTTCGCAGTCCCATTCGGGGTTAAAACTACTTTTTGAAAACAAATAAATTCTAATTTCTTTTAAAGCGCTTTCGCTGTATTTAAAATCAATGCCTAGTTTTTACTATCTGGTCCTAGCCTCAGCTGTCCCTTGTTGGTTCGTACCTTTATGAATTTCCCACTGTCATGACAAAACTACTTTTAAATAAGTTCTCGCTGTCGCGACGAACGTTTATTTAGAAATTAAGATTAAAAACTACGGCCAGAAAGGTTGTTTGTAGAAAGGTAAGGTGCACTTGGTATTATCGAATCCCGTCCTACTAATTTGGTCACATACCGATAAAACTAATTTAGCTAGACATGATAATTAATGCAAAAGGAAATAAACATAAACAACAGAATAATAAAACATGCATTATGACAAAAATAAAGTAGTAATTCAATTAATGAAAACCTGTAAATTGTACTGATCTCAAATCCTTGGGTAGTCCTCCACAGTGTCGGCAGGATTCTACTTTGGCGAGCGTAAAATGGTACAGGAAGAAATAAAACGATACAAATGGAATATAAAAGGAAAAGAAATGGAAAATAACGCAGGAAAGTAAATTTGGCTTCAATGGGAATTTTGGCAGCATTTCGATACGTCGAAGGCCTCCCTCTAAACTATGAATCTAAGGCCTATTTATAGGAGATAATTCATTCTTCAACTTCCAGAGATCATGGGTGAGTTATGGAGGGAGTGGGAGCAACTTCTAGTAGTGGGTAGTGAGTGGAGAAAGTGTAGGAAGAAATCTTAGAGAGAGTGATAGTGGCAAAAAACTGATTTGAACGTTAAATGATATTTCGTCTGCGTGACGCTCATAATGGAACGTGACGGTCGCCATACGCATGACGGTCGTAATGGACCTGTGACGACCGTCATATCAGCAAAATCCATTTTTTCTGTTTTTCTTCTCTCTTTTCCTTCCATTTCTTCTTCTTTTCTTTCTTTAGTCCAAATTCTCCCAAATCTGCAAAACGAAGTAAATTAATCATATAATAGAACATAAATCAAGATAAATTAATAATAGTCACAAATAAATGCATGTAAATCAAGCCAAATAAACGATATTATTTCGCGTTATCAAACACCTCCACACTTAAACCATTGCTTGTCCTCAAGCAATCAACCAACACGGTGAAAAGAAATACGCATAATTTGAAACAAGGACACGGTGAGACTCTAATAATACGTGGCTGTTAGGCTAATGTTATATCGACGGGTACTAAATATCAATACCAAGGATACCATGATGACACAATTTCAAAAACTCCCTACTTATGCAAACTAACCTGAGTCATGCCATTATAACTCAACCTATACCTCATGCTCTCTTTCGCCCCATTTCATTCTAATGCAATCACATTAATCCCGTTATCCATACACATTCATGGCAAGTAAACTTGTTAGTGACTATGATCTCATTGATATTTCATTCTTCTCTGCAAATATGCTTAAGCATCAATTGAACTTAAAAGGTTTGTACTGTTGGGCTAAGTGATCGGGTGAGGAGCACCTAACTTAGAAGGAACAAGTCTTTTTCTTCATAATTTTTCTTCTTATTTTAAACTAGAGATCATACACTTATTTGCATCGGTTTCTTACTTAGTGTGGTTGGGATGGTGCTGACTGCTTAAATAAACTACTTAGGGATTACTAAAAGAATTGGAGCTTTAAGGTCTCGGCATAATGGGTACTCAAGTTGATTTTGCATATTTAGGGGGTTAAGGGTGTCAGGATGATATCATTTTTATCAAAACTTTCCCAAGTTTTTCTAACATAGCCTAAACAGCCTATATACTTTCAGAGTACCATGTCATGAATTAAAAAGTTTTTGTTGGAGGTTAAAATTTTGAAATTTTGAAAATTTGGGGAAGTTTGAATAACAGGCGAAAACCACGCATAAAGACTCGACAGCACATGCAAAGACTTTGACATATTAGAAACAACAGTAAATCAAACTAAAAAGCGATAAAATGAAAGCGGTAGAGTTCCTTCCCCACACTTAAACCAAACATTGTCCTCAATGTTTTAATAAAAGGTGGAAAAAGGAAAGATAGAACCTGTATGAATGCTACTGTGTGCTAAATCCTCTATGATCTTGCTCTTGATGTCCATGTCTTTGTTGATCCCTTCTACTTCGGCGACGAGCATTTTGAGATGCCTTCGTTTGTGTAATTCTTTCACCACTAATCATATTACTTACTTCCAGAGGAAGTACTCATCATCAATGTCACCACCAGCAGCGACACTCGTAGGAATGTTCGTGGGCACAGCTCATCGTCATGTAGAGAGTTTTCGCCTAGATATAGCTAAAGCGTAACAAGCTATACATTTCTTTATTTTATGCAAATGTAAACAAACAAATTAAAATAAAGCCTTGTAGGTTGCCTCCCACACATCGCTTTGTTTAACGTCGATAGCTCGACGACTAAGGAGTGCAAGTACTCATGGTGGTTCTTTCGAGAGTGGTTCCTCGATCGAACTTTGAATATTCTTCAGTTTCCATGGCCACTTATCAAGCCATCACTCATATCCCTCACCTTTTCGTTTCTTTCTTCTGTAGGGTGGTTCCTTATTTTGAACACGTGGTGGTGGTTCTGGATCTATCCTGAGAATCAGCTTTTTAAATTTGGGCTTAGTTATTTCATCTACCACCTCAAAAGTTAATCTTACCCTTTTAATAGTAATGATGACCCTAGTTTCACGGTCCTCAAATTTTCTTTTTCTATGAGGGACCTTAGACAAAGGTGCATTGGTGTGGGTATTTTCCAGTACCTCCACATATGTTTTGGATTGGGAGTCTACCTTAGCTTCCACAACCAATTGTGAGAAAGAATTAGGTGGAGTATAGGGAGGAGGAGCAACAATTGGTGCTTCCTTCTCTACCTCTTCGACAACCTCCCTTTCGGGTGGTGTCGGTGGATTTTTATCAATAATTATGATTTTCTCACCAAAAATCTTCTCAGACTCATGATCACTCTCTCTAAGATTTTCTATTTGTTCTTTATTAACGGTTGTTACAACATTCACATGTCCTTCTGTGAAGGGTCCTAGAGGTATTTGTCTAAGCAGGGAGGTTTGAGTCTCCAAAGTCTCGCTGTGAGTTGTGAGGGAATCAACAATAACGTTCATCTACCCAAGGTCTTCATTAATTTGGAGATGTTGTTTTCTAAAATCTTCGTTTTGGAGAGTTTGTGTCTCCACAAAGCGCTCCATCATAGATTCTATCCTAGAGTGAGTAGACGTCTCATTGAATTATTCTAGTAGTAGTTCGAGGTTAGATGTATCAAAATCTTGCGTTTCCTCAAAACATTGGGAGTCGTCATCGTAGAGGGAATTTAGGTGACAATGCGTCGTATTGAAATCTTCTAATAATATTTCGAGGTCAGATTTAAGCGGATCCTGTGGTTCCTCAAAATACTGGGGGTGGTAGCTATAATAATGAGGATGGTAGTTATAAGGGAAATTTGGGTTATACATAGTGATTGAGATAAGAGTTCCTTAGTCTATACTATACAACAACGGAATTACAATATTGACTTTTGGTCCCCGGCAACGGCGCCAAAAACTTGATGCGTCCGCAAGTGCACAGAAATATCGAAGTAATATAAAAGATTGTCGAACCCACAAAGACCAATGTCAATCTACCGTTATCTATTGCTACAGTGTAAAGCTTAGACTAATGGAATTAGGAAAGTTAAATGTGGATGAAACTAAATTTAAAGGAACTAAAGATTTTTGGTTTAAAGATATGCGGTAAAGGGATATCGGTATGCAAGGACTTAGTTATTGGGGATTCGATAGGTCGTCGGTACTTTTTAATCTTTGCAAACACTTTTCAGGAGAAAATACTCGTTTAAAGACCTTTGCCTCATGATGGTTGTTGACTCGGGTCATAATTCTAAGGCGGAATGTATGCTTTCGCAGTCCCATTCGGGGTTAAAACTACTTTTTGAAAACAAATAAATTCTAATTTCTTTTAAAGCACTTTCGCTGTATTTAAAATCAATGCCTAGTTTTTACTATCTAGTCCTAGCCTCAGTTGTCACTTGTTGGTTCATACCTTTATGAATTTCCCACTGTCGTGGCAAAACTACTTTTAAATAAGTTCTCGCTGTCGCGACGAACGTTTATTTAGAAATTAAGATTAAAAACTACAGCCAAAAAGGTTGTTTGTAGAAAGGTAAGGTGCACTTGGTATTATCGAATCTCGTCCTACTAATTTGGTCACATACCGATAAAACTAATTTAGCTAGACATGATAATTAATGCAAAAGGAAATAAACATAAATAACAGAATAATAAAACATGCATTATGACAGAAATAAAGTAGTAATTCAATTAATGAAAACCTGTAAATTGTACTGATCTCAAATCCTTGGGTAGTCCTCCACAGTGTCGGCAGGATTCTACTTTGGCGAGCGTAAAATGGTACAGGAAGAAATAAAACGATACAAATGGAATATAAAAGGCAAAGAAATGGAAAATAACACAGGAAAGTAAATTTGGCTTCAATGGGAATTTTGGCAGCACTTCGATACGTCGAAGACCTCCCTCTAAACTATGAATCTAAGGCCTATTTATAGGAGATAATTCATTCTTCAACTTCCAGAGATCATGGGTGAGTTATGGAGGGAGTGGGAGTAACTTCCAGTAGTGGGCAGTGAGTGGAGAAAGTGTAGGAAGAAATCTTAGAGAGAGTGATCGTGGCAAAAAACTGATTTGAATGTTAAATGATATTTCGTCTGCATGACGCTTGTAATGGAACGTGACGCTCGCCATACGCATGACGGTTGTAATGGATCTGTGACGACCGTCATATCAGCAAAATCCATTTTTCTGTTTTTCTTCACTCTTTTCCTTCCATTTCTTCTTCTTTTCTTTCTTTAGTCCAAATTCTCCCAAATCTGCAAAACGAAGTAAATTAATCATATAATAGAACATAAATCAAGATAAATTAATAATAGTCACAAATAAATGCATGTAAATCAAGCCAAATAAATGATATGATTTCGCGTTATCATTATTATTGTTATTGTTGTTATTATTATTGTTATTGTTGTTGTTGTTGTTCTTGTTGTTCTTGTTGTTGTGTTCAAAATATTCAATAGCATATATTGTGATAAAAGTTATCAATATAGTTAGGAAAAATGTGTGATAAGAATAAAAAATAATGGTAGACTTTTTACCATGGGTATTTAACACAACTGCAGTTATACGTAGCGTGCTTTTTAGTTTTCTACCACATGCATTGGACCATGGTTATAAATAATCGACATAAAATCACATCGTACCTAACAACAGTTATTTAATCGTTATTATATGTCTTTCGCAACCGATATTATATGTGTTTTTGTAATAGTTAATCCAAATTAGATATAATAAACTCAAATTTATTTTCTATCAGTACAATGTCCCTTTGATATGTTCAGAGGAACAAGATGAGAGTTGCACCAAGAATCATAAAAAAACATAATCTTAGTCTCAATCTTAAACTCAAACTCAATAATAACAACAAAACCCTAAACATATAGATTTCAAAACTTTACTAAGTATACCAATCATAAAACAACAACAATAACATCAACTAAGCAAAAACAATAATAAATAACAACAACATTAACATTATCTCAATCTAAACAACAACTAACATTAAACAACAACTAAAAAAACAATATTTCAACAAAAATATAACAACACCAATAATAAACCTATAACATAAATCTCAATAAACCTGTAACGTATATATTTCACCAAAACAAAAACATATAACACCAATGTCAAATTAAATAACAATAAGATTAAACCTCTAACGGGTCTAAAAAACAACAAGATTAAAACCTCTGAGGTTTCGGGGCTAAGAAACAACAACAAATAACAACAAACAAACAAACAAACAAACAAACAAACAAACAAACAACAACAACAACAAACTCAAGGTGAAGGGACCTTGCGTGGCCATCACACTACGAACCTGAAAGTGTTTTTCATACTTTTTTTATGTTTTGCTGGTTGTTTCACATGCACATTTATTATTACTATATCTTGTTTTCATTGATTATTATGAATAATATGCATGTGGATTTATGGATGGTGGATTGATTAAAATGATGATTATGATTAAAAATAATTAAGAAAAAGTGAGGAAAACCTTATCACAATTCAATGGAATGACCTAGTGATGTAACTAGGAAATGATAGATAACTTAGATGGTAATGCTTGTGCATTTTATGCCTAGGTGTGTATCCTTGACAAGTAGTTGTCTAGTGGTGAGGTGAGACATTATATGGAAAATGTGTTGATCTTTGTGTTTCTATGTGAATAAGGCATAGGTTTTGGTTGAGGATCAGAAGGTAATTGTTCTTCTGGTTGTGTTTGTTGTGGTTGTGTTTGTTGTGGTTCTGGTTGTTGTAGTTTTGGTGTTGGTTCTTCTGGTTTTGGTTCTTCTGGTTGAGGTTGTTCAGATGTTATGGGTTCAGTTTGAGTTAGTGGTTCAGAAGTGATTGGAAGTTCAGATGAAGTTTGTACAGATGATATAGGTACAGATGTAGTGTGAGTTTGAGAAATGGGAGGAATGGGGACAAAGCTAATTGTTGATGGTTCTGTTACTTTTTCAGAAATAGAAGGTAAAGATGAATTGTTACCTGTCTTCTTTATTTTCTTGATTGGAACAGATGAAGCTTCTCCAGAAGCGTTTCTCTTCTTCTTCTTCTTCTTCTTCTTCTTCTTCTTCTTTGGTTCTTCAGATGTTTTCTGCTTCTTGTTGCTTGCAGATTCTACTTCTGACGCCTGTCTTCTCTTCCTCATATTTTCCTCATAAAATTCTGGTACTGGTTCTTTTGCACGTAGTATAATATCAGCAGGTACAGGTGTTCCATCTGCCTTGCATAATGCTATGTATTCCAAAATAGCGTCAATGGGTTCTTCAACATAGAAGATAGGAAATCCAGTCAAAGGAATCCTTCTTTGAATAACTTCTTCCACATTGAGTTTGGCAGGTGCATATGCAAGTTCATCTACAACTTTCATCCTCTGGAGACTCTTGCCATTTAGAGGTTTGCCTATAATAGAAGTAAGTTCTTCTTTCAGTCTAGCTTCATGCAGATGAGCCACCAGTCCATTCTCAGTCAGAATATCTAAGATCAGCCTTCCAAAAGGAATCCACGTCCTGATCTTCTGACCCTTGGTCTTGACAGATTCTTTGGATGCATTAATGTGGTTCCACAAATGCATGAAGAGAATGTGTGGCAAATCCACTTTGGTGCTCTGACTCAGACAGAAAAAGAAATACATCTGATCATTGTTCACATAATCAGGAGAGTTTTTAGACTTCCAATGGTGTATACAGCCCAAAAATATCTTAGCCCAGATCTTGTACTCAGGTTTTAGATCTTTGAACTTGTTTGAAGCTTGTCCAGATGTAATCACTTCCTCATACAGTTCCTCCATATCAACACGCCCAGCTGGCAGATGAGAAGCTCCATCAGTTTCTTCATATCCTATGAGTTTCCTAATCAGATCTTCTGTTATTATAATCTCTTTTCCCAGAACTGAAGAGACTATGAACTTGGGGAAGACAGATGTGTGAATCCAAAATTCCTTCACCAAATATGGATAAACTGGTCCAAACAGTCTATCAAAGTATTTCACCTAGCCATGAGCATCAATGATAGGATGCAAGTCAAACCCATTTACAGCCATGGAGTCAAAATCAACCATAGGTTCACACAAAACTTCAAGCTTGTCCACTGATGTGAGAAGAGTTCTAATAGGTTCTTTGAAAGGAACAACACCCATGTTAGAAGATAAGACAGCAACCATTGTAGATTGAAACTGAGCATAGGTTGATGAAGAAGTAGCCATTGTTGTTCTTGAGAGAGATTTAGGGTTACGAAAGGTTTTGGGTTTGGGAGAGAGATGAAAGCAATGGAACAAACAGAAATGCATACAAGAGTGTTCGTGAGAGTGAAAAGTGTGAAATGTGTTGAGTTGTGGAATTTATAGAAGAAATTAGGGCACACATAGAGTCACACGTTCAACACGTTTACACTTAGCATTTAATTGCATTAAATAAAAAGAATATAATCATTTCAAGCATTTAATGATTATGGCAAATTAGGGGGAAAACGAGAAACTCAATATTCAAAACAGTACCTCAAACGTCATTTCAGTATTGTGCACTCCACCTTTTCAGATTGAGAGTTACACGTGTTTGCTTGCATGTGCTTCTGATACTCTTTGAGAAATGAAACATTAACCGACGTTCAGATCTTCTGAGGCTTGTTAGTTTAGATACACACAAAGAAATAATCAAATAAAATAACAGATGTAATACTTCAGAGTTTAAGCATTTAGCATCTGAGTAAATTTGCTTATGATAAACATTTTATTCTGGACAGAAATCCATACTTATATTTTTCAGAATAAATTTAAACCTATCTTCAGCAAGGGGTTTAGTAAAAATATCAGCCCATTGATGGTCTGTATCAACAAAGTTTAAGCTTAAAATTCCCTTATGAATACAGTCTCTAATGAAGTGATGCTTAATTTCTATATGCTTAGCTTTAGAGTGTAAAATTGGATTTTTAGATAAGCATATAGCAGAAGTATTATCACAGAAGATAAAAATGTTACTCTCATATATCTGATAAACTTCTAGTTGACTCTTCATCCAGAGCATCTGAGTGCTACAACCAGCTGCAGCTATATATTCTGCTTCTGTGGTTGAAAGAGATATTGTGGGTTGCTTCTTGTTGTACCAAGAGATTAGGTTACTTCCCAGAAACTGACAGCTTCCATAAGTACTTTTCCTTTCAACTCTGTCTCCAGCATAATCAGCATAACATAATCCAACTAATTTAAATTCATCAGATTTTCTGTAACACAAACCCACATTAGTAGTACCTTTCAGATACCTCAGAATCCTCTTAATAACTGTTAAGTGAGATTCTCTAGGATCTGATTGGAATCTAGTACACAGACAAACACTAAAGAGGATATCAGATCTAGAAGCAGTCAAATACAAAAGAGAACCAATCATACCTCTGTAGAGCTTCTGGTCTACCTTTTTACTTACCTCTTCCTTACCCATAGTGCTTGTAGGATGCATTGGAGTCTTTGCTAATTTGCTTTCAGTCATGTTAAACTTCTTCAAAAGCTCCTTCACATACTTAGTTTGATGTATGTAGGTGCATTCTGGAGTTTGGTTAACTTGAATTCCCAGAAAGAATCTAAGTTCTCCCATCATGCTCATCTCAAATTCAGCCTGCATAGACTGAGCAAACTCTTTTCCAAGCGTAATATTGGTAGATCCAAATATAATATCATCTACGTAAATTTGACAAATTAAAAATCTTTCTTAAATGATTTACAAAAGAGAGTTGTATCCACTTTGCCTCTGATAAAATTCTTTTCCAAAAGAAAATTACTCAATCTCTCATACCAAGCTCTGGGAGCTTGTTTTAAACCATAGAGTGATTTCTTAAGTTTGAAAACATGTTCTGGAAATTTATCATTTTCAAAGCCAGGAGGTTGATGGACATAAACTTCCTCTTCTATAATACCATTTAAGAAGACACTCTTAACATAAGTATTTGTGTAGTCAATTCCTTCTTGCTGACTATATCCTTGAGCAACTAGTCTTGCTTTGTTTCTTACAACTTCTCCTTGCTCATTCAGTTTGTTTCTGAAGACCCATTTAGTTCCAATTATATTGAATCCTATTGGTCTTGGAACCAGATCCCAAACTTCATTCCTTGTGAATTGATTTAGCTCCTCTTGCATGGCAAGTATCCAATCATTGTCTTGCAGAGCTTCATCCATAGAGGTTGGTTCAATGACTGACACCAGACTAAATAAGGATGTTCCAGATGATCTGATAAAAGATCTTGTTCTGATAGGGCCATCCTTCTTTCCAATAATCATTTCTTCTGGATGAGAAGCCTTGATTCTGGATAATCCTTTAACATTTGGTTCTTCAGAAATATTCAAGTTATTCATCTGAGCAGCCAAGGGAGTTGTATCTGGCATTGCTTCTGGTTCTTTCACTTGAGCCTCATCTGCCTCCGAGTCTTCAGAGTCTATGAGAATGACTTCTCTATCTGCAGAATTATCAAGCTGCTTTAGCTTTTGATTGCCAAGCTTATCATCAAATCTAACATGAATTGATTCCTCTACAATCTGTGTCTCAGTATTGTATACTCTGTAGCCTTTAGAGCGTGCAGAATACCCAAGCATGAAACACTTATGTGCTTTAGAATCAAACTTGTTCAGATTCTCTTTAGCATTCAACATAAAACATACACATCCAAAAGGATGGAAATAAGAAATGTTGGTCTTTCTATTCCTCCACAATTCATAGGGAGTCTTCTCCAGAAGAGGTCTTACAGTCACTCTGTTCTGAATGTAACAAGCTGTGTTAATTGCTTCTGCCTAAAAATGTTTTGCCATGTTTGTCTCGTTGATCATGGTTCTGGCCATTTCTTGCAATGTTCTATTTTCCCGCTCTACAACTTCATTCTGTTGAGGAGTTCTAGGACAGAAGAAATCATGTGCAATGCCATTTTCTTTAAAATATTTATCAAAAAATTTATTTTCAAATTCTCCACCATGATCACTTCTGACTTTAACAATTTTAAATTATTTTTCAGTTTGGACTTGTTTGCAGAAGTCAAAGAACACAGAATGTGACTCATCCTTGTGTTTTAGGAATTTTACCCATGTCCATCTGCTGTAGTCATCAACAATGACTAATCCATACTTCTTGCCTCTGATGGATGCAGTTTTCACTGGTCCAAACAAATCAATATGAAGCAGCTCTAATGGTCTTGAGGTTGAAACAACATTTTTAGTTTTAAAAGAAGATTTTGAAAATTTTCCTTTCTGACATGCTTCACAAAAAGCATCTTGTCTCTACTGCGAAAATCGACGCCGGCTGAACAGAAGAGTCGCCACCGTGCGTTATTTATCCCACAGGAGGGAAAGGGAACGCTCAGAGTAAACCTCGCAAAGACGGGAAAGGTATGGTCATCGCAACCAAAACCTGGGTTCGGGAGTCGGTTACGCAAGGGGAAGGTATTAGCACCCCTCACGTCCGTCGTACTCGACGGGATCCACGCTTGTTTTCGGGTATGGATTGTTATTCTATCTACGCTAAAGGTCTGGGGTTAAAAGAAAATGAAAATAAAATGAGACTCGGCAAAGTATCTCACTTTATGCCTACGTATTCCCGTCTGGAACGAGAAATCAGAGTCAACGTAGTTCGCCTACCTACGGGAAAGGAGGGGAAGGTTGCTCGCTAGGATATCGCATCCTATGCCTACGTACTTCCACACAGTATGGAAGATCAGAGCAAACGTAGTTCGGGCCACGTACGACACAAGTCTGTCCTTGATTGATTTTATACCTTCTGAAAAAGGGTTTCTTGATTACTGGTCCAAGCGAACAAAAATGACGTCTTGATGAGTTCACATTCTTTTACGGAAGAAGTGTCTTTTATTGTGTTTGAAAATCTTTATGTGTTTTTCTGTTTGTTTTGAGAAAGAAGAGACAGAACTCTAACCTACGGTTGCGAAGGGAATCAAACTAACCTAGTGTTATCATGCATGGGTTAAGACCTAGTGTCTATCATGCTCCTCTCTTGCACAGAGAGAAACAGAGATCCTACGGGATAGGCAGAAACAGAAACAATAACAGATATAATAAAGCGGTAAAATGCATGGATGCAACAGTACAAGCGAGGCAAGGGAGTCCCACTCAACCTCGAACCTAGAAAACAATAGGCGAAAGTGAACAGGATTCACTTTCAACCCAACAGGGTAAACAACAAACAATACAACCAGGAAAACCAAACAATACATCAGGAATGAAATAAACAGCATTGGCAGCTCTGAATCAACATCTGGCTTCAAGTAATCTCCAATCAGCTACAGGCTTCAACAAGCATCAAACTCCATCTTCATGGCCTTCAGGCAAGGGCTTTGATCATCAGTCTTCTATCTGCAATGGCTTTTCTTCAAGCTCAAACCTCCAGGATGAGGGATCAATCACAAGAGTGAATTGGGTGTTAAGCAATCAGTTGACTACCAAAGGTGGTGAACAGACTGCTTCTAACACATATGATATTTTCTCTCAAGAGTTCTATCTCTTAGACACTATCACCAAGCCTTCCAAAGGAAGGGGGTGAGTGTCTTAGAGAGACTCTGTATCACAGAGAAGAATGGATGCAGGCAAGGCAATCCATGTTTGAGAAACAAGCTTTCTACTCTAGAGCTCTGCCTAGATCCTACACCCTAATCTCCACAGCAGCTTCTAGCAAGAACCTCCTCTCCAACTCTGGCAGTTGATCTTTAATCCCTGGCTCTCCAAAGGCTTCGACTTCACAAGTCTTCAGCTCTCCCAAGTCCCCAGACAATCCTAATACCCAAACAATCAAGCAATAATCCCCAGAGGGCACACCACACCAGTCAATCAGATATATACAGTAGATTAATAGCAGTAGGGGAATCCTGACTTTTTCTAAGAGGGATCTAATAACTACCCATAGCCCCTATAGTCCCATAGCTAAACTATTCAAACTCTAAGTCCTAAGGGAAGTGAATTAATTCTCCTAAGTTGTCACTTAAAACCCTAGTTTGTTCGTGTTGTTCATACCTAAACTAAACACCTAAAATTAATTTCTAAAAATGGGAACTAAATTGTTTCTACAAGTTGAATGTCTAAACTAAACAACCTAAAAAGAATGGACAAAAAATATTGAAGCATCTAATAGAACAAAAAATAACAAAATCATGTATGAAATGAAGCTCATTAAAATGCTATTTATTTGGAAAATATGGGGAAAATATCAAATAAAAAATAAAATGCAATTTTTATTTTTTTATAATTTTCTTGACTCTCTAAAGAAAATAATGCAAAAAGAATGAATTAAAAATATGCAATTTCTAATTTGTTATGAATTTTCAAAAATGAAATGTTGAAGTTCAAGTATACTACTTAAAACCCTAATTAAACTATCCTAAGTTCAATTATCTAAACTAACCAAATTATATTCTAACAAATCTAGTAATAAATTCTGGGAATACTACAATTCAATATTAATCACCATAAAAAAGAATGGGCAAAAAATCTATTTCTAAGTGTAAGAACAAAAATCTACAAGATCATGTATGAAATAAAACCCTCAAAATATGCATTTATTTGTAAAATATGTGGAAAATGCGAAAAAAATATAAAATGCAATTTTTATATTTTTTTAATTTTCTAGACATGTTAAGGAAAATATTAAAAAAAGAATGAGTTAAAAATATGCATTTTCCATTTAGTTATGAATTTTTGAAGATGAATGAAACAAAAAGGAAAATGAATACGAAATAGAAAGAAATAAGTGGAAGGGGTGCAAATAGAAAGAAATGATAGTTGAAATCATTGGGCCTGGAATCAAGGGGGGGTGCGAAAAGTGAAGAGAGCCCAAAGACCCTCATTAAAATTCAGATTTAATGCCAGTCGTCCGATGGGAGTCTTGGTCAAGACTTTTAGGAGCATCCAACGGTCCTCCCTTTTCTTCTTCATGCAAAACCCTAACCAAACCAGAATTTCCACTCCATGCCATGATCTTCTACTCCCTCTAGCTCACTCGTTTCTCCATGAAAACATCCGAAATAAAGACCAAAAACGATCCTCTTCTTTCCCTCTATCCAACCATGTCCATATCTCCTCTTGAAACCACCTAGAATGTGCAAACCGAAACCCCCAATCCATGGTTCCACCATGAAAGCTTGACATGCAATTGTAACAAACCTTGAAAATAATTGTAGCCACGTGTTCTACATGCTACACTGAGTATACTAAACTATAGCACATGCATTAAAACCTCATATTCCAACCATTCTTGATCTTGAAAGAATTGACATCACATCTTGAACCTCCATGGATTGACCTTAAACTCACCATAAATGATCCTTAAGTGGTCTCTATCATGAATATCACAACAACTAACCCTAACCATGCATAATTATGGTGATTCAAAACAAAACGCATCCTTACCAATTGGATATGGTGATGGTTGCTATGCCCTGTTTCAGCCCTTGCCAATGGTGCCAAATGATCTTTATATGATGGTGATGATGCTGGTGAAGAGAATTCGTGTTCAAGCTTCTTGGAAATGGCAATTCGAACCTTCACGCAACTTGGAGTGATGAAGTGGAACTCATGATTCAGCCACGAATTGATGTGCCTTCTTCGTGCTTTTTACTCTACAACAATGGAGGATGATGATGATGATGATAGCTAGCACAAACAATGGAGTTTGGGAGAGATGGGAATCAAAATGCAATTTTGGAGTTATGAGATGAAAGTATGGTTTGCAAGCAAATAGAATCACCAACCATGGCATGATCTCACCCTTGGGTATTTATGGAAGTGAAAGGAAAGATCTAGAACATATGAGAAGCTTCCAAGGAAGTTCTAGAACTTCTCACGTAATGAGAAATTCAAAAATGCTATTTTTAGTAAATCTCATAAAACTCATGATAAGTCTTCAAAATACCCTTATGTGAGATATATATGTGAGAACAAGGTATTTCATGCAAGTTTAAGGCTTTGGCAAACAATTTCTCATGGTACCTTAAAGTGCAAGAAACAAATTTACAAAGGAAGTCCAATTTTTAAGCCTAAACTCAAAAATGTGGATAAACCATTGTTTCCAAAATGTTGTTTCCAATCAAAATCATCTATCATATGCCCCATTTTGGATTTGTAGATCTCTCAAACCAAAATCCAGTTTCAACTTTTTTAACTTATAAGCCTTTTTCAAGTCATTTTGACCATTTTAAAATATCCATGCTCCAAGCTTTTTCAAACTCTCACAACATCTTATCTAGCCTTAAAATGCCATTTTGAGCAACTTTGATGTTGGACATTTTTCCATTTGAAGCTCCATTGTAGGAGTTTTGGTCATTGGCTAAAAATGACCTGTAATTCCAAATGACCAAAATACCCCTGTCTTGCACAAGCCATAAGTAGAGTTCCTTAAATCATATGAAGGCATACCATACCTTTTTGGACAGGGGATACAATGAGGAACAACTCTCATGTTTGTCCAAAGTCCATTTGAATTATTCTTGAGGGTCAAAAGTTTGTCAGAAGACAGTCAACTTTCACAGACAAATTTCAGTGTCATCTGATGACCCCTAACTTGCAAGAGCCATAACTTGAGTTCTAGAAATCTTCTCAAGGACTTCCACCACTCAAATTAAAGCTAATAACATCCTATACAAGTCTCATGACCATCATTAGGTGAGATGAGGCTTGTATTTCAACTTATCTTCTTTGACAAATCAGTGAAAAACAAGGGATTTTACCCTAGGAACCTTGACTTTTCACCCTCTATTCTTCTTGATTTTTCTTGAGCAGTCTTGGCCTAACAACATATCCTTATTCTCCATGTCAAATGATGAACCCCACATCTCCTCAATAGCCCTCAATGCCTTTCAAACAATCCTTTGGCCTAGGGTTGACCCAGATGAAACCCTAGTGGACTGTCTTCCTCCACAACTCTTGTGACCACACCAATGACTCATTTCCTTCTCCAAATGACTTTCTAAATCCTCCAAGATGTCTAGATACTCCCCATGCTCAGCCCATAGCTCACAATTTCTTTGTTGATCCTCAGACACCCTTAGTTAGGAGATATACTCAATGCTTGATCTACTGACTTGATAGCTTCCCAATTCTTTCTGATGACTTGAATGAGATGGAATTTGAATAATAACCTCTTGATAGGTCTCTAGAGATGAGAATAATGATTGGTCCCCTGTTGAATGACTTGCTATGCTTATGCTATGCAGATGAGTAACCTATGTACATGACTCTATATGCAAATGCTAATGATATTGAAACATAAACCAAGTGAATAAAGTTGGGCAAATTTTAGGGTGCAACAGCTGCCCCTATTCAAGCGACTTGGACCCGATTGGGTGAAGAGCCCGGAGCCTTCAGACATTCGTGGTGCGAGACGGTTGAATACTAAGAACCCAGAAATTTGCCAACCGCAGACATAACTGCACCACTGTTTGGGGAATAAGTCTGATTTCAATATTATCTTGTCAATACTGGAGTGAACTGGACGACTTCACTGGGGAAGTATTTCTGTCATGACCCTGCCAACGATACAGGAAAATCACTCTGTCACTATAACACCGCCATCACTCCGCCACCACTGCGGGAAGATAATTTGAAAAACAACACCGCCATCGCTATGGGTACTACTTTATCATTACTACAGGAAATAACTCCGCCATCGCTACGGGCAATAACTCCTTCAACTTACAGAAAGATAACACCGCCATTGCTACGGGTACTGACTCTATTACCATAACACCGCCATCGCTTACGGGAAGATAACACCGCCACTACTGGACATAACTCAGTCACCACTACGGGAAAGTAACTCCGTCACCACTACGGGAAATAACTCCGTCACCACTACGGGACATAACTCCGCCACCACTGCGGGAAAGTAACTCCGTCACCACTACGGGAAATAACTCCGTCACCACTACGGGACATAACTCCGCCACCACTGCGGGAAAGTAACTCCGTCACCACTACGGGAAATAGCTCCGTCACCACTACGGGACATAACTCCGCCACCACTGCGGAAAAGTAACTCCGTCACCACTACGGGAAATAGCTCCGTCACCACTACGGGACATAACTCCGCCACCACTGCGGGAAAGTAACTCCGTCACCACTACGGGAAATAGCTCCGTCACCACTACGGGACATAACTCCGCCACCACTGCGGGAAAGTAACTCCGTCACCACTACGGGAAATAACTCCGTCACCACTACGGGACATATCATTCAAAAAACCGAATCCGGTTGTCACGACAACAACTGATCAATTATCTGATAAGAACTGACTTGATTTCGTCCTCAACCACCTGCGTGACGCCACAGGCCTTGAATCCACAATTCATTCCAAATTTTGCTACAATAAGCATGCATCGAGCCAAAGGACCCCGTCGAAAACATAACAGTCTTGACCTTCGTTTGTAAAGAAACAAACAAAATGCTACGTAAAGCGCGAAACAGGCATCCGGTGACTTGAACAAGTTACTCTGTGGGACACATCTCCGACGACACAGATACTTGAACCAATAATTCCGCCGGGAGCCACTCCGTTAGCACGGGTAATGATTCTGCCAATCACCGATGATAATTCCTTTGACAAAAGGTAACAACTCCATCGACCAGGATGACAAACTGCCTCAAACAAGGCATAATAACTCCTCAAACCAGGGTGTAACTCCCTCAACCAGGGTAATAATCCCTCCAACCAGGATATATCTCCTTCAACCAGGATATAATTCCTTCAACCAGGGTATAAATCTTTCAACCAGGATATAATTCCTTCAACCAGGATATAAATCTTTCAACCAGGATATAATTCCTTCAACCAGGATATAAATCCTTCAACCAGGATATAGCTCCTTCAACCAGGAATATAACTCCTTCAACCAGGGTATAATTCCTTCAACCAGGAATATAACTCCTTCAACCAGGGTATAGCTCCTTCAACCAGGGATATAATTCCTTCAACCAGGAATATAACTCCTTCAACCAGGAATATAACTCCTTCAACCAGGGTATAATTCCTTCAACCAGGAATATAACTCCTTCAACCAGGGTATAACTCCTTCAACCAGGGATATAACTCCTTCAACCAGGGATATAACTCCTTCAACCAGGGATATAACTCCTTCAACCAGGAATATAACTCCTTCAACCAGGGATATAAATCCTTCAACCAGGAATATAACTCCTTCAACCAGGGTATAACTGACGACAGCCGTCTATTTCGACGGCAGGTAGTACTTTCAAGATTTTCAATACTGACATGACAACAGTCTGAAGAGAAGAAGAGAAACTCAACCAAGCAACTCTGATGGGGAAGAAACTCTACTGGGGAAATCACGGCGATAACTCCAAAAATCTGAACTATGAAATCTTGTAATGCCGACATAACAACGACCTGAGAAGGACTCAGCTGGGGAAAAGAGAAACTTAACCAAGAAACTCTGCTAGGGGTCCACATGATAGGACAAACACGATCACTGCTCACCTTGCGCCACAAATCCGGCTATCCGAACATCTCCCTGAGTCATAATCTCAATTATCTGCAGGGGAAAACGAACATCTGAAACCAACGAGGTAACCCACTTGGTTTATGTTTCGTATGCGTATGCATATGTTTGACTCTTTCTATGGCGTAATGCCCCATTCAGGATGGAAATACTACGCATTGAGATACAAGTATGATGCAAATATGATGCTGTATGCAATATGCTAATGCAGGCTCGGGCTGCTGGAGAAAGTCGGGTACAGAAAACCACTTCAGCAAAATAAATGCTGAAGACGAAACCAACTCCGCTGGGGATAAACCGGATATCACAGAATTATTCCAGCAAAATAAATGTTGGCAAAGTGAACTCGACTCTGCTGGGGGATTTGGAACTTAACCAAACACCTCGTTGAAGTAACACCCTGCTGAGGGATATAACTCTGCTGGGGAATAGCAGGTGTGCCAAGTATGATTGGCCTTCTCTGGGGATAACTCACCCGTGCCACTGAAAAACTGGACTTTTGTTGGAGAAAATAAACGGAGTCTTCCTGCGTACTGATGACGATTGGATTTGGAAACTGATGCACCAACACGGGTGGGCCTCACAGTGATCGCCAACATGGATTTGGGTGCAGAATCGGAAGACCGTAGCATGACTTCCCGACATTCGTCTTACACTTTAAGATTGACTGAATCCGCTCGAATAGCTCTGAGTAGCTCTGATGATACGGAGAAGAACAATTCCTTCGCTTCTGATATGCCCCGGTCTATGGGACCTCTGTGGGGATAGATCTCAAAAGGAAATCTGAACATTCGTACCCCGTTGGTCTGATATGAACTGCCCCCACATTCTGAACTTCGGGGAAATACTTCACACCAAATGCTTCTCGAATAAAGAGTAATTTCTGCGCTCTTAAGATGGCCTGCCCCTGATTGCAATGACGTTGCCCCTGATTAGCTGATCTAGAGCAGTACCTCCAACTATGAGAAATGTACCGAATCTCGACCTGATTGCCCCAGAGTAACTGACTTCGAAAGGCTGACTTGACTGGGGGATCACTATAATAGCTTGCCCCTGTTCTCGGAACATTTGGGCGTTATGCGTTTTATCCTGACCGTACCTTCCATTGTAGGAAACTTTTCTGCTATCAAGCGCTTACTCGCAAGTAAAACAAATTGTTCTGTGTAAAAGACATATTAATGCAACACATATGACAGCTTTGACATCCAATCTGTTCACTGGGAAAAGGAAAACAATTCATAGCATATAATGCACAAAACATTTATCAACATTAGTACCAACATGGCATGAAGAACCTTTTCAGGAGTCAGAATCGACATGACCTTTACCGAAGTATGCTTTCGAAACGACCTGCTTCAATTAGGACTTTTGAAGGTTATAACGTGGTCAGGTTCACGGTTCTGAAGGAAAGGATAAAGGCTCAAAGTTTATTTTTAACCCACCCATTCTCCTTGATGTTCTCCGATCCTATGTTCAGCTAATTCGACCTTAGCGCTTACCTCTCAGAGGCTGAAAAATAGGAATGATAGTTCGAGAAACTTTTGGATTTTGGAGTGACAGCCACTCATTCTCCGCCCTCGGCATTTGAGGTCACACGACTCGCATTTGATTTGAGGATTTTTCTTTTCTTTCATTTTTCATATCCCTAACTTTTGCCTGGACTGACTCTTTTGAGTTCTTTTGGTTTTTAAGTCCAGCGGGATGCCCTCATTTTTGCCCAAGTCAATTGTTTTCTTTTCTTGACTTAGCGGGCTTTTGATTCTTTTCGCTTTTCGTTTTTTTCCTTTTGAACAAGTCGTGTGACGCTGGTTTGTCTGACTTTTTGTGGAATGATGTGACTGTTTCACTCTTGGGTTGGCGAACCTTAACCATCGTGGTTTTTTAGGCACGACCCATATGGGTGTGATTTATCCTCGAACGGACACTCCTTTTGCAACTTGAACGCTCGGTCAAATTAGCTAACACCTACCCTGCCCCAGGTTAAAATTGAGGGTTTTTCATTTGCAGAAAGAAACTCCTACTACAAGGCTCAAAGGGGTTGACAAGGGATTATCTTCCTTATATCTCCAGTGTTTAGGGATTTGAAACAATGCCTGTACATCATCAACAGGTTTTATTTCAAAAGCATACAATCGGAATTTTGCACGTCGTTCACTTTCGTCATCCTCCCCAGATCCTTCTTAACCAGGTGTTGGACATTTGTAAAAACAATTAGTGAACACGAATGGATTTAATCAAAACATGCATATTTATTTCATTATCATCAATTGAATGAAAACAACAAGTTTTACAAACAAGCTTGCAATTTAAACAGGAAAGAAACTACAAACGTAAAGAAATGACAAGATAAAACAAAGAAAAATGCCAGCTTCCGAGAACCGGGCTTTCACATCTGTCCTGCTGCTGAACCGGCTATCTTCAGAATCAGTTGTTAGAGGCAGCCTGCCATTGTTCTGATCTACTTTTAACGGCCCACCCGAACTATAGAACTCCTCTTTGTCCACCATACTCCAGCCTATTCATGGTTTGGCATTGGTTGTCGTGTAATATTGGGCCCTTCCGTACCAAAATTAATAACAGCGCCATCAAGCAAATCTTGCACTTTATGCTTGAAAGCGTGGCAGTTTTCGATATTATGGCCGGGTGCCCCAGAGTGGAATTCACAATGCTCATTAGCGTTATAACTGGGTGGGGGGATCCCTGTCGGAGGAGCCATCGTTCTTTTCTCGACCAACTATAACCGTAACAAGTTCTGAAGAAGCTCAGCGTACGACATTGGCGGCGGATCAAATACCCTTTTCGGCTTCCCATTCTGAATTCTTCGCTGAGCCGGATGTTGTTGCCCCTGCGGCTGCGGCTGTTGCTGATGTTGCGCGGGGATTGTCACACTTGCAACTTGTTGCGGTTGGTATTGCCTCCATCCCCTATTTCTGCTCCGAGAGCTACATACCGAATTGGCATCTTCCTGTTTTCTACCCCCGAAAGCTTTCTTATTGCTTCCAGCTGAAGTAGGCTCCCCTGCTTGGAACCTTCCTACCTTAATGTTATTTTCAATCTTCTCCCCCATCAGCACTAAGTCTGAGAAACTGGCCAAAGATGTGTGAAACAACTTATCGTAAAACACGCCGGTGAATGTTCCAATGAACATGTCATTCATTTCCTTGTCTTCTAAAGGAGGGCGGACCCTGGCAGCCATGTCGCGCCATCTTTGCGCGTACTCTTTAAAGCTCTCGTCCTTTTTCTGAGACAGCCCTGTCAACTGGACCCGATTGGGTGCCAAGTCGCTGTTATACTTGTAGTGAGCTACAAATGCCTCTGCCAGTTGCTTCCATGTCTTTATGTTGGTCGGTTCCAATCCCATATACCACTCTAGGGACGGGCCTGACAAACTATCTTGAAAGAAATGCATTAGCATTCGCTCATCAGTGGAGTACGCAGACATCTTTCTGTAATAAGCCCGCACATGCACTTTCGGACAGGTGTCCCCTTTATACTTATCGAATGTAGGAGCTTTGAACTTGATTGGCACCCTCAAGCCAGGTACTAAACCCATTGTTGACATGTCTAAGCCCACAGCACTTTGGTTCAGGACCCCCTTCATCTGCTCTTCCAGCATTCTGATCTTCTGGGAGTCGTCCATTGGTCCTTCGAAACCTCCACCGGAGAAAGCGTCCTCTTGCTGATCTTCTTGCCAGTTACCATTACCAGCTCCATACCCTCCATATCCATTATTACGGCCAGCTCTGATCTGATTCATCATCGGGCCTCGCCCTCCATTACCGTATCCTGGAGCAATTTCAGCAGGTCCAAAAGCCATTAAGCCAGCGCCATTACCGTTTCCGAAACCTCCGTAACCCTGATTGGTCATGCCATAGCCATCTTGCCCAAAGCCTTGAGCGTTGAAACCATATTTCCCAGCATTATCGAATCCCTGATCATTGAACCCGAATCCAGCATTACCAAAGCCGTTGCCTCCCATATTATCTTCCAAGTTGATATCACCAAGCCCAACGTTATGGACAGCAGTCTCGTTCCCAACTCCGACGTTACCGTTCCCAGCAGCGGTAGCGTTGTTGACATTAGCAGCAGGTATATTGACTACAGGTGGAGCCACTGGCGTGGGAGTGCCATCTCCATGAACAGTATCGACTCGCACAGACTGATGATCCTCGTTACCGTGACCGGCGTTTCTGACCAACAGAGGCTGCACCATGGCTTGCAAATTCTTCTGACCTTTTGCAATAGCTTCCATGGTCTGCATAAAGAGAGCTAGCTTCTCGCGCACATCTTGCATCTCGTTCTGCATTTGATCCATGATTCTTCGACAGTTGGTGCGAGTGGAGTATCGATGAGAATGTTGGCTAGCAATTCTGTAAACACCTGATGAGAAGCAGGAGATGAGATACAATTTCGAACCAGTACCTGTAATGCAAAATGGACATGCAATATGCTACCAACATATGAATGAAAATGCGAATGCGTATGCACACAGTCAACAGGGATGAAGTGCCCCGGCTGAGAAGCCTGAACCATATCACGAAGTCTCAGATAGACCCTTCAGAAGTCCTCAAACTCTGGCCTCAGATAGACCTCATACCAAGCTCCAAGACTGGTCTCTGATATACCCACAACATAACTTTGACTGGTCTCTGACAGACCTCAAACATAACGCTGCCTGGTCCCTGACAGACCTCAAACATAGCTCCAATTGATCTCTGACAGACCTCAGAACCTACCTCCAACTGGTCTCTGACAGACCTCAGAACTCTCCATAAATACTCAGGATCTCTGATCGAGAAATAACCGGTATCTGAAGGTCTAGTTACCTGCATAACCCCGAATCCCCTCACAGGTGGGTGGCCCTATAACTGGCACAAGGTACGGCATCCTATGCGGTCGTCGGCGTCACAGACTTTCAGGGTTGATGATACGATTCCCAGAAGGAGTGGCATCATCAATCCCTGAAGAGGCCTCACTTAGCCAACTTCCAAATGATCGGTCCCCAGAGTCGACAATCCAACTAACCAGCAACCCACGCCAACCAAAGGAAGGGGCAGGAGGCCAACCAGAGGAACCTCGTCTGAGTGTAGATTTCATGGGACACCAAAGCAAGCAAAGCAAGCGGGCACCCACTAATTTCTACTCTAATTCTAGGTGCACTCAAGCCCAGGTCCGACTTATCTCTCAATATCAGAACACCCGTCACACCCCAGATACAGCAATAATAATCAAAATATAAAGCTGAGAATACAAGGTTAGCAATAAAAATAACTCCATACAAAATCCTCGACGGGAAAACAAGCACTAGGATTGACTCGCTCAAAGGGGACGTTGGATCCCAAATGCATAAGAACCATCGCAGTCCTTAGCAGCCAGGGGACGTTGGATCCTCAGCAGAGTCGCCAGCTGTTGGGGATCGCCCCAAACAGCTAGGAAAAAACCTCAGGCGTAGAGAACTGTCGCAGTCCCCAGCAGAGTCGCCAGCTGTCGCTACTGCGAAAATCGGCGCCGGCTGAACAGAAGAGTCGCCACCGTGCGTTATTTATCCCACGGGAGGGAAAGGGAACGCTCAGAGTAAACCTCGCAAAGACGGGAAAGGTATGATCATCGCAACCAAAACCTGGGTTCGGGAGTCGGTTACGCAAGGGGAAGGTATTAGCACCCCTCACGTCCGTCGTACTCGACGGGATCCACGCTTGTTTTCGGGTATGGATTGTTATTCTATCTACGCTAAAGGTCTGGGGTTAAAAGAAAATGAAAATAAAATGAGACTCGACAAAGTATCGCACTTTATGCCTACGTATTCCCGTCTGGAACGAGAAATCAGAGTCAACGTAGTTCGCCTACCTACGGGAAAGGAGGGGAAGGTTGCTCGCTAGGATATCGCATCCTATGCCTACGTACTTCCACACAACATGGAAGATCAGAGCAAACGTAGTTCGGGCCACGTACGACACAAGTCTGTCCTTGATTGATTTTATACCTTCTGAAAAAGGGTTTCTTGATTACTGGTCCAAGCGGACAAAAATGACGTCTTGATGAGTTCACATTCTTTTACGGAAGAAGTGTCTTTTATTGTGTTTGAAAATCTTTATGTGTTTTTCTGTTTGTTTTGAGAAAGAAGAGACAGAACTCTAACCTACGGTTGCGAAGGGAATCAAACTAACCTAGTGTTATCATGCATGGGTTAAGACCTAGTGTTTATCATGCTCCTCTCTTGCATAGAGAGAAACAGAGATCCTACGGGATAGGCAGAAACAGAAACAATAACAGATATAATAAAGCGGTAAAATGCATGGATGCAACAGTACAAGCGAGGCAAGGGAGTCCCACTCAACCTCGAACCTAGAAAACAATAGGCGAAAGTGAACAGGATTCACTTTCAACCCAACAGGGTAAACAACAAACAATACAACCAAGAAAACCAAACAATACATCAGGAATGAAATAAACAGCATTGGCAGCTCTGAATCAACATCTGGCTTCAAGTAATCTCCAATCAGCTACAGGCTTCAACAAGCATCAAACTCCATCTTCATGGCCTTCAGGCAAGGGCTTTGATCATCAGTCTTCTATCTGCAATGGCTTTTCTTCAAGCTCAAACCTCCAGGATGAGGGATCAATCACAAGAGTGAATTGGGTGTTAAGCAATCAGTTGACTACCAAAGGTGGTGAACAGACTGCTTCTAACACATATGATATTTTCTCTCAAGAGTTCTATCTCTTAGACACTATCACCAAGCCTTCCAAAGGAAGGGGGTGAGTGTCTTAGAGAGACTCTGTATCACAGAGAAGAATGGATGCAGGCAAGGCAATCCATGTTTGAGAAACAAGCTTTCTACTCTAGAGCTCTGCCTAGCTCCTAAACCCTAATCTCCACAGCAGCTGCTAGCAAGAACCTCCTCTCCAACTCTGGCAGTTGATCTTCAATCCCTGGCTCTCCAAAGGCTTCAACTTCACAAGTCTTCAGCTCTCCCAAGTCCCCAGACAATCCTAATACCCAAACAATCAAGCAATAATCCCCAGAGGGCACACCACACCAGTCAATCAGATATATACAGTAGATTAATAGCAGTAGGGGAATCCTGACTTTTTCTAAGGGGGATCTAATAACTACCCATAGCCCCTATAGTCCCATAGCTAAACTATTCAAACTCTAAGTCCTAAGGGAAGTGAATTAATTCTCCTAAGTTGTCACTTAAAACCCTAGTTTGTTCGTGTTGTTCATACCTAAACTAAACACCTAAAATTAATTTCTAAAAATGGGAACTAAATTGTTTCTACAAGTTGAATGTCTAAACTAAACAACCTAAAAAGAATGGACAAAAAATATTGAAGCATCTAATAGAACAAAAAATAACAAAATCATGTATGAAATGAAGCTCATTAAAATGCTATTTATTTGGAAAATATGGGAAAAATATCAAATAAAAAATAAAATGCAATTTTTATTTTTTTATAATTTTCTTGACTCTCTAAAGAAAATAATGCAAAAAGAATGAATTAAAAATATGCAATTTCTAATTTGTTATGAATTTTCAAAAATGAAATGTTGAAGTTCAAGTATACTACTTAAAACCCTAATTAAACTATCCTAAGTTCAATTATCTAAACTAACCAAATTTTATTCTAACAAATCTAGTAATAAATTCTGGGAATACTACAATTCAATATTAATCACCACAAAAAAGAATGGGCAAAAAATCTATTTCTAAGTGTAAGAACAAAAATCTACAAGATCATGTATGAAATAAAACCCTCAAAATATGCATTTATTTGTAAAATATGTGGAAAATGCGAAAAAAATATAAAATGCAATTTTTATATTTTTTTAATTTTCTAAACATGTTAAGGAAAATATTAAAAAAAGAATGAGTTAAAAATATGCATTTTCCATTTAGTTATGAATTTTTGAAGATGAATGAAACAAAAAGGAAAATGAATACGAAATAGAAAGAAATAAGTGGAAGGGGTGCAAATAGAAAGAAATGATAGTTGAAATCATTGGGCCTGGAATCAAGGGGGGGGTGCGAAAAGTGAAGAGAGCCCAAAGACCCTCATTAAAATTCAGATTTAATGCCAGCCGTCCGATGGGAGTCTTGGTCAAGACTTTTAGGAGCATCCAACGGTCCTCCCTTTTCTTCTTCATGCAAAACCCTAACCAAACCAGAATTTCCACTCCATGCCATGATCTTCTACTCCCTCTAGCTCACTCGTTTCTCCATGAAAACATCCGAAATAAAGACCAAAAACGATCCTCTTCTTGCCCTCTATCCAACCATGTTCATATCTCCTCTTGAAACCACCTAGAATGTGCAAACCGAAACCCCCAATCCATGGTTCCACCATGAAAGCTTGACATGCAATTGTAACAAACCTTGAAAATAATTGTAGCCACGTGTTCTACATGTTACAATGAGTATACTAAACTATAGCACATGCATTAAAACCTCATATTCCAACCATTCTTGATCTTGAAAGAATTGACATCACATCTTGAACCTCCATGGATTGACCTTAAACTCACCATAAATGATCCTTAAGTGGTCTCTATCATGAATATCACAACAACTAACCCTAACCATGCATAATTATGGTGATTCAAAACAAAACGCATCCTTACCAATTGGATATGGTGATGGTTGCTATGCCCTGTTTCAGCCCTTGCCAATGGTGCCAAATGATCTTTATATGATGGTGATGATGCTGGTGAAGAGAATTCGTGTTCAAGCTTCTTGGAAATGGCAATTCGAACCTTCACGCAACTTGGAGTGATGAAGTGGAACTCATGATTCAGCCACGAATTGATGTGCCTTCTTCATGCTTTTTACTCTACAACAATGGATGATGATGATGATGATGATAGCTAGCACAAACAATGGAGTTTGGGAGAGATGGGAATCAAAATGCAATTTTGGAGTTATGAGATGAAAGTATGGTTTGCAAGCAAATAGAATCACCAACCATGGCATGATCTCACCCTTGGGTATTTATGGAAGTGAAAGGAAAGATCTAGAACATATGAGAAGCTTCCAAGGAAGTTCTAGAACTTCTCACGTAATGAGAAATTCAAAAATGCTATTTTTAGTAAATCTCATAAAACTCATGATAAGTCTTCAAAATACCCTTATGTGAGATATATATGTGAGAACAAGGCATTTCATGCAAGTTTAAGGCTTTGGCAAACAATTTCTCATGGTACCTTAAAGTGCAAGAAACAAATTTACAAAGGAAGTCCAATTTTTAAGCCTAAACTCAAAAATGTGGATAAACCATTGTTTCCAAAATGTTGTTTCCAATCAAAATCATCTATCATATGCCCCATTTTGGATTTGTAGATCTCTCAAACCAAAATCCAGTTTCAACTTTTTTAACTTATAAGCCTTTTTCAAGTCATTTTGACCATTTTAAAATATCCATGCTCCAAGCTTTTTCAAACTCTCACAACATCTTATCTAGCCTTAAAATTCCATTTTGAGCAACTTTGATGTTGGACATTTTTCCATTTGAAGCTCCCTTGTAGGAGTTTTGGGCATTGGCTAAAAATGACATGTAATTCCAAATGACCAAAATACCCCTGTCTTGCACAAGCCATAAGTAGAGTTCCTTAAATCATATGAAGGCATACCATACCTTTTTGGACAGGGGATACAATGAGGAACAACTCTCATGTTTGTCCAAAGTCCATTTGAATTATTCTTGAGGGTCAAAAGTTTGTCAGAAGACAGTCAACTTTCACAGACAAATTTCAGTGTCATCTGATGACCCCTAACTTGCAAGAGCCATAACTTGAGTTCTAGAAATCTTCTCAAGGACTTCCACCACTCAAATTAAAGCTAATAACATCCTCTACAAGTCTCATGACCATCATTAGGTGAGATGAGGCTTGTATTTCAACTTATCTTCTTTGACAAATCAGTGAAAAACAAGGGATTTTACCCTAGGAACCTTGACTTTTCACCCTCTATTCTTCTTGATTTTTCTTGAGCAGTCTTGGCCTAACAACATATCCTTATTCTCCATGTCAAATGATGAACCCCACATCTCCTCAATAGCCCTCAATGCCTTTCAAACAATCCTTTGGCCTAGGGTTGACCCAGATGAAACCCTAGTGGACTGTCTTCCTCCACAACTCTTGTGACCACACCAATGACTCATTTCCTTCTCCAAATGACTTTCTAAATCCTCCAAGATGTCTAGATACTCCCCATGCTCAGCCCATAGCTCACAATTTCTTTGTTGATCCTCAGACACCCTTAGTTAGGAGATATACTCAATGCTTGATCTACTGACTTGATAGCTTCCCAATTCTTTCTGATGACTTGAATGAGATGGAATTTGAATAATAACCTCTTGATAGGTCTCTAGAGATGAGAATAATGATTGGTCCCCTGTTGAATGACTTGATATGCTTATGCTATGCAGATGAGTAACCTATGTACATGACTCTATATGCAAATGCTAATGATATTGAAACATAAACCAAGTGAATAAAGTTGGGCAAATTTTAGGGTGCAACACATCTGAGTTGAACTTCAACTGATGAAGTCCTCTGACCAGATTGAGTTTATTAATCTGAGATATACGTCTCATACTAATATGCCCCAATCTTCTGTGCCAGACTCATTGCTCATCATTAACAGACATAAGGCATTTTACATTTTGAAGCTTAAGTTCTGAAAGATTGATTTTGTAAATGTTGTTCTTCCTTTTTCCATTAAAGAGGATAGAGCCATCCTTTTGACTGACAGCCTTGCAACATTTTTTATTGAAGATTATATCATAACCATTGTCACTTAATTGACTTATGGATAATAAGTTATGTGTTAATCCTTCAACAAGTAAGACATTAGATATGGAAGGAAGGTTACCATTACCAATAGTTCTAGAGCCAACTATTTTTCCCTTATGATTCCCTCCATACTTGACGTCTCCTCCAGATCTAAATTCTAGGCTTTGGAACATAGACCTTCTTCCCATCATGCGACGTGAGCAGCCAGAGTCCAGGTACCATGATTGGTGTTTTGACTTTGCTGCTAAAGACATCTGCAACAAATATTATTTTGTTCTTAGGTACCCAGATCTTTTTGGGTCCTTTAGGGTTAGTTGCCTTAAAGTTTTGTCTAAACTTATGTCTTTTGACAACAGGTTTGTTCTGACGTACTTTAGGTTTAAACACATGTGTGTTCTGATCAGAAGTGTGTGCTTAATATCATTAAGGTGACCATACTTAAAGTGAGTATACAAAGGAGTATGCTTAATGATCAATTTATCAACAGATGTTGGATTTAAATCTTTTTCAGAAGAAGATTCATATCCAATACCCTTTCTGTTGTTTCTGCTTACGCCATAGATCATTGAAGCCATCTTGCTTCTATCTAGGCCTCTTGATAGAAACTTTTGGAAACTATAGTCATATTCTTCTAAAATATTTTTAGATTTTGACTTAGTTTCAACTTCAAAATCTTGTTGAGCTTTTTCTAAATCATTTTTAATTTTCAAATTGTTTTCTTTAAGCTCAGCAACTTCTGATTTCAGAAGATCATTCTCAGATACAAGATTGCTTTCAAGCTTCTTGTACTTGAGCTTAATATTACTATAGCTTTCCAGCATTTCAGATAAACTCTCAATAAGTTCTGCTCTAGAAAGTTCAGAAAATACCTCTTCAGAATCAGATTTTGATTCAGATCCAGATGTTTCTGCATGGTCCTCCATGTCAGCCATAAGTGCCATGTTTGCACATTCTTCTTCTGACTCTGATGAAGATTCAGATGCATCTGAATCATCCCATGTTTCCATCAGAACTTTCTTCTTATTATCAAACTTCCTTCTTGGCTTGTCCTTCAGAAGTTTTGGGCATTCATTCTTATAGTGCCCAGGTTCCTTGCACTCATATCATACTACCTCTTTCTTTCTAGATCTTCTGTGTCCAGAGGACTCTTTACGTTGATCTGGTTTCTTGGAGTTCCTGAACTTCTTCTGTTTATGCTTCTAGAGTTTGTTGATCCTTCTGAACAACAGGGACAATTCATCTTCTTCTTCAGAAGAAGATTCTTCAGAACTTTCTTCTATAACCTGCAAAGCTTTGGCAGATTTGTTAGAGTTTAAAGCAACAGACTTACCTCTCTTCTGAGGTTCGTCTTCTTCTAGTTCAATCTCATGACTCCTCAAGGAGCTGATCAGTTCCTCCAGCGTGATCTTGTTCAGATCCTTTGCAAGCTTCAGAGCTGTGACCATTGGTCTCCATCTGGTTGGCAAACTTCTGATGATCTTCTTGACATGATCAACAGTGGAGTAACCCTTGTCCAAAACTTTCAAGCCAGCTTTGAGAATCTGAAATCTAGAGAACATAGCTTCTACAGATTCAGATTCCTCCATTTTGAAGGCTTCATATTTCTGGATCAGCGCCAGAGCCTTGGTCTCCTTTACTTGGGAGTTGCCTTCATGAGTCATCTTCAAAGATTCTAACATACCAAATGTTGTTTCTCTGTTTGTAATTTTCTCATACTCAGTATGAGATATAGCATTTAGTAGAATGGTTCTTACTTTATAACGATTCCTGAATTCTTTCTTCTGAGCTTCAGTCGTTGACTTTCTGTCAATCTTTTTACCATCCCCATCAGTGGGGTGAACATAACCATCAATAACTAAATCCCAAAGGTCAGCATCATATCCTAGAAAGAAGCTTTAAATTCTATCTTTCCAGTAGTCAAACTTCTCACCACCAAACATGGGAGGTTTAGTGCTGATTCTATCTCTGCCTTCATATTTGTTGTTGGATGTTGAAGCTTCAGCCATAATGTATCAACCAAAAAATGTATCAAGAGTTTTCCCACTGGATCTTTTCTCTTTCACGGTTAAGTGAGAGCACAACAGAGTCGGAGCTCTGATACCAACTGAAGGTGGGAAAAACACTTAGAAGGGGGGTTGAATAAGGGTTTTGAAATAATTATGGCAATAAAAACAACACAGTATTTTTATCCTGGTTCGTTGAACTCAACTAAGGACTTAATCCACTATATTCAAACTGATTATAGTGTCAACCATTAAGAACAACTGTCTTAGTATTCTCAAGAAATCCTGACCACAACTTGGTCTTCTTAAGGAACCTTTTACAAATAAATGCAAACTAACAAGTGTTTAAGATGCTTCTAAAAAGCTATATCACAACTGTGATTTTTACACTTAGATTAAGAATGAATAATAAAACTATTAAGCTTATGAAGTATATTGTATAAGAGCTCGTGAGTAGTTTTCAATTTGATTTCTCAATGATTCGTCAACTTTGAAGAGTTGTTGAAGACTTGCTTTTATAGAGAAGAAGGTCCAATGCTTGAAGACTGTGCATAGCAGAGTAGCTCTATCCTTTTGTCTTCTATTGACTTTAGCTTTCCCAGAAGAGGAATGTTCAGACAAATCCCTTTTGTCTGATTTCAATAAGGAAAGAGTCGTTTGGAATATGCTAACAAATATATATTTGAATAATATCTTCTTCAACAAGCTTCTATCTCAAAGTTATCAACATCAGAATCTTGAAGTGATCAGAGTCTTGATGTTATCAGAGTTTTGCAGCCAATGTGCTTAAATGTAAGTATCAATCAGAGCAGAGTTTGAAGATCAGATCCTCTGTACTTGCAGCGTAAAGTACTTCCAGAGTCTTCTGAAACAATGCTTGAAACTCTTCATACAAATTCTTCAGCTATGCTTCAGAGTCTTCTGCAGCTTCTGCTTCAGAGTCTTTTCTGGCAGCGCTCAGAGTCTTCTGATGACTTGCTTCCGATGCTTCAGAGCCTTGCATAGAGTACTGTTCAGATGCATTTATGATTCCTTAAGAATATTTAATATAATATCTGAAACAAAAACACTTGAACAAAATTAGAGTATATATTATCTTAATACAAAATTTCATTAGTGTTATCATCCAAACATAGAGATATATTAAACACCAATCTGTGTTCTAACACTCAACTCAAACTCTCATACATTTAAGGGTCTGCAAAATTTCCACCAAGCCACAATTATGAGTTTCTTTCTCTCAATGTATCACCTCCATATAAAATTCCTCATACGCGTCTCCAATGTCATAACTAAGAAAACTAGCTACTCATAAATTTGCAGACAATAAATTAACATGCCATGTGTAATTGATTTGACAGGTTTTATTATTCAAGCAATAGATAGAAGGGAAAACTTCCAAGTGGACAATTAAACTTTGATTATATTTGTAACACCCTAAACCTAAAAACTTATATAAAAAGAATTACTCGACAATTTAAGGTGTCACTTTGACGACCAACCAACAAAATTTTCAAAAATATTTAACAACATGCATCGAAAATTAACATAATAACAACTTCAAATTTATCTCCTAAAATAAAGTATTAAAATTTAACATCACAATTCGACTCCAACTCAAAACATAACAAAAGTGTATCGTCCCGATGTTACAAGATCAGAGCACTAAGCCACTAAAATACAATAGAATGATAAATAATGAAAGTAAGCTCCAAGAAGCCATCTCTCACTCACAGCAACAAAACTCTACTCATGATTATCTGCAAGATGTCCATGGTGTACAACATAAAGAAAAATGGGTGAGAATAAACTTCGATATAAAACGGCATAAAGAATGTGAGCATAGATAAACACACAACACATTACACATTTGATACACAAACTACACCATTACCATCTCACATATTTCATATCATAATATATACATATGCATGCAACGTGACTCACAACATCAACATTATGCATGTGGTACCAATCAACGATGCTTCTTCATATGAATCAGACCATTACCATCTCCACATAATTAATCATCAATCATCATGACAATTCATCTTGAATCAATGACACATTCATAACATTGAACCTAAATAAAACATTATATTCATAGCATTAGTTCATATTCAGCTTCTAAAACATTACAAGGGAAATTTTTATGTGTTAGCTTTCCAACGACTCGAACATCATAAAGCAACATCAATTAATTATCGAGTTCATAAACAACTCTAAAAACTCAAATTGGCGCGTCAAGACTGACCACCTAGACCATGATGGTTTGTTCTAAAGCCATGACGGTCGTCATGGGAATGACGACCAACCCATCATCCCTTTGTTCCATCTATCACCATTTTCCCCATTCGTCATCACTCAAAAGACCCTGACGATCTGACCGTCATTCACCGGACAGGCTGCAGCCTCCTTCAACACGTTGATGAGTAACCCATCATGCAAATGACGGTCGTCACCCCTATGTAGAACGCATAAACACATTTTCTGCCAATGGAGCTCATTGAAGCTCCGACTTAACACCCATAACACCCAAATCGACCAAAACAAATCATAAATAAATTATAACATACAGACATGTTTGTTTTACACAGATTTACAATTGATTTCATCAATTTATCATGAAGTAAGGTAATGTTCATGAAAACTTAAACACATCAATTAGCAACAACAATTTACAAATTTCACATGATTTCATCATGCATCAATTTCACATGATATAGTACACGAATTTCACACTATAATGTACATTCAAAATAGATTCATCACAGTTGTATATCGAACACACATATACATCATCAATTGAGAAAAAAAAGAGAAAACCTATAGGAGGGTGAATATTCTTCTCTACCTTTTACAAATTACACCAATATACGAAGTAATTCCCCCTACCCTAATTTTTAGCAAAAGATTTTCAACAATGGTGGTTTGCTTTTTCCTCCTCAAAGCCCTAGCCTATCTCAAGTCTTTTCCTCTTTTTTCGCCAAAATCAATTCACGATCAATGAAAACTCAACTTCCCACACTTCTCCATTCTTAATAGAAAACTTATTTCCCTCATTTAGGTTGTTCCTACCCTAACCTTACCTATCTCCCCCAATCCCCACTTTACCATTACTACCTTATTTTTCTATTTATTTTATAATAAATTTAATTTTCACAAAAATAATATTAATTAATTATTATTTATAATTTTGCTTATTTTTGTAATACTTATATTATCTGAATTATTCTCCTCATTATAAAATTAATTAAATTAAAATTAATTCTACCACTCTCACTATTCCAACCACATGCCACATACTACACATATTCACCAAAAATTAACCAAAATCATATAATTTACTTTATAATTTAAATAAAGTGCAGTTAAATTCAATTAAATAAATTAATTAAAATTCATGGTGTTACAACTCTCCTCCACTTATAGAATTTTCACCCTAAAAAATTACCTTAACGAAATAACTTTGGATATGACTCTAACATCCGACTCTCCAGTCCCCATGTTATGCTTCCACCAGTAAGTCCTCCCCAAACAATGTTCACCAAGACGAACTTTTTACCTCTCAATTGTCTAACTTCTTGGTCATTGATTCGCACTGGTGATGCCTCCATAATCAAGTTATCTCTCACTTGGACATCTTCCATTTGAACCATATGAGGTGGATCCAAAACATACTTCTAAAGTTAGGACACATGAAATGCGATGTGAGCTTTCGAAATTTCAAAGCATGACCAACACCTGTCACCAGAGTGACTCGCGTGAACACATGATCTCCCTCTTGGAACTCAAGTGTTTTCCCCCTCTTATCATGATAACTCTTCTGGAGAATTTGAAAAGCTTTCATATTCTCTTGGATCATTTTGATCTTTTCGTTAGTCTATTGAACAATCTCAGGTCCAAGCACAACAGTTTCACCAGAATCATACCAACACAAATGTTTATTACACCTTCTACCATACAAAGCCTTAAACGGTGTCATTCCAATACTAGAATGGAAATTGTTGTTGTAAGTTAACTCAACCAATGGTAACTTACTATCCCAATTACCTTTCTGCTCCAAAACATAAGCTCTCAGCAAATCCTCTAAAGACTGGATAGTCCTTTCTGTCTTATCGTCCATCTACAGATGATAAGCAGAACTCAACTTCATCTTAGTACCAATGACTTCCTACAAACACCCCTATAACCTCGATGTGAATCTCGAATCTCTATTAGAAATAATACTCGAAGGAACACCATGCAAGCTAAAAACATTCTCAATATACACTTCAGCCACCTTCTGCAATGAATCACTTATCTTAATCAGAATGAAATGATTTGATTTTGTCAATATATCCACTATAACACAAAATAAATCATTCCATTTAGTAGTCTTAGGTAAACTCATCATAAAATTCATGTAAATACTATCCCACTTCCATTTAGGAATATCCAATGGTTGCATAAAACCCAACGGTTTTTGATGTTCAATCTTCAACTTCTGGCAAGTCAAACACGCATAAATAAACTCAACTATATGCTTCTTCATTCTTGGCCACCAAAACATTTTCTTCAAGTCTTGATACATTTTAGTAGCACCGAGATGAATACTCATACTACTTACATGGCCTTATTCAATAATACTCTTCTTAAGTCCTGACACGTTAGGGACACAAATTCTATCACGGAGACATATAACCCCATTATCATCTATCCTAAAATCACCTTCTTTACCTTGATTGATTAACAATAGTCGGTCAATCAATACCAAATTTGATTTCTGACCTTCTCTTATTTCTTCGAGAATACCACTAGTCAACTTGAACATGCCCTACTTCACACTGTAAGGAGTTGTTTCACACAATAGACTCAGATCTCTAAATTTTTTGATTAACTTCAATTCTCGAACCATAAGCATCGACATATGCAACGACTTTCTACTCTAAGCATCAACTATGACATTGGATTTACCAGGATGGTAACTCAAACCAAAATCATAATCCTTAAGAAATTTGAGCCATTCCTCTGCCTCATATTCAACTCTTTCTGATCGAATAAGTACTTCAAACTCTTTGGGTTAATGAAGGCTTTAAATCTTGAATGCCTCCAAATTTTTAATAAAAAAATCACGAATGCCAAATCTAGATCATATGTAGGATAATTCCTCTCGTGAACTTTCAACTGTCTAGAACCATAAGTCACAACATGACCATTATGCATCACCATACCACCTAGACCCATCTTTGAAGCATCTCAATACACAACAAACGATTCACTTAGACTTGGAAAAATAAAAATAGAAGTAGACATCAACATCCTCTTGAGTTCCTAAAAAATTACCTTACACTACACATTCCAAACATAAGTTTGACCCTTTCTAGTCAACTAATTTAAAGGCAACGCCAACTTCTAAAAGCCTTCGATAAACCTCCTGTAATAAACATCCAAACCCAGAAAACTCCTTATCTCAGTAAAAGACTTTAGAGTTTTCTATTGAAACACAACATCGACCTTAGATGGATCAACAACAATACCACCACTAGAAATAACACGCACAAGAAAAATCACCTCTCGTAACTAGAACTCACACTTGAATAACTTTGCATACAACTTCTTTTCTTTCAAGGTCTGCAACACAACTTTCAGATGCTCTGCATGCTCTTCATCAAACTTTAAATATATCAAGATATCATCGATGAACACAACCTTAAATTGATCTAGATAAGGATGGAAAATCCTATTCATGTATTCCATAAAAAACACTTGGTGCGTTAGACACACTAAATGGCATCATGGAATACTCATAGTAACCATATCTTTTTCTGGACACAGTCTTCGGAATATCTTCTGGTTTCACTCGAATCTGATGATAACCTGACTAGAAATTAATCTTACTAAATTTGCAAGCATCAACCGACTGATACATCAAATTATCAATTCTCGAAAGAGGATACTTGTTTTTAATGGTCACTTTATTCAATTGTCAATAATCAACACATAACCTCACGCTAACATATTTCTTCTTGACTAACAATACTGGCATTCCCCATGGTGAAACACTCGGTGAACAAACATTTTCTCAAGAAACTCTTCCAACTATTTCTTCAACTCACTCATTTCTGAAGCATACATTCTGTAAGGAGCCGTCGACACAAGACTAGTACTAGGAACTAACTCTATAGTAAACTCTACCTCACGCTCTGACATCATTTCACTGATATCATCTGGAAACGCCTCTGGAAAATTACACACAATTGGCAGCTCCATAATTGTAGTTTTATTGTCAATTCTCAAAGAAGAAAATATCACAAACACTTAAGCCTCATCCTTCAAGAATTATTCTACTTGCTTATTAGATATAAACATTAGCAGACCATTTTCTCTAATCTAAGGGAACATCACGATCTTGCTAAAGCAGTGGATATGAAAATGGATGAACTCCAATTAGTTCATTACGAGGATGACATCTAGTTGATCCAATTGTAGATACACTAGGTCCATCCTAAAACTCTTACCATAAATAGTAAGAGGAGAATTCAAACACACCCACAAAGTAGTCATTGAACAATTAGCTGGGGTATCAATAACCATACTACCAGCCATAGAAAACAAATTTAAATTCAACCTCTTAGCACAATCAAGATAAATAAAAGAATATTTTGCACTTGTGTCAATAATAGAAATCAGAGGAATACCATTGATAAAACACGTACCTCGAATCAATCTGTCGGAACTAGTAGGCTCTTATCGTGAAAAAGAAAAAAACTTCCCCTCTCTATTGGGCCTTCTTTGGCTACTGGAAATTAGTACTAGTATGGTCTTGCTCTCTATAATTGTAGCACGTTATGATATTACTTTTACAATCAGATGTAAGATGTCTTATCTTTCCACATTTGTAGCATTTCTTCTCAGAACTCGTACAATCGTTTCCACGATGACCCAGTTCTTCTCAATAAAAAATATTTTAATTTTCTTAGCACCATTAGAATCTGAAGTTTGTAAGCTCCCTTTTAGTCTAAGAATCTGAGTTTGATCTTTGTAAGCTCCCCTTAGTTTTATATTCAAGAAAACTAAAATATATCACCCAACAAAATAACCAAAATAATAGAAATTTAAAAGTACATTAAATTATAAATGAACAACATTAAATCTGAAGGGTTCAGATTATTTATTAAATACTACAATATATTTCTCCCCCTTTTTTCACATCAAAAATAATAAAAAGAAATGAAAAGAATTACATTCATAAATGCGTAAAAAAGCATCATTATGTGACCAGTTCCTAAGGAAGAGAAAATGATCAAGTAACAGAGATCATTAAAGAGTTGTATAATGTATCTTTATTATTTTATTAGTCGCAACATTTCCAAGAATCAAGAAAAGGATTTTATTATGACGTTTGGGTCATTCAAACTCCACTTTAAAAGCAACGAAAGTAAATGTCATTTTCAACAACATCCTACAATGCAATACATAGACAACATTTGAGAGCACCAATATCTCAGTTTTAACAGAAGTTTCAAAGAGTTCTACTGGTCTGGAGACTCAAGGTCTCTAGAAGTTAGTAGATTTTAAATCATCTGTGACTGGTTCTTTGTCCTCTACACCGAAATCTTCTGACGAGGGTTCTGAAGCTAGCGGGTTTATACCTGAGTGCATAGCACGCTCAAAGATACAATAGAGTCGCCATCAAACTTTATTTAGTCCCAAAAGACGGGGAAAATATCGATAAAAACCAAGGGGAAGAGAGATGAGTAAGGGAGTCAGTTATGCGAGATAAAGGTGTTAACACCCCATGCATCTGTCCTACTCGACGAGAACCATTATGCTTACTTCTAGGCTCGGATGGGTTAGCTATCTAAAGGCTACTAGCTAAAGAGGGAAGGGAAAGGGACGAAGAAAATGCTCACGAAGGAATGTGGTATGTCATACCCTAAATTTGGACCATAATACTTCACACCATTGTGCAAATCATCACCATAATATGGATGTATTTTCATACCTCACCAATCTTCTCAAAGATTGTTGAGTATTCACCTTAACCAAGAATCAGGGTTTTGAGACATCTCAGAGCATTTAGGCCAGGGATCAATCAAAATTTTACATGATCTTCAACTTGTTAAGCCTCTCAAGTATCCATGAAGGATCAAGAGATCCCCCCATAAAGAATTTAACACAAGATTGCACCACTCCAAGTTAATCAAGCCTCGAGACCATCAGTGGCACCAAATTAGGGTTTTGACCGACCAAGGCTTCCAAAGAGAATTTTTCATCTGGGCATGAGACAATAGTTCAATACATGATTCAAGAATCTCAAAATCACCTCATGAGTCCATTCATAAGTTTAAATTAGCCTCAAGGCTTTTCATATATAAAAAAATAAGGAATTAGGGTTTTGACCTAATTCAACCTATAGGTTGACTTTTGAAGTAAGCCATGATCCAAGACCTCAAGATATGTTCCAAGGACCTCAAATACATCATACTGATCTATTCACAAGATTGGATTAATTCAAATAACTTGATTCATAAGCAATACAAGGATTCAAATTCATATGGATAACAAACTAGTGTTCTTGAGAAAAAGTCAACCATACCTTTGACTTTTAACCAAGACATTATCTCAAACCTTAGGACATGATTCAAGACCCTCAAAAACACCTTTGGAATCCATCCATTAGGTACAATTTAGCCCAAGGACTTGATTTCATAAAGGATCGCAAAGTTCAAGTTAAATCTAGTGTAAAATGTCAACTGTGACCAAAACCAAGTTTGACTTTTGGGGTTTTTTGGAAAATATGGCCTCTTTAAGTCAAGAAAAATGTTAACTTATAATTTAAATCATGATCAATCAAGAAAAATCAAAGAAAAATAAGGTTACTTGCAAAAAGGACAACCTTGAGAAACTTGAAATTTCACTAAGTTATGGAAGGAACTTGATTTTTACTTAACTTTGCAAGGCCATAACTTGTGATCTATGCAACCATTTTCTCCAATTCAAAGCTCAAATGATAGATCTTCATACATACAATAAGATTCCAAAGCAGAAGTACCTCCAAAAATACCTAGATTTTAAGATATGAAGCATTAAAGTTAGAGTTTCATGAGATTTTGAACTTTGACACTTAAGAAATTTTTAGGCAGAATCTGCCTCATGTTTTGCCCAACTTTGGAGGAATTTTTCATTATGATCCAAGATGAATCAGAACAAATGTAAACATCAAAGTTGAAGTATGATATACAAGATTTCCAAAGAGTACGAGAAAATCCATTGATTCAACTTGAGCAAGTGTCGCTACTGCGAAAAAAAAGGGTCGGCAAAGACAGAAGAGTCACCACTGTTCGTTATTTATCCCAAAAGAGGGAAAGGAAACGATTAGAGAAAACCTAAAAAAAAGGGATAAGATTGGTCATTGCAACCAAATCTTGGGTTCAGGAGTCGGTTACGCAAGGGGAAGGTATTAACACCTGTCACGTCCGTCGTACTCGACGGGATCCATGCTTGTTATCTATCTAAAGGGTGTTAAACTATCTAAGCTACAGGCCACAGGGACAAAAAAAATAGACTCGATAGAGCATCACCGCTCTATGCCTACACACTCCCTCGTGCAATATGAAATTCCGAGTCAACGTAGTTCGGAAAACTACGGGTGAAAGTGGGGGAAGGTTGCTCGCCAAGACATCGCCGTCTTGTGCCTACGAATCCTTGTCTGGTATGAGAAATTAGAGAAAACTTAGTTCGGGCTAACAAGACCACAGGTTGGTTCATATGTTTTACCCGAGTAGGCTTAAAACTTAGTTCTAGCAGTTAGGTGTATGTAGCTCGACCATTGGAGACTTAGGTGTTACCTATTTATAGTAGAACCAAGAGTTAACAAAACTCTTCTAATGAAAAAGGTTTTCCACATTAAGATCACGAAGGATAAAAATGTTTGAAGTTTGTTTTTGAAGTTTTTTAGAAGAAGAAGTGCATTAATTATGGTTTGTAACTCATGTTGCACTAAATACTATGACTTAGGAGTGAATGCGTCGCATATCGTCCAAAGGACATACGCTAAACACTCTAGACAATTGAGAGGAGACCCCCTCAATCATCATTTCTCAAATGCTTAAGGATCGTAGCGTACAACATTCATTATCCTTTATTATGTGTTTTGAAGGTGCTTGAAGATGAGAAGAGAGACACTCTAAAGGGAGACTAAAACTCAACCTAATGTTCTCATGCAAAGTGCACTTATGATTGGGATGAAAAGGGAATGCTACCTAATGTTATCATGCATGGGTTAAAACCTAAGGTCTATCATAATCAACCTTGAACAAGGAAGATTAGAGGTCCTAAAGGAACATGGAAAAGAAGAAAGAAGAAGGAAGCATAAGATAAGAAGAATGCAAACATGTAATCCACAAAGAAAAATGAAAAGAGAGAGGGAGGAACAAAGTGTTGGGTAAACACCACCACAAGCACATCTCAACCTCAAGCATGCAAATGGAATGTAAATTATGCAAAACAAAGATGCAAAAGAAAATCAAAGAACTTAAACAAGTTCACACAAAAGTGGGATGAAATTGGAGAAATGAAATTCCTACAACCATGTAACATCAACCACAAGCCCTAGGAAAACCAAAAGAAAGTAGAAGAGGACATGATCAAATGTGAGAATGGGAGCCAATGTGAGGATAGCAAGGTACTCAAATAAGCAACTCAACCAAGAGCAACACCATAATCATGCAAGAAAGCACAAAAGAGTTCTCAAAAGAATCACCATTCATGACATGTTAAAGGTGCCTCCAAAGGAGGGACCAAACCATCTCAAATGGGACTCAAGGGTCCTTGGACAGAAGCAAGAACAAGAGGAGAGAATGCACAAAGCAAAGAAGCACACACATCAAAAGGAATTGCAAGAATAAGCATGGTAGAAAACCTAGGTCTTAAACACTTTCAACATTGAACTTCAAATGGAAAGCCTAAAAAGAATGCAACACACAACCAAAACCAAACAAGTTTGTGACCTATAAATTGGTTAGAAGTGTGGTTCAAAAGGAGTTGACAACATTTGGGATCCATAGGAGTCATTTCCCATCCAAACTAGGTCAAGTGTGTGTGTGAACCATCCTTAGGGATAGCTTGACTTGCAAGCTACTCCAAAAATAGGAAAATGGCTCAATTAAATCCAAATAAAATCTCAAAAGCACATAAGAGAGTTAGCAAGCAGAGTCCAAAAGCATACAACCAATGTCCATTCAAAACATCACCAAAGAATTTGATTCACAAGGATGCACCATTTTGAAGGAGGGTTGTCGAGGGTCAAACAAAATGACTCAAAAGTCAACAAAAAAAACCAAACCAGGGCCAAAATTATCCTATAAGACTCTTCAATTCATCATGCAAATGAGGAAAAAGTCTCAATCCTTGGAGATGTCAATTGGTCAAGAAACAAGCATGAAACAAACAAGAACAAGTGAAGAATCCATTTAAAAACACCTCCAATCTTTAATTCCAATTTTAATTGATAAATAAAAGGAAAATGAAAATAAAAATTATCAAAAAATAAATGACACATTAAAGTATCATAGAATATTTTTTTGTGGAATTTATCATGGTTGGAGGTATTTTTAATTGAATTAAATCAAAACAGAAATTAAAATAAAAATGAAAATAAAAGAAATAAACATGCGTGGCAAATAGCAATCAAAACAGTTCAAAATTCTGGGATGGATCCCAAGGGAGGCGTGAAAAGAAAATAAGGCCCATTAAAACACAAACTCAAAAGCATGCCAAAACGCCTCGTTTTATTAATTGACGTGGAGGTCAAAAGCACACGCAGGCACGGTCAAAATGATCTGGATCGTTCATCAAGTCAGGTCAAAAGGTCCACCATGACACATCATATCCAACTGAGTTTGGACCAGACATCGGAGCCCTAGCTCCGGTCGTCTTCTCCGGCGAGGTGGCCAGAGTTGCATGTCCCTAAACTCCAACAAATTATACCAAATTGAAGAGGAACTCATGCACATTCCAGATCCAATGTCCAATTTCATTTATCATGCTTAACAAGAGAGAATTGAACGGAGAAAGAAATGAGTGCTCAACTGAAAAACACAACAATTAACCATCCAGAATTTGCCTACCAATTGTAGGACTTCATATGCAACAAGAATGACATGGATTCAATGACATGGAGTCTCTCCGTTGGAGCTTCAAATGATGCTAAGCTTGCTTGCAAACGTGCAGATCAACTCTATTTCACTTGAGGAAGAAGAAGGATGCTTCAATTTGCTCTGAAATGATCTAGATATGAGTTTCCAATTTTGAACTTTGCTCTCACTTTCCAAATTTGAATTCAGGGCTCCCTCCACGAAAATCAACTTCTGAGCTCTCAATTTTCATCTAGAGCTTTTATATTATGGATTTGTAATGAAATGGAGGCCCAATGATGCTTGGTTCCTTTGAATTTTAAAAATGCCCAAATTGGCAACTCACCTCACGCACACGTGAACTCATCATGCAACACACTTGAAACTTACATGATTCTTCAGCTGGGCATGTGAATGTTTTATGTGGATTGGATTTGGGCCTTAATTTGATCCAATTGTGGAGTTTTGAGTTGAATCTTCTTCTTGAAGCAAGCTTCCAATTCACGTATTTTTCATACCATGGACCAAAATTATTTTGTGCATTTTGCTTGTTATGACATTATGAAGAAATTTGGATTAAAAGGGGCATGAAAAAGACCTATAACTAGATCAATTAAATTCACTTTAAAAAGTCCATTTCACCTTGAATCTCTTCATCAATCTCCTTATCCAAGCATAATTCATGACAACCTTGTGTTATAACATGAAATTGAGATCATTTGGAGCAACTTTCATGTTGGTGAAATTTTTATTTGAAGTGTACAAGTGGATGTAAATGACCCATAACCAAAATGACCTATAATCAAAGTTTCCCAAAATACCCCTGCCTTGCAAGCTTCATAACTTGAGTTCTGCAAATTAGATGAAGGACTTCTAGGACTTTTTTTGAAAGCTAAGATCATGAGGAACAACTCTTATGTTCATTTCAAGTTGAGGAGAAACTTGATTCTTAGTCAAAAATGTCTTGGAAATTGGTTGACTTTTGTTGACTAAAAATATGTTCATCTGAGGACCTCTAACTTGCTAGCATCATATCTTGAGTTCTAAAAACTCAATGAATGAGTTCTAGTACTCAAAAGAAAGATAAGAACATTCTTTACAGGTCTCATGTTTGCATCAAAGAGAGATGAAACTTGTATCTTGAGATATGTGGTCTTGACGTTAGACACTAAATAGGGGATTTTACACTGACAAGCCTTTGAAACCCTAATTTAGTAACTTCTCACAATATTGATTCTTCTTGAATTTAACTTGAAATGACATATCAAATGTCTCAACACAACTCTCCATGATCCAAATGACTTATAATTGAGTCTCAATCTCCTTTAAATCCACAGTGGACCTTGCACTAGGCAGATGAAACCCTAGGTGCACAACCCTCAATTGTGACCTCTTACACATGAAATAACTACTTAGATAAGCTCCAAAATGGCTCTCAATGAGCTTCCACAACATCCCATATATATATCCATGAGTTTTTGATCCTCTGATGATCCTCAATTGGCCTCCAAGATAGGAGATAAGCAACATACATCCATCCATTCTCTCAAAGAGCTTTGACCAACTTATAGATGACTTGATGAACACTTGGTGACTTGAATAAGCACTCATGCTTGCTTGAAACCTCTTAACAAACCTCTATTGATATACACACCTCTTTTGATCCCCTGTAAATGATGATTCTATGCAAATGCAAATGCTAGAAAAGTGAAATGAAACATAAACCAAGTAAAGAAAAGGTTGGGCAAATTTTAGGGTACAACAGTAAGAATTTATGAACCTCACAACATGCCATGATGCAATCTATTTTTTTGATAGCATTTGGCACATAACTTGCATCCCATGATTTTCAAGCCAAATTTGGACACTTGCATCATTGAATTTATGTCCAATATCAAAGTAAATGATGAAGGAATCTGAACCATAACACAAGAGGTCAAATATCTATCCTAGCATGTGAAAATCCATCATGACATGAACCTTGAATTTCAACTTTGACATCAAGAATTAATGTGATACATTAAGGTGGCATGTGTTGCAGTGAGAATAAGATGTCAAGCTATTGATTAACTTGAATCTTTAATTCATTAAATTCACATCAAGACTTTGATTTATCCAAAGGAATGGTTAAATAAAGAAAGACCTTTTGCGCGATGTAACAACAACGCTAAGAGATTAGGGATCAGGGGTTGGTTATGCTTAGGGTAGGTGTTGCACATCCTAAACATCTGTAGTACTCTACAGGAACCTTTTTTTTGTTTGTATGCTAAGTGCTAAATGTTTGCTACGACTTGGGATTTGGATTTGGGTAAAGTTGAGGTAAAGACCTAAGGATTTTTTATAAGTTTGCTCGCAAAGATATGGTATCCTCTGCCTACGTATCCTAACTAGGATAGAATCAGAGAAACCTGTCACACCCTCATTTTCACCTTTATCCTTTATATCCCACATTCATCATATCATACATTATTCTATTGCATATCGAGTGTGCGGGTTCACAAGGTACGATTGGGTCGGTTCTTGTGTTTTCCATCTCAAATAAGATAATTGGTCTATCTTGGGCTACATGGAAGAAAAGGTTCATCATCCAAGGTTTGGTCTAAGTGGGAAGATCTACTCATGTAAATTTCTTCAAGGAGACACTAGTACAAAAAATACTTTATAGTAGAGGTTGTTAAGTCAGTTCACCTGCTACCTGACTTAAGAAGTGATGCCGTGGCAATTTCGTAAATATTTAGAACTTTGTTAAATCAGTTACATTTAAAACTGACTTAAAAAAATTTTTAAAAAAATATATATAATTCTTATTAAATTTCTTAAGTCGGCTGTATTCATTAACTGACTTAATAAACATATTTGTTAAGTCAGGTATTACCCACCTGACCTAAGAAGTTTTATTCAATCCCTTATTCTTCTTCACAACAAATTATACATTTCACGAACCCAGAAACCCTTTCATCCCCAAAACGTAGAACAACCTTCATTCCCCTATTTCTCTCCTTTCTCCAAAACCTTCACCGCTGTCACCTTCTTCGAATAACATCACCGAAGACACCCTTTCCTTTTCTCTTTTTCCTTTAATCTCCTCTACCCTAAAAGTTCCACCTTCCCTCCACCGTGACAATAACCCACGCCGCCTCTCTTCACTTTCTGTCTTTGATACTAACCTTTATCATGAGCTATATTATCATTTTCTCGGTACGAATCAATCGCAAGATATTCTCTGCTGGAGAGATCCTCAAAACCCTAGATATATGTTTGATGGAACTGTCACTGATGACGGAAAGATACCATTGTTTCCTCCTTGCTTCTTTATTTACTCGCATGATTTGAACTGTATGGTTTGGGTAGAGCATTGTTTTATAGCTAACTAGTTTTCTATGATGCAGCTTGGCAATCCAGTACTAGAATATGCGACCGATTTTAATTCAAGAGCCAAGTTCTTTTGGTCTCACGGATTGATCTCAGACTCAACATTCAAAATGTTCACTTCTGTTTGTAACTATTCAAGATATGTGAGGGAATACTATAACGGCGCAGTTTCTCCTCTTTGTTCAAGTGTGATGAGTCGAGTTACTACAGAAACAAGTAGATTCGTCGACAAGTATGATGTTACACTCGACGTTTGTATATCTTATATTTTTTCTCAAACCAAAGTCCTCAACCCCGAGGTAAGTTTATCGTCGAATTTGAATTGTGTGCACTCACGATCCCGTAGTCGGATACTCTAGTAATGAAATATGAAATGATGGTGTTGTTTTTGTTTTCATTTGTCAAATAGCAAGTGAAAGAAACAACAATTAACAAGTGAAAGAAACAACAATTGACAAGTGAAAGAAACAACAATTGACGTATGCGTCGAAGACGAAACGCTCAATTACCTTAACAGAAAAGATGTCCAATCGGCTTTACAAGCACGTCTGGTCAGGATACAAAGATGGTCTCCTTGTAGCAAGTAATTCTCTTCTATACCCTTCATATGCTGCTTTCCCTAAGAGTTATCTTGAACATTGTGTTTATGTTCATCAGTGTCTTGGATTATGAGTTGCGTGACTTGGAGATTCCGACAATCACTGTTGTAGGCAAGCTAGTCAAGGCCGGAATACCAGTATTGGTCTATAGGTATGTGCGCGCATCGTGTTCGGATTGACTTATCTGAATTTATCTGCTGATACAACCACTTGTTATGTTTTGCAGTGGTGATCAGGATTCGGTTATTCCATTGACTGGAAGCAGAACTTTGGTAGATCAATTGGCAAAAACACTGAGAATCAATACAACTGTGCCATATAGGGTGTGGTTTGAAAGACAGCAGGTGAATCTTGTTGAATTTTCCTAATACTGAATCCACGTAAACCGACACTTCATAGTGATAGTGTGTCTGGTGTCTGACGTGTGAGTGTCGTGTCTCTGGTGAATGGTGTTTATGCTTAAGAGTTATCTCATTTTTGTTTATAGGTTGGTGGGTGGACTCAAGTTTATGGTAACATACTATCATTTGCAACAGTGAGAGGAGCATCACATGAAGCACCCTTTTCACAACCTGAGAGATCACTTGTGTTGTTCAAGTCCTTCTTAGAAGGAAAGCCTCTGCCAGAAGAATTTTGATTGGTGGTGTGTAAAATTGCATCATCTGTCCAAACTGTATCATCTACTGCTACGGATTTTTCATTATATTTTTATAACCTGAATTGATCTGTCCTTTTAAGCAGAGGCTCATTGTAGGCAGATGCTCTATTACTTATCTCATTAGATGATACAGTTTGGTTAATTGCATCATCTGTTACCTTTTTCATCTGCTAATGTTCTGATTTGCAGATATTATACCGATCCTTCTGGCACTTTCTGGCAATGCAATGCAAAAGCTATTAGTTCAGGATCAGAAGGTGCTGACAGTTCTCTGCAAGAACAATACAACAAGGTAATTTTTCTTAAAGTCGGTTGTTTCTTAATCTTTCATTCTGCTTGTAGCATTAAAATTGTTAGTTGGGATTGAAGAGTGGAAAAGGGAGTGAAGCACACAGAATTAACTTATGGCTATTGGATGTTTCAAAGTTACTTTTAATTTATGGCTACTTTGAAACTACAATGTAAATGACTTTCGGTGCTTATTCGAAACTACAATGTTGTGTCGTTTGTCTTTTTCAGTGCTTATTTGGTGCATCAAACTTGACTTTCGGAGGAACTAGTCGTGGTTTTATTGTATATGACTTGATTATTCAGAAATAAGACTTTTCTTCTTTGTTCCATTGATTTTGTCCTTCTACTGTTTTAACAAATTTCATGGGCTTACTAAAGTACATCAAATGCTTCCTTATAGTTCATCTTTTGCAGCATAGCTACTATGCTATGATTCATTAGCATTACTCTTTTTACTTCTGCAGTGTGGAAATATGTGAAGAGAAATTTTTAGCGTATTTCTGGTGGTGTTATGATAGACTAAAGGTATATTTTGTAATAAATGTGTCATTATATTTGTTTTACTGGTAGAAGTTTTGGTTAGTTGTAAAACCTGGTTTTTTTTTTACTTTTTTATTTGAACTTGAACCAAATCGCATTCCTAATTTGAACTTCCGGTATCTTTCTCACAAAATATTTGTACAGATCTACAAACTAGTTTACCAGTAACAAGTTAAGAGTGTCTAGATGATAATTTAGGGCTAATTGTGTTGAGGTTATGCAGCTATTTCATTTTTCTTCGCTTTTGAGTTATTGCTTGCATGGGTTTCAGTCTTTCAGAAGATACAAATAATTGATAGAGAATGTACTAAGATGTAACAGTTAGTGTTGAGCTGCCGTATAACGCAAGCATTTCAGTTATATTTTATCTTTGTCAAGTAAGTGACAACCTGATATTGTGTTGTTAGGCTCTATAGCTTCAGTTGCTGCCTCAGGTCGCACTTCGCCAAGTAGTTACAAATTTTGTCATGGGAATTAAGCACTTCACACACTTAAAATTTCTTCCCCACTCCTTTTTTGCAATGAAAAAGTATAACCACTTATTTGTACTCATTGCAGTGCTAAATGAGTCAATGTCCATTTGTCAATTGTGAGTTGAATTTATATTTCCTTACTGCTATTTCAGGAGGCGTTAACCACTGATCAAATCATTCTTTTTAATTCCACTTATTCTATTTCCCTGGATTGTTGGTGCTGCTGGTAAGAATCTGAATCAACTTTAAGTTACTTGTTGCTGTTGTTTGTGTTACATAGACTTTGTTGCTGGTAGTAAAGGTATAAATTTATCCTAGTACTTTCATGTTTCAAATCTTTTGTTTTTTTTCAAAAATTTGCTAGACATTGTCTTCTTCAGTTAAATGAGTTATTCATTTAAAAATCTTTCTGCAATATGTCCGGGGTCTTTTGGAACTTCTAAGGGTCGCAATGAAAACAAGTGCCCTATGTATTGTTTAAGGAGCCCAGAAAAGAAAATTGTCTTGGAAATACATGGCAAACACTTGTCAAAGTATTAAATACATCATTTTTGATACAAACGTTACCTCTTTTGATTCCTTAGACATTACTCTAATAGTACTTGGTAGGATTTTCCTTTTAGAATGATTGCTACAGTCTTCCCTTTGTCTAGCCTATGTTGCTATTTTCATGTATTTATTTCTAATGAAGCTATTAATTCATGTTCTAGTTATCCATATAATGAAGCCTCTTAACAATCGTTGCCACATGTCGGTTCAGTGGACCATACCAGTTGTCTGTCTTCATTCATTGTATGTTGTAACTTTGGTTGGTGTTACGGCTGCTGTTCATCATATAGAGTTCAGGTTTGATGAACTCAGAGACCTCTGGCGAGGAATACTTGTATCATTCGTATCCATTGGTACACTTTTTCCTATATTCTATAAGATAGTAATTCTGCTCAGGTACATTCAAACTTATATGTTGTTGTTTGTTTGTTCTGGTTTGAATCGAACATAGAACCCTCTTGAATTCCCCCGTTAATTAGAGCACAAAACCCTAAACGTTATATGTTGTTGCTTGTTCTGTTTGCAAGCAAGTTGCAAGGTGAAAGATGCGTGTTGGCTTTATTTTCAATCGGATGGAAATGCAAACGAAGGTGTTCTTAATCAGAGGTAGTTTCTTCGAAAATAGATGTATATGCTTTTGGAGTTGTTCTTTATGAACTAATATCTGCAAAGAATGATGTTCTGAAGACAGGTGAAAAATCTGTTGTTGAATCAAAGTGTCTTGTAGCCTTGGTAGATATCCCTCTATAAAACTAAATCATTTTAATTAGTACCTTAATTCTTATGAATTTACCCTTGACATGTTTTCGTTGCAGTTTGAAAAAGCACTTATCAGATTGATCCTTCAGAAGCTCTTCGCAAATTGGTTGATCCTAGGCTTAAAGAAAACTATCCAATTGATTCTGTTTTGAAGGTTGGAACCATTTCTCTTAGAAACTTTTTTTAAAGTTATTTGAAAGTTACTAGACTCAAATTTTGGAACAATAATTTCTTAAGATATAATTAATATTTGAATTGCAGATGGCAGAACTTGGAAGAGCATGTACAAGAGACAATCCACTGTTGTCCCCAAGTATGAGATCTTTAGTTGTTGATCTTACGACACTTCCTCTGAAAATAAAACACTCATAAATCTTTTGCCAGTGAGATGAAGGTTCTCTGTGGCAGATTGAATCATGTTTGTAAAAATGAAGTAGTTTGGAAGCTTTTTACTTGGTCTTCAAGGTTTATTTCCCAAAATGTTCAAAAAGACATCCTGTAATTATTCTAGCATTATTATCCACAAATAGCAGAAATGTGAGTGTACTTATAGTCATTGTCTTGTCTATGCAGGTACAGACTTAAACACAAAAAAGTTAACATAAGAGCTGTTAAGCATTGGTGCGGTCTCCTCTATCTCCATAGCCAGGACCCTCCTGTAATCCATAGAGATCTCAAATGTGATAACATTTTCATCAATGGTCACCAAGGAGAAGTCAAAATTGGTGATCTTGGCCTCGCTGCAATTCTCCGCAGATCTAATGTTGTTCACTGTGTTAGTATGTAAACCAGAATGACTTGTTTCCTTTGGACTATTCGTCCTCGCCCGTATCTCTCTCTTTCTCTCTCCCTCTCTCTTACTTACTATATGTCTCTCTTTTTTTCTCATCTGGGTCTTGTCCATTTTTTGCAGTAGAGTTAGAGGTGGGAATGGCTGCAAGGTTGGTGATGATAACGGTAGCTTGTAAGTCTAAATTTCATGTCTCTTTCTTTGTTTCATACTAGTAAATTTAAGTTAACATAATATAACATAACATGCATTTTTTTGTTTGTTTGTGGTTTTTAAGGATGTTGATGTGGGAAGATGGGTTTTGTAGAGGAAGAGGTTCATCATCAGATTGTGTTGAAGATATTGATGGAGAAGATCTTGTTAGAAAAGCTTTCAGCAAAATGTCCATTCAGTTGTATGATTATGGAGAAGGGTGGGTAATGGGTATGTCTTTGTTTGTTTGTTTCTATCTGATTCTTGTACACGTGGAGCAAGTTACTACTATTGTTGACTGTATACACAAACATAAACATAAACACATGAATAAAGTCTTGTATGCACTATCAATGCACCTGTGAGTCACATCTGAACCATCTGATCAAGATCAGACGGTCTAGATATGGTTGACTATGTGTATGCAGTTACAAAGTTGTGACTGCACATAATCTAGATCCTTTTTAATTTCTATAAGCTTCAATTTGGAGTTTCATGAATATAATTCAATCTTCAAGAATCATAAACCATTTTATTTGTCTGTTCAATTTTATAGGATTTGGCAGGAAGTTCCGGTGCTCGTCATTGTTAGCATGTTGGCATATTTTTGTTTTCTTGAGCAACTGTTGGTAAGACTAACAATCCTCTTCAATGAACTGTCAAATTCGCAATGTCTTAAATAATTTTCTTAGAATTTTATTACTCAAAATAGTTTCTGTCTTTTTAAAAAAAATTATTTAAAATGAATACCAAAATAGCTTCTGATTTTCTCCTCTTTGCAGGTTACTAAAATGGGAACCAGTGCAATTGCCATATCTCTTCCATTTTCCTGTGTACTAGGCCTGCTCTTCTCCATGACAGCATCAACCTTGGGTAGGTTTGCAAAACCATTGATAAGTATTATCAATACACTTTTTTTCTTTTGTGATTGTACTTAATCTTGTTGATTTCAATATTTTCATGATCCTACTGCTAGGTTGAATTTCACTCATATATAATAACATTTTGTTTAAATTTGTGTCCAGTGAAAAGCAGGTTCATATGGATTTATGCATCTTTCCAGTTTGCTCTGGTGGTTCTCTTCGCGCACATATTTTACTCCTTGGTAACTGATTTCCATGCGAATTACTATCGAAAGTAAACTTGTACTTTTCACTTGTGGAAAACCCCTACAAGAAGAAGCGTTAGCATTCCAATTTCAGACTATTTATGATATCTGTCATTTACATTTACAGGTTCATGTGCAAGTAGTTCTATCGATCCTTCTTGCAACATTTGCTGGTTTTGGTGTGGTAATGAGTGTAAGCTCTTTCCTTGTTGAGCTTTTTAGATGGAGAAGGAGACGGCAGGCTTCGTCAGAGCAATAACATGGCCCTCTGCCGATGACACAAGCAGGACAACAACCTCGGCCTGTAGGTGAATCCAACCGCAATCAATTTATAGTGCAAAATCAACAAGACTGAAATCAAAGTTGAATTGATATTTGTGTGCTTCTTTGTCATGACAAAGCTAGTGGCTGCAGAACTTATTGTTTATAAAAGTAGGAAATTTAGTATTTTGTTACTAATTCAGTACAAGTCTACATGAGACTACATTGTACAGTTTATGGATATAGCTTTTCTTGCTATGGAGTTTCTGTTTGTTTATGGAAATAGAATGCATTCTGAGATGGTCACTCTTCAAACCATGGATAGCATATTCCATGAATGCATTCTCAAGTCTATGTGATTAATTTTGGTGTTTGGTTAGGTGATGGTAATATACTTGGTTGTAATTTATACTTGTGTTAATATACTTGGTTTTACATAATTTTGTGATAATGAAAAGAAGAGTTAATTTTCTGATAATTTTGGGTGTAATTTGTTGATTGAGTTGGATAGTCTGATTTGGGGGTAAATTTTTAAATGGGAAAACTGCATTTGATTTGTGTGATTATAAAAAAAAAACAACTTCTTAGGTCGGTTAATTTTACCCGATTTAAGAAGTAAGTTCTTAGGTCGGGTATAAATGGTTTCTGCAGGCTAGACTTATTAAGTCGGGTTCTGCCTAACCGACCTAAGAAGTTGTTTCTTAAGTCAGGTCCACAACCGACTTAAGAAGTCAAAACTTCTTATGTCGGTAATTCTTAGGTCGGGCTCGGACCCGACTTAAAAAGTCATTTTTAACCGACTTAAGAAGCCTTTTTTCCACTAGTGAGAGGTTACTTGACACAATATTAGGATATTCAAGATATACTCCTAATGATCATGAAATACAAGGCATAATTCAAGACTTCCTCATCCAACTTTGTTTCAAATTCTTGATCAAGTGGAGTTCAAATTTGCAAAGCATGAGTCAATATCACAATTGCATAATTCAAGACTTCATCCATTTCAAGTCTAATGGTACAAAGAAAATCCATCATGAATTCAAGATTGGAGGCAAGAATATTACAAAGAGGAATTTTATGACATTACAAGAATGTCATTTGTTACAATATTTTCAACTCTAAGTAATGTTTAGAAATTATTCTATTTCTAATCTTCATTCAAGTCTCTAATCAAATCCATGATATGGTATTTTTCATGCCACACCAAGTTGTCATGTGTTACATTATGCTCACAAACACCCAAAGAAAAATACTTAAGAGTTAAAACAATATTGGTATTTCAAGATCAATATCATGCATGTTCAACCATGAGTAATATTGAATATCATGCAAAACAGCCCCATGCAAGAAGTGGCAATGTGTATCATGTTACAAAATTATGTTATGTCACAAAACCAAGGAAATAACATACAAGGATGCATCTACACATGAAAAACCAGAATTTGAAAATGCTATCAAAAAGTAGTTGTATTGGCTACATGAGTATGTCCAAGCATAGCCAACCAACCAATGGTACAAGGATTGATAGCAAAGGTGGAGTGCTGCAGAGAAAAATGCAGCAAAGGCATACTAGAAATGGAAGGAAAGTGGGGCTGCACCAAGAAAGTAGTAAAAGGTGTTGCCAAAAATGGAAATTCTGAAAATGGAAACTTGTGCAAGAGTTATTGCTTTGGTACAGCAGAAAAAGGTGATAGAAAAGTGAAAGGAAGGGGGTTGTCAACAAGAGGATTGGATTCATAACATAGTGAAGACATTCTTCATTACACACACATTCAAAAAATTCACATTCACAACACATTGAGATAGAGAGGTTGAGAGCAAAACACATTTGCAAAACCAGAAAAATAGAAAGCATTGCAAAACCAGAAAAAGAGAGTGAGATAGAAGCATAAGATGACCATTGAGAAGGAGAGCTTTCACAAGATAGAGTGAAGAGTGGAAAGCACATCCAACAAAGGTCATTGGAGTACTTGCAAGAAGGATAGAAAGCTCTTGGTATCCATTTCTTCAAACCATTCTCCTTTTACTTTTCGCTTTTATATTTCATTTCATTTACTCTCTTATGTGTTATTGTACTGAATACATCATGTAAGATCCCCTAAGGTACTAAGAAACCATCTGTGAAGAACCGAAAAAAACGAACGAAAACGTACAAAAAATTAGGGTTTTGGGTTCTGGTAGCACGACACGGGCCGTGTCACACGACACGGCCGCCCGTGTCACACTTCTGGTTGGCCTTTTCAATGAAAAAATGCCCAGGCTTCACAACACGGGCCGTGTCACACGACACGGCCACCCGTGTTGCACCTCTGTTTGAGGTTTTCCATGTGAAAAATCCCCAGGCTTCACAACACGGGCCGTGTCACACGACACGGCCACCCGTGTTGCACCTCTGTTTTCCCTAAAAAACCACTTTCCTCCCAGGCCTTGTGACACGAGCCGTGTCACACGACACGACCACCCGTGTCCCACCTCTGTCAAACCCTAAAACTATTATTTGCATGTACCTTGTGACACGGGCCGTGTCACACAACACGGCCACCCGTGTCACACCACTGTTTTACCGTTTTTTTTTCCAACATTTTACCTCCAAAAAAATTTTATTGGCATGTCCCGATTTTTTTTATGCAACTAACCTTATATGTTTGTATGTTTCTATGGTGAATGTTGTTATGGTCCTTGTTGACCTTTGATTCCTAAAACCGTTTTCAAAAGCAAACTCTCGATTTTATCGAGCCATTTTCACCCATGTAAGTCGATTGCCTTGCGCATCGCCACCGACCTCGTCCGTATCACCTCAAATACATTTTCATAATCAATAAACCTTGATCCAACATCAAGTGATCCTTTTTTTCTCATAAAAAATCCAAAATACATTAAATATATAATTAGGACTATACACCATGGACTTTAAAGTGGTGGAGAAGGAATGAGAATGGAACCCTCCTACACTCGTTTCGAATGTTTTGAATATAAGACGCTCGACTTGGTTATTCGAGACATTCATTTCTATCCAAAGTCTTTTGTGTATAATCCTAATCAAGAACCATTTCTCTTAAGAAACCTAAAAATAACATCAACTCATCAAACCTATGTTTCGCCTTAGGGCATCAATCCAAAACCCTTTTTCAAGGTATAAAATCAACCAACAAACAACAATTTCATAAGCCTCCGAACTACGGAGCTCTGATTCTTCACTTCTTTTAAGTGATGATACGTAGGCACAAGGGCCACAATCCTTGGCGAGCACTATAATAAAAAAACCTCAACCCCTCTTTTCCTAAAACAAGCAAACGAATAGATAAACACCCACTCAAGTAAAACAACCTAGGAGGTTTCCATCGAGCACGATGGATGCGAGGGGGTGCTAATACCTTCCCCTTGCATAACCGACTCCCGAACCCTAAGACTTGGTTGCGACGACCACGCTCTTTTCCTAAAAAAGGTTTTATCGCTTATTTCCCTTTCCCTCCTTTGGGATAAATAAAATCCGGTGGCGACTCTGTGTCATTTTTTGCGTAGCGACAGCTGGCGACTCTGCTGGGGAGAATTTTCCTAAGCAAGTCAAGCCTAACCTAGGTCGTTTTTGCGTGTTTGGGTTCTTCCCTTTTATTTGCTTGTTTATCTTTTTCCTTTATTCAATTGTTACTCACCTTGTTTGGTTGCATTCGTCGTGGTATGGATTGGATATTTTGGCGGCAAAAAAAAAAAACTTGAGGGAAAGACTCTACACCCGAGTCTAGAGTGTAAAATTGAGATAGGAGAGGTTGAGTAGTATGGGCTTCCGAGATGCTCATCTCGTGATAGTCGATACGAGAACCTTGCTTAGAGTAGATTCTTTTGAGAATGATGGAAACCGTCAAGCTCTTGGCGTGTTGAACCAATGTTTTCTTAGGGATCTATTACTCTAAGGACCTTTTAGAACCTTAAGCCATCGGCCAACTAAGATTGATGGTCGCGTAGTATGGGTCCTCGAGAAGCTCTTCTCGTATGGATCGATACGAAGACCTCATTCAGAAGAGACTTTCTTGATGGGTTTGTTGCTTGGCAATAACTGACATACGTAACAAACAGGTCAAGAAAGTCCATGACTTTGAAATCCTTGTCTAGAACCCACTGTTGACGTGTCTCGTAGTATGGGTCCTCGAGAAGCTCTTCTCGCGTGGTTCGATACGAGGACCTCATCCAGAAGAGTTTCATATGATGGAGTCATCCTCCGACATGTTCATGTCGTGTATGATGAACACTCGTATGAACCCATGACTTTGGGATCCCTTTTAAACTCTAGATCACACCTTGTGAGAACCTTTTCAAATAAGCCAGTGTCGGCCATATCCATACCTCGGACCTATGAACCCGTGTGCTCGATTCCATTTATGCATCCATACATACATAATTCATACAAACAAAGCTCTTAGTGTCTTGTTCTTATTGCAGATATAAGCATTTTTCAGAAGCGATCATGATGAATGTGAATTTAGGAACAATGAAGCTAAACAAAAAGACAGACAGAAAGAGTACCTTCACTTTCAAGTACAAGGATCCTTCAATCGACAGTCTAAAAGCTCTAAGTGCCAAGATCACTCCTATCAAGCACAACAAGTTTCACTCTTCTTATGGAAGAATTTTGGATCTATTGACAGAGAAGATCGACTTTGAAGCCCTCACAGCCTTGGCACAGTACTACGACACTCCTCTCCGTTGTTTCACCTTCGTCGACTTTCAGATAGCTCCCACTTTGGAAGAATTCGAGAAAATTCTGAACCTCTCCATCAAGGATCGTAATCCTTTTCCGAAGCTTGAGGAAGAATTCACTTTGAAGAAAGTGGCTTCTGCCTTGGGGATCCCTACAGGAGATGTGATAGCTAATTGGGCGCCCAAAGGAGCTAGGGGTTTCTCAAGGAAATTCTTAGAAGATCAAGCGTGGAAATATGCCAAAGAGGAGAATTGGGAAATATGTGGCTCATTCTTGGCACTCTTGGTTTATGGAATTGTGATGTTCCCGAATGGGGAAAATTTTGTGGACCAAGTAGCCGTAGAAATTTTCTTGACCAAGAATCCTATGCCTTTCCTCTCAGGTGACTTCTACCATACCTTGCATACGAGGCATACCAAAGGAGGTGGAATGTTCATATGTTGTGCTCCGCTCTTGCACAAGTGGCTAAGGACCCACATGCCCGAGAAAGGTCCTTTCGCTTCCAAGGAGCTCTCATGGCCTCAAAGATTCGCTTCACTCACCGCTAGTTCCATCATATGGTACAAGAGGGAGTGGGAAACCAAAGATATCATAGTTTCTTGTGGAGAATTTCCCAATGTACCTCTCTTGGGAACACGAGGTTGCATCAATTACAACCCGGTGTTGCTCATGAGACAATTTGGACACTCCATGGATGGTCCTCCTAAGGAGAAAGATTTGGTGCCATTCCTTGTCAATACGGCCGATCCAAATGATCCAGCTGTCAGAAAGGCGAGAAGAGCATGGGTAAACATCACAAGGAGCAATCCAGATAATGGGAGGAAGAAAATCCTTGCTCGTGAACCTTATGTCAAATGGGTCAAAGAGAGAGTAAAAGAGGTCAGATTACCTTTCGTCTTCGATACATCTGCTTTCTTACCAAATCCCGAGCCTGAACCAATCTTACCTAAAGATGTGGAAAAGCTTAAGGCTAAAGTCCAAGAGCTTGAAGATGAGAACACTCAACTTCAAATTCAACTCAATAAAACTAAGCAGAAAAGCGAAGCTTGGGAAGACAAAAGCAAAGAGTTGAAAGAAAAGTTCGAGGATAGCAAGAAAAGAGCTAGGGAAGAAAAAGGAAAGAGAGAATGGGTTGGTGGAGCACTCAAAGGCGCCAACGCCGACTTGAATCACCGAAACGAAGAATTGGATCAAGCGTGGCGAAAGGTTAGAGACCTAGAAAATGATGTAAAAATAGCCACCCAAATGAAGAAAGATGAAAGGGAAAATTTCGAAGCTCAGATTCACAAATTGAAAGGCATTATGAAAGGTTGTGAAGATCATCTAGCTCATGCATTGTTGGAAAAGAGAGTGCGCAGCGAGACTTTGTACAGGCAGAGTACCAGTTGGGTAGAGCTATCGAAGAAATCCGAAGGTTGAAAGATGGAATCTATGATGAGTTATACTTAGAGCTACAAGACAGTTGCCACTATTGGGAACAAAGTTGTCGTCAGGCAGAGGATGTTGTACTTCAGAGAGATAACATCATCCATGATCTCCAAATTCTCTATGAGGAGTGGAAAAACAAATTTGTGAACTTGGCGGGATTCTCCAACTTTGTGCTTCAACAAATCCCCGAAAGATTGAAGATGGTTGACCAAGTAATGACTCCTAAAAACACTCCTGTCCCGGTATTCGACTTTGTCAAATTTTGCAAGGAAACAATGGGGCAACTTGTTACAGATTTAGAGGCGGTTCGCAGAGCCCAAGGAGTCACCTTTAGGGTTGATTTGTAATTTGAAGTGTATCTCTTGTATTTTGTATTTGAACTTGGCCTTGAGCCTTAATGAAGTGAAAGTTTTCGTTCCATTATGTCTCTTCTGATTTATTGCAATGGAAAATGTTTATACTCTTAACAATAACTAACAAGGTTACTAGGAGCTTTGTACATAGCATTTTCGTTTCATACGCATCATTCTGCATTCCATAAAACAAAACCGAAAAAACTTACCCAAACACTTGACCTCCATTCGCAGTAAACAAGCTGACTTCCCGACACCCATATTACACTCGTGGAAAGCAAAGATTACTGATGGATCAGATTGAACAGACTCAAGCCGCTTTCAGAGACGAGATGACCCACATGAAGACTCAGATGGGCCAATTGATGGAAATCATCCAGGCTATGGCTAAAGGACAAGAAGAGATGAAGCAAGCTATGGAGAGAAACGCTGCCAACATTCCAGTCCCGACTACTGTAGGCTCAACTCCCACTCCTGGCGAAGCTATTCCAACTCCTGCAAGTGCAATTCCAGTTCTTGGGGGCACAATTCCTACTCCTGCGGGCGCAGGCACAATCCATACTCCTCGTAATGGTGCGGCTACCCCACCAACTCACTTTGATGATCATGAAGGTTTTTACAACTCTCACAATGATTTGGCTGTAGACGGTTCTGGAGCACCAACTACTGACTTGGAAAAGAAGGTGTTTGCCTTACAGGAAACAGTCAAAGGATTACAAGGCCCAAGCACTTTTGGGTTAGATGCTGCTGATATGTGTTTGGTACCCGGTGTTAAGATCCCTCTCAAGTTCAAAGTCCCTGACTTTGAAAAATACAAAGGAACAAATTGTCCTCGAACTCACATCCGATCTTATTGTAGGAAGATGGCTGCCTACTCTGACGATGAAAAGCTGCTAATGCACTTCTTTCAAGATAGCCTCAGTGGGGCATCTCTTGAGTGGTACATGCAGTTAGAAGGTACGCATATCAAGACGTGGAAAGAATTAGCCGAGGCATTTTTGAAACACTACCAATACAACTCTGACATGGCGCCCAATCGCACTCAACTTCAAGGTCTGACCCAGAAGTCTGGTGAGGCATTCATAGACTATGCCCAAAGGTGGAGGGACTTAGCTGCTAGAGTCCAACCTCCTCTTCTTGAGAGAGAATTGACCGATATGTTTATGGGGACTCTTCAAGGTCCTTTCCTAGAACGCTTGGCTGGATGCATGTCTTCTGTGTTCTCAGATTTAGTAATGGCTGGTGAGAGGATAGAGAATATGATAAAAATTGGAAAGATTCAAATTGCTGATGGAGCTTCTAAGAAGCCCTACCAAGGTTTTCCAAGGAAGAGGGAAGGCAAAACAAGCGCTGCTTTGATGGATAAGGGGAAAGCCAAAGCATACCAAGGATCTTATCATCATGTGGCCGCTGTTACTCCAAATCAACCTCTCTCCATACCTGCAAGTCAACAGGCTGTGCAAGTTCCCTATCAACAACAACGTCAAAACTATTACCAAGGTCCGCCAAGACAAAGGAGACCCGAGAAAATATTTGATCCCATTCCGACAACATACGCTAGGTTACTTCCATTTTTGCTTAAGGGTTCATTAGTGCAGTTGAGAGAAATGAAAGCTCCCCCGGCTGTCCTACCTCCCGGCTATGATGCAAATGCCCGATGTGAGTTTCATTATGGAGCTCCCAGACATGACATTGAAAATTGCAAAACTTTGAAGTATGTTGTACAAGACCTCATTGATTCAAAAGCCATCAATTTCACTAAGAACACTCCCAACGTGACTAAAAATCCGATGCCGCACCATGCTACAAACATGGTTGAAGAATCTAAAGGAAAGAAGTTGGTATCAGAAGTCGACAAGATAAAGACTCCCTTTGCAGTTGTTAAAGAACAATTGCTAATGAAGAACATCATCCTAGGCTGTACTCAAAATTGTCAACACTGTTTGAAAGATCCCTAAAGCTGCCATGAATTGAAGATGGGCATTCAAAAGTTGTTAGACGAAGGTGTCATATTGGTGGAACAGATATCTAATGCTGAAGAAGTAGCAACTCTGGATATCCCTTATGATCCGATGGAGTTTACTTATGATGAAGAATTATTGAACAATCTGTATGGGCTGAACCGTGCGCCATTGATGATTCCGTATGAGCAACCTGTGTGCCGTTGACAATTCCCTGCGATGAAGATTGGTATCCTATTCAAGTTCCACTACATATTCCGTATGATGTTGTACCGATGTCAATCCCATATGGTCAGCCTCGTGCGCCATTAGAAATCCCTTGTGATTACAATTGGCATTCTGTTCAGACCCCGTATAATCAAGTTCGCGAACCATTACAGATACCGTATGATCAGGTAGAGATTCCACTGTCTCCGCCTTCACTCGCTCCATTAGTGATATCTGCACCTGCTCCTTTCCCTTTCGAGAGCACCAAGGCTGTCCCTTGGAAATATGAACCGATTGTATACATCAATGGGCAGAAGGTTGATGAAGATGTTGTGAAAGCTGATAGCGTTGTGGAGAACATGGTTGGGACCGGCGGAATAACCAGAAGTGGGAGGATCTCTGCGCCTCTACCACCACCAAACAATACAAAAGAGAAACAGACAATGATTGAGCAGGGGCAGACTTCTACTCAGAAAACAAATTCCAGTGAAGACGTTGAAGAATTCCTGCGAATCATTCGAAAGAGTGATTATAAGGTGGTTGACCAGCTCAACCAAACACCTTCAAAGATTTCCATGCTGTCACAGCTAATGTGTTCCCCTGCCCATCAGGAATCATTGATCAAGTTTTTGAGGACTGCTCATGTTCCTCAAGAAATATCTGTGATACAATTCGAGGGAGTGGTGTCGAATATTGCCTCTGCGCATATTTTGAGCTTTAATGATGGAGAGTTGCCCCCCGAGGGGAAGAATCATAACAAAGCTTTGCACATTTCAATTGAATGTGTTGACGTGGTTTTATCAAGAGTGTTGGTGGATACTGGGTCATCTCTGAATGTCTTACCGAAGAATTCGTTGGCCAAGCTAACAATCGATGGGTTAATGATGAAGCCCAGTTCGGTGATAGTAAAAGCTTTCGATGGAGCGCGAAGGACTGTGATAGGGGAAGTTGATCTCCCTATCAAAATAGGACCTCACACTTTCATTATCACATTTTATGTGATGGATATCTACCCAGCGTACAGCTGCCTGCTAGGTCGTCGTTGGATTCATGCAGCCGGTGCTGTGACATCCACTCTTCACCAAAGGCTGAAATTCATGGTTAACAACCAGCTTGTCGTCATCGAGGGAGAGGAGGATATGCTAGTAAGCCATCTGTCTTCATTTCGCTATGTTGAAGTGGGAGGGGAAGTTCATGAGACCCCTTTTCAAGCGTTTGATGTGATAAGTGTGGAAATGATTCCTGCTAAGAAAGAGGAAAAGAAGTCGGAGAGGGCCGGATCCCCCATGGTTACTTGGAGAGATGCAAAGACTGTAATTGAGGCTGGTCACCCCGAAGGTTGGGGAAGAGTGTTGGAGCTACTTGTCAATAAAAATAGAACTGGTTTGGGTTACCTTTGAAATCACAAAGATCAGCAGAACACAACCGTTGACAAGGGCAAAAGGTCCATTTCTCCACTTGCCTTTGTTAGTGGTGGACATATGGTAGATGATCAAGTAGCCGTTGTGGAAGCTGAAGACGATGTACCAAATGAAGTCTGCATGGTGTACCCTAGAGCACCAAATCAACAACTCAACAATTGGATTGTCATTGAGATACCGGAAGTCACCTTGATTGAAGAGTAATTTTCCTTGTTTTGCTTTCAAAATCCCATGCTCTGCCCAAGGCATAGGGAGTATTTTGTAGGGCCCCCCATGTTTTCAATTAATGTTTATCATGAATGAAATGAATCTTTTGCATTCAATTGTGCTCCCTGTCTTTCTTTTTATTTATTTTTGCATGAATAAATGGCAATGTTTTCTTGCATTTTTCTTTTTTCATCTTCTCAAAATAAAGCATAAAATCATCAATCATGCAGATCCACCCCAGATTCCATTGATAACAGTACTGCTACGGTTTCATATGACTTTGATAACCCAATCTACCACGCTGACGAGGATTGTGAGGAAGATTGTGAACTCCCCGAGGAGTTAGCCAGACTGTTAAAGCAAGAATCAAAGGTCATTCAGCCGCATCAAGAGTCAGTGGAAGTTGTCAACCTTGGAACCGAGGAAGATAAGAAAGAGGTCAAGGTAGGTGCTGCTCTAGAAGAGACTGTGAAGAAAAGACTGATCGAGCTCCTACACGTGTATGCTGACGTGTTTGCTTGGTCATACCAAGACATGCCTGGATTGGATTCAGACATCGTGGTGCATAAATTGCCGCTCAAGGAAGATTGTACGCCTGTGAAGCAGAAGATAAGACGAACTCGACCCGATATGGCCCTTAAGATTAAGGAGGAAGTGCAAAAACAACTTGATGCCGGATTCTTGGCAGTATCAAAATACCCTCAATGGGTCGCCAACATTGTACCTGTGCCTAAAAAAGGTGGCAAGGTGCGGATGTGCGTTGACTACAGAGACCTGAATAAAGCCAGCCCAAAAGATGACTTTCCGCTACCACATATTGATGTGTTAGTGGATAATACGGCTCAATTCTCTGTGTTCTCTTTCATGGATGGTTTCTCCGGATACAACCAAATTAAAATGGCTCCAGAGGATATGGAAAAGACTACTTTCATCACCCCTTGTGGAACCTTCTGCTACAAGGTCATGCCATTTGGTCTGAAGAACGCTGGTGCGACGTATCAACGAGCAATGGTGACTCTCTTTCATGATATGATTCATAAAGAGATTGAAGTATACGTCGACGATATGATTGCAAAATCCCAAACTGAGGAGGAACATCTTATCCACTTGGAAAAGTTGTTTACAAGACTGAGAAAGTTCAGGCTGAGACTTAATCTGAATAAATGTACCTTTGGGGTAAGATCTGGCAAACTGCTAGGTTTTGTTGTAAGCCAAAGAGGAATTGAAGTCGATCCTGACAAAATAGAAGCTATCCAAGATATGCCAGCTCCAAGAACAGAGAAGGAGGTTCGTGGTTTCTTAGGGAGATTAAACTACATTGCCAGATTCATATCTCACCTAACAGCCACATGTGAGCCAATATTCAAGTTGCTTCGCAAAGATCAAGCAATTGTGTGGAATGCCAATTGCCAAAAAGCATTTGAAAAAATAAAAGAATATCTGCAAGAGCCGCCGATCTTGATGCCTCCCGTGCCAGGAAGACCTCTCATCATGTACTTGACCGTTCTAGAAGGATCTATGGGATGCGTGTTGGGGCAACATGATGAAACAGGTAGAAAGGAGCATGCCATTTACTACTTGAGCAAAAAGTTCACTGACTGCGAAACAAGATATTCAATGTTGGAGAAGACATGTTGCGCGCTCGCATGGGCTGCCAAACGCTTGAGGCAATATATGTTGACCCATACCACATTGTTGATATCAAAGATGGATCCAGTCAAGTACATTTTCGAAAAGCCTGCTCTCACCGGACGAGTAGCCCGTTGGCAAATGGTACTGACAGAATATGACATCCAGTACGTCTCACAAAAAGCTATCAAAGGGAGTGTGTTATCTGATTATCTTGCCCATCAACCCGTGGAAGATTACCAGCCCATGCATTTTGACTTCCCTGATGAGGATATCATGTTTGTCAGAGACTATGCAGCATTAGGCCCAGGCGAAGGACCCGAACCAGGATTGCAATGGACGCTCGTGTTCGATGGTGCTGCGAATGCTCAAGGCAATGGAATAGGGGCAATCATCACATCTCCTACCGGTTTTCATATTCCATTTACCGCAAGATTGTGTTTCGAATGCACTAATAACATGGCTGAATATGAAGCATGTATCTTTGGAATCGAAGCTGCCATTGATCATGGAATCAAGATTTTGGAAGTGTATGGGGACTCTGCATTAGTCATCAGTCAAGTCAAAGGCGATTGGGAAGCACGTGACAATAATCTAATTCCATATCGGGATCACGTCTTGAAGTTAATCCCATACTTTGATAAGATTACTTTCAACCACATTCCTAGAGAAAGCAATCAATTGGCAGACGCTCTTGCCACACTTTCATCCATGTTCAAAGTTAAGTGGAAAAATGAGGCACCCGCTATCCGCATTGAACATCTTGATGAGCCTGCCCACTGTCTGGAAGCTGAGTTAATAATTGATGATCAACCTTGGTTCTACGATATCAAAAGGTATCTAGAAAAACAAGAATATCCAGAAAATGTTTCCATCACATACAAGAAGTATTTAAGAAGGCTTTCGTCCAAATTCTTCTTAAGTGGAGATGTGCTTTACAAACGAAACTATGACTCGGTCTTGCTCAGATGCATGGATAGACACGAAGCCGATCGAATCATAAACGAAATCCATGAAGGCTCTTTTGGTACACATGCCAGTGGGCACACCATGGTCAAGAAGATTTTGAGGGCTGGTTATTATTGGTTGACGATGGAAGCCGATTGCTATCGTCATGTGCAAACATGCCACAAATGTCAAATCTATGCAGATAAGATACATGTGCCACCCGTTCCTCTGAATATCTTGACATCGCCTTGGCCCTTCGCCATGTGGGGTATAGATATGATTGGGCGCATCGAGCCAACTGCTTCAAACGATCATCGTTTCATCTTAGTGGCCATTGACTACTTCACTAAATGGGTGGAAGTCGCGTCTTATGCCAATGTCACCAAACAAGTGGTCACTCGCTTTATCAAGAAAGAAATCATTTGCCGTTATGGGGTCCCGAATAAAATCATTACTGACAATGGTTTAAACCTCAATAACAAGATGATGAAAGAATTGTGTGAAAGCTTCAAGATCGAGCACCACAACTCATCACCATATCGCCCGAAGATGAATGGAGCTGTTGAGGCAGGAAACAAGAATATCAAGAAGATTGTTCAGAAAATGGTGAAGACATACAAAGATTGGCACGAAATGCTACCATTTTCTTTGCATGGCTACCGTACTTCAGTGTGCACTTCTACTGGGGTAACTCCATTTTCTCTTGTGTACGGCATGGATGCGGTACTACCCGTTGAGGTAGAAATTCCTTCCTTGAGAATTCTGACCGATGTCAAGCTCAACGAAGCAGAGTGGATACAGGCGAGATTTGATCAACTTAATCTCATTGATGAAAAGCGCATGACAGCCATCTGTCATGGCCAGCTTTACCAGAAGCGGTTGAAAAGGGCGTTTGACAAGAAGGTTCATCCTCGAAATTTCGAAGTGGGAGACTTGGTGCTGAGAAAGATTCTGCCAATCCACACAGACCCAAGGGGCAAATGGACACCTAACTACGAGGGCCCATATGTTGTGAAGAAGGTTTTCTCTGGAGGAGCCTTGATATTATCCAACATGGACGGTGAAGATCTGTCATCCCCGGTAAACGCAGACGCAGTCAAAAAATACTACGCTTGAAAGTAAACCCGGTGGACAACAAAAAGAAAAAGTCCAGGCAAAAATTAGGGTTAAAATAAAAAAATAATACCCGATAAGTTGAAAACCCGAAAGGGCGACTTAGGCAAAAAAAGGGTATCCCGGTAGACTGAAAACCCGAAAGGGCGGTCTAGGAAAAAGTTAGGGAATCTTTAAAGAAAAAACTGCGGTCTGCAAAGAGTCTGTAAGCTCATCATCAGAATAAAGAGAGCTCCACACGAGAAAGATCAATTCAATCACCTTCCTCAGAGGCAACGTACGAGAAGTTTCGAAGTCATAAGGATCATAGCGGAATTGGAACTCAATGGAATTCCGATCTTTGTTCTCATTTCCATTGTACCTTTTGTCATATTTTTGCAATTACCTCTTTTAGGAATTGTATCCTTATGTAAAATTACCCATTTATGGGTCACTTTATCATCAATAAAATCTTTCTCATCAATTTGTGCTTCATTCTTTTTACTCTTTATGTTTGTTTGCAAAAGTAGAATTTTCATTCTAAAATAAATATTGCATTGAGAATTAAGGGGTAACGATAATTATGACGAAAGTAAGCATAAGATTTCTCTAATCAAGGTGTATGAAACACAAACGCAATCCCTAGTGAAGTCGCCAGGTACACGAAGCATCGTCAAATCACAAAGTTCACCGAAACTCAACCAAGTCAGGGGCAACCCAACTGACTAGCATGGCTTGTTTAGTAAGACCATCTGAAGATGATCCAATTTCGTCACAAGGATGTCGGGAAGTCAAACTCAACGCCCCGAACCAAAGCCTAATCACTTGGCATAAATCATCACCTCCATGTCCCTGACATTTTTGCATACATGCTGCATCATTACATGCGTGCTTAGCCAGTCGTTCTTAAAAATACAAATTTCCTATGGACATCCTGGTATGATCCTTTAGGATGATTATTTCCCTCAACTTACCTTTTGTGAGTCTTTTCGTGCCTTTTTCACGAAGTATCTCAGCTTACCTTTTGTGAGTCTTTTCGAAATATCTCCACCTTGCCTTTTGCAACAGATTCAACTTACCTTTAATAAGACCTCTCGTACCTTTTGTACAAGTTCTTGTTAGTTTACCTTTAGTAAGTGTCCTCTCTACCTTTTGTAAAAGGAATTATTTTCCTAACCTTTTGTTCAGGAATATTTTATGCTTTTCGCCGAAGAAAGTGCGATCATTCTCTCCTAAAAGAGTTTCCTATCTACCTTTTGTAGAAGGAATATTTCTCTTAACCTTTTGTCCAGGAGTCTTATCTACCTTTTGTAGAAGGAATTTTTTCTCCTAACCTTTTGTTCTGGAGTCCTTTCTGTCATAACAGAAGGAAATACGATCGTGTTCTCCCAAGGGAGTCTCCTCTATTTCATGTAGAAGGAGTAGTGGTCTTCAAACCTTTTGTTTTGGAGTCCTCTCTACCTTTTGTAGAAGGAATAATCGTCTTCAAACCTTTTGTTTCGGAGTCCTCTCTACCTTTTGCAGAAGGAAACATTTTCTCCAAACCTTTTGTTCAGGAGTCCTCCTTGCCTTTTGTAAGAGGAAAACCACTTTCTAGAGTCCTCTCTATCTTTCGTAGAAGGAATTTCTCATAATATCTCTGTACCTCTTGAGTCCTCTCTATCTTTCATAGAAGGAATATCTCTTGGCCGATTATAGTTCCCTTATTATGAAAGAAGTCTCTTTTTCCGGCGGGCAAAGCGCTCATGCTCATTCCGCATTGCATCTCAAGCATATCAGCATACCCCCCTAAACCTACCTGCAATAACAAACACCTTGCTCTAACCATATTGATGACCATCCATTATCATCCTGCACCTCTCAAGTTGAAAATCCCGGGCATTCTAGTATTTAATTCTCTTCTACCATGAATGTTTGAGCACCTTTATCCTCCAGACATTCAGGTCCAAGAGGATTAAATAGGGGCAGCTGTCACACACTCATTTTCACCTTTATCCTTTATATCCCACATTCATCATATCATACATTATTCTATTGCATATCGAGTGTGCGGGTTCACAAGGTACGATTGGGTCGGTTCTTATGTTTTCCATCTCAAATAAGATAATTGGTCTATCTTGGGCTACATGGAAGAAAAGGTTAATCATCCAAGGTTTGGTCTAAGTGGGAAGATCTACTCATGTAAATTTCTTCAAGGAGAGGTTACTTGACACAATATTAGGATATTCAAGATATACTCCTAATGATCATGAAATACAAGGCATAATTCAAGACTTCCTCATCCAACTTTGTTTCAAATTCTTGATCAAGTGGAGTTCAAATTTGCAAAGCATGAGTCAATATCACAATTGCATAATTCAAGACTTCATCTATTTCAAGTCTAATGGTACAAAGAAAATCCATCATGAATTCAAGATTGGAGGCAAGAATATTACAAAGAGGAATTTTATGACATTACAAGAATGTCATTTGTTACAATATTTTCAACTCTAAGTAATGTTTAGAAATTATTCTATTTCTAATCTTCATTCAAGTCTCTAATCAAATCCATGATATGGTATTTTTCATGCCACACCAAGTTGTCATGTGTTACATTATGCTCACAAACACCCAAAGAAAAATACTTAAGAGTTAAAACAACATTGGTATTTCAAGATCAATATCATGCATGTTCAACCATGAGTAATATTGAATATCATGCAAAACAGCCCCATGCAAGAAGTGGCAATGTGTATCATGTTACAAAATTATGTTATGTCACAAAACCAAGGAAATAACATACAAGGATGCATCTACACATGAAAAACCAGAATTTGAAAATGCTGTCAAAAAGTAGTTGTATTGGCTACATGAGTATGTCCAAGCATAGCCAACCAACCAATGGTACAAGGATTGATAGCAAAGGTGGAGTGCTGCAGAGAAAAATGCAGCAAAGGCATACTAGAAATGGAAGGAAAGTGGGGCTGCACCAAGAAAGTAGTAAAAGGTGTTGCCAAAAATGGAAATTCTGAAAATGGAAACTTGTGCAAGAGCTATTGCTTTGGTACAACAGAAAAAGGTGATAGAAAAGTGAAAGGAAGGGGGTTGTCAACAAGAGGATTGGATTCATAACATAGTGAAAACATTCTTCATTACACACACATTCAAAAAATTCACATTCACAACACATTGAGATAGAGAGGTTGAGAGCAAAACACATTTGCAAAACCAGAAAAATAGAAAGCATTGCAAAACCAGAAAAAGAGAGTGAGATAGAAGCATAAGAGGACCATTGAGAAGGAGAGCTTTCACAAGATAGAGTGAAGAGTGGAGAGCACATCCAACAAAGGTCATTGGAGTACTTGCAAGAAGGATAGAAAGCTCTTGGTATCCATTTCTTCAAACCATTCTCCTTTTACTTTTCGCTTTTATATTTCATTTCATTTACTCTCTTGTGTGTTATTGTACTGAATACATCATGTAAGATCCCCTAAGGGACTAAGAAACCATCTGTGAAGAACCGAAAAAACGAACGAAAACATACAAAAAATTAGGGTTTTGGGTTCTGGTAGCACGACACGGGCCGTGTCACACGACACGGCCGCCCGTGTCACACTTCTGGTTGGCCTTTTCAATGAAAAAATGCCCAGGCTTCACAACACGGGCCGTGTCACACAACACGGCCACCCGTGTTGCACCTCTGTTTGCCCTAAAAAACCACTTTCCTCCAAGGCCTTGTGACACGGGCCGTGTCACACGACACGGCCACCCGTGTCCCACCTCTGTCAAACCCTAAAACTATTATTTGCATGTACCTTGTGACACGGGCCGTGTCACACAACACGGCCACCCGTGTCACACCACTGTTTTACCGTTTTTTTTTTCAACGTTTTATTGGCATGTCCCGATTTTTTTTATGCAACTAACCTTATATGTTTGTATGTTTCTATGGTGAATGTTGTTATGGTCCTTGTTGACCTTTGATTCCTAAAACCGTTTTCAAAAGCAAACTCTCGATTTTATCGAGCCATTTTCACCCATGTAAGTCGATTGCCTTGCGCATCGTCACCGACCTCGTCCGTATCACCTCAAATACATTTTCATAATCAATAAACCTTGATCCAACATCAAGTGATCCTTTTTTCTCATAAAAAATCCAAAATACATTAAATATATAATTAGGACTATACACCATGGACTTTAAAGTGGTGGAGAAGGAATGAGAATGGAACCCTCCTACACTCGTTTCGAATGTTTTGAATACAAGACGCTCGACTTGGTTATTCGAGACATTCATTTCTATCCAAAGTCTTTTGTGTATAATCCTAATCAAGAACCATTTCTCTTAAGAAACCTAAAAATAACATCAACTCATCAAACCTATGTTTCGCCTTAGGGCATCAATCCAAAACCCTTTTTCAAGGTATAAAATCAACCAACAAACAACAATTTCATAAGCCTCCGAACTACGGAGCTCTGATTCTTCACTTCTTTTAAGTGATGATACGTAGGCACAAGGGCCACAATCCTTGGCGAGCACTATAATAAAAAAACCTCAACCCCTCTTTTCCTAAAACAAGCAAACGAATAGATAAACACCCACTCAAGTAAAACAACCTAGGAGGTTTCCATCGAGTACGATGGATGCGAGGGGGTGCTAATACCTTCCCCTCGCATAACCGACTCCCGAACCCTAAGACTTGGTTGCGACGACCACGCTCTTTTCCTAAAAAAGGTTTTATCGCTTATTTCCCTTTCCCTCCTTTGGGATAAATAAAATCCGGTGGCGACTCTGTGTCATTTTTCGCGTAGCGACAAAACCGTAGTTCACCTCACTGAGGATAAAGAACTCTTTATTATGATCAATGTTCAAAGGGGAACAAACATAACAATGCTTATGTAGATTTTAACAAAATTCTCTAATCCAAGTTGTTCACTCAAAGGGATTTGACTTTTACAAAAGTCAAGAGGAGAGTAAGAAATCATGACAATGATTCTTACATAGAGTTAACAAACTCTATCTTAAAGTTCTAATTGAAGGATACTCCTAACAAGGGGTAGGTCTTTTAGACTTAAAGAAAAGTCTAATAGCTTATGGGTTCTAAATTAACTAAGCTAGGATTCAAGGTGACTTAACAAAGTCAAAAGGGAGGGTAATGAGCTATCTATGACCCAAGGGGCAATAGAGAGACTTTCCTTTGGAATAGGGAATTATGAGGCAACTGGATGAGAACTAACAAGTTCCATCACTTGGGCAATAACTTAACAAAGTTAACAAGTAATATAAGCATTTATTCAAACATGATGAAGATATAGAGTATGGTAACAACCAAGGAAGAGATGCAAGTATGTGACAACATCAAGCAAATATTAAAATCAAATCAAATGGTTACCACCATTATAACACAAAGATATTACGATATCTATAAGGGGACATGGTAGAGGTTCTTACAAGACCAAACATATAAGGTTTGAAATATCTTAACAAAGATGAAGGGAAATGAGGTAACAACCATCAAGGTAACCACATGTAATTCAAACAAGTTTAAATGCAAACAAGTAACAACTTGAGGCAAGCATGTCATAGGGATCAAAGTATATCAAATATAACAACATAAGACTAACAAATCATGCATTCATGACAATCAAATACAAGTAAGCATACAAGAAGTGTTACAACAGTTCAAGTTCAAAGTTTCATGAGGAAAGCATACAAGTTAATGGTAACAACCAAAATGAATCAGATCCTAACATATTAGAGTTCTAACAAGACTTCTAAATAAGTAGAGGATACATGAAGAATACATCCAAGAGGTTACAACATCAAGAGGTAGCATGATTCATAAACATAGTTCAACAATGACAATCAATTAGATGCATCAAAAACAAAGATTTGAACATGACAAGACCTTGAGTCAAGAGAAAGTAAAACACTCAAAAAAGTTAGCAAAAATGTGTGGATCAAACACAAACAATATCACAAGATAGCTCAAGAATTATTTAAGAAAAGTTTCAATAAGAAGCAAGGTAAAAACCCTAAAAGACAACATGACTTTCAAGTGGGTTAAAGTATTTCTAAGATGAACATCCTTGAATTCTTTTCTCACTATGTGAAATTAGGAATGATAAGGAACAATTGTAAAAAGAATGGATCAAAAATTTTAAAACATGAAAACGTTATGAGGTTTTAAAATGTGTGAAGAAAACATAAAATATCAAGTGATAAAAAGAAAGAAGTGCACATGGTAAGTGTTGAACCCACAACCCTTAAGTCACAAGTCTAAAACTTTTCCAATTTATCTAGTGCGTGTGTGTGTGTGTGTGAAAATAATGGAAGGAAAAGGATTAAATGTTAAAACATGAGAACAGTGCAAAAAAAAGCCAAAAGAGTTAATCTCACACAGATTGAACTCAGGACAACGGGCAAGACAAATACATGAGCGCGTAAGTCATGACCAATGGGGTGGTGACACATCCAATTTATCAAACCACCCTAGTGCAATATAAACCTCCAAGTTTGAATCTGGGCACAACTTTGAGCAAGCCAAAACAAGTGAAAATGGCACAAAACGTGAACCCTCAAACTTGGGCAAAAGAACATCAATTTTAGAAAACCTTAGGTCTATCTCGTGTGATTTTTGACAAGGAAAACAATGGTACACTTGGTTCTCTCAAATTATGCTCATAGCTTAAAATCCAATAACAAATGCAAGATGAGAGTTTTGAAAGCATTTTCAAAGTTTGAGTGCAAAACTATCATGCTTGTACTGGTTTCAAAGTGTGCACACATTCTAAACATGCTATATTCAAAGTTCAAATGCAATGCTACATCAAAATTGTGCTAGAACATAAAATGGTATATGAGTTACAAAGCTGTTCTTGAGTTGAAAATGGCCAAAACAGAATGGTAGCAGAACCAACACAAACTCAAACAATACAAATCCAACATATCATGAGTTAAACACAACAAAAATCAAACATATAGGGACTTGATTCAAACTATCAGCACAAAGGATTTAAAGTCTAGGAGGTTGTCATAACACCTTCAAAGCTATTTGCCACATAATTAAACATCATGATCTTGTCAACATAGATAATGCAAAGTGACTTGTGATAACATTTAAACAACTAGTTCATGACAGATATCGACTTAACATCCATAAGACATAGGCATAACAACACATAGGCATATACAAGACATGGACATATGCAAAACAGTTTTAAAATCAACACAAAAACTGATTCTAAACAGACCATACATAAACTGCTCCTACCAACATATCATGCCATCACAATCCATCAAAGTCTTCAAATGCAAAACTGCTCTATCACTAAATCTAGGCATCACACCTAGACTAATTAGAACCAACAACATTATTCATAAATGAAATAAGACCAAATGGCCAGATCCATCATCACTCCATAACAGTTGCAAGCAATGTTTTCCTATGTTCATACATGACCTAGGATAATGTTTAAGGGAGTTTCAAAAGCACAAATGCAACAGCAGCACCATATTGTAATGATGATTATAAGAGTACTACACATATTGATGAGCAAAACAAACAAAGTATGGCACATTCAAACATGAACTGCACTTACATTTAAACACATTCTAAACAAAGCACACTAATCATGTTCATGACAGTCCAAAATGAAGATAGTGATTACTAACCTCTTGTAGACTTCCAAGCAAGCTACTTAGTAGGGAATACCTTGAAGATTTATTCCAACTGATTTTCCAACAATACCTTAATGAACCAACAATTCTCTTGCACATGAAGCAAATGAAGATCTTTGTGACAGATCCAATAACCAATAATGCAGAGATCTTTTAATGTTTTAGACAGTTACTACACTTCAAACCGAATGTGTTTGAATTGTCAAGATGATTGAAACAGGTTTGAGCAAAGTGTTATCCAGTTTTGTATGAAAAGTCAAAGTTTGTTAGATTGAAAGTTGACTTTTGGATATATGAGGTCTTGGACTGGTTTAAAGGCTTGAAAACCTTCCAAACATCATTTTTGGATTGTGCAGATGGTTTGTAGTGAGTTTCAATGTATGGAAATGGTTCTGGTATGCAATATACTCAAGACAGATTTTGAAGGGTTTTAGTGTTTTTGCTTCAACTATAAGGTAAATGGAAAGCAAGGTTCTTGGTGTGCTTCTTCTGGTTTTATGAGCTTGCTCCTTTTTCTTGATACATAGATAAATTCTCTATTTATAGAGGAACTGAGAGCCTTGACAGATTTGGAAATGTTTGGATTTCTTCTTGTCTTTGTGTAGAGAGTCTTGAGTGTTTCCAATGCTCTGTGATGCATAAAACAGGCTGTAAGAAATCCATAGGAAGTTATTGAAGAAATTTCAATAAGGTAGGGGTCATGCTGCTCCATATTTCACTCAAAAAAGTTTCTCTTTCCTCTTGGATTTGTTTTGAATTAAATAATGAACTTGACCAAAATCATAGCTTTGCTCTTGGATTTTTCTGAATTTCCACTCATCAGACACCCTAGATATTAGATCGAATTCTAAACAAAGTTTTAGAACTAATTGGATAGTTGGTATGATGGTTCATGTCAAGTTTGAAGCTGTGCATTTCAAGTGCTTGGACCCCAACTTCCCTCCTTCGAAAATCCTAGCTCACAAATGCTATGGAGGAGCTCTTGTACTTTTTATAAAGCCCTCATCATTCTTTACAACTTTCATGTTTTAAGTTCTTTCAAATTCCAAGTGGAACTATGTCAAAAACCCTATTGAAGTTGGTTGAAAACATGACTTGAAAAATGCCAAAATCAAGAAATTTCACCAAGTGTTTTTCCCTCTTGACTTGTTTTTTTTATCATAACTCCAACTCTATTCAGTTTTTGCACATAGGTCACTTTTTCACTTTTATAGGACTCCTCAAAACCTTTCGAACAAGCTTTGAACCACACCATTTGGATGTGTGGTTAGGAAGTTATGGTCTTGCCCCTTTCAAAACCCTAATTTCCCGATTTTTTGATTACTCCTAAATTCTTAATCCAATGGTCACCAAACTTCATGAATAGATATGATATAAAATTAGGAACATATTTTTCTTCAATTTTGGCTCAAAAACCTGTTGGTCGATGGGTTGACTTTTCAGTCAGACGAACCGATCGATCGAAAAACTCTGAATCGACTGTTGGTGTTCTGGGTCCCCTGAGGTCTTGAAACTTCTTGAGTGGACTAAAATAGGTCATATAAGCTTTATGGGCCATGATTCCACCATTTTAATTCCATTTAATCAAAAGTTAAACCATAGTTGACTTTTCCTAATCAGGAACCCTAATCGGGGGTCCTGGACTGCACTGTTCTTATTCTTTGGGTGACAACCTCAAATTGGATTCATACTTGATCTAATATAGTATCCTTGATGACATAAGAAGTTTTTTCATGGAGAACCAATCCAAGACATTGACTGATCAAACCATAGAAACCCTGATCCCTGACTGTATGGAACCCTAATTCATCTGCATCTTGACCAACACAAATTTGAAACAGGTTAAGGTTAGATAAACAAATGATGATGCTCCTAGAATAATGATGAAGATATAAGGGTCAAAATTTTGGGTATAACAGTTGCCTCTATTTAAATATATTCACCTGATGGTAATGAGAGATGACAATCTCCATAGAATCATGGTGAAAGGTACTTAAATATAGCAAACCAAAAACTTTGTCCCTTAGATACAATGGTATGAGAAAGGAAAAATGATAACATGCAATAAATTCTAAATGATGTTGTATGATGCTTGAGTGCAAGACAAATGCTGACACACAAGCAAAAGTAAAAGAAACGGAAACACAACAACTGACTACACACAGGGGACCGGACACACTGGGAAAGATCCAAGGCATAACAAGCAATAGTTCATACATGACTAATGATGGTACTTCAAGGGGATCTTCCACACATGGACACAAACTCAACTGGGGAAAAGGGAAAACTCCACTAGGGAAATGCAAACCTCCAACGGAGAAATGCATCAAGGGAGAAACCACGCAGAGGGACAAAAAGTCAACAGACACAGACTCCGACCGAGGAAGCAAAAAGACCAGAGACACGGTCCTTATTGAGGGCAACCCAAGTAAGTAACTTCCTATAGCGAAGAGTTCGAACGGGATCTTCAGGAAAAGGATAGAAACAAGACTAGACGAACCGGGGATGCTAGTAACCACTTGATCTCTGAGATTCGACTAGGAATACCAAAGTTCCGCTGGGGATTCTGGTGACAACCAGAACTTCCTGCCAATAACAATTGGTTTTAAGCGGTGCCAATAACTACTGGACTTTCTAGGGGTGCTAGTAAGAATTAGACTTTTAGGGGAGGAAGGTGACAACCACAACGATGATACCAATAACGATTGGGTTTAGACAATGCTAGTAACTACCGGACTTACAGATATTGGTAACAACCAAATCTAGGATACCAATAATAATTGTATTTAAAACAGCACCTAGTAACCACTGGACTTCAATGGGGAATCGGTGACGACCGAGCCAAGGTACCAATAACAATTGGATTTAAACAATGCTAGTGACTACTGGACTTCAGTTGGGGAAAGTTGGTAACGACCAACTTCGTACCAATAATAATTGGTTTTAAGCGATACCATTAACTACTGGACTTAAACAAAACTGGTGACAACCAAGTCCAAGTACCAATAACAATTGGATTTAAGCAATTCCAGTAATTACTGGACTTTCAAAGGTTGGTGACAACCAAAGCAATGATACCAATGACGATTCGATTTTCAAACAATGCCAGTAACCACTGGACTTCAATAGGGAAATTGCTAACGACCGAATCCTCCTACCAATAACAATTGATTTTCAAACGCTACCAGTAACCACTAGACTTAGAACGATTGGTAACAACCAAATCAAGGTACCAATAACAATTGGATTTAAGCAATGCCAGCAACCACTGGGCTTAGAATGATTGGTGACAACCGAATTAAGGTACCAATAACAATTGGATTTAAGAAATGCTAGTAACGACTATACTTACCCAGGGGAATCGGTAACAACCGAACCAAATACCAATAACAATTAGATTTAAGCAATGCCAGTAACTATTGGACTTAGAGAGATTGGTAACAACTAAATCAGGGTACCGATAAAAATTGGATTTAAATAATGCCAATAACTACTGGACTTACTGGGGAAGTTGGTAACAACCAACTCATGGTACCAATAACAATTGGTTTCAAGTAATGCCAACAATTACTAGACTTTCTATGATTGGTAACAACCGAATCATGGATACCAATGACGATTGGATTTAAAACAATGCCAGTAAACACTAGACTTACTGAACAAGGTTGGTGGTAACCTGATCTCAAAGATAAGCATTAGTAACAACTAAACATCTTGGTAAACATCAGGTAGTATCAGATATCACTATTACCACTAGCCTCTCGAGGATATAAGCCTTTATCACAAAAAAACTTGACAAAGTTGGGGTAACAACCGCAAAGCGAGCTTGTGGGAAACAGGACGGAGCAAGAAGATTGGTAACGACCAAAGGATCTCAAAGACAAAATCCATACAAATAGAAACCAAAGCATGCAAATAAATTCTTATGCTAATGATATGATACGAATGCATATGCATATGCAGACCGACCCATGAGGGAGAAGGAGAAAAACAAAGCAGAAACACAGGGAGGAAACCCATGACATTGAGTCCTGATGTCACTAATCTGGATGAAAATTCCTTCCCATGGGCAAAGGAACGACCTTCTATAAGTAATCATTGCTCTTGCAAACCCGTGGAAGAGGAATCTCGGCTTAGTAGTAGGGCTGTTGTTGGGCGCAACTTTGGTCAGAGACGACAACAAGCTTTTTACTACTCTGAGAGTAGTGTAATACCGTTATGTCACCTTTAGAGTTTTGATGTGTTTTGTTAAATTAGTTTTCTTAAACCAAAATATTTTTTAAAATTTCAAAACACTTTGCTTTTCAAAAATCATTACTAACGAATAAGTGAAATTTGCATAAAAAAACATAGATCATAACAATGATTGGTCTGAAATCTGATTTCATTAATATGCGAGAACTTCACAAATGGTAAAGCCTCGGGAACAAATACAATTTTGAAAAATGGAAAATAGAAAGGGTTACAAAATCAAACAATGATCCGGCCCTACTCACTAGTAGTTCATATGTTTCGTCGCTTCTGATGAAAATGGAAGACAATGATCTTCTTCAACACTTTTTGACAAAGCTTTGCCCCTGCATTTGCCTGTATTGTTCTTTCAAAATTCCGACCTGCTGAGGTGCTCCCTATGCTTGAGTCACCTTTCTAGGCTTCCCCATTCAAGCGTAATACTTTCTCACTGCGTCCGAATTGATGGGGTACTTAAGCTGTTCACCATCCATCGTTTCGAGAATTAGGGATCCTCCAAAGAAGGAAATTTTCACGATGAAAGGGCCATCATAGTTAGGCATCCACTTTCCGCGCATATCTTTTTGTGTTGGTAGGATTTTTCTGAGCACAAGGTCTCCTTCCTTATGTTCCTTGGGACTGATTTTCTTGTCGAACACTTTTGTTGGTATATCTGGCTATGACACATGGCAGTCATCCTTTTTTTGTCGATGAGATTCAGTGAATCGAACCACTCTTTTATCCACTCGGCTTCCTCAAGCTCGACTTCCATTAGGATCCTTAACGAAGGTATCTTGACCTCGATGGCTAGTATCGCATCCATCCGTAAACCAAGGAGAAGGGGGTTTCCCCTGCCGAAGTATGCACTGATGTTATGTACCCATGTAAAGCAAATGGTAACATCTTATGCCAGTCCTTATAGGTTACAACCATCTTTTGTACTATTTTCTTGATGTTCTTATTTGCAGCTTTGACATCGCCATTCATTTTTGGTCTGTAAGGAGAAGAATTGTGATGCTTGATTTTGAAATTATCACACAATTCTTTCATCGTCTTGTTATTCAAATTTGACCCATTGTCGGTGATGATTTGGTCGGGAATGTCGTACCAACAAATGATCTCCTTTTTGGTGAAGCGGGTGACCATTTTCTCGGTTAAGTTCGCATACGATGCTGCTTCTACCCACTTGGTGATGTAATCGATCGCAACGAGGATAAATCGATGGTCGTTGGACGCTTTAGGCTCTATTGCCCCAATCATGTCTATGCCCCACATTGTGAATGGCCATGGTGATGTTATCACATTGAGAGGGTGCGAAGGAACGTGCACTTTATCGGCATATACTTGACATTTGTGGCATTTTTGAGCAAAGAGAATGCATTCTGTCTCTAAGATTAACCAAAAATATCCAGCTCTCAAAATCTTTTTCGCCATGGCATGGCCACTGACATGAGTTCTAAACGTTCCTTCGTGAACTTCGGTCATTAATATGTCCGCTTCTTTTTCGTCAATACATCTAAGTAGAACCATATCATGGTTTCTCTTGTATAGAGCGCCATTTTTGATGAAAATTTTGGATGACAATCTTCGTATGGCTCTCTTGTCAATTAAAGAGGCGTTAGCCGGATATTCTTGATTTTGAAGAAAATTTTTGATGTCATGAAACTAAGGCTTCTTATCAGACTCTTCTTCTATCATCATAACATATGTTGGTCCAATGCTTCTTTCGATGCAAATCAGAGGTGCCTCGTAGACAAACTGGACCTTCCACATCGATGCTAACATGGCTAAAGCATCGACAATATGATTTTCTGCTCTTGGCACATGTTTGAAGGTAATTTCATCAAAGTATTCAATCATTTCCAGAATGTGATCTTTGTAGGGGATCAACTTTTCATCTTGAGTCTCCCACTTTTCTTTGAGTTGATAGATCACTAAGGCAAAATCTCCGATCACTTCCAGGATTTTGATACGAAGATCGATAGCAGCTTCTAATCCTAGGATGCAAGCTTCATACTCGGCTATGTTATTGGTATAGGAGAAACAAAGTCTGGCGGTGGCAGAAGGATACCCTCCAGTTGGATTTTTAAGACAGCTCCAATACCATGTCCATTTTTATTAGACGCTCCACCAAACATCATCTCCTAGCGGGATCCAGGTTCGGGACCTTCCTCAGGACTGGGTTTTGGCTTCAAACATTGAATGTACATTACATCTTCATCAGGAAACTCAAACTTGAGCGGTTGATAATCATCCACAGGATGCTTAGCAAGTTGTTCTGACAAGACACTGCCTTTGACGAATTTTTGAGCGATGTACTGAATATCATACTCAAACATGAGCATGTGCCATCTGGCTAATCTTCCAGTTTGAGTCGGCTTTTTGAAGATGTATTTTATTGGGTCCATCTTGGAGATTAATAGAGTAGTATGGCAAATCATATATTGTCTTAGACGCTTGGCCGCCCAGGCTAGGGCACAACAGGATTTCTCTAGAGGTGAGTAACGACTCTCGCAATCTGTGAACTTCTTGCTCAGATAGTAGATTGCATGCTCTTTCTTTCCTAACTCGTCAGTTTGGCCCAGGACACAGCCCATTGAATCTTCCAATATTGTCATGTACATGAATAGCGGTTTTCCTGGCACCGGAGGAATTAATATTGGAGGCTCTTGGAGATACTTCTTGATCTTCTCAAATGCTGACTGGCAGTTCTCATTCCATACCACTGTTTGATCTTTTAGTAACAACTTAAAGATCGGTGTACAGGTAGGCGTCAGGTTAGAGATGAATATGGAGATGTAATTTAGTCGTCCAAGGAAGCCTCTGACCTGTTTTTCTGTTTGAGGAGTGGTCATTTCTTGAATTTCTCTAACTTTGCCGGGATCTACTTCAATTCCTTGTTGACTAACAATGAACCCGAGTAGCTTACCCGAACAAACTCCAAATGTGCACTTAGCTGAATTTAACCTCAGTTGATACTTTCAGAGTCTCTCAAATAACTTCAACAAATGATCCAGGTGGTCTTCTTCATTTCGATATTTTGCAATCATATCATCTACATACACTTCAATCTCCTGATGCATCATATCACGGAAGAGTGCCGTCATAGCTTGTTGATACGTTGCTTCTGCATTATCCAAACCAAAAGGCATGACCTTGTAATAATAGGTGCCTTAGGGTGTAATGAAGTTTGTTTTTTCCAAGTCGTTCGGATCCATCTTTATTTGGTTATAGTCGGAAAATCCATCCATGAATGAAAATACTACAAAACTGGTCGTGTTATCTACCAAAGTGGAAATATGTGGGAGAGGGAAGTCATCCTTCGGACTAGCTTTATTTATATCCCTGTAGTCTACACACATTCTGACTTTACCATCTTTCTTCGGGACAAGCACAATGTTGGCCACCCATTATGAGTATTTTGATACTGCTAAAAAGCCTGCATCAATTTACTTTTTGACTTCGTATCTGATTTTGAGAGCCATGTCGGGTCTAGATCTTTGGAGTTTTTTCTTGACTGGAGGACACTCAGGCTTCAAAGGGATTTTGTGCATAACAAATTTGGTATCCAACCCTAGCATGTCTTGATAGGACAAATGAATACATCGGCGTAATCTTTGAGAAGTGCTATCAGTATGCCTTTGACTTCTGACCCTAACGATGCTCCAATTTTGAATTCTTTCTTTTCTTCTTCAGAGCCCAAGTTGATGACGTCGACCTGCTCAATGTAGGGCTGAAGATAGGCATCTTCGCATTCGGTCATTGATAGACCTAAAATGTATTGTTTATTTGACTCGATTTGCACGTGTTCTTTAGGATTTTATTTTTGTTTTCTTGTATTATGCTTCTATTTTGTTTCATTTTCAGGATTTTATAATTCCAGAGCTCCTCGTGAAGAAATGAATAAAAAACAAGAAAAAAGACTAGCTTTTTAGGAATTTTACACATGGCACTCACCATGGCAGGCGCACATAAGGGATGCCATAACTTGGATAAGAGACCAACTTCTGACAACTGCCACGTCTCCCACTTCTTTCTACTCTAGTACACATGGTAGGCACCATGAAAGCACGACGGGCGCCACCCTTGCATTTCGTTTCCCTCCCAAAAGAAGTTGGGGGCATTCTAGTCCTTACTTGTAGCACTATAAATAGAAGAGTTCTGCCCCATTTCTAGACATCAAAGCTTAGTTAGAGAACTCAAGCCATAAATTTCCATTTATTGTAAAGTGATAAACTTCTCACATCGAGTAGTTATCACATTGTCTAATCGAGTATGTAATCGGAGTTGGAGCACTTTGGTAGAAGTTAATCTTGCCGCCATTTTATTTCCAGTCATTTACTTCAAGTTGTACCAAGATTTAAAACCTCCCGATTGGAGCAGGTTTCTATTTATCTATCCGCATTATTTATTTCCTGCACTATTTATTTATCGCACTTTATTTATTCTCATTTATTTACCATGTCCATTTACTTTTCCATGTCCAGCTAAATCTTAGAGGTTAGGATGTGAGGATCATAGTTAAAGTGGTATTCCATACGGCTATCGATAGAATCGCTTAGGGGTTATTCTGACTTTTAACACATATTTTATGCACTTAAAATTCGTTGGGTAAGATCGAAAGTCGTCCAACCTTTAGATAAACTTGGTTAGTCTTAACTGTTCAAAGAAGCGAAAGCGCTTGGTCCAGTTAAGTAGGAATCTTTAATACTTTAGAAAAACAATTTTAAAAACTATTTTCGGACGCGTTTATGGATTTAAAGTTTGGTTTGCATGAACCTCTTTTTGTTAGAAATTCCAGGTCAAAATACTTTTCGACTAAGTTAAGAAACTATAGTTCTTAAAATAGATCGATTAGGGGATAAACTCGGTTCTGAATACGCGAAAGCGACAATTCCCATTAAATTAGTTCTTTTCACGAGTAGAAAACACTACCCCATAAGAAGTTCTATTTATACGCACTTGGAATATTACCTAGCCATATGAATTACATCCAACCCCGTTGTTTTAATATTAATTTTATTCTCACACTTTACTTTTATTTTGCACAAACCAATTCCCAATTGATTTTCCTTAGATAAACACCGTAACAACAATAATCGATAGATTGACATTTGGTCTTTGTGGGATCGATAATCTTTTATATTACTCTGACTCTATTCGTATACTTACGAAATTGAGCATCAAGTTTTTGGCACCGTTGTCGGGGACCAATTACGTTAAAATTCCGTACCCTGTTGTTACACCGTCTAGACTAAGGCTTTACCTACTGGTCAATGCGAAGAACTCACAACATCGGTAGTCTTATAGATCCTTTAGAGGATCCTGAATGTTACACTCGCGCACGTCTCTTACTTCGTAGAATTGAGAAAGCTATGGCCGAAGACCATAACCAAAGACCCCTTAAGGATTTCTCCCAGCCATCTAATGACGAACCTAGTTCTAGTATTGTGAACCCCAATATTCCTGCTCATAATTTTGAACTAAAACCCTCCCTATTACAATTAGTACAATAAAACCAATTTGCGGGTCTCCCTACTGAGAACCCGAACTAACATTTAAAAATCTTTATTCAATTAGCTAAAACTTTTAAAACCAATGGTGCTACTCCTGAGGAGATTCGTCTAAGACTATTTCCTTTTTCCCTCAGAGACAAAGCCCTTACTTAGTTGGATTCCCTTCCAGCCAATTCTATAACAACTTGGGAAGACCTTAGGAGATTTTTACTCATAGATATTTTCCCTAAGCAAAATAGTTGTTCTTCGAAACCAAATAACTAGATTCACCCAGAATCAAGGCGAATCACTCTTCGAGGCTTGGGAGAGATATAAAGACATGTTAAGGATATGTCCACACCATGGCATGGAATCATGGCTAATCATTCACACCTAGTACAATGGACTTCACTATAACACTAAGATGACCATCGACGCTGCCGCAGGTGGCGCTCTGATGAATAAACCTTACCCAGAAGCTTACGCTCTCACCAAGGATATGGCTTGAAACCATTGTCAATGGGGGATAGAGTGAGCAACAATGGAGAAGAAAGAAGCCCAAGAAGGAATACATGAGATAAGTTCTATAGCCCTTATGATCGAACATATGTGTGCAAACCTAGTTGTTACAGCAGCAATCTCGATTGAGTGCGAATTATGTGGAGCCAAAGGCCACTAATCAGTAGAGTGCAATCTGCTAAAGGAAACTCATTCAGGAGAGGTAAACTATACCCAAGAGAACCCATTTTCAAATACTTATAACCCTGGATGGAAGAATCATCCAAATTTTTCCTACAAAAATAATAACCCTATACAAAACCCTGCACCTTCGAGACCATCCGGATTTCAAGCTCAAAGACAAAACCTGCCTATGCAAGCAGTGCAACCTAAGCCGAACCTTGAGAAAATTATGGAAAATTTCATTACGGTTTAAAACCAGCAAAACAAAGAATTCATGAACCACAACATTCATGTAAAAGAACTGATCACCCAAATAGGAACTAAGGTAGACCAAATAGTCACCCACAATAAGATGCTTCAAACCTAGATCTCTCAGATAGCTCTAAAACAAGCCCCTGAGACTACACCCAGAGGGAAAATCCCTGGACAACCTCAACAAAACCCCCGAGGGTAAGCCAATGCAATTACTTTACGAAGTGGGACCGCTTATGATGAACCAATTAACCCGATATTGAGAGAACCCAAGACTTCAAAAAAAATCCTGGTACCCACGGACGAAGTAGAGGAACCAGTAGGATCTGAAAAACAGAAAAACTAAGACAAAGAAAAAATTATAGAAAAAACTAACTAACAACCTCCCCCATACAAACCTCCTATACCCTATCCACAAAGATTAAAACAAACCAAGATCAATAACCAATATCAGAAATTCATTAAATTCATAGAGAAACTTCATATGGAGATCCCTTTCACAGAAGCCATCACCTAGATACCATCTTATGCGAAATTCCTCAAAGACATCCTTACCAATAAATGTAGACTTGACGATCCAAAACCTTTGGAATGCAATTCCATTTCCGAAAATAAACTTTCCAAAAAGTAGAAAGATCCTGGAAATTTCTCGATACCTTGTATTTTGGGGAGTCATGTCATCAATAAAGCTTTTCTAGACTTAGGAGCTAGTGTAAGAATAATTCCTCTAGAAGTTTTTGAAAGGTTAAAACTAGAAGAATTACAGCCTACAAAGATGTCCCTTCAGTTAGCCGATAGATCCGTCAAGTATCCAGTTGACATATTGGAAGACGTCGCAGTCAGGATCAGTCAATTATTTATCCCGACTGATTTTGTTGTCATGGACATTAAAGAAGATGATGAAATCCCCATCCTCCTAGGCAGGCCATTCTTATCAACCGCGAGAGCCATAATAGATGTCAAGAGAGGGAAGTTGACTTTTGAGGTAGGCGATGAAAAGATAGAATTCGTTCTATCGAAGTTTCTCATGGAACCAGTATTAGGAGATGCATGTTATGCCATATACATCATTGATGAATGTGTTATAGAACTAGAACAAGAAGAAACTATCATACTGCCTTCAACCTTCATAAAGGAAGATGATGGATTTATGGAACCATACATTGATGATAGTCAACACGAACGTTTATCCCTTACCCCTGATCTAATACCATGCCCTAAGAAACAAGCTTTAGAACTTAAGGAACTACCCAAGAATCTAAGATACGAGTTCTTGGACGAAGAAATGAACCGTCCAGTTATAGTCAGTGCTACCTTAAACCAGGGAGAAACAGACCAACTCTTATATGTCTTACGTAAATATCCCTCAACCTTAGGATATAACATCTCTGATCTAAAAGGTATAAGTCCATCCGTGCGGATGCACCGGATCTCACTTGAGGAAGACTCAAAACCCTCTAGAGAACATCAGAGAAGGATAAACCCTATAATGAGTGATGTTGTAAAAAAGGAAGTTCTCAAGTTAGTAGAAGCAGACATAATTTATCAGATCTCGGATAGTAAGTGGGTGAGCCCTGTGCATGTAGTACCTAAAAAGGGAACCATCACAGTCGTGCAGAACGAGAAAGGAGAACATGTATCAAAACGGATAGAAGAAGGATGGCGTATATGCATAGATTATAGCAAGTTAAATAAAGCTACTAGAAAAGACCATTTTCCCCTACCATTTATAGATCAAATGCTGGAACGTTTAGCCAGACACTCCTATTTTTGCTATCTTGATGGGTATTCGGGATTTTTCCAAATCCCTATCCATCCAGAAGATCAAGAAAAAACTACCTTTAATGCACCAGAAACCTTCCAGCGTTGCATGATGGCAATCTTCGCTGATTACCTAGATGGAATTATGGAAGCATTCATGGATGATTTCTCGGTGTGCGGATTTGATTTCAAAAATTGTCTCGCTAACCTTGAGGAAATCCTGAAAAGATGTGTTGACGTTAACCTGGTGTTGAACTGGGAGAAATGTCACTTTATAGTCACCGAAGGTATAGTTTTAGGACACGTAGTCTCTGAAATAGGTATTGAAGTAGATAGGGAAAAGATAGAAGTGATAGAAAACCTAAAACCCCCTAACACCGTCAGAGAAGTTCGAAGTTTTCTTGGACATGCTGGTTTCTACCAGCGTTTTATCAATGACTTCTCTTAAATAACCAAACATTTAACCGGCCTCATAATGAAAGATATCGAGTTTAACTTTGACGAAAAATTCCTTGAAGCATTAAACTTTTTAAAACAAGTGTTGATCTCGGCACCCATTATTCGACCTCTAGATTGGGCTGAACCTTTCAAAATCATGTGCGACGCTAGCGATTACGCTGTAGGAGCTTTTCTAGGGCAAAGGAAGGACAAGAAATTACATGTTATTTACTATGCTAGTAGAACCCTAGATACTTCTCAACTTAACTACGCTACCACTAAGAAAGAACTCTTTGCCGTAGTCTTTGATATGGACAAATTTTGATCCTATCTGGTAGGAGCTAAAATTATAGTTTATAAAGATCACGCAACCATTTGTTACTTATTAAACAAGAAGGATGAAAAACCTAGGTTACTTCGATGGATCCTTTTATTACAAGAGACTGATCTAGATATTCGATACAAGAAAGGCACAAAAAATGTAGTTGCCGGTCACCTTTCTAGGCTTGAGTACCTAAAACCATATCCACTCCCTATAAATGATGACTTTACCTATGACAGGTTAATAGCTAGGATAGAAGCCATATAAGAGAGTAACCTAGATCCTTATAGAACCCCTGAGAAATATCAGGCAGTAAGCGGTGTACCTTGGTACGCAGATTTTGTAAATTACCTAGCTACTGACATCATACCCTCCGACTTTAACTACCAACAGAGGAAGAAGTTCTTTAACGATGTAAGACACTTCTATTGGGACGAGCCGCTCCTTTCCAAAAGAGGCACATACGGTACTTTTCGCTGTTGCGTCCCAGAAGAAGAGGTAAGAAATATTATAGAACACTGCCACTCTGCACCCTACGGAGGACACTCTAGCACCTCCAAAACACACGCCAAGATTCTTAGAGCCGACCTGTTTTGGCCCAATGTGGTGCGACGTGAACGCCTATATAGTTAAGTGTGATCGGTGCCAGCGCACAGGGAACATCTCCCAACGTGAGGAAATGCCCTTAAGAAATATTCAGGAAGTCGAACTCTTTGATGTTTAGGGCATTGATTTTATGGGACCATTTCCGTCTTCACTAGGAAACAAATATATCTTATTAGCCGTTGACTACGTGTCTTAGTGGATTGAAGCTATAGCCTGACCCACGAACGACAAGCGTGTAGTGATAAAGCTGTTCAAGAATTACATATTCCCTAGATTCAGAACACCCCGTCTTGTTATCAGCGATGGTGGATCACATTTCATATCAAGAATTTTTGACAAGCTTTAAGAAAATATGGATTTAAGCATAGGATAGAGACACCTTACTATCCACAGACTAGTGACCAGGTAGAGGTATCCAATAGAGCGATTAAACAGATCTTAGAGAAAACGGTTTCTATATCGAGAAAAGATTGGTCTCAGAAGCTGCAAGATGCACTATGGGCCTATAGAACCGCCTTCAAAACCCCTATTGGAATAACTCCTTACCAATTGGTCTATGGAAAGTCCTATCATCTAGCCTTTGAATTAGAACACAAGGCTTATTGGGCCATAAAGAACTTAAACTTTGACTATTTGACTGTTGGAGAAAACCGCGTCCTTGATATTCATAAACTAGAAGAACTCCGCCAATCCGCCTACGAAAATGCCATCATATATAAAGAAAGAACCAAGGCCTGGCATGACAAGAAGATCGTGAAGAAATATTTCCATATAGGAGACCCTGTTCTCCTATTCAATTCCAGATTGCGACTCTTTCCTAGGAAGCTTCGCTCAAGGTGGACAGGTCCTTTTACAGTTACTAAAGTCCTAAAATCAGGAGCAGTTGAGATCCAGAACCAGTCATGTAGCCCATTCATTATAAACAGGAAGAGATTGAAATACTACGAAGGAGGTGACATTCCCAACGATTACTCCAGCTACACCTTAATTGATCAACCACTACCTACTTCAATCACATAAGTTCTACTCGTAAAGCTAAAGACCCTAAACAAGCACTGCCTGGGAGGCAACCCACGGTTTTCTTTATATTTTTTTTACTTATCTTTTATTCTACTTTCTTTTAGTTATTATTATGTTATGTGTCAACTAACTGTTTATAATGCTTGTGCTTTTAGGTCTTGTTCTCAAAATTTCATTTGCAGGATGCAGCCTCTTGACGACATGCACGTCACCTTTAGAGACGATGCGCAGAGACAATAATACTTAATCCTTTAGTAGAATCCAATGGCACCAACCGGGTACCCAGATCAGGCCTGCATAGAAGCTTTAGGTATTGAACCCAGCATAAGGTTTCTCTGTCATCAGCTCCAGTGGGATGCATATGCTGATGAGCTGCACCAGACCTACAGGCACCTTACTCTAGAGTTCCTTAGTTCGTTCCGCCATGATCCATACGTTGGTCAAGACAATATCACCATATTCAGAATTTTTGGGACGAAGAATGCCTTTACCATTAAGTGGTTCGGCGACTTGCTTGGTTTCCAGACCATCCCTGATGCTATACCTGATTTGCCGGTGGGTTATTTTATGATTCGAGACATCGACAATTCTGGAGTGACATTACAGGCGGAGGAAGCCTCGATCCATCCACTCAACTATCTCCAGTCATCCACAATCCAAATTTGAGGTACTTTCAGATGGTCCTGGCCCACACTTTCCTTAGTAAGGCTGACTTTGATATTTATGTTAGTGAGGAGGAGATCTTCTTCCTGTTTTGTGCAAACCAGTCACACCCAGTGGCATGTGGGAACTTTTTACTGAATAATCTCGAGCTCACAGCTAGATCCTCTGAAGGGATTATTCATGTAGGAGGTACCATCACTTAGATTGCAACAACCTTAGGACTTACCAGCCAGCTACTGCACATGACTCCATATTTCGGATACACCTTACTTGACGTTGATTTCTGCCCAGATAGAGGGTTGATGAGGAGAGCATCCTTTCAACATGACTATTTTAGACTCCTGATCGACTACCAGACCATCCACTACTTTACATTTCCTGATCCTGCTATGACCAGTGTCCATGATCCTTCTAATTGGAGTTATGCCTTTGAGGGTTATGGAGAGACAGTTGATGAGCCACGCTCACCACCTTCAGCAGAGTACTATCCTACACCGCCCTCTCCGAGGACTACAGTATTATTTAATAATCATTCACTATGGAGGATTGAGTTATACACTCAGGTAGCAGAGTTGCGTATGGAGATAGCCAGGCTCCAACAGACAGTCGTTGACCTCACTTTGCAGGTACAGGTATCTAACATTACTCATGCAACGAAAGCCGATACTTTATACCAGGAGATCTCAGACTTGCACCGAGAGTTACACACACTCTGACATCCTGACCAGACAGAAGAGCACCCTATTCCGTGATGACACCGTTTTCGTTATTTTTATAGTTTGATTTATTTTCATTTTCTTTACAAACATATCTATATTTCGTATGCTCACGTTTATTTCTTCCATGACATTGACTATGCACTTTATATATATATATATATATATATATATATATATATATATATATATATATATATATATATATATATATATATATATATATATATATATATATATATATATATATATATATATATATATATATATATATATATATATATATATATATATATATATATATATATATATATATATATATATATATATATATATATATATATATATATATATATATATATATATATATATATATATATATATATATATATATATATATATATATATATATATATATATATATATATATATATATATATATATATATATATATATATATATATATATATATATAGGAGAAACATAAGTGTACTAGGACAGGTGATTCTTGCTACCTACACACCCAAAAACAAGGAGGAGCATAAAAGCCCAAGCAAGAAGAGAAAACCCCAACCCACAATCATTTTGTGAGGATGGCGCCCGCCATGGGGTCTGAACTATATACGGGGAAGAACCTCCATAACCACCATTTTTACACCTTCAAACCTTCAAACCTCCATTTTTACCCATCCGAAAATTCCCTTTTAAACCCCAAAAAGTCTCAAACTTTATCATCCACTCACCATCCCTTTAACCATTCCAAGTTCCATTTCCATTTCTCTGCATCAAAATCCATCAAAACTCCATTTTTACTAAATTCCCAAAAACTACCCATTTCTCTCATCTTCCACCTCAAAGGTACATCCATGGAATACGACCGTTATATTCTTCGCCAAGGAAAGCCCGGAGAAAAGCAGAAGAAAATTCTCGACAAATTGCATAGCCGATAAATTGCTTCGACATGGTACGTAGACGAAAATTGTTTGTATGCTCTTGGCATTTACCATAGTGTTTTTCATATGTTAGACATTTTAGGATAGCACCAAATTCTTGCTAGGCAAGATCCTACTTTTGACAGGCTGACCAGGGAATTCTAGAGTTCCCTGATTTATGTAGTCAGGCCTAACACTGCTAGTATCGTTGGCATGTTACAATTTAGAATGTTTAATGTTGAATATGCATTACGTACTGACGAACTAGCAAAGAGGCTGGGATTGCCTTTTGGTGAGGATATTGTTTGTGAAGCACCCTTGGATTCTGATTGGTTAGTGGAGGCATTTTTCTTCTGGCACAGGTTGTCAAACTTTACAATTACATCTTTTGAAGGAATACTTGCCTCTCAGATCCATAACCCAACCATTCGTGTATTTCATTACATGTTAGCCTGTACTATTTTTGGCTGGGAGAATCCAAATAAGGTGAATGCAAAAGAACTACTAGTTTTGCAAGGGTGCCTCACAAACAAGAAATTTAATGTGGTTCCTTTTATGATTGCCCATATGACTGCCGTAATCAAGGGCTCAGGAACCATTGCCTTCAGAGGCCTAATTACATCTATCGCAAAGGCTATGAACCTCGATGCTGAGATAGCCACCTTAGCACCTCTTCCTCCTCGCACAATCAATTTAAAATTATTATTAGACATGAAATTATGCAAGGTAAGGACAGAAGGGGGCTTTGAGCTCATGATCCATGGGAAGGCTATCCCATCTGTTGTTTTTCCTTGCACTAGACATACTGATGTGCGTATCGCGAGGAACTGGACCCACGATCTAGATGCTCCACCTGTTACGGGTGCATTACCTCTAAATATTCCTATTGGTGACGGCGATGCAAACGATGACGAGTATGACCGGAGAGAGCAGTCTCTCGATCATCCTATGCCACCTCACCATGTATCACCCGCACACACTGCACCATCTTCCACTTACCATTCTGCAAGTACCGCTCCCGGTTTTTATATTTCTGAGCAGATGTGGCGAGACTAGTTAGCTAGAGAGGAAAGATGTGATAAGTTGTTCAATACCATACATCAACAGTTAACTGGAAACATGAGATTTATGCAAGAGTCTCAGCAGCAGATGAGCCAATCCATGGAAAGCATAATGCAATCGAAAGCTGCTTTAACCTCTAGATTCGACGAGTTTGATGCTTCTTAGAGCGATCATTTTTACAGTAGATCTCGCCTCCCTAGTGTCGCAACTATGAAAAACACCCAGAGGAAAACAGAAGACTCGTCACCGTTTGTTATTTATCCCAAAGAGAGGAAAGGAAATGATCGAAGAAAACCAAATGAAAACGGGATAAGACCGATCATCGCAACCAAATCTCGGGTTAGGGAGTCGGTTAGGCAATGGGAAGGTATTAGCACCCCTCACGTCTGTCGTACTCGACGGGATCCACGCTTGTTGTCTATCTAAGGGTGTGTTTATGTATCTAATCTACAGGCTCACTGGACAAAAGAAAAGAAAAGAACTCGATAGAACATCGCTGCTCTATGCCTACGTATTCCCTCGTGCAATGGGAAAGTCGGAGTCGACATAGTTCGGAAAACTACGGGTGAAGGTGGGGAAGGTTGCTCGCCAAGACATCGCAGTCTTGTGCCTACGTATCCTCGTCTGGTACGAGAAATCAGAGCAAACGTAGTTCAGGATGACACGAAACCACAGGTTGATTAAGTGTTTTAAACCGAGTAGGGTTAAACCTTCGTTCTAGCAGTTAGGGACGATGCCTGTTTGTGGTAGAACAAAAGCTTAACAACACTCTTTTCGAAAATGATTTTCCAAATTAGGATCCCGAAGGATAAAAGAAGTTTGAAGTTTTGTTTGTGTTTTCTAGCGAAGTGAATTAATTCAGTTTGTGATTCACGTTGCACTAAAGACTATGACATAGGAACGAATGCGTCGCATATCACCCCCAAACGGGACGTACACTAAACACTATAGATAAACGAGAGGAGACCCCCCACTCATCATTTCTCATGTTCTTAAGGCTCGTAGCGTACAACATTCATCGTATTTATTAGATGAATTAGAATGTTTTGAGATGAGAAGAGAGACGCGACCTCTAAGGGAAACTCGGTCCTAATGTAGTCATGCAAAGTGGACCAAAAGTTTGGATTAAAGAGGGGAAAGTCTATCCTAGTGTTAGCATGCTTGGATTGAACACCTAATGTCTCTCCTACTCCCATCCTAAACGAAGGGACTAGAAACCCTATGGGATCATGGAAAAAGACCAAGAAAGCATAAGATAAAATTCAATCACAAGTAAGAGATGCAAAAATTGAAAATAAACATGTAAAGAGGGAGGAAAAATAGTGTGGGGAAGCAGCCTCCACAAGCGCGTCTCGACCTCTTGACAGTAAGCAAAGAATGCAATACAAAAGAGAAATGCAAGAAGGCAAGCAAACAAACGATCATCACTTTGAACCACATATACAAGAGTATGCATTCAAGTGGAAAACGGACAACGCGTGTCGAAGAATCATGATTAAACAATCAAGAATAGTGGCATATATCCAAAACATCTCAATCTTAATGCATCACACTGATCCATGATGATTCAAAGTGAAACGATGCCAAACAACCATGAAAAACAGCAAAAACAGGCCTGCTGGAACAGTGTTAATCGATTAACATCAGGGGTTAATCGATTAACCACTGAAAAACATTTAAAAAATTGAATGTTTGATCTGGTTAATTGATTAACACCAGAGGTTAATCGATTAACATTGTTCCAACAGCAGAAAAGAGCAACAGAAAAGCACTTTTCAGCAACTTATCACTTAAGTGAACATCCACATGATCCCATAAACAATTGTGCACGAAATTAAACCAGAAAACAGTGATCTAATCATGATGTAAACACATCTAAACAGCACCATCACAATTCATATGAATCAAATCAACCAAAAGTCAATCAAAAATGAAGATCCACACGATAATTATGCAAATAAGCTCAAATTATCAATGGATCTAGAATTCCAACCTCCGAAGCGGAGAATTGCTTCGGTTAATGTTGATTTGCTTCGAACGTGTCGATCTAAGCAAGAAATCTGGAATTCCTTCAAGATCCAAGCTAATCCTTGTAGTAGAAGTGATGATCCACCAAAATCAAGCAAGAAATATCCAAATAAGCTATTCCAAAACCACTTCAAAATTCAGATCCAAGTTTGCACGAAAATTGAATGAAGAAATTGATTCAATCAAGATGATGGGTGAAGGTTTTAGCTCAAGAATTCATTGATTCCAATGGAGAATCAAATAATTAAATGGATGAAGAGCTTTGGTGAAGGTTTTGGAAAATGGAAAAGTTGAGAGAAACTTGAGGAAATTCTGAAAATGAGAATGAGATTATGATGATTAGATTTGTGAGGTTTGGAGTAAATCAATTAAATACCCTTTAGGTTTAGATCCAAATGAGAGGTTTGGAATATGGTTTGTGAAATTTGGAACGGAATTAGGAATGGGAGTTTGGAGGAAAAATGAAATTAACCAAAATTTGAAGTGGTTCTAGATCCTTCCTAAGTGTAAAATTGAATTTCCAAGTGATCAAATTGGACAACAAAGTAGCTTCTCTTGAAAATTCACGTGCAGAGGAAAAATCTGCACTGGTTAATCAATTAACCATTGGTTTAATCGATTAACACCTTCAAAATTTCCAGTTTGACCTGATTTTGACTTGGTTAATCGATTAACACATTTGGTTAATCGATTAACACCTTCAAAATTTTGAATTTGGCGCCTTTTGGAGGGAAATCTGCACATTTGCCCGTTTTTAACTGTTCTAAGCCCTGTTCAGCTTCTGAAACTTGCTCTTGAATATCATAACCATGAAAATGCTTGAGATAGCCTGAATGCTGCTTTCTGAGCTGAAATTTCCTGCAAGACAAAATAAAATCGACCGCTCGATCGCTGGGCAAAATAAATGCTGGAGTGGCTGATACTTGTTGTTCCGTCTCTTACGCTAAAAACGAAACTTGAACCACAGGAATGCCTTGATCCCATGCCTCAAAAACAAATGCTATGATATGCAGAAATGCAAAATGCAATGAAACAAAAGCCAGTTGTCGTCAAAACAACAGGGGAAATTTTGGGGCGCTACAGCTGCCCCTATTCAAACGACTCGAACCTGAAGGGGTGAAAGCATCAGCTTTTAAACATTCAGGGTATGAGGTGATTGAATACAACAAGAACCCAGAAATTTGAAACCTGCGAGGATGCAAAACAGTGAATACGAACCAAGAGTTGGAATGCGACAAGCTGAGGATAACAATCCAACATGATACAAAACTTCATCCAAAAGATACCAACCAAGAGTTGGGATACAACCAAAGCATACCAACCAAGAGTTGGAATAAAGAATCCAAGGAATACCAACCAAGAGTTGGGATAACGAATAGAGCATACGAACCAAGAGTTGGGATAACAAATACCAGATATCAACCAAGAGTTGAGATAACAACTAACAGAACACCTACCAAGAGTTGGAATAAAGCGAGAACGCCAGCCAAAGGCGACCTCCCGTGGATGCACTCAAATCCAGCATCTGTAAGACACACAATCACTAGACCTATGACCTAAGGGGAATTCCACCAGGGGAAGAGTAGAATAACCAGACAACTCTTTGGGGTACCAACGTCCACCAAAGCAATAAAAAAGATACCATCCAAGAGATGGGATGATGGCTACTCTCTGGGGATACAAAACACACTACCAACCAAAAGTCGGAATCATCAGATGAGACAAACCCAAACACAAGCTACCAACCAATAGTTGAAATCTCCGAGACGCCGACCAAAGGAAAACTTTGCGGGGAAAAGTGTCAACCCCCCTAATAGTTGAAAACTACCAAATGGAATCATCCACCCAAAACTAAAGCTGCCAACCAAAAGTTGAGATAAAACAAAGATTACCAACCAAAAGTTGGAATGACCACTCCGTCGGGGAATGGAGAAGGATTACCAACCAAGAGTTGGGACAAAAAATCCAGGAAAGGAAGACTAATAACCAAAAGTCGAACTAACGTCCACTTAACTTCGGACTTAACTGGGGATTACCAACCAAAAGTTGGAAACAACTGTAGGGGGAAAATCCAACCAAGAGTTGGGAAACAAAGTTACTAACCAAGAGTTAGGATTACCATGAAAGGGGTTACCATTGACCAAAAGTCGGCACACAAGCTACCAACCAAGGGTTATAATAGCTAGGAAATATCATCATCGACCAAAGGTCGGAACACAAGCTACTAACCAAGAGTTACAATCTTCGGGGACGCTGAACAAAGCTTACTCCACCACAGAAGACTACCAACCAAAAGTCGGGATGATCATCCGAAACCACCAACCAAGAGTTGGAATAACACAGCTACTAACCAAAATTTAGGATCGGAGCGCGAACTGGACAACAAAGGTTACCAACCAAAAGTTGGAATATCCGACTTTACTGAAGAGAACAAGGATCACCAACCAAGAGTTGGAATAACATAGCTACTAACCAAAAGTTGGGATGCCAAACACAATAACTTGGATTACGCTGGGGAGTGCCAACCAAAAGTTGGGACAACACGCCCAGGATAAGCAGGTAACAAAATCAACCGACTCACAACTTGCAAAGAAAGCTCCGATTTAAAAAGAGAGTGGTTTAAACAAACGACTCGGCCAAGGAACATCAGTTCACCAAATAGCTCCGTTGGGGAAACACAACTCAACTGGGGAGAATGAAGACACTCAACCGACGAATCAGCTGAGGAAAGAAGACGTTTAACCAAACGACTAACTAGGAAGAAATCACATAACAATGAACCCCAAAGATCCACCCTGCTGGGGATAGCACAAAAATCTCCTGAATCAAACAGCTTATGCTGGAAAAGATAACCGGCCTCAAAGGTAACAAACTTGGCTTATGCTTCCGATCCATATGTTTGAAAATGGCGTAATGCTCCATACGAAATGGAAATGCTACGCATTTGGGAGGATGCTATGCAAAATGCAAATGCAAAGGGAGCAGCCTAGCAAAATAAATGCTAGAGAGAAGATACCAACTCTGTCGGGGAGAGATATCGCGTGCTAAGTACGATTGGCCTTATGTAGGGAAAACAAGCCCTGGAACAAAACTTCCATGGGTAGTACTGCTTTTACAAGAACAAAGACCCAATCTGCTGGGGCTCAAATCACATTCTGCTGAGAAAAGTGCCCTGAATAGCATACCAGAATACACTCTTCTGGCGGTCAAAAGACTCAGTTGGGGAAACTGGCCCTGAACGGCTTTCCTTGAAAACTTCACCCTGCTGGGAAAGAATCCACTCTGCTTGGGATTACATCAGGTAACCTGTCCTGTTGAGGAATATCAGATACTCCCACTGGGAACTCCACTCTACTAGGGAAACCCCACGCTTTTTCTCTAACACTTACTCTGTCGAGGGAATCAGCACTGAACTCTGCCAGAGGAAGAAAATCCTGAATACGGATATTACCGGGAAGACACCTGAACGTCGACTCTATTGGGGAAAGGGCATCACAGACGTTGCCTCCACTGGAGAATAATACTGGGTTGCAAACTACCCTGCCGCTGAGGGAATATCCTTACACCTTGCTTTACTGAGAACAAATCCACCCTACTGGGGATTAACTTTTAGAGAGACAAAGCTTCGTTCTGTTGTAGATACAACACACCTCCGCTGGCTACAACATTTCGTACTCGATAATGAGATCCTGTGGCGACTTCACTAGGGAAGCAAAATCTTCACTGAACAAGATGTCTGACTGCATTCCACCTATTGGGGATGAGTTTACTCAGCCGGAGATATCAATCTCGACCTACTGCGAATAACCCGGCTGACCATAACTGCCACGTGTTTCGATCTTGAACTGCTAAAGGCAATCTCAACCTGCTGGGGATAACCCTGCTGACCTGCAACAAAGAAAAACACCAAGAATGTCCTATATGCGAAATGGTTACCTCAGTTACCATTCATGATACTTGCCGCTCAAGCAAAGTCAACGCTTTCGTCATGCTCTATAAAGCCTCTTGTTTTCATCTGCAATGTTTACCAAAATAATAGACGTTTTCGCAAACAAAACAGTAAAACGAACAAGAAAAAGAAAGCTCTTTGACTAAAGTGAACACTTTATTGATGAAAGGCCTGTAAATAGGCAAATTACAATTCAGATGCAATTCCGGAAAAGAGGTGATTGCTCAAAAGCAAAAGAATATATACAAATGTCGGAAATGTGGAAACAGACAACCACCATGTGTCGATTCAGCTATGACCTTTACGCCTTTGATATTTCCCTTATTTCGCCTTCTGAAGAGACTGACTGGACTGATTCCTTTCCTTCGAGATAACTGCTCACAAGCTCACCGACTGAACACAGACCACAGTCATTTTCTTTCAAATCCCTAACTTTTGCCTGGATCGCCCTTTCGGGTTTTCAATCCACCGGGATACCCATTTTTTCCAAAGTCGCCCTTCTAGGTTTTCGAATTTGCGGGTTCATTCTTTTATTTTTATCCCTAATTTTTGCCCGAACCTTTCCTTTTGTGGTTCGCCGGGATGCCCCATTTTTGCCTGGACTTTTATTTTTCTGTCCAGCGGGTCTCTTTCGAGCAAAGTATTTTTTTAACCACGTCTGCGTTCACAGGGGACGAAAAATCTTCACCATCCATGGTAGATAGTAATAAGGCTTCGCCAGAGAAAACCTTTCTTACCACATACATACCTTCATAGTTAGGAGTCCACTTTCCCCTATGATCTGTCTGAGGAGGAAGGATCCTTTTCAACACCAAATTACCCATCTGGAATCACCGAGGACGCATTTTCTGATCAAAGGCTTTCTTCCTCCTACTCTGGTACAATCGGCCATGCGTAATGGATGCTAATCTCTTCTTGTCAATCAAGCTCAACTAATTCAACCTGGTTTGCACCCATTCAGCTTCGTCAAGCTTCACATCTGACAATACTCTTAAAGAAGGAATCTCCACTTCTAATGGCAGGACTGCTTCCGTACCATACACCAGTGAGAAAGGAGTTGCCCCAGTTGACCTACGCACCGAAGTACGATAACCGTGAAGAGCAAAGGGAAACATCTCGTGCCAGTCCTTATAGGTTATAACCATCTTCTGCACAATCTTCTTAATATTCTTGTTAGTTGCCTCAACAACGTCATTTATCTTCGGACGATATGGAGAAGAATTGTGATGATCAATCTTGAAACTTTGGCACAGTTCCTTCATCATTTTGTTATTCAAATTTGAACCATTATCGGTAATGATTCTTTCAGGAATTCTATAACGATAAATGATGTCCTTCTTTATGAATCGTGTGACCACCTGTCTCGTGACATTGGCAAAGGATGCTGCTTCTACCCACTTTGTGAAATAATCAATCACAACCAGGATGAAGCGATGTCCATTAGAAGTAGTAGGCTCAATCTTTCCGATCATATCGATTCCCCACATAGAAAAAGGCCAAGGAGATGTTAATACATTCATAGGAGTTGGTGGCAGATGCACCTTGTCAGCATAAATCTGACATTTATGGCATTTTCTAGCGTATTTGAAGCAATCGGATTCCATAGTCATCCAACAATACCCTGCTCTCAACAATTTTCTGGCCATTGCATGTCCATTGGCATGATTCTCGAAAGAACCCTCGTGGACCTCCTCCATCAACGGGTTTGCCTCAACTTCTTCAACATAACGCAGCAAGACCATGTCAATGTTTCTATTGTAGAGCACATCATCCTTGTTCAGATAAAAGTTATCGGCTAACTTCCTCAGAGTCTTCTTATCTTTGCTGGATGCCTCAGATGGGTACCCTTGAGTCTTGAGAAAATACTTGATATCAAAATACCAAGGCTTTCCGCTTGATGCTTTTTCAATTGCAAACACAAAAGCAGATCTATCAAGACGCATGATGGTGATAGCCGGAGCTTCATTCCAGTGATTCAATTTGTACATCGAGGATAGCGTGGCCAAGGCATCCGCCATCTGATTCTCAGCTCTCGGCACATGATGGAAATAAATTCTATCAAAGAAAGACAACAGTCTCCTTGCATAATCCTTGTAAGGCACCAGGTTGGCCTGACGAGTTTCCCACTCTCCTTTGATTTGGTTGGCGACCAGCGCTGAATCGCCGTACACATCTAGATTCTTGATTCTCAGATCAATAGCCTCTTCTAACCCCATAATGCACACTTTGTACTCGGCTTCATTATTGGTGCAGTCAAATGTCAATCGGGCAGTGAACGATATATGAGAACCGTGAGGAGTTGTAATGATTGCACCGATTCCATTACCATATGAATTAACGGCTCTGTCGAAAACCAATTTCCACTGAGATCCAACCTCAGGACCCTCGTCAGGTAAAGGCTCATCACCGTTTTTCATCTTCAAAACCATGACGTCTTCATCTGGGGAATCAAACTTCATCGGCTGATAATACTCAATTGGTTGTTCCACAAGGTATTCCGACAGAACGCTCCCCTTAATGGCTTTTTGGGAAACATACTGAATATCATACTCTATTAAAAGCATTTGCCATCGGGCAATCCTTCTGGAGAGTGCTTGTTTTTTAAATACATACTTGATCAGATCCATCTTTGAAATCAACAGGGTTGTGTGGTTTAACATGTACTATCTCAAACACTTAGCTACCCAAGTGAGTGCACAACATGTCTTTTCCAGCATTGAGTATCTCGACTCACAATCAGTGAATTTCTTACTCGGATAGTAGATGACATGCTCTTTTCTACCTGACTCGTCTTGTTGACCGAGCATACATCCCATTGAATTCTCAAGAACCATGTGATACATTATCAGAGGTCTCCCTACAACTGGAGGCATGAGTATTGGAGGTTCCTGCAGATACTCTTTTATTCTTTCAAATGCCTTCTGGAAATTTTCATTCCACCTGGCCGTTTGATCTTTTCTTAGCAATTTGAATATTGGTTCTCAAGTGGTTGTATGATGAGATATGAACCTTGCAATATAGTTCAATCTCCCCAGGAAACCACAAACCTCTTTTTCCGTTCTCGGCTCAGGCATTTCTTGTATAGCTCTTATTTTGGCAGGATCTACCTCAATACCTTTTTCACTGACAATGAAACCCAGTAACTTTCCAGATCTCACCCCGAAGGTGCACTTGTTAGGATTCAGCCTCAGCTTGAACTTCCTTAACCTTTCAAACAATTTCAGCAGATTGACCAGATGTCCCTCCTCCGTCTGTGACTTTGAAATCATGTCATCAACATAGACTTCAATCTCATGATGAATCATATCATGAAAGAGCGTCATCATTGCCCGCTGATAGGTTGCCCCTGCATTTTTCAAACCAAAAGGAATCACCTTGTAGAAAAAAAGTCCCCCACAGTGTGATGAAAGTAGTTTTCTCCATGTCCTCTGAGGCCATCTTGATTTGGTTATACCCAGAGAAGCCATCCATGAAGGAAAACACAAAATATTGAGTGGTGTTATCGACCAACACATCAATATGGGGGAGCGGGAAATCATCCTTAGGGCTTGCTTTATTCAGATCTCTGTAGTCAACGCACATCCTAACCTTTCCGTCTTTCTTAGGCACATGAACAATATTAGCGACCCATGGAGGGTAATTTATGACAGCAAGAAAACCAGCGTTCAACTGCTTCTGAACCTCTTCCTTGATCTTGACTGCCATGTCAGGCCTTGTTCGTCTCAACTTCTGCTTGACTGGCGAGCATTCTTCTCTGAGAGGTAACCGGTGTACCACAATATCTGTATCCATCCCAGGCATGTCTTGGTAAGACCAAGCGAAGATATCCTTATACTCACGGAGCATTTCAACTAATCTTCTCTTGATACTGCCTTCTAATGCAACCCCCACTTTAACCTCTTTCTTGTCATCCTCGGTACCCAGATTGATGATCTCAATACCCTCCTGGTGAGGCAAAATGACCCTTTCCTCTTGCTTGAGAAATCTGGCTAACTCTTCAGGTAGTTCACAGTCTTCCTCAGTCTCTTCTTCAGCTTGATAAATGGATTATCAAAGTCATACGAAGTCATAACTGAATCTGAATCGATGGCATCTGATGAAAAAGACTTGTATGAGGATGTTTATGTTTATTATGCGATGCAACAAATAAAACACATTGCCATTTTTCTGTTTAAAAATGCAAAACAAAAACAAGAAAAACAGGGATCACAATATTTGAATGCGAAAAACGTCCTTTATTTAATGATAAAGTGCAAATAACAAGAAGGCCCCACAAATGGGTCACTACGTCTTGGGCAGAACGTAGGACTGAACATAATTAAAACAATGAACATTACTCTGCGACAGTAACATGAATGACTTCTTCGGCAGTCTAGTTGCACAGCTTCTGGACGGGAGTACATGGACGAATCCAAGAATCCATATCGTAATCGTTGTCTCCTTCATCATCTTCAACGACATTAATCCTGTCAAATATCACACCACTGCTGGTGAGCTGAACAGGTCCCCTGTACCTCGGGATGCTTTGAGAAGAACTGGAGGGTTTGTATCCCAGGCCGAACTTGTCCTGCTTGACGGGAACATTAAGAACTTGGCCCCACTTCTGCGATGAACTGGATTCTACGATAGCACGAGCTTCTTTGAACGATGACATCGAAACCTCTGGGCTCTTAGCTTCCACAGGAGACTTCTCCTGAATCGATACTGTTTCAAATGCCTGGCAGAGTGTTTCGTGGATCTCCCCATCCACTTCCACATATTTAAAAGACGACAAATGGCTAACCATTATGTCTTCTTCACCGCATACTTTGACAATTTTCCCTTCCATCATATATTTCAGCTTTTGATGCAACGTTGAGGTGACTGTCCCAGCAATGTGTATCCAAGGTCGGCCAATCAAATAGTTGTATGCTGGTTGGATATCCATAATGTAAAAATTTGCATCAAAGATCTCTGGCCCTTTCTGAATAGGCATCGTAATCTCCCCGAACACCAATCTCTTAGACCCATCGAAAGCTCTCACCACCAGATCACTGGGTGTGCATATCAAACCTCGAGTATCCAGTTTCATCAACGCCTTCTTCGGAAGCACATTAAGGGATGATCCCGTATCAACTAGGACATGCGACATCAGAGATCCTCTACATTCCATATATATATGCAAAGCACGATTGTGATTCCTCTAGGCATGAGTCAAATCCAGATCCGTAAAACCGAGATCATTACCGGTATTTACATGAGCTACTACCCCCTCCAACTGATTAACAGAAATCTCCCGGGGTACGTATGATGCATTCAAGATCTTTAGCAAAGCGTTGCGGTGTGCCTCCGAACACAATAATAACGACAAAATAAAAATCTTTGAAGGAGTATGATTTAGGTGATCTACAATCTTGTAGTAACTTTTCCGAATGAGCCTCACAAATTCCTTTGCGTCTTTCTAGAAAACATCAGCATCGACCTGCGGTTGGGTATTCTCTTCAATCACGGCCTTACCTTTCCCTTTGTCATTCTTACCGGCATTAACTTCTGGTGGAGAAAAGATCCAGCCACTTCTAGTGATACCTCTGGCACCAACTATGTTCTCAATCAACGAACTTCCGCTTGCAGGCCCTGTCCATTCTTTCTTCTGCCCATTACAGAACACCTCTCCCCGATAATTCCATGGGATAGCTTTAGTGCTCTCGTATGGCACGGGTCCAAGTACAGTAATGATAACTGGAGTTGGCCTAGCAGGCACTGAAATATTGATTGTCCGGTATGGAATAGAGATTGTAGCAACTTCGTCATTACTCACCTTATCCTCGGCATCTTCTTTCACAACTTTGTCAAACTGCAAACAACCCTCATTAATCATTCTCTGAATACCCTTTCTCAAAAGATCACAACCCTCATGCCGCACTTCACACTCTGAGCAATCAGCAGAACAACCAGGAAACACTCCCTTCTTCAATAAACTAGCTTTCACAAAGCTTAATGGGATCTTCAAATCATTAACATCAATTATCATATTTAAGTTTTCTACCTCAATAACAGCATTGGCTCCTGCCACCCCATGATTTGGCATCAGGTTCTGATTCACATTCGGCCCATCGTTGGTGAAGTTGATAGCTTTGGAATCAAGCAAATCCTGTACTTTGTGCTTGAATTCTTTGCAATGGTCAATATCGTGCCTCGGAGCACCTGAATGAAACTCGCATCTAGTGTTCACATCGTAACCAGGAGGCAGTGTACCAGTGAGAGGAGCCAGAGTCCTCTTCTAAACCAGTTGTAACTGCAGCAGACGTTGTAACAACTAAGAATATGGTATCGGAGGGTTCTCAAACTGTCAATCAGTCATTCTGTGCCTAGCAGCATAAGTTCGTGGAACATTGACTCGCTGCTGAGCTGCAACCGAGATATCTACCGTAGCGACTTGTTGAGGATAACGGGACTGAGCTCTACCTTTACCCTTGTGACAAATAGCATTCACATCCCCTCCCTTCTTTCGGGGTTTGCTGAATATGGTTTCTTCGTTCCTCCTGAAGAGGATCCACCACCATTTGGAATCTTACCAGACTTGATTCCACATTCGACTCTCTCACCAGCCATTACCAGATCAAAAAACCCTGCAGACATGCAGCCTATCAAATTTTCAAAATACACAACAGGTAACGAAGCCATGAACATGTCGATCAGTTCCCTTTCAACCATAGGGGGTTGCACTCTTGCAGCTAAATCCTGCCACCTCTGGGCGTATTCCTTGAAACTCTCAATATTCTTCTGCGACAAGCTCTGCAATTGCACCCTATTTGGTGCCAGATCACTATTATACTGATAGCGACGCACAAACATTTCAGCCAATTCTTTCCAACTGCGGATATGAGTTCTCTCGAGTCCCATACACCATTCCAAATATGCCCCAGCCAAACCATATTGGAAAAAAAGCATTAACACCTTTTCGTTATCGGAATACGCCGACATCTTCCGAAAATAAGCTCGTATGTGTACACTAGGACAGATCGTCTCTTTGTACTTGTCGAAATCTGGTACCTTGAATTTGGGAGGAATTCGGACCCCAGGAACTAGACCAAGATCTGACATATCGAGACCCAGAGAGTTTTGATTCTCATAAGACTTCATCTTTTCTTCAATCAGTTTAAACCTCCAGTCAGATTCAGTTGGTAAACCACCCTCCATATCTCTCAAGGAAAAGACATCACTCTGGTTATCTTCCCAATAAGGGCCATTAGCTCTGTGCATAACGCACACACTTCCGCCAGCAGCGTTACCATTCTCAACCACGCCACCTCCGCCCGGAGGTACGACGACAGCAGGAATAACCCGTTGACCAGATCCACCGACAGGAGGAATAACTTCAGCTCCTCCGTGCAAGACACCCTCTTTGTCAACTCGTGCTATCAACGGATGGACCATACTTCTCAACTATTCCTGCCCATTAACCACACTCTGCATCAACTCCATAAACTGGGACATGCGAGCTCTGACCTCCTACAACTCAGCCTGAACTTGATCCATCACTTTCCGTTGATTCCCTCGAGTTGGATACCTGTAGAAACCGAACTCCTCAATCTCCTCAATCCTGAACTTAAGAAAACCAAACAGAGATAAGAACATGAGACCACCAAGAATAACCTGCGATGCAAATGAGAATTCAAAATTCACAATGCAAACATGTTCATGCATTTACAGGGAGATCTTCCCCTTGATTCCAGTTTCAAATAAGCGAGAATAACAGGGATGGATAAGAAAACCACAATAATCGTCTCATACATCGAGTAAAGCCGAAACAATACAGACATCAATGAAAAATATACAAAGAAGCACTGATCTCATCCAACATATCTGGTGATGACCGAGATACAAAAACAAGGAAACTACAAAAGATAAAACTCCTTAGTAGTCATGTTCTTTGCCCCAGTCCCGAGTTTCTTTAAGCATCATCTTCGTATCTGGGTGACCTGTTCTGACAACCAATTCTCTGACGAGGACGTCTCTCTTGCGTATTACATCCCGGAGATAATGACAATGATCTTCCCAAGCATCTTCGCCAAAAGCATCTTTGAGCCTGGGTTTCTTCACACTTGCGCGTACCGCGAGCTCTTCAAGTGATGACACAGTCTCTTGGTATTTCTGTTTAAACGTGCACCTGCGAAACGATTCCAACAATATCTCTTTCTCCTTGACCTCGAGTTGCACCTTTAGCTTATCAACTTGAATACGAAGCTGATCCTCCCTATTCTTGTTGGCGGCCAAGGTAGCATTCCACTGCTCATTGAATTTAGACATCTTCAGATATGCTCTGTCTAAATCCTCCTTCTTACTCTTCAGAACGCTACAAGTGCTTTTCAGATCAAGACCGACATGCTTTCGTGCTTGTACCTGATCAACAAGTTCTTTCTCCAACTTGGTCAATACTTCTGACTTAGTCTTGGCCAAATAAACAACTTCACCTTTATCGTGCTTCAACTGACTGATTTCCTGTTTCAGCTCTTCATTCTCTTCATGCAGATTTTCCTTTTCGGCCCAAAGCTCGTTGTACTTCAGAATGTCGATATTTGTAGGCGCCTCAATGAATAAGGGATATAGTGGTTCCTCAACAGAAAATGGCAATAATACCTCTCTAACTCTCCTCCGAATCCACTCCAAGTAGGGATCATAAGCTCGACAATCGCCTTTGCCCAAAGAAAGCTTTCCCTTCTTGTGAATCTTACCCCATGCATCCACGAATTTGGCCGAAATACAAGGATCCGCTACACTAGTGAAGTACAAAGATTCCTGCACTTCCTCTTCTTTCGGAGGTCCTTTCAAAACATAACCGAACTGTCTAATAGCAAGAGAATGATTATAGTTAATGCTGCCTTTTCTTCCCATAAAAGGCACATTAGGAAAGCTACCGCAGCTAAAGATGAGCTCACAACCAAGCAAGTCTCGGTTAAACCAGGAAATATTCTTTTCCATTAAACCCAAAAGCCTTTTCGACCATTCAAATGAGTTTGCGGAATCCACAAAAGCCCCAGAGCGAGGAAGATGATCAACAAACCACCTGTGCAAGACCGGTGCACAACAAGTGACCAATTTTCCTCTCCTCTTCTCATTTTCGTAGTGCACTGAATGATACAAGTCTCCTAGAAGAGTAGGAACGGGATTCTTGGAAGCGAATATGTGAAAAACATCAAAATCCACCAAGTCCGGTACATTTGGGAACAACATAATGCCATAGACACACAGAGCCAAGATAGCGCTGAAAACCACCCAACAACCTTCTTCGGCATACATCCGGGCTTTATCCACCAAGAAGGGTAAAGTAAAGCCGGAAACTCTGTTTCTGCTGACAACATGGTCTACCAACTCAGAGGCGCTCAAATAAAGAGTGGCAGATAAATTTTCTAAATTGGGTTCTTCTTCGGAACTGAATAATGGCACTTTGTTTTGAATCGGAACACCCAAGATGAAAGCAAACTTCTCCAAAGTCGGAACCAACATATAGTCCGGAAACATGAAAATCGCAGCGGAGGATCATAAAACTGTAACAAGGTATGAATAGCTCCATGCTCATAACTCTTGATCTTACGGAAAAACTTCAGAATTCCCCCAGATTCTTCCCTGAAGGCTACAAGGACGCCAGGATCAGCCATGGAAATCAGACCAAATAAAGGTCCCAACTCAGGTGCCAGAAATTTGCACACAATAATCCTGTTCCTGCTGACTTCCATCTCTACAGAAGACTAGTACCAGAATCCAGGGAAAGACGAGAACCTGTAACACACATAAACATGCAATGTTAAATGCAGAATGATTATGCAGATGCAAACATGGGATCAAGGTATCCAATGCTCAAAACTTGATGTTGTGTCATTGACTGAATTCAACCATAGCTCGGCTCTAATAAGAACACCTAGTACACTGAAATGAACGGAGTACTCAGGATCAACAGTATGTACTGACAAGAAAACCTGGTTAGTTGAAGGTCAAGTTTTCCTGCAAAAACCCATCCCTCTCACATGTGGGTTCTAGTCTTGAAAGGTACGGCATCCTATACGGGTTATCAGCGTCACAGATTTTCGAGAAACGATGATACGTTCACCATTTATAGTTTGGCATCATAGTTTGACGAAGTGGCCTCGCTTAGCTGACCCTCCAAATGAACGGTCTCTAGAGTCGACAATCTCTCTAAGTCAATATTTCCTCAACTGCACCAGACGCGCAAGATAGAATATTTCCAAGAAAAACCTCGTCTGAACGTGAATTTCGCGTGAGCTATTGCATGGCCAAACGCCACACAAGCTCCCGCTACTCTCCACACTAATCCTATGTGTATAGTCAAGCCTGGGTCTAGCTTATCTCTCAACAGAACAACCCACCCCACAGCACAGTAGCAGCACAATATGATAATAAAATGCAAATGCAATAATATACAACAGATAATGTACATAAAGAAAAAATAACTGCACAAAAATAAACACCCAAAGACGCAACAGACAAGCGCTAGGATTGACTCGCATAGGGAACCATCACAGTCCCCAGCAGAGTCGCCAGCTGTCGCAACTGTGAAAAACACCCGACGGAAAACAGAAGAGTCGCCACCGTTTGTTATTTATTCCAAAGAGAGGGAAAGGAAACAATCGAAGAAAACCTAACGAAAATGGGATAAGACCGGTCATCACAACCAAATCTCGGGTTCAGGAGTCGATTACGCAAGGGGAAGGTATTAGCACCCCTCACGTCCGTCATACTCGACGAGATCCATGCTTGTTGTCTATCTAAGGGTGTATTTATCTATCTAAGCTACAGTCTCACAGGACAAAAGAAAAGAAAAGAACTCGATAGAGCATCGCCGCTCTATGCCTACATATTCCCTCGCGCAATGGGAAAGTCAGAGTCAACGTAGTTCGGAAAACTACGGGTGAAGGTGGGGAAGGTTTCTCGCCAAGACATCGTCGTCTTGTGCCTATGTATCCTCGTCTAGTACGAGAAATCAGAGTAAACGTAGTTCGGGCTGAAACGAAACCACTGGTTGATTAAGTGTTTTAAACCGAGTAGGGTTAAACCTTCGTTCTAGCAGGACGCCTGTTTGCGATAGAACCAAAGCTTAACAACACTCTTTTCAAAAATGATTTTCCAAATTAGGATCCCGAAGGATAAAAGAAGTTTGAAGTTTTGTTTGTGTTTTTTAGTGAAGTGAATTAATATGGTTTGTGATTCACGTTGCATTAAAGACTATGACATAGGAACGAATGCATCGCATATCGCCCCCAAATGGGACATACACTAAACTCTCTAGACAAATGAGAGGAGGCCCCCCACTCATCATTTCCCATGTGCTTAAGGCCCGTAGCGTACAATGTTCATCGTATTTATTATATGAATTAGAATGTTTTAAGATGAGAAGAGAGACGCGACCTCTAAGGGAAACTCGGTCCTAATGTTGTCATGCAAAGTGGACCAAAAGTTTGGATTTAACAGGGGAAAGTCTATCCTAGTGTTAGCATGCTTGGATTGAACACCTAATGTCTCTCCTACTCCCATCCTAAACGGAGGGACTAGAAACCCTATGGGATCATGGCAAAAGACCAAGAAAGCATAAGATAAAATTCAATCACAAGTAAGAGATGCAAACATTGAAAATAAACATGCAAAGAGGGAGGAAAATAGTGTGGGGAAGCATCTGCCACAAGCACGTCTCGACCTCTTGACAGCAAGCAAAGAATGCAATACAAAAGAGAAATGCAAGAAGGCAAGCAAACAAACAATCATCACTTTGAACCACATATACGAGAGTATGCATTCAAGTGGAAAACGGACAACGCGTGTCGAAGAATCATGATTAAACAATCAAGAACAGTCGCATATATCCAAAACATCTCACTCCTAATGCATCACACTGATCCATGATGATTCAAAATGAAACGATACCAAACAACCATGAAAAACAGCAAAAACAAGCCTGCTGGAACAATGTTAATAAATTAACACCAGGGGTTAATCGGTTAACCATTGAAAAACATTTTAAAAATTGAATGTTTGATCTAGTTAATCGATTAACGCCAGAGGTTAATCGATTAACATTGTTCCAACAGCATAAAATAGCTACAGAAAAGCACTTTTCAGCAACTTATCACTTAAGCGAACATCCACATGATCTCATAAACAATTGTGCACGAAAGTAAACCAGAAAACAGTGATCTAATCAAGATGTAAACACATCTAAATAGCACCATCACAATTCACATGAATAAAATCAACCAAAAGTCAATCAAAAATGAAGATCCACATGATAATTATGCAAATAAGTTCAAAATATTAATGGATATAGAATTCCAACCTTCGAAGTGGAGAATTGCTTCGGTTAATGTTGATTTTCTTTGAACATGTAGATCTAAGCAAGAAATCCGGAATTCCTTCAAGATCCAAGCTAATCCTTGTAGTATAAGTGATTATCCACAAAAATCAAGCAAGATTTATCCAAATAAGCTCTTCCAAAACCACTTCAAAATTCAGATCCAAGTTTGCACGAAAATTGAATGAAGAAATTGATTCAATCAAGATGAGGATGAAGGTTTTAACTCAATAATTCATTGATTCCAATGGAGAATCAAAGAATTCAATGGATGAAGAGCTTTGGTGAAGCTTTTGGAAAATGGAAAAGTTGAGAGAAACTTGAGAGAATTCTGAAAATAAGAATGAAATTATGAAGATTAGATTTATGAGGTTTGGAGTAAATCAATTAAATACCCCTTAGGTTTGGATCCAAATGAGAGGTTTGGAATATGGTTTGTGAAATTTGGAATGGAATTAGGAATGGAAGTTTGGAGGGAAAATGAAATTAACCAAAATTTGAAGTGGTTCTCGATCCTTCCTAAGTGTAAAATTGAATTTCCAAGTGATCAAATTGGACCCCAAAGTAGCTTCTCTTGAAAATTCACGTGCAGAGGCAAAATTTGTACTAGTTAATCGATTAACCATTTGGGTTAATCGATTCACACCTTCAAAATTTCCAGTTTGACCTGATTTTGACTTGGTTAATCGATTAACACATTTGGTTAATCGATTAACACCTTCAAAAATTTGAATTTGGCGCCTTTTGGAGGGAAATCTACACATTTGCTCGTTTTTAACCGTTCTAAGCCCTGTTCAACTTCTGAAACTTGCTCTTGAATATCATAACCATGAAAATGATTGAGATAGCCTAAATGCTGCTTTGTGAGCTGAAATTTCTTGCAAAACAAAATAAAATCGACTGCTCGATCGCTGGGCAAAATAAATGTCGGAGTGGATGATACTTGATGTTCCGTCTCTTGCACTAAAAATGAAACTTGAACCACAGGAATGCCTTGATCCCATGCCTAAAAAACAAATGATATGTGTTGCGGTGGAAATAGGATACCAAACTATTAATTAGTTTGAATCACAATTCTTAATTCCCAATCGCTCTTTGATTTATCCGAAGGAAAAGGTCAAAAGAGGAAAAACCTATTTTTGCATCGTAAACACAATGCGGGGAGAGATCTAGGTAAGGGGTTGGTTAAGCTTAGGGAAGGTACTAGCACCCTAAACTTATGTAGTACTCTACAGGAACCTTTTGTTTAAAGTATGCTTTTTTATTTTATTATCTGTTTGATGTATATATATTGAGCTAAGGGATGGAGTGACCTAAAGACCTAAAGGTTAGTCCTAAGTTTACTCGGCAAGATTCGCATCTTGTGCCTACATATCCCGACGGAAATGGAATCAGAGTAATTGTAGTTCCCCTCGAAAGGGAGGTTAGAAACTTCTTGACTGTTGTCAAGGTTTCAAGGGGAGTAAACGTATCTTAAGGACACGCTTATGTGGAGTCTTAAAACTCCTATTTCTACGTTGAAATAGTTGAATTGAAATTTGGGTTAAATTAGGGATTCCACGGTGGGAAACCCTAAAACAGAGTATGGCGACTCTTTGACCTAAAGCTAGGGTAAAGGGCATTTTCATCCACGGCGGGACACCTAGGCAAATTAGGGCTTTGAAACATTCAAAGGATAAGGCTATTGACTCGACGGTCAAACGGCTAGACCTAATCCTTCGGAAGGTGATTAACGGTAAATCATGCAAAGTATGGCAAATTATTATACGAAAGAATTAAAGTGCGGAAAGTAAAGAAAGCGATAAAGAAAACATCGCGACGATCACTCGTGTAAATTATAAATCCCCCAAAAATGCGAAATAAAATAAATCGCGACCATGGCCTCGAGTAAATTACATCTATGGAACAAAAATAGGCAAATGGAATAACTAATAAGCTGAAACAAACAGATTAACGAGAGTTAGACGCAAATGAACGGCTAAATCAAAATTTATTTCTTTTTGAGTTTTTATTGAGAAGAGGAGAGGAGAATTAATTTTATGCTTTAATGGAGAACCTATTCTAAAAATTTGTTTTATTTTTAGTAAAGAAAATTGTTTTATTAAGAAATGTTTTAATTTTGTTTTTACAAAAGAGTTCTAATTTGCTTTGATAAAGAAAGGTTTTACTTTAAATTTAACGAAAAAAGAAAATTAACTTAAATTTAATGAAAAAAGCTTAATTTAATTTTAATGAAAAAATTTTAATTTAATTTTAATGAAAAAAGTTTAATTTAATTTTTTTTAAAAAATTTGATTTAATTTTAATGAAAAACGTTTGATTTAATTTTAGTGAAAAAAGTTTGATTTAATTTTAATGAAAAAAGTTTAATTTAGTGAAATGACAATTTTAATTTTAAAAAAATGGGTTTTTAGTATTCTAAAATGTTACTTTATTGGTTGTAATTACAATGTTAAAAATACTTTTCTTGGTAAAACTTAAATAACTCAATAATTAGTTAACGTAAATGAATAATGGAATTATGTTACTACAAAATAGAAACAAATGAATAGCTGGATTATTTGAGTTGGCCCATTAGGGTTTGTTTTACTTTCATCTCTCTTTCCTCTCTTCATGCTTGCCGGCAGCGCCATTGATGAGTGCTTCGAGCTTCTTCTCGTCCATTTTATCTTCTTGCATGTTAACTGCCTTCTTTCTTCTTCATTTTCCTGTACCTGAAACAACACACCGTAACGTGAAAGAAAAAAAAGAACGAAGCTGCTCACCTGTGACAGGTTCGAGGCGGCTTTCACGGACGACAACGCTTCGAAGTCGATGGATTTACGGATGGGGCCAATGATGTTCAACTGAGGCTGAAGGTTTGATTGCTTGCCATTTGTGGTGAACGGCACCGGCCGTCTCCCCTGGAGCTCGCGATTCGATTTCTAAAGAACTTATTCCTCTTCTTCTTTCAATGTTCAAAGGTGATGATGAAAGCTTAGAGCTTTCTGAACCTTTTCAAATGTGCCGCCGCTTTTTTTTGTGCTCTAGGGTTCTTCGGATCCCTCTTAATATTTATATCCCCCTTCAATCCACTGTGGGCTTCGATTTTTCATGATTTCCGCTGAAGTTGTTGCTAGATTTGTTGAAGTATTTTCGGAACAAATTATTAATGCATTTTGACTGAATTGTTGTTGTTGTGTTTTCGGTGATTTTGGGCTTATTAGTTTGATTTATGTTTTATTTTGATGATTTGATTTGTTCTGGATTTTTTAGATGTTTGAAACTGGATTTTTCATTCGACTTGGATATCCAAGTAATTACTTGATAGCTGGATACAGTTTCTCTAATTTTTTCTTCTGAACACCAATAAATCCGGATTTGATTTGGTTCCAGATTTGGATTTGTTGTTATCTGGATGTGTAAATCTGCGGTTTACTTGATAGGAACGAATTTTGTGATGCTTCGAATCTGGTTATTGATGAAATCCGGATTTTTCATTTTTGATTGAACCTGTTTGGCTGAAAAACACTTTTTCAAAAGCGCTTATCCGAATAATCACTTTTGGCCGAAAACTTCTTTTTCTCTTCTTCCGGCTGCTCCAAAAATTAAGAACAGATGCTGCCTATCGGTGCCGAAGTCGGGAATTGGAATGGGAGCTGGTTTCGGCAATGGTCGTGCCCCCCCGACACCCGATGATGAAATTGTTCTGAGGGTGTCGAATAAAAATAATTTTCTAACTTATTTACTGTTTTGCTCTGTTTCTGATTTTGCCTATGCAGGTACGAAGAAAAATCAGGCATGAAGACGGTCGGAGAAATCAAGCATGAAGAACTTAAGAATTTAGGAGCTTTAGGATAGGAAATGTAATTTTTATTTCCCTTCTTGTAATTTTGTAATAAAAATATTCATGAATGAAATTCAAATAATATTTCTACTCAAAAAATAACATTCGAGCTTCTGAAAATTTTCCCTCGTGACTAGATCAAACGAAATTTTCAGGAATCCGTAGAAAATATACAGGGTAAAACCGGTTGTATGCCAAAATAAATGGACTTTAATAGGACACGCCCTGATAAGCTTCCTCGAGAGAGAACTGCCACTTATCGTTGGAAGGGGCTTACATGCCAAATTGGATAAAAGATTGAAGGATAAAATAAACTTCTTCATACTTCAAGATCTGTGCTCTCCTGAATATGATTCAGCTTATTCTTTTACAAAAGGATAAACGAAATTCTTCATACTTCAAGATCGGTGCCCTCCTGAATATGATTCCACTCCTTCTTTTACTAAAGGGTAAACGAACTTCTTCATACTTCAAGATCTGTGCTCTCCTGAATATGATTTGGTTCAAACCTCCCCGCACTTCAAGATGACAAGGAAAATGGAAGCCCAGATGCTCGATGGAGATGGCCATTTGCTGCAAGTCATAATGAAGATAGGATAAGCTCCTCAGGCGAGAAATACCGCTTATTGATAGGCTTCTCGGGTGAGAACTGCTTGTAGAGGTGATAACAGGTAATGTAAACTATAAGGAAGGTTGTAATGAAAATTGTAATGAAAGTTGCAAGGTAAATTGTAATGAAGGTTGTAATGAAATTCGCAAGGTAAATCGTAATGAAGGTTTGTAATGAAGGTTGTAAGGTAAATTGTAATGAAGGTTGTAATGAAAGTTGAAAGGTAAATTGTAATGAAGGTTGTAATGAAAATTGTAATGAAGCAATGAACTTCTTGTACGAGAAGATCAGTTGTAGAGTGTAATGAAAATTTGTAAAGGTGATATAATAATAGGCCTCTCTGGTGAGAACAGTCGCATACCGGTTATTGTAAGATGTACTGATATGCTTCTCAGGCGAGAACTGTCGCGTATCGACGATTGTGAAGGCTTTCTTGAGAGATAGTGCAAAATAAATGCATGCCCGAGTATTTTCGGTGACCGACGGGACCGAGGTTCATTCTAGAACTAGGCTAGAAAGGACTTCCAAACAAGACTCCCCTGAGGAAATGAATTCAAATGGGGATTATCTTATCCTAGGGCGGAAAGATAACGGAAATAACCATCGTCCACGAGGGTTGAACTCTGTGGGGAAACTGAGAACAAAATGGGTATGTTACGCCTAGGGCTGACGATCTACTTGGAGAGAATGGATAAACCCAGACCAAGGATGACAAGGATAGCAACAATGCAGATGCTAATGTGTAGGTAGATGTGTATGACAATGAAATGGAAATGAGTATGCAATGTTCATGCCTATGCTGACAAAACAACTAAGAGAGGAGACACGAGATGAAATAAACATATCAATGGGAATACCCTGACGACCTATGTAACAGTACATTTATCGAGGGATAGGAAGAGTTGATGGTAGAACCAAGTCTTTCTTTAAAGCTCTAACTTCTCTGGGGAAAAAGTAGTCCGCTTGGGGATACAGTACCACAAATTCCTCATGGGGATACGATAAAACCTCACTGGAGAGTACAACATCATGACTTCACTGGAAGGATTTCTATAATGAATCATAATCAGACAAAGAAAATCTGAGGATCAGAGACTTTCGGAGATAAAATAAATATTCGTTGCATGGGGAAGACGTGGAGCTAGGCAGCTTCATGGAGATAGTGCAGCAACTTCCTGGGAATAATACCTCAACTTCCTAGGGAAAGGTACATCCGACTGGGGATATGATATATCAAACTTCCCTAAGGAGGGTACGTCAGACTTACTGAGGAGAATTCACTAAACATTCTTGGGGAAAAGTATCTTGACTTCCTAGGGAGAATGTGGTCCCCTAGGGAGTATTTCTTGAGGAAAGTAAGGCAATTCCACTGAAGAACAGATGATCCCACTGAGAATGGGTCTTCAAGAACATGAATCCTTTGGAGGATCAAACGGAAGATCTCGGCAGCATCAGGAGTTACTGGAGATTTATCGGATGAATCCAAAGTGTTGTCAGCTTAAAGTCTCGTTGGGGACTATCACTGGGAAGATGCTGGTAAGATCTCTGCTGTCTGGGAGATCACCTGCTTGGCCCAAAGTGTTGTCTGCTTATAGTCTCGCTGGGGACTACCTTGAGGCGGTGGTTTAAATTACATCTGCTACGATGAGATTTACTGGGGAATGAAGACCGTCGGGAGTAAGATCCATCGGGTGCATGAAGAATGTCGTGAAGCAAGCTAGTTTTGATCTTAATGGAATTGGTAGTAGTCGCCATTTTGACACATATAATTCCCCCAGAGTACTTGCTTTAGGAGAAGGAGTCATCTCAAGAGTATTTTACAGAGAACATGGAATCTGATTGCCCCACTTTTTTCAAACTCTTAGAGAGATTTGATGGATCTCGACGTAACCGGCTCAAATCGACGGTGTCATGACAGAGTCTTCAAGAAATAGATCTCAGGAGGGCCAGCTTGCATCAATAAACGACTTGGAATTCACCTTCCCCTATTTAGCAGGATCTTCGAGCCCCATTGACGCCATTTATATGCAAGTTTCTAAGATATCAGGCAAAACCAACACGCGTGAAATGCTAATCCTGAAACTATCAATGCAACAATATATTTGTCTTGAAAATTTATTTTGTTGCTTTGTTTTGAAAAAGATATTGCAATAACTCGTGGTTGAACCACTAGTTAGGATATAATGCCAACATGAATTTTTTAGCATAGCTCATAAGAGTCAGGAAACACTATCTCGTCGAGTATGCTTTCAAGAGAATTCCTACTTCAATTAGGTCTTTTACAGGTTGTATTGTGGTTTGGTTCACGGTTTAGGAAACAAAAGATAAAGGCTCAAATTTATTTGTACCCACCCCTTCTTCGTGATGTTCTCCAATCCTAATTCAGTTAACTGGAAACGAGCACTCATACCTCAATCGAATTTGATATGGTCGAGACCTTATCAATTGCTTTGGACATGGCAGTCACTCACCTAGTTTCCTTTGTGTTTGATCGCACGACTCTGTTTTTTGTTGGGGATTATTTGAGGTAATCCATTGTTTTTTTTTGTTATTCCTTAACTTTTTCCTGGACGGCGTCTTTTAGATTTGACGTTGGAGTCCAGCGGGATGCCCCAGTTTTGCCTAAGTCTCCTTCGTAGGTTTTGAATTAGAAGGCTCTTATATTTTTTTGAACAAGTCGTATGACTCTTTTGAAAGGCTTGTGACTGCGCCACTCTTTAAGTAATCGAGGGATAGTCGTTGCATTTTGACTTCTTAAGACGCTAAGGATAGGTTCTCGACGGTTCGCTCCTCCTTTTTGAGGGTCTAAGCGCTCGATCAGCTTAACTGAAACTACCCTGCCCCAGGTTAAGATGAGGGTTTTTATTTTTCAAAGAAAAACTCCTACTTCAAGGATCAAAGGGGGTAAAGAGGGATTATCATCCTTATATCTCCAGTGTTTGGGATTTGAAATAATGCCTACATCATCAGTAGGTTTCGATCGAAAGCATATGACAAAAGATCTGACGTTTTTGGTTCATCATCCTCCTCCCAATTCTCTATCGAAGCAAGAGATCGGGTAAAGTTGGCATTATAAGTTATGAAAAATATTTTTGTGAGTGAAACGAATGGATTTATTCAAGACAAACACACATTGCATTAATTAATCAGAAATAAACAAGTTCGTACATGCTAATTATGCTTAATCAAAGAAACAAAATATAAATGAATAAAATGAACTGTATGGCAAGTCCTTCAACAAGTGTTTATGAAGTCTTTGTATTCAAAACCGGCATGGTGATAGGGGTTTCATCTGGCGGAGCCTCAATGACGTGGGAAGTATGATCACTGCACACCATCTTGCTTGCCCCAACTATATCTGTCGCTGCTTTAATACCAGTCTGCATATCTTCACTCAGAATAACTCTCCCAGATTCTTTATTGATCGGGGTCACATCATCTTGAGGATTGCTGAGATGCAAAGGGCCAGGCATCTGAAGAACTACCGACTTCGGCTGACTCACCGTATGAGTAACTGGTTGAGATATGTTGAAAATCCTGAGAGGAGTCTTGGCCTTCGGTTGAGGATTATCGAAAGACAATATCTTTTTTTCCAATAATTCTCTGACAATGTTATTGAGCGCGTAACAACCTTCCAAATCGTGACCAGGCGCACCCTAATGAAATAAACAATGAGCGGCGGCGTTGTAGTTAGCTAGAAACAGATTTGGAGGCGGACCCAAAGCTCGGGTAATAATCAGATCTCGTTGCACTAAGAAAGGATACAACTCGGTGAAAGTCATCAGAATCGGAGGACAAGTTTTATATTGTCTCCTATTCGGACCATTCTGACGAGGTGCTTGCCTCTTAGGCTATTGATTGGCAGGAGTGTTGGGCGCTCGTTGACAGTTGACAGGAGTTTGTGCAGGCTGATAAACAGGAGGTTGTTGATAAACTAGATGCTGATAGACCAGAGCCGGTTGCACAGGCTGATATATAGGAAACTGCTGATGGAAGGGAGGTGCAACAGTAGCTACATAGGGTTGTTGAGCATACTGCACGGGATAACCTTGAACATAGTTCTACTGAGGTTGCCAAGATTGATGAGCAACCATCAAGTGATTCCTCGGACATGCAGATCCTTTATAATGGTCAAACCTCGGAGTTTTGCACCTTGGAGGAGTAACTCGTCGAACTAGTTGAGCAATAGTAGGAGGCACTGAACTGGATTGACGACCTTGAGACGGTATATTCTTGACAGTAACAGCCGGTTGAGGACCCACAACAGTATTAGTACTCTCAGAGACAACAATAGACTGAGTATCCATCTTCATATTAAGAGCTTGTAGCATCTCCAAAATCTGCCCCACACTTCCTCGAAGATCTTCGAGTTCATGGCTGACACAGTCGATCTCTTGAGCTTGCTCTTCCATCCTTTTTCGAGCTTGGGATCTAGTATTGTACTGATGCAGAGGACCCAGGGTGACGAAACTGGAAGGCGAGAGAACCGAGAATAAGAAACCGGGAGACACATGCAATGCAAAGTATGATGCCAAGATGCAAAATGCGAATGAATGATCTCATGGAATTCAATTACTTATGAATATTGCGGAATAACAAAGAAATTTTTTATTCATTAATTTGAAAAAGTGGATTACAAATAAATATAAAGTCTTTAATGAAAAAAGCTAGCAAAAGCTAATAATGACCCTAAGGAAACATCATCCACGACTTCGACGAGCAGGCGGAGAATCGGAGGAAAATAAGTCCTCGTAGAGTCTTCTCTTCTTGTCGGACAGTGCCTCTTCACTCTTTGACTGAAACTGCTTTAGAAGTTCATCGTGCTCACTGGCCATCATATGTTATTTGTTCGTCCATGTTTCGGTTTCGCGTTGCGACTTCGCCAAAGAAATCTTCAAACTCTCAGCTTCGATCATGAAAATCTGGACAGGTTCCTCTCTTGGATGTAAGGGATCTTGACGAGGATAAGGCATCTTCAATTTGATAGCTCTTTCTCGGACCCACTGAAGGTACGGCTCCATAGAAACAAAATTCGGCCTTCCCAAACTTTCTTGCCCTTTCCTATGCAAATGTTTCCAAGAGGATATAATCTGATCTTGAAACTCTTTGTCATCTTGGAATAAAATCTTATCTACATAGATACCTTTAGTTGGTTCCTTCAAGGGATACCCTAACTGTCGGCAAGCTATGACTGGATTATAGCTTATTCCTCCATTAAAACCGAGTAAAGGCATGTTAGCGAAATCCCCACAACCATCAATGAGTAATATTCTATTATACATACGGTTGTACCAATCAATATCAGAATGAGTTAAAGCCATAACCCTTTGTGACCAACGTCCTTGCGTGGGACTCCAAAAAGGACCGGACTTAGGCAAGTGCGAAATAAACCACTTGTACAATAATGACACACAACATGTAATCACCCCTCCACCACGGAGGTTTCGGAGATGGACTGAATGATAAGTGTTACCCAATAAGGTTGGTACATGATTCCTTTGCATGAAGATCTTGATGGCATTAAGGTCCACAAATCCTTCAAAACTAGGGAAAAGTAACACTCCATAGATAAGCAAAGCAAGGATCGTCTCAAAGGTAGGCATGCTCAAATGATCGGCATAATATTGGGCTTTCTCCATTAGGAACTTTGTAGGTAACCCAAAGATCTCTCCTCTATGAGTCATATTCTCCTTAATGTCATATACCTTCAAACATGTAGCTTTAGCAAAATCCTGTTCTTTAGGGTCCTTCTCCAAGAAAGAGAAAGGAGTCTTATCCGAAATAGACATCCCTACAAGCTGAGAATACTCTTCCAAGGTAGGTAACAACTGATAATCAGGAAAGGTGAAGCAATGGTAGTCGAGATCGTAGAACTGTAGCAGAATCGAAAGGAGTCCTTCGTTCACTTTATATTCCAATAGAGATAACAACCTCCCATACCGGTTACAGAATCCTTTTCGATCTCGGACTAAAGATCCTAGCTTCTTTAGGTCATCTAGCTTAGGACTTTTAAAAGTATATTTCAAAGTTTTCCTTCGATTGTAATCCATAGTATCCTGCAATACCCGTAAATAAAATTTGAATTCCATGAAATGTGATGCAATGTGATGCTTTATGGATGCAATGCACATATATTCACAAGTCCTAGGTTAAAGGTATATGCAGGGAGTTAGGTTCTACCCATCCCAATAAGGTATGTACTAAGGTTAGTTGTACCTGGCGAACAAGGTTCTAAAAAAGTTCCCAAAGTCATCAGCCCTTCCTTCGGATACTATCAACTTTCTGACTGACTCGGGGGTCGATAATATTCTCAAGAGAACCTCTTTTGAGTGTAGCATCGCGTATCAACTATTGTAGGACTACTCCCACATAGTTCCCGCACTACGTCCTATATAAGGCCAAAGTGGTGTTAAGGTACTACGGTCCCCAGTATCACGAACTCCAATCGAAATTAGTAAAAGTTTTCACGACTAACTCGTTCAACCGAACCATTTTCGAAAGGGTCTCAATTGAACGGTGATTCTCGAGTCAGCTTGGTCGAGACTCACTCCCGGCAAGCCTCGTCGAATATATCCCCATCCTATAATAAGGTCACTCAAGTCCGGGTTAGGACTTATCTCATAATAGAAGTATATACCCACAATATACAATAATATATATACAGATAATTAATAATAATAAAACATGCAATAAACAAAATAGGGGCAACCCTTAAAAATTAGGAGGATCCCCAGTGAAGTCGCCATTTCCTGTTCCGGTGGAAATAGGATACCAAACTATTAATTAGTTTGAATCACAATTCTTAATTCACAACCGCTCTTTGATTTATCCGAAGGAAAAGGTCAAAAGAGGAAAAACCTATTTTTGCATCATAAACACAATGCGGGGAGAGACCTAGGTAAGGGGTTGGTTAAGCTTAGGGAAGATACTAGCACCCTAAACTTCTGTAGTACTCTACAGGAACCTTTTGTTTAAAGTATGCTTTTTTATTTTATTATCTGTTTGATGTATATACTGAGCTAAGGGATGAAGTGACCTAAAGACCTAAAGGTTAGTCCTAAGTTTACTCGATAAGATTTGCATCTTGTGCCTACATATCCTGACGGGAATGGAATCAGAGTAATTGTAGTTCCCCTTGAAAGGGAGGTTAGAAACTTCTTGACTGTGGTCAAGGTTTCAAGGGGAGTAAACGTATCTTAAGGACACGCTTATGTGGAGTCTTAAAAATCCTATTTCTATGTTGAAATAGTTGAATTGAAATTAGGGTTAAATTAGGGATTCCACGGCGGGAAACCCTAAAACAGAGTATGGCGACTCTTTGACTTAAACCTAGGGCAAATGGCATTTGCGTCCACGACGGGACAACTAGGCAAATTAGGGTTTTGAAATATTCAAAGAGTAAGGCTATTGACTCGGCTGTCAAACGGCTAGACCTAATCCTTCGGAAGGTGAGTAACGGTAAATCATGCAAAGTATGGCAAATTATTATACGGCAGAATTAAAGTGAGGAAAGTAAAGAAAGCCATAAAGAAAGTGTCGCGACGATCACTCGCGTAAATTATAAATCTCCAAAAAATGAAAAATAAAATAAAATGCGACCATGGCCTCGCGTAAATTATATCCGTGGAACAAAATAGGCAAATGGAATAAGTAATAAGCTGAAACAAACAGATTAATGAGAGTTAGACGCAAATGAACGGTTAAATCAAAATTTATTTCTTTTTGAGTTTTTATTGAGAAGAGGAGAGGAGAATTAATTTTATGCTTTAATGGAGAACCTATTCTAAAAATTTGTAGTCGTACTGCTTCACGAAGGCATTGGTTAAATCTGACCATGATTTGATACTATCGCTTTTCAACTGCATGTACCAATCCAAAGATGCTCCGACCAAACTATCCTGGAAACAGTGAATCATGAGCTTGTCATTGGTGACATATGAAGTCATTCTTCTGCAGAACATAACCAAATGTAACTTCGGACAACTATCCCCTTTGTATTTCTCAAAGTTGGGCGCCTTGAACTTCGGAGGAAACACAAGGCCTGGCACCAGACACATGCTCGCAGCATTCAGATCAAGAGTATTCTTATTTTTCAGGGCAACAATCTGATCTTCCAACAGCTGGAGTCTTCTCGTATGCTCAACCGCACGTGGGTTCCGAACATTAGCCTGTGGAACAACTCTTGGATGTGGAACAATCCTTGGAGAAGGAACAATCCTCGGAGAATTTGGCGTGGAGAAAGTGAAACCTTGATACTCTGTGTCATCGAGAGAAGGTGGACCTCTGATAGGGGTTTGCACAGGCTGAGCAACATTATTCACCGGAATTTTCTGAACATTATTCTCTCCTCTATTCATAGCTGTTATGGCTTCCATGAACTGGCCCAACTGGTTTTTCAACAATTCGAACTCCGCCCGAGTAACAACCAAGTTCTGCTCTCCTGTGTCCATGATCCTTCCAGATGCTAACTCAAGTCCAATGCGAATGTCGGGAAATCAACTGACGAAGTGGACAAAAGACGGGTAAGCTCCCTGTTCCGCCTGAGGATGAATATGCAAAAAAATGAGATGCAAATGCAAACAGAGATGCAAAATGCAAATGCACACACAAGGGATCAAGCTTGCTGCTGTAGCTTGAGAATAACTAGAGCTTCGCCTTTGCATAACATAGATCACTGCATGACATAGATCACTGATACTGAAGACCTCTGATATCAAACCCAAAAGTTCACACTGTAGAGAAAACCGGGGGATCTGGAGCTATGGTTTCCTGTAAAGAACCCCATCCCCCTCACAGGTATGGACTTAATTCTACGATGAAGGTTTGGCATCCTATGCGGTCATCAGCGTCACAGACTTTCAAGACACGATGATACGATGCCCATAAGGCGTGCATCATCGTCTCTTGAAGCGGTCTCACTTAGCTGACTTCCAATTGATCGTTCCCTAGAGTCGACAACTCTCAAAGTCAAAATCCCGACCGATCCTAAGGATCTGAAGGGAAGTCATCTAAGAGAATCTCGTCTGAGCACAAATTTCATGAGGAACTGCACCTGCTAAGCAAATGGGCCCCTCATTAGTCTCCACTTCTAATACTAAGGTTACACGCAAGCCCAGGTCCGACCTGTTCATTCATATTAAAACCTCCCTCTCCCACAACAATAATCATAATAATATAATGCTAAAAGTAAATGCGGAAAGTAAAGACATATATACAACACCCAATAGAAAATACGCAAGCGCTAGGATTGACTCGCATAGGGGATAGGAAACGGTCCCATCATAAGGGATGGGAAAAGTCCCAAGATGCTATAACTCCCCAGCAGAGTCGCCAACTGTCGCTACTACGAAAATCGGTGCCGACAAAACAGAAGAGTCGCCACCATGCGTTATTTATCCCAAAGGAGGGAAAGGAAATGCTCAGAGAAAACCTCACGAAAACGGGAAAGGAATGGTCATCGCAACCAAGTCCTGGATTCGGGAGTCGGTTACAGAAGGGGAAGGTATTAACACCCCTTACGTCCATCGTACTCGATGTGATCCACGCTCGTTGTTTCTCGGAAAAGGTTGTGTTTAAACTATCTATCTAAAGGTCGGTTTGAAAAGAAAAGAAAAAGAAAAGTGACTCGGCAGAACACAGCAGTTCTATGCCTACGTATTCCCGTCTGGAATGAGAAATCAGAGTCAACGTCGTTCGCCTAACTACGGGTGAATGGGGGAAGGTTGCTCCCCGAGATATCGCATCTCGTGCCTACGTACTTTCATACAGCATGAAAGATCAGAGCAAACGTAGTTCGGGCTACAGAGAACACAGGTTTGTTCAGCTGTTTTTTAATCCGAGAGTTAACGAACTCTCTTTGCGAAAATGGTTTCTCATGATTAAAGTACAAGAGGACAAAAATGAAGTTGAGTGTTTGTTTTTGTCTTTTACGAAAGAAGTGTTTTGATTAATGTTCTGGAGTGTACATTGTATTGAAGTCTCAAACTCAGGATCGAATGCGTCGCATATCGTCCTAAGGACGTATACTAAACACTCTAGACAGTTGAGAGGTGGCCCCCCAACCATCACTTCCCATGCTTAAGGCTCACAACACAATATTCACTAGCCTTATTAAGTGTTTTAATGAGATTTGAAGAAAAGAAAAGAAACGGACTTCTAAGGGAAACTACACAACCCTAAATGTTAGCATGCATTGTTCGTCCTATGATTGAAGTTTGCAAAGGGAAAGACTACCCCTAATTTTGTCATACATGGTTGCAAAGCCTAGTGTTTATCACATTCTACCTTTAACAAGGAAGAATGTAGATCCTAAGGGAAAGGCAAAGGAAGCAACGAAACAGATGAAATAAACAACATACAGGAAATGCGGATTTATAACAGTAAACATGGAATGCAAGTGAGGGAGGAAGAACCATCTCAACCTCAATACCATAATGAATGGAAGGTGGCCTATTCTAAACATACAATTTTGGCCACAAGCGATTATAAAGAGATACGAGGCAATAAAACCTATGAATGACGTACGTATACCACAATTTGGAATCATAACGCGCTATCATGAAAATATGGAACCTAATGGGCAATTTTGTATGATAAAACCAGCCAATCAATGATCTACACATGCTATACAATGTCTATAACAAGCAATAGGAACCCTAGCATTCACCACACAAACAAATCGAGGCCGTTGGAGCCGAAATAAAACCAAAGTCCATTCGAAAGTCCAAATTACAAGTCCGAGTACAAAGGTATAAGAAAAATAAAAAAAGGTGCTAAAAAATTCAAATAAAAATCTCCAATTCCCTACATCAAGTCACAAACCAGAGGTGATAGATACCTCAAAAATATCCAAAGAGAAATGGTCAAATAAGATGAAAACATTGCAAGATATCTCATGTATACCAAAGGAAAGGTTAAAATGGAGCATGTTAAAGAAAGCATCCAAAACTAATTAAAATGGTACAATAAAATTCCCACAAAAATATATCACAATACCTCAACATGTGTATGAGATCCCTGCAAAAGGTTAGGCCAAAATATGTAATTTTGATGGGTCAAAGAAAATTCACAACATGATAGCACAAGCATTACTATTCTTTTGACAACTTAAATGTGAAATTCCTAATTAAATGAAGAAAACTGGAAAAATTACAATTGTTATTTCTAAAAATTCTACGCATCCTAAAGATTATGTAGAAAAAAATGGGGATCAAAAAGACTAAGTATGCTATTTTTTATGATTATTTGAAGTCAGCATGTAGAAAAGAAAAATAAAAGAACACATGAGAATATGAGAAAACATGAAGGCAATAAATAAAACAAGGTGAATTAATGGAAATGTCATGGCTGGGATTCGAACAGGAGACATGGAGTATGTAGTGGCTGAGGTGGCGCGCCACATCAATTTATAAGGTGTGATGTGGAAGCTCGCGTGGCGCAAGGAGATGCGTTGGATGTGTGGAAGAAGTCTCTCATTTGAACCAATCCGACGGCTGGGGGATCATCTTCCTCATGTGATTTTTCAGCACCGTGAATAGTGCCGCGGCCAGTCCCCCACCGGCCGGAATTCTGCCAGCGACTCCCCCCCCCCCCATATCTCTTTCATTTCTCAACCAAATGCAACGTTTCTTTGACCAATCTTGTGGGATTTTTCGAGAGGAATTCAAATATCCCATTACTTTCCATTGAAATTGCCTCTAACTCAAAAGCCGTATATGAATCTCAAACTTTCAAGAACACAAAATTGTCATAAAAATGGATCTTTCTTTACCAGAAACGATGTACTACTCAAGGGGAATGCAATGCTATAAAAATGGCATGGAAAAGACTCATAATTATGGAGAAAATTTGAATTTCCATTACCTCTGAAAAATGAATTATGGAGCTTCAATGGAGCACGAATTTCCTTGAAAAATTATGTAGAAACCTTCAATAATCCTTGGTAGAGGTATTAGGATCAAAGAAAATGCTTGAACTGGTGAGGAAATGAAAATTAATTTTGCACTTGGAGCTCACTTTTTCATGTTGCTACAACCATGGTTTTGCATCAATTATCTCTCAAAAATTGATGAAATGATTCTATGGAATATGTGGAATTAATTTGCAATGAAAAAATGAATGAAAAGTGGGAGAAAAAAGAATTGAAAATTCAATTTTTAAAATATGTAAAAATGTGGGAAATGATCATGGAAGAAGTTTTTTTGCCTTGGCTCAATTTGGTTTTATATCTTGTGTCATAAGATACATCTAGGGTCCATAATTATCCCTTGTTTCATTCTTAAGGGCTTAGATTCAAAGTGTTGCTTAAGTGTGAAGAAATCTTGGAATAGGTCATGATAAAAGCTCCAAATGAAAAATGTAATATTGCCATTGCTCTTAAAATGATATTTCCACTCAAACTAAGTACAAACATGAACTTATTTGATTAATTTTTTACAAAATACCAAACCATGTCTTTTCACATGTTTTCACCAAAGTGACTTTCATCAATCTCCCACCATGGGCTAACCCATTGAAACCTTGAAGTTTAGTTGACCAAATGACCCAATTTGGAGAAACTTTCATGTTGTAAAAAAGTTCATCTGAGTTATGGAAAGTGGTGAACTAGACTTGTAATTTTATGACTTGTAATCAAAGTTTCCCAAAATACCCCTGTCTTGCAAAGCTTATAACTTGAGCTTTACAAATCAGATGGAGGACTTATATAACTTTTTGGAAAGCTAAGATCGTGAGGAACAACTCTCATGTTTGTCAAAAGTTCATATGAAACATCCTTCTAGGTCAAAAACAGCTTGGAAGTCAGATGATTTTTGCAGACACATTTCAGATTCATCTGATGACCTGTAACTTGTCTGGCTTGTAACTTGAGTTCTATAAATCAAATGGATGACTTCTAGTACTCAAATTAAAGCTATGAACATCCTCTACAACATTCATGTGGAGGGAAAAGTCATGTGAGACTTGTATCTTTCCTTACATGGCTTGGAAGTTTGGCACTAAACAAGGGATTTTACCCTAGGAACCCTGACTTAACAACTCCAACCACTCTTGATTCTCCTTGATTGAACTTGAAACAACACCTCATATGCTTTGACATATCATTTCATGATCTCAATGACCTAGAAGTAGGATTTGACCCTCTTCAATTTGCTCAGTTTGGCCCAGGATTACCCAGATGAAACCATAGTTGCATCCACCTCAGCTGTGGCTTTTATACTTGATACAATGACTTGTTTGAGCTCCACCATGGCCATCTAGGCACTCCATGAGCTCTATACACATTCCATACCCAAAATCAAGGTTTCACAAACCTCTGGTGATCTTCAAAATGCTCCCCAGTTAGGAAATGAACTTCAACAAGCAATCGAACTTCTCAGGCACTCAAACCTCTGACTAATGGTCTTGATGACTTCTCAAGCTTGTATAAGACCTCTGGCTAGGCTCTTTTCGATATATATCACACTTGATCCCCTGTTAAATGCTAATGTAATGATATGAAAATGCTAGAACTATGTTATGCTAATGCAGTGAAACATAAACCAAGTGTTAAAAGGTTGGGCAAATTTTAGGGTGCAACAGCTGCCCCTATTCAAGCGGCTTGGACCCGACTGGGTGAAAGCGAACGGCTTTCAGACACTCGAGGTAGAAGACGGTTGAATACCAAAGAACCCAGAAATTTACCAACTGCATAAATAAACTGCAAAACTGCTTGGGAACAAAATCCGGAAAATTGAATCCCGTCGTCACGGCAACAAACTGATCAATTATCTGATAAGGAACTCGATTTTAGCATCAGTTACCTGTGTGACACCACAAATAACAAACCCGAAGGTTGGATCAACATGCACTTGATCTTATCACATTGTCTAAAGATAGACAGGAAGAAATACTTACTCACATCGTCTAATGATAGACGGAAAGACACCATCCCGAAGGAACACCATAATCCATACTCACATCGTCTAAAGATAGACGGGAAGAAACTCCAAAAAATTGAATCTAGTCATCACAACAACAACTGATCAATCATCCATACTCACAACGTCTAAAGATAGACGGGAAGAAAATCCAAAAAAATTTGAATCCAGTCGTCACAGCAACAACTGATCAATCATCCATACTCATAACGTCTAAAGATAGACGGAGAAAATCGTCCCGAAGGCCAGATCAACATGCACTTGATCTTATCACATTGTATAAAGATAGACAGGAAGAATACTTGTCCGAAGAACCACATCTTCTAAAGATAGACGGAAAGACACCATCCCGAAGGAAAACAAAATCCAATACTCACGACGTCTAAAGATAGACGGAGAAAATCATCCCGAAGGCCAGATCAACATGCACTTGATCTTATCACATTGTCTAAAGATAGACAGGAAGAATAACTTGTCCGGAGAACCACATCGTCTAAAGATAGACGGAAAGACAACCATATGAACTTCAACATCATCCATCAAATTTCAGAATCCTTTTGTCTACAGAAATTGATGGAAAGAACAATATCCTCAAAGGGGCCACATCATCAGTAAGAACCGACAGGAAGAAAACCACCTTCAAAGAGCCATGTTGTCAATAAGAATCGACAACTAGGAAAACCGAACATTCTTCAAAGAGCCTCGACGTCAATAAGAATCAACGGTCAGGAAAAACCCCTCTTGAAATGTCATCTCATCCAATAAACAGAAAGAAAGCCAATATCTGAAAGATCGCCTTGAAACCTCTCAACGTCTAAAGATAGACGGAGAAAACCATACCCAAAACTCATGACATCTAATGATAGACGGAGAAAACTCGCTGGGGAGACACATTGTCAATATGAACTGACGGTAAGAAACCTGCTAAAAAATCACCTTGAAATCTCACATTGTCTAGAGATAGACGGAGAAAACCAAACTCGAAATCATGACGTCTAAAGATAGACGGAGAAAAACCATGCTCAAACTCTTGACGTCTAAAGATAGACGAAGAAAAATCTACTGGAAAGATCACCTCGAAACTCTACGTCGTCTAAAGATAGACAGAAAGAAAACCCACTCGAACTCATAACGTCTAAAGATAGACGGAGAAAAACCATACTCGAACTCAAGACGTCTAAAGATAGACGGAGAAAACCACTTGTTGGAGAAACACATCGTCAATATGAATTGACGGGAAGAAAAATCTGTCGTTATCAGATGATTGATGAACAAAACATAACCGTCGTATGATCTGAAAATCAAATAAACCGCTGAGCTGTCTGAACACAGCTACTGGATAAATGCCCCTGAACTGATTGCAGAGTGATTCATATTGCCGCGTAAGGCTGATAGAAAAACTGGATAATGCTTTGTATGCATATGTTTGAATTTTTCTATGGCGTAATGCTCCATATAGGATGGAAATGCTATGCATTTTGAGGATGAAATGCAAGTATGATGCAAATATGATGATATATGCAAGATGCAAATGCAGGCTCAGGCTGCTGGAGAAGGCTGGATACAGAAAACCGCTTCAGCAAAATAAATGCTGAAGACAAAGCCAACTCCGTTGAGGATAATCGAGCATCACAGAATCATTCCAGCAAAATAAATGCTGGAAAGGTGACACCAACCCCCCTGGGAAATAACTGAACGTGCCAAGTATGATTGGACTTCTCTGGGGATAGCTTACCCGTGCCAATGAAAATTGGACTTTGCTGGAGAAAACAGACGGAGTCTTCCTGCGTACCAATGAAGATTGGATTTTGAAATGATTTGCCAACACGGATTGGGCCTCACAGTGATTGCCAATATGGACTGGGCTTTAGGAATGGCGCGCCAATATGGATTGGGCTTCCTGAAAATTGCCAATAAGGATTGGGCTTTAGGATATCCGTGACGGGTCAGGTATGACTGACGCTGGAAAACACTCTGTCTGAATTCACGGTTTCTAATTGAAGGGTCAATGGGTGATAACACGACTTCTCGACATTCGTCTCACACTTGAAGATTGGCTGAACCTACTTGAGTAGCTCTGAGTAGCTCTGATGACACTGAGAGGAACAATTCCTTCGCTTCTAATATGCCCCAGCCTGTGGGATCTCTGTGGGGATACTCCTCAAAAGGAAGTATGAAAATCTGTACCCTGATGGTCTGATATGAACGACCTCAGCTCTCTGAACTTCGGAGAGATGCTTCAGATTACTTGCCCCTTGGGCAAGAAACAACTTTTGCGCTCTTAGGGTAGCCTGCCCCTGTCTGTAATGGCTTTTCCCCTGATTAACTGATTCGGAGTAGCGCCTCTGGCTTCGAGAGATTTACTGAATCTCGACCTGATTGCCCCGGAGTAACTGACTTTGGATGGCTGACCTCACTGGGGATCACTTGATATATCTTGCCCCGACTCATGGAGTATTCAGGCGTTCTGCATTCTATCCTGATCAGACTTTCGACTGTATGAGACTTTCCTGCTGTCAAGCGCTTACTCGCAAGTAAAATAAGTTGCTCTGCATAAAAGATATATTAATGCAACGCATATGACAGTTTTGACATCCAATCTGTTCACTGGAAAAAAGGAAAAATAGTTTATGGCATATAATGCACAAATTATTTATCAGAATATCAACATCAATACCAACATGGTAAGAAGAACCGTTTTAGGAGTCAGCTTCGACGCGATCTTTACCAAAGTATGCTCTCGAAACAAACCTGCTTCAATTAGGACTTTTTCAGGTTGTAACGTGGCAGGGTTCACGGTTTTGAAGGAAAGGATAAAGGCTCAAAATTTATTTTAACCCACCCATTCTCCTTGATGTTCTCCAGTCCTACATTCAGCTAATTCGACTTTAGCGCTCACCTCTTAGAGGTTAAAAGATAGGAGTAATAGTTCGAGAAACCATGAGTTTTTTGGAGTGACAGCCACTCATTCTTCGTCTTTGACACTTGGGGTCACACGACTCGTATTTGTTCGAGGATTTTTCTTTCGTAATCCTTTTCATCTTTTTGTTTCATTTTCATATCCCTAACTTTTTCCTGGACTGACTCTTTGGAGTTTCTTTTGATTTTTAAATCCAGCGGGATGCCCTCATTTTTGCCTAAGTCATTTACTTTCAAGCTTCGACTTAGCGGGCTTTTGATTCTTTTTGCTTCTCTTTTTTTTTAACAAGTCGTGTGACATTGGTTGTCTGACTCTTTGGGAATAATGTGAATGTTTCACTCTTGACGTTTAACCATTGCGGTTTTTTTTAGGCATGACCTCTAGTGGTGCGATTGATCCTCGAACGGATACTCTCTTTTGCAATTTGGACGCTCGGTCAAATTAGCTAACACCTACTCTGCCACAGGTTAAGATTGAGGGTTTTTTCGTTTTCAGAAAGAAACTCCTACTACTAGGCTCGAAGGGGTTGACAAGGGATTATCTTCCTTATATCACCGGTGTTTAGGGATTTGAAACAATGCATGTACATCATCAGTAGGTTTTATTTCAAAAGCATACAATCGGAAGCTTGCACGTCTTTCAATTTCGTCATCCTCCCCGAATTCCGCTTAACCAAGCATTGGATATTTGTAAAAGCAATTAGTGAACACGAATGGATTTAATCAAAACATGCATACTCATTTCATTATTATCATCAATTGAAAACAACAAGTTTTACAAACAAGATTAAAATTCAAACAGGAAAGAAGCTACAAACATAAAGAAATGACAAGATAAAACAAAGGAAAATGCCAGCTTCCGAGAACCGGGCTTTTACATCTGATTCGCTGCTGAACCAACCATCTTCAAAGTCAATTGTTAGAGGCAGCCTGATGTTGTCTTAATCTGCTTTCAGCGACCCAACCAAACTATAGAACCCCTCTTCGTCATTCAGACTCCAGCTTATTCGTGGTTTGGTATTGGTTGTTGCACGATGTTGGGACCCTCGCGCCCAAAGTTTATAGCAGTGCTATCAAGTAAATCTTGCACCTTGTGCTTGAAAGCCTGGCAATTTTCAATGTCATGACCGGGCGAGCCGGAGTGGAATTCACAATGCTTATTGACATCGTACCCAAACGGAGGTGTGCCCGTTAGCGGGGCCAACGTCCTCTTCTCAACCAACTATAACCGTAGCAAATTCTGAAGTAACTCAGCATACGATACCGAAGGTACATCAAATATCCTTTTCGGCCTTTGATTCTGAACTCTTTGTTGATTAGTATTCTGCTGCCTCTGCTGCTGTTGAGGTCATTGTTATTGTTGATACCGGGTTGACTGTTGAACAACATTTGTAGCAAATACAACATTGGTTTCTTGATTTCCACTGTACTGATTAAGGCACTCCTTATGTTCAGGCGTTTTCTTTCTCAGACCTGCCTCGGGAATAGGCAACAGCTGTGGGCACGGAGATTCGGAAGTCAAGGATTGTAGTATATACTCGCGACCTATTGTAGCTTCGGGGACATCCATTATCTTGGCAATATCTGAAATAGGACCATCAGGTACAGTTACGCCGCTCGACGTGAATTCAATAGCTTTTGAGTCAATCAGGTCTTGAACATTGTGCTTAAAAGCATGACAGTTCTCAATGCTATGCCCCAGTGCCCCAGAGTGGAAATCGCAATGGGCATTCGCATCATAGCTTGGTGGAGGGATACCAGTCAAAGGATCCATGGTCTGAAGCTTGACCACCTGGAGTTGAAGCAAGGCTTGCAGCAACTGAGTGTACGTCATTGGAATCTGGTCGTAAACTCTGCCCCTCTTAGGAACATGATTTTCCCGAGCAGTAATGCGTCGGAGAGCATTCAAAGCTCTTTGTCGTCCATGAGACATCTGAGGTTCATCAACCTTCGGTACAGGTTTCACAGGCACAGGTTCCACAGGCACAAGCGGAACAAGCATCTTTATTGTGGCTTCAGGCAGTTGGTCACCCTCTTTCCTAAGCACGTTCTTGATCACCTCCATGATCAGGCCCACTTGGGTCTTCAGCTGGTTGTTTTCTTCTTTGAGCGTCTTCTGGTCCAGACGCATCTCTTGCATGTCTCTCATCATCTGCCCTAGCTGGCTTCAGACTTCGATCAATTCAGCTTGATTCTGTTCCATAGCTCTGAGAGAATTCCTGCAACAAACTAATGAAGAACAGGAAAAGATCCACGGTTCCGAGGTACCTATTATGTGAGAATGCAACACAGAAAGCAGACACATATTCGACAATACAAAGAGAAACCCCAGCTATAAGCGCAGAGATAATCACCTCACACAAGTATGCAAAACCAGCAAAAGCAACATATAAGCATAAATGAGTATGAATATAATGACCCCAACCAACAAGCTTGGTGATGGTCAGCAAACAAACAGAAGCTAAACAGGTCAGCAGAGAAAACAGATGCGACACCCGGCACAGAAACCTCTAGCAACTTCCTTCACATTCTACTGAGCTCTCGGTATGATAATCCTCCAAATACACACTTCCAGTAGAGTCTTCCATGACATTAACTGATGAACCCACACAACGGGATGAAGGAGAATCATTAATCTGGACAAAACCCTGAGGCGTGACAGATATCCTGTTAGAGTCTAGCAGATTCTGAACTTGACTCCTAAGCACCTTACAATCATTTGTTGAATGCCCCTGTGCCCCAATATGGTACTCACAGCGGGCACTGGCATTAAAACCTGGAGGATACGGCGGGATCATTGGATTAGTCTCTTTCGGCACTATCAATCCACGTTTAACCAAATTCGGCAACAATTGGCTGTACGACACCGGTAGCTGAGTAAACTGCCTTTCAGGCTTCCTTGGTCTTCGTAGGGCATGCTGACGTGGTTGACGACGATATGACCGTTGACTTGAAGCGTCTGAAAATTGAGCCTGAGATGCTAGAGATTCTGAGACAACATCACTTCATTCTTCCCCCTCCTCTTGAGAACTGACAACTGATTTATTCTTATCAACTGGGACATAAGGAGTATATCGAGTCTTTCCATTCTTGAGCCCTCTCTCAACACGCTCTCCTACTCTTATCAAGTCCGCAAAGCTTGCATATCCACAACTGAACAATATGTCATAGTAACGGCCTTTCAAAGTATCCACGAAAAGGTCAACCATTTCTCTCTCCAGAAGCGGTGGTTGGACACTAGCAGCCAATTCTCTCCATCTCTGCACATATCCTCTGAAGGATTCATTCTCCGCCCAAGATAATTCTTGCAAATGCACGAAACTAGGAGCCATATCCAGGTTGTAGTCATACTGCTTCACGAAGGCATTGGCTAAATCTGACCATGATTTGATGCTATCGCTTTTCAACTGCATGTACCAATCCAAAGATGCTCCGACCAAACTATCCTGGAAACAGTGAATCATGAGCTTGTCATTGGTGACATATGAAGTCATTCTTCTGCAGAACATAACTAAATGTAACTTCGGACAACTATCCCCTTTGTATTTCTCAAACTTGGGCGCCTTGAACTTCGGAGGCAACACAAGGCCTGGCACCAGACACATGCTCGCAGCATTCAGATCAAGAGTATTCTTATTCTTCAGGGCAGCAATCTGATCTTCCAACAGCTAAAGTCTTCTCGTATGCTCAACCGCACATGGGTTCCGAACATTAGCCTGTGGAAAAACTCTTGGATGTGGAACAATCCTTGGAGAAGGAACAATCCTCGGAGAATCTGGCATGGAGAAAGTGAAACCTGGATACTCTGTGTCATCGAGAGAAGGTGGACCTCTGATAGGGGTTTGCACAGGCTGAGCAACATTATTCACCGGAGTTCTCTGAACATTATTCTCTCCTCTATTCATAGCTGTTATGGCTTCCATGAACTGGCCCAACTGGTTTTTCAACAATTCGAACTCCGCCCGAGTACCAACCAAGTTCTGCTCTCCTATGTCCATGATCCTTCCAGATTCTAACTCAAGTCCAATGCGAATGTTGGGAAATCAACTGACGAAGTGGACAAAATACGGGTAAGCTCCTTGTTCCGCCTGAGGATGAATATGCAAAAAAATGAGATGCAAATGAAAACAGAGATGCAAAATGCAAATGCACACACAAGGGATCAAGCTTGCTGCTGTAGCTTGAGAATAACTAGAGCTTCACCTTTGCATAACATAGATCACTGCATGACATAGATCACTGATACTGAAGACCTCTGATATCAAACCTAAAAGTTCACACTGTAGAGAAAACCGGGTGATCTGGAGCTATGGTTTCCTGCAAAGAACCCCATCCCCCTCACAGGTATGGACTTAATTCTCCGATGAAGGTTTGGCATCCTATGCGGTCATCAGCGTCACAGACTTTCAAGACACGATGATACGATGCCCAGAAGGCGTGGCATCATCATCTCTTGAAGCGGGCTCACTTAGCTGACTTCCAATTGATCGGTCCCCAGAGTCGACAACTCTCAAAGTCAAAATCCCATCTGATCCTAAGGATCTGAAGGGAAGTCGTCTAAGAGAATCTCGTCTGAGCGCAGATTGCATGAGGAACTGCACCTGCTAAGAAAATGGGCCCCTCACTAGTCTCCACTTCTAATACTAAGGTTACACGCAAGCCCAGGTCCGGCCTGTTCATTCATATCAGAACCTCCCTCTCCCACAACAATAATCATAATAATATAATGCTGAAAGTAAATGCGGAAAGTAAATACATATATACAACACCCAATAGAAAACACGCAAGCGCTAGGATTGACTAGCATAGGGGATAGGAAACGGTCCCAGCATAAGGGATGGGAAAAGTCCCAAGATGCTATAACTCCCCAGCAGAGCCGCCAGCTGTCGCTACTGCAAAAATCGGCGCCGGCAAAATAGAAGACTTGCCACCGTGCGTTATTTATCCCAAAGGAGGGAAAGGAAACGCTCAGAGAAAACCTCACGAAAACGGGAAAGGAATGGTCATTACAACCAATTCCTGGATTCGGGAGTCGGTTACGCAAGGGGAAGGTATTAACACCCCTCACGTCCATCGTACTCGATGGGGTCCACGCTCGTTGTTTCTCGGAAAAGGTTGTGTTTAAACTATCTATCTAAAGGTCGGTTTGAAAAGAAAATAAAAAGAAAAGTGACTCGGCAGAACACAGCAGTTCTATGCCTACGTACTCCCGTCTGGAACGAGAAATCAGAGTCAACGTAGTTCGCCTAACTACGGGTGAATGGGGGAAGGTTGCTCGCCGAGATATCGCATCTCGTGCCTACGTACTTTCATACAGCATGAAAGATCAGAGCAAACGTAGTTCGGGCTACGGAGAACACAGGTTTGTTAAGCTGTTTTTTAATCCGAGAGTTAACGAACTCTCTTTGCGAAAATGGTTTCTCATGATTAAAGTCCAAGAGGACAAAAATGAAGTTGAGTGTTTGTTTTTGTCTTTTACGAAAGAAGTGTTTTGATTAATGTTCTGGAGCGTACATTGTATTGAAGTCTCAAACTCAGGATCGAATGCATCGCATATCGTCCTAAGGACGTATACTAAACACTCTAGACAGTTGAGAGGTGGTCCCCCAACCATCACTTCCCATGCTTAAGGCTCACAACACAATATTCACTAGCCTTATTAAGTGTTTTAATGAGATTTGAAGAAAAGAAAAGAAATAGACTTCTAAGGGAAACTATACAACCCTAAATGTTAGCATGCACTGTTCGTCCTATGATTGAAGTTTGCAAAGGGAAAGACTACCCTAATGTTGTCATACATGGTTGCAAAGCCTAGTGTTTATCACATTCTACCTTGAACAAGGAAGAATGGAGATCCTAAGGGAAAGGCAAAGGAAGCAACGAAACAGATGAAATAAACAGCATACAGGAAATGCGGATTTATAACAGTAAACATGGAATACAAGTGAGGGAGGAAGAACCATCTCAACCTCAAGCCCATAATGAATGGAAGGTGGCCTATTCTAAACATACAATCTTGGCCACAAGTGATTATAAAGAGATGCGAGGCAATAAAACCTATGAATGACGTACGTATACCACAATTTGGAATTATAACGCGCTATCATGAAAATATGGAACCTAATGGGCAATTTTGTATGATAAAACCAGCCAATCAATGATCTACACATCCTATACAATGTCTATAACAAGCAATAGGAACCCTAGCATTCACCACACAAACAAATCGAGGCCGTTGGAGCCAAAATAAAACCAAAGTCCATTCGAAAGCCCAAATTACAAGTACGAATACAAAGATATAAGAAAAATAGCAAAAGGTGCTAAAACATTCAAATAAAAATATCCAATGTTCTACATACAGTCACAGACCAGAGGTGAGAGATACCATAAAAATATCCAAAGAGAAATGGTCAAATAAGATGAAAACATTGCAAGATATCTCATGTATACCAAAGGAAAGGTTAAAATGGAGCATGTTAAAGAAAGCATCCATAACCAATTAAAATTGTACAATAAAATTCCCACAAAAATATATCACAATACCTCAACATGTGTATGAGATCCCTGCAAAAGGTTAGGCCAAAATATGTAATTTTGATAGGTCAAAGAAAATTCACAACATGATAGCACAAGCATTATTATTCTTTTGACAACTTAAATGTGAAAATTCATAATTAAATGAAGAAAAATGGAAAAATTACAATTATTATTTCTAAAATTACTACGCATCCTAAACATTATGTAGAAAAAAAATGGGGATCAAAAAGACTAAGTATGCTATTTTTTATGATTATTTGAAGTCAGCATGTAAAAAAGAAAAATAAAAGAACACATGAGAATATGAGAAAACATGAAGGCAATAAATAAAACAAGGTGAATTAATGGAAATGTCATGGCTGGGATTCGAACAGGAGACATGGAGTATGCAGTGGCTGAGGTGGCGCGCCACCTCAATTAATGAGGTGTGATGTGGAAGCTCGCGTGGTGCAAGGAGATGCGTTGGATGTGTGGAAGAAGTCTCTCATTTGAACCAATCCGACGGCTGGGGGATCATCTTCCTCATGTGATTTTTCAGCACCGTGAATAGTGCCGCGGCCAGCCCCCCACCGGCCGGAATTCTGCCGGTGACTCTTCCCCCCCCCCCCCCCCCCCGTATCTCTTTCATTTCTCAACCAAATGCAACGTTTCTTAGACCAATCTTGTGGGATTTTTCGAGAGGAATTCAAATATCCCATTACTTTCCATTGAAATTGCCTCTAACTCAAAAACCGTATATGAATCTCAAACTTTCAAGAACACAAAATTGTCATAAAAATGGATATTTCTTTACCAGAAACGATGTACTACTCAAGGGGAATGCAATGCTATAAAAATGGCATGGAAAAGACTCATAATTATGGAGAAAACTTGAATTTCCATTACCTCCGAAAAATGAATTATGGAGCTTCAATGGAGCATGAATTTCCTTGAAAAATTATGTAGAAACCTTCAATAATTCTTGGTAGAGGTATTAGGATCAAAGAAAATGCTTGAATTGGTGAGGAAATGAAAATTAATTTTGCACTTGGAGCTCACTTTTTCATGTTGCTACAACCATGGTTTTGCATCAATTATCTCTCAAAAATTGATGAAATGATTCTATGGAATATGTGGAATTAATTTGCAATGAAAAAATGAATGAAAAGTGGGAGAAAAAAGAATTGAAAATTCAATTTTTCAAATATGTAAAAATGTGGGAAATGATCATGGAAGAAGTTTTTGTGCCTTGGCTTCATTTGGTTTTATATCTTGTGTGATAAGATACATCTAGGGTCCATAATTATCCCTTGTTTCAATCTTAAGGGCTTAGATTCAAAGTGTTGCTTAAGTGTGAAGAAATCTTGGAATAGGTCATGATAAAAGCTCCAAGTGAAAAATGTAATATTTCCATTGTTCTTAAAATGATATTTCCACTCAAAATAAGTACAAACATGAACTTATTTGATTAATGTTTGAAAAAATTCCAAACCATGCCTTTTCACATGTTTTCACCAAAGTGACTTTCATCAATCTCCCACCATGGGCTAACCCATTGAAACCTTGGAGTTTAGTTGACCAAATGACCCCATTTGTAGCAACTTTCATGTTGGAAAAAAGTTCATCTGAGTTATGGAAAGTGGTGAACTAGACTTGTAATTTTATGATCTGTAATCAAAGTTTCCCAAAATACCCCTGTCTTGCAAAGCTTATAACTTGAGCTCTACAAATCAGGTGGAGGACTTCTATAACATTTTGGAAATCTAAGATCATGAGGAACAACTATCATGTTTGTCAAAAGTTCATATGAAATTTCCTTCTAGGGCAAAAACAGCTTGGAAGTCATATGATTTTTGCAGACACATTTCAGATTCATCTGAGGACATGTAACTTGTCTGGCTTGTAACTTGAGTTCTATAAATCCAATGGATGATTTCTAGTACTCAAATTAAAGCTATGAACATCCTCTAAAACATTCATGTGGAGGGAAAAGTCATGTGAGACTTGTATCTTGACTTACATGGCTTGGAAGTTTGGCACTAAATAGGGGATTTTACCCTAGGAACCCTAACTTAGCAACTCCAACCACTCTTGATTCTACTTGATTGAACTTGAAACAACACCTCATATGCTTTTACATATCATTTCATGATCTCAATGACCTATAAGTAGGCTTTGACCCTCTTCAATTTGCACAGTTTGGCCCAGGATTACCCAGATGAAACCCTAGTTGCATCCACCTCAGTTGTGGCTTTTGTACTTGATACAATGACTTGTTTGAGCTCCACCATGGCCCTCCAGGCACTCCATGAGCTCTATACACATTCCATACCAAAAATCAAGGTTTCACAAACCTTTGGTGATCTTCAAAATGCTCCCCGGTTAGGAAATGAACTTCAACAAGCAATCGAACTTCTCAGGGACTCAAACCTCTGACTAATGGTCTTGATGACTTCTCAAGCTTGTATAAGACCTCTGGCTAGGCTCTTTTCGATATATATCACACTTGATCCCCTGTTAAATGCTAATGTAATGATATGCAAATGCTAGAACTATGTTATGCTAATGCAGTGAAACATAAACCAAGTGTTAAAAGGTTGGGCAAATTTTGGGGTGCAACAGATTTGTTCTGGATTTTTCAGATGTTTGAAACTGGATTTTTCATTCGACTTGGATATCCAAGTAATTACTTGATAGCTGGATACGATTTCTCTAATTTGTTTCTTCTGACCACCAATACATCCGGATTTGATTTGGTTCCAGATTTGGATTTGTTGTTATCTGGCTGTGTAGATCCACGATTTACTTGATAGGAACGGATTTTGTGATGCTTCGAATCTGGTTATTGATGAAATCCGGGTTTTTCATTTTCGATTGAACCTGTTTGGCTGAAAAAACACATTTTCAAAAGCGCTTATCCGAATAATCACTTTTGGCCGAAAACTTCTTTTTCTCTTCTTCCGGCTGCCCCAAAAATTAAGAACAGATGCTGCATATCAGTGCCGAAGTCGGGAATTGAAATGGGAGTTGGTTTCGGCAATGATCGTGCCCTCCCAACACCCGATGATGAAATTGTTCTGAGGGTGTCGAATAAAAATGATTTTCTAACTTATTCTCTGTTTTGCTCTATTTCTAATTTTGCCTATGCAGGTACGAAGAAAAATTGGGCAAGAAGATGGTCGGAGAAATCAAGCATGAAGAACTTAAGAATTTAGGAACTTTAGAATAGGAAATGTAATTTTTATTTCCCTTCTTGTAATTTTGTAATAAAAATATTCATGAATGAAATTCAAATAATATTTCTACTCAAATTTAATTCCTCTTTATAAATAATAAAAAAATATCATGAATAAAAATTCAAATATTTTCCTATCAAGATTATTTTTCGATTCCCTTTCTATGATTTAATTTTGTTGCAACCACCTCAAATATCCGATTAAATCCAACCGGTCAAATTACCTTTGCATAAATTCCAACGACTACAAATTAATCCGATTAAACTTGAGCCATAAGCTTAAATTCACCATACAAATTCAACATGAATAAATCCCAAAAATCAGTCGAATCAACCTTGTCAATCCATTACGTACTGCTTCACATAACTGATATAAACTTAATTTTCCCAATATATTCTAAATTAAGTCGCGCGTGATGATAGAATCGGAAATGGCTTTGAATGAACTAAAAGGAACAAAGAAAGTCCATTAGCAGCAAAGCAGAACTATATTCCGCGCCAAAAACTCCATTTATTTCCGATGGCTAAATCCAATGCCATGAACCAACTCTTCCAAAAATTGCAATTTAAACAGATATAATAAATCTTGCCTTGATTTGAAATTTATACTGCTTTTCTTTTGAGCCGAACCAAATTGATATCTCAACATCATCAAACCTATATGATAAAATAAATGTCTCGGAAATCCACTGACGACAAAGCTTCGGCCCGTTGAATTAGTTACTGTATCTCGAAAACCCTGATGCCAAAAATTACTGTGAATCTCTGTTTATCTTCAAAGAAAATAAGGTACTCGGAAACGGAGGCTCTAATTATTCAATAAATCTCTGATGATAACTCAGCTTCACGGACTGTCAGTACACAACGTGTAAATGACCATTTCGCCCTTCCACAGTTAAAGTGCGTCTGATGCGCTTCTCCTGCAAAACAATAAACTACGTAACCTGTTAGCAGTTAGCTGATGCGAAAATGAGATGACATGCGACATGAATTGACTAATCTGAGGGTAAAATTTGGGGTATTACACTATGATATGCAGAAATGCAAAATGCAAAGAAACAAAAGTCAGTTGTCATCAAAACGAAAGGGCAAATTTTGGTGTGCTACACCTAGGTACTCACCGCACGCTGGCGAAAGTACCAGCAGTATGCCTTAGGACCTACAGGTAACTCGTCCCTATCATATTTCAAAGCATCGGGGATAGTGTTCGAGTTAAGTGTGGAGGAGACTTTATTTATTTTCTCGCACTTTCATTTTCTTTTCTTTTATCGCTTTCTAGTTTAATTCTAGTTTATTTCCCTTATCTTTTAGTTCATTTTTTAGAATGCACATGTGCTTAACAAGTCATTTGCAGTATACCCTTATTCCCTCATTTTCTTTAGCCTCACCAAAAAGTTTATTGACAAAAAGTGTATTATCTTGAAAATTTTTAGGCTTTGAGGCAAGTTCGAGTTAGGATGCAGATGATTTGGGAAAATCCTTTTTGAGACATCGGTATCATTGTAACACCTTAGGCTTCGCGAATGTAGAAATCGACCCCGATACCCTATGTACCATGACCTTAATGATAATGTTCGTAGTAACTCATTAGTAGTTTATCCTAGCAGTCAGCTCCGGCCGAAACATGATCTAAGTGAAGGACCGATTAATATAAGTGAATGATCTGTATGTTCAATAAAATTGCAACTCCGGTATAGGTAACCCTCACAAGGTCATTTAACCCAAAAAGTTGTAAAAATTTCGATAAAGAAAATAAATAATAACAAAACAAAAATAAAATATCTTCCCATTGTTAGTTGGTTCAGAGGTGTCTGGTGCTGAACTCGGTAGGGCGGGTTACAGTCCGATCCCCCACAGCTACAATTGGGTCAATAAAAGGGGTTACACCAGCTTATGTACCAGAGCCCCATGCTTAAGATCAGAATCACTAACCGGTCACTTCACTATGAATATATATAGATAACGGACTTAATTTGATTGCACCAGAATGAAAAGGACCCAAAAGGAGATTTAAAAGTATACCTAGGTACAGTGGGGTAGTGCAGATTGGTTTATGTAAGAACGAAGCCTATGTCCTTGTTTACGGAGAAATGTCATTTCGATACCATTGGTTCACTGAGTTAATACCTATCACTTCATCCCAGCTTGAACTTAGAAGCCCTTTTTGCCCAAATCATTTATGGATACCACCTTTTTTCTGTCATAATGTTTTGCTTGAGGACAAGCAAAGGCTTAAGTGTGGGAGAATTTTATATACCTAAAATGTATTGTTTATTTGACTCAATTTGCACGTGTTCTTTAGGATTTTATTTATGTTTTCTTGTATTATGCTTCTATTTTGTTTCATTTTCAGGATTTTGTAATTCCAGAGCTCCTTGTGAAGAAATGAAGAAAAAACAAGCAAAAAGACTAGCTTTTCAGGAATTTTACACATGACACTCACCATGGTGGGCGCCATAGGGGATTCCATAACTTGGATAAGAGACCAACTTCTGACAACTGTCACGTCTCCCACTTCTTTCTACTCTAGTACACATGGTGTGCGCCACCCTTGCATTTCGTTTCCCTCCCAAAAGAAGTTGGGGGGCATTCTAGTCCTTACTTGTACTTTCCTAGCACTATAAATAGAAGAGTTCTGCCTCATTTCTAGACATCCAAGCTTAGTTACAGAACTCAAGCCATAAATTTCCATCTGTTGTAAAGTGATAAACTTCTCACATCGAGTAGTTATCACATTGTCTAATCGAGTCTGTAATCGGGTTTGGAGCACTTTGGTAGAAGTTAATCCTGCCGCCATTTTATTTCTAGTCATTTACTTCAAGTTGTACCAAGATTTAAAACCTCCCGATTGGAGCAGGTTTCTATTTATTTTCCGCATTTATGTATCCGTATTATTTATTTTCGGCACTATTTATTTACCGCACTTTATTTATTCGCATTTATTTACCATGTCCGTTTACTTTTCCATGTCTGGCTAAATCTTAGAGGTTAGGATGTGATGATCATAGTTAAAGTGGTATTCCATACGGCTGTCGATAGAATCTCTTAGGGGTTATTCTGACTTTTAACACATTAAATTAGTTCTTTTCACGAGTAGAAAAAACTACCCCATAAGACATTCTATTTATACGCACTTGGAATAATACCTATCCATGTGAATTACATCCAACCCCGTTATTTTAATATTAATTTTATTCTCGCACTTTACTTTTATTTTGCACGAACCAATTCCTAATTTATTTGCCTTAGATAAATACCGTAACAACAGTAATCGATAGATTGATATTTGGTCTCTGTGGGATCGATAATATTTTATATTACTCTGACTCTACTTGTATACTTGCGAAATTGAGCATCAGTCATCCTCATGAATTCTTTAGGGACATCTAAATCTTCATCACTCTCTTCTTTGGCTTGAAAGACAAATGGACCACTACCAGAAGGAACCGAATGATCAATGGATTATGTGGGTGGTGGAGGTTTTCTAGATGGTTTTACAAGTTTGAGAATGATCATACACACACAGAGACATGCAGATGAGGGGTTGATTTTAAGTTTTCAAAAAATGTTGCCATTTTTCCTTTTAACAAAAGTGAAAATGATAAGGAGAAAACAAAACAAGATTTTTAGCAAAAACACTTTTTCATTCATAGATCTTTTCAAATTGCAAAGTGGCTCATACAAAATAGTTCACTGGTCTTGGGCAAGACCATGAATTTAAAGAAAACAAAGCTAACAAGCAAATGTATTACTCTAAAGGTAAAAAGACAGGGATTTCCACTGTTTCCCAGTTGCATAAAGCTGCTCTGCCTCGGATCACCAGGCTGTCAAGGTCGCTTTCTTTGTCTTCAACTATGACGGAATTCACTTGTACTCTGTCTCTTACGAATATCTCTTTCAAGGCCTTCTTCTTCATGACGCTTTCTTCAGATACATCTTCTAGAGTTGATTTTTAACCCAACCCTTGTCTATTGTTTTTTGCACGAGCGTTGAATTTTATGACCTCCCCTCATCCCAGTGGGAATCCTGTCTTCATTGCAGCCTTTATACTTTGAACGGAAGCAAAAAATGGACCACAGGTTATGGTTGAATCATCAACCAATACAGCGTGAGCAATTTCTAAGGCTTGGAAAATAGTTTCAAGCGCATCTTCGTCAGCTTCTATATATCTGAAGGAGGACAAATTTCTCACCATCAGATCCTCTTCTCCATGCACTATGACCAACTGGTCATTAACGACGAACTTCATTTTTTGGTGTAGGGTGGATGTGACAGCACCTACTGTGTGTATCCACGGCCTTCCCAGTAAACAACTGTAAGCCAGATTAATATCCATCACCTGTAAGGTGATTTTGAAGATCTGAGGGCCTACCATGATTGGTAAATAAACTTCCCCTATCACAGTTCTTCTTAAACCATCAAAAGCTTTTACAACTAGAGAGGTATGCCTCATTTCGGCTCCTTGGTAGGCCAATTTGGATAAATTTCTCTTGGGCATTATGTTGAGCACGGGCCCTGTATCGATAAGCACTCTGGCGAGTGTGTCCTCTTCACATTTGATGGATACATGTAGGGCACGATTGTGCTTGCATTTCTTAGCTGTTAGATCACTATCATCAAAGCTTAATGTGTTGCATGTTATGATATTTGCAACAACTGAGTCAAATTGCCCCACGGTAATATCTTTTGTTACGTGAGCTTGCGTTAGTATCTTCATCAGGGCTTGACGATGTGTAAGGGAGCTTAGCAACAATGACATGATTGATATTTTAGATGGAGTTTGGTTGAGTTAATCCACCACTCGATAATCACTTCGACAGATTATTCGCAAAAACCCTTCCTCGTCATCTTTGAGGACCTCTTTTCCTTTACCGGTGGGTTCCTTGGATATTACCTCCTTTGGAGCAACTTCTTTGGGAACAGTGATAACAACTTTAGGAATGGAGGTGGTTGATTGAGAAACGGTAGGATTCACTCGAGGCTGATATATCCGACCACTCCGAGTCATTCTGCTTGCCCCAACGATGTTGGTGACATCCCCTTGTTTCCTTCCAGTGTTTATGTCATACCAAGAGTAGTCGTACTTGGGCGTTACAACTCTTGTATGAGGACCGGGTCTTCTCCTCGGGTCGAACCTGGGTTGGTCCTTTCCAAACTTAGTGCATAATCATTATGAAACACCGGCCTAACAGCTTTATGTCGGGTTGTGTTATTGTTGCAATTTTTGAAAACCACTATTTTGTTAGATTCTCCGGGCATATCGAACACTGGCTCGATCACCGCCGCATCTTCTTTCTTCTTTCTGCTACTGTTCTGCAGCATTCCCTGATTAATTAATGGTCGAATATCCTTTTGCACAAGGTCACAACCCTATGGATTCAGTCTACATCCCTCACAGTCTTCATGAGACTTTTGAGTACCCATACTCAAGCGAGCCTTTTATGTAATTCCACCCATGATATCTTTAATTCAGAGACCGTTGTGACTATCTTCATCTCAGACTCCTCCCCTTCTTTGGTTATGGCGTTTACTCCACCATGATTTGGTAGAGGATTATCCTTCATGTTTGGGTGATTGTTTTCTAACAACAATATCTTCTTCTCTATTAATTCTCAACGATGTGCTAAAGTGCAAAGCACCCTTCCAGATCATGCCTCCAGTTGTAGGGAGATCTCTGATCATGTATCTCACGGTTCTTGAGAAATCAATGGGATGTGTGCTCGATCAATAGGACGAGTCAGGTAGAAAAGAGCACACCGTTTACTACTTGAGTAAGAAGTTCACTAATTGTGAGTCGAGATACTCAATGCAGGAAAAAACATGTTGTGCACTCGCTTGGGCTGATAAGCGTTTGAGACAGTACATGTTAAACCATACAACCTTATTGATTTCGAAGATGGATCCGATCAAGTATGTTTTTGAAAAGCAAGCACTCTCCGGAAGGATTTCCCGATGGCAAATGGTTTTAACAGAGTATGATATTCAGTATGTTTCCCAAAAAACCATTAAGGGAAGGGCTTTGTCGGAATATCTTGCTGAACAACTAATTGAGGATTATCAACCGATGAAATTTGAGTTTCCAGATGAAGATGTCATGTTTTTGAAGATGAAATACTGCGATGAGCTATTACCTGACGAGGGTCCGGAGATTGGATCTCAGCAGAAACTGGTTTTTGACGGAGCTGTTAATTCATATGGTAATGGAATCAGTGCAATCATTATAACTCCTCACGGTTCTCACATACCACTCACTGCCCAATTGACATTCGTCTACACCAATAATGAAGCCGACTATGTAGTGTGCATTATGGATTTAGAAGGGGCCATTGATCTGAGGAACAAGAATCTAGATGTGTATGGCGATTCAGCGCTAGTCGTCAATCAGATTAAAGGAGAGTGGAAGACTCTTCAGGCTAACTTGGTGCCTTATAAGAACTATGCAAGAAGACTGTTTCCATTCTTTGATAGAGTTGAGTTCCATCACGTGCCTAGGGATGAAAATCAGATGGCGGACGCCTTGGCCATGTTATCATCGATGTACAAAGTGAATTTATGAAATGAAGCTCCAGCAATCACCATCATGCGTCTTGACATACCAGCCTTTGTATTTGCAATTGAGAAGGTATCTGATGGAAAGCCTTGGTATTTTGATATCAAGCATTTTCTCAAGACTCAAGAGTACCCATCTGGGGCATCCAGAAAAGATAGGAAGACTCTGAGGAGGTTAACCGGTAACTTCTATCTGAGCAAGGATGATGTTCTCTACAGGAGAAACTTTGACATGGTTTTACTGTGTTGTATGGATGAACATGAAGAAGGTATGTTGATGGATGAAGTTCTCGAGGGTTCTTTTGGTACTCATGCCGGTGGACATGCAATGGCCAGAAAATTGCTGAGCGCTGGGTATTACTGGATGGCTATGGAATCTGATTGCTTCAAATACACCAGAAAATGCCAGATTTATGCTGATAAGGTGCATGTGTGTAAGTGCTACTGGTTGGCTGCATTTTATGGCAAAACATTAGAGTGTGTATGGATGTCATGACTGATGTTATGACACACATTATGCAGGGTAAGTAGAGTTAGCTAACAGTAAGTTGAGTTGGATGTCATATTGAATGTCATGACACTGATCGTATGACATCAGGCGCGTAGGTTTAGTTTTCCGGTATTTAGATTGAGGAACCTCAGGCTAGAATTCAGGAAACTTAGTAGAAGCTCAAGCTGGAAGTCAGGAAACATTTTAGAAGCCCTGGCGAAATAAAATGTCTCTGACCTAACAGGTAAGTGCAGATTCGTGAAGAAAGGTTTGGGTAAACCTAAATTCTGCACAAAGGCCCAAAGTATATATACTGCTATAAATAACAAGAGGATGAACCTTAATAAATGAGGAAGTGAGCAGAGAGTTATCAGGGTGTAACTTGTGAGTGAAGAAGGTTGTTCTTCACGTATCTTATGTGAGTGAAAAAGTTTGGTTCTTCACGTGTGTCTTAGGACTTGTGTGCCAAGCAATTGTCTGTTGTACAATTGCATTGGTTTAGTCTGTATGAACAGGTGTGTTCATTGTCTCACTCAAAGCTGTTAAGCAAGAGTTTGTGTTCCTTGATCAAAGCTGTGAAGCAAGATCAAGGTGTGTATGAAGTGTGTCTTCATATTTATTTTGTAATTGTGTTTGTATATCACTGAGGTGATTGAGGGGGAGTGAGTGGGTAAACTCTGATCTAGAGGTCTCTAGGTTGAAGTGTCATTGGGTAGGTTTTAAGTGAGGAGTGCAAACTGGATTGTTTGACTCTGAATTAATTCTGCTCATAGTGAATTTCCTCCATGGCTTGGTAGCCCCCAAATGTAAGTTTTGTTGACACTGAATTGGGTGAACAATTGTTGTGTTATTTACTGCTTTCCTTTCTAGTTTATTTAGTAAGTATTGTAGTCTATGTCACAGTGGATGTTATAACTTCTGTGATAACATTCATTGTGTGCTTGCCAGAATTTCAATTGGCATCAGAGCTGGCACCCTGCCTGTTATTTCTGGGTAAGATCTAGGGAAGATAAATTCTGGTACTATGGGTAAATACATAGGATTCACAAATAGACCACCAATTCTGGATGGCTCTAATTATGATTATTGGAAACCTAGGATGATTTCCTTCATAAAGTCTTTAGACAGCAAGGCATGGAGAGCTGCAAATTCAGGATGCGAACATCTAGTGAAGACTGATAAGGATGGAATATTTGTGTTAATTCCTGAAGAGGAATGGAACAAAGAGCAAGATGCCTTAGCTCTTGGGAACTCTAAAGCATTGAATGCACTCTTCAATGGCATAGACAAAAACATCTTCATACTGGTACACCATTTTGAATTAGCAAAGGAGGTGTGGGACACTCTCAAAACTACTCATGAGGGAACCTCAAAAGTCAAGATGTCAAGACTACAAATGTTGACCACCAAATTTGAAAGTCTAAAAATGAAGGAGGAAGAGACTATTCATGAATTCTACATGAATATTCTTGAAATTGCAAACACCTCAGGAGATTTGGGAGAAAAGATGTCTGAAGAAAAGTTAGTAAGGAAAATTCTAAGGTCATTACCTAAAAGGTTTGCCATGAAGGTAACTGCCATTGAAGAAGCTCAAGACATATGTAACATGAAGGTGTATGAACTCATAGGTTCTCTCCAAACCTTTGAGATGGGGATGTGTGACTAGACTGTGGAGAAAAAGAACAGAAGCATAGCTCTTGTCTCAAACACTGCAGATGATCTAGATAAAGAAGATCATGAAAGCAAGGAGAAACTCTCAGAAGCTGTAGCTATACTTGGGATACAATTCAACAGACTCATGAAATGAGTGGAACAGAAGGGTAGATCTAATTACAAAAACATACCATCTGACATTGGCATAAGAACTAAGTCTGATGAAAAGTCCTACCAAGACAAAAGAGTTAAGTGCTATGAATGTGAGGGTTATGGTCACATTAAAACTAAATGTCCCACCTATCTCAAAAAGGAGAAGAAAGAACTTATGATCACCTGGTCTGATGGAGACTCTGAGAGTGGATCAGAAGAAGAATCTGCAAGACATGTCATAGCTCTAACTGGTACATGTATGGCTAATAATGATTCTGGTGAAGATGAGTTAACTTTTGATAAATTGGCAGCCTTGTACAAACAGTTGTGCATCAGAAGCACTGAAGTATGTTAACTAGGGGAGAAGCATAAGAAAATCATCAAGAAGTTGGAGGTTGAGAAGAAGGAACATCTTGCAACAATAGACTCACTCAACAGTAAGGTCATCCAGTTAAAGTGTAAACTTGAGCAGATGTCAAAATCAATCAGGATGCTGAACCCTAGGACTGACACTCTGGAAAAAATTCTACAGAATGGTCAGTTAGCAGGAGACATGTCTGGTCTAGGGTTTGTTGGTGAACAGAAACCCATCTCTGGGTTCAAAAAGCCAAAGCCTGGAAATCAGAAGTCAAAATGGATGTCACAACCAATGTCACAACATCAGAGGAACAGAGGATGGAACCAGTCTAAGAACAAATTCCAAGGGTATATATGTTACTACTGTGGAAAACTGGGACATATTAAACCCCTCTGTTTCTGGCTACATGGATTTCCTAGCCATCCCTGTCAAGGCAAATTCAAACAGGGTGCTCAGGTCAAGAAACTGCATCCTGCTAAATTCATGAAGGAAGCTCCTATCAAGAAAAGACAATGGGTTACTAAGAATATGGCTCTAGTAGATCACACTTCTTTAAGGATGCCTACCAAAGAAGATTGGTATTTTGACAATGGCTGCTCTAGGCATATGACTGGAATAGAGAACCTTGTGGAGAGCACCAGACCTCATTCCTCAGGTTATGTAACTTTTGGAGATGGTGCTAAAGGAGAAATCAAAGGTGCTGGAAAACTAGATTTCCCTGGGGCTCCAAAACTGGATGATGTCATGTTGGTCAAAGGACTGACTATAAATCTGATAAGTATAAGTCAGCTTTGTGACCAAGGTCTTAGTGTCACATTTACCAAGGATAAATGTGTTGTCACCAATGAAGAAGGTGAGCAAGTCATGAGGGGATCTATATCAAAGAATAACTATTACTTATGGGAGCACAAAAGCAATCTAACTGAAGAAAAGGATCAAATATGGCTGAAACAAGGAAGACATCCTCAAAAGATGAAGAAGATCATAACGAAGGAATCAGTAGGAGAAACTTCTAAGTTTCCTCTAAATAGAAGATCAAACTATGGAAACTATAAGGCTGGTAGGCAAACCAAGAGAAGACATGCAAAGGATGGTCATCATAGAAACCTAGACCTGCTATACTGGAAGTTGATGGAGTCCATGACAAGATGCCAGCATAAAGAAAGAAATGTTGTTAGAACACAGATTGGTTCTTAAATATATCTATATGTTTTGATGATAACACTAATGAAATTTTGTATGAAGTAAATATATACTCTAATTTTGTTCAAGTTTTTTTGTTTCAGATATTAAATTTAATATTCCTCTGGAAGCAAAAATGAATCTGAACATTATTCTACGCAAGGCTCTGAGCGTCAGAAGCAACTCATCAGAAGACTCAGAGCGCTGCCAGAAGAGACTCTAAAGTAGAAGCTACAGAAGACTCTGAAGCAGAAGCTGCAGAAGACTCTGAAGCAGAAGCTGCAGAAGACTCTGAAGCGTAGCTGAAGAATTTGAGTGAAGAGCGTAAAGCATTGTTTCAGAAGACTCTGGAAGTACTTTACATTGCAAGTACATAGGCTCTAATAAACAACTCTGCTCTGATTGAGATACTCACGCTGAAAGCACTGTTGCTGCAAAACTCTGATGACATCGACTCTGATGTAGATACTTTGATAAAGAAACTTGTTGAAGAAGATGTTGTTCAAATAAAGATCCGTTGGCATATTCCAAACGAATCTTTCCTCATTTGTGTATGGCACAGGAAATCAGACAAAAAGGATTTGTCTGAACATTCCTCTTCTGGAAAAGTAAAAGTCAATAGAAGACAAAAGGCTACAACTACTCAGCAGTGCACAGTCTTCAAGCAATGGACTTCTAGTACTAACAAAGCAAGTCTTCAACAACATATCAAAGTTAACGAATCAATTTGTAAAACTACTCTCAAGCTCTCATACAAACATTCTTCAAGCTAAATAGTTTTTATATTCGTTATTAACTTGTGTAAACATCACAGTTGTGATTATAGCTTTTTAGAAGCATTAAAAACACATTGTTAGTTTACATTTTGTAAAAGTTCCTTAAGAAGACCAAGTTGTGGTCATAATTTCTTGATAAGACTAAGACAGTTTGTCTTAGCGGTTGACATTGTAATCAGTTTGATTTAGTGGATTAAGTCCTTGTTGAGAAAGGCAAATCACCTTGGTAGGGTGGACTGGATTAGTTTGAGTTCAAACGAATCAAGATAAAAAATATTGTGTTATTTTTCTTTTTTCATAATTGTTTCAAAACCCTTATTCAACCCCCCTTCTAAGTGTTTTTCTCACCTTCAGTTGGTATCAGAGCTCCGGCTCTGTAGTGCTATCACTTAACAGTGAAAGAGAAAGATCCAGTTGGGAAAACTCTTGATATATTTTTTTGATACATTATGGATGAAGCTTCAACATCAAACAACAAATATGAAGATAGAGATAAAATCAGCACCAAACCTCCCATGTTTGATGGTGAGAAGTTTGATTATTGGAAAGATAGAATAGAAAGTTTCTTTCTAGGCTATGATGCTGACCTTTGGGATTTGGTCATTGATGGTTATGTTCACCCCACTGATGGGGATGGAAAAAAGATTGACAGAAAGTCAATGACTAAAGCTCAGAAGAGAGAATTCAGGAATCATCACAAAGCAAGAACCATTCTATTAAATGCTATATCTCATACTGAGTATGAGAAGATCACAAACAGAGAAACAACATTTGATATGTTTGAATCTTTAAAGATGAATCATGAAGGAAACTCCCAAGTGAAGGAGACCAAGGCTCTGGCGCCCATCCAGAAATACGAAGCCTTCAAGATGGAGGAATATGAATCTGTGGAAGCTATGTTCTCAATGTTTCAGATTCTAACTGCTGGTCTGAAGGTTCTGGACAAAGGTTACTCTACCTCTGATCATGTCAAGAAGATCATCAGAAGATTGCCAACAAGGTGGAGACCTATGGTCACAGCACTGAAGCTTGTAAAGGATCTGAATAAGATCACTCTAGAGGAACTTATCAGTTCCTTAAGGAGTCATGAGATTGAGCTGGAAGAAGACGAGCCCCAAAAGAAAGGTAAGTCTATTGCATTAAAGTCTAACAAATCTGCTAAAGCTGTGCAGGTTATTGAAGAAAGCTCTGAAGAATATTACTATGAAGAAGATGAATTGTCCCTGCTGTCCAGAAGGATAAACCAACTCTGGAAGCATAAACAAAAGAAGTTCAGAAACTTCAAGAAACCAGATCAATGTGGAGAGTCTTCTGGACACAGAAGATCTGGGAAGAAAGAAGTAGTCTGCTACGAGTGCAAGGAGCCAGGGCATTATAAAAATGAATGTCCCAAACTTCTGAAGGAGAAACCTAGAAAGAAGTTTGAGAAGAAGAATAAAGTTCTGATGGCCACATGAGATGATTCAGATGCATCTGAATCCTCATTAGAGTTAGAAGAAGAATGTACAAATATGGCACTGATGGCTGATGCAGAAGACCACGAAGAAACATCTGAATCTGAATCTGAATCAGATTCAGAAGAGGTATTTTCTAAACTTACTAGAGCTGAACTTATTGAAAGTTTATCTGGAATGCTGGAAAACTATAGTAAGATTAAGCTCAAATATAAGAAGCTTCAAAGCAATCTTGTATCTGAGAATGATCTTTTGAAATCAGAAGTTGCTGAGCTTAAAGCAAACAATTTTAAAATTAAAACTGATTTAGAAAAAGCTCAACAAGATTCTGAAGTTGAAACTAAGTCAAAATCTAAAAACATTTTAGAAGAATATGACTATAGTTTTCAGAAGTTTCTGTCTAGAGGCCTAGATAGAATCAAGATGGCTTCCATGATCTATGGCGTAAGCAGAAACAACAGGAAGTGTGTTGGATATGAATCACCCTCTAGGAAGGATTTAAATCCAAAACCTGTTGATAAACTGGTCATTAAGTATTCACCTCTGTACACTCATTTTAAATATGGTCATCTGAATGACATAACACACACACGTACAGATCTGAACACCAAGGTTTTTGTTAAACCAAAATTTCCTCAGAATAAGGATACTTTTAAAGGAAAGAAGTTCAGACAGAACTTCATACCTACTAACCCCAGAGGACCCAAGAAAATATGGGTACCTAAGGACAAAATAATCTTTGTTGCAGATGTCCTTAGCAGCAAAGTTGAGACACCAATCATGGTACCTGGACTCTGGCTGCTCACGACAAATGACGGGAAGAAGGTCTATGTTCCAAAGCCTGGAACTTAGATATGGAGGAGACGTCAAATTTGGAGGGAACCAAAAGGGAAAAATAGTTGGCTCTGGAACTATTGGTAATGGTAACCTTCCTTCCATATCTAATGTCTTACTTGTTGAAGGATTAACACATAACCTATTGTCCATAAGTCAATTAAGTGACAATGGTTATGATATAATCTTCAATAAAAAATTTTGTAAAGCTGTGAGTCAAAAAGATGGCTCAATCCTCTTTAATGGAAAAAGGAAGAACAACATTTACAAAATTAATCTTTCAGAACTTAAGGTTCAAAATGCAAAACGCCTTATGTCTGTTAATGAGGAGCAATGGGTCTGGCATAGAAGATTGGGGCATATTAGTATGAGACGTATATGTCAGACTAGTAAACTCAATCTGGTCAGAGGACTTCCTCAGTTGAAGTTCAACTCAGATGCTCTTTGTGAAGCATGTCAGAAAGGAAAATTTTCAAAATCTTCTTTCAAAGCTAAAAATGTTGTTTCAACCTCAAGACCATTAGAGCTGCTTCATATTGATTTGTTTGGACCAGTGAAAACTGCATCCATCAGAGGCAAGAAGTATGGATTAGTCATAGTTGATGACTACATCAGATGGACATCGGTAAAATTCCTAAAACGCAAGGATGAGTCACACTCTGTGTTCTTTGACTTCTGCAAACAAGTCCAAAATGAAAAAGAATTTAAAATTGTTAAAGTCAGAAGTGATCATGGTGGAGAATTTGAAAATAATTTTTTTGATAAATATTTTAAAGAAAATGGCATTGCACATGATTTTTCTTGTCCTATAACTCCTCAACAGAATGGAGTTGTAGAAAGGAAAAATAGAACATTGCAAGAAATGGCCAGAACCATGATCAACGAGACAAACATGGAAAAACATTTTTGGGTAGAAGCAATTAACACAGCTTGTTATATTCAGAACAGAGTGTCTGTAAGACCTCTTCTGGAGAATACTTCTTATGAATTATGGAGGAATAGAAATCCCAACATTTCTTATTTCCATCCTTTTGGATGTGTATGTTTTATCTTGAATACTAATGACAAGCTGAACAAGTTTGATTCTAAAGCACATAAGTGTTTTATGATTGTCTATTTTGAACGCTCTAAAGGCTACAGAGTATACAATATAGAGACACAGATTGTGGAGGAATCAACTCGTGTTAGATTTGATGATAAGCTTGGCAATCAAAAGCCAAAGCAGCTTGAAATTTCTACAGATAGAGAAGTGCTTCTCACAAACTCTGAAGATTCAGAGGCAGACAAAGTTCAAGTGAAAGAACCAGAAGCAACGCCAGATGCTACTCCCTTGGCTACTCAAATGGATAACTTGAACATTTCTGAAGAACCAACTGTTAAAGGATCATCTATAATCAAATCCTCTCATCTAGAAGAAATGATAATTGGAAAGAAGGATGACCCTATCAGAACAAGATCCTTTCTCAGATCATCTGGAACGTCATTATTTGGTCTGGTATGAGTTATTAAACCAACCTATATGGATGAAGCTCTGCAAGATAATGATTGGATACTTGCCATGCAAGAGGAGCTAAATCAGTTCACAAGGAATGATGTTTGGGATCTGGTTCCAAGACCAAAAGCATTTAATATCATTGGACCTAAATGGGTCCTCAGAAACAAATTGAATGAGCAAGGAGAAGTAGTCAGAAACAAAGCTAGGCTGGTTGCTCAAGGATATAGTCAGCAAGAAGGATTTTATTACACAGAGACTTACACTCTTGTGGCAAGGTTAGAGTCTATTCGCTTGCTTATTTCTTTTGCTACACAAAATAACATCACTTTATATCAGATGGATGTTAAGAGTGCCTTCTTAAATGGTATTATAGAAGAGGAAGTTTATGTTCATCAACCTCCTGGTTTTGAAAATGAAAAACTTCCAGAACATGTTTTTAAACATAAGAAATCACTTTATGGCTTAAAACAAGCTCTCAGAGCTTGATATGAGAGATTGAGTAATTTTCTTCTGGAAAAGAATTTTATCAGAGGCAAAGTGGATACTACTCTCTTCTGTAAATCATTTAAGAAAGACTTGTTAATTTGTCAAATTTACGTAGATGATATTATATTTGGCTCAACAAATATTACGCTTGGAAAGGAGTTTGCTCAATCTATGCAGGCTGAATTTGAAATGAGCATGATGGGAGAACTCAGATTCTTTCTGGGAATTCAAGTTAATCAAACTCCATAATGCACCTACATACATCAGACGAAGTATGTGAAGGAGCTTCTGAAGAAGTTTAACATGGCTGAAAGCAAGTTAGCAAAGATGCTAATGCATCCAACAAGCACTCTGGGCAAGGAAGAGGTAAGTAAAAAGGTAGAGCAGAAGCTCTACAGAGGTATGATTGATTCTCTTCTGTATTTGACTGCTTCTAGACCTGATATCCTCTTTAGTGTTTGTCTGTGTGCTAGATTCCAATCAGATCCTAGAGAATCTCACTTAACAGCTGTTAAAAGGATTCTGAGGTATTTGAAAGGTACTACTAATGTGGGCTTGTGTTACAGAAAATCAGATGAATTTAAATTAGTTGGATTTTATGATGCTGATTACGCTGGAGACAGAGTGGAAAGTAAAAGTACTTCTGGAAGCTGTCAGTTTCTAGGAAGCAACTTAATCTCTTGGTACAACAATAAGCAACCCATAATAGCTCTATCAACTACAGAAACAGAATACATTGCTGCTACTGGTTGTAGCACTCAAATGCTCTGGATGAAGAGTCAACTAGAAGATTATCAGATATATGAGAGTAACATATCTATCTTCTATGATAATACTTCTGCTATTTTCTTATCTAAAAACCCTACTTTACACTCTAAAGCAAAGCATATAGAAATTAAGCATAATTTCATAAGAGATTATATTCAGAAGGGTATTTTAAGTTTAAACTTTGTTGATACAGACCATCAATGGGCTGATATCTTTACAAAACCCCTTGCTGAAGATAGGTTTAAATTTATTCTGAAGAATATTAGTATGGATTGTTGTCTAGAATAAAAGTATTATTCAAAAGCAAATTTAATCAGATGAAAAATGTTTAACATCTATACTCTAAAGTATATCATCTGTCTATTTCTTTTGGTTTGTTATTTATCTTGTGAATCTCTAGACTAACAACCTCAGAAGATCTGAACGTTGCTAACGTTTCATTTCCAAAGAGTTTCAGAGGCAAAAATACATCAAACACGTGTCACTTGAATCTGAAAAGGTTGAGTGCACAATACTGAGATGACATTTGAGGTACTGTTTTGAATAATGAATTTCTCGTTTTCCCCCCAATTTGTCAGAATCATTAAATGCTTGAAATGATTATTTCTTTTTAATTAATGTAAATTAATTGCTAATTGATGTTTGCAATTTTGTGCCCTAATTTTTTTGCCCTATATATTCCACAACTTAACACTTTTCACGGTTTCACTCTCACAAACACCTTAGATGCATTTTTGTTTGCTTCATTCTTTCATCTTCTCTCCCAAACCAAAAACCCTAAGAAGAACTCGTTCAACAATGGCAACCTCATCTTCAACCTCTCAACAGTTTGAATCAACAATGGCTGTTGTTTCGTCTTCCAACTTGGGTACTACTCCGTTAAAAGAACTTGTGAGAACTCTCCTCATGCCAGTTAATGATCTTGAAGTGCTTTGTGAATCCATGGTGGATTTTTACTGCATCGCTAAGAATGGATTTGACCTCCGTCCCATTATTTCATCTCAAGGCTGGGTAAAGTACTTTGACAGACTGTTTGGTCCAATCTATCCTCATCTTGACAAAGAGTTTTGGATTCATGCATCATTATATCCCAAGTTCATAAGATCATCTGTTCTGGGCTAAGAGATCATCGTCACTGAAGATATGATCAGAAAATTAATTCGATATGAAGAAAAAGATGGTGTCACCCATCTCCCTGCTGATCATGTAGATATGGATGATATCTACAGAGAAGTGTTTACCTCTGGTCAAGTTTCTAGCAAAGTGAAGGGTCTGAAAATGAATTACAAGATTTGGGCCAAAATCTTTCTAGGATGTATCCATCACAGGAAATCCTCTAATTCACCTGACTACATCAACGTTGATCAGATGTACTTCATGTATTGTCTGAGTCAAAACATCAAGGTGGATCTGCCTCACATTCTCTTTTCTCATATGTGGACTTATGTTAAGATGTCAAGGGAAGAAGTCAGAACTAAGCATTAGAAGATCAGAACTTGGATCCCTATGGGAACACTGATCTCAGATATTCTGACTGAGAATGGCGTTGTGGCTCATCTGACTGAAGCAGGTATGACAGAAGAACTTGCTTCCATCATTGGAAAACCTCTGAATGGAAAGAGCCTTCAAAGGATGAAGGTTGTGGATAAAATCACCTTTGCACCAGCTAAGATCAATACTGATGATGTTACCAGAAGAAGGATACCAAGAGATGATTTCCCAATCTTTTCTGCTGAGGAACCTATAGAAGCGGTGCTTCATTATATTTCTCTGTGTATGGAAGATGGAACGCCAATTCCACCACATCTTCTGAAGCGTGCAAGTGAACCAGCACCAGATGTCTACTCTGAGAAGAGAAGAAAGAAGAGAAAGATGACAGTAGAAGGACCTACAAGGAAGAGAAAAGCATCTGAGGGAGAATCTTTTGAGAAAGAAAAACTTCTGAAGAAGACAGGTATTGCTTCTAATCTATCTCCTATACCAGAATTTATTGTTCCAACATCTGAACCAACTCCTATTTCTACCCCTCCTTCTCCTCCTCAATCATCTGAACCCACTTTTGTTCCTACTTAATCATCTGACACACATATACCTTCTGAAGTTGTTCAAACATTTGAACCACAAACCCAAGCAAATACATCTGAACAAACTTCATTTGCACCATCCTCACCTCCTTTCATAATACATCCAATCTCTGTGTTTGCTCCTAAACCATCTGAACCCTTATCTTCTAAACATATTCAATCAGAACCAGAAGCACAACCCACTGAAAATCAACCATATGTTAGTCAACATTCTGAACCAACACATTCTGACCCTATACCATCTGAACCTCAACCTGAGATTCTCAACCTCAAAACTCTCAAGACTGTATACCCTATTTCATCTGGAACATGTGAATCATCTGATTCATCTTCTGAATCTAATGCTGACTCACTGTTTCTCAACTCTCTAAACCTTTCATCAGATATCCCTTCCCCAACCAGACCATCTGTTTCAATCCCCTCTGCACCCAAGACTACTACCTCATCTATCAAAGTTCCATCTTCACCATATCCTCCTCCTCCTCTCTTCATTATTCCTAAATTTTCTATACCCTCACCATCTGCTAACCATAAACTATCTTCTTTAGAAACCTACCTGAAACCAAAATCTAGGCTAGATGTTAGTACAATGTTTTATGGTTTTGAGAAAGAAGTAAATACATGGTTGTCTACTGTCAAGAAGGAATGCCTCACAACTTTGAATTCTGCTGAGTCTGACGCAATCTGGAATAGATTCAAAGCCAGATTCAACTCTATAGCTTCAAATCTTCAAGGGATGTGTTCTGAATATGCTCATATCTGGTTTTCTGAAGCTGTGAGATTGACCTTGCTGAACATCAGAAGATCTCCAACACTTCTTCTGGAAAACACACCTGCAAAGGTTGAGTGTTCTTCCTCTGGAGTTTCTGCTACACTTCATTCTGGTGAAGTCTCTCAGCCTGAAGAAGTCATTCAAGAAGGTTCTGTTCTTGGTTCTGAAGAATTTCTTGTCTCAAATCAGTCTGCTCTGATGACTTTGGAAAAAGTATCTGATTCAATGATCCAAGAGAATGCATCTGCAATGGTTATTGATAATGCCCCTACATCTGCATCAGTTCCAGAATCTTCTGAAGTCAAGAAAGAGGATGATGATCTGCATGCAAAGTTTGCTCAACTGGAAGCTAGCAACATAGAGATCAGATCTTGGATGGTGAAACAAGAAAAGAAAACAGATGAGGTCAAGACGTGGATGGCTAGGTAAGAAGAGTCTACCTCTATCATCACAAGCCTTCTGAAGATTATAGCCTGTCGTCAACCTTAGTTATTTTTGTTGTCTATGCACATTTATGTTTTCTTGTTTTTTTCTTGTTTATCTTGTTTCTCCTCTGGATATCTTTTTATGAATGCATATGGGGTATTGGTTTTTTCTATCTGTTTATATCATATGTGTTTATTGATTTTCTTTTGTTATCCTTTTATGTTTTTAAAAGAGTTTTTCTTTTTGATATGACAAAAAGGGGGAGAAAATGAAATTCTGATTGTTCAAATAAACAGTTACCAAAATAGAACTCCGACATGATAAAATATAACTAACATTGAATTTTAGTCTTTCAAAGCTATTTACTCATCTGACAGATTTCATAAGAACTAACTCTGATCAAAATATGAGAAAGCTTACAAGATTGCTCTGACTCTGGAAAGAATACAAATTGCTGAAAGGGAAGTATTTACTTTTATAGCAGTATTCATTTCAGGGGGAGATTCATAATCTCATGGGGAGATATATATTTTTCTATTTATTGAACAAAATTTCCTATGTTTTTGTCATCATCAAAAAGGGGGAGATTGTTAGAACACATATTGGTTCTTAAATATATCTCTATGTTTTGATGATAACACTAATGAAATTTTGTATGAAGTAAATATATACTCTAATTTTGTTCAAGTGTTTTTGTTTCAGATATTAAATTTAATATTCCTCTAGAAGCAAAAATGCATATGAACATTATTCTAAGCAAGGCTCTGAGCGTCAGAAGCAACTCATCAGAAGACTCTGAGCACTGCCAGAAGAGACTCTAAAGCAGAAGCTACAGAAGACTCTTAAGCAGAAGCTGCAGAAGACTCTGAAGCGTAGCTGAAGAATTTGAGTGAAGAGCTTAAAGCATTGTTTCAGAAGACTCTGGAAGTACTTTACGTTGCAAGTACAGAGGCTCTGATAAACAACTCTGCTCTGATTGAGATATTCACACTGAAAGCACTATTGCTGCAAAACTCTGATGACATCGACTCTGATGTAGATACTTTGATAAAGAAACTTGTTGAAGAAGATGTTGTTCAAATAAAGATCCGTTGGCATATTCCAAACGAATCTTTCCTCATTTGTATATGGCACAGGAAATCAGACAAAAAGGATTTGTCTGAACATTCCTCTTCTGGGAAAGTAAAAGTTAATAGAAGACAAAAGGCTACAACTGCTCAGCAGTGCACAGTCTTCAAGAAATGGACTTCTAGTACTATAAAAGCAAGTCTTCAACAACATATCAAAGTTGACGAATCAACTTGTAAAACTACTCTCAAGCTCTCATACAAACATTCTTCAAGCTGAATAATTTTTATATTCGTTATTAACTTGTGTAAAAATCACAGTTGTGATTATAGCTTTTTAGAAGCATTAAAAACACATTGTTAGTTTACATTTTGTAAAAGTTCCTTAAGAAAACCAAGTTGTGGTCATAATTTCTTGATAAGACTAAGACAGTTTGTCTTAGCGGTTGACACTGTAATCAATTTGATTTAGTGGATTAAGTCCTTGTTGAGAAAGGCAAATCACCTTGGTAGGGTGGACTGGATTAGTTTGAGTTCAAACGAATCAAGATAAAAAATATTGTGTTATTTTTCTTTTTTCATAATTGTTTCAAAACCCTTATTCAACCCCCCTTCTAAGTGTTTTTCCCACCTTCAAATGTCACTTAGGATGTCATGACTTTGTTTTGTGACATTAAGAGTAACATCAATATGGACTCAACTCATCATAATAGTACACTGTATAGTGATGATCAACGTCACTTTAGAAAAGACCGTATAGAGCCTAAGGACTATGACATAGCAAGGGCTAAAATTTCCACAAGGGGTCACAAGACTACCCTAAGTAAAACTGAAAGAAGTAGTGTGGAAAAGAGGTGTAGTAAGAGATTATAGCAATTAATAGGGAATTATATTTTGAAAATTAATCAAATTCTGATTGGTCAAAATATCAAGTTCCCACCTCTTGCACAAGCAAACCCTTCTAGCCCCTTTACTCTATCATATTGCCACTGTGGTTGCTCATACAAAGTCATCTCCTTGCATACCTCATACAGCCACCACAGAGAACCCCTTCTTCGATAGCCAAAGTCACGAACAATGTATCGACAACAAATGCCTATCCCCACCAAGCATGACTGTGATTAAAACAAGAGCATCTCTCTGGAGGATATCCTTGATGTCATTCCTCTAAGCATGGCCCTAGGAAGAGGTAGTGAAGCCCAAAATTCAGCTTCTTCACATGCAAACCCAGAAGGTAAGAATTTTGAACCTTTCATGGACAACTATAATAGAAGGAAGGACTCTACCTATAATGACAAGTCTGTCAATGAACTAGTCTCCAAAATCCTCCATGAAGGTCATAATGTACATGGAATCACCATTCCACTGTCTAGGGTTGATCTATCCCCAATATCTGATGAGAATCATGAGGATAATTCTGAGTTCTCCTCTTATAAGACTAACCTTAACACAGAAAAACTAGAAAATCTAGCTAGCTATGTAGTCCAGGAGGAAGGTCAGGATAATGGCCAGAATGTTGGTGAAACCAAGAGCATTGACAATAAGGATGAGATGAATGAAGCTCCTGGAAATGGTGTACATGTTGAAGATGTGTCATCAGATGATCAACTCATCAAGAATGTTGCTCCTAGTATAGCCAAGAAACTAGTGACCAAGAAAAGAAAAGTGGTTTTTGAAGAAAATCCTTCTAAAAATTAGAGAAAAGGAACTCCTGTTGGGCCTTCCAAACCTTGGAGCAAGGTATCATTTGCCTCCAAGAAAAGGAAAGTTACTAAGAGTAGCTCTGAGTCTGAAGGTGATGTCATAAGAAATGTTCCTAACATCTTCAATGTCAAGAAATCATTGGGTAAGAGACCTCTTAAACCCATGCCAGCTGCTCCTCTAGACAATATCTCATTCCATTCACAGTGTGACAAAATGGAGATATTTATACCAAAGGAGGATAGCTCTTAAGAGAGAATTGGGGAAAGATGCCTTAGAAATCAAGGAGGTAATGGATTTGATCAACAAGACAGGACTGATCAAGACTGTTACTGGCTTTTCAAAATGCTACGAAGGACTAGTAAAGGAGTTTATTGTTAACATCCCTAACTCAAGCTCAAAAAGGACCAGAAATGAATATATGAAAGTGTTTGTCAGAGGACAATATGTGCAGTTCTCACCGTCTGTAATCAACAGATATTTGGGACGAACAAATGATGGTGAGAAGGAGTTGGTTGCCTCAGACAACCAGGTGTGCAAAGTGATCACTGCAAATCAAGTCACTACCTGGCCATCCAAAGGTAAGTTGTCTTCAGCACAGCTAAGTATAAAGTATGCAATTCTTCATAGAATTTGGGCCACTAACTGGGTACCTACCAATCATACTTCCTCTATTGCTATTGGACTGGGCAAGATCATTCATGCCATAGGTACCAAAGTTAACTTTGACTTTGTTTTATACAACTTTGATCAGGTTATTAAACATTCTACAACCAATGCCATCAAACTACCAATTGCCTTTCCCTCTCTCATCTATGAAATCAGTCTAACCCAATATCTTGGGATCCTAAATTCAAGTGATACTGCCAGTAAGAGGGAGCCTGAACTATCTCTTCATGTTAAACTATTTGAAGGAAGACATGTTCCAGATATGGTGTTTACATCTGCTGAGAAGGTCAAGATCTCTAAAAGAATGATGATTGCAAAATTGAAAGATACATGTAGGGAGTTAGAAGAAACCATCAGTACAACTACTTCCCGAAAAATCAAGCTAGAAGCTCTTATCCAAAGGCTTGAAAGAGAGGCTGATGATATTAATAGTGGAGCTATGTCAGAAGCAGAGGTTGGTGACAGTAGTAAGAATGTCCCAACCAATGTCAATGACATTGGTTCCAGCTCCAGTGGAGAGGAGGAAGATTGATGTGGAGATAGCCTGCTGCATGGCTCAGACTGCTGGTTGATGAGCTGATGAGGAAGATGTGCTGCTGTTGGATTTGAAGTTTTCAAACTTATGTGACAACTTGAATTTGGGATGCTCTTGATGAGCAGTTTTTGTTGTTTGGTATTATACCCCAAACATCTGTATTGTTATTCATTATGATATATACTATTTTATTAATTTGATCTTAATTTGTGGCTAAAAAGGGGGAGATAGTGTTAGATAACAGCAGGTGGAAGAACAGATGGAACACTAGCTTGAAGACTTGATTGTGTTGCTGCAAATGTGTGATGCTAGAGCATATGTGTTATTGTGCATGTGATATAAACATGCTTGCAAGTGTAACCAAAGGTGCTGCTATTGATGTGTGTGATAACAGCTGCCAGTATTGTTAGTATTGTGTGAATTCCCAGTACATGTAGGAATGTATGTTATAAGTGTGTGACTTCAGGATGTTATTCTAAATGTCATGACATCCAGAGCAGGATGGATGTTGTGTGCGACTGCAAGATGTGCAGGTTGTGCCCAACTGATGTAGGATGCATCAGTTGAGGAGGAGTAACCACCCAAAGGGTTACTCAAACTTGTGTGACATCTGTAGTGCTGACTAATAGATGGTTGTGTGTGACAGGTTGATCCTGAGAAGCTGAGAGCTAACTGTGTGAGTATGGACAACTCTACTAGTGTGTTAGTAACTTACCTGCATGATAGGCTATTTGTTAGACTTCTGCTGCTTTTAAACTCTGATATAGTAACAGAGTGTTTCAGCAAAAAATTTGCCAAAGGGGGAGTTTGTAAGTGCTTCTGGTTGGCTGCATTTTGTGGCAAAACATTAGAGTGTGTATGGATGTCATGACTGATGTTATGATACACATTATGCAAGGTAAGTAGAATTAGCTAACAGTATGTTGAGTTGGATGTCATACTGAATGTCATGACACTGATCGTATGACATCAGGAGTGCAGGTTTAGTTTTATGGTATTTAGATTGAGGAAGCTCAGGCTAGAATTCAGGAAACTTTGTAGAAGCTCAAGCTGGAAGTTAGGAAACATTTTAGAAGCCCTGGCGAAATAAAATGTCTTTGACCTAACAAGTAAGTGCAGATTCGTGAAGAAAGGTTTGGGTAAACCTAAATTCTGCACAAAGGCTCAAAGTATATTCGCTGCTATAAATAACAAGAGGGTGAACCTTAATAAATGAGGAAGTGAGCAGAGAGTTATCAGGGTGTAACTTGTGAGTGAAGAAGGTTGTTCTTCACGTGTCTTATGTGAGTGAAGAAATTTGGTTCTTCACGTGTGTCTTAGGACTTGTGTGCCAAGAAATTGTCTGCTGTACAATTGCATTGGTTTAGTGTGTATGAACAGGTGTGTTCATTGTCTCACTCAAAGTTGTTAAGAAAGAGTGTGTGTTCCTTGATCAAAGCTGTGAAGCAAGATCAAGGTGTGTATGAAGTGTGTCTTCATATTTATTTTGTAATTGTGTTTGTATATCACTGAGGTGATTGAGGGGGAGTGAGTGAGTAAACTTTGATCTAGAGGTCTCTAGGTTGAAGTTTCATTGGGTAGGTTTTAAGTGAGGAGTGCAAACTGGGTTGTTTAACTCTAAATTAATTCTGCTAATAGTGAATTTCCTCCCTGGCTTGGTAGGCCCCAGATGTAAGTGTTGTTGACACTGAACTGGGTGAATAATTACTGTGTTATTTACTATTTTCCTTTACAGTTTATTTAGTAAGTACAGTAGTCTATGTCACAGTGGATGCTATAAATTCTGTGATAACATCCATCGTGTGCTTGCCAGAATTTCAATGTGCCACCGACCCCTCTGAATGTGTTAAAATCTCCTTGGCCCTTTGCTATGTGAGGCATTGATATAATTGGGAATATTGAGTTGACTGCTTCTAATGGGAGTCGCTTTATTCTGGTTGCCATTTATTACTTTACGAAGTGGGTAGAAGCAACTTCCTTTTCCAATGTCACGAAACAGGTGGTAGGCCGATTGATAAAGAAGGACGTCATTTATCGTTATAGAATTCCAGAGGGAATCATTACTGATAATGGTTCAAATTTGACAACAAGATGATGAAGGAACTGTGCCAGAGTTTCAAGATTGAACATCACAACTCTTCTCCATATCGTCCGAAGATGAATGGCGCTATTGAGACAGGTAACAAAAATATCAAGAAGATTGTGCAAAAGATGGTTGTAACCTATAAGGATTGGCACGAGAAGAGATTTCCAGACATTGCTCATGGCCGGTTGTACCATAGTAGGATGAAGAAAGCCTTTGATCAGAAAGTGCATCCCCAGTGCTTCTAGACAGGTGATTTGGTATTGAAAAGGATTCTTCCTCCTCAGACAGATCACAGGGGCAAATGGACTCCAAACTATGAAGGTCCATATGTGGTAAGAAAGGTTTTCTCTGGTGGAGCCTTATTACTTTCTATCATGGATGGTGAATATTTTTTGTCCCCTATGAACGCAAACGTGGTTAAAAAATACTTTACTTAAAAGAGATCCGCTGGACAGAAAAAGAAAAGTCCAAGCAAAAACGGGGCATCCCGGCGAACTATAAAAAGAAAAGGTTCGGACAAAAATTAGGGATAAAAGAAAAAAAGAATGAACCTGCAAGGTTGAAAACCTGAAAAGGAGACTTTGGCAAAAATGGGTATCCCGGTGGATTGAAAACTCGAAAGGGATCCAGGTGAAGTTAGGGATTTGAAAGAAAACAACTGTGGTCTATGTTCAATCTATGAGCTTATTCAATACATGGTTATCCCGAAGGAAAGGAATCAGTCCAATCAGTCTTTTAAGAAGGCAAAACATTGGGAAATATCAAAGACATACAGGTCATAGCTGAATCGACACATGGTGGTTGTCTGTTTCCACATGCCAACATTTTCATATATTCTTTTTTTATTTTTGCACAATTACCTCTTTTTAAGAATTGCGTCTGAATTGTAATTTGCATATTTACAGGCCTTTTATCAATAAAGTATTTGTTTCAGTCAAAGAGCTTTTTATTTCTTGTTTTTACTGTTTTGTTTGCAAAAACGTCCGATATTTTTTATAAATATTAAAGGTGAAAACATGAGGCTTTACAAAGCATAATGAAAGCAATGGATTTTCTTGAACAATAAATGTCATGAGTGGTAACCTAGGTAGCCATTTCACACATGGGGCATCCTTTTGTTTCTTGTTTGTTGTAGGATGGCATGATCCTCTCCCTAGTAGAGCTTTTCTCCCTGATGGTGAAGTTCTAACAGTAATGCATGGTGAATCATTCCTCCCCTAGCAGGAGTTCAGAGTTGTATTTCCCAGTCGAAGTGGATTTGTACTACCCAGCGAGTGTTCGAGGGTTGGTTACTTCAGATAGAATGCGGTCGGGCATTTTTTCAACAAAGATTGTTGTTTTCCCATAGCAGAGATTTTGTCTTCCCCACAGAATCATGTTATCAAGTCAGAAGTTGTGTCACCGAAAGAGGTGTATAGCATATCTCTAGCGGAGCAGATTTTATGTCTCCTCGCAGAGGATAATCCCCAGTAGGGTTGATTTATTCTCAGCATATTCCCAGCAGAGTAAGATTGAAGGATATTCCCTCAGCAGTAGGGCGGATTTCAACTTGGTATTACTCTTCAACAGAGTCGACGTTCTGGAAGTCTCCCAGCAAGATCAGTATTCCTGGAATTTTTTCCCCCAAATAGAGTTTAGTGTTGACTCCCTCGACGGGTACATCAATGGCATATGGGTATCTCCAGCAAAGTTTAATGGTCATTGGCATCTTTTAGGGTCATTTTTTGGGACGAGCTCCCGACGGATGATATTCTCATTTTCCTCAGGGCAGGTGTTTACACAGAGCTGATTTATTCCCCAGTAGAGGGAGTTATCTGTGGATGTTCATTACATTCCCTATGGAGGGGAATCGTTAACAGAAGTTACTTTCATCTCTTCGTCAGGACGAAATCTTTAGTAGAAGTCTTTGATATCCCCAACAGGGCGGACTGTAACTTGTATGTCCTTAGCAGGGCATATTATTATTCTTGTATTCCAAGCAGAATGGAACTTTCAGCATATGCTTGTTATCCCCACCAGGTTGGATTTTTCAACGTTATTCTTGATTCCCTACTGAGTGGATTTTTGGTCTTTTCCCCAACAGGGTGAAGTTTTTAGGAGAGCCATTCAGGGCGTTTTCCCCAGAATAGTGAGTTTTTTCAAGAAGGCCATCCAGGGCGTATCCCTCGGCAGGGTTGGTTTGCTGGTCGCCTCAGCACTCCTCCGGGTTGTGTTCCTTTGCATTTTCATTTTGCATAGCATCCTCCCAAATGCGTAGTATTTCCATTTCGTATGGAGCATGACGCCATTTTCAAACATATGCATCTGAAGCATAAGCCAGGTTTTATACCTTTGGTTCCAGTTGTCTCTTCGGCAGACGACGATTTTTCGTACAACTATAACTTCTATTTTCTTACAACTATAACTTCTATTTTCTTTGAGACGTGTTTGTTTCTTTCTCAATGAATCTTCCTGGCCTTTAGACTATGTTTTTCTTTCCCAAGTGTACTCGGTAATGGAGATCTATGTGATTGTAGGTACAACTACCTACAACCATCAAATGAACTTGGTGCTTTTAATGATGACAACATCTAATGTAAAACATCAGTTGGTGAAGTCTTTAATGATCTCTAGTCCAACAACCTATGATGATGGTGTCTATTAAATTTTTTATCTCAAACATAACCAGTTAAATGATTTAAGTTCTAGATGAAGCGCTAAGCCAATGTTGAATTAGGCAAGGGACTTGAAGTTGTGAAAGAGAGTTAAAGCTCACGTGGTCCCGTACTTAATGCATGTATGAGTGATTGATTTGATATCAAATGTATTAGATTAATTCTAAATATACTAAGGTAATTACACACAGACGCACAGACATACAAACACACATACACACACAGTGTGTGTATGTGTGTATGTGTGTGTGTGTATGTGTGTGTGTGTGTGTGTGTGTGTGTGTGTGTGTGTGTATGTGTGTGTGTGTGTGTGTGTGTGTGTGTGTGTGTGTGTGTATGTGTGTGTGTGTGTGTGTGTGTGTGTGTGTGTGTGTGTGTGTGTGTGTGTGTGTGTGTGTGTGTGTGTGTGTGTGTGTGTGTGTGAGATAGAGAGAGAGAGAGAGAGAGAGAGAGAGAGAGAGAGAAAAGTATCTTAAAATTCGTCTTATTTCTAAAAATATCTTGAAAACCTATCAAGGCTTGTGTAGGATTGATTAAGAATTATTAATAATCAATTGGGAAAGTTTTTACACTTTCTAATCAATTAAGAACGTGATATAATAGATTAGGCACATTTTAATCGATTAAAACATATAGTCGTTTATGGATTTCTTTTATCGATTAGGATTGTCGCCTTTTGGAGTTTCTTAATCAATTAAATGGTGATTTAATCGATTAAATCATTTAATTTGGCTCATAGATCATTTTATTTTTGAGATAAATTGTTTCAAATATAAAGGAGGCTTATCCTCACTCCATAAAATACTATTTGTTTGAAAAGAATTCTTTCTCACATTTTTTATACTACTTTTTCTTCTTCTTTCTATTTATTTTCACTAAATTGTCTTATTTCCTTGAGAATAAAACCCCTTGTGCGACTTGTCTTGTATTTATGGGGTGCTTAATTTATTCTTCTTTAATTGTGTGATTCTCTTGATTGATTTCCTTGTTTGATTTCCTTGTTTGCTTGATTATTGAGATTAGTCGGCTAAAATTTCTATTTTGTTTGTGAGCTTTGTCTTTTAAAAGCTATGCTTTGGTTTGAGGGATCATCCTATACAAAATTTATCATTTTTTGTAACAAGTTTATGCATATTCTTAAAATCTCAAGACAGTTTTGTGACATATATTAGATCGAACTCTAGTATGGTCGAAGGGAAGCTTCTGGTTCGACAAGAATTAAGCATGAGGTCGAAGTCTGTTTTCATGCTACTGTCAGAGTAATGCGTGTTTTAGTCGAAGTTTGCTTTAACATGCATTAGTCAATATTGCTAGGTTTGTTAGCATGTTGAATTGGGCCTTGCTAGTAAGCCCAATTGCTTAAGTTAGCTTGTACCCTAAGTTAGATTGTAATGGGTAATTGTTAAAAAGCCCACTAGGTTAGTGTGCTATTTTTTCTTATAAATAGGATGCTAGTTTCTCAATCTTGGCATAAGGAAAAATAGGAAGATAAAATACTAATTTCAAGATAGAGAGAGAGAGAGAGAGAGAGAGAGAGAGAGAGAGAGAGAAAGAGAGGTTATTTTGTTATTCTTGTATACTTATAATCTTGTTCTAAGAATAAGGAAAGAATAGCAGTTTATAACCAATCCTTGTGTTACATGTTGTTTTACCTTGTTATCTTTGTGAACCCTAACCCTTGTGTGTTTCTTGATCATAAAGAAACCATTTCTATTTTTTTCAAGACATTCGATTCACAACAAATTGGTGTGGTGAGGATGGAGAAGATGCCTTCTACAAAGTATGAGATTGAAAATTTCACTGAAGTGAACGACTTTGGTCTATGGTGCTTGAAAATGAAAGCCTTATTGGTTCAACAGAGTTGTTTGGAAGCGTTGAAGGGAGAGGCAGCCATGGACGCTGCGTTAAAGGCAAAAGAAAAGATTAGCATGATTGAGAAAGACCATAGTGTAATATTGTTGAGCCTTGGTGATAAGGTTCTTCGACAGGTATCAAAGGAGACTACAACATCGAGATTATGGGTAAAAACTTAAAAGTTTATACATAACTAAATCTCTGGTGAATCGATTCTACCTGAAGCAAGCTTTATATTCATTCAAGATGAGTAAAGACAAAGTGTTGGCTGAGCAGTTGGATATATTCAATAAGAGGATTCTTGATCTTGAAAATATTGATGTGAAGATTGATGATGAAGATCAAGCATTATTGCTCCTGTGTGATTTTCCAAGAACACATGCTCACTTCAAAGAAACTCTCTTGTATGGAAGGGAGTCCCTGACCTTTGAAGAAGTTCAATCAGTCTTGTATTCTAAGGACTTGAACGAACGATAGGAGCATAAACCTTCGACGGTCGGCGAAGGTTTGGCCGTTAAGGTAAAAATTTTGCGAAAGGATAGTAAGTTTGACAAGAAGAAAGGTAAAAGTCAACAGAAATCTTATAGTGGTGAAACATCTAGTATTCGATATTATCACTGTAAGAAGGAGGGTCATACAAGAAAGGTGTGCCCTGAATGCCTAAAAGATCATGAAGGTAATGACAACGCAACCATTATTCAAGATGACTTCGAATCATCTAATGTTTTTGTGGTTTCAATTGGCGACTCGAGAAAAAAAATGGATTACGGATTCAGGTTGCACTTGGTACATGACTTCAAATAAAGAATTATTCGAGGAGCTATGTGATCAGTGCATTTTAACGCACCTTCTTCTATGTTTAGACTTAGGCATTTCTATAATTTAGTTTGTTTAATTTCCTATTTTATGATGTTTTTACAATTTAATTTATTTTCAGCTTTATTTAATTTTCGTTTGTTATTTTTCAGCATTAGCAGCTCTTAATAAAAAATTCATAACTGGAGCTACAGGAATTGGATCAAGGCGTTCTACCAGTCGTTGGAAAGATAAGAAAAAGATCTACAACTTTCATGTTGCATAAGAAAGCTGATTCGGATTTCTTGAGTCTCGAATAATTCGTTGAAGTTTCTGACTTGTGATAATGTAGTTTTTCCTTTCGGGCCTTGTTTAGGTTTCTAGCCCAGTTGAGTGTTTATAAAGTTGCTGCTGTGATGCAAATTAGAACCCGGGTCACCCGCGTGACAGGAGGGAATACTCAATCAACCAACCCCCAATCTGTCTCAATTGGCTATTTTACAAATAAGAATCCTTGTGAATCGACATCTGAGTTACCGTCGCTTTTACTACGTTTTTCAAATCGCTCGGTTTTGATTCGCGAGCGACCGTGAATCAAATTGGCGCCGTTGCCGGGGATTCTTATTAATTTTAACCAATTTTAGAATTTTAATTTTAGAGTTTTGTTAGAATTTTTTGTTTTTTTGTTTTTTTTTTGTTTTTGTGTGTTTGCTTGTTGATTTTTCAGGGTTGCAGTGCAGTGATAAGCGTTTCAGCCTATCAGGTGAGTTTGGAAGCTATTGTTTCGATTTGCTCCGAATTTTTTCTAGAAAATTAGAAAAAAGTCGATGAACAATACTCATTTAGAATAGAATTCTAAAATATTTTGGCCCTAAAAATCGCAAATTCGCTATTTTTCTATTTTATTTGATTTATTTTGTATTTTCAAAAAATCTGAAATTTTTTTTATTGATATATTCTGATTTGATTTTTAGTTATACTTTCATAATTTTTATATTTTATTTTATTCAGTTTTCTATTTTTCCATTCTTTTTTTAATTAGGGACATTGTTGGTATTTTCAAATTATTTACTGCATTGCTGAATTAGTTTTATAATTTTTAATTCTTTGTTAATTTTTTTCCCTTTGATAACATGGCTGATCAAAGAACTCTCAGAGAACTTGTTGCTCTTGATATGAATTATAATGATTTATGTGTTAAATATCATGTTGTTACTGTACCTTTTGAATTGAAACCTGGTTTAATACACTTGTTGCCAAGGTTTAATGGTCTTGTAGGTGAGGACCCATATAGGCATCTGAAAGAATTCCAGGTTGTGTGCTCTACAACTTTGAGACCTGAAGGAATCACAGAAGATCACATCAAGCTGAGAGCCTTCCCTCTTTCACTACAAGGAGCTGCCAAAGATTGGTTTTACTATCTTGAGCCTAATTCTGTCACAACCTGGAATGATTTGAAGAAAGTCTTTCTACAGAGATACTTTCCTGCCTCAAGAGTTTCCTCAATCAGAAAAGATATATGTGGTATTAGACAGGTTGACGTGGAGTCATTGTCCGAATACTAGGAGAGATTCAAACAATTAGTGTCTAGATGTCTGCAACACCAGATTACCGAATAGTTACTTATCCAATATTTCTATGAGGGATTGCTACCAATGGATAGAAACATTTTAGATGTTGCTAGTGGTGGATCATTTTTTGATAAGACCCCGGCTGCTGCCAACGCCTTGATTGAGAATATGTCACTCAACTCCCAATAATTTACAACTATAAACAATTATGTCCAAACAAAAGGTGTGGATGAGATTCAGGTTTCTTCTTACAATAAAGCTCTAGAAACCAAACTTGATGAGCTTACTTATTTAGTGAAACAACAATTAATGTTAACATTACCACCACCACATAAACCTCCACAAGTAACCACCTTTGCACCTTCTAGCCCTTGTATAGAGGACCTTGTCAAGCAATTGGCTGTAAATGATCTCCAATTTCAACAACGGATAAATTCTAGTATTCAGACCTTACAGGCACAAATTGGACAGCTTGCCACTTCAATGAATGCCATACAGCAAGCTCAAGGATCAAACCAACTACCTGCCCAAATAGTAGTAAATCCTAATGTCACTAACCCTAATATGAGTGCAATGGTACTTAAGATCCGAAAAATTTGCAGAACCAACCCTAGAAAAAAATAAAGAAGTTGTTGAGGTCACACCTGAACCTGAACCTTCAATTGTTGTTGAGCTTGAAAAAGAGTATGTACCACCAATTCCTTTTCCACATAGAGTACTGAAAAGTAAGAAGATTGATAAGGGAGAAGAGCATCCTGTTTTTCATATTGAATTGATTTTTGAGTTGGTTGATGATACTTGTACTGATTTGTTTGCAGCTGATTTTCCATCATTGTCTTATTTTGATGATAGTTACTCATATGATGACTGCATTGAAACTAACCTTTGTTCTGAGGTTGAGGATGCCTTGCAGGTTAATATTTTTCATACAGATGGAGTTGTTGAAGTTGTTTATACAACTGAAGCTCTCGATATCCCGGCTGCCCCAACCAAACATTCTATTGAACAACCACCTTCTGAACCACTTCCTGAGGATTTATATTGTTCGTCAAAGCCTCAATTTGAGCAGGCGGTGAGTACGGCATGCTTTGTAAGTAACCGTGTTAATATTAGGTGTAATACCCTAAATTTTACCCTTAGACTAGTCATTTCATGCTGCATCACATTTCATTCTTGCATCGCATATTAACTAACCACTAACGGATTACACAGTCTGTTTGTTTTGCAGGAATCACAGCTGGTGCGCCTAAATGGATTGAGGGTCGAATTGGTCAATGTTTCATTATTTGTTGACATTTTAGAAGGAAGAATTATCGTTGGGAATTCTTTGAGTAATTGGGATCTCTATTTTCGAGTTCTTTAGTTTCTTCGAAGATAAACAGAAATTTACAGCGAATTTTGGCATCGGAGTTTTCAAGATACAACAATTTATTCAAGAGCCGAAAGTATGTTGTCGGTGAGTTTTAGGGCCGTTGTTTAGTCATGTGGGGCTGATTACGTTGAAATAGCAATTCGATTCGGTTTAAATCGGTGCAAGCAATCACTCCGTGAGTTATTTCACAGGCGCATATTTTCCTGTTTCTCCTGCTTTCTGCTATTTAAATCTCCAAAAAAAAGGGAGCAGTGGAATTTTGTTTCGACTCAAGTCTGAAGTTACTATGCATGTTTAATCATGATTTTTGGCCGATTCAATCGAGGACATTTGGGTTCAGTCATCAGAGATTAATTGGATTCCTTTTTGGTGCGGAGTTTAGCTTCTGTTTCACTGTTAATGGGATTTTTTTTGCTCGCTTAAAGCTGTATTTATCGTTTCTATCATAACACACGAGTTAATTTGGGAAAAAGAATTTGTCTAGAACTCAATTGCGTCAGGCAATATGTTTTGGGTCCGATGGAGTTAATTCGGGTAATTCTTTGGAATTTATTCATACGAATTTGTTTGGTGAAGTTAGTCCGTTGGTTCAAGTTTAATTGATTAATCTGTGATTGGTTGAATTTGTTCAAAGGCATTTAACTGTTGGAATTTAATCGGACATTCTTTAATTATGGTAGTTGTTAAATTTCTGATGAAATCGTGGAAAGAAAAATCAGACAAAGTATTTTGAATAGAAAAATAATGTGAATATATTTTATTCATATTTATTTCTTTATTTAAAATTTACAAAAAGGAATTTACATTTACATTTTTATTTCTTATTCTAAAAATTCCTATTTTTTCTAAAGCGCTTCCGATTATCCTTTGCGTCCGACTTTTCCAATTAACTTCTCCAAGATTCAATTCTTCCTGCACACGAAACAGACAAAACAGAGAAGCAGAGTAAATGTTAGAATTTATGGTCGACACCCTAAGTTACACATCATCGGGTGTCGGGAGGGCACGACGATTGCCGAAACCAGCTCCCAAACCGGATCCCGACCCCGGCATAAACCGGCAGCCTCTGTTCTATTTTTCGGGACAGCCGAGAAGAAGAGAAAAAGAAGTATTATGCCGAAAAGTGATTATTGTCGGAAAAGATTGTTAAGCCAAACAGATTTGATCCAAAAAAATGAAAGATCCAAAATTCCCAACACAGCGAAAAATATCACAAATATCCAGTCTATCAGGTAAAAAGTGGATACTCAAATGGATCGAATCAAAATCCAGAAATCAAGAAAAAAAATCCATTTTTATCAAGTAAATACTATCGAATCAAAAATCCATTTCCATTCAATAAATCCATGGATATCAAGTAAATCTGGATTATGTGTAAAACCGAAATCCAATAAGTCCAAACCGTATCTGGAAAAAAAAACCAAGTCCGAATCTGGATAGCCGCAAGCAAAATCTGGATTAACTGTAAAACCAAATCCAAAACAAATCCATATCAAAAATCAGAATCAAATTCGAATAAAAAAAAGTATCCAAGCCCAGCAACAATCCGAAAGTTTCCACAAGAGAATAACAGCAGCCAACAGAATCTCCAAAGAAGGTTGTAACCAACCGTCAAAACAAACCATTAAATCTCGCAACGAAACCGCAGAGAAAAACTACAAGGCGCCCAACTGTGAATCAAATAAAAGCCCACAAAACGAAAATGGAAAGGGGATAAATAATTCATCAGAACATCACTAAGAACCCTAAGGTTCAGAAATCCGAAAAACCCAGGACGAAATCGAAAGCGGCGGCAGCCAACTGAGATTCAGAGGATTTGAAGCAATCCCTCATCACTACCTCAAATTGGAAGAAAGAAAAGGAGGCAATCGACGACAGTAACGCACCTGATAACCTCTCGTCGTCGGTAAGTTAATTTTAAGTTCACAACTTGTTCCATTTCACGGTTTTGTTTGCATTTGAAAGGTCGAGAGCTCGTCGAAGAGCGGCCGCGAGACATGTCCGCCGTTGCCGTACGAGGGATCCTTTGACGTGGGTGGAGGAGAGTTATAGTTGCACGAACGGCGTGTATTTGAAGGAAATGAACTCCAGCGAAAAGAGAGTGCCACCGGCAAATAAAGACGAAGAGAAGGGAAGCCCACATGGGTTTCGTCAATCAGCAAATGCCCCATTTTCAATTTGTGCATCGTTGTTTATTTTTTTTATTATTTAATGTTATTAGGTTAATAATGTTAGGTTAGTATTATTAAGTTATTATTAGGTTATAATTCAGCATCATTAGAAAATTAACGAAGCCATTTTTTGTAATTAAGCATTAAAATCCTTTTTCCAATTAAACGTTCTTTAACTTTTTCTTAAGTTTTAAAAAAAACAACACACACATTTAATGTTTAAGTAGGAACTTTTCTTTTAGTAATTATTAGCAATTATGTTTTTAGGAATTAAATTAACTTTTCTTGTCAAAATAATTGTTTATTTTATTTATAAAAATTAACAAAATTAAAATTAATTATTTTTTCTTAACTAAAATTCAAAAAAAAAAAAATTTCTAGCCGTCCCTGTTAACTGTTCATCTAGTTTCTATCGTCCCTCGTTTGGCTTTGACTAGTAGTTCTTTTAGTTTCCGTAGTATTTTCATGGATGTAATTTATGCGAGGCCATGATCGCGGTTTTTTTATTTTCGTATTTGTTTTTGGGATTTGTAATTTACGCGGGTGATCATCGCGATGATTTCTTTACCGCTTTCTTTATTTTTTCGTATTTTAATTCTGTTGTACAATATTTTGTCTTTTTGCATATTTTTACCGTTAATAGCCCTCCGAAGGAATTAGGTTTATCCGTTTGACCGTCGAGTCAATAACCCTAGTTTCAACCGTTTCAAATCCCTATTAGCCTAGGCGTCTTGCCATGGACGAAAACGCCTTTTACCCTAACTTTTAGGTCAAAGAGTCGTCGTACTCTATTTTAGGGTTTCATGCCGTGGAATCCCTAATTTTAACCCTAATTTCAATTAACAAGTTCAACATAGAAATGGGAGTTTCAAAACTCCACGTAAGCGTTTCTTTAAGAAATGGGAGTTTCAAAACTCCACGGAAGCGTTTCCTTAAGAAACGTTTACTCCCTTTGAAACCTTGACCACGGTCAAGACGTTCCTAACCTCCCTTTCGAGGGGAACTACAGTTACTCTAATTCCATTCTCGTCAGAATATGTAGGCACAAGATGCGACGTCTTGCCGAGTAAAATTAGGACTAACCCTTAGGTCTTTAGGTCACTTTATCCCTTAGCTCAGTATATATACCTTAAGCAGATAATAAAATAAAATAAAAGCATACAATAAACAGAAGGTTCCTGTAGAGTACTACAGAAGTTTAGGGTGCTAGTACCTTCCATAAATTTAACTAACCCCTTACCTAGGTCTCTCCCTGCGTTGTGTTTACAATGCAAAAATAGGTTTTCCCTTTTTGACATTTTCCTTCAGATAAATCAAAGAACGGTTGTGAATTGAATTGTGATTCAAACTAATTAATAGTTTGATATCCTATTTCCACTGCAACAGAAAATGGCGACTTCACTGGGGAGACCCTCCTAATTTTTAAGGGTTGCCCCTATTTTGTTTATTGTATGATTATTTTATTTTATTAATTGTCTGTATATATTATTGTATATTGTGGGGATATCCTTTTATTGTGAGATAAGTCCTAACCCGGACTTGAGTGACCTTATTATAGGATGGGGATATATTCGACGAGGCTTGTCGGGAGTGAGTCCCGACCAAGTTGACTCGAGAATCACCGCTCAATTGAGACCCTTTCGAAAATGGTTCGGTTGAACGAGTTAGTCGTGAAAACTTTTACTATTTCCGATTGGAGTCCGTGACACTGGGGACCGTAGTACCTTAACACCACCTTGGCCTTATATAGAATGTAGTGCGGGAACTATATGGGAGTAGTCCTACAATGGTTGCTACGTGATACTACCCTCAAAAGAGGTTCTCTTGAGAATATTATCGGCCCCTGAGTCAGTCGGGAGGTTGATAATATCTGAAAGAAGAGATGATGACTTTGGGCACTTTTTAGAACCTTGTTTGGCAGGTACAACTAACCTTACTACAAACCTTATAGGGATGGGTAAACCCTAACTCCTTGCACATGCCTTTAACCTAGGACTTGTGAATGTATGTGCATTGCATTCATAAAGCATTACATTTCATGGAATTCAAATATTGTTTATGAATATTGCAGGATACCATGGATTACAGTAGAAAGAAAACTGTGCAATATACTTTCAAAATCCTAAGCTAGATGACCTAAGGAAGCTAGGAGATTTAGTCCGAGACAAAGACGGATTCCGAAATCGGTATGGAAGGTTGTTATCTCTGTTGAAGCATAAAGTGAACGAAGGACTTCTGTCGGTTTTGCTACAGTTCTACAACCCCGATTACCACTATTTCACGTTCCCTGATTATCAGTTATTACCTACTTTGGAAGAGTATTCTCAGCTTGTAGGGTTGTCAATCTTGGATAAGATTCATTTCCCTTTCTTGGAGAAGGATCCTAAAGAGCAGGACATTGCTAAAGCCACATGTTTAAAGGTATCTGACATTAAGGACAACATGATTCGTAGAAATGGAATTTTAGGATTACCTAAAAGTTCCTAATCAAGAAAGCCCAATATTACGCCGATTGCTTGAGCATGCCTACCTTTGAGACGATCCTTGCCTTACTTATCTATGGAGTGTTCCTATTTCCTAATTTTGAAGGGTTCATTGACCTTAATGCTATCAAGATCTTCATGATGAGAAATCTAGTTCCGACTTTATTGGGTAACACCTACTATTTTGTACATCTCCGAAACCTTCGTGGTGGAGGAATGATTACCTGTTGTGTGCCCTTATTATACAAGTGGTTTATTTCGCACTTGCCTAAGTCCGGCCCCTTTTGGAGTCCTACTAAAGGACGATGGTCACAAAGGGTTATGGCTCTCACTCACTCTGATATTGATTGGTATAATCGCATGTATGACGGAATATTACTCATTGATGGTTATGGAAACTTCGCTAACATGCCTTTACTCGGTTTTGATGGAGGAATTACCTACAATCCGGTCCTAGCTCGCCGATAGTTAGGGTATCCCTTGAAGGAACCACCTAAAAGTGTTCATGTGGAGAAGATCTTCTTCGAGGATAACAAAGAGTTGCAAGATCAGATTGTATCCGCTTGGAACCACTTGCATAGGAAAGGTCGAGAAAGTCTGGGTAGACCTAATTGTGTGTCTATGGAGACGTATCTTCAATGGGTCCGAGAAAGAGCTATCAAATTGAAGATGCCTTATACTCTCCAAGATCCTTTATCCCAAGTAGAGGAACCCGTCCTGATTTTTATGACCGAAGCTGAAAAGTTGGAGATTGCCTTGAGAAAGGCACAGCATGAAGCAGAAGCATGGAAGAATAGATACCAAGTGATGGTCAGGGAGTATGATGAACTTAAAAAACAACTTCAGTCCAAGAATGAAGAGGCACTCTCCTACAAGAAGAGAAGAATCTATGAGGATTTATTTTCCTCCAAATGTTCGCCTACTCCGTGAAAGTTATGGACCCTGCTTCCTTAGGATCATTATTAGCTTTTATATCAAGACTTTTTTTTAAGAATATGTACTTGTAATCCATTATCAAAATCAATAAATAAATTTATTTTGGTATTCAACGATGTTCGTAAATATTTTAATTCCATGAAATCATTTCATTCGCATTTTAGCATCATATTATGCATTGCATGTGTCTCCCGGTTTCTCATTCTCGGTTCTCTCGCCTTCCAGTTTTGTCACCCTGAGTCCTCTGCATCGGTACAACACTAGAGCCCAGGATCGGAAAAGGATGGAAGAACATATCCAAGAGATCAACCGTGTCAGCCATGAACTCGAAGATCAAGACCCCTCTCAGGGTTTTCAACATGTCTCAGCCAGTTACTTCTCTTGTGAATCTGCTGAAGTCGGTAGTTATTCAGAAGCCTAGGGCATGTCATTTCAATATTCCTCCGGATAATGTGACCATGATCGACAAAGAGTCTGGGAAAGTTATTCCGAAGGAATATTTGAAGACTAATAGCAAAGTAATGACAGATATAGTTGGGGCAAGCAAGACAGCTCGCAGTGATCATACTTCCCATGTCATTGAGGCTCCGCCAGAGGAAACCACTATCGCCGTGCCGGTCTTGGATATAAAGACTTCATAAACATTTAGAAGGACTTGTCCGACAGTTCAGTTGTTTATTTATATATATTTTTATTTGATTAAGCGTAATTAGCATGTATGAACTTGTTTATTCTGATTAATTAATGCAATGCATGTTTGTTTTGAATAAATCCATTTGTTTCACTCACAAAAATATTTTTCATAAACTTATAATGCCAACTTTACCCGATCTCTTGCTTCGATAGAGAATTGGGAGGAGGATGATGAACAAAAAACATCAGATCTCTTGTCGTATGCTTTCAATTGAAACCTGCTGATGATCTAAGGCATTGTTTCAAATCCCAAACACCAGAGATATAAGGATGATAATCCCTCTTTCACCTCTTTGAGCCTTGAAGTATGAGTTTTCTTCTTTTCCCAATTAAAACCCTGGTTTTAACCTGGGGCAGGGTAGTTTCAGTTAAACTGATCGAGTGCTTAAACCTCAAAAAGGAGGAGCGAACCTTCGAGGATCTATCCTTGGCGTCTTAAGAAGTCAAAGTATCCCTCTACTACCTAATGACTAAGGCAGTCACAATCCTTTCAAAAGAGCGCCATGACTCGAGCCCGTTAAGTCAAAACCTATAAAGGAGACTTAGGCAAAACTGGCGCATCCCGCCGGACTCCAACGTCAAATCCAAAAAGCGTCGTCCAGGAAAAAGTTAGGGAACAAAAAAACAATGGATTACCTTAAATAATCCCCAATAAAGAACAAAGTCGTGTGATCAAACACAAAGGAAACTAGGTGAGTGACTGCCATGTATGTCTAAAGCCATTAATAAGCCCTCGACCATATCAAATTTGACTGACGTATGAGTGCTCGTATCCGGTTAACTGAAGTAGGATTGGATAACATCACGAAGAACGAGTGGGTACAAATAACATTTTGAGCCTTTATCCTTTGTTTATTAAAACCGTGAACCGAGCCGCGATACAACCTTTAAAAGATCTAATTGAAGTAGGAATTCTTTTGAAAGCACACTCGACGAGATGACATTTCCTGACTCCTATGAGCTATGCTCAATTTAATGTTGGCATTATAAATTAAAATCCTATCCTAACTAGTGATTTCAATTACGAGTTATGGTGATCTTTTTCAAAATAAAAACAAAAAAAATTTCAAGACAAATATATTGTTGCATTGATAGTTTTAGGATTAGCATTTCACGCGTGGTGGTTTTGCCTGATCTCTTAGAAACTTGCATATAAATGGAGTCAATAGAACTTAAAGATCCTGATAAACAGGGGCAGGCGGTTTCCAAGTCGTTTATTGATGCAAGCTGGACTCTCCTAAGAGCTACTTCTCGAAGACTCGGTCATGACACCGTCAATCAGATCCAGTTACGTCGAGATCCGACCAAATCTCTCCAAGAGTTTGAAAATAGTGGGGCAACCGGTCTCCATGTTCTCTGTAAAATCCTCTTGAGATGACTCTTCCTCACAAAGCAAGTACTCTGGGGCATCATGTTTTTCCAAATGGCGACTACTACCAAGTCCATTTAGATCAAAACTAGCTTGTTTCACGACATTCTTCATGCACCCGATAGATTTTACTCCTGGAGGTCTCCATTCCCCAGTAAATCTCATCATCGTAGAAACATGTCTAAACCATCGCCTCAAAGCAGTCCCCAGAGAGACTTTAAGCTGACAACCTTTTGGACGGGTCCGGTAATCCCTAGTGAGCTCCAAGACAGCAGGGATCTTACCAGCATCTTCCCAGTGACAGTCCCCAGGGAGACTTTAAGCTGACACATTCCCCAGAGAGGCTATAAGCTGACAACCTTTTGAACGAATCCGATAATCCCCAGTGATCTCCAAGACAACAGAGATCTTGCCAGCATCTTACCAGTGATAGTCCCCAGTGAGACTTTAAGCCGACAACACTTTGGATTCATCCGATAAATCTTCAGTGACTCCCGATGCTGCAGAGATATCCCCGATACACTCCAAATGATCTTGAAGACTCATTCTCAGTAGGATCATCTGTTCCTCAGTGAAGTTACGGGTGAAAGGTGGGGAAGGTTGCTCGCCAAGACATCGCGTCTTGTGCCTATGTACTTTCATCTGGAATGAAAGATCAGAGCAAACGTAGTTCTGGCTACGAAGAATACCAGGGGTTCAACAGGTTTTACCCGAGTAAGGTTAACAATCGGTTCCAGCAGTTTGGTGTATGCAGCTCGACCACTGGAGACTTAGGCGTTACCGTTTGCGGTAGAACCGAGAGTTAACAAAACTCTCAATATGAAAATGATTCTCCAAGATTAAGGGTCCCGAAGGATAAAAAGGAGTTTGATTCTTTGTTTTGATGTTTTTTAGAGAAGAAGTGTTTTGAGTTTTGTTTGTAACTCATGTTGCACTAAAGACTATGACCTAGGAGTGAATGTGTCGCATGTCACCCAAAGGGTGCCACACTAAACATCCAAGCTATTGAAGAGAGACCCTCCAACAACCCTTTCCCAAGTGCTTAAGGCTCATGGCGCACAATGTCACTACTGCAAAAATTGAAGGCCGACAATGATATAAGAGTCGCCACCGTGCGTTATTTATCCCAAGAGAGGGAAAGGAAACGCCCAGAGAAAACCTAACGCAAAGAGGGATAAGATCGGTCATCGCAACCAAATCTCGGGTTCAGGAGTCGGTTACGCAAGGGGAAGGTATTAGCACCCCTCACATCCGTCATACTCGACGGGATCCACGCTTGTTGTCTATCTAAAGGGTGTCGAAACTATCTAGCTACAGGACAAAGGACAAAAGAAAAAGAAGCGACTCGGAAAAGCAACGGCGCTTTGTGCCTACGTATCTCATATGAAGTGAGAAGTCAGAGTCAACGTAGTTTGGCTAACTACGGGTGAAAGGTGGGGAAAGTTGCTCGCCAAGACATCGCCGTCTTGTGCCTACATATTCTCGTCTAGTACGGGAAATCAGAGCAAACGTAGTTCGGGATAACACGACCACTGGTTGGTTCAAATGTTTTAAACCGAGTAGGGTTATCAATCAGTTGTAGTAGTTGGTGTATGCAGCTCGACCATTGGAGACTTAGGAGTTACCGTTTGCGATAGAACTAAGAGTTAACAAAACTCCCCTTATGAAAATGATTTTCCTGATTAAGGACCCCAAAGGGAAAAAAGAAGTTTAATGATTGTTTTTGTGTTTTTTAGAGAAGAAGTGTTTTTGAGTTTGGTTTGTAACTCATATTGCACTAGAGACTATGACTTAGGAGCGAATGCGTCGCATAACACCCTAAGGGTGTACACTAAACACTCTAAGTAATTGAGAGGGAACCACTCAATCACCATTTCCCAAGTAGCTTAAGGCTCGTAACGTACAATAATTGTTAACCTTTATTAAGTGTTTTAGATCGTTTAAGAGATGAGAAGAGAAAGACTCGATCTAAGGGGAAACTGGACCCTAAAGGTATCATGTACAATGCTCCTAAAGTTAGGATGAAAAGGGAAAACTAACCTAATGTTGTCATGCATAGGATTGAACACCTAAAGTCTCTCCTACTTCCATCCTAAACGGAGGGACTAGGAATCCTAAGGGGATCATGGCGCGAGGCCAAGTAAACAATAGATAAATCACTCACAGATGAAATGAGAAAGAAAATAAATTAAGATTTAAAATAAAATGATAAAATAAAAAGGAAAATAAAATAAAAGGATGGAAAGTAAAATAACACATTGAAATAATAAAAATAGGGTTTTTTTTGGGATTTTTCATAATATTTAAAACTAATAAATAAAATGGATAAAACAAAAACAAGTAAATAATAAAAGAAAAGAAACAAACAAAATGCTAAAATAAACAAAGAAAGTTGCTCCCAACAAGAGTTGAACTCTTGACCTTGGGACAGAAATCATAACATGTTACCACCAAGCCATTATACACGCGCATGATAAATAATGAGAAAGGAAAGAGAAAACATAGAAAGTGAAAAATAAAAGAATAAAAATCAAAAAACTAGCCCCAGCCGGGCTCGAACAGGTGACAAGGTAGTGAAAGGGCGTGTTACTTAACCACTGGGGTGGCGATACATCCGTGTATTTATGCCACCCCATAAATACAAGTACTTAATCATTGTGAACTTCTGGGCAAAACAAAATAAGGCAAACCGTCCAAAATACGTTTTGACTCGTCAATTTCTCATACCTCAACCAAACTGGGCAAACTTTATATCAAAATCAATCAGAAACTCAAGAGGAAGAAAATGGCATCATTAGTTTTTCAAAATACAGAACACACACATCAAATCGAATGATAATGCAAAAAGGAGTTTTGAAATGCGTTTTGAAATTTTCAGATTGGAACAGATGCATTAATAGGTAAGAAATGGTTGGAGCATGTTTCAAATGTATAATAGAAAGAAATCTAACCAGAAGATTTGTTCAAAACACAATGGATCGAAAAAGAAGAAGTGAGTAGACATGAATTGACTATGCACACAACAATTTTTTTAAAGAAACCAAGCACAGGGCTGTCCCAGTTCTAAGGATGTTGCTTATGATGATTTTTTAAGGTCTCAAACTTAACAGAACTAGCATGGTTCACTATGGAAGAACTATAGCCCACATCCATCAATTAACTTCAGGACAACCACAAATTCAATGAGCAAAAACACCAGTTCAGTTCAAACATGACTTGAAAAAGCTTTTAAGCAATTCCAATTAATGGGCATCAAGTATAATCATGGTAAAACAGTTCCAACAACAAATTCATACATAGAACCCTCAAAACAAAACAAAGGCAGCTGTGCATTAACTCAAGGCATTTAAGCAAACAAAGACTCAAACAGGCTCAGATCTAAAACATCCTCAATAGCAACAGCGGTTCAACAAGCATTTTGGTTTTGAAATTCAACAAGGCAAAACATGAAAACTAATTGATCAAGGCAGAGCAAATAAACAAGTTGATGAACTCTCAAAAGAGGCTAAACAGTAGAGATTTCAAGCAGTATTTATAATGAAATCGACAAAACATATCTCAAGGGCATGCATCCAACTGCAAGAGACAGCAGCATAACTCAATCTGATTTAACACCTCATATCTCAAGGTTTCAATTAGTCAAACCCAAAACAACAACCAAATCTCATGAGTCCAAACTATCCCAACTATATAGCAGCTATGAACCCAACCTATGAACTCTAAGAAGCAAACTCAATCATTCAGATATTAACAGCCAAATGTTTATAAAGATAAGCAACATACTTAAAGCAACATGAATTAGATAGTAGTGTGTTGTTAAGACAGGAACAACATACTTTGATTCAATAATGCTAACAAGCCCTCAAACATAATGACAACCAGATATGAATCAATCTACTTAAACTAGCAACCACTCTTGTCAGAACCAAAACAAAATTCAACCATGTTGATGCTTTAACGGGTTTAACATGTCATATCAATATGCACTTCCAATATGAGGTGACAACTTCAAAACAGTGTGTGAAACACTCTTGATAATACAATTGTGAGCCTCAACTTGACAAAGTTAAATCATTTAACAAACAGTCCAAGATTTCAATCACAAAGACAAATTTGCAAGCCTTGTGACAGTATTCATTTTGTAGCCTAAATGTAACACTCTTGATATAAAAAATACCAAACAAATCTAGACAGCAATCCTCATGCAAAAACTCTAATGGCAGACTAATCCACATAAACAGCAGTTAGCAATGAAACAGGTTACAACAACAATTAAGAGTTGGCAAAATTGGTTTCCTAGACAGTAGCATTTTGATTTATCACAAAGTTAACAGCAAACAAATTTCATTTCAGATATGCCAACCAAATTGTCCTTTAGCACAACAGTAGTCCCCAGCAACTATTAGGATAAACTCAAGCAAAACAAATCTCACATGGAAACAAATTCATGATAGTAAGCCAAAACACATGTGATTCCAAGTTAACTACCAAGACAAAAAGTCATGAACACCAAACTGGGCATAAATATGCAAAACAAACAATGACAACCCCAAATCTTGTTCACAAAATGCAAATTCACAAGCTTAATGACACTAGACACACTATATGCAGCAATCAAAAATGTAACTAAAACTTAAACATGATTCAACATATCAAATGCCTATCAATAAGCAAGAGTACTAAATCTTGACAGAAATGGACACACCATGTTAGGAACACACATACATTACAAGACACACCAAAGAGATTTGGTAGCACAAAGGCTTTCTAGCCTCAAGACAGAAATTAGCATAGAGCATAAAAAGTTTAATCATGATGGAAAGCAGTTCTCACAGCAAGGTCAAAATCAGCACAACCTTGTTCAAAGCAGAAATACACAAAATTCAACACCACAAAGCAGACATCAGTTCATACATTGATTGAAACAAATTCAAGACAAACTCTAACAGCTAAGCCATGGTCATATCAAAAGTCCAAATAGCATCACCAAAATGTTGACAGCAAAACATGATAATTTCAATAGGATGAAAACTCAAAAATAACAACTTCAAAACATGACCTAAACAACTTCAAAAAAAAGAGAGGGTATTTTGCTTACAAACAGCAGGTAACACAAAACCTTGTCAATTTTGAAATGATGGGTGATATCAGCATCATGCAGCTTATGTGTTAAAATACAACTTCAGAGTTAACATTCAATATAGTCTCGTTTAATCAGGGACAACAACACAGTTTGATACTAGAATGTCCACACATCATTTTAAAACAAATGTCTTCATGACAGCTACTAGTGCAAGCACACATGTACAATTCCAATAACACACTTATTCAAACATGATCAGAGACTTCAACACAAGTACATAGTTCACAAAGGTTTAGTTTGAAAACAGTTGGTACATACAAGATAATGCAGAATAAAAATTTAGGCACTTCCACCACAGTTGTACTACACACAAAATTGTTTTATATCCAAACATAAAAAATGCCAAGCAGAGCCAGATTTGTGGTCACAATGCGAACATACACGTACCAATTAACATGTAAAGTTTGAACAAACTTGGCACAAGCATAGCAGCCGACAGCAAATAGACATATTCAAACACCAAGTGAAAAGAGCATAAGGATTCTAAAACAAAACTGTTACTAAGAAACAAGCAGCTGCAGTACTACAAAACCATTATCACACAGAGGTATATTCCCAACATCAAAAACATGAATCACAGCCTTTGTAAACAAATCAAAAATCTTAAAACAAAGAAAACACTCATGATTCACAACAGGTAGCATCAATCTTACTTAGGGCATAATCACATTCAACAGTTAATGAACTTCAAAATAAAACTAACTCATGTTTAATACCAATGATGCAGATAAAAACAAGAAAGTTTATGGTACTCACCTCTTGCAGCCTCCAAAGCACACAAACTGTAAAACTTCAGAGTGACTTGAGAAAGAGCAGAACCACCAACTTCTCCCTTCGCAAGCTGCTTCCAAATGATATTGGGAGGTTAAATTTTGAGGAAAGGTTTAGGAAATAATGAGGAAATGAGGTATTTTCGTGGGAATATCTCAGAGAGAAGCAAAAATGCAAGTTTGGAATTTCTTCACAATGGAGGCTAGGGTTTTGCCCAATTGCTAATTAGCTTAAATAGGATGTGAAAAATGGATTTTGAGGATTCACTAAGGTTAAAGAATCAAGGGACCAGATGATATATCTCAAGGCTGTTGGAATCAAATGGTGAAGGAGTGAACAGTACAAGAGGAGACAGAGGTTGATCTGCAGCTAGGGTGGCTGGTTGCAGTAGCTTTGTTCCTTTCTCCTTTGGGAAAAATATTCAAAAAAAACTCAAGAGGAGTACAAACTTGGTTCCTCTTATTTGGGCAAAGTTTGGTGGGAAAATGTTAGTGGTTCATGCGCATGACTTTGCAACAAATGGATATTTTCAAGCACAAGTGCCACATAAAGAAAAATGAATCAGAATTCAAGTGTTGAAAGTGAGCTCAAACCTTCTACTTTGACCCATGATATCTTGGCACTCAAAAATCCAATTGCCCTAAACTTAAGTTAATGATAAAGAGGGCATGGAGTAGAACTTTCATGTTGGTGAAGGTTTTATTAGACCATTGGAAGCCCATGAAATTTTAGGTTGAAAATCGTGCCACGAAATCTGTCCACAAATAACTTAGAAAAATTCTAAGTTATGGATTTCATCTTATTTTTCCTCAACTTTGAACCTCCATAACTTGAGCTTCTCAAATCCAATTGAGGACTTCTTGGACTTTCTAGAAATCTTGAAATACAAGGAACAACTTTGATGTTTGACCTAAGTCCATTTGGATCCTTGATCATGAAGAAAAATGGCTTTGAAGATGGTTGTTCCAAGCATAAAACTTTCCATAAATGGAAAGTTCTAAAAACCTAAATTTCCAAAAGTGGCAAGTTTCACACTTCTTGACTTTTCTTGATCAAATTCCATCCATTTATCACATTGAATCTTAAGGAACATGATCTTAACCTCAAAAAGTCAGGAGTTGACTTTTTACTGCACAGTTGACTTTTGCCCGAATCTCTTGATTTTCAATTGACTAATCAACTGAAGCTCTTCTGATTAAAATTGGTGGTCAATCTCTCCTCCTCAAACATTTTTTAGGACATATGGAAACAAGTCTTGCTCCAAGAAAAACATTTATCTTGATCAGAATTGAAACCCTAATTCCACCCTTTTTGCCTGGACATTGCTTAAATGAACTGAATAACCATTTCCACTCCACCATGACTTCTGAGGCACTCAACAAGTTTCTACCTCATGCTCAAACCAATAATGAAATCTCATAGACCCATTGACAATTCTCTAATGGCTCCTTTACTAAGTCTTTGCTTGAACTTGAAGCTAAAAAAAAAGATTCTCCACAAATAAACACTTGATCCCCTGTAAATGATCATGATATGCACATGCTAATACTAAAATGCAATAAAAAAAAAGCCATAGATAAGAAAAAAGGTTGGTCAAATTTTGGGGTGAAACAGTTGCCCCTATTCAAGCGACTTGGGCCTAAGGGGATGAAAAGCGAACGACTTTCAGACTTTCATGTAGAAGACGGTTGAATACCAGAGAACCCGGAAATTTGACAACCATAAAAAAGTAACAGTAACTGAGTAACCTTGTTCACTGGAACGGGATCCCTGGAAATAACTGTATCTGACGGTTGCAAGGACAATGAGCTAACTCACTGCAAAATAGAGATCGTCAATGTCAAGTCGGTAAGAATATCTATCCTCGCCGTCAGTCATCACTATCAAGTAAAGGCATCTGATTTCGCCATCAGTTCTCAACATCATTTGACTTCGCCGTCATTCCTCGATATCCAATCGGTAAAAATATCTAACCTCGCCGTCATTCCTCGACATAAAGTCGGTAAAAAGATCTAACCTCGCCGTCAATCCTCGACATAAAGTCGGTAAAAAGATCTAACCTCGCCGTCAATCCTCGACATAAAGTCGGTAAAAAGATCTAACCTCGCCGTCAATCCTCGACATAAAGTCGGTAAAAAGATCTAACCTCGTCGTCAATCCTCGATCAATCTGACTTCACCGTCAATTCTCAAACAATCTGCTGACTTCGCCGTCAAGGTGAAATAATCTGACTTCACCGTCAATCTTCAGACAATCTTCTGACTTCGCCGTCAATCCTCGAATAATCTGACTTCGCCGTCAACTCTCAAACAATCTGACTTCACCGTTAACTCTCAAAATAATCTTCTGACTTCGCCGTCAATCCTCGAATAATCTGAATTCGTTGTCAACTCTCAAACAATTTGACTTCGCCATCAGGGTGAAGAAATCCGCAGTGGAAATATGAACTTGAATAAGTAAACTCCATTGGGGAGAATGATAAGATGAACACATCTGTCGGTGATCTTGCTAGAGGCCTGGATACCATACAAGCTTGAGAAATGTTCCGATAACTGCTAGAGATACATTTGAAGACAAAGGGAGGTAACAACCGGGCTTATGTTCTTATGCATATGTTTGAATATGGCGTAATGCTCCATACGAAATGGAAATGCTACGCGTTTTGGAGGATGCTATGCACGATGCAAATGAAAAGGAACCACTTTAGCAAAATAAATGCTAAAGAGAAGGAGCTAAATCTGCCGGGAAAAGACCAGACACGTCTAGAGCGAACAGGCTCATGCTGGGGAATGCAAGCCTAGGATGGCCTCCAAGAATAACTTTATTGGGAAAACAACATAGATGGCTGAGGAAGAAATTCCATTCTGCCGATGATTGAATCCGCTATCTGCTATGGACAATGAGTAAGATTTATTGGGAGATTATCCCACACTCTCTCTACTGAGGATGGAGAACAACAAACTTGGAGTCAGCCCCATTCTGCGGGAAAGAAAACAAACTCTGTCGACTGGGCTGGGGATCAGATAATTGAGGGAACCAACATCAACCTCTGCTTGGGGAGTGAGTCCATGACCTAGACTCTGAGGGGAAAGGAGTCAACCCTCTAGACTCTGTGGGGAAAACAAAACTCTGAATTCGCTCCACTGCTGGGAATAATCCCACATATACTTGTTGGAAATGATCCTGCTTTGTTGGAGATATCAATCTCGACCTGTTAAGGATAACCTTAACTGCACTTGAACTGCACATTTCCTTTAGCTAAGGGACTTTTGGAAAAGTTTCAAGGATGGGTGCCCTGCAGATGACAAACAAACAAACGCGTTTTGTGCAACAACACCGTCTTAATTATCACTCTACGTTACCCAAAGAAAAATCCATGTTTCGATTACATTTAGTAAAGCCCACAATTTTATATATGCAAAGTCTTATAAAAAACAATCAGGCATCTTTTGCAAACAAAATGGTAAAAACTGAGACAAAAACAAAAGTTTTCTGAATAGTATTTTATTATTGATAAGCGGCCTGAAAATAGGCAGATTTACAAAGGGCGCAACTCCTGAAATGAGAAAAGCTGCGTAAGAAATGTACAAAAATGCATAAGAAAGACAAAAATGTCGGCAATGTGGCACAGACAACCACCACAGGACGACTCAACTATGACTTGCGTGATTCTGACGCCTTTCCGCTGCTCCATCTTCCGAAGAGATTGACTTGAACTGTGGGACTTCGGGTTCTCCCATCATCCATCATGCCTTAAAGATCAATACACAGACCAAAGTCATTTGCTTTTCAAATCCCTAACTTTTTCCTGAATCGCCCTTGCGGGTTTTCGATTCACCGGGATACCCATTTTTTCCTAAGTCGTCCTTTCAGGTTTTCGACTTTGCGGGTTTACATTTTTTCTTTTATCCCTAATTTTTACCCGAACCTATCTTTTTATGGTTCGCCGGGATGCCCCATTTTTGCCTGGATTTTCTTTTTTCTTTCCAGCAGGTCTATTTTAAGCAAAGTATCTTTTGACTGCATCTACGTTCACAGGGGACGTGAAATCTTCACCATCCATGGTTGAAAGTAGAAAGGCTCCTCCAGAGAAGGCTTTCCTTACAACATACGGACCTTCATAATTAGGAGTCCATTTGCCCCTGTGATCGTCTTATGGTGGGAGAATCCGCTTCAACACCAAATCACCTGCCTGAAAGCTTTAAGGACGTATCTTCTTATCATAAGCTTTCTTCATCCTGCTTTGGTATAGGCGTCCATACGCAAGAGACGCCAACCTCTTCTCATCCATCAAACTGAGTTGATTCAACCTGTTCTTCACCCATTCTGCTTCATCTAGTTTGACATCAGCCAAAACTCTTAAAGACGGGATCTTGACCTCCAATTGCAGGACAACTTCCATGCCGTATACCAACGAGAAAGGAGTTACCCCAGTTAAAGTACGCACTGAGGTATGATACCCATGTAGAGCGAAGGGTAACATCTCGTGCCAATCTTTGTAAGTCACAACCATCTTCTGTATTATCTTCTTAATGTTTTATTGGCTGTTTCCACAGCGCCATTCATCTTCGGACGATAAGGAGATGAATTGTGATGCTCAATCTTGAAGTTCTAGCACAACTCTTTCATCGTCTTGTTATTCAGATTGGAACCATTATTAGTAATGATCCTTTCAGGTATTCCATATCGGCAAATGATGTCCCTTTTTATGAACCAGGCCACAACTTGCTTGGTGACATTGGCATAAGAAGCTGCTTTGACCCACTTGGTAAAATAGTCGATGGCTACTAGGATGAAACAATGTCCATTTGATGCAGTTGGCTCAATCTTCCCAATCATATCAATGCCCCACATGGAAAAGGGCCACAGGGATGACATGACATTCAAAGGACATGGCGGCACATGAATCTTGTCGGCATAGATCTGACATTTGTGGCATTTCTTGGCATACTTGAAACAATCAGACTCTATAGTTAACCAATAATACCCTGCTCTTAACAGATTTCGAGGCATGGCATGACCCCTTGCATGTGTTCCAAAGGCGCCCTCGTGGACCTCCTCCATAAGCAAATTCGCTTCTTTTTCGTCCACACATCTTAGTAACACCAAGTTAAAGTTTCTCCGATAGAGTACACCGTTTGGATTCAGATAGAAGTTACCAGATAATCTCCTCAAGGTCTTCTTATCTTGGGTCGATTCCCCATGCGGATATTCTTGTTTCTTGAGAAAATTTTGGATGTCATAGTACCACGACTTATCATCAGAAGCTTCTTCAATTGAGAATACAAATGTCGGCCTATCAAGGTGTGAGATGACGATTCTCAGGGCGTCATTCCAGAAGTTCACTTTGTATATTGAAGAAAGTGTAGCCAAAGCATCCGCCATCTGATTTTCCGCTCTCGGCACATGGTGAAGTTCCACACGGTCAAAGAAAGGTAACAACCTTCTAGCGTAGTTCATATAAGGGATCAAATTTGGTTGACGGGTCTCCCACTCTCCTTTAATATGATTTACAACTAAAGTTGAATCTCCATAGATATCAAGCTTCCTCGATACCCATGATACATGCTTCATACTCTGCTTCATTGTTGGTGCACAAAAATGTTAACCTTGCAGTGAATGGTAGATGAGATCCATGGGGATTTGTAATGATTTCCCCAATCCCACTACTGTACGAGTTAACAGCACCGTCGAAGATCAATTTCCATTGAGAACCTAATTCAGGACCTTCGTCAGGCAACGAATCATCACAATCCTTCATCTTCAAGTATATGATGTCCTCGTCGAGAAATTCAAATTTCATAGGCTGATAGTCATCAATTGGTTGCTCTGCAAGATACTCTGATAGAACACTCCCTTTGATAGCTTTTTGAGACACGTATTGAATGTCATATTCCATCAGAACCATCTGTCATCTAGCAATCCTCCCTGATAGCGCTTGCTTTTCGAATACATACTTAATCGGATCCATCTTTGAAATTAACATGGTTGTATGATTTAGCATATACTGTCTTAGGCGTTTGGCAGCCCAAGCAAGTGCACAACAAGTCTTTTCCAACATTGAGTATCTGGACTCACAATCTGTGAACTTTTTACTCAAGTAGTAAATCGCATGCTCTTTTCTCCCAGTCTCGTCATGCTGACCGAGAACACAACCCATGGAATTCTCAAGAACCGTTAAGTACATTATCAAAGGTCTTCCAGCCACCGGGGGCATTAGTATTGGAGGTTCCTGCAGATACTCTTTTATCTTCTCAAACGCTCTCTGGCAATTTTCATTCCAAACGACCGCCTGATCCTTCTTCAATAGTTTAAACAATGGTTCACAAGTGGCTGTGAGGTGAGATATGAACCTTGCAATGTAATTCAACCTACCGAGGAAACCACAAACCTCTTTCTTGCTTTTTGGTGCTGGCATTTCTTGAATTGCCTTGATCTTCGCAGGATCGACTTCAATACCTTTCTCACTGACAATAAACCCCAACAGCTTTCCTGACCGTACGCCAAAAGTACACTTGTTTGGATTCAACCTCAATTTGAACTTTCTCAACCTCTCAAACAGTTTTAGAAGATTTACCAAATGCTCCTCTTCCGTCTGGGACTTTGCAATCATATCATCGACATAAACCTCGATCTCGTGATGCATCATGTCGTGAAAAAGCGTCACCATCGCTCGTTGATAAGTTGCCCCTGCGTTCTTCAACCCAAAAGGCATCACTTTATAACAGAACGTCCCCCATGGCGTGATGAAAGTCGTTTTCTCCATATCCTCCGGAGCCATCTGTTGCACCCTAAAATTTGACCAACCGGTTTCCGCTCCTGATTTACGTTTCGGCTCACTTTTGCATTCGCATTCGCATACCACGTGCATTATATTTTTAATCATGCAGATGATGTCAGAATTGCAGCCTGGTTTTCACCTATAGGGTGTTTCAGACCGGTTCGGGTGATCAGAGTTTATTTTGAGAAGTCACGCGCTTCCTAGGAGTTTCCGGCTTACGCAGTGATTTTTGAGATTCTTGGTGCCTGGGTTACTGTTTTGCTTCGATCTGGTCTCGCGCTCTCTTTTATGTCGGTTATTTGCCTTTGTCTGTATTTTTTTAGAATTTAATAGCCTTTTGTAGATTTTAAATAGGCTTTATAGATTTTCTAGAATTTAAATAGATTTTCTTTTAATATTTTTAATAGTTTTAAACTTTTTTAGAATTTATAAATTGTCTTTAAATAGATTTTAGAATATAAATTTTTTAGATATTAAGTCATTTGTAGATAATAGTTTAGTAGAACATTTTTTAATAGGTTTAAATAGAAATTAATATAGTTTTTTCTATAGGTTAATATAGTTTTAATATAGAATTATTAGAGATTTAATAGAAATTTAGTAAAATTGTAAATATAAATTATTTTAGAGATTAGTGGAATTGTTAGAGAATTATTAGAGTTTTTTTTTCTATTATCATTAGTTTAGTGATTAGTATAGATTTAATAGTTAATTCTTCTTTTTAGGTTTAATTAGACTTTAATCATTTGTTTAGATATTAATTAGGGTCTTATTAGAGTTTAGTAGGGTTAATTAGGATTAGATTACCGTGTTGATTGTCATTTTAGCATCTAATTGTAGTTTCAATTTTTAGTTAATTAGGTTAAGTTTTTAATTAGTATTCTTAATTGGGTTTAGTCCATTTTAATTCAGAGTTTTTGGTCTTGTTATATCATTTTCGTGGGCCCAGAGTTTTTTTTTGGAGGCCCAGTCCAATTTCAGTCCACTTTTTTGTCCACCGTTTTGTCCAGTACACGTGGCTATATAAGGGGCCCCACGCGTCCCTTTCTCTCCTTCCCACGTTCAGCCACCTCATAATTCCACTCACACTCCACTCACCAGAAACCCTCCACGCGTCCCACTACCAACAGTAACCAGCACACGTGTTGCACATGCAGTAACCCGCCTCGCCACTTGTTTTCGCCATCTTCTCACCGGGAAAGTCCCCGCCGGCCATGCAAGCCCGGTGACAACCAACTCCGGCCACCCTAATGACCTCCGGCCACCGCTCATCTCGCCGGAATCTGCAAAATTTGCAGATTCTCAAGAGCTTCATCTTTCTCCTCCAAGATCTCCACCGTGTTCTTCGCGTTTTCCAGAAACCAGCAACGATCTTCATCTTCTACCTTCATCTGCTATCCGCCGGAAACTACGACCACCACCGGAAATTTCATAGCTTCATGCGTCTTCTCCAGAATACCAAGAACAAGATCTCCCTTATTGCTTTTTGCCAGAATTATTGAAAGTTCTTCGAATCTTCGATCATCTTCATCATCAGGATTACTAGGAGCGCAGATCCCAGGATTTCGTAGCGTGCTCTTTGGAGATCTCTTTCAGATCGTCTCCAAGACCTTTGTCTTGATCGATTCTTTCAGACCTCCGTTGAAGACTTCATCGTATCCACCGTTTCACCCAGACCTTCCTCTTGACCGAATCTTCGTTGAGTCATTGAACTTTCTCCAGATCTTCAACGATCCTTCAAACGACTTCGTCTTCGAGGACTCTCCAGGATCGTCATCCTCCACGAACTCCCTTACGCATCATTTTCCGAATCTCCTTCAAGACTCTAGATCCAAGTCCTTCTTCATTGAAGATCTTCAAGAGAGGTTTCCAGAAAACTTCATCGTCTTTGCAACTTCGCCCAGGTTTTGCTTTCTTTTCATCTCATAGTTGTTTGTTCAGCTATATTAGGGTTTGTATTTTGAGATTTGAGGGTTGATTTTATGGATGAAGATGATCTCAGTTAGGATGAATTGAGTAGATTAGAGACTAGAGAGAGTTTTGTTTGGATGAGTGAGCAATTTCGTGGGATTTTGTTAGGTTGAGATTGAGATTTTGGTAGTGAATCTGAGGGAGGATGGTTCAGGAAGTTCAGAGAGGAGTTTGAGAGGGCTGCGCTAGGGTTCCTTGTGGTGGGTGAACAGTAAACGAGTTTGTGAGAGGAGAGTTTGTTTTTGTTAGCTGGTTTTTGGGTTAGGGTTAGATTCAGCTTGGGCCCAAATCCGTATTGCTAAGGACACCCCTGCATTCACTCGTCTCCCCCCCCCCTGAGTGAGGCTGATTTGGGTTTGGGCCTTTGCATAAGTGCTGATCGTACCCCCCTCTTGGCCCAATGCTGAGAAGCAACTAGGGCATTTTGTTGAGTGCACCCCCCCCCCCTTTGTTTTATTTCCTTTTTCAGTTCCTTTGTTTTATCCATGTTAGGAAATAATTCATAAAAAATAGTAGGATTATCCAATTAATTCTCTTCTTTTTTCTATAGATTCATAGTTCAATTTAGGATTTTATGGTGCAAAAATATTAATTTGATCATGCATTTTCATTTTTATTGCATTTTTTGCATTTTAATTGGTTTTGAATATTGATTTGTGATGTGTCTGCCTTGCTTATTTTATTTCTCTCACTTGGTACTGAATCTTGCTTTAGTTTTTTAGTATGTTGTACTAGACTGATGCATGCTCCCCATAGATTTTTCATAGATATTTTAGAAATTGATTGATGTTGTTTTAGGGTTAGAGAGTAGAGACCTCATAACTTGCTGGTTAACCCTTGACCATTCACATATTAGGGATTGTTTAGTAGCCTTAGAAGTTGACTTAGGCTTTGAGATTTGATCTTGGGATCATAGAGGCATGTAGGTTTCCCCTAGATTTTTGGTAGATTTTTATAGAGTGTTCTGTGGTTTTTGCTTGAGCTTGAGAATAGGAGAAGTCTTGAGGGCTTCAGACTTTGAAGTTCAACTGTGGTTGAACTTTGAAGATAGTTTCTTTTGGTTTGAGGGTCTGTGGTTTCTTCTGGAAGATGGAGGCTGGATGAAGACTTGATGGAGCTTGCAAGGATGCATGGATTGAAGACCTAGTCTAGGAGTTTGCTCTCTTTCTGTGAGGTTCGAGATCCTGAAGTTTGAGGGAAATTCATGGTACTTTCCTGAGGAAGGCACTATGGATGTCTTTCATTCTTCCTTCTCACCTCTTTCTTAAGTATCCGATGATGTTGGAGCCTTCATGTGGGTTTAGTTTCTCCTGAGGAGGAATGTAAACCGTTCACAGTTGTTGAGCCACATGGGATATGATTCCTAAGTGGAAGCCCCCTAGTATTTTCCAGAGGAAAGCACTATGGGTCTGTTCACTTAGTTCCCTTAGTTCAGGTAGGATTTCTTAAGTATCCAAGGATGTTGGAGCCTTCATGTGAGTTTAGTTTCTCCTAAGGAGGAATGTAAACCGTTCACAGTTGTTGAGCCACATGGGATATGATTCCTAAGTGGAAGCCCCCTAGTATTTTCCAGAGGAAGGCACTATGGGTCTGTTCACTTAGTTCCCTTAGTTCATGTAGGATTTCTTAAATATCCAATGATATTGGAGCCTTCAAGTGAGTTTAGTTTCTCCTGAGGAGGAATGTAAACCGTTCACAGTTGTTGAGCCACATGGGATATGATTCCTAAGTAGAAGCCTCCTAGTACTTTCCTGAAGAAGGCACTATGGGTCTGTCTACTTAGCTCCCTTTCTTTGGTAAGCTTGTCTTGAAGCTTGAAGAATGGGATTGAGTTCTCCCTTTAGGGTCTTGCTTAAGGTTTTGTGTAAGGTTTTGCTTAGGACTTTGCTCAGAGGTAGATGAGGGTTTTGTTTTAGGGTTGTTTAGGGTCTTGTTCAGGGTTAGTTTCTTGCTTTTGGATAGGAGTTTGCCAGGCTGGTTAGCCTTCTCTTTGTGTTGATTGACTTGTGTGGTGCTGTGCTGCATTAGACTTAGGGGTTCATATAGATATTTCTGAGATAGGTGCATCTTAGAAATAAGCCTGCTTGTGTGCATGAGAAGTTGAGGTGGTCCTCCTTCTGCTTGATTGTTATTGAGTGGCTTTGCTTGTTGGTATTTGGTAGAGCTGAGCTCCCTTACCTCTGTGGTTTGTGGCCTTTGTGCATTGATTGTTTGGTTGTTGCATTCATGCATATTTCCAGTATTTCTTTACTTTGCAGTGATTCATATTTGTTGTTTAGTTCTGTTGCCATGATCCCTTAGGAGCTCTAACGTCTCTGCTGTGGGGGGGAGTTATGATAGACATTAGGTTGGTTAACCAGGCATGATAACATTAGGTAGATTCCCCTTTTCAACCATAGTTTTAGGGTGTCTCTTTCCTTTCTCAAAACAACAGAAAAACACTTAATAAAGGATAAAACAAAAGTGAATTCATTTCTTCCGTCAAAAGATTTGAACAGACATCAAAACCTTTTGTCCTCCTGGACTGTGAAAACCATTGGTTAAGGTGCATTTTCCCATAAAAAAACACTTGAACAGCTTGTGTCGAGCGTAGCCCGAACTACGTTTGCTCTGATCTTCCATGCCGTGTGGAAGTACGTAGGCACAGGACGCGATGTCCTGGCGAGCAACCTTCCCCCCCGTCTAGACGTAGGTAGTCGAACTACGTTGACTCTGACTTTCCCATTGCACGAGGGAGTACATAGGCCCAGGACAGCGTATGTTCTGTCGAGTCTTGTCCTTTTCTTTTCTTTTCAGACTGGCCACTAGCGTAGATAGATAAACACACCCTTTTCCTTATAAACACCAAGCGTGGATCCCGTCGAGTACGACGGACGTGAGGGGTGCTAATACCTTCCCCTTGCGTAACCGACTCCCGAACCCAGACAATGGTTGCGATGACCTTGTCTTACCTTTTCTTCGTCAGGTTTTTCCGATTGTTTCCTTTCCCGCTCTGAGGGATAAATAACGAAAGGTGGCGACTCTTCTGTCATGCCGGCGCCGATTTTCGCAGTAGCGACAAGATGACACGGTGATAGACGCGACAAACAAACCACACTAGGGAATCCAACGCACTGGGGAAACAACACGACACTGGGGAATCCTAAAGTGATGGCCAACAGGTTCAAGCATTACCGGTTGTCACTTTAGAAAGACAGGTAAGAAAGGATCCTCAATGGAGATGGCACCGGAGAGACGGCCTCCACTGGGGAAAATCCATGAGTATGGTTCAACAGGTTCAAATATGACCGGTTTACACTCTGGGGTAGGATCAAGTATACAGAATGCTGGAGCATTGAGCAAAGAATAACATCCGAGCTTCTGGAAACAAGATCTAATGGAATCTTCGAAAATCCGTAGAAAACATACAGGATAAAACCTGTTGTGTGCCAACATAAATGTACTTTTAATGGAAATGCCCTGACAAGTTCCTCGAGAGAGAATTGCCACTTATCATTGGGAGGGACTTACATGCCAAAATAGATAAGCTCTCAAATAAAGAGATTGTTGCTTATCCGATAAAAATAAACTTCCATGAGGTCCTCAATAAAGAGATTGCTGAGCAGACACAGTTCCCTACGAAATTTGCGCTCAGACGAGGTTCTCTCCGAGGTGCTCCTTTCCGATCCTGAGGATCTGAGGGGAGTCCAGACGTGAGGATTGTCGACTCTGGGGACCGATCAATTGGAAGTCGTCTAAGTGAGGCCTCTTCATGACTTGATGATGCCACTCCTTCTGGGAATCGTATCGTCACTCATGAAAGTCTGTGACACTGATGACCGCATAGGATGCCGTACCTTTGTCCGTGGATTAGGTCCATACCTGTGAGAGGGATTGGGTTATTGCAGGAAAACTGGCCTTCAGAAACCTTGATCAGATGGTTTTCTTGGCTCGTTAACAGGTGTGTTGTTTGGGTCAGATGGATTTCTTGTTTGAGGTTGATACTATTATCAGATGGTTTTCTCGTCAGAGACAGAGGTTCAGATGGATTTCTTACCAGGGTATTGGTATTTTGAGTGTCAGATGATAGTTAGTGTCATGAAGTTCTGGTGACTGTGGTGGTTTTCTGTTCTTGACACCACAGAGATGTTCCTCTTCAGGCTACAGCATGGCCTCTGTGTTCACTGATTGCATCATTTATCATATTACGTTATTGCATTACCATTTGCATCCAACTAACGTGTGTGTATTGCAGGTACATATTTTCCCTCCCAGTTCCGGTGATTGTTTCCTAGCAGACATGGAAGCCATGAAGAGAGTGTTACCCTACAGATTCCCGTCTCCAGATATCAGTCTGTTGTCAGAGTTAATTACTATTGCTGGGAAGAAGGTGATGGGAGATTTCAGGAAGACATATGGGAGGATCCTGACTTATGTTTACCAGCCCTCGGCTTATGAGATCAACGGTATTTACACCCTGTTGCAGTTTTATGATGCTGAGCTCAGGTGTTTCGTATTTCCTGACTATGTCTTGGCCCCTACCCTGGAGGAGTATTCTGCACTCTTGGATATACCGATTCGCGAGCAGATGCCTTTCTATCACACGGACGCTAAGCCTAATCTGGCTAAGCTTTCTGCTATTCTGTACTTAGGAGGGTCCGAGCTGGCAGGGAAGATGATTAGGAAAGGAGATGTGTGGGGATTTCCATTGGGTGTTTTGGTAGAGAAGGCTCGGGAGTATGCTAAGAAGGGTGGCTGGGTTGTTTTTGATGCCATCCTTGCCGTGTGTGTTTATTGCATTGTATTGTTTCCGAACCAACCTGATTTTGTTGACGCGGATGCTTTCTATATTCTGGCTGCAAAGAACCTAGTTCCTACCTTGCTGGGAGACATTCACCATTCTACTCGCTACAAAAATGAAAAACGGCGAGGAAAGAATGTCTCTTGTTGTGTACCTCTACTGTGCAGGTGGTTTACTAGTCATATGCCGAAGTCAGGGCCTTTCGTCACCTCTATTGATTCTTTAGGATGGCCTGAGCGCTTGATGGGGTTGACTTCTGAGAATGTGGTGTGGGTTAATGAGGAGGTGTTAGGAGTTGAGGTCATATACAGATGCGAAGGATTCCCTAATGTTCCTTTGATAGGAAGGAGAGGGTGTGTCAATTACAACCCTTCCTTATTAATCAGGCAATTTGGGTATGCACCTCAGGAAGCGCCGAAGCCCGAGGAGATACAGGAATCTCTGTATCTTACTGGGGCAATAGAGGAAGAGATGTTGATCAAGCTTAAGAAAGCATGGAAGAACCTGCATAAGAGAGGAAAGTCTTCATTTAGCAAAGGGGGTACTCGAGTTCTTGGTCCGTATGTGGAATGGATTCATGAACGGGCTACGAAATTCCTTATGCCTTATCCTGCAGTTCAGCCATTGTATCCTTCTCCGGTGGAGGAGCCCACCACTATAGACATACAGGTATACAAGCAGCTGTTGACAGAGAAAGAAGAGTTAGTAAAGGCTAAAGAAGCTTTAGAGAAAGAGAACGCCCAACTTCGTCACGAAAAGATTGAAACAGGATATTCTTCCAAGCAACAGGCCGAAACTTTGAAACATCTGAAGACTACTTTATTGGAGTTGACTGAAACCAAGAAGCGTCTGGAGTTAGATGTAGACTCAGTTAGCAGTGTATTGGCTACTAAGAAACAAGAACTGGAAAGGGCCTACACGAAGTTAGCTAAGTTCAGAGAGCATTGGGACCTTACTATGGCCAAACGCAAAGAACGGGAAGAAGAGCTAAAGATACAGGTTACTCAGTTGGTAGAACAGGTTAAAATGAAGACTGAGGAGCTTGAAGAAGAAGCATGTCGTCGATACGAGGCCGAACGCAAACTGATTGATGCCATGAAGAATCTGGAAGATTGTCAGCGCAGAGCAGACACTAAGAGGCCCAAACCTGAGGATGGTGCCCAGGATAAGGCTTGGGAAGATTTTGTCAGAGATATCCAAGGAACGGTCAAGAAAAGGGATCAGTTGATAGAAGGCTTGATTTATCGACCGGATCACCCAGAGACGAAGAAGCTGGTTGAGGATTTCTGCGACCGTACCCGCACGTGACCTTCTTTCTTGTATTCTATGTGTTGAGATCATCGCCAGACATGTTGGTTGGGATCCTCCTTTATCATATCAGTTGTATGGAACATAGTTGTGTAACGCCTTGACGAGACTGTTTTTCCAATAAATATATGAGGGTTTTTCTAAATATTGTCTTTATGGTTTCTCTTGTCTTGCTACCTTGACACTGGAATCGGAGGGGAAATATCCCCAACGCACACATGCACGTTAGCATTTTTGCATTGTTGTTTGCATAAATCACATTGCATTACAGGTTTGTGATCCATGTTCCTTATCATTCTTCATCCATATCAGCAGGTATTTTTCAGGATTGCAGAAAAGCGGGTCCACCGTTACTCTACCAGAACTAATCACAAGAAGATCATGGACAACGTGCAGAGTGAAATATGCGTGACAGGATGGCCATGCTCATGCAAACCATGGAGATCGTCACCAAAGGACAAGAGCAGCTGCAGACTCTGGTTCAACCGTTAGTCGCACGGGCTGAAAACAACGGGACACCGCATGGTGAAAATATTGCTGCTTCTCCCCGAATTGAGAATTGTCAAAGTGCTGATGCTATTCCCGTAACCGGTTTGAATGCTGGAGAAACTGGTCCTGCAGACGGAGGTGGGAACGCCGGTAATATGAATGCCAATGCAGATACTGCTGGAGTATTTGTGGGTAATGTCAACCAGGGTTTCAATGGGGGCGCTGAGAATGTCGGAATGAATGGTAATAATGGTAACCAGGGCTTCAATGGTGTGAACATGGGGTATGGCAACATTGCTGGCGCCAAGGCTGGGTTTGGTGACTATGGTTATGGTAATCTTGGATATGGAACTAGTGCGTACAACGCTCAAGAGATGGGCAATCTGAGGTACGACCCCAGGTACTTCCAAACGGGTCCGGGCCGTGATGCAGATTATGTTGGACACGATGCAGTACCTCGCTGGGAGGATCGTCAGGAGGATGTGTTCTCTGGTCAGAATGAGGGTTATGAAAGAGCTAGGGATGACAACCATCGGATGAGATTGCTAGAAGAGAAAGTGAACGGATTAGCCAGCCAGAATGCTCTTGGGCTGGATATGTCAAATATGGGGTTGGTCCCAGGGCTGAGGGTCCCGTTGAAATTCAAAGCGCCGTCATTTGATAAGTACAAAGGGGATACATGCCCTAGGGTGCATGTGCGCGCGTTTTACAAGCGTATGTCCGCATATTCTGAGGATGAAAAGATGCTGATGCACTTCTTCCAGGATAGCCTGTCAGGGCCATCGCTGGAGTGGTACATGAGCTTGGAACCTACTCAGATCAGGAGTTGGAAAGAGTTGGCAGAGGCTTTTGTTCGACATTATCAATATAATAGTGATCTCGCCCCTAACCGAGTCCAGCTGCAGAGCATGTCTCAAAAGTCTAGCGAGAGCTTTAAGGAATACGCCCAAAGATGGCGAGATCTGGCTGCTAGGGTACACCCTCCGATGGTGGAGCGCGAAATGATGGATATGTTCATAGGAACTTTCTCTGGAATGTACTATGACCGGTTGCTCAATTTTTCGATGAGTACCTTCTCTGAGTTGATCTTGATGGGGGAGCGCATTGAAAACGGAGTGAAGATTGGTAAAATTTAAGCGGGTGAGTCCAGTTCCGCAGGAGGTAATAAGAAGACGTTTGGTGGCAAAAGGCAGGGTGATACCAACGCTGTATACAATGCTCGACGGAGAAATAGAGGTCAGAACTGGCATCAGCAGTCGCAGGTTGCAAGTGTAACCATTCCAGGGCCTTCTCAGCAGCAGAGACAACAACCACAGCAGCAGGCTCAGCAGCAGCCAAATAATAATCAGCGCAGATTTCAGAACCCGCGACCGAGGAGAGTATTCGAGGTACCGCCCGTATCATATGCAGAACTTCTTCAAGCTTTGTTGAAATTGCAGCTAGTCGAGAAGAGGACCTTAGCGCCACCAACCGGCCAGCCACCAGTCGGGTATGATATCAATGAGCATTGTGACTTCCATTCGGGTGCACCAGGGCACAATATTGAAAATTGCCTAGCTTTCAAGCATAAAGTACAAGATTTGCTTGATAGTACGGCTATTAACTTCGGGAAGGACGGTCCCAATATCATGCAACAGCCAATGCCCAAGCATGGTGGAGCTGGGGCAAATGCAATCCTGACAGATGATGAGTTGGACTTGGTTTCAGAAGTGAGCGAGCTGAAAACCCCTTTGAGTTACGTAAAGCAGCACTTATTGAAAGGAGGTGTCTATCCCGGATGCAGTGAAGAGTGTGCTGACTGTTTGGTTCAACCTGGGGGCTGTGAGAAGTTGAAAAGGGGAGTTCAAGGTTTGATTGATGAAGGAATCCTGCAGTTTGACAGGTCTGTGGGGCGAGAGAAGTCTGTTGAGACAGAATCTGAAAAAGAGCGCAGTGAGGTTGCTACGATCACCATTCCGTTCAAATCAGTGACGATTTCGGCATCATCGAAAAGGCCGACCATTACTATTACCAAGGCTAAACCAGTCCCTTATGAGAGCACAAAGGCAGTCCCGTGGTGCTACGGTGCTGAGGTGTATTGCAATGGGGAAAAGATTGACTTGAATGATCCGCCAGCGGGATCCGTAGATAGCATCGTGGGAGCGGGTGGTATAACCCGGAGTGGGAGAATTTTCACTTCACCTGAGGTTGAAGCAGAGAGGCTTGCCAGGGGTAAGAACAAAGTTGTTGAGGGGGAACCTTCGGGGAGTAAGGAGAAAGAACCGATAACCAAAGATGTGGAAGAATTCATGAGATTGATTCGCAAAAGTGACTACAAGATCGTAGATCACCTACAGCAGACCCCGTCAAAGATCTCCATATTATCGCTGTTGTTGTATTCTGAGGCGCATAGAAATGCCCTATTGAAGGTACTTGAGACATCCTTCGTGCCGCAAGAGATTTCAGTCAATCAGCTGGAGGGAGTTATGGCACATGTTAATGTTGGGCATGGGTTGGGATTCACGGATTTTGACCTAACGCCTAGAGGGCGTGATCACAATAATGCCTTGCACATCTCTATCGAATGCCGGGGCACTATTTTATCCCATGTGCTGGTAGACACTGGGTCCTCGTTGAATCTGTTACCAAAGAAATCCCTGTTGAAATTGGATACCCGTGGGTTGTTGTGCACACCTAGTGATTTGGTGGTGAGGGCCTTTGACGGAACGAGGAGGTCGGTATTCGGGTCAGTAACGTTACCCATCCAGGTAGGTCCGGAGGTGTTTGATACAGTGTTTTACATCATGGACATCCAGCCTGCATATAGTTGTTTGATCGGGAGACCTTGGATTCATGCCGCTGGGGCAGTAACTTCTACGCTCCATCAGAAGCTGAAGTATATGGTTGAGGGGAGTATTGTGACGGTGTGTGGCGAAGAGGATATCCTAGTCAGTCATTTGTCTTCCTTCAAATACGTGGAGGTAGATGGAGAGATTCATGAAACGCTGTGTCAGGCGTTCGAAGGGGTGAAGGTTAAAGAAGAAGCGCCGGTAAAGAGTGAAGGGCAAGAAGTGGCCGTCTCCTCATATAAAGAAGCCAAGGCATTGGTGCAAGCAGGAGAGACTCAGAAGTGGGGGCAGGTTCTGGACATCCCAGTGAAGCAAGATAGGTATGGCTTGGGGTACCGCCCATCTCCCTCACAGAGTGCGCCTAAGTACAAGGGACCTGTGGTGTTCACGCCCGGAGGGGTTAGCTTCGAAAGGATTAATGTTGTGTCTGATACAGAGGAAGTGGATAGCGACTGCGACATGGACGCATGGATTCGACCCAGCACGCCGGGGCAAAGCCTATGCAACTGGTCCATCCAGGACGTCATCCAAGTCACCAAACAGTAATGCGTTGTTTTTTCAATCATTGTATGATCACATGCCTTGCCCGGGGCATCGTTGACCTCGTCTTAGGGCCTAACTGTTTACCTGTATGTTTGTATGATCAATAAATGACGACGTTTTTTACATTCAAATGTTGTGATCCTTTTCTTTCTGTTTTTATTTTTCAATAAAATGGCAGCGTGGTTATGTATTTTGCTTGTATATCATTTTGAAGCACTTAACCGTTTCCCTCGCAGGATTCATGAATTTTCAGATGACATCGACCAAAGACTTCCTATGACTCGTTTAGACTTCGAGCATCCGATCTTCCAAGCTGAGGAGGAGATTGTTGAGGATAGTGACTTATCAGAAGAGCTGAGTCGGTTGTTGAAGCAAGAGGAGAGAGTCATTCTGCCTCACAAGGAAGAGATCGATATTGTCAATTTAGGGTCTGAAGAATGCGTCAGGAATATCCGTATAGGGGCCGCGTTGCAGGTTGACATCAAGCAAGAGCTTATTGAGATGTTGCGCGAATACAGCGATATATTTGCTTGGTCCTACGAGGACATGCCGGGTTTGGATACCGATATGGTTGTTCATCGTCTGCCGTTGAGGGAAGATTGCCCGCCTGTGAAGCAGAAACTCAGAAGGACTCGTCCTGACATGGCTGTAAAGATAAAGGAACAAGTGTAGAAGCAGTGGGATGCTGGGTTCCTGGCTGTCACCACTTATCCCACTTGGGTCGCTAATATCGTGCCTGTGCCAAAGAAAGATGGCAAGGTTCGAATGTGTGTTGATTATAGGGATCTAAACAAAGCGAGCCCGAAAGATGATTTCCCGCTGCCGCATATTGATGTGTTAGTTGACAACACAGCTCAGTTTTCGGTATTCTCTTTCATGGATGGATTTTTAGGGTACAACCAGATCAAAATGGCTCCGGAAGATATGGAAAAAACGACCTTTATCACCCCGTGGGGAACCTTCTGTTATAAGGTGATGCCCTTTGGTTTGAAAAATGCTGGGGCAACGTACCAGCGGGCTATGACAACGCTCTTTCACGACATGATGCACAAAGAGATTGAGGTGTATGTCGATGACATGATTGCCAAGTCTCAAACGGAAGAAGAACATCTGGTTAATCTGCTGAAGTTGTTCAAGAGGCTGAGGAAGTTCAGGCTGAGGCTGAACCCTAACAAGTGTACCTTCGGAGTGAGATCCGGGAAGCTACTGGGGTTCATTGTGAGCAAGAAAGGAATCGAGGTCGATCCGGAAAAAATAAAAGCAATACAAGAGATGCCAGCACCGAGAACAGAGAAAGAAGTCTGTGGATTCTTAGGGAGATTGAACTACATTGCTAGGTTCATCTCTCACCTAACGACCACGTGTGAAACTTTGTTCAAACTGTTAAAGAAAGATCAAGCGGTGGTCTGGAACGACAATTGCCAAAGGGCATTTGAAAAGATAAAAGAATACTTGTAGGAACCTCCGGTGTTGATACCCCCAGTAGCGGGACGACCGCTGATTATGTATCTGACGGTTCTTGAGAACAGTATGGGTTGTGTTCTCGGTCAACATGACGAGACAGGAAGGAAAGAGCATGCAATTTACTACTTGAGTAAAAAGTTCACGGATTGTGAATCTCGATACTCTATGCTCGAAAAGACGTGTTGTGCATTGGCGTGGGCTGCCAAACGTCTAAGACAATACATGCTGAACCATACAACCATGCTGATATCGAAGATGGATCCGATCAAGTATGTGTTTGAAAAGCAAGCGCTTTCTGGAAGGATTGCTAGATGGCAAATGGTATTGACAGAATACGATATCCAGTATGTTTCCCAAAAGGCCATTAAGGGAAGTGTTCTGTCCGAATATCTTGCCGAACAGCCGATTGAGGATTATCAGCCTATGAAGTTTGAGTTTCCTGATGAGGACATAATGTACTTGAAGGCTAAAGATTGTGATGAGCCGTTGCATGATGAGGGTCCTGAGCGGAGTTCCCAGTGGCAATTGATTTTTCATGGGGCTGTCAATTCGTACGGTAGTGGGATTGGGGCAATCATTACAACTCCCCACGGGTCGCACATCCCGTTTACGGCCAGATTAACTTTTCCAGTAACGAATAACGAAGCCGAGTACGAAGCTTGTATTATGGGGTTAGAGGAGGCTATCGATCTGAGGATCAAGAATCTAGACGTATATGGGGATTCAGCATTGGTTGTGAATCAGATTAAGGGAGAGTGGGAGACACGCCAACCTAATCTGGTACCATACATGAATTATGTGAGAAGGTTGTTACCTTTCTTTGATAAGGTGGAGTTTCATCATGTACCTCGGGCGGAGAATCAAATGGCAGACGCCCTTGCAACATTATCCTCGATGTATAAGGTCAACTACTGGAATGAGGCTCCCAGGATTGTCATATCTCGCCTTGATAGGCCGACCTTTGTGTTTGCAATTGATGAAGCATCTGACGGTAAACCTTGGTATTTCGACATACAGAATTTCCTGAAGAACAAGGAATATCCGGCTGGGGCATCCAGTCGTGATCAGAAGACTCTAAGGAGATTAGCAGGCAACTTCTATCTGAATCCCGACGGCGTTCTGTATAGAAGGAACCACGATTTGGTACTTCTCCGGTGTGTAGACGAGAAGGAAGCCAATTTACTCATGGAAGAGGTCCATGAAGGAACTTTTGGTACACATGCTGGTGGGCATGCTATGACCCGAAAGTTGTTGCGGGCGGGGTATTATTGGTTAACGATGGAAATGGACTGTTTCAAGTTCGCCAAGCGGTGTCACAAGTGCCAGATATATGCTGATAAGATCCATGTGCCACCCAGTCCACTGAATGTTATGGCTTCTCCGTGGCCTTTCTCCATGTGGGGGATTGATATGATTGGCAAGATTGAGCCTACTGCTTCTAATGGGCATCGCTTCATCCTGGTCGCGATTGATTATTTTACCAAGTGGGTAGAAGCAGCATCTTATGCCAATGTTACGAAACAGGTGGTGGCCAGATTTATCAAGAGGGATATAATCTGCAGATACGGTATTCCTGAACGGATCATTACTGATAACGGTTCGAACCTGACCAATAGGATGATGAAGGATCTTTGTCGGGAGTTTAAGATCGAGCATCATAATTCATCTCCGTACAGACCCAAGATGAATGGCGCTGTTGAAGCGGCCAACAAGAACATAAAGAAGATTGTTCAGAAGATGGTGGTAACATATAAGGATTGGCATGAGATGTTGCCGTTTGCTTTGCACGGTTATCGCACGACGGTGCGTACATCAACCGGGGCAACTCCATTCTCACTGGTGTATGGCATGGAGGCAGTCCTGCCATTGGAGGTTGAGATACCATCTTTGAGGGTTTTGCTTGATGTTCAGCTTGATGAGGCAGATTGGGTGAGAAATAGACTGAATCAACTGAGCTTGATAGACGAGAAGAGACTGGCATCAATTGCACATGGTAGGCTGTATCAGAGCCGGATGAAGAAAGCATTTGACAAGAAGATTCGACCTCGAAGCTTTCAGACGAGTGACCTTGTGCTGAAGAAGATTCTCCCACCACAATCGGATCACAGGGGCAAATGGACTCCCAATTATGAAGGTCCATACGTCGTGAGAAAGGTCTTCTCCGGAGGAGCCTTATTGTTATCCACCATGGATGGTGAAGACTTTTTGTCCCCTAGTGAACTCGGACGCAGTCAAAAAATACTTTGCTTTAAAATTGACCCGCTGGACAGTAAAAAGAGAGTCCAGGCAAAAATGGGGCATCCTGGCGAACCAAAAACAGAATAAAACGGTTCGGGCAAAAGTTAGGGATATAAAATGAAAAAAATGTACACCCGCGAAGTTGAAAACCTACACTGGGCGGCTTCGGCAAAAAAGGGTATCCCGGTGAATTGAAAACTCGCAAAGGGCGATTCACGCAAAAGTTAGGGATTTGAGAAGCAAATGACTGTGGTCCAAGTTAGATTATCTAGTGGTATGGGAGCATCCGGGGGTCGACTATCCAAAGCAATCTCTTCCGAAGACAGAGATCAGGAAGGCGTCAGAGTCCGGCGAGTCATAGGAGGATCAACTCATGGTGTTCGTCTGTAACACATTGCCGACATGTGTACAAATTTTATTCTGTATCTTTGTACATTTCTGCGTTTTGATTATGTGTGACTACCTCTTTTCAGGAGTTGCATCTGATGTACAAATCTTGCCTATTTTTAGGCCGTTATCAATAAAGTGTGTTATTTAGTGTAGTGTGTGACTTTGGTTTTAACTTTTACAGTTTTGTTTGTAAAAAACGCCGATGTTTTTGATAAACTTACATATGTGTAAACAGGCGGGCCTCGGCCGATGATTGTTAAAACCGGAAATTACCTGAATGGTTGTCATGGGTGATTACCAAGATGTTTCTTTTTGCATAGATTGTCTTGTGTTTGCTTGTTGACTTTTGCAGGTATTCAAAAGCTCGCAAAGTTCCCCGCCAGAGTCCATGGCAGGCTAGTACCCTCTCCAAGAGATGAATGTTGTGTCTTTCCCCAGTAAAGTCGCCCCAAGCAAAATTGAATGTTGTCTCCCCAGGAGAGTGGAGATTGTGTCAAAGGAAAAGATCAATGTATCTTCAGTAGTTCAGAATTGGCTTATTAAGCAGAGCAGAGTCCTCCCCAGCAAGGGTCGAGACGGATATGATTAACTTCCCCAAAGAGTTTCTTGTGTAGTGCGAATCAGAGCACACCGGTCAATCCCCAGCTCAGTGATAGCAGGACGAATTATCCCCACAGGGCGTAATCAGAGTGTTGATGCCTTTTGAAAGCAGTTTCCAGGATTGCTTTTCTCTTTCCCCAACAGGTTGATCCTTCCTCGTCAGGACGATCATTTTCAGCAGAGTTTGAGGTTATGAGTTTGTGAGCTACTTTCCCAGCAGGATGGTTATCCCCAGCGGAGTTAGTTCATCTTTCCAGCATTTATTTTGTTGGAAGCGTATCGGTAGTATTCCGGTTATCCCCAGCGGATCCAGTTTGTCTTCAGCATTTATTTTGCTGAAGTAACTCTTTGCATAAGCATGCATCATAAGCACTTGCATTTTGCACGAATACGTAGCATTTCCATGCAGTATGGGAGCATTACGGCATTATCAAACATGTGCATTTGGAAACGTAAGCAGGATTGATTACCCGTCCAGATTCAGGCGTATTTTCTCTGTCGATAAGTGAGGTCGTGGGTCACGGAGATGTGCATATGTTCGGTTTGTGACACAAGACGCGCAGTGATCGTGTTTCCTCCTGTCAAGAGGGTTGTGGCGCAGGGCACGCAGTGATCGTGGTCATCGTTATGTTGTGGGGATTTGTGGTAGAGTACGCAGTGATCGTACTCATCCTGTATGTTTGGTTTGTGATACAGAACGCGCAGTGATCGTGTTTCCTCCTGTCAAGAGGGTTGTGGCGCAGAGCACGCGGTGATCGTGGTCATCGTTATGTTGTGGGGATTTGTGGTAGAGTACGCAGTGATCGTATTCATCCAGTATGTTTTATTGGTAACACAGAACACGCAGTGATCGTGTTTCCTCCTGTCAAGAGGATTGTGGTGCAGGGCACGCAGTGATCGTGGTCATCGTTATGTTGTGGGGATTTGTGGTAGAGTACGCAGTGATCGTACTCATCCTGTATGTTTGGTTTGTGACACAAGACGCGCAGTGATCGTGTTTCCTCCTGTCAAGAGGGTTGTGGCGCAGGGCACGCAGTGATCGTGGTCATCGTTATGTTATGGGGTTTTTGCGGAAGAGATACGCGGTGATCGTATTCATCCTGTATGTTTTGTTTGCAACGCCAAGTACGCAGTGATCGTGTTCCTCCTGTCAAGAGGATTGTGGTGTAAAGTACACAGTGATCGTGTTCATCTTGTCATGGGGATTAGATGGGGGGCCAGGCACGCAGTGGTCATGTTCGTCATGTCATATTCCCCTAGCAGAGTTTGCTTAGTCAAACACCTTTTTCCCCCCAGTTGAGTCTTTCTCAGGATGCTGTGGTGTCAGCAGTGGAAGATGGTAATGCAGATTTTTGGGTGGTTACCCGTAGTTTCCCCAGCAGGGTATTCGTCAACGAGTTGCTTGGTTAAGTTCCTTGTATTTTCCAACAAAGTTATCCCCGTCAAGGTGCTTGGTTAAGTTCCCAATTTCTCCAGCGGAGTGTTTGCAGGATACCTATTGCCAGAATAGGTATTTGACGGCCGTCGTCAGAATTGTCCTCTCAGAGTTGCTTGGTTAAGTTTCTCGTGTCCCCGCAGGGCTGCTCGTTCAAGTACGAACGGAAGGTTGGTAAGTGAAATCAACATTTTCTCGCTGTTTAGCGAATGCTCGTTCAGGTACGAACGGAAGGTTGGTAAGTGAAATCAACATTTTCTCGCTATTTAGCGAATGCTCGTTCAGGTACGAACGGAAGGTTGGTAAGTGAAATCAACATTTTCTCGCTGTTTAGCGTTTGCTCGTTCAGGTACGAACGGAAGGTTGGTAAGTGAAATCAACATTTTTCTCGCTGTTTAGCGTCTGCTCGTTCAGGTACGAACGGAAGGTTGGTAAGTGAAATCAACATTTTCTCGCTGTTTAGCGTTTGCTCGTTCAGGTACGAACGGAAGGTTGGTAAGTGAAATCAACATTTTCTCGCTGTTTAGCGTTTGCTCGTTCAGGTACGAACGGAAGGTTGGTAAGTGAAATCAACATTTTCTCGCTGTTTAGCGTTTGCTCGTTCAGGTACGAACGGAAGGTTGGTAAGTGAAATCAACATTTTCTCACTGTTTAGCGTCTGCTCGTTCAGGTACGAACGGAAGGTTGGTAAGTGAAATCAACGTTTTCTCGCTGTTAAGCGTTTACTCGTTTCTTCAGGATACGAAAGGTTGATAAGTGAAATCAGCATTGTCTCGCTTGGATAAGCGTTTGCTCGTTTCTTCGGATGCGAAAAGTTGATAAGAGAGATCAACAATTTCTCACTGGTTAGTGTATGCCCTCTTCTTCGGAATGGGATGGTCTATGGACAATATCAGATTATTTCATAAACAGGTTGATGGATAGGTGCTTAGTTGTCGTTGTGGCAACAAAAAATCAGTTCCCTGTTTAATTCTCCCCAAGCAGTGGTGTGCGCAATTTATTTTTGCGGTTGGCAAATTTCAGGGTTTATTGGTATTCAACCGTCTCGTACCTCGATTATCTGAAGGCCGTTCGCTCTTCATCCAGTCGGGTCCAAGCCGTTTGAATAGGGGCAGCTGTTGCACCCTAAAATTTGACCAACCGGTTTCCGCTCCTGATTTACGTTTCGGCTCACTTTTGCATTCGCATTCGCATACCACGTGCATTATATTTTTAATCATGCAGATGATGTCAGAATTGCAGCCTGGTTTTCACCTATAGGGTGTTTCAGACCGGTTCGGGTGATCAGAGTTTATTTTGAGAAGTCACGCGCTTCCTAGGAGTTTCCGGCTTACGCAGTGATTTTTGAGATTCTTGGTGCCTGAGTTACTGTTTTGCTTCGATCTGGTCTCGCGCTCTCTTTTATGTCGGTTATTTGCCTTTGTCTGTATTTTTTTAGAATTTAATAGCCTTTTGTAGATTTTAAATAGGCTTTATAGATTTTCTAGAATTTAAATAGATTTTCTTTTAATATTTTTAATAGTTTTAAACTTTTTTAGAATTTATAAATTGTCTTTAAATAGATTTTAGAATATAAATTTTTTAGATATTAAGTCATTTGTAGATAATAGTTTAGTAGAACATTTTTTAATAGGTTTAAATAGAAATTAATATAGTTTTTTCTATAGGTTAATATAGTTTTAATATAGAATTATTAGAGATTTAATAGAAATTTAGTAAAATTGTAAATAGAAATTATTTTAGAGATTAGTGGAATTGTTAGAGAATTATTAGAGTTTTTTTTTCTATTATCATTAGTTTAGTGATTAGTATAGATTTAATAGTTAATTCTTCTTTTTAGGTTTAATTAGACTTTAATCATTTGTTTAGATATTAATTAGGGTTTTATTAGAGTTTAGTAGGGTTAATTAGGATTAGATTACCGTGTTAATTGTCATTTTAGCATCTAATTGTAGTTTCAATTTTTAGTTAATTAGGTTAAGTTTTTAATTAGTATTCTTAATTGGGTTTAGTCCATTTTAATTCAGAGTTTTTGGTCTTGTTATATCATTTTCGTGGGCCCAGAGTTTTTTTTTGGAGGCCCAGTCCAATTTCAGTCCACTTTTTTGTCCACCGTTTTGTCCAGTACACGTGGCTATATAAGGGGCCCCACGCGTCCCTCTCTCTCCTTCCCACGTTCAGCCACCTCATAATTCCACTCACACTCCACTCACCAGAAACCCTCCACGCGTCCCACTACCAACAGTAACCAGCACACGTGTTGCACATGCAGTAACCCCCCTCGCCACTTGTCTTCACCATCTTCTCACCGGGAAAGTCCCCGCCGGCCATGCAAGCCCGGTGACAACCAACTCCGGCCACCCTAAAGACCTCCGGCCACCGCTCATCTCGCCGGAATCTGCAAAATTTGCAGATTCTCAAGAGCTTCATCTTTCTCCTCCAAGATCTCCACCGTGTTCTTCACGTTTTCCAGAAACCGGCAACGATCTTCATCTTCTACCTTCATCTGCTATCCGCCGGAAAATACGACCACCACCGGAAACTTCATAGCTTCATGCGTCTTCTCTAGAATACCAAGAACAAGATCTCCCTTATTGCTTTTTGCCAGAATTATTGAAAGTTCTTCGAATCTTCGATCATCTTCATCATCAGGATTACTAGGAGCGCAGATCCCAGGATTTTGTAGCGTGCTCTTTGGAGATCTCTTTCAGATCGTCTCCAAGACCTTTGTCTTGATCGATTCTTTCAGACCTCCGTTGAAGACTTCATCGTATCCACCGTTTCACCCAGACCTTCCTCTTGACCGAATCTTCGTTGAGTCATTGAACTTTCTCCAGATCTTCAATGATCCTTCAAACGACTTCGTCTTCGAGGACTCTCCAGGATCGTCATCCTCCACGAACTCCCTTACGCATCGTTTTCCGGATCTCCTTCAAGACTCTAGATCCAAGTCCTTCTTCATTGAAGATCTTCAAGAGAGGCTTTCCAGAAAACTTCATCGTCTTCGCAACTTCGCCCAGGTTTTGCTTTCTTTTCATCTCATAGTTGTTTGTTCAGCTATATTAGGGTTTGTATTTTGAGATTTGAGGGTTGATTTTGTGGATGAAGATGATCTCAGTTAGGATGAATTGAGTATATTAGAGACTAGAGAGAGTTTTGTTTGGATGAGTGAACAATTTCGTGGGATTTTGTTAGGTTGAGATTGAGATTTTGGTAGTGAATCTGAGGGAGGATGGTTCAGGAAGTTCAGAGAGGAGTTTGAGAGGGCTGCGCTAGGGTTTCTTGTGGTGGGTGAACAGTAAACGAGTTTGTGAGAGGAGAGTTTGTTTTTGTTAGCTGGTTTTTGGGTTAGGGTTAGATTCAGCTTGGGCCCAAATCCGTATTGCTAAGGACACCCCTGCATTCACTCGTCTCCCCCCCTGAGTGAGGCTGATTTTGGTTTGGGCCTTTGCATAAGTGCTGATCGCACCCCCCCTCTTGGCCCAATGCTGAGAAGCAACTAGGGCATTTTGCTGAGTGCACCCCCCCTTTGTTTTATTTCCTTTTTCAGTTCCTTTGTTTTATCCATGTTAGGAAATAATTCATAAAAAATAGTAGGATTATCCAATTAATTCCCTTCTTTTTTCTATAGATTCATAGTTCAATTTAGGATTTTATGGTGCAAAAATATTAATTTGATCATGAATTTTCATTTTTATTGCATTTTTTGCATTTTAATTGGTTTTGAATATTGATTTGTGATGTGTCTGCCTTGCTGATTTTATTTCTCTCACTTGGTACTGAATCTTGCTTTAGTTTTTTAGTATGTTGTACTAGACTGATGCATGCTCCCCATAGATTTTTCATAGATTTTTTAGAAATTGATTGATGTTGTTTTAGATTTAGAGAGTAGAGACCTCATAACTTGCTGGTTAACCCTTGACCATTCACATATTAGGGATTGTTTAGTAGCCTTAGAAGTTGACTTAGGCTTTGAGATTTGATCTTGGGATCATAGAGGCATGTAGGTTTCCCCTAGATTTTTGGTAGATTTTTATAGAGTGTTCTGTGATTTTTGCTTGAGCTTGAGAATAGGAGAAGTCTTGAGGGCTTCAGACTTTGAAGTTCAACTGTGGTTGAACTTTGAAGATAGTTTCTTTTGGTTTGAGGGTCTGTGGTTTCTTCTGGAAGATGGAGGCTGGATGAAGACTTGATGGAGCTTGCAAGGATGCATGGATTGAAGACCTAGTCTAGGAGTTTGCTCTCTTTTTGTGAGGTTCGAGATCCTGAAGTTTGAGGGAAATTCATGGTACTTTCCTGAGGAAGGCACTATGGATGTCTTTCATTCTTCCTTCTCACCTCTTTCTTAAGTATCCGATGATGTTGGAGCCTTCATGTGAGTTTAGTTTCTCCTGAGGAGGAATGTAAACCGTTCACAGTTGTTGAGCCACATGGGATATGATTCCTAAGTGGAAGCCCCCTAGTATTTTCCAGAGGAAAGCACTATGGGTCTGTTCACTTAGTTCCCTTAGTTCAGGTAGGATTTCTTAAGTATCCAAGGATGTTGGAGCCTTCATGTGAGTTTAGTTTCTCCTAAGGAGGAATGTAAACCGTTCACAGTTGTTGAGCCACATGGGATATGATTCCTAAGTGGAAGCCCCCTAGTATTTTCCAGAGGAAGGCACTATGGGTCTGTTCACTTAGTTTCCTTAGTTCATGTAGGATTTCTTAAATATCCAATGATATTGGAGCCTTCAAGTGAGTTTAGTTTCTCCTGAGGAGGAATGTAAACCGTTCACAGTTGTTGAGCCACATGGGATATGATTCCTAAGTAGAAGCCTCCTAGTACTTTCCTGAAGAAGGCACTATGGGTCTGTCTACTTAGCTCCCTTTCTTTGGTAAGCTTGTCTTGAAGCTTGAAGAATGGGATTGAGTTCTCCCTTTAGGGTCTTGCTTAAGGTTTTGTGTAAGGTTTTGCTTAGGACTTTGCTCAGAGGTAGATGAGGGTTTTGTTTTAGGGTTGTTTAGGGTCTTGTTCAGGGTTAGTTTCTTGCTTTTGGATAGGAGTTTGCCAGGCTGGTTAGCCTTCTCTTTGTGTTGATTGACTTGTGTGGTGCTGTGCTGCATTAGACTTAGGGGTTCATATAGATATTTCTGAGATAGGTGCATCTTAGAAATAAGCCTGCTTGTGTGCATGAGAAGTTGAGGTGGTCCTCCTTCTGCTTGATTGTTATTGAGTGGCTTTGCTTGTTGGTATTTGGTAGAGCTGAGCTCCCTTACCTCTGTGGTTTGTGGCCTTTGTGCCTTGATTGTTTGGTTGTTGCATTCATGCATATTTCCAGTATTTCTTTACTTTGCAGTGATTCATATCTGCTGTTTAGTTCTGTTGCCATGATCCCTTAGGAGCTCTAACTTCTCTGCTGTGGGGGGGAGTTATGATAGACATTAGGTTGGTTAACCAGGCATGATAACATTAGGTAGATTCCCCTTTTCAACCATAGTTTTAGGGTGTCTCTTTCCTTTCTCAAAACAACAGAAAAACACTTAATAAAGGATAAAACAAAAGTGAATTCATTTCTTCCGTCAAAAGATTTGAACAGACATCAAAAGCTTTTGTCCTCCTGGACTGTGAAAACCCTTGCTTAAGGTGCATTTTCCCATAAAAAACACTTGAACAGCTTGTGTCGAGCGTAGCCCGAACTACGTTTGCTCTGATCTTCCATGCTATGTGGAAGTACGTAGGCACAGGACGCGATGTCCTGGCGAGCAACCTTCCCCCCCCCCCCCCCCCCCCCCCCCCCGTCTAGACGTAGGTAGTCGAACTACGTTGACTCTGACTTTCCCATTGCAAGAGGGAGTACGTAGGCCCAGGACAGCGTATGTTCTGTCGAGTCTTGTCCTTTTCTTTTCTTTTCAGACTGGCCACTAGCGTAGATAGATAAACACACCCTTTTCCTTATAAACACCAAGCGTGGATCCCGTCGAGTACGACGGACGTGAGGGGTGCTAATACCTTCCCCTTGCGTAACCGACTCCCGAACCCAGACAATGGTTGCGATGACCTTGTCTTACCTTTTCTTCGTCAGGTTTTTCCGATCGTTTCCTTTCCCGCTCTGAGGGATAAATAACGAAAGGTGGCGACTCTTCTGTCATGCCGGCGCCGATTTTCGCAGTAGCGACAAGATGACACGGTGACAGACGCGACAAACAAACCACACTAGGGAATCCAACGCACTGGGGAAACAACACGACACTGGGGAATCCTAAAGTGATGGCCAACAGGTTCAAGCATGACCGGTTGTCACTTTAGAAAGACAGGTAAGAAAGGATCCTCAATGGAGATGGCACCGGAGAGACGGCCTCCACTGGGGAAAATCCATGAGTATGGTTCAACAGGTTCAAATATGACCGGTTTACACTCTGGGGTAGGATCAAGTATACAGAATGCTGGAGCATTGAGCAAAGAATAACATCCGAGCTTCTGGAAACAAGATCTAATGGAATCTTCGAAAATCTGTAGAAAACATACAGGATAAAACCTGTTGTGTGCCAACATAAATGTACTTTTAATGGAAATGCCCTGAAAAGTTCCTCGAGAGAGAATTGCCACTTATCATTGGGAGGGACTTACATGCCAAAATAGATAAGCTCTCAAATAAAGATATTGTCGCTTATCCGATAAAAATAAACTTCCATGAGGTCCTCAATGAAGAAGGCACCGGCGAGACGGCCTATACTGGGGAAATAAGCAATAAGATAGAGGCTCAACAGGTTCAGGCCTAACCAACTGACATTCTAATGTGATGGACCAACGGTTCAGGCATGACCGGTTGACCCTTTAGATGTGAGATCCTCAATGAAGAAGGCACCGGTGAGACGGCCTCCACTGGGGAAAATATCCACAAGTAATTGTTCAACAGGTTCAAACATGACCGGTTGATACTCTAAGATAAAGGGTAAGCTTCCAATATCAAAATATGATTTAGCTTCTTCTTTAACTAAATGATTTATTTAGAAAGGGTTAATAAACTTCTTCACGTTTCAAGCTCTGCTGCTCCTTGAAATGGTTCAGTTTCTTCTTTTACTAAAGGATAAAATAAACTTCTTCACACTTCAAGGTCGTGCTCCCCTGAATATGATTCTGTTTCTTCTTTTACTAAAGGATAAAATTGTCCACAGCGAGACGCCCAAGAATGAGTACGGCGACTCAACGTCTTAAAGTTTTGGAAAAGATATGTCCACGGCGGGATGCTTAAGCATGAGTGCAACGACTCAACGTCTCAAGGTTTAAATGATATGTCCACGGCGGGACGCCCAAGAGTGAGTACGGCGACTCAATGTCTCAAGTTTTTGGAAAAGGATATGTCCACGGCGGGACACCCAAGAATGAGTACGGTGACTCAACGTCTTAAGGTGACAGTCACTTGTTGCTAGTCATAATAAAGATAGGGTAAGTTTCTCAGGCGAGAACGGTTGCACCTCTGATGTAGTGGTAAGCTTCTCAGGCGAGGATTATCATATGTCGTTGTTGTAATAGGGCTCTTCTTAAAAAAATAGTGCAAAATAAATGCACGCCCAGTTTAGTTCGGCGACCAATAGGGACCGAAGTTCAATCTAGGATCGAGCTAGAAAGAAGCTGTCAAACAAGACTCCATTGAAGGAATAAACTCAAATGGGGATTATCTTATCCTAGGCACATAAAAAATAACTAAAATAACCGTCATCCACGAGGATTGAACTCCGTGGGGATACTGGAAATAATAAGTGTTTTATGCTTAGGGCTGACGATCTATTTGGAGAGAACGGACAATCCCAGTTACTTGGTGGTAACTACAGCCAAAGTAATGATAAACGACGACAAGGATATCAACATGCAAATGCTAATGCATATGCCAGATACGTATGAAAATGCAAATGCAATGAGTATGCTCATGTTCATGCTTATGCTCGTGCACATGCTGACAAAACAGACGAGAGGAGGAAACGAGAGATGGAATAAACATCTCGACGGGGATATTCGGTGACCTCTGCATAGTACACCTATCATGGGATAGGAAAGTTGATGGCGGAACCAAATCTCGCTTCAAAGTTCCAAAGTCTCTGGGGAGAACAAAATTCAACTTGGGGGATAAGATATCATGACTTCGCTGGAGGGATTGCCGTCATGGATCCGAATCCTGATCAGAGAGACCTGTTCACTGGGAGAGTCACCTGAGGATTAGAGACTTTCGGGGATGAAATAAATATCCGGCTCATGGGGAAGATATGGAGCTAGGCAACTTCTTGGATAAAGTGTAGCAACCTCCTGGGAAAAGTACATTAACTTCCTGGGGAACACATCAGCATCCTTGGGGAAAGTATCTAGACTTTATGGGGAGAATGCGGCAATCTCCTGGGGAAATTTCCTGAAGAAAGTATGGCAACTCTGGTAAAGGAAAGATGATTCCACTGAGGGGTAGGTCCTCAAATAATAAGTACCACTTGAAGGATACTGGGGAGATCTCTGCAGTCTTGAAAATCACTAGAGATTACCGGATCAGTCCAAAAGTGTTGTCGGCTTATAGTCTCGCTGGGGACTGTGCTGAGGCAATGGTTTTCAAGTGCTTCTGTAACGATGAGACTTACTAGGGAATGAAGACCGCCGGGAATAAGATTCATCAGGTGCATGGAGAAAGTTGTGAAACAAGCTAGTTTGGATTTTGAGGACTTCGTAGTAGTCGCCATTTTGGAAAACATAATTCCCCAGAGTACTTACTTTATGAGAAAGGGTAATCTCAAGAGGATTTTACAGAGTACATGGAGTCTGATTGCCCCATTATTTTCAAACTCTTGTAGAGATTTTTCGGATCTCGACGTAACTGGCTCAGATTGACGGTGTCATGACTGAATCTTCAAGAAATAACTTTTAAAAACATTGGACTTGCATCGATAAGCAATTTGGGAACCAACTTGCCCCTGTTCAGCAGAATCTTCAAGTTCCATTGTCTGATGGTTATATGCAAATTTCTAAGATATTAGGCAAAGTCAACACGCATGAAATGCCCATCCGAAACTGTTAATGCAACATATATATTTGTCTTGAAAAGCTTTTTTTTTTTTTTTTGAAAAAGGATATTGCAATAACTTGTGACTGAATCACTAGTTAGGATATGAATTTAATTTATAAAGCCAACGCTAAATTGAGCATAGCTCGTAGGAGTCAGGAAACATTACCTCGTCAAGTATGCTTTTAGAATGAACCCTACTTCAATTAGGTCTTTTAAATGTTATATCGTGGCTTGGTTCACGGTTTAAGAAACAAAGGATAAAGGCTTAAAGTTTATTTGTACCCACCCATTCTTCGTGATGTTCTCCAATCCTACATTCAGTTAACCTGATACGGGCACTCATCTCTCAAGAGGATTTTGGTATGGTCGGGAATTCGTCAAGGCTTTGGACATGGTAGTCACTCACCTATTTTCTTTGGTGTTTAATCACACGACTCTATTCTTTATTGGGGATTCTTTTTTGTAATCTTTTGTTTTCGCTTTTTTTATTCCCTAACTTTTTCCTGGACGAAGTTTTTTTTTTGAATTTGACATTAGAGTCCAACGGAATATCCTAGTTTTGCCTAAGTCTCCTTCGTAGGTTTTGACTTAGTGGGATTTTTCTTTTGTTTATTTTGTTTTTTTTTAACAGGTCGTGTGACTCTTTTGAAAGGACGGTGACTGCCCCACTCTTTTAAGTAGTAGAGAGATGATCCTTGTGATTTTTGACTTCTAACTTCCTAATATGGATTCTCGAGTATTTACTCCTTCTTTTTAAGAGTCTGAGCGCTCGATCAATTTAACTGAAAACTACCCTGCCCCAGGTTAAATAATTGAGGTTCTTGTTTTGAAAAGAAAACTCCTACTTCAAGGCTCAAAGGGGTTAAAGAGGGATTATCTTCCTTATATCTCCAGTGTTTAGGATTTGAAACAATGCCTTACATCATCAGTAGGGTTTCGCTCAAAAGCACACGACAAGAGATTTGATGTTTTTGGTTCATCATCCTCCTCCCAATTCTCTCATCAAAGCAAGAGATCGGGTACAGTTGGCATTATGAAAAATAATTTGAGTGAAACGAATGGATTTCTTCAAGACAAACATATGCATTGCCTTAATTATTCAAAACAAACAAGTTCGTACATGCTAAATATGCTCTTATGATCAAAGAAATAAAATACATATAAGTAAACAAAATGAAATGTATGACAAATCCTTTAACATGAGTTTATTAATTCTCTGTATTCAAGACCATCACAGTAGTAGTGGTTTCTTCTGGCGGAGTCTCATTGGAATGAGTCGGCTTGCTTTCCCCAGCTATATTTGTCACAGTTTCATCAACAGTCTTCAATTCTTCCCTCAGAATAAATTTTCCAGATTCTTTGTCAATCATGGTCCTATCATACTTCCAGGGTATAGCTTGAGGATCACTGAAGTGAGATGGATTAGGCTTTGGAATAATTACCGGCTTCGGTTGATCCGCTGAAGGAGTCACTGGCTTAGACATGTTGAAAACAGGCTTTGCATAATTTGATCTTGGCAACAGGAAAACCCTGCGAGGAGTCCTAATCTGAGAAGCCTTGGCGGCCCCATGATTTGGTAAAGGGTTGTTCTTGACATTCGGTTGAGGATCATCAAAGGACAAAATATTCTTCTCCATTAACTCCTTGACGATGTGCTTGAGAGCATATCAGCTTTCTAAATCATGGCCAGGCGCACCCTCATGAAATAAACAATGAGCAGCGACATTGTAATTGGCAGGTAGCAGATTTGGAGGCGGACCCAAAGCTCTGGTAGTGATCAGACCTTGTTGTACTAGTGCAGGGTACAACTCGGTGTAAGTCATCAGAATGGGAGGAATCAGCTTGTACATTCTGCTATTAGAAGTATTCTGACGAGGTTCCTGGTTCTTAGGCTGTTGATAGGCAGGAGCGTTGGGCGCTCGTTGATAATTGGCAGAAGCTTGTGCAGGCCGATATCCAGAAGGTGGTTGATATACTGGAGACTGATAGACAGGAGCCGATTGCACTGGCTGATAAGCAGGCATTTGCTGGTTAAATGCAGGAGTAACAACAGCTACATATGGTTGTTGAACATATTGCACCGGATAATCTCGGGGCTGAACATAATTCTACTGATGTTGATAAGGTTGATGAGCAGCCATTTCACGGTAGTATATGGTCAAGTGACTCTTCGGGCTTATAGCTCCTTCATAATGGTCGAAGCTTGGAGTTTTGAACTTTGGAGGAACAACTTGTTGAACTGGTTAAGCAATAGGAACCACAGAAGGAGTCGGCATAGAAATAGGTGGGAGACCATAAGGAGGTAGACTTGCAGTAGTAACAGATGGTTGAGGACCCACAACAGTATTGGCAATCTCAGAAGCAACAGTAGGTTGAGTATCCATTCTTATATTAAGGGCCTGAAGCATCTCCATTATCTGCCCAACACTTCCGTTAAGGTCTTCAAGTTCATTACTGATACGATCAAGCTCTTGATTTTGTTCCTCCCTCTTTTTCCAAGCTCGAGCTCTGGTGTTGTACTGATGCAGAGGACTCATGGTGACAGAACTGGAAGCGTGAGAAAACCGGGAATGAGAAACCAGGATGAAAATGCAAATGCAAAACAGGATACAATGCAATGCAATGGTTTCAAGGATTTCAATAGTCGATTGCAAATATTTTCGAGGAAAGCTTGAAAAAGTTGTAGGATTTTTGAATTTGCGAAGGATTATTGAATTCCTTGAAACCATGAATGATATGATGTTGAATGCAATGCACAAACACACAAAGCACACAAAGGTCCTAGGTTAAAGGGACATGAGCAGAGCCAAGGTCTACCCATCCCAAAAGGTAAGTACTATGGGTTAATTGTACCTGCAGAACAAGGGTTCTAAAGAGGTGCCCAAAGTCATCAGCCCATCTTTCGGATATTATCAACTTTCCGACTGACTCGGGGGTTAATAATATTCTCAAGAGAACCTCTTTTGAGTGTAGTATCGCGTAGCACTATTTCGGGACTACTCCCTCATAGCCTCGCACTACGTCCTAATAAAGGCCAAAGTGGGGTTAAAGGTAACTAACGGTCCTTAGTATCATAGACTCCAATCGAAAATAGTAAAAGTTTTGACGACTACACTCGTTCAACCGAACCATTTTCAAAAGGGTCTCAACTAAGCGGGATTCTCGATTTAGCTTAGTCGGGACTCACTCCCTATAAGCCTCGTCGAATATATCACCTTCCTATAAAAATTGTACTCAAGTCCGGGTGTAGGACTTATCTCACAACAATGATACAATCCCAAGTAAGGTACATAAATATATACAAGCAGATAATATAACAAATAGAAAGAAATAAAAACAAAATAGGCATAACCCTCAAAATAAATTTTCTATCCCCAGTGAAGTCGCCATTTTCAGTTGCGGTGAAATTTGGATGTCAAGCTATTGATTAACTTGAATCTTAATTCATTTACAACCATCTTTGATTTATCCGAAGGAAAGGTTAAAGAAAGAAAAAACCTATTTTGCATCGTAAACACAATGCGGGGAGAGATCTAAGGTTTGGGGGTTGGTTAAGCTTAGGGAAGGTATTAGCACCCTAAACTTCTGTAGTACTCTACAGGAACCGCTTGTTTTAAGCGCTGCTATTTACTAAATTATCTGCTTAAAGGTAATACTAAAGGTTAAATGTAAAGAGAAAAACCTAAGGGCGTTAGTCCTAAGTATACTCGCCAAGATTCGCATCTTGTGCCTACGTATCCGGGGTAGGGGATGGAATCAGAGTATTCGTAGTTCCCCTCGAAAGGGAGGTGAGGAATTTCTTGACTGTGGTCAAGGTTCCTAGGGGAGGTAAACGTTCATAGGGAAGCGCTTACTTTAGAGTGCAGCGACTCCGATTTCCATGTTATGAAATTAAAGGTGTCAGTAGGTATTCCACGGCGGGAATCTACATGGAGTGCGGCGACTCCTAATCCTGAGGCTAGGATAAAAGAGTTGAAATGTCCACGGCGGGACGCCTAGACATGAGTACGGAGACTCGGATCCTAAGGCTAGGATAGGGTGAAGGGAAGGTATTGACTCGGCGGTCAAACAAGGTAACCTTTCCTTCGGAGGGGAAATAAGCGATAAAATAAAATGGCAATAATGGGAACGTAGGATCGACATACAAGCATGAAATATTAGAGTGGTTACATTGTTTTTAGTTTAAGGGATTAGAGATTAAGGTTAGTTGCTTTTATGATTTTTGTGAGAAATAAGCTAAGATATAACAGGTGAAATTATTTAACTTATAAAAGGGTCAAATTAATTAAATGAAAAAAGAAAATATTTTTAATTGTTTTTGAGTTAATATTGAATTCAATCTGCATGGAGACGAAAATGTTAGAATTAGATTATTTTTGAGATTTTTGAATATAAGTCTAAGTAGAATGTTAGAAATTTGAAAAAGAGACATTGAATTAATTAGTGAAATATTTACTTATTTTTTTTAAAAGATTTTTTAGAGAAGATATTTGAGATAATAAGCTAAAGAGATTTTTTTTTATAATAATTTTATAAGAGAAAAAGACTAAAACATTTTTATTATATTTTTAATTATTGAAACCTAAATCTAAATCATATTTTTTTTGTTTTTGATATTGAAAATTAATTTCGGGTTTATTTAATTCAGATTTTTAAGATTAAGTTAATGTTAGTAGTTAGTATTAATGTTAGTGGTTAGTTTATATTTATTAATATAAAACAAATAATTACAAGATAAAGAGAAAAAAAAAATAGTAAACAGAAAATGGAAATTAAGAGAAAATGGGTCGGGCTCTGTCATATTGAAACCCGCCCGAGTTCAAACGAAAAAGGGGAAATAGAGGGACATCAAACCCTCAGCCACTTCCAACTCCTTCTCTCTTGCAGCGTACGAGACCTCCACCATCCTCATCCGATTCTCTCTCGATCTGTCACCAAATGCCGACCCTTCTCCCTGGTTAGAACACAACAACCTCTGTTGCACCATAACTCCGAGGCGGCTGCGACGGGGAAAACAGTGTCAGCTCCAATTACTCAAATCCACGACCTTCAGCTAAATGGGAAACCAAACGACGACACAATCAAAACAAGAAAACGTGAGTTCTAACGAGGAAAAAAATACCTCCGGAGAATCGTGATGTGACGATTTTCGACGTCAGCGAAGATGAGTTCTCTTCGCCTCCTCTATCATGTGCGTTCCATGATTGTTGTGGTTGGGTTGGGACACTGCGGTGTGCGGCTTGTGATTTGATTCTCCGCTTCTGTGCGCGTGTGGACGGATTTCTTCGAATCTTCTGCAAATGAGTGACGTATTTCTAATTGATGTGGATTCAGAACATGAATACTGCCACAATTTTTCTCCCCTGCCGCTATGTGTTGTTTGTTGTATTTCTGTGAGTATCCCTTTTATAGGCCCAAATATTAAATTTTCGAAATGATTGCATAATGATTGATCTTTCCTTTTTAGCTTGATTATGCCCTCCGTTTCTTCAATCCTTTCTTTAGACGAATCATTTGCTTTGAAAATGTCTGATTCTAGATCAACATTTGCCTTTTCTAAGTAAATCAAACTTAATTGTATGGCATTGTAATGAGTGACTTCAGAGGACATGTATGGATAATTTCAGAAAGAAACATATATTTGCATTAAACTTGTATTTTGCTCGTTTTGGAAAGCCTGAGACACTGCTTTGACACGTCTGGGATTTGAGAGTTACTACGTTTGGCTTTTCTTTATGTCCTCTCCATTTCTCTGCTATACGCTCTTTGTCGATTCTCTTATCTTTAACATTCTGGCGCGGTATTTTCCATGTGCAGGTCTGATTCTTTGGTATAAGTTTGAGTCATTAATCATGACAACACTTTCTCCTTTATCAGTCTTCAAATATGACTGTCATTTATTTGACATGTGGGATCTAGTTCTGAGTTATGCTGGCATACTTCAACGACAAACCGACAACCCCGTAAGTTTGAAAAATTCCTCTTCTTTTTTATTCCTTTTTTCATTTCCATTCTTGCTTTGATGCTACATTGTGTTGACAGGTTTGGAAGTGACACCAACTGACTATAAAATTCTGGTGTGGTTTATGTGCAGGCCTAATGTTGCTTCGTTATCAAATGCCGGCGCCGGATGGGCTATCATATTCCCTCTGCTAATATCTTGACAAGACATCTTGGGTTTTTCTATTTCAATTATAGAGCCTTTTTCTTTGTTTAATAGGAGTACAAAGTGTTCAATGACATTTACTAGAGGTTGGTCCCGTGTGATAGCATCGTCGTACACGCCGTTTGCAATGCTGCTACGACTTTTTGATCTGCTATATTAAACTTTTTTGCTTACTAATTTCCAAAAAAACTGATGAATTGCAGGTACCATATACGGATGTCGTAGGATGCTCTAAACGGCGATACAGCGACATTCTAACATGAGTTATGGATTTAGAGAAATGGAAAACAAGGCCAAATCTTACTAATTGTGCCTACAATCTCTATGGAACTCTGGAATAAGCATAAACCGACAATGGGTGAGCTTGCTTCTTCTTTGTCATCCCCACATACATGAAGAACTCTCTGAGATATTATAATGTTCCAAAGGAAAGTTATGCCGCAATTTTCTAAATTGTCAAAACTTTCGATGTTTCAGGAGACGAACCTTGACGAGCTTGGCGGGAGTGAGGTGCTTAGATTTTAAGTGTGACTGGTAGCTATTCAACATATTCTACAACTTTGTTTGAATGCCGAGAAACAGACATCCCATGTTCAAAACGACGGCTGCCAGCAAAATCAAAGGGGTGCGCAACAATAATTCATATCATCATCTGTCACTGTTCAGAAACACAGCCCCAACACCGACGTGAGTGGGCTAACACTTTTCAAAAGTTGTTTTTTCATTTCCATGTTTTCTTTTCCTTCCGTATATCTAGCACTGATCCACTGTTTCGTTCCTTTTTTCTTGGATGAGCGAAACATGGCTGCATTGTTACCCTCGGTTCTGCCTTGGCATCCTAGCGAGGCGTTGGAAATGGGAGGTGTTATGCGTAACCAACAACGATGCCATTGGCGACATCGATAGAGCAACAGAAAAATAGTTGAGTCCTAAAAATGCCAGCTAACAGGACCTCAATAACGTGTTCTCAAGTTTCAAGTCGTAGAATGACAGTAACTAACTCTTGAAGTGAGTTGTTGGACGAAATATTAAAGCCTCGTCTTCATTGAGTCTTCCATCGGAGGCAGTTCTTTTGAAGAGATCTCCACCAACAGCATACTTCATAATTATACCTCTTTGCAGGCCTCTATGGTTAGTTGTTTCCCTAGCAACATTCACGTTGGTTTTGTCAACATGTCGAACTAATTTCAAGCAGCTCTTTATGTGGATCTTGGTTACATCCTGCACCTGTAAAGGACTCCCCCCCTTTTTAATTATGTATTTTGAGTTCAGATTATGATGTGGTTATGATAACCGTCCTAAAACTCCAGCTGTCTTCTTTCTTTTTGTAGGTTTAAACTTTATGGGCAGGGCTGAGTCACAATAATTTGTTTTGAGTCGAACCGACTCGCGTATGCCTACAAACAGAGTACAACAAAAGAGATGAGCTAAAGTTTGTTGTATTCTATGCATCTTTCATTGTTACTTCAAATGCAGGCGTGATACCGGTGCAGTGGTTCAGCTTTCAAATTCTGCACGCATGGAGATCTCAGGTGCCATTTCACTCTTTTGGATGTCGTCAAAGATTCTTTGTTTTTCTTTTTCTCTAATCCATGCTTTTCTCCACTTTTGTTCTTTTCAGGTTGAACTAAATAGAGTGTAGTGGCTGTCCCCACATGTCGTTGATGTTAATGTGCCCCGACTTCTGCTCGAAAGAAGTTAGAGATTGGCGCTGCCGGATGATTTCAGAGGGTTCAGTTATGCGGTAACCTCATAACTTTATGGACTTGATGGCTGCATTTTGAGAGGAGGATGTGCCGAAGCAACCTAGCTTGTGACCGCGCTGTCGAACACGTGGAAGTTGTCATGATTGTAAAAGTTTTGGTTTACACCGTCCAAAAATGTTAGTGTAACATAAGTGATTTTGTTGTAACAATGATGATACTGATATGAATAATGGCGAACCTTTGGCCAACTTATCTGAGTCTTTCAAAATTTTGCAACTTTGAACTTCATAAATTATGAAAATTGTATGAGTTAACACAGCCAATCCTTTGTTTGTTTAGCAATTCAATTCCGATCCATAATGAAAAGTGTATTTTCTTCTCGTAAAGAAATGAAGCCATCTGCTGTTTTGAAAGAAATTTGAATACTTTGGTGAAATCTGAATGAAACCCAGAATGGTTCTCGATCCTATGTAAACCGCGGTTGTGCTCTTTATGGCTTTGGGCCTTCAAGCATGGGCCTTAGTTAACTTAGTTTTGCATATCGCTGATGGACTTTAACCTCTTTTGGATTTGGAATTAAACCTCAAACTAGCATTAGATGTGAACTTCAAAATGAAATTAACCAATAATCCTAAAAAATTTATAGCAAAACTAAAATAAAAAATTCCTGTCCACACTTGCATCCATATATCATTAACACACAATTCCACCAACACCAAACCAAACACCTCACATTAACGACAGGGAGTTCAGACCTCTGAACCTTCCATAGAAGACTTATACTCGTAGAACCCAATAACTAACTCGTTAAGGTACTAACATGAAGTGCGAAACCGATCACTAATCTAAGGGTAAAATTTGGGGTATGACAGGGCACAACTGTAAGTTTGTTAGTGAGCTGTGCCATCTGTGATAACAAACTTTCCCAGCTATATATAGCTACTATTGTATTCTATTTTGCTAAGAATGAAATACAAATCTGATTTTTCTCTCTCTTTCTATTCTCTTAACAATATACACAAATATAAATTGAATATATATATATATATATATATATATATATATATATATATATATATATATATATATATATATATATATATATATATATATATATATATATATATATATATATATATATATATATATATATATATATATATATATATAGAAAGTCATAGTAATTTAAATTGTTTGAAGAAAAAAAATTCCCAGAGTTCTCATGTAATTTATCATATGAATGAATATTTTTCATGTCATAAATATTTTTTCAGGTTTCAATATGAAGGGATCATACTCATGTGTTAATGTGTTTATCTTTGTCCTTTTTACCTAAATAGTTCATTCATAGATAACTTGCAGGGTGACTCATAGTTTTAGCTTTCAAATTGCGCTGCACTTTTTCTCTTTCATATTTGGTCTAATCATATTCCTCTTGGTTTACCACAACACTATCAAGTTAATGTGTTGGAACAAAATGATCGTTCTTTACAATATTCTAAATACCAAATACATCCCCTCTATAAAGATTCTCATTTTATATTTCCACAAACCATATCCTTCTTCATTAAAGGACGAAAGCTTATTAATTGAATCGTTTGAAGTCATTTCCTTCCTCATGGTATGATTATACTTTAAAAAAGTTTATGTTAGTACAATGATCAAGCAAAGATAAAGCAATAGAAAATAGAATAGAAATAATTAGAGAGGAAAGAAAAATAAATGACAGAAAGTAAAGAGATAGAGTTAGAGAGATTTTACCGGGATTTAGACAGGTTCAACCTACCTCTTGGCTTGCTTTTGACTCTAGGAATTTCTTCTTGAGAGTTTCACTAATGAACTTGTTGTGAATAGGATGTCTTGAAACAAAATATAAACGATTTTTTTATGATCAAGAAACACACAAGGGTTAGGGTTAACATTAGATCTAACTCTATAACATCAAGGAACTAGCTTTCTTCATTCATCTTTATCAACTGCATACAATGGAAAAACTTGCAACTGGGCAACGTCTTAGTGATCATATTAGCAACATTATATTTTGTCAAAACCTTCAGCACTTGGACTTCTCCACACTCAATTACATCTTCGACAATGTTTCCTTCTATTAGAATATCGTCCACATAGAGCAACAAAATAACAAATGAATTACCAGTTCGAAATCTAAAGTAAACACAGTGGTCGAACTGACTTCTGATGAAACTTATATGTGCCATGAACTTGTCGAATCTCCTATTCATTGTCGAGGAGATTGTTTTAGTCCATATAAAGATCTCTTTAGTTTATACACATAATCTTCCTTCTCTTTTTTGACATACCCTTCAGGTCGTCTCATAAGGATTGTTTCATCTAGATTACTATATAAGAACACACACTTCACATCCATCTGCTCCAGTTCAAGGTCGAAAGGGGCCACTGTGGCAAGCAAAATTCAAATGGATCTGTGCTTCAGAATAGGAGAGAACACATCATTGAAGTCGACACCTTCTTTCTGAGTGAACCCCCTAGCGACCAATCTTTCCTTGTATCTCTTAGAAGCCACACCGTCGATTCCTTCCTTAAATTTGAAAATCCATTTACAGCTGACTAAGATGGATCCAGCAGGTTTCTTGATCATTTCCCAAGTGTTATTATCATGGAGAGATCTCATCTCATCATCCATGGCCTTCAGCCATTCAGTCTTCTTTTGACTCCTCATAACTTCCTTATAATCTCTAGGTTCTTCGTCTATAACCTCACTTGCAGAGATTAAGGCATAATCTATAAGATCTGCATACCCAAGTCTCTGAGGTGGCTTGATGACTCTTCTCGACCTGTCTCTTGCTAGTAGGTAGTCATTATCAGTCTCCTCATCTTCGATAATATCTTTTGTGTCTTCTTCGAATTCATCTGGGATACGCAATTCAACATCAACATGTTCCACCTCAACAGGAATATCTCCCTGTTCCAGCTCTTCACCAGCATCATCAGTTTTCTTGAAATTCATCTCTGCTTCATTGAAAACTACATCTCGACTGGTGATACACCTCCTATGACCTGACTTTAGGCACCATAACCTATAAGCTTTGACTCCTTCTGGGTATCCCATGAACAAACATTTCAAAGCTCTAGGTTCGACTTTGTCTTGCCTAATATGAGCATAGGCCACAAAGCCAAATACTCTCAGTCTGTTGAGACTAAGTGGATGTCCCGACCAAACTTCTTCAGGTGTCTTCATTTTCAAGGCAGTCAAGGGACATCTATTTATCAGATAAGCTGTTGTCGAAACAGCTTCCGCCCAAAACACCTTATTCAATCCAGCACTAACTAACATGCATCTAACCCTTTCAAGGGTTTTTTGATTTAATCTCTCAGCTAAGACATTTTATTGAGGAGTACCTGCTACAATCTTATGTTTTTTAATCCCAGACTCAACACAGTAATTGTCGAATGCTTCGTTGCAGAATTCAAGGCCATTGTCGATTCTCAGCTACTTAACCTTTCTGCCAGTTTGAGTTTCGACCAGAATCTTCCAACTTTTGAAATTCTCAAAAGTTTCATCATTTGTCTTCTAAATGAATACCCATAACTTTCTGGAATAGTCATCAACGATGGATATAAAATACCTTGCACCTGAGTATGAAGGATTCCTTGCAGCCCTCCAAAGATTAGCATGAATGTAATCCAAGGATCCATGTGTTCTTTTCTTGCCTTTGTTAAGCTTTGTCCTACAGGATTTACCAAATACACAAGATTCACAAAACTCCAACTTTTCGACTTTATCACCTCATAGCAGGTTTTGCTTCCCCAATTCGACCATGTCTCTTTCGCTGACATGGCTCAATCTCATGTGCCATAATTCTTTCTTCGATACAGGTTTTGTGGATGCAACATTTGTCAAACCACTTACAGCCTCAACCCCAAGGGTATACAAGCCGCCCAAGAGTACTTAGGAATATTTGAATCACTTAGCATTGTCCTTGCAAGTTCCACCAATGTTTTATTCTTCCTTTCTACGACACCATTTTGTTGTGGGGTTCTTGGTGGGGAGAAGTTGTGTGAGATTCCATGTTCTTCACAAAATTCTTCAAATAAGGCGTTTTGGAATTCTCCACCGTGGTCGCTTCTAATAGAGGTAATTGTAAGAGACTTCTCATTTTGTATTTGTTTTGCATACTTCATGAATGCTTTTAATGCTTCACTTTTCTGCATTATGAAGAAAGTCCAAGTGTATCTAGAAAAATCATCTACAATTACTAATGCATAAACATTACCTCTGAAGCTTTTTGTTCTTGATAGACCAAAGAGATCCATGTGCAACAATTGTAGTGGCCTAGTTGTGGACACCACATTCTTGGATGTGAAAATTGATTTAGTTTGCTTTCCTTTTTGACAAGCGTCACATAACCTACCTTTGATGAATTTGATCTTCTGCAATCCAATAACCAAGTCATGTTTGATCAATTTATTCAAGTGCTCCATATGAATGTGAGCAAACCTCTTATGCCATAACCATGATTCATTGTTGCTTGCCAAGAGACACCTAACATTCAAAGACAAGTTATCTAAGGAAATTAAGAAAATGTTATTAACTCTTTTACCTTTCTTTTAGCATAACTTTATGAGTAACTTCGTTTTCAATCAAGTATTCATTTCTAGCGAAGTTGATTTTGAAACCTCGGTCACACAATTGGCTAATGCTAAGGAGACTATGCTTTAGGCCTTCCACATATAGGACATCTTCTATAGTTGTTGAAGGCGGTGAACCAACGATGCCTACGCCAAGGATTCTTCCTTTGTTGTTGTCACCATAAGTAACAAATCCTTTGGCCTTAAGCGTTAGATGTGAAATTTTTTTTAAATCACCAGTCATGTGCCTCGAACATCCACTATCAAGATACCATTGATTTGAAGAGGTCTTCAAACATACCTAAGAAAAATAGTTAAGTTTTATTAGGTACCCAAATTGCCTTGGGTCCTTCAAAGTTAGTTCCTTTCTTTACCCATACATAATGGCCTTGAGCAACACCAAAATTTCTAACATAACATGCATTTGGAGTATGACCTTTTATACCACAATAGAAACACGTAGGCTCAAAGTTACTTTTATATCTAGAGGGATAAGATTTCTTCTTATTGTTTCTTTTATTTTTGTCATATTGATGAATCATTTTATGATTGTCACCTTTTTCCATAGTAATTTTTTCTTTAGCTTTGACAAAGATGGTCTTGTTAGAAGTTTGTTTAGAAAATTTTGAATAACCAAGACCACTTTTATCATTTGAGTATCTTTGATTACTAAGAACACATTCCAATCCAATTTGTCATTTTTCATATCTTTCTAGAACCCTTTTTAAATGGACTATTTGAAAAGAAAGTGACTCACATTTAGTGCATGCAAAATTCTTAATTAATTCTTCTTTTTCATCTTTAAAATTATTTTCCATTTTCTCAATATTTTCTTCTAAAGTTGATATTTGTTTCTTTTGAGATGAAATAGTTTTATATAGAATTTTGCATTCACTTAAAAGTTCATCAATTTCTCCTTGAGCATCACTATCAAAAATTGAAAAATCACTACTAACCTTATTGTCTTCATCGTCGAAATGATGTGATGCCATCAATTCTAGATTTGCGCTTTGATCACTATCGGAGTCCGATGAAGAACTTATTTCGTTGTCATCCCAAGCAATGTAGGCCTTATTTTTGTAATCCTTCCTTCCTTTGTGGTCACAATTCTTTGTGAGTTTAGGACATTCCGCTTTGATGTGGCCTTACTTTCCACATTCATAGCATATAATATCTTCATTGGATGTTGATGTTTCTTTTTCTTTGTTCTTTGAAAACTTCTTTCTTCTCAAATAACTAGAGTTTCTAATATTATTTTTTGCACCAAAATATTTTCCTAGTCTTTTTACAAGAAGCATAAAATTTTCGTCCTCTTCGGGATTGTCTTCTTTCTCCACTTCTTTGGATTCAAATTTTAAGGCAATGCTCTTGAATTTCATATTTCTCCAATCGTCCAAGTTCCGTCTCATATTCTTGGAGCTTTCCGAATAAAGTAGCGGATGTCATTGTTGATAGAATTTTTTTTTCGGAAATCGCCGTCACTTTGGGTTGCCATTCTCTTGATAAAGACCTAAGCACTTTAAGATTAAGTTCATCATTTGTTAGTGTCTTACCAAGTGCATTCAAGTGATTTGTCAAATGCACGAATCTTTTTTGCAAGTCTAGGATTGATTCTCCTGGTTGCATTCTGAATAACTCGTACTCTTGACTTAATGTATTTAATCTAGATCGTTTGACTTCGGCGGTTACTTCGTGAGTTTCAACAAGAGTGTCCCATATTTGCTTGGTCGTTGTACATGTTGAGATGCGGAAGAATTCATCCATTCCAAGTGCACTTTGTAAGATATTTATCACCTTATTATCATAGAGAACCTTTTTCTTATCATCATCATCCCATGATCCTTGCGGTTTTGTTGAACCAACTCCGTTGACAACCGTTGTAGGAATAAAAGGACCATTTTGAACAGCCTCCCATATTTCACTTCCTTGTGCTTCTAAATGTGCCTTCATACGGATCTTCCAGAAGTCGAAATATTCGCCATAAAACAAAGGAGGCTTGTTGCTACTACCACCGTCTCTGAATACTAGATTGTTATTTTTGGAAGCCATCTGGATCGAATAGGAACAGGTTACCTATCACCTTCTATAATGCCAATTGTAACTTGTAAATGCGCCTAAGAGGGGGGAGGGGGAGAATTAGGTTCTCAAAAATTATCTTCAATCTTTTTCTGATTCTTGATCCTTTTTCGGTTAAGATGTTAAGGACTTGAAAGTAAAGTGCGGAAAGGAAAAAGTGACACAAGAGATTTATAGTGGTTCCCCTCACACTCTGAGAGTATTTCACTCCCCTTTCGACTCGAAAGAGATTTCACTATAGTTTAAAATGATTGCACGGCCTAATCACACCAAAGGTGAAGCCTACTATCTAATCTATAGGTAACTAAAGTGTAGGAAGAACAATCCTCTTCAAACACTCACTTGTTTCCAACAATCCTGGACAACAAGGTAATACAAAAGATAATCTTGATATAAATTTGATGTGTTAAGAGTATAATGCTATAAATCTTCACAATCGATCTTCTCCTTGAAACAAATATCACTCAAAAGAAATATACAAGTGTTCTTTAAAAAGTATGAGATGAAGTTGCGATAATATGTAAAATTTATTCAAAAGTTTCTCTCAAAAATTCGTTTGTGTGAACACTTTAAGAAATATTGAAAAATGAAGAGAACGAGTGAATTTGATGATTAAGTTTCTTGGAGGTAAATTGAAATTTGAAATCTGATATGTATTTATACTGTACAAAACACCACTACAGAGGGGTATAGTTTTATGCAGTAAAACTGTCAAAAAACAAATGAAAACAATGCATATTTTCATGAAAAGCTGTCATTTTTTTTACTGCTTCAGGGTTAATCGGTTAACCACATAGGTTAATCAGTTAACACCCTTTTAACGTTAGAAAATATTCAAAAACAACAACTGTTAACTAGTTAACCATATAGGTGAATCGGTTAATGTTAGAACAATGATAGAGTATCGGGTTTGTTATCTTCTCCACAGGGATTATGAGATATTGCCTCCGTTCGGCAGTTGTTAGATTCTTAACTTTAAGTAACAATGGGGTTTTAGGTTTCGGTAACGGTTGCTTTGCATAAAAAGTAATTAGGTAAAAGTTTGGTTTTAAAAGATATGAGAAATATTTGCCAAAGTTAGGGTTCGACAATCACGTTGCATGTATATGTTCGATCAACACAACTTATAAACTTCGTTAGATGATAAATGATTTCACAATATTCTAGCAATATGTTTATTTCTAACACACATTGTGGGTTTTCTCATTTTTATCCATTGTTGATTTCTCACACAATCTATCAAAATGACAACTTTAGGTTTGACATTTTTAATGAACAAAAACATTCAAGACTATCTCTAGCTCAAGAACATAGAAGGATGAAAACCTAGGTCAAGAGTTGGAAAATATCTTTCGATCAAAAACCAACACAAAGAGTTAACAATAAAATGAGGTTTTCACCATACATTAATCATCCAAGAGGTTACAAATGAAGATCATCCCATATACATACTAAGTGTTGCGGTGGAAATAGGATATCAAATTATTAATTAATTTGAATCACATTTTTAAATTCACAACTGATCTTTGATTTATCCGAAGGAAAAGGTCAAAAGAAGGAAAACCTATTTTTGCATCATAAACACAATGCGGGGAAAGATCTAGGGTTCGCGGGTTGATTAATATTAGGGAAGGTATTAACACCCTAAACTTCCGTAGTACTCTACGGGAACCTTTTGTTCATTTTACTAATTGTTTCATTAATTGCTTAAGGGTATGTTCAAAGGATTAAAAGACCTAAGGGGTTAATTCTAAGTTTACTCGACAATACATGGCATCTTGTGCCTACATATCCTGACGGGAATGGAATCAGAGTAATTGTAGTTCCCCTCGAAAGGGAGGTTAGAAACGTCTTGACTGTGGTCAAGGTTTCAATGGGAAATAAACGTATCTTAAGGACACGCTTACATAGAGTCCCAAACTCCTGTCTCTATGTTGAAAAATGTTAATAAAAAAGGGTTAAATTAGGGATTCCACGGCGGGAAACCCTAAAATAGAGCACGATGACTCCTTGGCTTAATGCTAGGGTAAAGGGTATTTTTTCCCACAGCGGGACACCTAGGCTAATAGGGTTTGGGCCATTCTAAGGGTAAGGCTATTGACTCGGCGGCCAAAAGGTTGGACCTAATCCTTCGGAAGGAAATAAAACGGTAAATAAAGCCAACAGTGACAAATCATTATATGGAGGAATTTAAAATACAGAAATAAGGAAAACCATAAAGGCGAAAAACATAAAGAAAACGAGGGAACATTCATGCGAATATGAAAGATACGTGATGCACACTTAGAATGAACCGAGGGAGGAAAATAGTGTGGGGCATCAGACGCCACATGTAACACCCCCTTCTATACCCCCAAAGTGAAACAAATAAACATTTACGCACATTTTAAAATTTATCAGAGTATGATTTAAAATATGGTATAAAAGAAGTATGTCACATAATAGTAGCGGTAAAAATCGTGAGCGTAAGCTATTGATTAGCTTAACTCAAAAAACAAGAGTCGCCACCGCACTTTTATTTTATCCAAATAAAGGAAAGAAAAAAGAGCGAACAAAAACCAAAGAGTTCTAAAATAAGAACACGAGACAGAGATCGGGGTAAGGGGGTTGGTTACGCAATGGGAAGGTGTTAGCACCCAAAACGTCTATAGTACTCTATAGGTTCCCTTTGAAATATTTACACTTTTTGGTTTGAAAATGGTTTGTTTGAAAAGAGATTGGGGAGATGAGAAGAGAATTATTTTTTTAGATTTTTGTGTTTGGAGAGACTTATCGTCTCATGCCTACGTACCCATAAAGTGCAATATGGAATCAAAACCCCGTAGTTCGTGGTACAAATGACAAAAATTTGTTGGTTTTGATTGATTTTAGATGTAAAGACAAGTCGTCATTTCAAGGAGAAAACTGCGACTATCCACCCACGAGTATTAAGACAACATCTGCGTCACATAAAGATGGAGGATTTGCTTGGATTATCAACAAGACTATCACTCAACATCAACGTGGAAAATGTCAAAGTCTTAATAATATGGGGAATAGGAGATTTACATCTCAACTATAGAAATGAATCATGTCTAAACTTTATGAAAAGTTTTAAAGTGAAAAGTGCATAAAGGCACAAAAAGAGTTGATGAGTTTTTGTATTTTTTATGTCTTTTGAAATTGGTCAAAGCATGATTAACATTGATTGACTTTTATTAAGAAAAACAAAGTTTTAAAATCACTTGACGAAAGTCAAGGTTTTATTGCGAAAGCGGTTTTGAAGTTTGAAACCAAGAAGGTTTTGAAAAAGAGAGAAAGTTTTGAAAATTTAAGAAGGGGAGGAGATGAAGTGACTATCCTAAAAACCAAAATAAGAGCTAGAGGTAAGAAAGATCTAACCGACTTGTAGCACACTCCAAAGCAAGCAAAAAGAATTCCATCTGATTTAAAGCATAAGCTAATGAGCGAGCCAAATAAAGGCTAAGATCCACAATACTCCAAGCATAGGAATGAGAGTCCTAATTCTAAGTCCAAAGGTCCATGAAGTCCAAGGTCTAAGAGTAGTCCAAGAGCATAACCACAAAGTTAATAGCACCAAGTCTTTTTAGAGATTTTTTATCCTTTATTAGTGTTTTGAACAAGATATGGTCCAAGTGGACAAAAGAGAAATGACATAAACATAAACAAAGATATGATATGAAATGATAATATGGAAGCATAAAAGTAAAGAAATAAGAAAGAAATATAAACAAAATTAATATAATGATATAGTTAGTGAATTAGTCGTTAGTGGTTAGAACATATGATCAATGATGATTAATCCTTGCACTTAGACCAAGATTAATGAAAATTCATTAGAGGATTGATAGAATCAAAGCCTCCTAACAATGATTTTCATAGGTATTGGAGTTAAGACAAGCAACTAAACATACTTGGACTTTTAAACGTAAGTTTGAGCCACGAATGATCATTTTCCGATTAAGGGACACTTTAGCGCTATGTTAAGCAATCGTAATCGGGTTTATGTAGAAACCACGACTATCTGAGGCCGGTCAATAAAATGTTAGTGTTAATACATGTTAGAGAAGTGATATGTAAATCACTCTCCTAAAACATGCCACACAAAAAGAAAAGAGGTAGTGATCTCATCATAATCAAGATTTTTAATTAATTAATCAAAGGTAATCTATCACTATTCCAAAGTACGGAGAATTATCTCAATGATTATTCATCCATAGATTTGAAATAATGAAGATTAAACAACCTTGATAATCAACAATCTATGATCCATAGATTTCATCGATCAAAAATAAAAAGAAGAAGAAAGAAAATGAAATCACAATTTGAATCTCGAATCGATTAAATTATCGTCAATGTCAATCACCTCTCTTGGTAGATAAAATCAACACCCAAAGTCCATTGATATTGATGAAATCTTATCAAATTCAAGATCCAAAACAACCAACACTTAATCAAAATATTTTCAAATAATTTTTTTAAGAGCTTTTTCAAAAATGAAATTAAAATACAAATTTAATAATAAAAAGAAATGTGGAAAAGTCCACACGGTTAAATTCTGAAGAGAAATAAAAAGAAAAATAAAAAAATGAAAAAAAGACAATTGAAAAGAAGAAAGAGAAAACAAATCAGAATCATCTTCTTCTCGCGCGAGACTCTGTTCACGGCCATGGATGTCATTTCAAAGCTCTCTCAAATCGGAGCGGCGGGACACGAAAAATACGCGGTTGCAATCGAAATCAAGAGCTCTTCACAACAGTACCAACAATTCAAAGAAACACAACAAAAAGTAACGGATCGAAACTGACGGTGAAGCTCAATCTACCTTCAAAATCAGGTGAATGATGAAATTGAAACTCTCTTCTTCTTTCTTCTTCTTCTTCTTCCTTTGAATTTGGCTGAAATTGTTTCAATTAGAGTGAGATTGGTGGAAGGAAGTGGGAGAAGAAAATGTGAGCAAAAAGTTTTCGTAGTGAGGAGTTTGAAGAAGAAAATCAGCAGAGGTTTTTTGGCTTGAAAAGCTTGAAGAAATGAATGAGGTATATGTGGTATTTATAGATTGAGAGTGAGTGAAAAGTTTTTCCGTTTTGGGATTTTTCTGCGTTTTGGTCACTCAAGTTATGCGTGACCTGTGGAGAAGCTTTTTTTCATGTCGTTTTGATTTTTTTCTTTCAGCTCACTTAGGTGACGTGGAAGGTTTGTGGGGTCAGCTTGGAGTGCAACATGGCTGAGATTATATTCACATGGCTTGCAATATGGCTTGGATAAGTGATGAATTGTTTCCTCAGCTCAACCTCAATTTCGAGCCGTTTTCGCTCTGTTTTCAAGTACGTGACGTGGATTGGCTCTCATGGCTCAATTTTAGCAGTAACAGCACCAGAATATGCCTCAAGTAGCACCTCGGCCAGTGCTTCTAAATGACTATACAACTCTAACTTTGCTGTTTTATCAAGCCCAGATGTATCATTTAACAACTGAAGCAAGACAGAGCCAACCCCCCATATTCCCTTACGGACAACAGGTTGACAATACCAAGGTGTTAAACCTTCAGGAGGTGGATACCATAAACGGTTCTCATTCTTATAGTCAAAGCATGTCCTAATTATGGAAACACACGCATCTGAGAGTTCACACGCCCTCTGGACTTGGGTTGCAAACGGATGCTCTGGTCCTATAACATATTCCAAATCTGCATCTAAACAGTAAAAGAAATTTTCAAGATCTGAAACCTTACTGTAGAACACTTCAGCATTATCTCTGTCCATCAGGAGGACAGTATTCCGGCGAGCTCTGTCACCAACTAACTGTATCATGTCCCAAAGGGCACCTGACATCTGAATATCTACATTAGAATTTGAGGATCCAACACTAGTTGAACGGTTCTGGCTAATCAGATTTTGCAGCTCCCTCACCTGAATCATTGCAGATAATTTTTCACCATGCTCCAAGATAATTTGCAAGGCATGTCTTTGCCTGGAACACAGCTCCTCATGAGATTTGGATAAGGCAAGAAAGTGAAGGAACTTTTGATGCTTCTGCTGTTTTTCCAAGAGTTGGGTGGAAACAACGGCCATGGACAAAATCTCTGCACCTCTGGTTGTTGTCCAATGTTTAGCTAAGGTATCAATGATTGATTTTCTCATCCGCATAAAAACATTGGTTTCTCTATCCCGTTCAAATGAACCAGAAGTTTCTAGCTTTTCAAGGGACCCGTTAACTTGCCCAGATGACAAAAATTCATTAAAAAAAATGATTCAGTAAAGCTTCTGATTCTTCATCTTGTGCAGTTCGACGTGTAATCCCACTCAAAGCAGCCCTTTGTCTATCTCCCGTACCCCATGCTTCAGAACCAGCCCTTCTTGGAGAAAAATTACCAGTAAATGTAAGATTCCTGATCTCTTCTTGTGCAGATCTTTCATTTGAGCTGCCTTTGCGTGACAAGCTCCGCTCAGGGGGTTCAACCCCTCCAAGTACGACAGCCTTCTCTGGTATTACCCATATTCCCGCTTTCTCTGTTAATACAACCCATGCACTTTCTTCATAATCATCTGCAGAAGGAAGAACTGAAGCATCTAGTACTTTCCCAGCATCATATGGTAAATCAAATTGATAGAGCCGTGTAGCATTTCTATGATAATGGGAAACAGTTGCTGTTCCATCGCCAGATATTATGACTTTTGATCCTGATGGCTTCCCCCCTATTCGTAGTCTCATGGAATACAAAAGATCTTCATCTTCAACTCTAGCTTTTGGAATTATCACCTCAATGGGAACTTTTTTCTCCAAAATCCTCTCATTTGTACCCTCTGTATCATATCCTGATTTATACTGCATGGTCAAAAGAGAATACTGCATGTAGCTTGAACTTCTAATCCGGTCCTTACAAAAGGTTGCAATGAGAATGGTAATTACTTTACCATGATCATCTACCTGCACATCAAGAGGCCAGATTCCCTTTTGACCTGCCAGATCTTTCTTAATGCCGAGCTCAGCATCTGTTCCAACTATTTCCTGAGACCAAAGCCTAGCAACAAGCATATCAGAACTAAACTTTATTTCGAAACACTGTATCTCACAGTCTGTCAACACCAAAAACTGCCGAACTGATTCCTTAGTAGAATGATGTGGAAAACGCCATGTCAAAGACCTCGGGTACCCTTTGTTGCTCACGAGTTTACCTAAATCACCCCCTTCGTGTGAAAAATTAACAATATTCTCATATACTTTCCTTCGACGAATGCCAGTAGGACTGCATTCAAATTGCCAAAGCTCACCTCTTGAGCTACAAGCAAGAGCAACACATGCAAAAGTATAACTGGGAACTGCAGAAGCAATCAAAGAGTTAAAGACATTCAATCCATTCAAATCAGTCGCCTGCTTACTCTGCCGCGTCTGCCTCTTAAACGGTGTCTTCTCACCAACAGCCTCCAACTCATCAAAAGACGCAAGACTAGTAACTAGAGCATTTCTTGACTGAGAATAAATATCCGGCCAGTATACAACAGCTCGTGTCTTTCTATTACACAAAACAACTGCAATATGTTTAGCAACTTTATTCAACCCAAAAGACGAACTATCACAATTAACCACAGAAACCAACCAACTACCAGCATCATAATCGGCAACATCCCCATCATTCAAAGGAATTTCAAGAACAACACAATTCATAGAAGCTGCAGGCGACAAGTAACTCCAAACAAAGACCTTACTTCCACATATTTAAGTATCTCGGTATCCAGACTGAATCGAAATTCTTCAATGTATGCAGATACAAGTTCTTCATTCAGTGCAGGTCTCATTTCTTCATAAACTTGTTTAACATGGTCAACTATTGCAACTTGAGCAATCCTAGGATCAAGAAACGCATTTTCCTCAAGCTCACCAAAGGAAGTAACCAGTACGTCTCCGCTTCGGTCAGGCACTGAAATAACAATGAAGTGCGATTTGTTGTAAAGAGGAAACGCTTCGGAAGCAGCTTCGTTGAACAAACCTTCGTAACTTTATCTAACTGTTCAGTTGTGCAAATTTCTCCACAAGGTAGATTTCAAGTGAGTCACTCAATGCATCGTTTGTGAGAAGGCTGTGCAGAAGATCAAAGCACAGTTGTGTATAAAAAAGCACACTGAAGAACACATTCTGACCCAAGCTGCAACTTATCATCATGTTTCAAAGTCGCCATGATACTCATGTACTTGGATGCCTCGACTGCATCTCACGCGCATTACAGCCTCAAAACCTTTCGGCTTAGTGACAACAAATTTCCAACAACAGCTCTAAACATAATTTTGTCACTCGAAGACGCAATTATTTCATCGCTGCTTCCAATAACCTGATGACGACATAAACTGGATTGTCGAAATAGCAGTAGCAGTAATAATACTAATTCTTCTAAACGTCCGATAAGCAACACCAAGCAGTGCTCCTCCGTTTACATTGACAACATCTGGATTTGCATTATACGGTTCCGGTTCGAGAAACTTATTGGCTGCTCTCACTGCTAACTTTAATCCTGTGAGCAACATCGGTCTCATAATACCAACATTGTGCGACGGTGTGTTGAAAATGTGATATTAGACTTCACACATTCTGATAAAAAAGACTTTGCAAAAGAGCAATTGGGGTTGCTTTTCAATCATTGGGTTATCATGAATCTGATCTTGGAGCTGTAAAAGATGAAAGAAGACCGGCTGCCTACGCAGGTAGAATATCTCCAAATGTGGGCATAGATCTATCCTTAAAAATACCAACTTGCCTTCTGTTAGCATTGATCCCAGTTTAAAAATACTCTCCCCAAACCTGCTTCCAACTTGCATGAAATACTTCAAAAATGGTGCTGCCACCCCAAGACTTGAGCTGTCATCCAAATTTATCTTTTGAGAAAGCTCTCCATTTGCCAAAGGAATTCCACCTTGAGAAAGCTTTTGAGAGCTGGATGTCTCCTTAAAATTACTTAGCATTTCACATTTCAAAACTTCAATGCAGATCATGTAAGGTGCCTTTTCCCTAGAATTCAAGAGAATAGCTTCATCTACTGGCATATGAAGCACGCGATACATGCCTTTTCCCAGTGGAAAACAGACTCCTCCAATGTTCTGAACCTTTGCTACATGTACATTGATCTCTCTAAGCGACTCATGAAGAGCACTCTTGCGATCTTCAATTGGAAAAACATCCACTAACCCATATGATGTGTCGCATAATGACTGCACAAACTCCAACGAGTCATGGTAAGCCCCTCTCCAGAACTGAGATGGATTAATTGGTAATGGGGGCTTTGTGCTCGATTTTTCACTTTGTAGCATTGGGGACCCAGGATGCTTCTCTTTCTGTCTCTTTGATCCCAATAGCTCTGAATCTTCAATTGAACGATCACGGTCTTTGAACAATTTGCGGAAAAAATTCTCTGTACCTGGACTACTTTGAGATAAGCCCCCATTGTTGCTATTTTCATTGGCTGGACTGCTTTTGTCATCTTCAGGATGCACACGGAATAACCTTTTGAACAAGGAAAGCTCAGAAGGCTCGTCTTCCTTACCATTGGCAATTCCCATTGTACTTTTTAATGAAATTGTACCACAAGCAACTATCGTAACTCCACCATTCGGATCAAAAGACCAAATTTCCACAGAAGGCCTATGGGTGCCAATAACAAATGTTTTATTGATGTCCACTCCGCTTACCAAAGAGGCAATTGAGCTATTATTTTCTGAATTTGATTGTTTTCTCCCATACATAGGTCTAGGGATGGAAATACATGATACTTCGTTCTGCAGTTCCAAATGTTGCATTTCATAAATTTCATATTGATAACCTGATAGCACTTTAACCCCAAGGATAAACAAGAAACATGGGTTAGAAGTTGACACAACTACAAAATTATGCCCAACTGCTCCCAGACTAATATTCAAATTGTCTGGGGACCAAGACGTGCAAATAGAAGAAGACAAAGGGATGCCTTCAGAATGACCATCCTTAGTAGGCAAACAAAGCTTAACAGTAGATTGGTAAATCTGAACAAGCAAACCATCACTTACAAGGCCACATGCAAAAGTACAGACATTAGGTTAGAAACCAACAGAATCAGTCACATCAGTAAAACTTAAGCCAACTGACAATATTCTGGTTTCTTCAAGAAATGATAGAACTAGAAAAGAATGATATGAATCCGTAATTTTCATTCGAGCAGTCCAAGTACCAGCTAAAAAGCATAGCAAGATAAACCATAGGCGAAGTAACCCCAGGAATCTCCTCCTTCATAAACACGCAACCATGAGCTCTTGATTTCGTTGTAACACCAACTTGACTATTTTCCACACACCTCTGATAAAAATGAACACAACTACTCATGTACCAGGACATTACTTGCACCTTCAATTTGGACCAAACTTCTCATTGAACACTGCTTGATAAACCAATGAATTTCAACACAAGACAAATTGACCATGAACGATCACAATTCCTAAGAAAATATCCTACCACCACGGGTAACTTATAGTTGAAGCAAACTCTTGATAGTTTGACCAAGATGAGGTCAAACGTCCATCTGATTTAAACTTGAATGAATGTCTTTGCCATCAATCTCCTTGCAAAACCCTAAACACACAGAGAAGAAGAAGAAACAAACAAATTGAAAAATATTTTTGGTATTTTGGTTAGAGGTTAGTAAACAGAAACAAACATAAAGCAAGTATGAAACAACAAGGGTGAAAGAACCAAAAAGTATGATCTTGTTTGTGTATGCAAAAATAAAAATGCAATGTGGGATCTTAGGGGTAAAATTTTGGGTATTACAATAATCACCAATAAAACACTCAACACCTGCTTCTTTAAAAAATATGCAACATTGGGATAGTTTTCAAAATAGAGGAACTTAGTCCTTAAATCCACAACTCAACATTTAAAATTAAAGCGGAAGATTAAAACATTTGAATTACCTCAAAACATTTGATCACATACATACATGTTATCCAGTTTGGTTCATCAATCATTCAAGTTACAAAACATCATCAACTGATACATCAAAAATGTATCACAAAAGAATGCTATACAGGCCTAACTACCCGGTGTTATATAATCAGAGCAGCCGACTCAAAAGAATGAAGCTATACTTCACAAAAGAAACCTCCAACAACCTAATCTGAAATGCCTCATTGAGCATTATAAAATAGCAGAAGGGTGAGAAATATTACCATAATAATCAATGCATAAGATTATATATACATACACAAGTATAACATAAACATATCACACATTTCTCACCATAATTCACTATCATCGTCACATGCATCACAACATACGTATAACCAACATGGATATTTACCAAGTACATTTCATCATGTACACATCCATCATTCCTAATTCATAATTCATACACAAGCATATTCATATATCAATGACATTCATGCTATGTGACTCAATCACAATTCAATGCAACTCAATGCTATGTGGTACCAACACTTGTTATCATTTTTTGATTTTTACACTTAAACTGGGTCCACCCTTCTAGACCGATAACAACAAAGCCCGTCTCCTAGGCTTCAAACCCACCGTTCTAGGTTTGGGACAAGCCACTAGTCTCCACGAAACTAGCAAACATTTCCTCTTGACTAAATGATGCATATGCAATCAACCAACAGAATTTTTGGGTTCTTTGGTATTCAACCGTCTTCTACCTCGAGTATCTGAAAGCCGTTCGCTTTTCATCCAGTCGGGTCTAAGCCGTTTGAATAGGGGCAGCTGTTGCACCCCAAAATTTGCTCAACCTTTTCATCACTTGGTTTATGTTTCATTGCATAGCATATCATGGTCCTAACATAGTTCTAGCATTAGCATAGCATAGCATCATCCATTGTGTAGGGGATCAAAAGTGAGAAATGAAGGAAGAGAGCCTAGCCAGAGTTTCAAGATCAAGTTGAGAAGCTATCAAGATCATCATGTCAAAAGAAGGTGTCTTTGAGGAGTGTGATCACTTGTATAGGGCTTATCTCCAAGTATGAGGAGGTATCTGAGGAGCCTCAAAGGGTTATGAATGCTTGATCATGGGCATTATGTGTGAATGAGGCTCAATGAGTCTCTAGAGAGCCAAGAAGAAGCTTAAACAAGTCATTGTATCAAGCTCAAGAGCCATGGTTGAAGTAGATGCAATTAGGGATTCATCTGGGTAACCCTAGGTCAAGAAGAGCAAGTAAAAAGGATCAAGGCCTAGCTCTAGGTCACTGAAGTCATGAAATGATATGTTGAAGCATATGAGAGGTTGTTTCAAGATCAATTTGAGGAGAATCAAGAGTGGTTGGAGTTGCTAAGTCAGGGTTCCTAGGGTAAATTCCCCTGTTTAGTGCCAAACTTCCAAGCCATGTAAGTCAATATGTAGGTCTCAAATGACTTTGATCTCCATATGAAAGTTGTAGGGGATGTCAATACCTTTAATTTGAGTACTAGAAGTCCTCAAGGGGATTTGTAGAACTCAAGTTATGATCCAGGCAAGTTACAGGTCCTCAGAGGTATCTGAAATTTATCTATGCAAATCATCTGACTTCTAAGCAACTTTTGACCTTGAAGGAAGCTTCTCATGAACTTTTGACAAACATAAAAGATGTTCCTCGTGATCTTAGCTTTCCAAAAATTTATAGAAGTCCTCATTTGGATTTGTGAAGCTCAAATTATGATTTTTGCAAGCCAGGGGTATTTTGGGAAAGTGAGATTATAGGTCCTTTTTAAACATAGGTCCAAATCTCCATCTTCCACTTCTCAAATGAAAATTTGTTCAACATGGAATGTGCTTAAAATGATATTTTTAGGTCAAGTAAGTCATCATGATGGATTGAATTGGCTTATATCACAAAGTGGTTCAAAAGGGCTTAAAAGTGAAGGAAATTCAAATGTGATTTTGGTGGGAAATTCAGCTTCTTGATTCTAGGTCCCAAATATGTCATGTAAATACTCATTTTCAATGGAAATCAAATTCTAAGCACATTGGCAATATTACATTTTTGAGTTGAGGCCAAGTTTCATGACATTCCATTATGTTACTTCAAATGCAAGCAACATAACAAAATCATTCACCAAGGCATTTCAGGCCTTCCTTCTGGGTCAGAAACATTCACCAGGCCACGAGGGATTGATTATAAGCTTCTAGAGCAAGCTGTAGCAAGGAATTCGTGACTGGTACATTGAGATTTCAAGAGCAAAACCAGAATTTTGGATATTCTGTTTGGGCTTGAATTGGATCACAAAAAGCCCACAAACACTTCATATTTAAGTTCTAGAATGAGTTCAGAGGGATTTTGGTGATCAATTTGTGCTAGAGGCAGAGATAGAGAGTTGAGTTTCAAAAGCTCCAAGTGAAATCGTGAATTTGGATTGGGAGAGATTCAGGCCAAATTGAAGATACTAGAAGCTTCATCTTGCATTCTTGATCGTGTCTAGAAGGTTCGGAAGGTTGAATTGAGCTACAACTACCTCTGTTCATCCACTTTCATCAGGTTAGTAACTTTCAAATTTCCTCATGATCTAGGGAGATATAGCTAGAATCTTGCATGTGGTTAGGACCTAGGATGATCAAGGATCGTTTCTGGATTGGTTTGGAATCATTTATAGACAATTAGGTTTGATGTACAATTTCTGTTAAGGATCAGTTAGGCATGATCTTGAGGTTTCATCATGGTTTGGATAGATCAGAGTAATCAGTGAAGCATGAGGATCAATCCTATGTTTTTAGTTTTGCAATTGATGATGATTGATTTGGATGCCATTTCCGAACTTTGCTTCGTGTTTCAAATTCTGTTGAGAGTTAGATGATTTGGCTAGGAGATTTGAGATCTACGTGAAAATCTGAGGAGATTTGATATAAGGATCACAAGTTTTGGATGCCTATGACTTTTGCCTCAACAGAGAAGACAACCAGAGTCTTCTCCGGCCACCGTCCCTGCTCTCCATCCAGTCAGCCTGAGTTTTGGAGAAGATGAGCTTGGAACCATTAGATCAAGTCTTTGACCTTGACTGACCACCAGATCCAACGGATGTGTTATAACCTAAGAAGCGAGATTTTTAGGCCAAAACGCAGGCTTTTTAACTAAATGTGCTGGCAGCGTGTGAGTCCTTGGATGCCTTGACTTGTCAACTGATCCAAGGGCGCGTGTTTTATTTCAGCTTTGGATTTTCTTTTATTCATTTTTGTTTTATTTTTATTCCATTTTTGATTCCAAAAATCATAATAAATCCAATTTTGCTCAGAAAAATATTTTAAAAATACCTCAATAATCTTGGATTTATTTGTGATTTTATGGAATTAATAAACCTCATTTTCATCCATTTTTCAATTTAATTTAATTTTTCTCATTTTTATGTAGTTTTTAATATTTGCATAATTGTTCATCTGTTTTGTTGAATTTTGTTCTTTCAATTGGTATTGAATTTTGCTTTGATCTTTTAGTATGTTGTAGATAACACATGTATGATCCCTTTGGATTTTTAGTAGAATTTTTAGATGTGATTAGGTTCTGTTTTAGGTATGATGATTAGAGCCTTCCCAAACTTGTGGATCACCTTGACATATTTCACCTTAGGGTTTGTTTAGATGACCTAGAAGTTGATTTAGGCTTTAATCTTTGAACCTTAGAATGATAATCTATGTATGTTCCCATAGGAAAATTGCTAGATTTTTAGGTTGTAGTTTATTATTTTTGCTTGAATGTTGAAGTGGAGTGAGCTTTTGTGGCCTCTTGCTTTGGTGCTTGCATTGGATGGACTTCAAGAGTGGCCTTCTTTGCTTGAGGAGCTTAGGATTATTCTTGATGGATGTGAAGGTATGTTGTAGCTCATGAGGATGCTTGGATTACGGATTTTAGCTTGAAGATGAAGCTTGAAGTGTTTCCCCTCTTTGAGGATAAATCTCCTAGGGTTGGTTGAGTATCATAGTACTTTCCTGAGGTTGGCACTATGATTCTCTTCCATTCCTTTTCCTCTTCCTTCATCCAAGTGCCCAATGATATTGGAGCCTATCTTGTAAGCTTAGCTTTCTCCTGAGGAGGAACCCTAAGCTTTTCACAAATAGTTGAGCCATGTAGGGCACACTCCTAAGAAGCAGTTGGTTAGGTGTCATAGTACTTTCCTGAGGTTGGCACTATGATTTCTTTCCATTCCTCTTTCTTCCTCTTTCATTTGTCTAATGACATTGGAGCTCACTAATGAGAGCTTTTCTCCTCCTGAGGAGGAACCATAAGTTTTCCAAGTGGTTGAACCATAGAAGACCACTTCAATTCTTGAGAGTATTTGAGAATCTTGATGCATTCCTGAGGTTTACATCTTGTTACTCATTTCATTTCTCATGTTCCTTCCTTCCTAGTCTAATATCAAAGGATCTCACTTATGAGAACTTGACCCCTCCTGAGGAGGGACTTCAGGCATTTCATAGGAGGCTGAAACTTTGAAAGGCTTGAGTTGCTTTGTGCATCTTTTCTCTTTGTTCTTTTTAGGATCCCTTTCATAAGGACTAGGTCTCTCCTGAGGAGGAACTCTGTGCTCTTCATGATAAGGTGAACCCTAGAGAACTCCTGTGTGGTTCTTCTCTTCCTTTGTGAGATTGCCTTGAAGCTTGAAAGCAAAGATGAAGTTTTCCCTGGAGATTGCTTGAAGATCAGTTCTTGCTGTTGGACTGGAGTGTGCTTTGCTGTTTAGCTTGTTTTGTGTGACTTGAGCGGTGTGCTGCACTAGTAATAGGATTCATCTAGATGATTCTCAGCCTAGGAGCATCCTAAGGTGAGCTTGCTCCCCTGCTTGTTTGCATGAGAAGTTGAGTGTTGTCTCCTTCTGCTTGATTGTTTTTGAGTGGCTTTTGCTTGCTGGTATTTGGTTGAGCTGAGCTCTCTTGCCTTTGTGGTGTGTGGCCTTTGTGCCTTGCTTTTCTAGAAGTTGAGGTAGCCTCCTTCTGCTTGTTTGTTGCATACATGCATTTTACTTACAATAATCTTTTCTTTACAGTATTCCTGTTTGCTGTTTAGCTTCCTTTGCCATGTTCCCTTAGGAGCTCTGACTTCTCTTGCTGTAGAGAAAGTCATGATAGACATTAGGTTTTTGAACCAGGCATGATAACATTAGGATATAATTTCCCCTTTCTAACCCCACCCGTAGGATGAACATTGTATGATAACAGTAGGGTCGGTTTCCCCTTAGAGAGTCTGTTCCTCTTCTCATTCTCTTAACAACAGTAAAACACTTAATAAAGGTTGTAAACAGAACTTAAATCATTTCTTCCGTAAAAGACTTGAAAACAAATCTCAACCTTCTTTTGTCCTCTTGGACTGTTAATGCAGAAAACCCTTTCTTAAGGAGAATTTCATAAAAGACATTTGAAACTGCTTGTGTTTCTCCGTAGCCCGAACTACGTTTGCTCTGATCTTTCATGCCGTATGAAAGTACGTAGGCACGAGATGCAATATCTCGGCGAGCAACCTTCCCTCCCTTTCACCCGTAGTTAGGAGAACTACGTTGACTCTGATTTCTCATTCCAGACGGGAATACGTAGGCATAGAACTGCTGTGTTCTGCCGAGTCACTTTTCTTTTCTTTTCAAACCGACCTTTAGTTAGATAGTTTAGACACACCCTTTTCAGAAAACAACAAGTGTGGATCCCATCGAGTACGATGGACGTGAGGGGTGCTAATACCTTCCCCTTGCGTAACCGACTCCCAAATCCAGGTTTTGGTTGCGATGGCCATGCCTTTCCCGTTTTCGTGAGGTTTTCTCTGAGCATTTCCTTTCCCTCATTTGGGATAAATAACGCACGATGGCGACTCTTCTGTTTTGCCGGCACCGATTTTCGCAGTAGCGACTGCTGGCGACTCTGCTGGGGAGTGAACCCAGAATCTCTGGTTTTGCGGTTCCCTATGCGAGTCAATCCTAGCGCTTGCTTGTTTATCTGTTGGGTGTTGTATATATGTGCTTTACCTTTCTGTATTTACTTTCCGCATATTTTATTGCTATTGTGCTGTGGGGAGGGTGATACTGTGAGTGATAAGCCGGACCTGGGCTTGAGTATGCACTTAGAATTAGTTGTGGAGATTAGTGGGTGGACCTGTTTGCTGAGCAGTCACAGTTCCCTACGAAATCCACGCTCAGACGAGATTCTCTCTGATGATTTCCTTTCCGGTCCTGAGGATCTGAAGGGATTTCAGACGTGAGGATTGTCGACTCTAGGGACCGATCATTTGGGATTTGGCTGAGGATGGCCGCTTCATGAGATGATGATGCCACACCTTCTAGGTATCGTATCATCGCTCTTGAATGCCTGTGACGCTGATGACTGCATAGGGTGTCGTACCTTTGCCAGTGGTAGGACTATACCTGTGAGATGGGCTGGGTTATTGCAGGAAACCTTAACCTTTAAAAATCTTGGTTTTCTCAACAGAGGTTCAATATTATCAGTATCAGATGGATTTCTTGTCAGAGGTTCAGTATTATCAGTATCAGATGGTTTTCTCGTTAGTAAATTAGTGCTATCAGTATCAGATGGATTTCTTATCAGAGGCCCAGTGTTGTTATTATCAAATGGTTTTCTTGCCAGAGACAGTATCAGTTGGATTTCTTGACAAAGAATTGGTATTATTGGTGTCAGATGGTCTCCTTGATGGATAATCAGTATTATGGGGTTCTTATCTTCCCAGATGTGTTTTGTTCTTGATGGAGCAGAAGTGTTCCTCTCCAGTCAACAACATGGCACTTTTGATCCCTTGCTTGCATCATCTAGCATATTGCACTATCGCATTTTCATTTTGCATCCCACTAACGTGTGTGTGTATTGCACGTACATATTTCCCCCCAATTCTGGTTGTATTTACCTAGCAGTGTGACATGGAAGCCATGAAGAAGGTGTTGCCCTACAAGTTTCCGTCTCCAGATATCAGTCTTTTGCTGAAATTGATTGCTACTGCCGGCAAAACTATGATGGGGGATTTCAGAAAGTATTATGGGAGGATATTGACATGTGTTTACAAGCCCTCTGCTTATGAGATTAGTGATATCTACACCTTGCTGCAGTTTTACGACGCCCAGCTCAGATGCTTTGTATTCCCTGATTATGTTCTGGCTCCCACCCTGGAGGAGTATTCTGCATTATTGGATGTGCCCATTCGTGAACAGATGCCTTTCTTTCATACGGACGCTAAGCCTGATCTGGCTAAGCTTTCTGCTATTCAACATTTAGATGAGTCTGAGCTGAGAGGAAAGATGCTTAAGAGAGGAGAAGTATGGGGGCTTCCATTGACTGTCTTCGTTGAAGGCTCAACAATGTGCCAAGGATGGTTGCTGGATTGTCTTCAACGCCATCTTAGCTTTGTGTATCTATGGCATCGTGTTGTTTCCAAACATGTCGGACTTCGTTGATACGGATGCGTTTCACATTCTGGCTTCAGGGAATCCAGTCCCTACATTGTTAGGGGATGTTTACCACTCCGTTCACTACAAAAATGAGAATCGTCGAGGAAAGAATGTCTCATGCTGTGTGCCTTTGCTGTGTATGTGGTTTGCCAGTCATCTGCCTAAATCAGGTCCCTTTGTCACTTCTGCTGATTCTTTGGAATGGCCCGAGCGCTTGATGGGATTGACTTCAGAGAATGTTACCTGGTTTGATAAAGATCTATTAGGCATTGCTATTATCTACAGTTGTGGTGGATTTTCAAATGTTCCCTTGATAGGAAGAAAAGGTTGTGTCAACTACAATCCCTCACTATTGGTCAGACAGTTTGGGTATGCACTTCGAGAGGCGCCTAAGCCAGAAGAGATACAGGAATCTTTGTATCTTACTGGATCGATAGATAGAGACACTTTGATCAGACTTGAGAGAGCATGGAAGAACTTTCATAGAAGAGGGAAGTCCTTGTTGGGAAAGAGTGACAACAAAGCTTTTGATCCTTATATGATATGGGTTCGTGAACGGTCCACAAAGTTTCTGATGCCTTACCCTGCAGTTAAGCCACTATATCCTCCTACGGTGGAAGAGCCTAATACCATAGACATGCAGAAATACAGGCAGCTACTAGTTGAGAAAGAGGAATTGGCAAAAGCCAATGAAGCTCTGGAGAGAGAGAACGCCCAACTTCGTCACGAGAATAAGGAAGCAGTATATTCTTTCAAACAGCAAGCCGAATCGTTGAAAACACTTGAAAGCTACTTTAATGGAGCTATCTGAAGCCAAAAAGCGTCTTGAGCTAGATGTGGATTCGGTGAGCAGTGTGTTGACCACCAAGAAACAAGAGTTGGATAAAGCTTATATGAAGTTAGCCAAGTTCAAGGATCATTGGGATACAACTATGGCCAAGCGAAAGGAGCGAGAGGAAAAGTTGAAGAAACAGGTTGCCCAGCTAGAAGATTAGGTCAAGGTAAAAAATGAAGAGCTTGAAGCGGAAGCATCTCTCCGATATGATACCGAGCGCAAATTGAGTGATACCATGGAGAATCTGGAAGATTTCCAACGCCAAGCAGATGCTAAGAGGCACAAGTCTGAGGATTATGTTAGAGAGAAGGCCTGGGAAGATTTTGTCAAAAACATTCAGGATACTATCAGGCAAAGAGATTTGCTGATAGAGGGCTTAATCGACCGGCTGGGTCACCCAGATACGAAGAAGCTGTTCGAAGATTTCTGTACTCGTGACCGCACCTGATCTTCTTTTACTATTTGTATGCGTTGATAAATTGATCACCACCAAACATGTTAGTTGGGATTCCCTTTTTTTGTTCCAGTTGTAATAAACCACCGTTGTATACTGCTTTGATGGGCTTTCTGCTCCGATGAATATATGAGGGTTTTTTCGGATGGTTGTCTTTATGGTTTCCTGTGTCTTGCTGCCTCGAAACTAGAATTGGAGGGGAGATATCCCCAATGCACACATGCACGTTAGCATTCTGCATAATTGTTTGCATTTAGCATAATCATATCGCATTACAAGAACTTTAACCTCTGTATCTTATCTCTTGCATCATTTTCATCAGATTGTTTCAGGATTGCAGAACAACGAGTTCACCGATACTCCACGAGAACCAACTGCAAGAAAGCTATGGGAAACATGCAAATCGAAATGCAAGAGATGCGTGACAGGATGGCTCTGCTTATGCAAGCTATGAAGATTGTGGCCAAAGGGCAGGGGCAGCTCCGAACCCTAGTGCAACCGCTGATTGCACGTGCTGAGGGTAATGGTACGCCTCAAGGGGATACTGTTGCCAATTCCCCTCGTGTTGAAATCCCCTAAGGTGCTGATGCTATACCGGTGGGTGGTCCCAATACTGGAGAGAATGGTCCTGTGGCTGGAAACGGAAATACTGGTAATGTGAATGTCAATGGGGAAACTGCTGGGATTTTTGTTGGTAATGGCAACACAGGTTTCAATGTTGGTGCTGAGAACGTTGGTGTGAATTTGGGTAACGGTAATTTGGGTTTCGCTGGTGTGAATCTGGGTTATGGAAACGCTGCTGGTGCCAAGACCGGGTTTGGTGATCAAGGTTACGGTAATAACGGGTATGGAGCAGGTGTCTATAACGCTGGGTTTGGGCCCACTGCTGCTCAAGAGATTGGTAATCTGAGGTATGATCCCATGTATTTTTAGACTGGTCCTGGCCATAATGCTGGATACGCCGGATATGACGAAGAAGTTCCTTGCTGGGGAGAAGACCGTCAGGAAGATGCCTTTTCTGGTCAGGGCGTAGGGTATGAAAGGCCCACTGAAAGTAACCGCCGGATTAAGATGCTGGAAGAGCAGGTAAAAGGGTTAGCCAGTCAAAATTCGGTAGGTTTGGACATGGTGAATATAGGATTATTCCCCGGGCTGAGAGTGCCGTTGAAGTTTAAGGCTCCTTCATTTGACAAGTACAAGGGAGACACGTGTCCCAGGGTGCACGTGCGATCTTTTTATAGAAGGATGTATGCCTATTCTAATGACGAGAAAATGTTAATGCATTTCTTCCAAGATAGCCTATCCGGGTCGTCTCTGGAATGGTACATGAGTCTGGAACCTGCTCAGGTGGGGAGTTGGAAAGAGCTAGCAGAAGCCTTTGTGAGGCATTACCAATACAATAGCGATCTCGCGCCAAATCGGGTTCAACTGCAGAACCTCTCTCAGAAGACTAATGAAAGCTTTAAAGAGTATGCCCAAAGGTGGCGAGATCTCGCAGCTAGGGTGCACCCTCCTATGGTGGAAAGAGAGTTGGTGGATATGTTCATAGGTACATTCTCGGGGATGTACTATGACAAGTTGCTTAACTGCTCAATGAGCACATTTTCTGATTTGATTCTGATGGGAGAACGAATTGAAAATGGGATTAAAATTGGCAAGATTCAGGTCGGGGAATCCACCTCAGCTGGAGGTAACAAGAAAGCTTTCGGTAATAAGAGACAAGGTGATACTAATTCGGTGTACAGCGCCCGACAGAGGAATATAAGTCAGAAGTGGCATCCGCAACAGCAAGTGGCGAGCATAACTATCCCCGCACCTCAACAGCAACAACCTCAGCCTCAGCAGCAGCAGAATACTAATCAGCGAAAATTCCAGAATCAAAAACCGAAAAGAGTATTTGAAGTACCACCGGTATCGTACGCAAAACTCCTCCAGACCTTGTTAAAATTACAATTGGTTGAAAAGAGAACTCTGGCCCCGCCAACGGGCACACCGCCACTTTGGTATGATGTCAATGAACACTACGAGTTTCATTCAGGAGCGCCTGGTCACAATATTGAAAACTGCCAGGCTTTCAAAAACAAAGTGCAAGACTTGCTTGATAGTACTGCCATCAACTTTGGGCGTGATGGACCTAATATTACACAACAGCCAATGCCTAAGCATGGGGCAGCGGGGGCGAACGCTATTCTGACAGATGCAGAGTTAGATTTGGTTATGGATGTGAAAGAATTGAAGACGCCGTTGAGTTATGTGAAAAGTTGCTTGTTAAGAGGGGGAGTCTACCCTGGTTGCAACGAGAATTGTGCAGATTGTTTGATTCATCCTGAGGGTTGAGGTAATTTGAAAAGTGGAATTCAGAATTTGATTGATGAGGGGACCTTGCAGTTTGATCGCTCTATTGCCAAAGAGAAGCCCATTGAGGCAAGGGTTGAGGAGCGTAGTGAGATCGCCACTGTTACTATTCCGTTTAAATCTGTTACAATCTCGGCGCCCGCCAAGCGGCCAACCATCACTATCACAAAAGCAAAACCAATTCCCTATGAAAGTACCAAAGCGGTTCCCTGGAGCTATGGAGCGGAGGTTTACTGTAATGGTGAGAGGGTTAATTTGGATGATCTACCGGCAGGATCAGTCGATAATATGGTAGGAACGGGTGGTATGACCTGCAGTGGAAGAATATTTGCTTCACCAGAGATAGAGGCGGAAAGGCTTGCGAAGGGTAAAAGCAAGGTTGTTGAAGGTGGACCTTCCACAGAGAAAGAAAAAGAACCAGCAAATAAGGATGTAGAGGAATTCATGAGGTTGATTCGAAAGAGCGACTACAAAATCGTCGACCATTTACAACAGGCTCCTTCAAAGATTTCTATCTTGTCCTTACTGTTATGTTTTGAGGCCCATAGGAACGCTTTATTGAAAGTGCTCGAAACTTCTTATGTACCCCAGGAAATTTCCGTCAACCAACTTGAGGGGGTGATCGCACACGTCAATGCAGGGCACGACCTAGGGTTCACAGATTTTGATTTGACGCCCAGAGGACGCGATCATAACAATGCTTTACATATTTCCATTGAGTGTAGGGGCACCATCATGTCCCATGTTCTCGTCGATACTGGGTCGTCGCTAAATGTGTTGCCTAAGAAGGCGTTGCTGAAATTGGACACCCGGGGAATAATCTGTACGCCTAGTGATCTCGTGGTGAGAGCGTTCGATGGGACACGAAGGTCTGTGTTCGGGGCACTGACATTGCCAATTCAAGTGGGTCCCGAAGTGTTTGATACAATATTCTATATCATGGACATCCAACCAGCATACAGTTGTCTGATTGGAAGGCCATGGATCCATTCAGCTGGAGCTGTAACGTCCACGCTTCATCAGAAGTTGAAATACATGGTTGATGGGAGTATCGTTACTGTGTGTGGCGAGGAAGATATCTTAGTTAGTCATTTGTCATCCTTCAAGTACGTTGAGGTGGACAGGGAAATTCATGAGACGCCCTGTCAAGCACTCAAAGGGGTGAAGGTTAAAGATAAAGTTCCTGTGAATAGTGAAGGGCTGGAAGTGGCTATGTCCTCGTACAAGGAAGCCCAAGCATTGGTGCAGGCCAGAGAGACTAAGAAATGGGGTCGAGTTCTAGATATTCCGGTCAAACAGGACAAATTCGGTTTGGGGTACCGCCTATCGTCATCTACTTCCTCGCAGAATGTACCGAAGTTCAAAGGACCCGTGGTGTTTACTCCTGGAGGGGTCAGCTATGAGAGAATCAACGATGTGTCTGATGCGGAGGACGTGGACAGCGATTGCGACATGGATGCTTGGATCCAACCCAGCGTACCGGGGCAGAGCCTGTGCAACTGGTCTATCCAGGATGTCATCCAAGTGACAACCAAACAGTAATGCTTTGCTTTTCGATCATTGTATAATCCCATGTCCTACCCGGGGCATAGTGATTTTGTTTTAGGGCCTAATTGTTTACGTGTATGTTTAGTTTAATCAATGAATAAAGGCGTTTTCTGCATGCAAATATTGTGATCCTTGTCTATCTGTTTTTATTTTTATCAATAAAATGGCAACGTGGTTATGTGCTTTGTTTGCATATCATTTGAAGCATTTAACCATTTTCCTCGCAGGACTCACATAATTTCAGATGACATCGACCAAGGACTTCCTATGACTCGCTTCGACTTTGAGCATCCGATCTTTCAAGCCGAAGAAGAGATTGTTGAGGGTAACGACTTATCAGAAGAGTTGACTCGATTGTTAAAGCAAGAAGAGAGAATTATTCTGCCTCATCAGGAAGAGATTGAAGTCGTCAATTTGGGGTCTGAAGAATGCGTCAGGAATATTCGTATAGGGGCTGCGCTGCAGAGTGATATCAAGCAAAAACTTATCGAGATGCTACGAGAGTAAAGTGATATTTTTGCTTGGTCTTACGAGGATATGCCCGGGCTGGATACTGATATAGTGGTTCATCGTTTGCCTTTACGAGAGGAATGTCCGCCGGTTAAACAGAAGCTCAGAAGGACTCGACCGAATATGGTTGTGAAGATAAAAGAGGAAGTACAGAAGCAATGGGATGTTGGGTTCCTTGCTGTCACAACTTATCCTTCTTGGGTCGCCAATATAGTACCTGTACCGAAGAAAGACGGTAAGGTACGGATGTGTGTCGATTACAGAGACCTGAACAAGGCGAGTCCCAAAGATGGTTTCCCACTACCGCATATTGATGTGTTGGTCGATAACACAGCTCAATTTTCAGTATTCTCCTTCATGGACGGCTTTTCGGGCTATAATCAGATAAAAATGGCGCCGGAAGACATGGAGAAAATGACTTTTATTACCCCGTGGGGAACATTCTTCTATAAGGTGATTCCCTTTGGTTTGAAGAACACTGGGGAAACATATCAGCGAGCTATGACGACACTCTTTCATGACATGATGCATAAGGAGATTAAAGTCTACGTTGATGATATAATTGCCAAGTCTCAAACGGAGGAAGAACATCTGATCAATCTGCTGAAATTGTTCAAAAGGCTTAGGAAATTCAGGCTGAGGCTGAATCCTAACAAATGCACCTTCGGGGTAAGTTCTGGTAAGCTACTGGGGTTTATTGTTAGCGAGAAAGGAATCGAGGTTGATCCTGCAAAAATAAAAGCTATACAAGAAATGCCAGCACCGAGAACGGAAAAGAAGGTTCGTGGCTTTTTAGGAAGATTGAACTACATTGCCCGGTTCATATCTCACCTAACAACCACGTGTGAACCATTGTTCAAACTGTTGAAGAAAGATCAAGCGGTGGTCTGGAATGATAATTGCCAAAAGGCATTTGAAAGAATAAAAGAGTATTTGCAAGAACCTCCAGTTTTGATACCCCTAGTAGCTGGGAGACCATTAATTATGTATCTGACGGTTCTTGAGAACAATATGGGTTGTATTCTCGGTCAACACGACGAGACCGGACGTAAAGAGCATGCGATCTATTATTTGAGTAAAAAATTCACGGATTGTGAGTCTCGATACTCTATGCTTAAAAAGACGTGTTGTGCACTTTCCTGGGCTGCCAAACGTCTGAGACAATACATGCTGAATCATACAACCATGCTGATTTCGAAGACGGATCCGATCAAGTATGTTTTCGAGAAGCAGGCACTCTCCGGAAGGATTGCCAGATGGCAAATGGTATTGACAGAGTACGACATACAGTATGTCTCTCAAAAGGCTATTAAAGGTAGCGTTCTGTCAGAGTACCTTGCCGAGCAGCCAATTGATGATTACCAGCCTATGAAGTTTGATTTTCCTGATTAGGATATCATGTACCTGAAGGCGAAAGATTGTGAAGAGCCGTTGCCTGACGAAGGTCCTGAACGGGGTTCCCAATGGCAACTGATTTTCGATGGGGCTGTCAATTCGTATGGAAGTGGAATAGGGGCAATCATCACCACTCCCCATGGGTCGCACATCCCATTCACGGCCAGGTTGACATTTCCAGTAACTAATAATGAAGCCGAATACGAAGCTTGTATCATGGGCCTTGAGAAGGCTATTGATCTGAGGGTCAAGAATCTGGATGTGTACGGTGATTCCGCGTTGGTCGTAAATCAGAGCAAAGGAGAGTGGGAGACCCGACAACCTAATCTGGTACCTTACATGAACTATGCAAGGAGGTTGCTACCTTTCTTTGACAGGGTCGAGTTCTATCATGTCCCTCAGGCAGAAAATCAAATGGCGGACGCTCTTGCGACATTATCTTCGATGTACAATGTCAATTACTGGAACGAGGCTCCCAGGATTGTTATCTCTCGCCTTGATAGGCCAGCATTCGTATTCGCCATTGAAGAGGCTTCCGATGGTAAACCTTGGTATTTCGATATCCAGAATTTCCTGAAGAATAAAGAGTATCCGGCTGGGGCATCCAGTCGTGATCAGAAGACTCTCAGGAGATTAACGGGAAATTTCTACTTGAACCCAGATGGCGTCTTGTACAGAAGGAATCATGATTTGGTACTCCTACGGTGTGTAGATGAGAAGGAAGCCAATTTACTCATGGAAGAGGTTCATGAAGGTACTTTTCGTACGCATGCTGGTGGACATGCTATGACCCGAAAGCTGTTGCGAGCAGGATATTACTGGCTGACAATGGAAACAAACTGTTTCAAGTTTGCAAAGCGGTGTCACAAGTGCCAGATTTATGCGGATAAGATCCATGTGTCGCCAAGTCCTTTGAACGTTATGGCATCTCCGTGGCCTTTCTCCATGTGGGGAATTGATATGATTGGCAAAATAGAGCCCACCGCATCCAACGGACATTGCTTCATCTTGGTAGCAATCGACTACTTCACCAAGTGGGTCGAGGCAGCATCATACGCCAATGTTACCAAGCAAGTGGTAGCCAGGTTTATCAATAGAGACATAATCTGCAGATACGGTATTCCTGAACGCATCATTACTGACAATGGTTCGAATCTAAACAACAAAATGATGAAGGATCTATGTCGAGACTTCCAAATTGAGCATCACAACTCATTTCCTTACAGGCCCAAGATGAATGGCGCCGTTGAGGCGGCCAATAAGAACATAAAGAAGATTGTTCAAAAGATGGTTGTGACGTATAAGGATTGGCATGAGATGTTGCCTTTCTCTTTTCACGGTTATCGCACGACAGTGCGTACATTAACCGGGGCAACCCCGTTCTCACTGGTGTATGGTATGGAAGATGTCCTACCATTGGAGGTCGAGATCCCATCTTTGAGAGTTTTGCTCGATGTTAAGCTGGATGAGGCAGAATGGGTGAAGAATAGATTAAATTAGCTCAGCTTGATGGACGAGAAGAGACTGGCATCAATTGCATACGGTTGGCTGTATCAGAGCCGGATGAAGAAAGCCTATGACAAGAAAATACGACCTCGAAGCTTTCAGACGAGCGATCTTGTGCTGAAAAAGATTCACCCACCACAATCAGATCACAGGGGCAAATGGACTCCCAATTATGAAGGTCCATATGTTGTTCGAAAGGTCTTCTCCGGAGGAGCCTTATTATTATCCACCATGGATGGCGAAGACTTTTCATCCCCTGTGAACTCGGACGCAGTCAAAAAATACTTTGCTTAAAGAGACCCGCTGGACAGGAAAAAGAGAGTCCAGGCAAAAATGGGGCATCCTGGCGAACCAAGAAAAAATAGAAAAAGGTTCGGGCAAAAGTTAGGGATAAAATTGAAAAGAATGTACACCTGCGAAGCCGAAAACCTGTAAAGGGCGACTGCGGCAAAAATAGGTATCCCGGTGAATTGAAAACCCGCAAAGGGCGATTCAGGCAAAAGTTAGGGATTGGAAGAAGCAAATGACTGCGGTCCAAGTTTGATACTTCATTACTTAGTGGTTTGGGACTACCTGAGGGTCGATTATCCAAAACAATCTCTTCCGAAGAAGGAGCATCGAGAAAGCGTCGGAGTCAAGCGAGTCATAGGAGGATCAGCTCATGGTGTTTGTCTGTACCACGTTGCCGACATGTGTACAAATCTTTTTTGTATCTTTGTACATACTTGCATTTGTTTATGCGTAACTTCCTCTTTTCAGGAGTTGCATCCGATGTAAAAACTTTGCCTACTTTTAGGCCGATATCAATAAAACATGTTATTCAGTATTTGATGTTTGATTCTGGTTTAACTTTTACTGTTTTGTTTGTGGAAAACGCTGATGTTTTTGATGAACTTACATGTGCATAAACTTGTAGGCCTAGGCCAATGATTGTTAAAACTTTGAATTAACTGAATAGTTGTCACGGATACTAACCAGGATAGTTCCTGTTGTGTAGAATGTCTTGTGTTCATTCGTGTTTTGCAGGGTCGTCACCTTTGCAGTGGATATCCAAGGGATTGTATTCCCTAGCCAGAGCAGGCTCTATGTGAAACTTATTCCTCCCAGCAGACGGAATTTGCTTTCTTTCCCCGGCAGACGAAAGTCGAAGTTTTTACCCCCCAGAGGTGGGATTGCATCAGAGTAGGATCCAATTATCCTCAGCAGTTCAAGTTTGACTTATTCGGTAGGATAAAGTCATCCTCTGCGAAGCGAGATTGAAGTGCTCGACGGAGTGTGCATTCCCGGTGTTTGGTTATGAATACGTTTACTCCCCAGAGAGTCCTCGTATAGTACAATCAGAGTACACAAATCAGTGCCCAACTGAGTATCAGCAGGATGGTTAATCCCCACAGAGCATGATCAGGTGGTCAGTGGATTGAAAGGAGCATCCCTGAGCAGGATTGCCCTTCTTTTTCTCCAACAGGTTTCTCTTCCTTCGACAGGATGATCATCCTCAGCAGAGTTCTTGAACTCCGAGCTTGTGAGCTAATCCTCAGCAGGATGGTTATCCCCAGCGGAGTTGGTTTCACCTTTCCAGCATTTATTTTGCTGGAATATGCCAATGATACCCGGTTATCCCCAGAGGATTCGACTTCGTCTTCAGCATTTATTTTGCTGGAACACCCCTTGCATTTGCATATATCATCATATTTGCATCTAACCAAACGCGTAGCATTTCCATGATGTATGGAGCATTACACCATTGTCAAACATATGCATTTCGAAACATAAGCCATATAAGGTACCCTTTTGTTTCAAGTGCGGTTCCCTGCGGATAATTGAGATTATTGTTCAGGAAGGTGTGCAGATAATCAGGTTTGTGACACAAGGTATGCGGTGACGACGTTCGTCCTATCATGTACTCCTCTACCAAGGGTTGCTTAGTCAAGCTGCTCTTTTCCCCAGCTGAGTCCTTCTCAGGTCGTTGTTACATCAGCATTGGAAGGTTTCGTAGTACAGATCTTGGAGTTATCACACATGATTTTCGCAGTAGCGTTTTTCCCCACCAAGTTGCTTGGTTAAGTTCCTCGTCTTCCCCAGCGGAATGTTCTTCAAATTGCTGTCACATCAGTTCTGAAAATCTTGAGGTTGTTACCTGTTATCGAAATAAGTGTTTAACGTCCGTCGTCAGAATTTCCCCGCAGAGTTGTTTGTTCAAGTCTTCGGATGCCCGATTCTCGCTTTTTAGCTTATGCTCGTTTCTTCAGAAAGGAAAGGTTGATGGTTAGTTCAACGATTCTCGCTTTTTAGCGTCTGCTCGTTTCTTCGGAAAGGAAAGGTTGACGGTTAGTTCAACGATTCTCACTTTTTAACGTCTGCTCGTTTCTTCGGAAAGGAAATGTTGACGGTTAGTTCAACGATTCTCGCTTTTTAGCGTCTGCTCGTTTCTTCAGGAAATGAAAGGTTGACGGTTATTTCAACGATTCTCGCTTGTTAGCGTCTGCTCGTTTCTTTGGAAAGGAAAGATTGACGGTTAGTTCAACGATTCTCGCTTTTTAGCGTATGCTCGTTTCTTCAGAAATGAAAGGTTGACGGTTAGTTCAACGATTCTCGCTTTTTAGCGTATGCTCGTTTCGTCAGGAAATGAAAGGTTGACGGTTAATTCAACGATTCTCGCTTTGTAGCGCCTGCTCAAGAAATGAAAGGTTGACGGTTAGTTCAATGATTCTCGCTTTTTAGCGTATGCTCGTTTCGCTAGGAAATGAAAGGTTGACGGTTAGTTCAACAATTCTCGCTTTGTAGCGCCTGCTCAAGAAATGAAAGATTGACGGTTAGTTCAACGATTCTTGCTTTTTAGCGTGTGCTCGTCTTGGCGGAAAGGGAAGGTCGAAGGTGACTTTCAGCCTATATTACAGAAGGATTGATGGTGGTAATCCAGTTTTTTGGATCAATGCTTGTGGCGTCACGTGGGCAGTTGATGGTGAATTAAATGTTCTTCTTCAAGATGATTGGTCAGTTGTTGCTGTGACAACCGGATTCGGTTCTCTTGATATCATCCCCAAGCAGTTTGTTTGCGCAATTTATTTTTACAGTTGGCAAATTTTTGGGTTCTTTGGTATTCAACCGTCTTCTACCTCGAGTCTCTGAAAGCCGTTTCCTTTTCATCCAGTCGGGTCCAAGCCGTTTGAATAGGGGCAGCTGTTGCACCCCAAAATTTGCTCAACCTTTTCATCACTTGGTTTATGTTTCATTGTATAGCATAGCATGGTCCTAACATAGTTCTAGCATTAGCATAGCATAGCATCATCCATTGTGTAGGGGATCAAAAGTGAGAAATGAAGGAAGAGAGCCTAGCCAGAGTTTCAAGATCAAGTTGAGAAGCTATCAAGATCATCATGTCAAAAGAAGGTGTCTTTGAGGAGTGTGATCACTTGTATAGGGCTTATCTCCAAGTATGAGGAGGTATCTGAGGAGCCTCAAAGGGTTATGAAGGCTTGATCATGGGCATGATGTGTGAATGAGGCTCAATGAGTCTCTAGAGATCCAAGAAGAAGCTTAAACAAGTCATTGTATCAAGCTCAAGAGCCATGGTTGAAGTAGATGCAATTAGGGTTTCATCTGGGTAACCCTAGGTCAAGAAGAGCAAGTAAAAAGGATCAAGGCCTAGCTCTAGGTCACTTAAGTCATGAAATGATATTTTGAAGCATATGAGAGGTTGTTTCAAGATCAAGTTGAGGAGAATCAAGAGTGGTTGGAGTTGCTAAGTCAAGGTTCCTAGGGTAAAATCCCCTGTTTAGTGCCAAACTTCCAAGCCATGTAAGTCAAGATGTAGGTCTCAAATGACATTGATCTCTATATGAAAGTTGTAGGGTATGTCAATACCTTTAATTTGAGTACTAGAAGTCCTCAAGGGGATTTGTAGAACTCAAGTTATGATCCAGGCAAGTTACAGGTCCTCAGAGGTATCTGAAATTTATCTGTGAAAATCATTTGACTTCTAAGCAACTTTTGACCTTGAAGGAAGCTTCTCATGAACTTTTGACAAGCATAAAATATGTTCCTCATGATCTTAGCTTTCCAAAAAGTTATAGAAGTCCTCATTTGGATTTGTGAAGCTCAAGTTATGATCTTTGCAAGCCAGGGGTATTTTGGGAAAGTGAGATTATAGGTCCTTTTTAAACATATGTCCTAATCTCCATTTTCCACTTCTCAAATGAAAATTTGTTCAACATGGAATGTGCTTAAAATGATGTTTTTAGGAGTCATCATGATGGATTGAATTGGCTTATATCACAAAGTGGTTCAAAAGGGCTTAAAAGTGAAGGAAATTCAAATGTGATTTTGGTGGGAAATTCAACTTCTTGATTCTAGGTCCCAAATATGTCATGTAAATACTCATTTTCAATGGAAATCAAATTCTAAGCACATTGGAAATATTACATTTTTGAGTTGAGGCCAAGTTTCATGACATTCCATTATGTTACTTCAAATGCAAGCAACATAACAAAATCATTCACCAAGGCATTTCAGGCCTTCCTTCTGGGTCAGAAACATTCACCAGGCCACGAGGGATTGATTAGAAGCTTCTAGAGCAAGTTGTAGCAAGGAATTCGTGACTGGTACATTGAGATTTCAAGAGCAAAACCAGAATTTTGGATATTCTGTTTGGGCTTGAATTGGATCACAAAAAGCCCACAAACACTTCATATTTAAGTTCTAGAATGAGTTCAGAGGGATTTTGGTGATCAATTCGTGCTGGAGGCAGAGATAGAGAGTTGAGTTTCAAGAGCTCCAAGTGAAATCGTGAATTTGGATTGGGAGAGATTCAGGCCAAATTGAAGATACTAGAAGCTTCATCTTGCATTCTTGATCGTGTCTGGAAGGTTCGGAAGGTTGAATTGAGCTACAACTACCTCTGTTCATCCACTTTCATCAGGTTAGTAACTTTCAAATTTCCTCACGATCTATGGAGATATAACTAGAATCTTGCATGTGGTTAGGACCTAGGACGATCAAGGATCGTTTCTGGATTGGTTTGGAATCATTTAGAGACAATTAGGTTTGATGCACAATTTCTGTTAAGGATCAGTTAGGCATGATCATGAGGTTTCATCATGGTTTAGATAGATCAGAGTGATCAGTGAAGCATGAGGATCAATCCAATGGTTTTAGTTTTGCAATTGATGATGATTGATTTGGATGCCATTTCTGAACTTTGCTTCGTGTTTCAAATTCTGTTGAGAGTTAGATGATTTGGATATGAGATTTGAGATCTACGTGAAAATCTGAGGAGATTTGATATAAGGATCACAAGTTTTGGATGCCTGTGACTTTTGCCTCACCGGAGAAGACAATCGGAGTCTTCTCCGGCCACCGTCCCTGCTCTCCATCCAGTCAGCCTGAGTTTTGGAGAAGATGAGCTTGGAACCATTAGATCAAGTCTTTGACCTTGACTGACCACCAGATCCAGCAGATGTGTTATAACCCGAGAAGCGAGATTTCTAGGCCAAAACGCAGGCTTTTTAACTAAATGTGCTGGCAGCGTGTGAGTCCTTGGATGCCTTGACTTGTCAACTGATCCAAGGGCGCGTGTTTTATTTCAGCTTTGGATTTTCTTTTATTCATTTTTGTTTTATTTTTATTCCATTTTTTATTCCAAAAATCATAATAAATCCAATTTTGGTCAGAAAAATATTTTTAAAATACCTCAATGATCTTGGATTTATTTATGATTTTCTAGAATTGATAAACCTCATTTTCATCCATTTTTCAATTTAATTTGATTTTTCTCATTTTTATGTAGTTTTTAATATTTGCATAATTGTTCATCTGTTTTGTTGAATTTTGTTCTTTCAATTGGTATTGAATTTTGCTTTGATCTTTTAGTATGTTGTAGATAACACATGTATGATCCCTTAGGATTTTTAGTAGAATTTTTAGATGTGATTAGGTTTTGTTTTAGGTATGATGATTAGAGCCTTCCCAAACTTGTGGATCACCTTGACATATTTCACCTTAGGGTTTGTTTAGATGACCTAGAAGTTGATTTAGGCTTTAATCTTTGAACCTTAGAATGATAATCCATGTATGTTCCCATAGGAAAATTACTAGATTTTTAGGTTGTAGTTTCTTATTTTTGCTTGAGTGTTGAAGTGGAGTGAGCTTTTGTGGCCTCTTGCTTTGGTGCTTGCATTGGATGGACTTCAAGAGTGGCCTTCTTTGCTTGAGGAGCTTAGGATTATTCTTGATGGATGTGAAGGTATGTTGTAGCTCATGAGGATGCGTAGATTATGGAGTTTAGCTTGAAGATGAAGCTTGAAGTGTTTCCCCTCTTTGAGGATAAATCTCCTAGGGTTGGTTGAGTATCATAGTACTTTCCTGAGGTTGGCACTATGATTCTCTTCCATTCCTTTTCCTCTTCCCTCATCCAAGTGCCCAATGATATTGGAGCCTATATTGTGAGCTTAGCTTTCTCCTGAGGAGGAACCCTAAGCTTTTCACAAATAGTTGAGCCATGTAGGGCACACTCCTAAGAAGCAGTTGGTTAGGTGTCATAGTACTTTCCTGAGGTTGGCACTATGATTTCTTTCCGTTCCTCTTTCTTCCTCTTTCATTTGTCTAATGACATTGGAGCTCACTAATGAGAGCTTGTCTCCTCCTGAGGAGGAACCATAAGTTTTCCAAGTGGTTGAACCATAGAAGACCACTTCAATTCTTGAGAGTATTTGAGAATCTTGATGCATTCCTGAGGTTTACATCTTGTTACTCATTTCATTTCTCATGTTCCTTCCTTCCTAGTCTAATATCAAAGGATCTCACTTATGAGAAGCTTGACCCCTCCTGAGGAGGGACTTCAGGCATTTCATAGGAGGTTGAAACTTTGAAAGGCTTGAGTTGCTTTGTGCATCTTTTCTCTTTGTTCTCTTTAGGATCCCTTTCATAAGGACTAGGTCTCTCCTGAGGAGGAACTCTGTGCTCTTCATGATAAGGTGAACCCTAGAGAACTCCTGTGTGGTTCTTCTCTTCCTTTGTGAGATTGCCTTGAAGCTTGAAAGCAAAGATGAAGTTTTCCTTGGAGATTGCTTGAAGATCAGTTCTTGCTGTTGGACTGGAGTGTGCTTTGCTGTTTAGCTTGTTTTGTGCGACTTGAGTGGTGTGCTGCACTAGTAATAGGATTCATCTAGATGATTCTCAGCCTAGGAGCATCCTAAGGTGAGCTTGCTCCCCTGCTTGTTTGCATGAGAAGTTGAGTGTTGTCTCCTTCTTCTTGATTGTTTTTGAGTGGCTTTTGCTTGCTGGTATTGGGTTGAGCTGAGCTCCCTTGCCTTTGTGGTGTGTGGCCTTTGTGCCTTGCTTGTCTAGAATTTGAGGTAGCCTCCTTCTGCTTGTTTGTTGCATACATGCATTTTACTTACAATAATCTTTTCTTTACAGTATTCCTGTTTGCTGTTTAGCTTCCTTTGCCATGTTACCTTAGGAGCTCTGACTTCTCTTGCTTTAGAGAAAGTCATGATATACATTAGGTTTTTGAACCAGGCATGATAACATTAGGATAGAATTTCCCCTTTCTAACCCCACCCGTAGGATAAACATTGTATGATAACAGTAGGGTCAGTTTCCCCTTAGAGAGTCTGTTCCTCTTCTCATTCTCTTAACAACAGTAAAACACTTAATAAAGGTTGTAAATAGAACTTAAATCATTTCTTCCGTAAAAGACTTGAAAACAAATCTCGACCTTCTTTTGTCCTCTTGGACTGTTAATGCAGAAAACTCTTTCTTAAGGAGAATTTCATAAAAGACATTTGAAACTGCCTGTGTTTCTCCGTAGCCGGAACTACGTTTGCTCTGATCTTTCATGCTGTATGAAAGTACGTAGGCACGAGATGCGATATCTCGGCGAGCAACCTTCCCCCCCTTTCACCCGTAGTTAGGCGAACTACGTTGACTCTGATTTCTCATTCCAGACGGGAATACGTAGGCATAGAACTGTTGTGTTCTGCTGAGTCACTTTTCTTTTCTTTTCAAACCGACCTTTAGTTAGACAGTTTAAACACACCCTTTTCAGAAAACAACAAGCATGGATCCCATCGAGTACGATGGACGTGAGGCGTGCTAATACCTTCCCCTTGCGTAACCGACTCCCGAATCTAGGTTTTGGTTGCGATGACCATGCCTTTCCCGTTTTCGTGAGGTTTTCTCTGAGCGTTTCCTTTCCCTCCTTTGGGATAAATAACGCACGGTGGCGACTCTTCTGTTTTGCTGGCACCGATTTTCGCAGTAGCGACACTCATCTTCTCTTAAATCATCTTAATCTTGTCCGTAGTCTGCTGAACTATCTCGGGTCCAACTATAGAACTCTCTCTGGACTCATACCAACACAATGGCGTCCTGCACCGCCTACCATACAATGCTTCGAACGGTGCCATACCAATACTCGAATGAAAACTGTTGTTGTAAGTAAATTCAATCAAAGGCAAGTAGCTATCCCAAGCTCCTCCCTTCTCCAATACACAAGCTCTCAAAAGATCCTCAAGTGATTGAATAGTCCTCTCAGTCTGACCATCTGTCTGAGGATGATAAGCTGAACTCAAACGCAACTTCGTACCCAAAGCACTTTGCAAGCTCTCCCAAAATCTCGAAGTGAACCTCGGATCCCTATCCGACACAATACTAGATGGAATACCATGCAAACTGACAATCCTCTCGATGTATAGCTTTGCCAATTTCTTCAACAAATAATCCATTCGCATAGGAATAAAGTGAGCAGATTTGGTTAATCTATCCACAATAACCCATATAGCTTCAAAATTACCCAGCATCCTAGGTAATCCAGACACAAAGTCCATAGAAATGCTATCCCATTTCCACTCAGGAATAAACAGCGGTTGCATCAAACCCGACGGTTTCTGATGCTCAATCTTTGACTTCTGGCAAGTCAAACAAGAATACACAAATTCAGAAATATCCTTCTTCATACGAGGCCACCAAAATATTTTCCTCAAATCTTGATACATCTTAGTAGCACCCGGATGAATACTCAATCCGCTACGATGCCCTTCCTCAAGAATACTCTTTTTCAGTTCATCAAGATCCGAAACACAAACTCTATCCCTACACCTCATAATACCATTCTCGTCAATCCGAAAATCACCACCTTGGCCTTGGTTGATCAAAGCCATCCGATCAACTAAACTCATATCAGATTTCTGTCCTTCTCGAATTTCATCCAGAATACCACTCGTAAGCTTCAACATTCCAAGTTTAACCCCATAAGAAGTCTCCTCACACACCAAACTCAAATCACGAAATTGCTCAATCAACTCCAACTCTTTTACCATCAACATCGATATGTGTAATGATTTCCGACTCAATGCATCCGCTACCACATTCGCTTTACCCGGATGGTAATTCAACCCAAAATCATAATCCTTCAAAAGCTCTAACCACCTTCTTTGCCTAGCATTCAATTCCTTTTGATCAAAGAGATACTTCAAACTCTTGTGATCACTAAACAATTCAAATCTCGCACCAAACAAATAATGCCTCCAAAGTTTAAGCACAAACACAACGACGGTCAACTCTAAGTCATGCGTCGGATAATTCTTCTCATGCACTTTGAGTTGCCTCGAAGCATAGGCTACAACTTGATTATTCTGCATCAACACACCTCCCAAGCCCATCAAAGAAGCATCACAATACACAACAAACGGCTCTTCCGGATTTGGCAAAATCAGAACAGGGGCTGTCGTCAATCTTCTCTTAAGTTCCTGAAAACTCTCTTCACACTTGGAATCCCAAACAAAAGCTTGACCCTTCCTAGTCAACTGCGTCAACGGTAACGATAACTTCGCAAATCCTTCAATGAACTTACAATAATAACCCGCTAAACCAAGAAAACTTCTAATCTCAAAAACTGATTTCGGAGTCTCCCATTGCGACACCGCTTCAACCTTCGACGGATCAACCGCAATACCTTCACTTGAAATTACATGACCAAGGAAACTCACTTCTTTCAACCAAAATTCACACTTAGAAAGTTTCGCATACAACTGCTTCTCTTTCAACACAGACAACACAATCTTCAGATGCTCGGCGTGCTCTTCTTCACTCTTCGAATACACTAGAATGTCATCAATAAACACCACAACGAACTTGTCCAAATAAGGATGGAAAATCCTATTCATGTACTCCATAAATACACCTGGTGCATTAGTCACACCAAATGACATTACAGAATACTCATAGTGTTCATACCTCGTTCTAAAAGCAGTCTTCTGAATATCCTCAGCTTTCACACAAATCTGATGATACCCAGACCTTAAATCTATTTTATTGAACACACTTGCACTAACCAACTGATCCATCAGATCATCAATCCTCGGAAGTGGGTACTTGTTCTTGATAGTCACCTTGTTCAACTGTCTGTAATCCACACAGAGTCTCATAGAACCTTCTTTCTTCTTAACCAACAACACCGGTGCACCCCACGACGACACACTCGGACGAATAAACCTATTCTCAAGCAAGTCTTCAAGTTGACTCTTCAACTCTTTCAATTCCGATGCGAACATACGATATGGAGCCATTGATATCGGACTGGTTCCAGGAATCAGGTCAATCAAAAACTCCATTTCTCGTTCCGGCGGTAAATCCCTTATCTCATCAGGAAAAACTTCCGGAAAATCACGAACAACTGGTAAGGCATCAATTGCTCCACTTTCACCAATACTCAAAGTTGCCATCAACATAAATTCCTTTGCACCATCCTGTACCGACTCCTTCACTTGCTTAGCAGTCATAAACAAATTCCCTTCATCACCCGGTTCAGGAAAAATAACCGTTTTATCAAAACAGTTAATATAAACACGGTTGAATTTTAACCAATTCATTCCAAGAATGACATCAAGTTGATCTAAGTGAAGACACACTAAATCGATCCCAAAGTCTCTACCGAAAATACTCAAAGGGCAATTCAAACACACATACGGTGTAGTTACCGAACCCATAGCAGGAGTATCAATAACCATACCACCACCAATAACAGACATCTCCAGATTCAACCTTCTAACACACTCCAAAGAAATAAAAGAATGCGTAGATCCAGTATCAATTATAGCGATCAAAGTTATACCATTAATAAAACACGTACTTCTGATCAAGCGATCATCACTAGCAGTCTCAGATCCAGATAGAGCGAACACTTTTCCGCTCCCTTGATTCTTCTTCGGCTTATCACATTTGGTACTAATGTGCCCTTGCTTACCACAATTGTAGCAAGTCACACCCGTACCGCTTCTGCACTCAAGAGCCTTGTGGCCTGGCTTGCCACACTTAAAACACGTCTTCTCAACACTTTTGCATTCCGGAGCACGGTGTCCCTCTTCACCGCACCTATAGCATCTCACCGGAGTAGAAACTCCCCCACTTGGCTTCTTGCCGAAACCAACCCTTTGTTTCCCCTTATCAGCAAGAGTCACGTAAGGTTTTCCTCTGAATTGGCTCTTTCCTTTCTTATCACTTAGGCTCTTGTAGTGGCTAGACCGAGCCCTACTATCCTCATCATAAATCCTACTCTTGTTTACCAACTCAGAAAATCGCCGGATTTCCTGATAACCAATAGCTTGCTTGATTTCAGGCCTCAAGCCATTCACAAATTTGAGACACTTAGATCTCTCAGCATTAACAGTGTTGTAGTGAGGACAAAACTTGATCAACTCCTCAAATCTTGCCGCATACTCAGCTACCGTCGAATTACCTTGCTTCAGCTCAAGGAATTCAATCTCTTTCTTTCCACGCACATCTTCTGGAAAATACTTCTCCAGAAATGTCTCTCTAAAAAGATTCCAAGTAATCACAATCTCATCCTCTTCAAACCTTTGGCGAGTATTACCCCACCAGTCCTCGGCTTCCTCTTCGAGCATATGAGTTCCGAACTGCACTTTCTGTGCATCCGAACAGTTCATAACCCGAAAAATCTTCTCAATAGCTTTCAACCAAATTTGTGCTTTGTCAGGCTCATGGGTTCCCTTGAACGTCGGTGGATTATTCCTTTGGAACCTTCCCAAAGCACGTAATTCATCATCAACATTATTCCCCATATTCACATTGGCCTGAGGATTCTGCCCAATTTCCCCAGCCAATCTCGTTAAAGCCTCCGCAATTGCTTCGTCATTCCTACCTGCAACCATCTTACTGAATTCCAACAACAGAACCACGTAAGAACAACCAATATTGATAGTGTAACACACACACATATCAATAAACCAGAGAACAACACACTAACAACTTGGCCAGACAGACCGACCTGCTCTAATACCACTTAATGTAACACCCCCTTCTATACCCCCAAAGTGAAACAAATAAACATTTATGCACATTTTAAAATTTATCAGAGTATGATTTAAAATATGGTATAAAAGAAGTATGTCACATCATCACCAATAAAACACTCAACACCTGCTTCTATAAAAAATATGCAACATTGGGATAGTTTTCAAAATAGAGGAACTTAGTCCTTAAATCCACAACTCAACATTTAAAATTAAAGCGGAAGATTAAAACATTTGAATTACCTCAAAACATTTGATCACATACATACATGTTATCCAGTTTGGTTCATCAATCATTCAGGTTACAAAATATCATCAACTGATACATCACAAATGTATCACAAAAGAATGCTATACAGGCCTAACTACCCGGTGTTACATAATCAGAGCAGCCAACTCAAAAGAATGAAGTTATACTTCACAAAAGAAACCTCTAGTAACCTAATCTGCAATGCCTCATAGAGCATTATAAAATAGCAGAAGGGTGAGAAATATTACCATAATAATCAATGCATAAGATTATATATACATACACAAGTATAACATAAACATATCGCACATTTCTCACCATAATTCACTATCATCGTCACATGCATCACAACATACGTATAATCAACATGGATATTTACCAAGTACATTTCATCATGTACACATCCATCATTCCCAATTCATAATTCATACACAAGCATATTCATATATCAATGGCATTCATGCTATGTGACTCAACCACAATTCAATGCAACTCAATGCTATGTGGTACCAACACTTGTTATCATTTTTCGATTTTTACACTTAAACCGGGTCCACCCTTCTAGACCGATAACAATAAAGCCCGTCCCCTAGGCTTCAAACCCACCCTTCTAGGTTTGGGACAAGCCACTAGTCTCCACGAAACTAGCAAACATTTCCTCTTAACTAAATGATGCATATGCAATCAACCAACAAATGCACTTAAGACCGATCCCGCGTCTTAATCTCATGCATTCAAATAATTCATCCCTTCAAGAATTACAACATGATTGCACACACAACATATTCATAATAATTCAAAGCATTCACATTCAATACCATCATCACATTCATCAAAATAATGCACACATATTCGCCAGCTATTCGCTAGGCTTCGCCCGGCGAAGCTTCGCCTCCACTCGCCTGGCGAGAACCAGCGAACCTGTGATATCAGAACCCTCATTCTGCCCCAAAACTTCCACCCTCCAAAAAACGACCGATTCACGCTAAACCAATTCCAGTCATCTTAACCCCACATCACCCGACTATTCTACGACATTATTTCCAGTTTCTAACAGATTAAACTATGATTCTATCGATTAAATCGATTTTGCCCTAACTTGAAAAATGGTGGAAACTCACAACAAACCCAACCCATACATACATAACCACATACATTGATTAGATATTAATGTTTCTCACCCTTACCTTGATTGGATTGAAGCTTGAAGTTGATTCTTGATGATTTCTCCAAGTTTCCCTCTTCTCTTCTCTTTTCTCCTCTTTCTCTATTCTTTCTCTTCTATTTTCTTTCTATCCAATTCTTTCCACTTATCCCTTATATACTTCTATTATTTTCTTTCCTTCCCATTTCTCTCTTCAATTATCTACCAAATAAATCCAATTAATCCAAATCATTAAGATTAATTCCAATAAATCAATTAATTAACATAATTAATTAATTAATGAAATTTGGGTTGTTACAACCCTTCCCACTTTAGTAATTTTCGTCCTCGAAAATGTTACCTGATTCAAACAGTTCTGGATAAGACTCCCTCATTTGGCTCTCCAGTTCCCAAGTCACATTTCCACCAGCCGGTCCTCTCCAAGCGACCTTCACCAAAGAAATCTCTTTGCCTCGAAGTTGCTTCAACTTCCGATCCTCTATCCGCATAGGTGATGCCTCCATAGTTAGGTTATCTCTCACCTGCACATCATCTGCTTGGACTACATGAAACGGATCCGCAATGTATTTCCTCAACTGAGATACATGGAGCACATCATGGAGATTAGCAAGCGACATCGGTAAAGCCACACGATAGCCCACTTCTCCTATCCTCTGCAAAATCTGATAAGGACCAATGAAACGCGGTGTCAACTTACGCGACTTCAATGCCCTACCCACACCAGTCATTGGAGTAACCCGAAGAAACACATGATCTCCCTCTTGAAATTCAAGTGCCTTCCTCCTCTTGTCATGATAACTCTTCTGACGACTTTGATAAATCCTCATCTTCTCTTGAATCATCTTAATCTTGTCTGTAGTTTGCTGAACTATCTTGGGTCCAACTACATAACTCTCTCCGGACTCATACCAACACAATGACGTCCTGCACCGCCTACCATACAATGCTTCGAACGGTGCCATACCAATACTCGAATGAAAACTGTTGTTGTAAGTAAATTCAATCAAAGGCAAGTAGCTATCCCAAGCTCCTCCCTTCTCTAATACACAAGCTCTCAAAAGATCCTCAAGTGATTGAATAGTCCTCTCAGTCTGACCATCTGTCTGAGGATGATAAGCTGAACTCAAACGCAACTTCGTACCCAAACCATATGCGTTAACCAATTAACACTGTACGTTTTTTTGAAAAAAAATGGCATTTTTGGAATGGTTAACCGGTTAACCCTATGCATTAACCGGTTAACACTGTAATGATGGCTAAAAAACAGCAAGAAAAAAGTCTTTTCATAGGATAATTTGACCTATGATCCAAAAGGGTCAACCTAATCAAATAACCACGAAATCACAACAGCAAATAGAAAATTAATGGGTATGCAAACAAATCCTATTCGACACAAACATGGTTCCTACGGGTTAAAATCTACGGATCTAAACAAACATGGAGATTAACATGGCAAACATGCAAATAAACATAAAAATGCAAAAGATTTGGGAATCTAACCTACGAAGCAGAGGTTTGCTTCGGTAAGTGTTGATTGGCCTCGAAGGTATACTTTTAAATGATAAAACCGGAGAACTTCACGATCCAATCTTTTGGAGCCAACGAGGGAAACCTTCTTATGAGTTGTGAGAACAACAACCTTTTCTCTGTGTTTCCTTCGTTCCTTCTGTCCACTTTTTTCTCCGAACCCTGTAAGTTCTGTGAGCTCATGTTTATATAGGCAAGAAATTTTTGGGCTAAACCTAACCTAATACCCAATTTAAAATAAAAAATAAAAAATAAAAATAAAACCTTTTTTAATAATAATAAAAAATAAAAACTAATTAAATTAATAACATTTTTTTGTGTTTTCCTTATAATATTTATTTTTATGAAAAATGGAAAAGTTAGAATAAAATAAAATAAGGCAAAAGGGAAAAAACAAAAGTACCGAAGGTGGGATTTAAACTCTCGACCTCTCACACTTACTACCCTTTACACACGGCCTCCTGCCAACTGTGCCACTTTGTTTATTCGAAATAAAATGCGTGTCACATGATAATTTCCTGCAAAGAAAACAAGTGACTACACAAACTTGTTAGTAATTAGCTGATGCAAAAAATGGGATGTCATGCAACATGATATGATTAATCTGAGGGTAAAATTTGGGGTTTATAGTTGCCCCTATTTAAATAGCTTCACCGGATGATTTGAGCGACGAAGTCTCGAGAAATCATGGTGGAGGGATTTAAATATAGATAACCGAAAATTTTGCCCTTAGATGCAGCGATACGCAATGCTATGGACAGAATGAAATGAAATATAATGCTGACAATGCTATGAATATGGAATGATGCGTATGATGTAAATGATAAATGCAAGAATATAGACGACACGACGACACAGGGGATCGACGCGACGAACGGGCCGACACTGGGGAAGACGGCACACCAGGGAATGTTCGAGAGTGGTTTCTCAACAGGTTCAAGCATGACCGGCTGGTACTCTAGGGTTAAAAATAAAACTGGATCTACACAACTGCAGGATCGATTAACAGAGTGCTGAAGCATTAAGCAAAGAATAACATCTGAGCCTGTGAAAAACTTTCCTTCGTGATAGGATCAAACGGAATCTTCGAGAATCCATAGGAAATATACAGGGTAAAAACTGGCCGCATGCCAAAATAAATGGACTTTAATGGGACACGCCCTGATAAGTTTCTCGAGAGAGAACTTCCACTTATCGTTGGAAGGGAATTATATTCCAATGTGGATGAGTTCTCAAATAAAGAGACTGGTGCTCATCTGATAAAAATAAGCTTCCATGATCAAAACATGATTTAGCTTCTCCTTTTTCTAAAGGGTAAAACGAACTTCTTCATAACTCAAGATTCATGCTCTCCTGAATATGATTCAGCTCCTTCTTTTACTAAAGGATAAAACGAACTTCTTCATAACTCAAGATTCATGCTCTCTTGAATATGATTCAGCTCAAACCTCCCTGTACTTCAAGATGGCTAGGGCAAATGAAAACCAAACTGCTTGATGGAGATGGCTACTTGCTGCAAGTCATAATGGAGATAGGATAAGTCTCTCAGGCGATAAATACCGCTTATTTGCAAGAGTAGGAGTGATAAGCTTCTTGGATGAGAACGACTCGTAGAGATTGTAAAATGTAATGTAAGGTTGTAATGTAAAGTTGTGATGATAGTGGACATCGAGATCACTGAATGTAATGACGAACTTCTTGTACGAGAAGAACGACTGTCAAATGTAATGTCAAGTGTAATGATGAACTTCTTGTACGGGAAGGTCAACTGTAAGGTGTAATGTAAGATGTAATGTAAGATTGATACGATAATCTTCTTGTACGAGAACTGTCGCTGATCGGTTGCAAATTGTAATGAAGATTCTCAAATAAAGAGAATGGTTGTGTTTATCATATAAGATGCAAGGATAGGCTTCTTAGACGAGAACAATCACGTATCTGCAAAGGTATCGTATAAGGGTTTTAGATAGTGCAAAATAAATGCATGTCCGAGTAGTTCGACGATGACAAGACTCAAATTCAATCTAGAATCGAGCTAGAAAGTAAACTGGCAATCAAGACTCCATTGAGGAAGTGAACTCAAATGGGGGTTATCTTATCCTATTGCGGAAAGATAGCTGAAATAACCGTCATCCACGAGGGTCGAACTTCGTGGGGGAACTGGAAGTAAGTAAGTATTTTATGCTTAGGGATGACGATCTATTTGGAGAGAGTGGACAAACCCAGTTACTCGGCGGTAACGATAAGAGATGACAAGGATAGCAAATACGCGAATGCTAATGCGTATGTTATGAATATGTTTGAAATGAATATGTAAAATAAAATGGGATGAGTATGTAGTGCTTATGCTCATGCACATGCTGACAAAATAGATGAGAGAGGAGACGGGAGATGAAATAAACATCTCGACGAGAACAAGCCGACGATCTCTACATCAACACATCAATCATGGGTGGGAAGAGTCGATGTTAGAACCATATTTGACTTCAAAATTCTAACTTCTATGGGGAGAAAACAAAGTAGATTCCTGAGGGACATTTCGAGTTACCCAAGAATAGTTGTCAGCTTATAGTCTCACTGGGGACTGTAGTGATGCAATGGTTTGCAAGTGTTTCTGCAACAATGAGTTTTACCGAGGAACGAAGAGATCCTTCATAGATTTCCACAGGTCAAAGCAGCTTTTATTTTTCAAATGCATTTTCGAAAATGGTTTAAAAAAGTTTTTGAAACACCTTTCATTTTCAAAATTTTAACAACAAATAGCATTTTGCATAACAATAAAAACAAGTGTAATATGCACCGAGGAAATTGAATAGCAAATGGTATATTTTATTAAAGAAATGGTAGCTTGATAAAGACATTGCTCCATAGACAGTTACAATTTGAAATTGAAAATATGGGAAAGGTTACATTGAATCCAACGACACCTACTGACACTAATAACTAAGACTACCCAGAATCTTGCTTCGGACGAGAGTGACTGGACTAGAAATAGATCTCTTGTGGAAAGTGTATCCGCGATGATCGGAAATTTCTGATACAATGAAATGCCTTTTGTCCCTAACTTTTGCCTGGACCGCCCTTTCGGGTTTTCAATCCACCGGGATGCTCATTTTTGCCCAAGCCGCCCTTTCGGGTTTTCAACTTAGCGAGCTTTTGTTATTTTTATTTTATCCCTTATTTTTTCCTGGATCTCCTTCATAGGTTATGATCCACCGGGATACCCATTATTGCCTATGTCGCCTTTGCAGGTTTTCGAATTAGTGGGTTATTTTTAGGCATAATATTTTCTGACTGCATAAGAATTCACAGGATGTGCAAGCTCTTCACCATCCATTGTTGTAAGTCTCAGGGACCCTCTGGAGAAGACGGTCTTCACAATAAATGGGCCTTCGTAGTTGGGAATCCACTTTCCACGCATGTCTTTGTGAACTGGCAAGATCTTCTTGAGTACGAGCTCGCCTTGGCGGAACTCACGAACACAGACTTTCTTATCAAAGGCTCTCTTCATCCGTTTCTAATATAACTGCCCGTGGCACATAGCTGCCATACGCTTCTCGTCAATGAGATTCAACTGATCAAATCTGTCTTGAATCCATTCAGCTTCCTCAAGCTCAGCTTCCATTAATACCCTTAAGGAAGGCAGCTCTACTTCAATGGGGAGTACGGCGTCCATCCCATACACCAATGAAAAGGGGGTTGCCCCTGTTGAAGTTTGTACTGAGGTCTTGTATCCGTGCAAAGCAAATGGTAACATCTCATGCCAATCTTTGTAAGTTACGACCATCTTTTGCATGATTTTCTTGATATTCTTATTCGTGGCTTCAACAGCCCCATTCATCTTAGGACGGTATGGAGAAGATTTGTGATGTGCGATCTTGAAATCTCCGCATAACTCTTTCATAGTCTTATTGTTCAGATTGGTACCGCTATCTGTTATAATTCGGCTCAGAATCCCATAACGACAAATAATTTCCTTTATGATAAAGCGTGCAACCACTTGCTTGGTCACGTTGGCGTAGGAAGCAGCTTCTACCCATTTGGTGAAGTAATCAATGGCAACTAAAATGAATCGGTGACCATTAGAAGCTTTCGGCTCAATGGACCCAATCATGTCAATGCCCTACATTGAGAAAGGCCACGGTGAAGATAGAACATTCAACGACGTAGGAGGAACATGAATCTTGTCAGCATAAATTTGGCACTTGTGGCATTTCCTTGCATACTGTATACAATTGGATTCCATAGTTAACCAATAATAACCATCCCTCAACATCTTCTTAGACATAGCATACCCATTGGCATGGGTTCCAAAAGTTCCCTCATGAATTTCCTGAAGTAACATGTCTGCCTCACGTCTGTCAACACATCTGAGCAAAACCATATCGTAATTTCTCTTATTTAACACACCATTACTGATGAAGAACTTGGATGCCAGTCTTCTCAAAGTTTTCTTGTCCAGACTAGTAGCATCGGTCGGATACTCTTTCTTGAGCAAATAATTCTTAATGTTATGAAACCAAGGCTTATCATCAACTTCCTCCTCAACCATCTGACAGTAGGATGGTTCGGTCTTGCGGCCGATTCGAATAAGAGGAGCATGATTGAAATATCATACTCTCCACATTGATGCTAACATGGCTAAAGCATCGGCAATGTGATTCTCAGATCTCGGAATATGTTTGAAAGTAATCTCATCAAAATATTTAATCATCTCAACAATGTAGGCTCTGTAAGGAATCAAATTCTCATGTCTAGTTTCCCATTCACCTGTAACCTGATAAATAACCAAAGCTGAATCTCCACTCACTTCAAGAAGTTTAATTCTGAGGTCAATAGCTGCTTCAAGTCCGAGAATGCACGCCTCATATTCGGCAGTATTATTCGTACATTCGAAGTCTAACCTTGCTGTAAATGGGGTATATCCTCCTTCTGGATTCATCAGAACGACACCTATACCATGTCCACTGTTATTAGAGGAACCATCAAACATCACCTTCCACCAGAGCCCTAGCTTGGGACCTTCGTCAGGACCTGGCTCTTCATAATCTTTTACCAACATAATGTCTTCATCGGGAAAATCAAACTTAAGCGGTTCATAGTCTTCAACCGGTTGCTCTGCGAGATAATCTGACAATATACTTCCTTTGATAGCTTTCTGAGATACATACTGAATGTCATATTCTAATAACAACATATGCCAACGGGTTAACCTTCCAGTATGAGCAGGCTTTTCAAAGATGTATTTTATTGGATCCATCTTCGAAATCAACAAAATGGTGTGACAAATCATGTACTGTCTGAGACGCTTAGCAGCCCATGCTGGCGCACAACAAGTCTTCTCTAAAAGTGAATATATGTTCTCACAATCAGTGAACTTCTTACCCAAGTAATATATAGCATGTTCTTTCTTTCCAGTCTCATCGTGCTGACCCAATACACAACCTATAGAATTCTCAAGAACAGTAAGATACATGAAGAGCAGTCTTCCCGGGACAGGGGTGTCGCTACTGCGAAAATCGGCGCCGGCTGAACAGAAGAGTCGCCACCGTGCGTTATTTATCCCAATGGAGGGAAAGGAAACGCTCGAGGTAAACCTACCGCAAAACGGGGAAAGGAATGGTCATCGCAACCAAAACCTGGATTCGGGAGTCGGTTACGCAAGGGGAAGGTATTAGCACCCCTCACGTCCGTCGTACTCGACGGGATCCACGCTTGTTTTCGGGTATGGATTGTTATTTCTATCTAAACTAAGGGTCAAGGGTTAAAAGAAAATGAAATGACTCGGCAAAGTATCTCACTTTATGCCTACGTATTCCCGTCTGTAACGAGAAATCAGAGTCAACGTAGTTCGTCTACCTACTGGAAAGGAGGGGAAGGTTGCTCGCTAGGATATCGCATCCTATGCCTACGTACTTTCATACGGCATGAAAGATCAGAGCAAACGTAGTTCGGGCCACGTATGACACAAGTCTGTCTTGATTGTTTTTATTCCTTCTGAAAAAGGGTTTTTCTGATTACTGGTCCAAGCGGACAAAAATGACGTTTTGATGAGTTCACATTCTTTTACGGAAGAAGTGTCTTTTATTGTGTTTGAAATATTTATTGTGTTTTTCTGTTTGTTTTGAGAAAGAAGAGACAGAACTCTAACCTATGGTTGCAAAGGGAATCAAACTGACCTAATGTTATCATGCATGGGTTAAGACCTAATGTCTATCATGCTCCTCTCTTGCGCAGAGAGAAACAGAGATCCTAAGGGATAAACGGAAACAGAGACAATAGCATATATACAATAAAGCAGTAAAATGCATGGATGCAACAATACAAGCGAGGCAAGGGAGTCCCACTCAACCTCGAACCTAGAAAACAACAGGCAAAAGTGAACAGAATTCACTTTCAACCTAACAGGTTAAACAGCAAACAATACAGTCAGGGAAATTCAATCAATACATCAAGAATTATAAACAGCAAAAAAGTCTTCACCAACTTCTGTCTTCAAGTCATCTCCAAACATCTACCAGCTCCAAGCAAGCCTCAGTCTTTATCTTCACAGCCTTCAAGCAAGGTCTTTGTCTTCATCTCCAATGGCTTTTCTTCAAGTCCCAATCTCCCAACTGAGGAACCAATCACAAGAACGAACTGGGGTGTTAAGCAATTAGTTGACCACCAAAGGTGGCAAACAGACTGCTAACAACACATAGAATGTTTCTCTCAAGAGTTCTATCTCTTAGACACTATCACCAAGCCTTCCAAAGGAAGGGGGTGAATGTCTTAGAGAGACTCTGCATCATAGAGAGGGATGGAGGCAAACAAGACCTTCCATGTTTGTGAATCAAGTTTTCTACCCTAGAGCTCTGCCTAACTCCTAGATCCTATAACCTTCAACAGCTGCCAGCAAGAGATACTCCTCATCAACTCTGGAAGTTGGTCTTCATTCTCTTTGATCTCCAATGGGCTTCATCAGCACAGTCTTCAGCTCAACCCCAAGCCCCAAACAAGCCCAATACCCCACACAGTCAAATAATAACCCTAGAAAGGGCACACCACACAATCAAGCAAGCACAAGCAATATACTGATAGTAATAGTAGAATAGGGGAAACCTAGTAATTTCTAAGGGATCTATTATCTACCCATAGTACCCCTATAGTCCCATACCCCAAAATTCAAACTACAACTCCTAAAAGAAATGATTTACTACACCTATGTTATCTCTAAACCCTAGTTTTAATTCTCCTAATCACACCTAAACAAACCATCTAAAATTAAGTCCTAAAATCATGAATTAAATCTTATATACAAGCTAAAGTTCTAAGTGAAATGCCCTAAAAAGAATGGGTCCTAAATCTAAAGGGAACTATTAGAATTAAAATCAACAAAATCATGTATTAACCTAAACTCATTAAAAAGCTATTTAAAAGAAAAATGCACAAAAAATACTAAAACAAAAATAAAATGGAATTTTTATTTTTACTAATTTTCTAGACAGAACTATTAATCTATAGAAAAAACAAGAAATGAAAAATATCAATTTTCCAATTTTATATGAATTATTAAAGATGCTAAAAATATAAAAGAAAATAAAATCCAAGAAATTGAAATAGATGGGGAGGGGGTATCAATAGCAACTGCGCTCAGTTATAATGTTGGATGGGCCAGGAAGAGGGTGGTGCGGATAGCATATGGTGCTGGGCCCAGGAATCAGAAAAAATCAAATCAAAAATAAGAGAAAAATGGATAAGGGCGCGGTGTGAATAGCAGGAGATTCCAGTTCATTTTTAATGGGCTTCACTAAGGGGGGTGGGGATAGTGCTTTTGGATCCAGGCCCAACGTTTCAGATTAATGAAACGCGGCGTTTTGCGTTTCAAACTCTCCCTCCAAATCTGAAATCAAACGTGAGCCATTAGATTTGTTTCCAAGTCAATGGTCCAAACCTAATCTAACGGTCTTCACTTCATCTTCTTCCTCTAGAAACCCTAGGTTCAGAAAACCTCTCCCATGCACGAACATTCATCCTCTCTGTTCTCCCTCGATTCTTGATGAAACTCCATCATTCCAAAATCAAAAATGCTCTGCATCTCTCCCTCTACACAACCATAGCTCCAACTACCTCCAAAACTCACTCAAGCATCAAACCCGATAGGTAGAAAACATAGGTTCCACCATTTTGCACTGAGATCAACCTTGCCAATTCTTGCTAACTCTTACACTAATACAATCTACGTGCCATGATGATCATTTTTATCTATCTAACCAATATTATCATGCCCTAACCTAGGTGTTCTAAGCCCTAACAGTTTTGGTGCTCCAATGGTAACCTCCATGAATTGTTCTCAAATTCACCAGAATCAATCACCTAACTATGCCTAACCATTCTAACCTAAATATTCTACGTTATTCTAACTAATTCATGCTAATTCGATAGGATTACCAACCTGGTTTAAAGATGGAAACAGATGCAGAAATCCTTGGATCCAAAGCTTGCCATGCTCTGGATTTGATCAACAAACTTGGTTCTTGGTTCTGTATGCAGTAGATCTTGCTCAAACCTCTTGGATCTTGCAATCACAATCTTCTTGCACTTTGGATGATGAAGTTGGTAGCACACAATTTCTTCCTCAATTCAACCAGATATTGATAGAAACTTGATCTCTGATGGATTTAGATGATGATAGGATCAAGAAGTGTGGAGAATGATGAAGATTTGATGGAGTTCTTATGTGATTTGCAAAATGGAAGAATGAGATGAAACTTGGTATTTTGATCAAAATGAATCACCAACCCTTGAATGAAGCCACTCTACTCAATATATAGACACTCATAGAACACTCTAGAACTTGGTAGAAACTTCTTGTGCACACTTTCCTTGAATTTTGGATATGTTACTTCCTTTGTAAGCCAACTAGCATAACTTCCAAATTTTGAACCAAACTCAAAAATCTACTTTTGCCAATGTTCTTAAAACATTTTTTCCAATCAAAATGACCTATAATTTCATCCCATTTGGCCATGTTATGAAAAATCTCAATTTTAGGTCACTTTTATTCATTAAATTCACTTTTAAATGACCAAATTTGGAACCTTGAGCTATGAACATTTCCAAACTTTCATGATCACATTTCTAGACTCAAAATGTCATTTGGAGCAAGTTTGATGTTGTGAAGTTTTTCATTTGAAGCTTCCTTGTATGAGTTTTGGGCATAGGCTTGAAATGACCTGTAATTCTCAAATGACCAAAATACCCTTTGCTTGCCAAGGCCATAAGTAGAGTTCCACAAATCAGATGAAGGAATTCTATACCTTTCTAGAAAGCTAAGATCATGAGGAACAACTTTTAGGTTGACCAGAAATTCATTTGAAATCTTATTGAGGGGTAAAAGTTGCTTGGAAAACAAGTAACTTTCATAGGCAAAATTCCAGATACCTCAGATGACCTGTAACTTGCAAGGACCATAACTTGAGTTCTATAAATCTCCTTGATGTCTTCCACCACTCAAATTAAAGGTCTTGAGATCCTATACAAGTTTCATGTTGGCCAAGGAGCCATTTGAAGCTTGAATTTTGACTTATCTTGCTTGGAAGTTTGACCTAAATCAGGGGATTTTACACAGAAACCCTAATTTAGAAACTCCTCTTCTTCTTGATTTCTCCTTATTTCTTCTTGGCACAACACCACATCCTTATCTACACGTCAAATGATGAACCCCACATCTCTCAAATAGACCTTGATGCCTTTCAATCAATCATTTGACCTAGGGTTGACCCAGGGTTGACCCAGATGAAACCCTAGTTGACTGTTTTCAACTGCAACTCTTGTGATCACATCAATGACTGGTCTCACTTTCAAAATGGATCTCCATGTCTTCCATGATGTCTAGATACTCTCCATGACCTCAATTCACAGCTCACAACTTCTTTGATGATCTTCAAATACCCTCAAGATAGGGGAGAGACCCACTGCTTGATCCACTGACTTCTTAGATCTCAATTTCTTTCTGATGACTTGGATAGGCCTGAATTTGAATAATAACCTCTTGATAGGCTCATAGAGATGAGAATAGTGCTTGGTCCCTTGTTGGATGACTTGCTATGCTATGCTATGCAGATGATTAGACTATGTACATGACCTTATATGCAAATGCTAATGCAATTGAAACATAAACCAATTGAAATAGGTTGAGCAAATTTTAGGGTGCAACAGCTGCCCCTATTCAAGCGACTTGGACCCGATTGGGTGAAGAGCGAACGGCCTTCAAACATTCGAGGTACGAGACGGTTGAATAATAAGAACTCGGAAATTTGCCAACCGCAGAAATAAACTGCACAAACTGCTTGAATAACAACATCTACCCACTGAACCTGGTTGTTACGGCAACCAACTGATCCATTAGCGACTGTGCTGGGGATTATTTTCATCAGCCTGAAAAAGATTCTATCATCGCAGGGATAGACTTTGTCCATGTTAGGACGCCTGTCTCGTCAACACGAAGAAATCTCAACTAAAACTTGTCCACGTCAGGACTCCACCTGCCGTCAACACGGAAAATCTCGGCGACTTCGCTGGGGATGACTCGTCTGCATTTCATCAGCACGAGGGGATCCTATCAACACAGGAATGAATTTTCCACGTTAGGACTAGCACATCTCGTCAGGAATAACTCGTCCACGTTAGGAATAAACTCTTCCACGTTAGGAATACATCGTCCACGTAAGGGATACATCGTCCACGTTAGGAATACATCTTTCCACGTAAGGAATACATCTTTCCACGTAAGGAATCACATCTTTCCACGTAAGGAATACATCTTTCCACGTAAGGAATCACATCTTCCACGTAAGGAATACATCTTGTCTTGATTTGTCCACGTCAAGACTCGCATCTCGTCTTGATTTATCCACGTCAGGACTCGCATCTCGTCTTGATTTGTCCACGTCAGGACTCACATCTTTGACCCGCTGAGGAAATAAAACTTGTCCACGTCAGGACTCACGCTTCGTCTTGATTTGTCCACGTCAGGACTACATCTCGACCCGCTGAGGAAATAAAACTTGTCCACGTCAGGACTCACGCCTCGCCAACACGAATAGAGATAAACTTGTCCATGTCAGGACTCGCGCATCTTGGCAACACGAAGAACTATAAACTTGTCCACGTTAGGACACACATTCCACCATTACAAAGGAAGATATCTGCTGGGAATAAATGGTCCACGTCAGGACACCAACACGAAGAGTAATCAATTTTATCCACGTCAGGACTTCACATTCCACCAATACCGAGAAATTGAATCTGTCCACGTTAGGACTAGCACATCTCGTCAACCCGAGGAAATAAATCTGTCCACGTTAGGACACCCATTTCTCTAGCACGAAGAAATCCCGTCAATGTAGGAATAGATTGTCCACGTCAGGACCCATTTCTCCATTGGTCCCCACCCACAAACTTCTTAGCACTGACGTGACAACGACTTTGAGGCGGACTCTACTGGGGATATTTGGAAATCAAACTACCGGACGCATGTTCTGATAACCGGCGACAGCCTCTGAAATTCTGATTCACGAAACCCTTTGATGCTGACGTAACAACAAATTTGAAGACAATAATCCGCTGGCCGGACTAGAGAAACTTCAACAAGCAACTTTGGCGGGAAAAACAAGAGACATTTACACAAATAACTCTGCTCGGGGACAAAGAGAAATTTAACCTAATAACTCTGTGGGGAATAATGCCAAAACTGACATTTTCGTTGAATGTCTCACGCCGAGATCTTGAATGCCTGGCAATTAATTTGAGCAAGCGCTCTCTCCACCTGCAAGGGAAACAACACTTGAAAACAAACGGGTAACCAACCTGGCTTATGTTTCAAAAATGCATATGTTTGACACTGACGCAATGCTCCATTCGACAAGGAAATGCTACGCGCTTTTATTTGGTAGATGCAAATATGACACTATATGCCAATGCAAATGCAGACTCGAATTGCTGGGATACAGAAACCGCTTCAACAAAATAAATGCTGAAGACAACGCCAACTCCGCTGGGGGTAGCCAGGTGCTACAGAATTATTCCAGCAAAATAAATGCTGGAAGAGTGAAGTCAACTTCGCTGAGGGATAATTGAATGCGCCAATCCTGATTGGACTTCTGCTGGGGAGTGAACGGGTATCACACGGTATTCCGACAAAATAAATGCCAGGATACGCCACCAACTCTGCCGGGGAGCGTTTTAATCTCCGAGTTCCACTGGGAGGAAAACGCTTGCTGGAAAGAGAGAAATCCGTTGGGGACGAAACGATTCTCTTGGGGAAAATCAACTGACTCCGTTGGGGGAGAGTAAATTACCCTACTGGGAAGGGTAGACTGTCTGAGTACAACTCACATGTTGGAAATATTAATCTTCTGAGGCTAGACCACTCTGCTTGAGATGGGGGAATCCTTCTGGGGGATACCACACTGTTTGAATACAGCCTACAATCTTGGAATCGCCAATTCTGCTGAGAGTAAACGACTTTGCTGGAGAATATCCTTTGGATAAGCCACGACTAGCTGGGGAATTTGATCCTTCTTCAGTAAGGGACATTGTCATCTCAGAAGCGCGACCTGCGTGGGGATTCATTTCACTTAGCAATCAAGTCTTTTCGTTATGAGCTTCTGGTCCATACTGCAATCCTTTGATCGTCCATTTCATACGACTACGAACCCTGAAACACCACAAACAAGACAAGACAAGTCTACGCAACCAAATCTATTCAGGTTAGCGTTAGTGACATTATTTTCAGTTAATTCAAAGTTTTAGCAATTATTGGCAAGGGCCAGTGACGTTATACACACGCTAGTTTCATTAAACCTAGGCGTTTATCATGCACAAAACAGTAAAGAACCAGCATCAAATACTAAATAACATGTTTTATTGATTGGGCCCCTAAATAGGCGGAGTTTTGTACACGGGATGTAACTCCTGAAAAGAGGAAGCTACGCACAACAAATATACAAGTATGCACAAGAAGCATAAATATAATGACAAATCAAATTTGTACATATGTCGGCAACGGGATGCAGACGAACACCACGAGTTGATCCTCCTATGACTCGCCCGACTCTAACGCTTTCCCGGTATTCACACTTCCGAAGAGATTGTATCTGATAATCGACCCCTCAGGTATATTCTCCCGCACCAATGCTCACCGCAGTATCAAATTCGGACCGCAGTCATTTGCTTTTGAAATCCCTAACTTTTGCGTGAACCGCCCTTTACGGGTTTTCAGTTCACCGGGATACCCTTTTTTGCCGAAGCCGCCCAGTGTAGGTTTTCAACTTCGCGGGTGTACATTTTTCAATTTTATCCCTAACTTTTGCCCGAACCTTTCATTCTGTTTTTGGTTCGCCAGGATGCCCCATTTTTGCCTGGACTCTCTTTTTTTTTTTTTGTCCAGCGGGTCCATTTCAAGCAAAGTATTTTTTAACTGCGTCCGAATTCACAGGCGACGTAAAGTCTTCACCGTCCATGGTGGACAACAATAAAGCTCCTCCTGAAAAGACTTTTCTGACAACGTATGGCCCTTCGTAGTTGGGGGTCCACTTGCCCCTGTGATCTGCTTGTGGCGGGAGAATCCTTTTTAGCACAAGGTCGCCCGTCTGAAAGCTCCGAGGATGTATCTTCTTATCATATGCTTTCTTCATTCGGCTCTGGTACAAACGATCGTATGCTAGAGAAGCTAGCCTCTTCTCATCCATTAAACTCAGCTGGTTCAACCTGTTTTTCACCCATTCTGCCTCGTCAAGTTGGACATCTCGTAATACCCTCAGAGAAGGAATCTCAACTTCCAGTGGTAGCACTGCTTCCATTCCGTATACCAACGAGAACGGGGTTGCCCCGGTTGATGTGCGTACCATCGTACGATAACCGTGCAAAGCGAAGGGTAGCATCTCATGCCAGTCCTTATAGGTCACCACCATCTTCTGGACAATCTTCTTTATATTCTTATTGGCCGCTTCAACAGCGCCATTCATCTTGGGTCGGTAAGGGGAGGAGTTGTGATGCTCGATCTTAAAATTCTGACAGAGCTCCTTCATCATTTTGTTATTCAGGTTTGAACCGTTGTCAGTGATTATCCGCTCGGGGATTCCATATCTACAAATGATATCTCTCTTGATGAACCTGGCTACCACCTGCTTAGTCACATTTGCGTAAGATGCCGCTTCCACCCACTTGGTGAAGTAATCGATTGCTACTAGAATGAATCGGTGTCCATTTGAAGTCGTCGGCTCGATCTTTCCAATCATATCGATTCCCCACATCGAGAATGGCCATGACGATGACATCACATTCAAAGGACTCGGAGGCACATGGATCTTATCAGCATAAATTTGGCACTTGTGGCACTTCCTCGCAAACTTGAAACAATCAGTTTCCATAGTCAGCCAAAAATAACCTGCCCGCAGCAGCTTCCTCGTCATAGCATACCCACCAGCATGCGTACCAAATGTACCCTCATGTATTTCCTCCATGAGCAACTTTGCCTCTTTTTCGTCTACACAACGCAGCAGCACCAAGTCGTGATTTCTTCTGTATAAAACACTGTCCGGATTCAAATAGAAATTACCCGCCAATCTCCTAAGAGTCTTCTGATCTTGACTGGATTCCCTAGCCGGATACTCTTTATTCTTCAGGAAATTAAGGATATCAAAATACCACGGTTTATAATCAGATGCTTCGTCAATGGCAAATACGAAGGCAGGTCTGTCAAGCCGAGAGATAACAATTCGGGGAGCCTCATTCCAGAAGTTGACTTTGTACATGGAAGATAAAGTGGCCAAGGCGTCAGCCATCTGATTTTCTGCTCGCGGTACATGATGCAATTCAACCTTGTCAAAGAAAGGCAACAATCTCCTCGCATAGTTCATATATGGTATTAGATTGGGCTGACGTGTCTCCCATTCCCCCTTTATCTGATTCACCACCAGAGCTGAGTCTCCGTATACATCCAGATTTTTGATTCGCAAATCAATGGCTTCTCCAAGCCCCATGATACAAGCTTCGTATTCGGCTTCATTATTGGTAACTGGAAAGGTCAATCGAGCAGTAAACGGGATGTGCGACCCGTGTGAAGTAGTGATGATTGCCCCTATTCCGCTACCGTAGGCATTTACAGCTCCGTCAAAGATCAACTTCCATTTGAAACCCAATTCTGGTCCTTCGTCTGGCAACGGCTCTTCACAATCTTTCATCTTTAGGTACATGATATCCTCGTCAGGAAAATCAAACCTCATCGATTGGTAATCCTCAATAGGCTGCTCTGCCAAGTACTCAGACAGTACACTCCCCTTTATAGCCTTCTGCGAGACATACTGGATGTCATATTCAGTCAAAACCATCTGCCAACGGGCAATTCTCCCGGATAACGCCTGCTTTTCGAATACATATTTGATAGGATCCATCTTCGAGATGAGAATGGTTGTATGATTCAGCATGTATTGCCTCAACCGCTTGGCAGCCCAGGCTAACGCGCAACAAGTTTTTTCAAGCATTGAATATCGAGATTCACATTCCGTAAACTTCTTACTCAAGTAGTAGATCGCATGCTCTTTTCTTCCTGTCTCGTCGTGTTGACCGAGAACACAACCCATACTTCCCTCAAGAACTGTCAAATACATAATCAAGGATCTCCCTGCCACTGGGGGTATCAAAATAGGAGGCTCCTGCAAATACTGCTTTATTTTATCGAACGCCTTTTGACAATTTTCGTTCCACGTTACAGCTTGGTCTTTTTTCAACAGCTTGAATAATGGTTCACACGTAGCCGTTAGGTGAGATATGAACCGAGCGATGTAGTTCAACCTCCCTAAAAACCCGCGCACCTCTTTCTCTGTTCTAGGCGTCGGCATCTCTTGTATTGCTTTTATTTTTGCAGGATCAACCTCTATTCCTTTTTCGCTCACAATAAACCCCAGCAGTTTACCCGATCTCACCCCGAAGGTGCACTTGTTAGGGTTCAGTCTCAGCCTGAACTTCCTAAGCCTTTTGAATAACTTCAGCAGATTCATCAAATGCTCTTCCTCCATCTGGGATTTGGCAATCATATCGTCGACATAAACTTCGATCTCCTTATGCATCATATCATGGAAAAGAGTCGTCATTGCACGCTGATACGTTGCCCCAGCATTCTTCAATCCGAAGGGCATCACTTTATAACAAAATGTTCCCCAAGGCGTTATGAAAGTAGTCTTCTCCATATCCTCTGGTGCCATTTTAATCTGATTATAGCCCGAGAAGCCATCCATGAAGGAGAATACGGAGAATTGAGCAATGTTGTCAACCAGCACATCGATGTGAGGAAGCGGAAAATCATCTTTTGGGCTCGCTTTATTCAAATCACGGTAATCTACGCACATTCTCACCTTACCGTCTTTCTTTGGAACGGGCACAATATTAGCGACCCATGAGGGATATTTTGTCACAGCTAGGAAACCAGCATCCCACTGCTTTTGAACCTCCTCCTTAATTTTCACTGCCATATCAGGTCTAGTTTTGCGAAGCTTCTGCTTGACCGGCGGGCATTCTTCTTTCAATGGCAGACGGTGCACAACCATATCTGTATCAAGCCCAGGCATGTCTTCATACGACCAAGCGAACACATCACTATACTCTCTGAGCATTTCAACCAGTCTTCGCTTGACGTTGCTCTGCAGCGCGGCTCCTATATGGATGTTCTTTTCAACCCCTTCCGACCCCAGGTTAATAATTTCAATGACCTCCTCGTGAGGCAGAATGACTCGTTCTTCTTGCTTCACCAACCATGACAATTCTTCGGGAACGTCACCATCTTCAACAATCTCTTCTTCGGCCTGAAATACCGGGTGCTCAAAGTCGAGACGAGTCATAGGCGGTTCAATGATGTCATCTGAAAATGTTATCCTGCAAAAGAAATGGTTAAATGCTTCAAAATGCGTATAAAGCGAATAACCACGTTGCCATTTTATTGTAAAACACAAAACAGGAAAAACAGAGATCGCAATATTTGCACATGAAAAAACGCCTTTTATTTAATGATTAAACACGCAATGTTCATAACAGCACAGCCCTAAGCAAATCATGATGCCCCGGGCAAGACACCAGATTGTTCAACAATTAAAAAAACAAAGCATTACTGTTTAAGAGTCACAGGAACAATCTCCTGAATAGACCAATTGCATAATCCTTGTCCTGGCACGCTTGGCTGAATCCAGGCGTCCATGTCGCAATCGCTGTCTCCTTCGTCAGACTCTGAAGCAGCGTTGATGGTCTCGTGACACACTCCACTAGCGGTGATGGTTATTGGTCCTCTGAAACGGGGTTCCCCCACAGCAGGTGTTGATGACGACGGTTGATATCCCAGCCCAAATCGGTCCATCTTCACAGGAATATCCAGCACCTTGCCCCAGCCTTTTGTCTCACCAGTCTCTACTAGAGCTTGAGCTTCCTTATATGACGAGACGGCTACCTCTGACGCTTTACTCGGCCTGGGACCTTTGTCTTTGACGCGCAACCCTTCAAATGCCTGGCAGGGTGTTTCATGAATCTCGCCGTCGACCTCCACATACTTAAATGATGACAGATGGCTGACCAGTATATCTTCTTCTCCACATACAGTGACCACACTGTCCCCTACCATGTATTTCAGCTTTTGATGCAAGGTAGATGTGACTGCCCCAACACCATGGATCCAGGGTCGTCCGAGAAGGCAGCTGTATGCTGGCTGGATATCCATAATATAAAATTCAGTCGCAAAAACCTCCGGCCCCACTTGTAGAGGTAATGTTATGGATCCAAAGACTATTCTTCGCGTACCATCAAATGCCCTGACCACCAGGTCACTAGGCGTGCACAGGATTCCTCTGACATCTAGTTTCATCATCGCTTTCTTGGGCAGCACGTTTAAGGAAGATCCGGTATCGACCAGCACGTGAGACATGACTGATCCTCTACACTCAACAGAGACGTGCAACGCCATATTATGCTCTCTCCCCTTAGGGGTCAAATCAAAATCGGTAAAGCCCAAGCTATGGCCTGCGTTCACATGTGCCAACACCCCCTCCAGCTGATTCACGGAAACATCTTGGGGTACGAAGGAAGTATCCAGAACTTTCAACAATGCATTTCTGTGAGCTTCAGAGCACAATAGCAACGACAGTATAGATATCTTTGACGGCGTCTGTTGCAGATGCTCAACAATTTTATAATCACTTTTACGAATCAAGCGCATGAACTCTTCCACATCCTTCGATGCCGTTTCTTTTTTGTTCCCCTGCACTGGGACGTTCTCAATCATCTTTCCTTTTCCCTTTGCCAGTCGCTCAGCCTCTACCTCAGGTGATATGAAGATTCTCCCACTTCTTGTCATACCTCCGGTACCAACTACGTTGTCTACAGTCTCAGCTGGCTGCTTATTAACATCAATTTTTACCCCATCATAATACACTTCCAACCCATAGGACCAGGGGACTGCCTTGGTGCTCTCATAAGGGATTGGTCCTGCCTTGGTGATAGTGATCGGCGGTCACTTGGCCGGTGCTGTTATAGTTATCGTTTTTCGGGGAATCGTCACAGTAGCCACATCACTTTGCCTGTCTGCTGATACCCCTGCAGGTTCTTCAGTTGCTGCTCGGTCAAATTGCAGTGTGCCTCCATCTATTAAGGCCTAAATACCTTTCTTTAAGTCAGTACACCCCCCAGCTTGGGTCCAACACTCTAAGCAATACTCGTCGCAACCTGGATACACACCACCTTGCAATAATCTGCTCTTTATCTCGCACAACAGTGTCTTTAGGTCGTCGACATTCATAATCAAATTCAAACCCTCCTCGGTTAAAATGGCGTTTGCCCCATGGTTGGGCATGGGTTTCTGCACTATGTTTGGACCCGCCTGTCCAAAATTGATAGCCTTACTATCCAATAGATCCTGCACTACATGCTTGAATGCGTGGCAACCCTCTATATCGTGGCCAGGAGCCCCGGAGTGGAATTCACAGTGCCTGCTTGCATCATAACCATACGGAGGAGTGCCTGTTATTGGCGCCAGAGTTCTCTTCTCCACCAAGTTCAAACCCAATAACGTCTGTAGCAAATCTGCATACGTTGAAGGAGGCTTTTCAAACGCCCTCCTTGGTTTGCCCCCCTGGAATCTGCGCTGGGCAGGCTGTGCCCCCTGTTGTGGCTGTTGTTGCTGTTGTTGTTATTGTATTGGTTGCTGCTGAAACGGTTGTTGCTGAAACGGAATACTAACGCTTGCCACCTGCTGCGGCTGATTGTACTGGTTTCGACCTCTGCCCCGGCCCCCAAACACTGCGCTTGCATCACCTTGACGACGCCCACCAAAAGCCCTTCTGTTACTGCCAGCTGAGGTGGATTCCTCAGCTTGGAATCTTCCCTGCTTAATGTTGCTTTCAATCTTCTTTCCCATCAGGATTAAGTCTGAAAAACTGCCCAAAGAGGTGTGAAACAACTTGTCATAAAACATACCAGTGAATGTTCCTATGAACATATCATTCATTTCCTTGTCCTCCAAAGGAGGATGAACCCTAGCAGCCATGTCGCACCATCTCTGCGCATACTCTTTGAAGCTCTCGCCCTTCTTCTGGGACAACCCCTGCAATTGGACCCGGTTGGGTGCCAAGTCACTGTTGTACTTATAGTGAGCCACAAATGCTTCCGCCAGCTGCTTCCACGTCTTAATCTGAGTTGGTTCCAATCCCATATACCACTCGAGGGAAGGACCAGACAAGCTATCTTGAAAGAAATGCATTAGCATCCTCTCATCGTTAGAATACGCCGACATCCTTCTGTAATATGACCGCACGTGCACCTTTGGACAGGTGTCCCCCTTATATTTGTCGAATGTGGGAGCTTTGAATTTTATTGGTACCCTCAGGCCAGGCACCAGACCCATTGTTGACATATCTAGGCCAACAGCACTTTGATTTACGACCCCCTTCATCTGCTCCTCGAGCATCCTGATTCTCTGAGAGTCATCCATAGGCCCGTCGAAACCTCCACTGGAGAAAGCATCCTCTTGCTGATCTTCTTGCCACATACCATTCCCAGCTCCGTATCCATCGTATCCGTTGTTACGGCCAACTCTGGTCTGATTCATTACCGGGCCTCGCCCCCTGATACCGTACCCCGGAGCGACCCCAGCAGGTCCAAAAGCCATTAACCCAGCGCCATTTCCATTTCCGAATCCGCCATAACCCTGATTAGTCATACCAAATCCGTCCTGTCCGAAGCCTTGAGCATTGAAGTCGTACTTCCCAGCATGATCAAACCCCTGGTCATTGAAGCCAAATCCAGTATTACCGAAGCCATTACCTCCCATATTATCACCTAGGTTGACATCTCCGAGCCCAACGTTGTTGACGACAGTCTCGTTCCCAATTCCAACGTTACCGTTCCCGGCAGCAGCGCCGTTGTTCACATTGACAGCAGGCATGTTGACTACAAGTGGAGCCACTGGTGTGGGAGTACCATCCCCGTGAATAGTGTCGACTCACACAGACTGATGATCCTCATTTCCGTGCCCAGCATTTCTTACCAACAGAGGCTGCACCAAAGCTTGCAAATTCTCCTGCCCTTTCGCAATGGTCTCCATTGTCTGCATGAAGAGCGCCAGCTTCTCACGCATGTCTTGCATTTCGTTCTGCATTCGATCCATAATTCTTCGGCAGTTGGTACGAGTGGAGTATCGGTGCGGGCGCTGATCTTCAATCCTGAAAAGACCTGGTACAGTGCAAGAAATGAGATACCATGCAATAATCACCTGTAATGCAATATGAATGGGAATGCAATGCAATATGTGTCTGTGCATTAGGGAATGTCATTCCCCGATTCTAGTGCGAAGGTGCCAGTGCGGTGACAGAGACAACAATACGGTGATCGGAGCCAAATCATAGAAAACACCTCATATATTGCGGAGAAATCCATTAAGCCAAGAATACAATATCACTGAGTGTACAATAAGAAGGCATGACCTCAACCAACAATCCTGGTGATGGTCAGCGCTATGCAAATAGAGCAGACACGTTAATACATGAAACCAGTCAAATACACTCATAAGCCTGGTACTCTTCTAGTAACGTCTTAGTCTCTGGATGACTTGGTCGGGTAAGCAGACCCTCAACAAGTTAATTTCTTTGCTTGAGAACTCGTCGTACGTCACCAGCGGTTTCCTCCCATGCCCCTTCTCCGAAGCGATCCTCTAGCTTCCGCTTCTGAGACACAGCTTCATTCCTGCCTTCGATGGCCTTGTTCAATGCATTCTGGAGACTATATCTGGTCATCACCTCTTCTTCATACTTTTTAATGCTAGCCTTCAACTGCTCTTCGAGTTCAGAAATTTGCTGCTTCAATTTGTCTTCCCTCTTTTTGTTGTTGGTTAGCGTAGCATTCCACGTCTTGTTACAAGAAGAGATTTCCCGGTGGGCGGCGTCGAGTGCTTTCTTTTTGGACTCCAACATGTCATGAGAGCTTATGAACTCTTGACCCAGACGTTCGCGCTTCTTTTTCTCTTCAGTCAACTCAGCACCTAGCCTGTTTACTAACTCGATCTGCTGTTGGAAAGCATGCACAACCTTGTTCTTCTCACTACGCATCTGAGCCAGTTCCTTTTCTAACCCTTCATTGATCTTCATCAAGGCTTCTTTTTCTTTTACGACTTGCTCGTAGGCCTCCCTAGTAACAGTAGTTGGTTCTTCCACCGGAATATGAACAGGGACTGGTGCAGCTGGAAATGGCATCAGCAAATGCCCTTGCTCTCTCTTGGATCCAAACTTTGTAGGGTGCATAAGCCTGACAATCATTCTTCCCCAACAGTGGTTTCCCTTTTCTATTAATACGCATCCAGGCATGCTGAAGCTTGGCTAGTAACTCTCCATTCAAATCCCCGGTGAAGTACAGAGATTCCTGTACTTCTTCCTCCTGAGGCGGGCTCTTCAACGCATATCCAAACTGGCGAACGAACAGAGATGGGTTGTAATTGATACACCATTTTCTCCCTATCAACGGAACATTAGGATACCCAGAACAACTGAAAATAAGCTCAGACCCCAGCAAGTCTCGGTCAAACCACTCAATGTCTTCAGAAGATAACCTCATCAGGCGCTCTGGTCAGTCAGCTGTAGTTGCACTATCCACAAAAGGTCCCTTCAGGGGAAGATGGCTCTTAAACCACATGTACAGCAAAGGCACGCAACAAGAGACGTTCTTGCCTCTCCTGTTCTCATTTCTGTAGTGCATCGAATGGTAGAAGTCCCCGATCAATGTGGGTACCGGGTTGCCATTAGCAAACAAATGAAATGCATCCATGTCCACGAAGTTCGAGAAATTGGGAAACAGCACTATCCCATAAATGCATAGAGCCAAAACAGCGTTAAAGACCACCCAACATCCATTCTTGGCGTATTCTTGAGCCTTACCGACCAGAAACTGGAGAGAGAAACCTGGAACCCCGCGCCAAGAAGTCATCAACAGCTCAGAAGCATTCATGTGCAAGGCCTTAGCTAAGTACTCCAACTTGGGCTCAGCGGCAGAGTGAATAAAGGGAACCTTATTCTGTACTGGCAGCTCAGTAAACTCTACATATTCTTCCATGGTAGGCCCCAAAATAAAGTCAGCGAATGTGAAACATCTCAATGCAGGGTCATAGAATTGCATCAGTGTGTACAGCCCATTCAGTTCATCATTCGTTGGTCTGCGAACCAATCTCAACAGCCGTCCGTAACTCTGCCTGAAGCTTCTACGGACATCCTCATCAGCAAGAGAAATCAGACCCAGGAGGGGAGTAATATCAGGAATAGGTAACTTGTAGGCAACTGTCATCCTCAAACCAGCCATGATCAATACTCAGAAGTCCGGACACTAGAACCAGGGAATATGCAAATGCACCTGCAGCATAGACACACGTTAATGGAATGCAATGATAATGGTTATGCGAACAATGCAATGCAAATAACATGCAACAGGGACCAAATGCCATAGCTGAGAAGCCTGAACCATATCAAAAGTCTCAGATAGACCCTCCAGAATTCCTCAAACCTTGGTCTCGGATAGACCCAATACAAAGCTCCAACACTGGTCTCTGATAGACCCCACAACATAACTCTGACTGGTCTCTGATAGACCTCATATCATAACTCCCACTGGTCTCTGATAGACCTCATATCATAACTCTGACTGGTCTCCGATAGACCTCCAAATTATCCATAAATACCCAGGATCTCAGATCAATAAATAACCGGTATCTGAAGGTCTAGTTACCTGCATAACCCCAAAACCCTCTCACAGGTAGGTGTCCTAGCAACTGACAAAAGTATGGCATCCTATGCGGTCGTCGGCGTCACAGACTTTCAGGGTTGATGATACGATTCCCAGAAGGAGTGGCATCATCAAATCCTGAAGAGGCCTCACTTAGCCAACTTCCAAATGATCGGTTCCCAGAGTCGACAATCCAACTAACCAGTAACCCGAGCCACCCAAAGGGTAGGACAGGAGGCCAACCAGAAGAACCTCGTCTGAGTGTGGATTTCGCAGGACACTAGGACATGCAAAGCATGTGCGCGCCCACTACTTTCCACTCTAATTCTAGGTGCACTCAAGCCCAGGTCCGACTTATCTCTCAATCATAGAACACCCGTCACAACCCCAATATAGCAATAATAACAATAATATAATGCTGAAAGTAAATGACATAAATATAAATCCATACAAAATCCTCGACGGGAAAACAAGCGCTAGGATTGACTCTCTTGAGGGACGTTAGATCCCAAATGCATAGGGAACTATCGCAGATCCTCAGCAGAGTCGCCAGTTGTCGCTACTGCGAAAATCGGCGCCGGCTGAACAGAAGAGTCGCCACCGTGCGTTATTTATCCCAACGGAGGGAAAGGAAACGCTCGAGGTAAACCTACCGCAAAACGGGGAAAGGAATGGTCATCGCAACCAAAACCTGGATTCGGGAGTCGGTTACGCAAGGGGAAGGTATTAGCACCCCTCACGTCCGTCGTACTCGATGGGATCCACGCTTGTTTTCGGGTATGGATTGTTATTTCTATCTAAACTAAGGGTCAAGGGTTAAAAGAAAATGAAATGACTCGGCAAAGTATCTCACTTTATGCCTACGTATTCCCGTCTGTAACGAGAAATCAGAGTCAACGTAGTTCGCCTACCTACTGGAAAGGAGGGGAAGGTTGCTCGCTAGGATATCGCATCCTATGCCTACGTACTTTCATACGGCATGAAAGATCAGAGCAAACGTAGTTCGGGCCACGTATGACACAAGTCTGTCTTGATTGTTTTTATTCCTTCTGAAAAAGGGTTTTTCTGATTACTGGTCCAAGCGGACAAAAATGACGTTTTGATGAGTTCACATTCTTTTACGGAAGAAGTGTCTTTTATTGTGTTTGAAATATTTATTGTGTTTTTCTGTTTGTTTTGAGAAAGAAGAGACAGAACTCTAACCTATGGTTGCAAAGGGAATCAAACTGACCTAATGTTATCATGCATGGGTTAAGACCTAATGTCTATCATGCTCCTCTCTTGCGCAGAGAGAAACAGAGATCCTAAGGGATAAACGGAAACAGAGACAATAGCATATATACAATAAAGCAGTAAAATGCATGGATGCAACAATACAAGCGAGGCAAGGGAGTCCCACTCAACCTCGAACCTAGAAAACAACAGGCAAAAGTGAACAGAATTCACTTTCAACCTAACAGGTTAAACAGCAAACAATACAGTCAGGGAAATTCAATCAATACATCAAGAATTATAAACAGCAAAAAAGTCTTCACCAACTTCTGTCTTCAAGTCATCTCCAAACATCTACCAGCTCCAAGCAAGCCTCAGTCTTTATCTTCACAGCCTTCAAGCAAGGTCTTTGTCTTCATCTCCAATGGCTTTTCTTCAAGTCCCAATCTCCCAACTGAGGAACCAATCACAAGAACGAACTGGGGTGTTAAGCAATTAGTTGACCACCAAAGGTGGCAAACAGACTGCTAACAACACATAGAATGTTTCTCTCAAGAGTTCTATCTCTTAGACACTATCACCAAGCCTTCCAAAGGAAGGGGGTGAATGTCTTAGAGAGACTCTGCATCATAGAGAGGGATGGAGGCAAACAAGACCTTCCATGTTTGTGAATCAAGTTTTCTACCCTAGAGCTCTGCCTAACTCCTAGATCCTATAACCTTCAACAGCTGCCAGCAAGAGATACTCCTCATCAACTCTGGAAGTTGGTCTTCATTCTCTTTGATCTCCAATGGGCTTCATCAGCACAGTCTTCAGCTCAACCCCAAGCCCCAAACAAGCCCAATACCCCACACAGTCAAATAATAACCCTAGAAAGGGCACACCACACAATCAAGCAAGCACAAGCAATATACTGATAGTAATAGTAGAATAGGGGAAACCTAGTAATTTCTAAGGGATCTATTATCTACCCATAGTACCCCTATAGTCCCATACCCCAAAATTCAAACTACAACTCCTAAAAGAAATGATTTACTACACCTATGTTATCTCTAAACCCTAGTTTTAATTCTCCTAATCACACCTAAACAAACCATCTAAAATTAAGTCCTAAAATCATGAATTAAATCTTATATACAAGCTAAAGTTCTAAGTGAAATGCCCTAAAAAGAATGGGTCCTAAATCTAAAGGGAACTATTAGAATTAAAATCAACAAAATCATGTATTAACCTAAACTCATTAAAAAGCTATTTAAAAGAAAAATGCACAAAAAATACTAAAACAAAAATAAAATGGAATTTTTATTTTTACTAATTTTCTAGACAGAACTATTAATCTATAGAAAAAACAAGAAATGAAAAATATCAATTTTCCAATTTTATATGAATTATTAAAGATGCTAAAAATATAAAAGAAAATAAAATCCAAGAAATTGAAATAGATGAGGAGGGGGTATCAATAGCAACTGCGCTCAGTTATAATGTTGGATGGGCCAGGAAGAGGGTGGTGCGGATAGCATATGGTGCTGGGCCCAGGAATCAGAAAAAATCAAATCAAAAATAAGAGAAAAATGGATAAGGGCGTGGTGTGAATAGCAGGAGATTCCAGTTCATTTTTAATGGGCTTCACTAAGGGGGTGGGGATAGTGCTTTTGGATCCAGGCCCAACGTTTCAGATTAATGAAACGCGGCGTTTTGCGTTTCAAACTCTCCCTCCAAATCTGAAATCAAACGTGAGCCATCAGATTTGTTTCCAAGTCAATGGTCCAAACCTAATCTAACGGTCTTCACTTCATCTTCTTCCTCTAGAAACCCTAGGTTCAGAAAACCTCTCCCATGCACGAACATTCATCCTCTCTGTTCTCCCTCGATTCTTGATGAAACTCCATCATTCCAAAATCAAAAATGCTCTGCATCTCTCCCTCTACACAACCATAGCTCCAACTACCTCCAAAACTCACTCAAGCATCAAACCCGATAGGTAGAAAACATAGGTTCCACCATTTTGCACTGAGATCAACCTTGCCAATTCTTGCTAACTCTTACACTAATATAATCTACGTGCCATGCTGATCATTTTTATCTATCTAACCAATATTATCATGCCCTAACCTAGGTGTTCTAAGCCCTAACAGTTTTGGTGCTCCAATGGTAACCTCCATGAATTGTTCTCAAATTCACCAGAATCAATCACCTAACTATGCCTAACCATTCTAACCTAAATATTCTACGTTATTCTAACTAATTCATGCTAATTCGATAGGATTACCAACCTGGTTTAAAGATGGAAACAGATGCAGAAATCCTTGGATCCAAAGCTTGCAATGCTCTGGATTTGATCAACAAACTTGGTTCTTGGTTCTGTATGCAGTAGATCTTGCTCAAACCTCTTGGATCTTGCAATCACAATCTTCTTGCACTTTGGATGATGAAGTTGGTAGCACACAATTTCTTCCTCAATTCAACCAGATATTGATAGAAACTTGATCTCTGATGGATTTAGATGATGATAGGATCAAGAAGTGTGGAGAATGATGAAGATTTGATGGAGTTCTTATGTGATTTGCAAAATGGAAGAATGAGATGAAACTTGGTATTTTGATCAAAATGAATCACCAACCCTTGAATGAAGCCACTCTACTCAATATATAGACACTCATAGAACACTCTAGAACTTGGTAGAAACTTCTTGTGCACACTTTCCTTGAATTTTGGATATGTTACTTCCTTTGTAAGCCAACTAGCATAACTTCCAAATTTTGAACCAAACTCAAAAATCTACTTTTGCCAATGTTCTTAAAACATTTTTTCCAATCAAAATGACCTATAATTTCATCCCATTTGGCCATGTTATGAAAAATCTCAATTTTAGGTCACTTTTATTCATTAAATTCACTTTTAAATGACCAAATTTGGAACCTTGAGCTATGAACATTTCCAAACTTTCATGATCACTTTTCTAGACTCAAAATGTCATTTGGAGCAAGTTTTATGTTGTGAAGTTTTTCATTTGAAGCTTCCTTGTATGAGTTTTGGGCATAGGCTTGAAATGACCTGTAATTCTCAAATGACCAAAATACCCTTTGCTTGCCAAGGCCATAAGTAGAGTTCCACAAATCATATGAAGGAATTATATACCTTTCTAGAAAGATAAGATCATTAGGAACAACTTTTATGTTGACCAGAAATTTATTTGAAATCTCCTTGAGGGGTAAAAGTTGCTTGGAAAACAAGTAACTTTCATAGGCAAAATTCCAGATACCTCAGATGACCTGTAACTTGCAAGGACCATAACTTGAGTTCTATAAATCTCCTTGATGTCTTCCACCACTCAAATTAAATTTCTTGAGATCCTATACAAGTTTCATGTTGGCCAAGGAGCCATTTGAAGCTTGCATTTTGACTTATCTTGCTTGGAAGTTTGACCTAAATCAGGGGATTTTACACAGAAACCCTAATTTAGAAACTCCTCTTCTTCTTGATTTCTCCTGATTTCTTCTTGGCACAACACCACATCCTTATCTACACGTCAAATGATGAACCCCACATCTCTCAAATAGACCTTGATGCCTTTCAATCAATCATTTGACCTAGGGTTGACCCAGATGAAACCCTAGTTGACTGTTTTCAACTGCAACTCTTGTGATCACATCAATGACTGGTCTCACTTTCAAAATGGCTCTCCATGTCTTCCATGATGTCTAGATACTCTCCATGACCTCAATTCACAGCTCACAACTTCTTTGATGATCTTCAAATACCCTCAAGATAGGGGAGAGACCCACTGATTGATCCACTGACTTCTTAGATCTCAATTTCTTTCTGATGACTTGGATAGGCCTGAATTTGAATAATAACCTCTTGATAGGCTCATAGAGATGAGAATAGTGCTTGGTCCCTTGTTGGATGACTTGCTATGCTATGCTATGCAGATGATTAGACTATGTACATGACCTTATATGCAAATGCTAATGCAATTGAAACATAAACCAATTGAAATAGGTTGAGCAAATTTTAGGGTGCAACAAGGGGGAATCAAAACAGGAGGCTCTTGTAAATAAACCTTAATCTTCTCAAACGCTTGCTGACAATCATCATTCTAATCAACAATTTTACCTTTGCAAAGCAACTTGAATATAGGCTCACAGGTGGCAGTCAAATGGGATATAAACCTGGAGATGTAATTCAGACGTCCGAGAAAACCTCTGACTTGTGTTTCAGTCTGCGGAGCTGGCATGTTTTGAATAGCTCGAACTTTGTCAGGATCCACCTCAATTCCTCGTTGGCTGACAATAAATCCAAGTAATTTTCCAGACCTAACACCAAAAGTACATTTATTAGGATTCAACTTCAACTGATACTTTCTGAGTCGTTCAAATAGCTTCAACAAATGATCCAAATGATCCTCTTTACTCTGAGACTTAGCAATCATATCATCCACATAAACTTCGATCTCTTTATGCATCATGTCATGAAAGAGAGTGACCATAGCTCTTTGATATGTTGCCCCTACGTTCTTCAAACCGAAAGGCATAACTTTGTAACAGAAGGTCCCCCAAGGCGTAATAAAAGTGGTCTTTTCTCTGTCAGCGGGATCCATCTTGATCTGATTATAACCGGAGAAACCATCCATAAACGAGAAGACTGCAAAACTGGTTGTATTATCCATAAGTGTATCAATATGCAGTAGGGGAAAATCATCCTTCGGGCTTGCTTTGTTCAAATCCCTGTAATCCACACACATTCTGACTTTACCATCCTTCTTAGGCACTGGAACAATATTGGCTACCCAATCAGGATACTCTGCAACTGCAAGAAAACCGGCATCCAACTGCTTTATAACCTCATCTCGAATTTTCAAATCCATGTCAGGTCTGGTCCTTTGAAGTTTCTGCTTAACAGGCGGGCATTCTGATTTGAGTGGCAACTTGTGAACTACAATATCTGTGTCTAAACCGGGCATATCTTGATACGACCATGCAAACACATCAACATATTCCTTTAGAAGCTTGACCAATCTTCGCTTAACCTCAACCCCAAGTGTTGCACCAATCTTGAACTCTTTCTTATCTTCTTCGGTACCAAGATTAATCACATCTATCTACTCTTTATGCGGTTGAAGCTCAATATGCTCGTACTCAACTAATCTTGCCAATTCTTTGGGCACTTCAAAGTCTTCATCACTTTCATCTTCAGCTTGATAAATAGTTGAATCCCAGTCAGGAGTGACAGTAAGGTCATTGGATTCAACGAGGTTTAATGTATCACTGCATGATGAAAGCTTTATTTTATTAAATGCACAAGGAAAATGAGAGAATGAAAATGCTTTTTTTTTGTTTTGTTTTGAAAAGATTGCCAATTTCATTTTAAAGGTGAAAGCAAAAAACGTGAATGAAACAAGATGGAACTTAAACAAAATGCATTTATTAATATCCTTTTAAAATTAAAAGGTGGCCCTACAAAATGATCCTATAGCCTTGGGCAGAGCTATGGATTTTTGAAAATGAAAATGAAAACATTAAATTACTTTGAAATAGGAAAAATAACAGGAATCTCTATGGCCTCCCAGTTGCTCAAAGCTGCATCGCTCTTGAATACCAGGTTGCTCAATTCTTCGTCTTCGTCACAGCCACTGATGGAATTGATCTAGAATCCTCCGCTGATAAACACTTCTTGGATAACCTTCAGACACCCTTCGATAGTTGTAGCAGCTTTATCCTGAGTTGGTTTGTAACCCAACCCATAATGATCAGTCTTGGTCTTGATGTCGATTACCTCTCCCCAACCTTCAGGAATGCCTCTGTCGATTGTTGATTTGGTGCTCTTCAAAGATGCAAAAGATGGATTACCCTGACCCACTGTTTCTTCAACCTCTATTAGAACGACATTGGTGATTTCAAATGCTTTGAAAGAAACTTCCGGAGCGTCTTCATCAGCCTCAATGTAACGGAACGATACCATCAGATCTTCCTCACCATGTATAATGACTAACTTTTCATCGATCACAAATTTCATCTTTTGATGTAAAGTAGACGTTACTGCCCCAGCGGCATGGATCCAAGGTCTTCCAAGTAAACAACTGTAATTAGGGTTGATGTCCATCACTTGGAAAAGGATAGTAAAAACATGCGGACCAATCAATATAGGAAGCTCAATCTCTCCTATCACTGACCTGCGAGAACCATCGAATGCTTTGACAATCAACGAAGTAGGCTTCACCATAGTATCTTTAAAAGCCAACTTGCTGAGAAATCTCTTGGGTATAACATTCAAAGAAGAACCTGTGTCCACTAGTACTCTTGATAAATTATCCTCTTGACATTTCATCGATATATGTAAGGCACGATTGTGATTCGGACCTTCCCTCGGTAACTCTTCATTGCTGAAACTAAGGGTATTGCATGCGGTAATTTTAGCAATCACACTATCAAACTGACCGGTAGTAATATCTTGAACGACATGAGCTTGAGTCAAAACTTTCAGTAATGCCATTCTATGAGCGGGCGAATTCATCAACAAAGACAAAATAGAGATCTTAGAAGGAGTCTGATGGAGTTGACCGATAACCTTATAATCACTCTTCTAATAATCCTCAAGAACTCAGCATATTCATCATTCACAGCTGTCTCTTTACCTTTATCTTTGGCAGGTATAGTGGCGGTAGTAGGAATTTTCTTAGGTGGAGCCTCATTGAAACGGGGAGTGTATACACGACCACTGCGGGTCATGCTACTTGCCCCAGAGATATTGGTCACGCTTTTACTATCAACCTTCACTTCTTCCTTTGGAATAACCTTTTCAGACTCCTTATCAATCCATGTCACGTCGTATTTCCAAGGTACCACTTTAGGATCACTGAAGGGGAATGGACTCGGCTTCTGAATGATTATCGGCTTAGGTTGACTCACCGCAGGAGTAACAGACTTTGATACATTGAACACCGGCTTGGCAGAACTTGCCCCTGGCAAATTAAACACTGGCACCTTGACTTTTGATTCAGGAAAATTGAAGACAGGCTCAACCATAGCAATATCATCCTTCTTCACTTTGCTAACCACTTGTAGAAAACCATCACTAATCAATATCTTAATATCCTTCTGAACCAACAAACAACCCTTAGTACTGATCTCACAACTTGCACACACAACATGAGAAGTAGATACTAAACCGGCTTCAAACAACTTTGAATGGAACATCTTTAGAGGAGTTTTGATCTGAGTGACATCAAGAATATAACTTTCATCAGAATCATCACTAATGGCATTGACACCTCCATGGTTAGGCAAATGACTACTCTTGATATTTGGATGAGGATCATCGAATGACAGAATCTTCTTTTCCATCAGGTCTCTGACAAGATTTTTAAGAGCATAACAATTTTCTAGATCGTGGCCGGGCGCACCCTCATGAAATAAACAATGAGTGGAGGCATTGTAACTTGCAGGTAACGGATCAGGAGGCAGATCATTTGCAACAGTAACAGCTGGTTGAGGATCCACAATAACACCGGTAACTTCAGAAACAACAGTGGGCTGAGTGTCCATCTTTGCATTCATAACATGTAACATCTCCATAATACGGCCCATATTTCCTCGAAGGTCCTCAAGTTCATTGTTGAGGCAATCAATCTCTTGTGCTTGCTTTTCCATCTTCTTCCGAGCTTGGGCTCTAGTGTTGTATTGATGCAGAGAACTCAGGATGACGGAACTACAAAGGCGAGAGAACCGAGAATGAGAAACCGGGGGGAAAATGAAATGCAAAAATATGATGCTAATGCCATGCAATGATTCTAAGAATTTCAACAGTCAATTGCAAATATTCCCTTTTAGGAAAGTTTGGAAAAAAATTAGACTTTAAAATGTAGGACTTCTTGAATTTGCAAAGGACTGTTGAATTCCTTGAAAATAGGAATGATATGATGTTTTATGGATGCAAAGCATAAATACACATAAGCAGACAAAGATCCTAGGTTAGAGGAACAATGAATGGAGTTAAGGTCTATCCTTCCCAAAGGGGTATGTACTATAGGTTAATTGTACCTGCAGAACAAGGTTCTAAAAAAAGTTCCCAAAGTCATCAGCCCATCTATCGGATATTATCAATACTCCGACTGACTCGATGACCGATAATATTCTCAAGAGAACCTCTTTTGAGTGTAGTATCGCGTAGAAACCAATGTAGGACTATTCCCACACAGTTCCCGCACTACATCCTAAATAAGTCCAAGATGGTGTAAAGGTACTACAGTTCCCAGTAATACATACTCCAATCGATAATAGTAAAAGTTTTTACGACTACACTCGATCAACTGAACCATTTTCGAAAGTGTCTCAACTGAGTGGAGATTCTCGAGTCGGCTTGGTCGGGATTCACTCCCTATAAGCCTCGTCGAATATATCGCCATCCTATAATAAAGGTCGCTCAAGTCCGGGTGTAGGACTTATCTCCCACAGAGTATCTCCCAAGTAAGGTACCCCAATAACTGCACATACAAATAAACAAAGCAATTAAATGAAATAATTACTAAAAAAAAAATAGGGATAACCCTCAAAAGTTTGGACTCCCCAGTGAAGTCGCCATTTTCTGTTGCGGTGGAAATAGGATATCAAATTATTAATTAATTTGAATCACATTTTTAAATTCACAACCGATCTTTGATTTATCCGAAGGAAAAGGTCAAAAGAAGGAAAACCTATTTTTGCATCGTAAACACAATGCGGGGAAAGATCTAGGGTTCGGGGGTTGATTAAGATTAGGGAAGGTATTAGCACCCTAAACTTTCGTAGTACTCTACGGGAACTTTTTGTTCATTTTACTAATTGTTTCATTAATTGCTTAAGGGTATGTTCAAAGGATTAAAATACCTAAGGGGTTAATTCTAAGTTTACTCGGCAAGACATCGCATCTTGTGCCTACATATCCTGACGGGAATGGAATCAGAGTAATTGTAGTTCCCCTCGAAAGGGAGGTTAGAAACGTCTTGACTGTGGTCAAGGTTTCAATGGGGAATAAATGTATCTTAAGGACACGCTTACATAGAGTCCTAAACTCTTGTCACTATGTTGAAAAATGTTAATAAAAAAGGGTTAAATCAGGGATTCCACGGCGGGAAACCCTAAAATAGAGTACGACGACTCCTCGGCCTAATGCTAGGGTAAAGGGTATTTTTGCCACGGCAGGACACCTAGGCTAATAGGGTTTGGGCCATTCTAAGGGTAAGGCTATTGACTCGGCGGCCAAAAGGTTGGACCTAATCTTTCGGAAGAAAATAAAACGGTAAATAAAGCCAACAATGACAAATCATTGTATGGAGGAATTTAAAATACGGAAATAAGGAAAACCATAAAGGAAAAAAACATAAAGAAAACGAGGGAACATTCATGCGAATATTAAAGATACGTGATGCACACTTAGAATGAAGCGAGGGAGGAAAATAGTGTGGGGCATCAGCCGCCACAAGCGCGTCTCGACCTCGAGCATGCAAATGAAATGCAAGAATACAAGAATGTAATAAGAATGCAAAAAGAGGAACATCATGTTGGACAAACAAACACATAAGTGTGCATCCAAGTGGAAATCAAATGCAAACATCGAAGGAATCTCGATTAAATAATCAAGAACAACAATAAAATGTCTAGAGTATTTCACTCCTAACACATCATATTGATCCATGATGGTTAGAGGTGAAATAGTGTGCAAATAAACAAGAAAAAACAACAAAACAAAGCCATTGTCACAGTGTTAATCGGTTAATCTCTGGGGTTAATCGGTTAACACCTTAAAAGTTTTGAAAAATTTGAAATTTTGAACAGGTTAATCGGTTAACCATATGCGTTAACCGATTAACACTGTATGTTTTTTTGAAAAAAATGGAATTTTTGAAATGGTTAACCGGTTAACCCTATGCATTAACCGGTTAACACTGTAACGATGGCTAAAAAACAGCAAGAAAAAAGTCTTTTCACAGGATAATTTGACCTATGATCCAAAAGGGCCAGCCTAATCAAATAACCACGAAATCACAACAGCAAATAGAAAATAAATGGGTATGCAAACAAATCCTATACAACACAATCATGGTTCCTACGGGTTAAAATCTACGGATCTAAACAAACATGGAGATTAACAAACACATAATTGTGCATCCAAGTGGAAATCAAATGCAAACATCGAAGGAATCTCGATTAAATAATCAAGAACAACAATAAAATGTCTAGAGTATTTCACTCCTAACACATCATATTGATCCATGATGGTTAGAGGTGAAATAGTGTGCAAACAAACAAGAAAAAACAACAAAACAAAGCCATTGTCACAGTGTTAATCGGTTAACCTCTGGGGTTAATCGGTTAACACCTTAAAAGTTTTGAAAATTTTGAAATTTTGAACAGGTTAATCGCTTAACCATATGCGTTAACCGATTAACACTTTATGTTTTTTTGAAAAAAACCGAATTTTTGAAATGGTTAACCGGTTAACTCTATGCATTAACCGGTTAACACTGTAACGATGGCTAAAAAACAGCAAGAAAAAAGTCTTTTCACAGGATAATTTGACCTATGATCCAAAAGGGCCAGCCTAATCAAATAACCATGAAATCACAACAAAAAATAGAAAATCAATGGGTATGCAAACAAATCCTATACGACACAATCATGGTTCCTACGGGTTAAAATCTACGGATCTAAATAAACATGGAGATTAACATGGCAAACATGCAAATAAACATAAAAATGCAAAAGATTTGGGAATCCAACCTACGAAGAGGAGGTTTGCTTCGGTAAGTTTTGATTGGCCTCGAAGGTATACTTTTAAATGATAAAACCGGAGAACTTCACGATCCAATCTTTGGAGCCAACGAGGGAAACCTTCTGATGAGTTGTGAGAACAACAACCTTTTCTCTGTGTTTCCTTCGTTCCTTCTGTCCACTTTTTTCTCCGAACCCTGTAAGTTCTGTGAGCTCATGTTTATATAGGCAATAAACTTTTGGGCTAAACCTAACCTAATACCCAATTTAAAATAAAAAATAAAAAATAAAAATAAAACCTTTTTTAATAATAATAAAAAATAAAAACTAATTATTTTTTGTGTTTTTCCTTATAATATTTATTTTTATGAAAAATGGAAAAGTTAGAATAAAATAAAATAAGGCAAAAGGGAAAAAACAAAAGTGACGAAGGTGGGATTCGAACTCTTGACCTCTCACACTTACAACCCTTTACACACGGCCTCCTGCCAACTGTGCCACTTTGTTTATTCGAAATAAAATGCGTGTCACATGATAATTTCCTGCAAAGAAAACAAGTGACTACACAAACTTGTTAGTAATTAGCTGATGCCAAAAATGGGATGTCATGCAACACGATATGATTAATCTGAGGGTAAAATTTGGGGTATTACACTAAGCTTAATGATTATCTACATCTAACCTTGACAAAATGAAGAACTTAGCTACTCATTTCCATGGTAGATTAAATAAGAAGAAAATGGAGAAGATGAAAGAACATCCAAGTCGAAGAATCGAAAAAGGATGTGATTCCACTTCTCTTGATTACACAATGAGCAAAAGGAAGAAAAACTACCGTCTATTTTGAGTTTTAGAACTAGGTTCTTATGTTGCAAGAAGATACCAAGAGTCCCCTTGTTATGATCCCAATAAAGCAATATATAGAATACAAAAGAAGCTCTGTTTGCGCCCATTCGCCAGGCGAACAGAGGCCTTCGCCAGGCGAACATAAAGAAACAAGGCACTTCAAAGTGCCTTCAGCAAGCAAACCGGCCTCTAAGATATCGTGCATTCGCCAAGCAAAGCAATCATTCGCCAGGCGAACATTCGTTGGCTTTACTTGCCAGGCGAATTTCATGCAGGTTTGCTTTTGGAATGACCAAGAGAATAGCCAAGAGATCTTCGCCAGCTCCTTCGCCAGGCGAATGGTAGCGAAGCTTCGCTGGAACCATTTCCATGCGAACTTCATGCCCTTTTGGTCTGGGAGTTTAATTTGAATACTCGCTCTAGCTCGCCAGCACTCGCCAAGCGAACACTCGTGTCAATCATACACACTAACAACAATATTACAAGCACCATTCACTTGGATCAAAACAAAATGAAACTAATCAAATCCAACTACTAATTCATACACTACTAGATAAAAATAAGTAAAAATACTACTAAAAAAAAGATCAAATATATATTATAATTGGGAACTAACAACTCTCCCCAACTAACTTATTTGCATGTCCTCAAGCAAAGTATGCCTCTCAAAACAAAAAGGAGGATTTGCTCATGAACCAATTCAATCTAAGTGAAAATATTCGGCTCAAATACACAACAAGTGCAACAAGGCAAAAAGTTACACAATCCCACAATAGACAATGTACAAGAACTTGATTCTACAAACAAATTAAAACAACGCTTCAAGAAGTAACTAAGTCTCATGATATGTCATTCTAACACTCCACTTCGAAAAAGGATTGAAGTAAAACGCGCATGCAAGCGCGGGAGAAAAATTCACTCAAATGACAAACAATGCAATACTACACAATTCATACAATATCTAAATGATCACAACAAAAATTATGGAAGTTAAAGATCACATAGGACTTAAAAGGTTGTAGCTTGGTCGGGTTACAACAAAGGGTCATTTATAAGGCCATTGAAACAAAATTGCCAATGCTCAAGAACACTCACTATACAAGTGTTTACAACATCACCACTTCATTCACCAAATTCTTTCAAATGCAAACCCTCACAAGCTCCCTAGCATAATTATTTTCTTTTTCTTTCCTTCAAGCAAGCATACTTTTTTATTTTTTATTTTTTTTATTTTTATTTTTTTTTTATTATTATTTTTTCTTTTTTAATATACATACATACATACATATATATATATATATATATATATATATATATATATATATATATATATATATATATATATATATATATATATATATATATATATATATATATATATATATATATATATATATATATATATATATATATATATATATATATTTTTTTTTTTTTCCTTCTTGATTTTCTCTTTTCATCAAACCTTTGGTCACACCTCTTATACACAACTTGCTTGAAAGATTTTCACAATTTTCTTTTTTTCTTTTTCCTCGACTTTTTCCGTTCTCCCCAACTAAATTCCAACTCAATCCAAAGTGAATGTTTCAAGCTTTTACGGCAAGAAAAACAATTTAAGTATAACTCAAGGTTCAAGAAGAAAACAAACATTAGAAACTCACAAAATGAGCTTTAAACAAGAAGGCTCAAAAGGGGCTAACAAAAGTCACACTCCTCACGGGACGTGTATGGAAATGGTTGTGCTCAATACAAACAACTGTCTTGATCCTCTCTAAAACTTCCAAAAAAATTATAAAGAACAAAAGATAGAACATGAATTATAAGTATACACAAAATTCATCATCCATCCATAACATATGTACAAGTAAAAGGAGGATTCTTACATTTGTGATATAGGATCTAAATGACATATCAATCCACAAAGTCGCACAAGAAGCAAAGTTACAAAAATTGTACATAGAATAACAAGTTCTAAAACATTCTAAATTCTAGAACAAGGTAACTAAGTACCTTGTCAACAAAATTGTGAGAATGATAATATCATCGCCATCCCACTTGAAAGAAAATTCTTGCACATCTACAAACGAACACTTTAGCGACGACAACAGGCTGTTAACATATTTACAACCACCCTTGAATAAAACTTCAAATAAAACTTACTAAAATGAAAACTTAAACAATAAATAAATAAATAGCTCAAAATACTAATAATACTGCTGAAAAACTAAAATGGTGAATAACACCAACAATGTCACAAGGTACCTTAAAAGGTACAAGTACAAATATGAAATACAATAAGCAAAGTACATAACAAAACAAATAAATGGAAATACAAGAAAAACTTCACTTTGTAGCACAAAGGAAACAACATAACATAACAGAAATCACTCCTCATCCTCGGATATGTCGTAGCCATCCTCATCATCGTCGACATCCTCACTGTCTCCATCATCTACCTCTACATTATCACCAACAGGGTCATCGTCCTCTGCATCCTCCCCCCACCAAAACTGGGCCTGTCTACAGGCCATCCAGCATGCTCAAGGAGCTGCTCCCTTGTCATCATCGTGTGGTTATCGACGGGCTCACGTATCTGCAGCTGTAAAACCTATCATCAATTGCAGTAGGAATGGTCACCTGTCACCTCTGAGGAATATCCACACCACTGTAAGCACAGAGCGACATGATGAGGCACGAGAAAGCCAACGGGGCATTCTTGCGGGCCGCCAACCCTCCACGTCCACTTAGGACAACTGCACGCATCTCATCCGCAATGATGCGGGCAATGTCAATCTGGACATTCTGCAAGATCGAGTGAATCAAATGGGCAATCGGCAATGGCACCGAACTGTGGTGGGACCTTGGCACAACATTAGTCAGAACAAACAAAAGAATCAGTTGCACCAAAGGCTTCATATCAGTACGAAGGTACCGAATAGCCACTCCCGACGAGTTACGCACCACAATGCGTCCATCAAGGCACAAATATCTGGTCATTGCATCCAAATCTCGATGCTTGTTCAGGTCATGGTGGTATACACCATTTAAGGTACCTTGTGACACTGTTGGTGTTATACACCATTTTAGTTTTTCAGCAGTATTATTAGTATTTTGAGCTATTTATTTATTTATTGTTTAAGTTTTCATTTTAGTAAGTTTTATTTGAAGTTTTATGCAAGGGTGGTTGTAAATATGTTAACACCCTGCTGTCGTCGCTAAAGTGTTTGTTTGTAGATGTGCAAGAATTTATTTCAAGTGGGATGACGATGATATTATCATTCTCATAATCTCCGGCAACGGCACCATTTTGTTAGAACAATGATAGAGTATCAGGTTTGTTATCGTCTCCACTGGGATTATGAGATATTGTCGCCGCTCGACAGTTTTTAGATTCTTAACTTTAAGTATCAATTGGGTTTTAGGTTTCGGTAACGGTTGCTTTGCATAAAAAGTAATTAATCGCGGTAAAAGTTTGGTTTTAAAAGATATGAAATATTTGCCAAAGTTAGGGTTCGACAATCACTTTGCATGTATATGTTCGATCAACACAACCTATAAACTCCGTTAGATGATAAATGATTTCACAATATCCTCATAATGTGTTTATTTCTAACACACATTGTGGGTTTTCTCATTTTGATCCATTGTTGATTTCTCGCACAATCTATCAAAATGACAACTTTGGGTTTGACATTTTTAATGAACAAAAACATTCAAGACTATCTCTAGCTCAAGAACATAGAAGGATGAAAACCTAGGTCAAGAGTTGGAAAATATCTTTCGATCATAAACCAACACAAAGAGTTAACAATAAAATGAGGTTTTCACCATACATTAATCATCCAAGAGGTTACAAATGAAGATCATCCCATATACATACTAAGCTTAATGATTATCTACATCTAACCTTGACAAAATAAAGAACTTAGCTACTCATTTCCATGGTAGCTTAAACAAGAAGAAAATGGAGAATATGAAAGAACATCCAAGTTGAAGAATCGAATAAGGATGTGATTCCACTTCTCTTGATTACACAATGAGAAAAAGGAAAAAAAACTACCATCTATTTTGAGTTCTAGAACTAGGTTCTTATGTTGCAAGAAGATACCAAGAGTCCCCTTGTTATGATCCCAATAAAGCAATATATAGAGTACAAAAGAAGCTCTATTTGCGCCCATTTGCCAGGCGAACAAAGGCCTTCGCCGGGCGAACATAAAGAAACAAGGCACTTCAAAGTGCCTTCAGCAAGCAAACCGCCCTCTGAGATATCGCGCCTTCGCCAGGTGAAGCAATCATTCGCCAGGCGAACATTCGCTGGCTTCACTCGCCAGGAGAATTTCATGCAGGTTTGCCACTGGAATAACCAAGAGAATAGCCAAGAGATCTTCGCCAGCTCCTTCGCCAGAATGGTAGAGAAGCTTAGCTGGAACCATTGCCAGGCGAACTTCATGCCCTTTTGGTCTGGGAGTTTAATTTGAATTACTCGCTCTAGCTCGCCAGCACTCGCCAAGCGAACACTCGCTGGCACTCGCTGGGCTCCGCCAGGCGAATGCTTTGATTTCCAACTTCTTCTAGCAGCTATGTCTCATCTCTTCCAAGGTGCTCTTTCTAGTGTCAATCCCGCACACTAACAGCAACATTACAAGCACCATTCACTTGGATCAAAACAAAATGAAACTAAGCAAATCCAACTACTAATTCATACACTACTAGATAAAAACAAGTAAAAATACTACTAAAAAAAGATCAAATATATACTATAATTGGGAAGTAACAGTTAACACTGTAAGTATTTCAGCAAAAAATTAATTTTAGAATCCGTTAGCCAGTTAACCATAGTTAATCGATTAACCATAGTTAACCAGTTAACCATAGGGGTTAATCGGTTAACACTGGAAGTTTTTCAAAACAAAATTAATTTTAAAAAGAGTGAGCTACTAAAAGTGTTTTAAAAATTCTTATGATATATGTGAAGTGAGAGATGAATAATTGAACACTTGTATAAGTATTTTAAATGATATTTGGTATACCTTTGAGTTGTTGTTCAATATTCTATCTTCAATACTTGAAACTTGATTAGTATGTATGTGAAGCTTTGATCCATTTGACATATTCTAGAATACCATCTTTAAACTTGATGTCATTTGAGTCTCTTTCTTTTTGCATACACATATTGTGTAGAAAACTTGTTGTCTTCATCAAAACTTTTATGCGCTTGAAGTTTGCTTCTACAATGGAGAATGAAAGAAGATTGAGACAATCATGTATGGGATCATTTATCAACAAGTCAAAGGCTCAAAGTATGATTCAACTATGGATAACCTATCTCTGATACAAAGTACCATAAATATTGAACCAGAGAAGGTTGAATCGACCATGGATCATCACTCAAGGGTTTGATATGTTGAACACATAATCAACCAAACAATCATCAAAAGCCAAATCAAAGATATTCAAAAATATGAATAAAAATAAATAAAACAAATAAAATAATTTAAAAATGGAAATTAAATGGAAAATTCAAATGAAGTAGCAAAATGAAAAATGAAGGGTAGAGAAAATTATGAGAAGTAAAAAATATTACACATAAAAGGATCTCAAAAGTTGGATGCAAAAATATTTGAAAATGATTCAAATTAAATTTGAAATGAAAACTAAATAAAAAAAATAAAGAAAATATCAGTTAAACGCAAAATAATTTTAAAAATTATGCAAAAAATATATGTTATACAAAATATTTTTTATGATTTATGAAAATAAAATTGGAGTCAAAAAGCATTAAGGACCAATCAGAATTAAATCAGAAAGAAAATGGAAAAAGAAAATGAAAATAAAAAACAAAATAATTTGAAATAAGGCACCAGCGGTCAGAAATTTGAAAAAAAAAAAAAAAGCGATGGCACGTTGCTATTGGAGGAAGAATTTGAATTTGCCACGAACACGTGTGAACTGGCTTCGTATTCAACATCCATTCAATTTCTGCAACATCATGCTTTTATTTTTTGCATGAATCAAGCATGGACTAAAGTGCGCAACACATCATCGTTCATGTCTCTTTGCATCAGAGTCAATGATTGGCTCAGAGCAAAGAGAATTTGCTCAAGAACACGAAGAACCCTAGTACTTCAAAGTAAAATTAAATGGCTAATACAAAGAATAAATTCCAAGTATATGAAGACTTTTAATCAGTGAATCAAGATGAACACACTAGTAACTTATTTGCTTATAAGTTTAACAGTCTATACATCGCCTAACAATGCTTACGGTGGTGGACTAGGGATAGAAATTCCAAGTAGTTGTTAGTATGTTATTTCGTGGAGGGACTGACTATAACGGTTTTCTTAATTCGTTGTAAAGTTATAAGGATAAGATAATTCATACAAGGTATCTTACATCAATAAAAGGGGATAAAGAGATTCTAAAACACAATTTGACCGCCTTCGCAACATAATTTTTATTTATGTTTTGCACTAAAACTTGCAAAGCCCCCCTTTTTACTGTTTTTATTTAATATTTTACAAATAATTATTCTGTTCGAACACAGTCCTTTTGGGTTTGATCTTTTTATTGCTGACATTATTGGCACACTTGCCGAGAAGTTACTAAGTCTTTGGCGTCGTTCGATCCAGAAATTGAAAGAACCGCACGTGCATTAAAAGAGCTGCTAGAGAAGAAATTCTGGTTGATGGAGACTAACCAGAAGTAGATCCACCAACACTTTCTTCGAATTCAAAAGACGAGAATAACATGGCTGCTCCACAACTCCCAACTATGTGAGATTACTTCAAAAGGACCGACGATGATCAAGTTTCTAAAGGGTTTGTACCGACAGACTCGGTTAGCTTTAACATAAAAAATTATCAGGTCTAAGAGACAATCAGTTTAACAGGAACTCTATCAGAGATCGGTGGGCTCATCTTGCATGCTTCTACGAAATTGCTTCGATGTGAATACCAGATAATAGCACGGAAGGTCAGGTGAAGTTGGGATTGTTTGGTTTCTCGCTTATTGGAAGGCCAAAAGATTGATTACTATGCCTTCTAAATGGAACCATTCGAACATGGAAGGATCTAGAAGAAAAGTTCTTGGAAATATTTTTTACCACTGCCCCGTTTACTGAGTGAAGGGATGAAATTTTGAATTTAGAGCAACAAGATGCCGAGACCTTATATGACTCATGGGAGAGATTCAAACTATTATTGCACAAGTGCCCCATTATAATCTTAATAATATAGAGCAAATGCAATGTTTTATCAAAGGCCTAAAGAGTCAGACACACGTGTGCTAGATGCTTCCGCAGGAGACACAATTAGACAAATGACCGAGCCACAAATCAAGGACTTAATTGAGAAGATGTGCATGAATATGTACCGCACCAAGAGTGAAATATCAACAAAGGTTAAGACGTTAAGTACACCCAAAGGTATATTAATTATTGATACTCAAACTGTTTTATTAGCTCAAATTGAATTATTGAATAAGCAGCTAGCTGCAAGCTGCTTGAATAACGCTAACGTGAGCCACATACAAGCACTTATGTGTGATTTTTATGGCGGAGGACATGAGAAAGAAAGGTGCTCATCGGAAGAGTCAAGTGAAGAAGCTGAATATTCTAACTTTCAAAAGAACAAACCTTACTCTAAAACCTACAATTCGGGCTGGAGAGATCATCCAAACTTCCGTTAGAGCAATAATCAAAACCAAAGTGGTAACCAAGCAGTGCAACAAAATCAACAAGCTATTAATTTCCAAAGGAAATCCTCACAGTTGAAAGAGACCTTTGAAAATTACATGAAGGCCACTCAACTTAGCTTGGAATAGGTGAATAAGAATCATGAAACCATGAGCAGAAGCCATGATGCCTCCATCAAAAATTTAGAAACATAAATTGGGAAATTATCAAGAAAACTAGAGGCATCCCTAAGTTCAAGTGGAATATTCTCATGTAACACCTTGGACAAAGAATGAAACGTGTAAAGTGGTGAGGACATATTTGGGTGTAGTAACTAAAGATGATGAGGTTGTAAAAGTTTAACAAGATGAAAGTAAGAGTAAGGAAGATGGAAGCAAGATAAAGGAGAAAAAACTTCAAGGGAACCAAGAAAAAGGGAAAGTTGCAAGATAAAGGATCAAGGAGAGTTCAAAATTGAATGCACCATTGGTGGGATAAGAATTCAACATGCTTCGTGTGCCTTGGGATCAAGCACCAATGTCATGCCATAGAGAAAATTCAAGGAGATGAATATAGAAGAAATCAAGTCAAGCGACATGACGCTTACTATGGCCGATTCATCTGAAACTGAACCGCTTGGTATTGCATAAAATATGTTAGTTCATGTCAATGGTTTGACCTTCCCCACATACTTTATGGTCATTAACATGATAAATGATTCAGAAGGTTCTGTGATTCTTAGATGACCATTTTTGGCAACTGGAAAGGCAAAGATAGATGTGGAAATTGGGGAATTCACTTTGAAATTTAATAAGGAGAAGGTAGTGTTTAATGCATATGAATGGAAATCAACATGGGAGGATCTAAAGTTATTCTACGAGTCGGGGGAAAGAGGTGATAGAGTTATAAGGGAATGGACACAAGAGTTATTGGCATGAGGGTATCCCTTGCGCCTGACATATTTTGAGGATTGAGCGTCAAACTATTGACGTAAAAGAAGCGCTGGATGGGAGACAACCTATCGATTTTTTATCAGTTTTTTGGTTTTACAAAATATTATTTATTTAAAAAATCAACCACAAAAAGACTTAGATACCAAAAAAACCTTGAGGTCGCGGTGGGAATAATTGGAGGTTAAGCTACTGATTAACTTAACTCGAAAAGAAAGAGGCGCCACCGAAATTTATTGTTTCCAAAGGGAAAATGTCAAACAAAACCCATAAAAAGCTAAAAAAAGAGATCTACATACGGGGGTTGGTTATACAAGAGGAGAATATTAGTACTTCAGACATATGTGATACTCCACAAGAACCATTTACTTATCTGTTTAAAAAAGGCTATGCTTTTTGTTGATTGATTTTAGGTGAGAAAATATTTTGCCATATTCGAATGGAAAACTCAACTTACTACCCACAAGTATGAGGAAATGGACATTTGCATCAATTTTGACATGAATAACTTTACTTGGACTTCATCACAAGTAGATCTCAATATTCAAGTGGAAAATGTCAATCATTTATCAGTATCTTGTAGAAGAATAATGGTTTACATCACTACAAGAATAGAGTCATATCTAATCTTTCTGAAAAAAGGCTCTAAAAGGAAAAAGGCACAAAGACAAAAAAAGGAGTTTGATGAGGTTTGTGTTTTTTAGAGGTTTTGAAAAATGGTTGAATATACTTAAGTGTTTTAGCATTTATTGAAAAAATATTTTTCGAATCACTTGACAAAGTCAAGGTTTATTGTGAAAGAAGGCGTGAAGTTTGAAAAACAAGAAATTTTTGAAATATAGAGAAGTTTTGAAAATTTAAGAAGGGGGAAGAGATGAAGAGAATCCTAAAGCATAAAGTAAATGGTCTCATTGTTAGATAGCCAAGAGAAATCCTTTGTGTGTGCAAGTGAATTAACCAAGAAGAGGTAAGCATTTAACATAGGTCAAAACCAGCATTCATTTTCCTTTGGATTTAAGCCACAAGATGAACAAGCACAAACACATATGAATATCAAAGAAGAAATAGAAAAAGTAATGAAGTTACAAAGTCACAAAGAAAGCATCCAAATCTTGAATTTATGTGCCAAATGTATCAGATGAATCCAAAGGTCTCAGATGAATCACTCTAAGCAAAAGGGAAGAAGTCCTTGATCTAAGTCCAATAGTCCAAAATCTTCAAGCATAGGATAGTAACACAAAGTCCAAATGAGAACCACACTATGTTTTTTAGAGTCTTGGCATTTTATGATGTTTTGTGTTTCGGAGATAAAGAAAAGGAAAAAAGCAAGACATAAAGCATAAAATAAAAAACATTAAGATGCTTGAATGTAAATGCTCAAATATAAATGACATAAAATAAATTGCATAAAAGTAAAGATCAATAAAGTAAATTCTTGACACTAAAGTTAGGAGTCGGTACAATTATGAGGAGTTAATGTTAGTCTTAATGAGATTAAATTGATTTGAGGCAAATTTAGCGCTATGTTAAGCAACTGTAATTGGACTTATGTAGAAGTCACAACTATCGGAGGCCGGTCAATAACAATCTAAGTTTTGTACATGTTAGAGAAATGATACAAGAATCATTCGGCTAAAATAATGTAACACAATTCAAAATAAAACAAGAAGAAGAAAGATATGGAGATATAGAACCAACCAAAAAAGGCACAGGAGATCATTTATCCCCAACTTCAATAAATCCTCTTCATGATACCTTGAGATAAACTTATCATCAATCCAAGGTATCAAAAATGATCAACTCATCATTTAATGATAAGTTTGAAATGAAGAAAGTTCAATCCATCAAGGCATCACTCCAAAGTCCAATTAAACAAGATGAAGCATCAACCAACCACAAAAGATCAAGGTCATTACAAGTCAAAGTACCAAATGGACCAAAATAATAAAAAAAAGACATTCAAAAAGAAATTTTAAAAGATTTTTAAACAGAAAATAAAGACAAAACACCAAAGAGACATCAAAACATCAAATAAATGTCCCAAAAAATTTCAGAAAATGAAAAATACTATCTCAAAAGTTAGGATGGGAAAAGTTTCAAAATAATTTAAAAATAAATTGTTGAAAGGAAATTAAAAGAAAAATAAAGATAAAATAGCAATAAATGCTAAAACTCATTTTTAAATTTTTTAAGAAAGAAAAACATATGTGATAGAAAATATTTTAAAAAAATTATAAAAAAAAAATTGGAATGAAAAATCATTTTGTAGCGATTTTTAATGAATTTTGAAAGAAAAGAAAATAAAAAAGAAATAATTTTGGAGCGATTTTGAAAGAAAAGGAAATAAAAAGGAAAGAACTTTGGAGTGATTTTGAAAGAAAAGGAAATAAAAAGAAAATTGGATTGAAAAATCATTTTGGAGCGATTTTTAATGAATTTTAGAGTGAATGTATTCCAATTTGTTCCGAAACTATATAAACGAAAATATTTTGTAGATGTAATTCTGAAAAAAAGCAACGTTGAGTATCTAAAAAAATATTTTCGAAAACAGAGAATATTTTTAAAAACGTATATGGTGTCTAAAAACCCCAAAAAATAGAGAAATAAATTCTCTAAAATAAAAATGGTTTAGTATAAATCTCTCAAAGTAGTTTAAAGATGGAAATTTATGTAAAAAGTAATTTTATAATATAACAAGTATAATATTTAATTAAAGTCCATCAAAAATATTAAGGATCGTATATCAGGTCTATATTAGATGTCACATAGAATAAAAAAACATATTTAAATAAAGAAGGAAAATAAAATAATTGAAAAGAAAGTTAAAATTTAAATGGTCAATCGATTGACATACTTTTTTTTAAAATTAAATGAATTGATATCAATAGAATGAAAAGTTTTATGATGCTTATATTGAAAAATGATAATGAAAATTGAATTCCAAATAAATTAAATAAAAGTGTATAATTAATATATATATATATATATATATATATATATATATATATATATATATATATATATATATATATATATATATATATATATATATATATATATATATATATATATATATATATATATATATATATATATTATACACTTTTATTTTATTTATTTAGAATTCAATTTTCATTATCATTTTCCAATATAAGCATATTCTATTGATATCCATTCATTAATTTGTTTTTAAAAAAGTATGTCAATCGATTGACCTTTTAAATTTTAACTTTCTTTTGAATTATTTTATTTTCCTTCTTTATTTAAATATATTTTTTATTCTATGTGACATCTAATATATACCCGATATACGATCCTTAATATTTTCTATAGGCTTTAATTAAATATTATATTTGTTATATTATAAAATTACTTTTTACATAAAATGGTAAATTTTCATACTTTTGTCTATTAGGTGCGACATACTTATTATGCTTCATACTAACTTTTTTGACATATGGAACACAAAATATATGAATTGAGGATGAGAACACAACTTCCATGACATTTATCAACACAAGTTCTCGGCCCATCACCATAAACTTCGATAACAACTTTTCAGATGCAAATAACTATTTCAGCTTCTCCACTGTCCATGTGGAGTTTTCCTCCCGTTCGTGTTTCAAATAGGAAAATCCAACCGAAAACGCCAACTTCGTTTACATAACACCAACAATCTCAAGTAGTGGGAGTCGTTACTAGTTTGTTTTCTATGTACAGTCAATAATCAACACAATATAAAATTTAATCAACAACTTCCCAGAATCAAGTGAAAGAAAATGTACATTTATGGGGGAAGACGACACCTGTTTGTTTTGTATATACAATAAATAATCGACACCAAATGAAACATGTACAAAAGATATAAGCAACAATATTTGTTTCGACCCTGTTTCTAAACTAGTACATGTATTTCTCTTCATGAATTAGGCTCATCAGATGTTACATTTAAGATAATGGACCTCTGTTGCTCGTCCTGTATTTAGATATTGCTTTGTACACTTGTGTAACGCTTGTTAAGTTTTCTGGATCTCTATCTTTCAAAGTAAGAACTATGTACCTGAGAGTCATATGGTTGTTTTTGTCATGTTATTTACAAACTGTCTTTCATCATGTTTTAAATTACCTAATATGTCATGTCCATCTAAATCCGTAGCTAGTTTATGATTGTGAAATTCACACTTAAACATTATCTTCCAACCGCTACCACTTGTAATAAATCTCTGCATTAATGGACATTTAACTTTCATATTAAAAGTGACTTGAGAGAATTTTTTCTTCTTGTAGTTTCCTTTTCACTCACAACCCATACTCAATTTATATTTTCTCCCTATGATCCCATTTATGGTATCAAAATGAACCGTAACAACAATAATACCATGTTGTTTACTAATGAACTATGCTCATGCTAACACGTCATCTTGGGAGGAACATATGTGTCATTTAATACATATAAAGAATGAATTATCTATAGCAGAGATACCCAAAGCCTATTAAATTTTGCATAAGTTAAAAACAAAACATGTAAGTAAAACATACAGTCTAAAGTGGTGAAGAATTGCGTAAAATTTGTAGAGAAACCATCCGGATTTGGAGCGCAAAAATAAAACATTCTGAATTGGACTAATGGATTTTTCACTTAGGCAAAAACTCCGGTATACTAGAACTTTCAAAAAACCAAAATATTTGTTGCTTCCCGATTTTTTTTTAAAATCTGGTAAATAATATCGAAATTTCTAAAAAATACTAGTTTTTTTAAAAAATGTGGTAAAAATGCCCTGGATTTAAAAAATAATTCAATAATAACTAATGATTTTCTCATAAAATATTGGATTTTTTTAAAAAATCCAATAAAACTGATATCGGTTTTTTAAAAATTCGATAAAAATACAAAGTTTTTCTTAAATTTTGAAATTTTCGTACCAAATTTTTTGATACAAATAACGGAGATTTTGAAAATTACAGCTTTTCCATAGTCAAAATTTTTGATCAAGTGTATTTTAGAATATGTAAATAAGGACAAGAATATTTTCGGTCAATATAAAAATAAGGGGATGTAAGGTATGAGTGGGGGAGGTAGGACAAAATTCCTTATTTTGTGCCCATGTCCTGACCTTATTTTGGGCCATATTTATCACAAAAGCCCATTTTCTAGCTAGAGAGGATTCATATATGATGCTTATTTGAGCATTTAACTTGCCACCCCCACAATTGTACTTGACACCCCTATAATTTCACAATTCCATAACTGCCCCTGCCAAAAATTTGAAACATATTTGCATACGATATTTCCGGTAGAGAATTCAAAATTTTCGATACCACTGTATTCCAAGTTTCTGATATATCAGAATTTCTAAAATTTACGTGAGTTTGTAATTTTATTAAAAATGTTAAAAAGTACCTTGTTTTACCAGAAAATTTAATCAAAGTGAAATTTCAGGTAGTTTAATTTTATAAAATTTTAAACGGTCAGAATTTTACCAACAATTTTAGACGGTTGTGATTGCACCAACCGCTTTGTGTGGTCCATAATGAATGCAAAGTTGTATAAATAGGGTCACCTGTTGTTTGAGAATAACATCTCAAAAGGCATCTTCCTCAATTTTTTATTAAGGCAGAAGTATACTTCAAACGAGCTTCACCTTCCGTAGTGTTCTGACTTTCGGATGATACAACTTCTCTAGCTGTCTTGACATCTAAGTTGAATGGATTGTTGCCTGATACCAATAACAAGTAGGTGAGAAAGAACGAATTTTGTGAAGCTTGGATTGATACTAATGGAAAGGTGAAATACAACTTTATTGAGTTGAAGACCGATGAAGATGTGACGGTTATATGGAGATAATTTTGTCGTAGATTAACAAAGGGGTTGATCGAGTTAAATGCGAAGATTTCAAGATCTGTCAACGACATAATTAAGATGATGAAACGTCGAGAATCATCTGGTATTGTTTAGGTTTTCTTATTTATTTTTGTTTTCTTAAGTTATGCAATCCTTTGTCAAATGTTAATTATGTTCGTCTAGCATCAACGGAAGATCCAAAATATCATTTAATAAAACGTTTTGTGCAGATGTCTGAGTAATGTGACACGTAATATACAAATAATACATAAAACTAACAATAATGTCTAAATAGGTCTCCCACGGGCTATATGTGCAACCCGAGATAATCTAGTAAAAGCCTTACCATCTGGGTTTACCAAACCCGCGAGGTTATCCATAACAATTGCAATCATCTGGAGAAGCTACTGGTCATCGACATTAGCTGGAGGTGGCGGCAGCGACGACACATCATTGACATGTACTCTAACATCAGATGCTTTAACATCATCTGTATGCTTAACAGGTGGGGTGATGCGAAGGTATGATACAGTGAGGTACCACTCCAAGTAACCATTATCACACTGTGAGTCGTGCTGAACCATCACTGTATTATCAACATCATCTATATTCTCAATAGGTTGGATCAATAACCTCAACAGTAACATGTGTCACATCTGTCTCGACTGCTAGGTCATGAACATCCTGAACCTGCACATCTTGAGCATGAATAACCTCAGCATCATCTATGGGTTTCTCTTCTGATCTCACTGCTCGGCGTCGCTTGCTACGAGGTACGTGGAACTTCCCTTGCTCAGCTAACCGTTTTCGGTGTGAAATGGTTGGAACTACTAGTGAAGGTGAGAAAATACTTAGAAGGGGGTTGAATAAGTATGACAAATAATCAAAGATTTGAACAAAGTTATTTTTATCCTGGTTCGTTGAACTCAACTACTCCAGTCCACCCTCTCAAGAGTGATTTGCCTTTCTCAGTCAAGGACTTAATCCACTATTTAATCAACCTGATTACAATAGTAACACCTAAGAACAACCGTTCTTAGTCTTCTCAAGAGCTACTGATCCCAACTGGATCCTCTTAAGGAAAACCTTTTACAAACAATGTAAAGTTAATACAAGAGTAAGAATGCTTCTAAAAAGCTTTTATCACAACTGTGATTTTTCTCTTAAGTTTAAGAACTAAGTTACAGCAAATATAGAATGAGAGCTTTTGAGAGATTTGCTTGATATGTGTTTCTGTCAATTGATTCGTCAACTGAAGAAGATGGAGTGGACTTCCTTATATAGGCACAAAGATCCAAGGAGTCTTCTTACGTTGGAGGCTGTGCTTGAAAAAGCCTGGAGCCTTTTGTCTTTTCTCTGCAGTATCTTTCCTTAGAATGGAATGCACAGAAAAATCCTTTTTGTCTGTGTTCTTGTGTCTAGCATGAAAGAGGAAAGAGCTGTTGAGATGATCCAACGATCATATTCAAATCTTCTTCACTAAGTAAGTTTCAGCTGTCAACATCAAAGTCTGGATCTTCAGAATCTTCAGAGTCTTCATCTTCTGGATCCTTAGAGTCTTGAGATGTTATTCAGATTTATGCTGAATCAGAGTTTATGCAGCTTGTGTGCTTGAGCGTGTAAATCTGTCAGAGCAAAGTCTTCTATATCAGATTCTCAATACATTGCAGCATGTAGTATCTTCAGAGTCTTCTGATGACTAAGCTTCTGAACTCTCAGAGTCTTCTCATTCATTAGAGGCTTCTGCTTCAGAATCTTGAGTAAGCAACATTCAGGTTCTTCTGGAGGCAGCGTTCAGATCTTCATATAAGATGCTCTTGAACCTTTGAAGCCTTTCATAGTTGCATTGTTTAGATCCAAATTTGCTCTTTAAGAATATTTTCTTTTGTACCTGTAGCAAACAGTCTAGAACAAATTTAGAGTATATAATTCTTGAATACAAAATTCATAAGTGTTATCATCAAAACATAGAGATATAACTAAGACACAATCTGTGCTCTTACAATCTCCCCCTTTTTGATGATGACAAAACATGAGAAATTTTGTTCAATAAAAAAGTAAGAATTATAACTCCCCCTGAGATTAACAATCTCCCCCTGAAATAAATACTCTAATAGAAGAAAATACTTCCCTTTGATTGAGTATATTTCAGATTCAGAGCCTGATTCCAGATTAAGAGTCTGATGCAAGATCTTTGACTTTCAGAGTACAAGTATCAGAGTTGATTTACTACTCATATTTTCTTTGAAGGATCAGGTTCTGGATGAATAGATCTCAGGATAACTTCAATGAATTATGTCAGATATAACAATATGATATGAAAGACTTAAATTCAGAGTAAGTTAATATAATGTCTGAATTTCAGTTTTAGTAATTGCTTATAGATTTGAACAATCATATTTTCTTTTTCTCCCCCTTTTTGTCATAATCAAAAAGATTTTAAAGACAGTAAAGATACAGAGGAAAAAAAATAAGATAAGAGCATATAGAAGCAAACAACAATATTCATTCATCAGATCAAAGTACCAAAAACATTCAGAGTGAAACAGATGAATGCCAAATATCCAAAACAATAAAACATCAAAATCAAACATTCAGAGTTTTTAAAACATCAGAAGCAATAACATATGCAAAAACATGAAACAAGATCTAAGACTGGCGTGAGGCAATGAGGGTCAGAAGCTCTGTCATCTTGGCTGTTGACTCTTCTTGCTTAAACATCCAGATCTTGATCTCTTCTGTTGTCTTCTCCTGTTTGACCATCCAATCTTTTATTTCCTTTACATCACTCACAAGTTCTGTGACCATAAAGGATGAAGAAGTATTAACAGCATTCTGATCAGACTGATTTTCTTCAGCAGCTTGTTCAATCACATCAGGTTCAGGAACCTCTGGAGGAGCAGCTTCTAGAAGCAACACGGGAGGAGGCTGAAGGTTCATCAGAGTTATCTTGACTAACTCTGCAAACTTGGTTTTAGCAAGCTTAGAGCATATAGCTCTAGCCTTCAGAGCAGCCTTGTTAAACTTCCAGATGAAGCTTTTCCAAGCAGCATTAGAAACAGCTGGATCCAAACTTGTCAAACATACTTCTTGAACATGAGCATATTCTGCATCTAACTCCTTTTTGAATAATTCAAACATTGTATTAACACGTGATCCTATATCCAACTGTTCAGAGGGTTGAGGATTTGGGGTGTTAACTGGAGTGGGTTCAGAAGGTATAGATTCAGATGGTGCAAGTTCAGATGTTGCAGGTTCAGTTGTTTGTGGTTGAGTTGGTGTTGGTTCAGATGGTTGTTGTTGAATTTGTGATGATTCAGATTGAGGTATTTCAGTAGGTTGGATTTCAGATGGTTGGATGTTTTGGGTTTCAGATGGTTCAGTTACAGATGGTTGGATTTCAGATGGTACAGGGAATGTTAACCTAAGTGGTGAGTTTGGTGGAGTTTGAGTTTCAGATGTGGAAGCTTGAAACATGGAAATGTTAACATGTTCCTTCAAAGCAGCCTCTGAACGAGGTTGTTTAAGAGATTCAAGGTTCCTCAAACATTCAGGTATAAAATCAGATGATTCATCATCAGATGATTCATCTGAATGTTCAGATGTGGATGAAATGTTAATGGATTGGTTTAAAGGTTGAATATCCAAAATTTCATCAGATAAATTTGGATCTACAGAGAAGGCAGGTTGCTCAGGTTGTTCAGAGTGTTCAGTTTGAACATGCTCTGATTGGTCTTGTTCTTCCATTATTGTATTAGGTTCTGGTAGATTTGGTTGTGGAGTTTGTTGTGGTATTTCTTGTTGTGAAATTTGTTGTGGTGTTTCAGATTGTGAAGTTTCTTGTGTTGGAATATCTGTTGGATTTTCTGGTTGTGGGGATTCTTGTTGTGGAATCTCAGATGTCACAGTAGGTGTTGGTTCAGAGTTTGATGGTTCAGATGGAATATTTTCAGATGATTGAGGTCTGGATGTTCTATGTCTAAGGTCTGAGGAAGGTGATGGAAGTGGGGAATGAACAGTAGGAGTAAGATCAGATGTCAATACCTGTTGAATGGTTTCTCTGATTTCCTCCAGAGTAGAATCTCTTGTGTTGATTCTGACTTTCTTAACTCCTTGTTTCTTCTTCCTTGGTGCCTCAGAGTCTTTTCTTTTCTTCTGAACAACAGCTTCTTCAGCTTTCCTCTTACTGCGCCTTTCTTTCATCTGTGGAGGCACTTCTTGTTCTTGCCTCTGAACAAGATTAGCTGGTAGAGGTATTCCATCTTTTAGACAGTCTGCAACATAAGTCCAGACAAGACTCTTTGGTTCCTCTGCGCTGAACAAAGGAAAGTCTTCCACTGGGATCCTCCTATCACTAACCTCCTCAGAGTTTAGCTTTCTTAGATCACCAGTTACCTCTGGAACAATCTTCATTCTTTTCAGAGTCATACCATTGATCTCAGAGCCAATTATGTATGACAGATCATCTGTCAGATTGGCATCTTGGAGATTTTTCACCAGTTGATTCTCAGTTAGGATGTCAGAAATGAGCCTTCCAAGAGGAATCTAGTTTCTAACCTTTCCAGTCTTGGTTCTTATCTCTTCCCTAGTCTCTTTGACATGAGTCAGAAGATGACTGAAGATTAGATAAGGCAGATTTACCTTAATGTTCTGACTGAGGCAGTACAGGAAATACATATGCTCAGTACTCACATAATCAGATGAATTTGATGATCTTCTATGAAATAGAGTTCCCATAAAGATTTTTGCCTAAATTCTGAACATAGGCTTTAGATCTTTCACCTTACTTGAAGGTGCTCCAGAAATAGTTATAGCTTCATAAATCTTGGCCAGATCAATACGTGAAGAGGCTAGACTTGTTACACCATTTGTTTCCTTGTAACTGAATAGCTGTCTGATGAGTTTCTCAGTTATGACAATTTCCTTCCCTAGTACAGAAGAATGAATAAATTTAGGACCAGCATGAGCATGGATCCAAAATTCTTTTACCAGAGTTGGGTAGACTGGACCCATCAGTCTGTTGAAATAGTGTTCCCATCCTTGAGCTTTGATGATAGGTTTTAGGTCAAACCCATTTACTTCCAGAGATTCCAGATCAATGAAGTTTTCACAGAGAACCTCAAGATCTTCAACAGGGGTGAAGAGAGTACGTACAGGTTCTTTGTACTGAACAACATTGTTGTTTTTGTTGGAGTTTTCAGCAGTGTTAGAAGTGGAAGCCATTGAAGAAGAAATAGAAGTTCTTGAACGAGGTTTAGGGTTTTCGTAAAGTTTGAATAGAAGACTAAAATGCATGAGTGAAGAGAATGTGAAAAGTGTGAAAGTGGTGTGGTGAGTGGTATATATAGAGAATTAAAAATAATAAATGCACATAGGGAACATCAAAAGCCACACAAGCACGTTTAGACAACATTAAATGAAAAACAATTATGACATAGCATTTAAAGAAAAAGTAATCATTTTAATGAAAATTGGGGGGAAAACAAGAAAAATTGGATTTTTCAAAGCAATACCTCAAACGTCAATTCAGTAGAGCACTCCATCTTTTCAGATTCTGAGTGACACGTGGTTGCTTGCATGTGCCTCTGATGTCTCTCAAGAAATGAAACGTTTCCAACTTTCAGATCTTCTGAGTTTGTTAGTTCAGAGTCTCACACCAATAAATCAATTAAAATAAATAAATGAATAAATAATTCAGATGAGTTGCCTCTGATGAGTTGCCTCTGAGGGATCAGAGTATAATACAAATAATCAGAGTCTCTCAAGAATATAATACTTCAGATCATTAAACATTTGCATCTGAGAAGTTGCCTCTGATAGATATCATTCTGGACAAAAATCCATACAAATATTTTTCAGAATGAACTTAAATCTATCTTCAGCAAGGGGTTTTGTGAAAATATCAGCCCATTGATGATCTGTATCAACAAAAGCTAGATTTATTACACCCTTCTGAACATAGTCTCTGATGAAATGATGTTTAATTTCTATATGTTTAGCCTTAGAGTGTAAAATTGGATTTTTTGACAAACATATAGCAGAAGTATTATCACAGAAAATAGAAAGATTACTCTCATAGATCTGATAGTCTTCTAGCTGACTCTTCATCCAGAGCATCTGAGTACAACATCCAGCAGCAGCAATGTATTCTGCCTCTGTAGTTGATAGTGCAATAGTGGGTTGCTTCTTGCTGTACCAAGAGATCAGATGACTTCCAAGAAACTGACAGCTTCCAGAGGTGCTCTTACGTTCAACTCTGTCTCCAGCATAATCAGCATCACAGAATCCAATTAATGAAAATTCATCAGATCTTCTGTAACACAGACCCATGTTAATAATACCTTTCAGATACCTTAGAATCCTCTTAACAGCTGTTAAGTGTGATTCTCTAGGATCTGATTGGAATCTTGCACATAAGCAGACACTAAACAAAATATCTGGTCTAGAAGCAGTCAAATATAGAAGAGATCCTATCATACCTCTGTAGAGTTTCTGATCTACCTTCTTACTTACCTCTTCCTTACCTAGAGTGCTTGTAGGGTGCATTGGAGTCTTTGCCATCTTGCTATCAACCATGTTGAACTTCTTCAGAAGCTCTTTAACATATTTGGTCTGATGTATGTAGGTGCACTCTGGAGTCTGATTGACTTGGATTCCCAAAAAGAATCTCAATTCTCCCATCATGCTCATTTCAAACTCTGCCTGCATACATTTAGCAAACTCCTTTACAAGTATAATATTTGTTGATCCAAAAATAATATCATCTACATATATTTGACAAATCAACAGATCTTTCTTAAGAGTTTTACAGAATAAAGTTGTATCCACTTTTCCTCTGATAAAATTTTTCTTCAGAAGGAAATTACTTAACCTTTCATACCAAGCTCTGGGAGCTTATTTCAGACCATAAAGAGATTTCTTTAGTTTAAAAACATGATCTGGAAAGTTTTCACTTTCAAAACCAGGAGGTTGGTGGACATATACTTCTTCTTTTATAATACCATTAAGAAAGGCACTTTTAACATCCATCTGATAAAGAGTGATGTTATTTTGTGCAGCAAAAGAAATAAGTAAACGTATAGATTCTAACCTTACAACAGGAGCATAAGTCTCTGTGTAGTCTATACCTTCTTGCTGACTATAACCTTGAGCAACCAGTCTTGCCTTATTCCTTTCAACTTCTCCCTTTTCATTCAACTTATTCCTGAAGACCCATTTTGTTCCAATAACATTGAATCCTTTAGGTCTAGGAACCAGATCCCAAACTTCATTTCTGGTAAATTGATTTAGCTCTTCTTGCATGGCAATAATCCATTCATTATCTTCTAGAGCCTCATCAACAGATGTTGGTTCAATTATTGAAACTAAGCCAAATAATGAAGATTCAGATGTTCTGAGGTAGGATCTTGTTCTGATTGGATCATCTTTCTTTCCAATAATCACATCTTCTGGGTGAGATGCCTTGATTCTGGAAGAAGATCCTCTGACATTTGATCTTTCAGAAATGTGTAAGTTGTCCAATTGAGAAGATAAAGGAATAACATCTGGAGTTGCTTCAGATTCCTTCTCTTTAGCCTTTTCTGCCTCTGAGCCTTCAGAGTCTGTGAGAATCACTTCTCTATCTGCAAAACTTTCAGACTGCTTTGGCTTTTCAGAGCCAAGCTTATCATCAAACCTTACATGAATAGATTCTTCCACAATCTGTGTTTCAGTATTGAATACTCTGTAGCCTTTAGAGCATTCAGAATAACCAAGCATGAAACACTTATGTGCTTTGGAATCAAACTTGTTAAGATTTTCTTTAGAGTTAAGCATATAACAAGTACATCCAAAAGGATGAAAATAAGCAATGTTGGGCTTTCTGTTCCTCCACAATTCATAGGGAGTCTTTTTCAGAAGAGGTCTTACAGACACTCTGTTCTGAATATAACAAGCTGTGTTAATTGCTTCTGCCCAAAAATACTTTGCCAGATTAGTCTCATTGATCATAGTTCTGGCCATTTCTTACAAAGTTCTATTTTTCCTCTCTACAACTCCATTTTGTTGTGGGGTTCTAGGACAGGAAAAATCATGAGCAATGCCATTTTCAGAAAAATATTTTTCAAAATGTTTATTTTCAAATTCACCACCATGATCACTTCTGACTTTAATAATTTTAAGATCTTTTTCATTCTGGACTTGTTTGCAGAAGTCAAAGAACACAGAGTGTGACTCATCCTTGTGTTTTAGGAACTTTACCCAAGTCCATCTGCTATAGTCATCAACAATGACTAATCCATACTTCTTGCCTCTGATGGATGCAGTTTTCACTGGTCCAAACAAATCAATGTGAAGTAGTTCTAATGGCTTAGAGGTAGAAACAACATTCTTTGGTTTAAAAGAAGATTTTGAAAACTTTCCTCTTTGACATGCTTCACAAAGAGCATCCGAGGTGAACTTCAACTTAGGAAGTCCTCTGACAAGATTAAGTTTATTAATCTGAGATATACGTCTCATATTAATATGTCTCAATCTTCTGTGTCAGACCCATTGCTCCTCATTAACAGACAAGAGGCATTTTACATTCTGAACTTTAAGTTCTGAAAGATTTATTTTGTAAATGTTGTTTTTCCTCTTACCACTAAATAGGATTGAGCCATCCTTCTGACTAATAGCTTTGCAACTTTGTTGATTGAAGGTAATATCATAACCATTGTCACTTAATTGACTTATGGACAATAAATTATGCTTTAAGCCTTCAACAAGTAAAACATTAGTTATAGAGGGAAGTTTACCATTTCCAACAGTGCCAGATCCAATGATCTTGCCTTTCTGGTTCCCTCTAAACTTCACGTCCCCTCCAGATCTAAGTTCCAGGCTTTGGAACATAGACCTTTCTCCTGTCATGTGTCGTGAGCATCCAGAGTCCAGGTACCATGATTGGTGTCCTGACCTTGCTGCTAAGAACATCTGCAACAGGGATTATTTTACTTTTAGGTACCCAAATCTTCTTGGGTCCTTTGGGGTTAGTTGGTTTGTAGGTTTGTCTAAACTTCTATTTTTCAACATAGTGTTTATTCAGACTTGCCTTAGATCTAAACACATGAGTATTCTTTCCAGAACTAGTGTGTTTAATATCATTTAAGTGACCAAATTTAAAATTAGAGTATAAAGGAGTCATCTTAATGATCAGATCATCTACAGGTATTGGTTTTACATTCTTCTCAAAAGAAGAAGATTTAAATCCAATTCCCTTCCTGTTATTCCTACTAACTCCATAGATCATAGAAGCCATCTTGCTTCTATCTATGCTCTTAGTAAGGAATCTCTGAAAACTAGAGTCATATTTTTCTAAAATATTTTCACAAGACTCAGTCTCCGATTCAGATTCTTGTTGAGCTTTTTCAAAGTTATTTTTTATTTTCAAATTAAATTCTTTTTGCTCAACAAGTTCTGTCTTTAGAGTATCAATCTTAGATTCAAGACTGCTTTTCAGCTTCTTGTTTTTGAGTTTGATATTGTTATAGCTTTTCAGAACTTCTGATAACACCTTTATGAGTTCTTCTTTAGAGAGTTTAGCCATTACCTCTTCACCATCAGAATCAGAGTCTGACTCAGATCCAGATGATGATTCTTCATTCAGATCTTCTATTCCAGCCATCAGTGCCACATTGGCACACTCCTCTTCTGCTTCAGATTCAGATTCAGATTCATCTGAATCATCCCATGTTGCCATAAGAACCTTCTTCTTTTTGTCAAACTTCCTCTTGGGTTTTTCTCTTTGAAGTTTGGGGCAGTCAGTCTTGTAGTGCCCAGGTTCTTTGCACTCATAGCATACAACTTCTTTCTTTCCAGATCTTCTGTGCCCAGAAGATTCCTTTCTATGGTCAGATTTTCTGAAGTTGTTGAACTTCCTTCCCTTATGCTTCTAGAGTTTGTTAACCCTTCTGGACAACATGGATAATTCATCTTCTTCTTTAGAAGAAGATCCTTCAGAGCTTTCTTCAATAACCTGCAAGGCTTTAGCAGATTTATTAGATTTTAAAGCAATGGATTTACCTTTTTCTTTCTTCTGAGGTTCATCTTCCTCAAGCTCAATCTCATGGCTCCTCAGTGAGCTGATGAGTTCTTCTAGAGAGATCTTGTTCAGATCTTTAGCCATCTTCAAGGCAGTCACCATTGGTCTCCATCTGGTAGGCAGACTTCTGATGATTTTCTTTACATGATCTGATGTAGAGTATCCCTTGTCTAGAACCTTTAGACCAGCTGTGAGGATCTGAAATCTAGAAAACATAGTTTCTATATTTTCAGATTCTTCCATTTTGAACGCTTCATACTTCTGTATAAGCGCCAGAGCTTTTGTTTCCTTCACTTGAGAATTTCCTTCATGAGTCATTTTGAGTGACTCAAACATTCCATGAGCTGTTTCTCTGTTTGTAATCTTTTCAAACTCAGTATGAGAGATTGCATTAAGCAGTATAGTTCTAGCCTTGTGGTGATTTTTGAAATCCTTTTTCTGGGCTTCTGTCATTGATTTTCTATCAACTTTCTTGCCATCCTCACTGGTAGGATGTTCATAGCCATCAATGACCAAGTCCCATAGATCAGCATCATACCCAAGGAAAAAACTTTCAATCCTGTCTTTCCAGTAATCAAATTTTTCTCCATCAAACATGGGTGGCTTTGTGCTGATTCTATCCCCTTCATATTTGTTACAGTTTGATGTAGAAGCATCACCCATAGTGATAAACAAATATAAATAGAAGTAGCTTTTCTCACTGGATCTTTACTGACACGGTTAAGTGGTAGCACACGCAGAACCGGAGCTCTGATGCCAACTGAAGCTGAGAAAATACTTAGAAGGGGGGTTGAATAAGTATGACAAATAATCAAAGATTTGAACAAAGTTATTTTTATCCTGGTTCGTTGAACTCAACTACTCCAGTCCACCCTCTCAAGAGTGATTTGCCTTTCTCAGTCAAGGACTTAATCCACTATTTAATCAACCTGATTACAATAGTAACACCTAAGAACAACCATTCTTAGTCTTCTCAAGAGCTACTGATCCCAACTGGATCCTCTTAAGGAAAACCTTTTACAAACAATGTAAAGTTAATACAAGAGTAAGAATGCTTCTAAAAAGTTTTTATCACAACTGTGATTTTTCTCTTAAGTGTAAGAACTAAGTTACAGCAAATATAGAATGAGAGCTTTTGAGAGATTTGCTTGATATGTGTTTCTGTCAATTGATTCGTCAACTGAAGAAGATGGAGTGGACTTCCTTATATAGGCACAAAGATCCAAGGAGTCTTCTTACGTTGGAGGCTGTGCTTGAAAAAGCCTGGAGCCTTTTGTCTTTTCTCTGCAGTATCTTTCCTTAGAATGGAATGCACAGAAAAATCCTTTTTGTCTGTGTTCTTGTGTCTAGCATGAAAGAGGAAAGAGCTGTTGAGATGATCCAACGGTCATATTCAAATCTTCTTCACTAAGTAAGTTTCAGCTGTCAACATCAAAGTCTGGATCTTCAGAATCTTCAGAGTCTTCATCTTCTGGATCCTTAGAGTCTTGAGATGTTATTCAAATTTATGCTGAATCAGAGTTTATGCAGCTTGTGCGCTTGAGCGTGTAAATCTGTCAAAGCAAAGTCTTGTATATCAGATTCTCAATACATTGCAGCATGTAGTATCTTCAGAGTCTTCTGATGACTAAGCTTCTGAACTCTCAGAGTCTTCTCATTCATTAGAGGCTTCTGCTTCAGAATCTTCAGTAAGCAACATTCAGATTCTTCTGGAGGCAGCGTTCAGATCTTCATATAAGATGCTCTTGAACCTTTGAAGCCTTTCATAGTTGCATTGTTTAGATCCAAATTTGCTCTTTAAGAATATTTTCTTTTGTACCTGTAGCAAACAGTCTAGAACAAATTTAGAGTATATAATTCTTGAATACAAAATTCATAAGTGTTATCATCAAAATATAGAGATATAACTAAGACACAATCTGTGCTCTTACAACTAGTTCAACCCGTATTTGAGAAGAGTCAGCCTCAACAATCCTAGCCTGGACTGCCACTTTATCTGTGGCCCTGCCTGCAATAATGTCGTTCTTTCCTCTATATTTCACTGCAAAAACGAGAAAAAAATTAGTCAAATTCTGAAATTTTTGAAATTTTTCTAATTTCACCGAAAATTCTAAAATTTCTAATAAAAACCATTTTTTAAACTGTCAGAAGTTCTGAAAATTCTGGAGAAATGCATATCAAATGTATCAGAAAATTTTAAATTTCTAGATAAAATGTATTTAAAAATACCAAAAATTCTAAAATTCACGGTAAATTTTCACATGATTTCCATACAAATTCTAAAAGTTTCTGTAAAATACATATTGATTTAGAGTGAATGCATACGCTTAAGAAATTTAGAATGAATATTTGTCCCAAAAAATTGACTAAATATTTATTTTAATTTTTGGAAAATTTTTGAAATTCAGTTTGATTGAAAAAAGAAATTAATTAAAAACAAACATTATCTTTTAGAAAAAAAGTTATAACAGAGGACAATTTAATTAGTCCTTGGTAGAACCAAAATCAGAAACAGATTATTTAGAATCAAGATTTTCTAATGTGCGACTAATCTTAAAGTTTTAAAACTATTTTGAAGAAAATTTGTTGGTTAATCCATTTGCATCTAATTTGTTTAAATTGATCAGAGCGAATCGAACTTAAAATTTAGTGTAAACACACACTTTAAAATTTATTTTATATTACTTTTATCGTATCGTTTTTATTTTCTTCTTATTCATGTTTTGCAGCTTTTCAACATCGTTAGAGAGAGGATGACCCCAATGAAAAATTGAAGGACCTTTAAACTTTATGCGGAGAAATCTAAGATGCATTCTTCGAGAAAACTTTAAACCACTAATTTGGAAACTTTGATGGAAATGGGAAATCCCAAGGAACACTAGGCCTCAATTAACATGCATATGCATATGCCTATTATCATAATACAAAAACAACTAAAGTGAAAGCTCCTGCCATGCACTATGAAAGACATTAAGCTGCATTGATACATGAACCACCCCATACTCCATCACCAGATACTCCAATTTTTCTGAGAGGTAGTTCACCACCTTGTAGGGAGAAAACACTAGGACGTAATAATGAAAAGCCTGTTCAATGTTATTCAAAGTAGGATCGAGGTCTTTAGAGATTGCCTTGTCCTATTAAATGAACCCACTATAATTTTTCAAACCTGAATCATGAGAGGTTCATGGGAGCATTCTAGAATAGGTTGAAGGTCATCCTCTTTAATGAATATCTATCGCATAAACTAACCATTAACACGTGGAAAGTTCTTAAGCATGTTGAATGTTATGTATAGGGAGAAGAAAGAAATAATGAGAAGAAAGTAGTGATACTAAATAAAGGGATTTGGATTGTAACAATTCTCCAAATTAATGAGAACATCATGAGACAAACAAATTGAACGACTGACTGAATGATACGAGGCTGTACATATCCAATATAACAGTAGTTTACAATTATTTTGAGAAATTAAAAAACAATTTTAAAATATTTTAAGCAATTAGCAGCATAAATAATTAAGCAGAAAAATAAAAAGGTAAAAGTAAAAAGATGAGATAATAGAAATTTTTAATGAGATCTATACTCTATATGAGAGAGTATTTAGGTTACAAGAGTATTTTTAATAGACTCATTTTTGAGATTGTGGAACTTAAGTCGGTTCCTATTGAATTTTGAGGTAGAAGTCCTAGAGCCTTTATTAAACTCGTATACATGTGCAGGGTCATTAAATCACGAGCTACTAGAATACACCTTGAGAAAAGGTTGTGATGTGAATTTGAAAAGGTCATCCGATTAAACAATGGAAGACAATTCTATTTGATTATGTGGAAATTAAATAATTAATATTAATTAATTATTAATTAATAATTATAAGGAGTCACTCATCAAAACTTAGTCTTAACCTAGTTTTGATTGAATAACTCCCTTCCACTTTTTTCTCACAACGGTCCCACAAATTTTCTCCACTCTCCCACTTTTTTCTCTCCATCATATCAGATTCATGACTATAAATTGTATTGTGCGTATCTGTAGAAAAAATACTGTAGATTTTTATTTTTTCTAAAATTTCTCTTCTCCATCTCATTCACTTCATCTATAATTTTTCTTTTTCTGATTAACGGGTGGTTTATCGCACCATCGCCGATGAGTTTAATTTCAGATACGAGTTGTTTTAACACCATCTGAAGGTGTATCTCTACGAACGATTTATCTCAGTGCAAGTGATAATTATAATTTTTGAAAGGACTGTTTTATCCTTGAGACGTGATAACGCGAAATTATATCGGATATTTGACTTGACTTACATGAATTTTATCTATGTTTATTGCTATTTTATCTGATTTATCTTCTATTATGCATCTATTTTCTTGTGTTTTGTAGGTTATCAAAAATATGGAGTAAAGAAATAAAAGAAGAAAGAAATGAAGGAAATGGAAAGAAAAGAGGAAGGAAAGAAAAGAAGAAGAAAGAAAGAGAAAGGAAAGAAAAAAAAAAGGGTGGGGGCCACCACACACCAAATGACACTTGCCACTTGGGTGTGGCGCCGGTCACCATGGAAAGGAGACACTATGCCAAAAAAGACCTATAGCAGCGCTTAAAAGCACTGCCTAAAGTGGCGCTGCTATAGGAAAAGGCAGCGCTTTTTTTTGGGGAAAAACGCTGTTATAGGTCTCCCTTTAGCAGCGCTTTTTTTTGCCTTTAGCAGCGTCTTTCCCCCCTTTTAGCAGCGCTTTTAAAAACGCTCTTTAAAGTCCATTTTTCTAAGACCTTTAGCATTATTTTTTTTGTCTTTAGCAACGCCTTCCCCTCTTTTTAGCAGCGCTTTTAAAAGCGCTCTCTAAAGTCCATTTTCCTAAGACCTTTAACAACATTTTTTTTTGCGTTTAGCAGCGCTTTCTCCCCCTTTTTAGCAGCGCTTTCTAAAGTCCATTTTCCTAAGACCTTTAGTAGCGTTTTCCCTCCCTTTTAGCAACGCTTTCAAAAGCCATCTCTTTACCATTCCTTACCTTTAGCAGCATTTTTCCTTTAAAAGTGATGTTTTTTCTCAAATCATTGGGTTTTTTTTCCCAAAATCACTTTTTTTTGGCAAAAAGCGTTGTCTTTTGTGCATATTTTTATGAAGTGTTTTTTGTTTTATACTGTTGCACAATTTTTTTGTAATTTATCACACAAACCTGCTTATAACAATTACATTTAACACAAATCTTTATCTCAACACTACTTAGGCCTTATACATAACCTTCTTACAATCATTATAATTCAACACGATCCTTTATTTCAACACACAAACCTTATATGTATATTATCATTCAACAGAAATGATCCATACTTATAAAATATATTCCAAAACCGATAATGTCACAATATTCACTATACATATAATAAAAAATTCCATAAGTACGGATCCTCACAACAACACAATATGACTTCGATCTAGAAGTATATCAACAAATTCCAAAACTATATACGACTTCCAGAACTATAATTATCTAGTAGGATGTACAAAACATCACAACAACACAAATCTCCGATCAAAAGGCATAAAGACAATATACCTTATACAATTCTCATCTCAAGAATGTATTGACACCATTCCTCCTTAATTTCGTCTAATTTTTCTTTCGAGTAAGTGTCACACTTGAATTCATCAAAGTACTACATAATATAACATAACATGCATGATTTAGTTAAAACTAATTACTTAGATGAAATACCAGTTAAATATCAAAATAAATCATATAACTTATAAATCCATACCATGTTTGGAATCTCTATTTGCCCCGAATGAATGATTTTCTTCATAAACCTCCATACAAAATAGCCGCAATCAATACCGTTGCGCTGACGAGGACACTGCACATGGAAAAAACATATGAATACATATAAGGATATATTGTTTAACTAGTTTTAGCAAATAACATCACTATAATAATCAAAATTGTGAAAAAATATATGCACTCTAATCCAACTAATGTTGTTAGCCTTACTCTTTGGTACTCTTGCTTGTCTTTATGATCAAAATATTTGTATAGCTCTAAACATAATATAAACAAATATTTATAGCAATCTCACATAATAAATAAAGATATACACGAATTATTCAGAACAATATCATCACTTACGTATCAACCATCTTCTTCATATCAGGATATTTTGTTTGATCCTCATCCAATGAATCCAAATAATACACAATTTCTTTTATCGGATTAAACGCGGCCAACAACCAGTGTCCACTGTAAAATAAGACAAAATTTTAAATGGAAATGTTATAGAGAATGTTTAAAAATGAATAATTATAATAAATAAAATTAGAATGAAAGCTAACCCATGGGCAGTATTATATGGCAAAAAATACAACTTTTTTGTATCCGTGGCCATAAATGCTTAGACTACGTAATCTCTGACTGCATCTGGATTGTGTTCGATTAACCGTACGTTGATACAACTAAAAGATAAGAATGCGAACCTTTCTGTCAATTGACGTGGGACCAACAACCTTTCATACAAGAACCTTAAATAAAAACATAAACAACATTAGGATTAATATTAATTGTAATGAGCAAATAAATTGATCAATTATATATTTAATTAAAATTGATCGGGGTACCTGATGTATGAATGAATAACATCGATCCCCAATTCAGAATGTTGGAAAACCTGATCCAAATCCTCTTTAGCAATTGTTTCATCATAAGCAAATCCGAAAAATACATTCCTTCATATGTATTTGACGAATGCCACCCTCCACCACATCTTTTGTTCCAACATATGTTCCAAGGCACAACCTAAATCGAGGAACATATGCTTTTTTAGGCTCAACCTTTTTTTTTTGTTGGACACCTTGCTAGATTCAGGCATCTTATCCTTGCTGACTTTTTGCATCTCTTGAGCTTGAATCTAAAAATCATATAAGTTAGGTAATCTAAAAATTGGAGGATATAATTGAGATTATATATATATATATATATATATATATATATATATATATATATATATATATATATATATATATATATATATATATATATATATATATATATATATATATATATATATATATATATATATATATATATATATATATATATATATATATATATATATATATATATATATATATATATATATATATATATATATATATATATATATATATATCAATTAATGTACTTATTTTTTGATGCATCTGACTCGGTTTCCCGCACAATAATCCCCTTATCTTTTGGTTTGGGTTTTATAGGAGTCTAACATTATCATGTAAATAAACGGTACGTAAATGTAAGAATAACTTAGATGTAGTAAAACATTTGAATACTAAAAGGTTCATAATGGTGTTCAACGTACCTCATCATCTATGAAAATGAAATTTGAGGGCCATGCAACATACGATCCTATTGCGTCTCCCACCAATGTTGCATCTGAAACATCATCTGGTATAGGCAATAATGCATCCCGCTCTAAAGAAATATCAATTGATACCTTCAAAAATCCAGTTGGGAGTAGTTTATGGTGAAGTAAGTCTCCCAAAGTATTATGCATTTTTCCCTTGCCAACCATGTGATAAGTAGGTGCCGATAAATATAGCCGACAAGGTGAAATGCCCTAAACCAATAATGTGTATATATGTCAATTCAGAAAATTGTGCGAAATTAATTTCAACGTAATATATATATATATATATATATATATATATATATATATATATATATATATATATATATATATATATATATATATATATATATATATATATATATATATATATATATATATATATATATATATATATATATATATATATATATATATATATATATATATATATATATATATATATATATATATATATATATATATATATATATATATATATATATATATATATATATATATATATATATATATATATATATATATATATATATATATATATAGTTACTGTTAAACGATGGCGCAGATCTAGAAGGGGGTTGAATAGATCCTTTACTTAAAAACGAGTCGGCGCTACCAATTAAATGGTTTTAAAATTTGTTTAATTTGCGGAAGCGGCCAAGGAAACATACCCGTCTATAACGAACGGTTACTAGAAAACCGGATATGCGTCGAGCCTATGGAAATTGATAACGAGTAATGAGAAGCACTATGCTAGTCACGCTATCAATTCGATTTAGATCACTACTTGGTATGACTAGTTCCAATGTCTTAAAATACCGACAAAATAAATAGACAACACACAAAGAATTTGGTTCAGACAATTTATCAAACACTTGGCGTGTGGAGCACTTCAAGTGAGTTCCGCTTTGAGTGAGTTGCTCTAGTTTCCTTGTACAATCAACGATTGTACTGGAGTCAAAATCAGTTCAGCACTTACTCGAAACAATCCTAAATTTGATATAATTGTTTGTACGAAAACCACACAAATATTGAGCAATGTAAAAGTGTAATGTAAAAGGCACAAGGATTTGTTGAGGCAGTTCTCCCGCCGTCCTCGCTTCGGGGTACGTATCCCTCAATTCTAACAATAGAATTGAGCTCGTATAATATAAATGTAACATGTTGTAGAATTGTATATACAAGAATAGAATAGCAATCACACAAACAAACACCCTTGTTGATGTAGATGTTATCTTCTCTTGCCCCTTGATTTGAGTCGAATCAAGTCCTTCGACAACATGTGAATGAACCTCCGATTACAGCTATATGTTTGAACAACCTTTCGTCTTCAAACCCCAGCTCGTCTGATCTCAAACACTTGCGTGTCGAACCCGAACCTTTCCTTCATAATTCACCGATTATCACTACTAGATCAACGGAACCCACCGCTCCTCGATCACCTTCACTCAGCTGAATATGTATTGAGAAGACTCGTGCAAAACCCCCCAAATTCAGAGAATCTTGGAGGACAGAGCCCTAGAGGTTTTATTCAATAAAAACCAGCCAATTCCTCAACCCGAACCTGATTTCCCAATCAACGGCTTCCAACGTTATCACTTCTAACAATCCATAATGCACAACAAAGATTATTGTGTGTGATTGTTGTGATATAAAATGTAGAAGATGATGAGAACTTGAATTGACACCTCTTTCACTTTTCTTGTTTTTCTAATTGATTCAATTTAAATGAAATGAAAAGAGCAACTGAATATTTATACCAGACAAAACTGTTATAACTGATAAAACCACCTTTCAAAAATAATAGATAGATAAAAAATTATACAGCAACCAGCGAACGACTGATCCATGCAGAGGGCAGAGTCGACCTGAGCTAACCTATGGAAAACCGACCATGCAAAACAAACAACCATGCGTCGACCAGAACAAGGCATGCATCGATGCATAGCCTGAATATTCTGATAAATTGGAATGCCAACAGTATGCATCGACCGGTAGGTCGACCATACCTAACTCGAAGAAATTTCAAGTTTGAAACACTTATTATGAGTCGATCGGAGCAGAGGTATGGTCGACTCAAAGATCTGTAATTTCAGAAAAATGCCTAATTTGATGTTTTTGACACTCTTAGATGATACCTATAATCAACCAATGAGGTTTAACTCGTGTGACATATATTTTAACCGTGCTAAATGCAGCACTCCAGATAAGAAAATGAAACATTAGAAATAAGGTATGCTTATGCATCATGGTGATAATGCCAAACATCTATTCTTCCACGCGGCTAAGTTTTGACATCATCGAAACACACATATCTAGTATATGAGGCTTTTCCCTCACATACTCCCCCTTTTTTATGATGGCGAAACACGTGGAACCTGTTTGTATGATATACAACCTTATCCTCCCCCTTGCTTGATGCCTTCATTCTCACTTACTTATTTGTGTTAAATGTGACATCTTCACTTTTGAGCTTTATGCTACTAAAAAACTTGACACTTTCTACCTCTTTGACAACATCAAAAAGAAAGAAATTCGGTTAAGAAATGATAAAAAATTGCAAATGCTCATATCAAAACATACACAACAGGATAAACATTAACAATCATCCACACATGACAAAGTTAATGATCAAGAAACACAAGGATAAATAGCACCATATAACGACAAAAAAATAACAATTGTTGCTAGAAAATACACCCAAGTGAGTGCATAATGCAAGTCATTAACACAATAGAAATGTACTTAATACAAAGCAAAAGAACATGACAACGTAACAAAATGATGAAATGCAATTATGCATAATACATAGTCTTCAAGGTCTCCTCCCTCTAAAATGTTGGTCTCTCCCATGATACGGATACGGCGGAGGCAGTTGAGCCTCAGCTCTGTCAGTAAACTCCAAAATGGCTTGGTTCAAGGTATTGAAGCTAGAGGCAAGATCTCGGTGTTGTTCTATAGTTGATGCAACCAGACCATCAAACCATTGATTGATATTAGAGGAGAATGTTTTGAAGTTTTTAGTATGCGTCTCAAATTGAGTCTGAAGTTGTGAGAGACGTTCATCCTGATCATTTATGAAGGAACGTTGTTCTAATTGCGTATTCCTCATCATTTCGAGGATTTTGGCATAATGTCGTTACGGGGGATTCGTGAACTGGGACGGCTCCTCATATCCCCAATATGGAGGCTCCTCATAGCCCCAATGTGAAGAATCCTCATAATCCCACTGCAGAGTTTCCTGATGCTCAGAATATTGTGGAGGCTGATAGTTGTCACGCAACGAAGTCCACCCGGTATTTTGCCATTCGCCCCAACCTTGACCATTTCCATGATTTGTGGTAAGAGTTTGGTCAACCTAACTCACATTTATGTGATCGACAAATTCCATTAGTTGTCTATCACCTTGTTCAATTTGTTCTTCATCCTCTTCATTTTCTCATCACTCCCATCGGAGTCTTCCAACAGAGAGGAGGTTGCTTTAATAACGACCCGATAACGATTTTCTTCCTTAATCCGTAGATAACCCATCATTGTAAGAGTCTTCTGACAAAACTCTTGATCTGGTGTGAGAGATGTATATGGAATCCCCGGAAGCGTAACTTTGGCATTATTTAAGATCTCTTGAATAACTGAACCATATGATAGAGCGGTACCATGACCCGAGTCCCTAAGGGCATAAATCCTACTCGCAATGTAATAAGGCCAATCAATTTTGATCTTTTTCTTCAATATGTAGATCAAATGAACTTCAGTCTGATCAACTCAAGAGAAACCACCATTCTTAGGCCGTAGAATGTGTGCCACAATCTATTGCAACATTCATCCATAGGTTTCAATTTCCCTATAGTGACGGTTTTCGGGAATAAATCACTCGCCACAATGTCAGCAATATACGACTTTTTCAGCATTGAGTTCAAAGCTTCTTTGAACTCGTAGCCATTCACCGTGCGAGTGTCAATGACCTCAACGTTAGGTTCATCAGTCACAGAAGTAGTATCAAACAGTTTTTGCCAAACCACGTTGTTTACATAAACCTTTGTATTTCCTATCTTCGTGTGAAATTCAGAACCCGAAAACTTACCATGAATACACGTGTAGAAAATCTGCACAAGGTCTTCATTGTATTTCACATTACACTCTAGAAAGTTGTTAACCCTTTGAAAATCAAGAAGACTGATTACCTGAGGAATGTGCATTCTCTCAGCAGAGAGTCTATAGTAGGCATGTTGCTTTACCACAGACCGTTTACTGAAGATTTTGGCGAAGCTCTCGAAAAATTCAGGAGGGACCAGTGATACGGCGGTCACCAGAAGAGATGCAGAGGAGGAATCTCTTGTGGATCTTTTACCGGTAACTTTTAGGGTAGCCATGGTTTTTGCTTGCAAAGAGAAGAAGAGGAAATGGGTTGATGATGATTGTAAATATTGGAGAGAAGTCTTGAAGATGGAGAGAAGTTTAAGACTTTGACCTTTTTGTAATAGCTTATAGGTTTTGGGAAGAGGAGAATAGTAGAGTAGCATGTGATGTAGGTGCCAAGTTTCTACGCAAATGTAATGATACACATTAATATGAGTTATAAAAGAGACTTTAAGAGGGAATTTTGATCAATTTGCAAAAAAACTTAAAAGAATTCACGCGATGCGTCGACCGCTCTTTGTATGCGTCGACACATATTGTGTTCAAAATTACACGTTCGAAAAACAAAAGGTATGCGTCAGCCGGTAGGACGACCTGAGCATACCCGAATAAATTTCAATTTTGGAGACATATTTGTGAGTCGACCAGACCTTATTTAGGTCGACTCATGCAGGTAAAACTTGAATACCCTTGATCAAGTAGAAACTTGCTTAGACGCTCATACCAAGCCCTAGGGGCTTGCTTGAGTCCATACAAGGCACGTTTTAACTTGTATACATGATCGGAATATTCATGAGACTCAAAACCCGGAGGTTGGGTAACATAAACTTCTTCATTTATATAGCCGTTAAGAAATGTACTTTTTACATCCATTTGAAATAACTTAAAATTTTTTTGCACAAGCGAAGGAAAGTAAAAGGCGTATAGCCTCGAGTCGGGAAACCGGCACATAAGTTTCCTCATAGTCGATTCCTTCCTCTTGGTTATACCTGTCGCTACTGCGAAAATCGGCGCCGACAAAACAGAAGAGTCTCCACCGTGCGTTATTTATCCCAAAGGAGGGAAAGGAAACGCTCAGAGTAAACCTAACGCAAAGACGGGAAAGGAATGGTCATCGCAACCAAATTCCTGGATTCGGGAGTCGGTTACGCAAGGGGAAGGTATTAGCACCCCTCACGTCCGTCGTACTCGACGGGATCCACGCTTGTTTTCTGGTACGGATTGTATTCTATCTACGTTAAAGGTTAAGGGTTAAAAAAAATAAAAAAGGTGACTCGGCAAAGCATCGCACTTTATGCCTACGTATGCCCGTCTGGAACGAGAAATCAGAGTCAACGTAGTTCGCCTAACTACGGGAAAGGAGGGGAAGGTTGCTCGCCGAGATATCGCATCTCGTGCCTACGTACTTTCATCTGGTATGAAAGATCAGAGCAAACGTAGTTCGGGCTACGAAGGAACACATGTTTGTTCAATTGTTTTTTAACCTGAGTAGGGTTAACAATTGGTTCTAGCAGTTTGGTGTATGCAGCTCGACCATTGGAGACTTAGGCGTTACCGTTTGCGAGAGAACCGAGAGTTAACGAAACTCTCTTTAAGAAAATTGTTTCTCATGATTAAAGTCCAAGAGGACAAAAAGAAGTTTGTTTCTTTGTTTTTTGTCTTTTACGAAGAAGAAATAAGTTAAGTTCTGTTTGCAACCTTTATTAAGTGTTTTTGAATTGTTTTGAGATGAGAAGAGAACAGGACAAACTAAGGGGAGACTAGACCAAACCCTAAAAGTTGTCATGAAAAATGCACCTAAAGTTTGGATTACAAGAGGGAAACATCTACCTAATGTTATCATGCATGTTTAGGACCTAAATTTCTATCACATCCTCCCTTGAACAAGGAAGAATGGAAGTCCTACGGGAAAGGAAAACGAAAGGGAGAAACGGAAATACAAGTAATAACCGCATACAACTGAACATGAATATAACAATGATAAATGCAATGCAAAGGAGAGAGGAAGGTTCATCTCAACCTCAAGCCCATTCATGGATGGAATAAGAAAATATCAAGTGATCATATGCAAAGAATCGAGTGAAAACTCCAAATGAAACACGTAATCCACTATTTGGAATCGCAACGTGCTATCATGCAAACAAGTCGATAATCGGGCAAGCTACACATACAAATAACAGCCACCTAAGGGGTCTTCCAATACCTCTAATCTATCTACAATAAGAAATATAAACCACGGCGTTCACCATGCAAACACAAATCGGCCGTTGGAGCCTTAACAAAAATAAAGTCCGTTCGGAAGTCCAAATTACAAGTTCGAATACAAAACATAAGAAAAATAGAAAAAGGTGCTAAAAAAATCAAATAAAAATCTCCCATGACCTATATCAATCCACAAACCAGGGGTGAGAGATACCATAAAAATATCCACAAGGAAATAGTCAAACAAGATGAAAACAATGCAAGATATCTCATGTATACCAAAGGAAAGATTAAAATGGAGCATGTTCAAGAAAGCATCCAAAACCAATTAAAATGGTACAATAAAATTCACACAAAAATACATCACAATACCTCATCATATATAGAGTACCCCTGCAAAAGTTTTGACATTTAAACAATGTTTTGATAGGTCAAACAAAATTCACAAAATGATAGCACCAGCATTGCTAATTTTTTGACAACTAAAATACCAAAAAATATAATAAAATGAAAAAAAATGGAAAAAATATGGTTCCAATTCTGTAAAATTCCAGACATCTTGAAGATTACAAAGAAAAAAATGGGGATCAAAAAGACTAATTTTCCTATTCTTTATGGTATCTAGAAGTCAGCATATAAAACTGAAAAAATAAAAGAAACATGGCAATAGGAAAATAAAAGAAAATAACATGAATAAATAAAAGTGTCATGAGGCTTATGTGGCCGATTGCGTGGCGCAGTGAGAGGCGTTGGATGAATGGAAGAAACCTTGACTTGGAAATACATCCGACGGTGTTAACACCTTCTTCTCCAAATCAAAATTTTCAACTTTGTGAATAGTAACCCGCAGCTCCATGGACATGAGTTTTTTGCTACTTTGAAGCTCCATAACTCCATCAATAATTATCCGTTTCGCACAAAATTTTAGTCAAACTTGAAGGAAAAAATTCAAGGAATCCAAATATGATCTTAGATTTTCTTGAAACTCTCTCTAACTCCCAAAACATGGCACCTCAAGAAAAACTCAAGAATCAAAAATTGTCATAAAAACCATCTTTTTTGTACTAGAATCCATGTAGGAGATGAGAACAATGTAATGCAACAACAATAATGCAAGAAAGACTCATAACTCATGAGTTATGTCGAATTCTTTATACCTTTGAAAAATGAATTATGGAGCTTTAATGGAGCACAAATTTTCTTGGGAGAATATGTAGAAACCTTCAATAATTCTTGGTAGAGGTATTAAGATGAAGGAGAATGCTTGAATTGGTGAAGAACATAACTTTGGAATTTTTCATGGAGCTTCCTTAATGGACATGTAGAACACTTTCTTGCACCAAAAGTTTTGCCAAAAAAATGAGGAAGAAAGTATGTGAATATTGTGGAATTAATTGTGGTGATGGAATGGGAAAAAAAATGGAGAGAAAGAAAGATGTGAAATTTGAATATTCAAAGGGTGGCAAAATGTGAAAAAAAATGGAAGGAAGAAAAAATGTGTAAGAAAGATATTTTTTTGGCCTTTGGTTCATGTTTTTATAATACTTGCATCATAAGGAAGCTTCTAGGCTCATAAAAATCCCTTGTTTCTAAGCCCAAGCCCAAGATCCGTCGCGTAACTTGAATCGTAAGTAATCCCGAAATAGGCCTTGATAAAACCCTCAAATGGAAAATTTAATAATGCCATCATTCTTAAAACATGATTTCCATTCAAAATAAGCATAAATACGCCTTGGTCCGAATAAAATTTGGCGCCATACCAAACTATGCCTTTTCGCACGTTTTCACCGAAACGACCTTCACTAAACTCCCGCCACGAGCTAGCCCATCAAATCCTTGAAGTTTAATTGACCAAATGACCCCATTTGGAGCAACTTTCGTGTCGGAAAAAAGTTCATTCGAGTTACGCAACTTGGTGAACTTGACTCGCAATAATATGACCTGTAATCATAATTTCCCGAAATACCCCTATCTTGCAAAATTCATAACCTGAGCTCTGCAAATCAGATGAAAGACTTCTATAACTTTCTGGAAAGCTAAGATCATGAGGAACAACTTTCATGTTTGTCAAAAGGTCATTTGAAACTTCCTTCAGAGGAAAAGGTTGCACGGAAGTTGATCGATTTTCACTGATAAATTTCAAACGTCTCCGACGACCCGTAATTTGTAAAATTCATAACTTGAGTTCTGTAAATCCGCTCGAGGACTTCTAGTACTCAAATTAAAGGTATCGAGACCCTATACAACTTCATGAGCTCTATCCATATTCCATACCCAAGATCCAGGCTTCACAAACCTCCGGTGATCTTCAAAATGCTCCCTGGTTAGGAAATGAACTTCGAACAAGCGCTTGAACTTCTCAGGAACTCAGCCTCCTGACTAATGGTATTGATGACTTCTCAAGCTTGCATAACCTCTGGCTAGGCTCTTTTTTTTTGATATATATCTCACTTGACCCCCTGCTAAATGCTAATGTAATGATATGCAAATGCTAGAACTATGCTATGCTAATGTAGTGAAACATAAACCAAGTGTAAAAGGGGTTGGGCAAATTTTGGGGTGCAACAATACCCTTGCATGACTAAACGCGCCTTGTTGTGAGTTATTACCCCGTTTTCATTCAGTTTGTTCCTAAACACCCATCGGGTGCCAATTACTCGATGACCTCGCAGAGGAGGGACAAGGTCCCAAACCTCCTTTCTCTTGAACTGGTTAAGTTCCTCTTGCATAGATAAGAACCAATCTTCATCAAATAAGGCTTCTTTCGGGTTTTTAGGTTCCATCTGAGAAACGAAAGCGAAATGATAACAGAAATTACTTATCTTAGACCGAGTCGTCACCCCCTTTGATATATCACCGAGGATATTGTCGATGGAATGGTATTTGGAAGACTTCCAAGCTGGAGGAAGATCATCTTTTTTAGATGGATGAACTACCTCAGTTTCTTCATGGAGGTCATATTTTTCCTCCTCAATTTTGGCTAGGTCGGGTTGGTCAATTCCCGACTCGACAGTTTTGAGTATGTCTTCAGAAGATACACCTGCACCATGAACAACACTACCTTTTCCGACATTTCGCAGATAAGATTCATCAAATGTTACGTGTACAGACTCTTCAATGGTAAGTAATCTCTTATTGTATATTCTATATGCCTTACTTGACTGAGAGTATCCGAGGAAGATACCTTCGTTGGCCTTGGAATCAAATTTACCTAAGCTTTCTTTCCCATTATTCAACACAAAACACTTACAATAAAGACATGTAGGTGAGACACATTTGGCTTGCACCCTTTTAAAAGTTCATACACTGTTTTGTTTAGAATGGGGCGGATGAGCACCCTATTCAATACATAACATGCTGTACTAACGGCGTCAGCCCAGAAATACTTAGGTAATGCACTTTCATTGATCATTATTCTCCCTAACTCCTCTAAAATACGATTTTTGCACTCCACAACCCCGTTTTGTTGAGGGCTACATGGAGCGGAGAAGTTGTGATCAATTCCGTGTTTAATGCAATACTCCTCAAACAAGTGATTCTCAAATTCCCCTCCATGATCACTTCTAATTGCTATGACATTTGTGTTTAATTTGTTTTGAGAAAGCTTAGCAAATTTTTCAAAGGCTGCGAATGTATCACCCTTGCTAGCCAAGAAAATAGTCCAACAAAATCTAGAAAAGTCATCAACTATTACAAAACCGTAATAATTTCCACCTAGGATTTTAATTCTAGATGGCCCAAATAAATCCATATGGAGAAGCTTGAGAGGTCTCGTAGTTGAAATTATATTTTTAGATTTAAAAGAGATCCTCATTTTCTTTCCCATTTGACAAGCATCACAAAGGTGATCCTTGGTGAACTTTATTTTGGGCAGGCCTAGGAATAGATCTTTTGAAACTACTTTGTTTAAGTCAAAGTTGACATGTGCTAGACGTCTATGCCATATACATGATTCTTCACTCATTGTTATGAGAAATTTATCACTAGTAAAAGATACTTCATTCAAATCCAACATATAGACATTGTTTACTCTTAGACCATTAAACACACTCTTCATTTCATCATTATGCATAATTTTGCAACAATCTTTTGAAAACGATACATTGTATCCTTTGTCGCATAATTGGCTAATGCTAATGAGATTATGTTTAAAGCCCTCGACAAGCAATACATCAGAGATAGTAGTGGAAGAGGGATTACCTACACTACCTTTTCCAAGTATTGCACCACAGTTGTTGTCTCCATAGGTTACATGTCTCTTCTTCTTTGCCACAAAGTCGATGAAGAGAGATATGACTCCTGTCATGTATCTTGAGCAGCCACTATCGAGAACCCATCTTCTCTCGGTGATCTCAAGACGTTGTATTGTACCTATGAAAAACAGTTAACAAGAGTAGGTACCCAATGGCTTATTGGGTCCTAAGTTGTGAGTGAAAAAATGGTCGCATTTAGGCAACCATTTATACATGCCTTTAGGAACCAAAAATCTCCTAAAACGACATTTAGCAATGGTATGACCCTTCTTGCAACAATATAAACAAGAAAACTTAACTTTTGAATTACTTTTTCTATCATGCTCTCTTACAGCATATGTGTATTTTTGATATGGATTAGCCAACTCTTTCTAAAATTAGCTTTAACGATGGCAAAAATAATTTTGGGCTCTAAAGTCTTATTAAGTTTGACATTTAGATTTCTAACTTCATTTTGCCAAATGTAACAAATATCACACTCAAAGTTAATAACTCTTTTTCTTAGATCCTCACAACCTGCTTTTGTACTTTCCACTATAGAAGCTTTTAGTGCCTCAAGTTTCTTTTCGGAATCACGAATCTTTTGCTCTAGGTGAGCAAAGATTTGGTTATTTGATGCAAGCCTTTTAAAGGCTTCTTTTGCTTCATAATGCAAAGTATTAAAAGCAGTTTGTAATTCAAAATGAGACATTTTAGAGGAATTTTCATACTTGGCATGTCGTACCTGTTTATTTTTGTTCTTTTGATGGGCGAAAAGACAAAGATTGACAGATTCATCTTCATCGCTTGAGCTTTCATCCTCGGAGGAATCGTTATTGCTTTCCCAAGCTATACACACTCTCCTTGGCTTAAATTGCTTGTTATGTGATCTACTTGGTTCTTTTTCTTTGTTCTTTTTGTTCAAGGGACAATCCGTTTTGTAGTGTTCGGTCTTTCCGCAAGTATAACATGACCCCTTTGTCTTGTTTCCTATAGTGTCTTCATTTTCTAGAGTATCTTGATTGTTTCTGGAAGTTGACAAGATTTTTCTCGGAGTGTTGGATACCGTTCTTTTTGACATAGCAGTTGTATCACTTTACAAACAGCCCCATATCCTCACTCTTGTCATCATCTTCATCATCACTCGAAGTGTAATCACTATGCTCTTTAGTTTGAGACTTTGAGGAAGAAGTCTTGAGAGCAATAAACTTCTTTTTAGTATTTTTTATTTTCTCCTTCTTTTCCTTCTTCTCATATTTCTCTAAGCTTAGAAGCTCTTGTTCATGCTCTTGCAGCTTTCCATACAATTTTGTGAGATCCAAATTTATGAGGTCGTTAGCTTCTTTGATGGCGGTTACCTTCGGTTTCCATTCCCGGTTAAGACATCTCAAAATTTTGTTAGTAGCAACATCGTTGGCAACTAGCCTACACAGTGAGTGCAATCTATTGAAGAGATGAGTGAATCTCTTTTACATGTCCGCAATGGTTTCCCCTTGATCCATGCGAAAGAGATTGAACTCTTCTGTTAGCGTATTGATTCTCTCTAGTTTAACATCATTAGTTCCCTCGTGGGCAACTTGAAATAGGTCCCACATAGCCTTTGCAGTTAAACAATGAGAACCCCTATAATATTCATCAACTCCTAATGAGGAGATCAAAATATTTTTGGCTTTCCAAACGTAATTATATTTTTCTCGTCATAATTGTTCCATTGTGCTTCAGGCTTAGGCATAATCATGTTATTCTCATCAGTCATAGTTATTTCAATTGGACCGTTAAGAATAACATTTCACACCTTGCTATTAATGAAATTAATGTGCACCCGCATACAGTCTTTCCAGTAAATGTAATTTTCTCCATTAAAAACACGAGCTCTATTATAGGCCCCTTTAGGTTCGTTATCCATTTTCTACTGAGTTGTACTTGAAGCACAGATTAATCGGTGCTCTGATACCACTTGTTAGACGATGGCGCGGATCTAGAAGGGGGTTGAATAGATCCCTTGCTTAAAAACGAGTCGGAGCTACCAATAAAATGGTTTTAAAAATTGATTAATTTGCAGAAGCGGTCGAGGAAAAAATATTGTCTATAACAAACGGTTACTAGAAAATCGGATATGTGTCGAGCCTATGGAAATTGATAACGAGTAATGAGAATCACTACGCTAGTTAGACTATCAATTTGATTTAGATCACTACTTAGTATGACTAGTTCCAATGTCTTAAAATACCGACAAAATAAATGGACAACACACAACGATTTTGGTTCAGATGATTTATCAAACACTTGGCGTGCGGAGCACTTCAAGTGAATGTCACTTTGAGTGAGTTGCTCTAGTTTCCTTTTATAAGCAACGATTGTACTAGAGTCAAAATCAATTCAGCACTTACTCAAAATAGTCCTAAATTTAATATAATTGTTTGTATGAAAACCACGCAAATATTGAGCAATGTAAAAGCGTAATGTAAAAGGCACAGGAATTTGTTAAGGCAGTTCCCCACCGTCCTCGCTTCGGGGTACGTCTTCCCTCAATTCTAACAATAGAATTGAGCTCGTATAATATAAATGTAACCTGTTATAGAATCGTATATACAAGAATAGAATAGTAATCACACAAACAAACACCCTTGTTGTTGTAGATGCTATCTCCTCTTGCCCCTTGATTCGAGTCGAATCAAGTTCTTCGAAAACTTGTAAATGAACCTCCGGTTACAGCTCTATGTTTGAACAACCTTCCGTCTTCAAACCCCAGCCCGACTGATCTCAAACACTTATGTGTCGAACTCGAACCTCTCCTTCACAATTCACCGATTACCGCTACTAGATCGACGGAACCCACCACTCCTCGATCACCTTCACTCAGCTGAATATATGTTGAGAAGACTCGTGCAAAACCCCTCAAATTTAGAGAATCTTGGAGGGCAAAACCCTAGAGGTTTTATTCAATAAAAACCTGCCAATTCCTTAAACCGAACCTGATTTTCCAATCAACGGCTTTGAACGTTATCACTTCTAACAATCCATAATGCACAACAAAGATTATTGTGTGTGATTGTTGTGGTACAAAATGTAGAAGATGAAGACGATCAGAACTTTAATCGACACCTCTTTCACTTTTCTTGTTTTTCTAATTGATTCAATTGATATGAAATGAAAATAGCAACTGAATATTTATACCAGACAAAACTATTATAACTGCTAAAACCACCTTTCAAAAATAATAGACCAATCAAAAATTATGCATCAAACAGTGAGCGGTCGACCCATGCAGAGGGTAGGGTCAACCTGAGCTAACCCGTGGAAAACAAATATGCAAAACAAACAGCCATGCATCGACCGAAACAAGGCATATGTCGACACATAGCCTGAATTTTCTGATAAATTGGAATGCCAACAGTATGCGTCGACTGGTAGGTCGACCATACCTAACTCAAAGAAATTGCAAGTTTGAGACACTTATTATGAGTCGACCGGAGCAGAGGTATGGTCGACTCAACGACCTGTAATTTCAGAAAAATGCCTAATTTAATGTTTTTGACACTCTTTAATGATACCTATAATCGACCAATGAAGTTTAACTCGTGTGAGACATATTTTAACCATTCTAAATGGAGTACTCAAGATAAGCAAATGAAACATGAGAAATAGGGTATGCTTATGCATCATGGTGATAACGCCAAACATCTATTCTTTCATGCGACTAAGTTTTGACATCATCGAAACACACATATCTAGTATATGAGGCTTTACTCTCACAGTTACCTCAGGAAGTTTATGCTAAAAATTACAATTGATACTATCTTTTTCATTGGTATCTTTAAACTCATGACCGCGCCTTTCTGACATGTATCTCTCTTTGTCCTTTTGCAATTCACAAACTTGAGCTCTCAATTCTTCCAACGACTTCATGACTTTTTTATTGGTCGGATTTTTTTCTTTGGATTCTTATACAATTTTGTTGGAGTGACACCAAACCCCTTACCCCTCACACGACCAGTATACTCAAGAACATTTAATACTCGACTGAGTAGGCTCTTGCAATCATGGTCTTCAGATGCAGTTATAGTATGGGATAGACTCTCCTGAAATGTAGAAAAATACCAGTGTGGATTAAAAAGCATAAATATATTATATGTTACTACAATTTTGAGTTTATATACTTACACATTGCTCAAAAACTTATTGAACATCTTCCTGAACAACTCCATCTCTACCCACACGAGCAACCTTCCACAAAACATGTTCCGGAACAGATGTTGCATCACTTTTCCCCTCTTCTAATTGCACATTAAGACAGATAATAAGCTTCACTTTTCTCGTATTTTAATTTCATCCTAATAAAGCATTTATATATACTTACTATTTTCTGTTGTAAGCGTGCATATCCTAAACACCCTTTTTTGTATGGGTACACGGGTTTTGATGCTCGTTGCCGATTTATGTCACTCACAACTTGAAAAAACAAGTTTAAGCCATATCAGAACTCATGTGAAATAAGTATATACATTATACATTGTTCATGAGAAGATAAAATTACAAGGAATTCTTTGGTTCTTCTCTTGGCAAAAAAAGTCTCCCATTCTTCAAGTGAAATTAAATCCGCATACTTCTTTGGTCGCTCTGACTCAAAAAAGTTTCCATCAGAATCCTTAAGAAACTTGTTCGTTAAAAATGCTCGAAATCCTCTAAGGCTTTTTCTGGCTAATTGAAGACAATATGTATGCAAATTAAACAAATTAACATACATATAGTTTATTAGTATAAATAATTTAAAGACATAACCGTCAACAAAAATAAATAATGTCAAGTAAGATACTTGTATCTCACTCCATATTTTTTCTTTAGCGGGTTTCAACGATGGAATTTTCCAATTATCACAAGTGATTGGAATTTGCGAGCGAACAAGTGCACCAATGTAACTTGTTAACATCGCACCGTTAGGCTCAATTAATTGGTCTGTTTCATTCCAATGCAGATCATATTTTATAACTTTATCTCTCGCACGAATGATTCCCTTCATAATCGTTATTCCTCTTGAAATATCTCCTTCCACATCATGTACTGGTTCGTTTCCACCCTCTAAAGGAGTATCATGTGAGTTTTCCTCGTTGTTAGCCATAATACCTATAGTTCAAAAAAACACACTTATTAAATGAATGACAAATACATATGAAATGAAAAACATAAATAACAAAAACATGCGTCTAAATCTCGAAATTAAGATCAACAATTTTTAAGAATACATATGAAATGAAAAACATAAATAACAAAAACATGCGTCTAAATCTCGGAATAATAAATATTTAGAAGAATTAAGATCAACAATTTTTTTATATAAAAAATAAAATATATACATTATCTATGTTGATGACTTTTCTCGATTAGGCTTTTTTATTTTACTTTTCGCAATATGATTATGCCAGAGAATGAATCAATCTTGGTTATTACTCTATGGTGCATGTTAGAGTTTCTTATCTTACTTTTGTGAATACATGAATTTGCATGGGAGCCATATTAACTTCAACTAGTATATACTATTATTTAAAACAAATTTTTGATATATTACCAATAGTACTAATAGTACTAGTTGTTTTCTATGTTCAACTTTTTCTACTAAATCTCACTTAAAAACAATTACATTAATTAATAAGATTTTTTTTATTCTCACTAACTAATTTTAATGATTTTTTTTTATATTTTTTAATTCATGAAGGATGAATGGGTGATATCACGTGTATTTAAAAAGAGCAACACTGGAAGCGGAGGCACCACCGTGTCTGCCACCACAAGTGGTTCAAAAAAGGCCAAAATGGTGTCAACAACAAGTAATAACAACAGTATGAGTCTTTGTAAGAAAATTTCAAAGAATGGATTAACATTTTAATACTGTTTCCCCACACTATCATTCCAAAATTTATACATTATCATTTCATCAAAACTTGTACTTTCTAAATATATTTTTTCTATATAGTTGTCAATGATTTACAATGATTTAACATATGCATGTTCTAGTTCTTATACACTAATCATAAGAGTATAAATAATGAGAACATGAAAAATCAAAGTACCTTGAAAATGGTGGAATGGCCGAACAGAGGAGGCACGACGGACGGAGGGAGACGACGGTGGCGGAAATGACTGGACGGACAAACGGTGGCACGACGGCAAGCGGAAGGGGTCGGACGGAGGGAATAGGGTTGTCACGATGTTGTTGTGTTTCTTTTTCAGAAAGTACTGTCAGATGAAAAATGAAACGACTGTCTGAAAAAAAACTATTTTATTAAAACATATATCACATATAACAGCACTTTTAAAAAGCGCTTTCGTATGCCCCCTATAGCAGCGCTTTTATATGAAAGTGCTTTCGTATGCCCCCCTTTAGCAGCGCTTTTTTAGAAGCGCTTTCTTATGTCAGTGAGTTTTTCCCCCCATTTCTTTTAACTCTTTAGCAGAGCTTTTCTAGAAAGCGTCGTCTTCCTGCACTGGCAAAAATGATTTCTGGTGTAGTGAGAGGAAGTGTGGCACCTTCCACCTTCCAAAAGGAGAAGGGAGTGCCACTCCTAAGAAGTAGGAAGAGTGATAACTGCCACTCCTAAAAGAAAGGGAAGTGGCTACATTTTGTCCACTTTCTCGCTACATTTTCTCCACTTCCTTCCTGCATTTTCTCCAAGCTTCACTCCTCGTTTCAGCCAAAAATCTTGGGTAAACCATCGCCCACTAACATATATAAATGCCAGATGCAATTTTGGAAAAAAGGGGACTTAGGATTTTCTGTTTCGTATTATTTTTTCCAGCATTTTGTTCTTAGTTTTCTTAACATTTTTAAGAGAGAATTTTGTAAGGAAATTGTTTTTCACACTGATAAACAATTGCCAGTTAGTGTTAGGATTGATTAAAAGGTTGTAATTTTATACTGAACTGCAAGTCCGCCTCCATAATCAAATCCAAGTGTTTTCTGTTCTTCTAATTGTCAAGTTCCATTTTATAACTTAATAGCTTTTGTTACGAGAGTAAAAAGGTAACCAAGGTAACCAAGGTTAACATAAATAGTCTTCTGGTCTCAGTTTCATTTTATAACTTAATAGCTTTTGTTACGAGAGTAAAAAGGTAACCAAGGTTAAGATCAACAAAGCGAGAGTTTGAGGTCTTAACCGGAAAGCTGAAACTGAACATTAGTCTTAAATACAGCGAGAGCGCTTTAGGATTAATTAGGATCTACTTATTTTCAAAAGGTGTTTTTAAATACAAATGAGAGAGAGAGAGAGAGAGCCTCCATTCTAATTTGAGAGTATAGTCTAAGTCAATAAACACGAGAGTGTGATATAAAGTCTTTTAAATAAGTATTTTCTACAGAATAACTAATTCTCCTTTTAAACTAAACGCCCATGAGTTACTGAACCACCGATGATTGGTAGAATTATATACTGATATTTCACATTATCTTGATTTAAATTATATTTTAATTCTCACTTATTTTATTAATTGCATCCCAAAATTTAGAAATTCATTAGCCTTAGATTTACGTAGTAGCATTAGATAACGGTAGATCGATTCTTGGTCCTTTGGGTTTGATAATATTTAAAACTACGCGATCAGACTGTGCACTTGCAGTCACGAAGCATTTAGACATACTAAATAGCCGATCAAGATGTCGTCGAAACGTGACTGCGTTGCATAATTTTGGCAGTACAACGACACGTTTTAAAGAAAGCGACCTAGTACGTGACTCGTCCCGATAATTTTATTATGCCTATTTTTTTGTCCAAAACCGAAAACAACAATTTTAAGACGATTTTTTTATCTTTCATGCCTATTGAGGAAATTATCGGTACTCAGCGGCCGCTTCTGTCTCCGACAAACCATTTAAGTTTTAGGATTCTCACTTCAAACATTGGCAAGCTAAGATGAAAATTTTCTTAACTTTGAAGAAGGTTGCCTACGTTCTGACTGAGGATATTTCTGTTGCTCCTTTTTGATCAACTGAACAAACTAATGGTAAGACAACTGCGGATTCAAACAAGACCCTCAACTTGTCTGAATCAGACTCTTCTGCTAAGACTAAGACAAATGATTTAAAGCTCTGGAAAGAGAATGCCATTTGGAAAGATAATGATTATCTTTGCAAAAACCACATTTTGGACAACCTAGCTGATGATCTGTACGATTATTGCAGTAACTATAACACTGCTAAACAAGTATGAGAAGCTTTGTAAAAGAAATATGATACTGAAGAAGCTGGTGCAAAGAAATATGTTGTCAGCCGCTACCTGAATTATAAGATGGCGGATGAAAAGTCTATGGAAGCTTAAAGCCACAAAATTCATAAGATTGCTCATGACATCATAACTAAAGGTATGCCCCTCGATGAACAATTTCAGATTGCTTTGATAATTGACAAACTCCCCCATGGTTGGAAAGATTTCAAAAATTTGCATAGACATAAAATAAAAGAGTTTTCAATTGAGAGTCTAATCACCCACCTCCAAATTGAAGAGGAAGTTAGAAGACAAGATTATAAGGATGAAACCTTAGTTGTTTCTAACAACAAAAAGAGATTTGGTGTTATTCTGAAGCCCACGGGAAAACTGTTAAACAATCAGAACCATAATGTTGTGAATAGGGCTGGAAATGAGTCGAGTCGAATCGAACTCACCCCAGCTCGGCTCGACTCGTTAAGAATAAGTTCGAGTTCGAGTTCAACACGAACTTTTTTTTAAGCTCAAATTCGACTCGTTATAAGTTCACGAACAGTTCGGTTCAACTCGTTAGGTTCATCTCATTAGGTTCAGCTCACATGATTCACGGACTTAAAAACTATTTTTTTAAATATATATTTTTTAGTATATTTGACATTTTAAATAAATATATTTTTTTAAAATAAGATATTAAAATAAAATAAAAGTTATCATATTGAAATTTAACTTTATCTTCGAAATCTACTAATTCAAAACCTACACAACTTTCAAAAGATACATTTGAGAGTCTAATTCAAAAAATACTAAATTGAAATTAAATTTGTCTAAGATTTGGAGTAAATATTTAAACCTAATCTTAAAGGCAATATAATTATTCTCATATGTAATCGAGTTGACTCATGAACCTAACGAGTCGAACTATGTATAGTTCAAGTTCAACTCATTTAGTTAACGAACTTAATTTTTCGCTCATACTCAACTCATTTGGTTCATGAACCTAGTTCAACGATTTAATTTGGTTCATTTCCAGCCTTAGTTGTGAACCAAATTAAGAATGAGAATCCCTCTAAGGGCCCATCTTCTCCAATTGCTAGACATCAGCGACCAACTCAAAGAAATGACACTCCAATTTTTACTTGCTTTAATTATGGAAAACAGGGTCATATGGCCAAGAGATGTAAGAGCAGGCCTAAACCAATTGGCTCTAATGCACATGTTAACCTAGCAGATGAGCAATTCATTGCTATGTTCACTGAAATCAACATGGTTAGTGGAAGTGATGTTTGATGGATAAACATTGGCACCCCCTCATCATGTTTGCTATGATAGTGTTATGTTCAAGACATACACGAATACTGAAGATAAGAAAATATTGTTGGGAGATGCTCACGCCACTGATGTTGCTGGAATTAGAGACGTTGAGCTAAACTTCACCTTAGGAAATACTTTAATCTTGAAGGACGTCATGCACATTTCTGAAATTAGGAAGAATCTTGCTTCTAATTTTCTTTTGAGATAAATTTAATCAACAAACATTATAACTCAATTGAGCACGAAAATTCAAGTAAAACAACAAAAAATAACACCAATGAAACACAATTTGCAAGATCCAAAGATCAATAACAAGATCAAAAAGAGATCACATTGTAGAAGATGTGTCACAACCCAAACTTTGACCCCTAGATTCCATTACCATTCTAAGAGTATCAAACCTTATTTTCTAACCCTAACCTTGCAGAAATTCTGCTTGCACACAGACTGATGTTATACCTGATGTTATAACATCAACAGTAACATAGGCCACTTGACAGATTATTTGCAGTAAGTGAAAACAGTAAATAACACACATCAATTATTTACCCAATTCAGTGTCAACAACACTTACATCTGGGGGCTACCAAGCCAGGGAGGAAATTCACTATTAGCAGTATCAATTTAGAGTTAAACCTCTAGTTTACACTCCTCACTTAATCACTACCCAATGACACTTCAGCCTAGAGACTCTCTAGTACTTGAGTATACCCACTCACTCCCCCACTATCACAAACCAGTGATATCAGTTACAATTGCAAAACAGTTCTGAAGAGACACTTTAAAACAAAACACATTGATCTTGCTTCACAGCTTTGATCAAGAACACATCACTCTTGCTTCACAACTTTGAGTGTTAAACAACCTAGGACCTACCTAATCAAGACAATTATGCAGAAGCTTAATTGCTTGAGTTACAAGAATTCCTAAGACACAAATGGAAACGTGAAGTGCACAACTACTTCACTCACAAGGACTCTTACTTACACACTGCTGGTCTTCTAAATCTGTAAGAGCTGCACTTTAAGGATTCCTCCTTCTGCTTTTATAGCAGCTGCATAGTCCTTGGGCCTGGGCGCACAACTTAGGTTTTCATGTTAAACCTAGCCTTTAATTTTCTACACACCTGCCTCATTAATTCAGTGACATTTTAGTACACTTAAAGCTTCTAAAATGTTTCCTGATTCCCAGCTTGAGCATCTGTTTCATCTCCTGATTTCCAGCCATCAGAAAAACAAACTCTCGCTTGATGTCATACGACGCATGTTATGACATCCAGCTGTGACATCCAACTATAGCTAAGTAAACTTACCGTGCACATTCCATATTTAGTATGCTCTAATTTCAGACTTTACCTGCATACATACTAATATGATTTACCATAAAATGCAGCCAATCAAGAGCACTTACAAACTCCCCCTTTGGCAGATTTTTGGCTAAAACCCCTTGGTCTGAAACCAGAGATTTACACACAGCAGAAGACTTAAACTTTTACCTATCCTGCAGGAAAGTTGTTGGATTCACACTCAGTTAGCTTTCAGCTTCACAAGCTCAAATTTCTCACACACACATCTTCTAGTTGTCACTACAGATGTTACAAAACTTAGAGTAACATTCTGGGTTACTCCCCCTCAAACTGATGCACTTATCAGTTGAGTTAATATCCTGCATATACAACAGTTACATAACTTTGAGTACCTTACTTGGTTACTCCCCCTCAAACTAAAGCACTCATCAATTGAGTCACACAGCCTGCACAACCAACATCCAGCCTGTTTGGATGTCATAACATCCAGGATAACATCCTGAATTCACACCAATTACTAAGCCTAACATTCTGACTTGTTAGCTTAGACTTCAGCAGTCTCACTTGCTTGTGAATTGACCAGTGCTACTCCCCCTGCAGAGATGCACCACACTCACAATCTGCTCATCTTGCAGATACACACATACTAGCCTACATTCCTAATTAGTTCTAGCCAATAATCAGAAATCTACACGTGCTAGCATACAATCACAGCAAGTTTAACACAAACAAAATAGAACCTACAGCAGTTCTAACACACTATCATTCAAGATGAGCTGATATGCTCAAACATTCAACTTCACCTGTTCCTCTACCTGCTTGACATAGTCACATATGCATTCATCATTATAGCCTTAGCTGCTATTGTCTGCAGAACCTATTCTTCCACCTGCTTGTCACAATCACATAATCTCTCTCACCACTCTATCTCTCCCCCTTTTTAGCCACAAATTAAGATATAACTAATCATTTAGTAAAGATCAAAATATTGTAACATTACACTGTCAGAGCAATTATTTCATACTGCCCTGTTGAAATACATAAGTTCAAAAATTCTTACACAAGATCATAACTCACACACACAGTCCTCTCAGCTAGTGCAGCAACCTGAGCCATAACACATTCTTCTTCTTCTTCTTCAGCAGAGTTTGCCATGTCTTCTGAAGTGCCTTCTTCATCTGACTCATCTTCATTTGTTGACTCTCTTGCCCCATTGTTTTCTTCAGATTTCTCCTCAGTTGTCTCTGCTTTTTGACCTTCATTATCTGAGTCAGCACTGTCCTTGTCTTCATCATCACCATGTGTCTCCTCTTTTTGCTCTAGAGTTCTGATCAAACTTTCCAGTTTCACCTTCCTTGCTTCCAATTCCTTGCACATGTCCTTAATCATTGATATTATCTTAGCTTTTCTAGATTTTGAGGTTCTTTTGGAAGTCTCCTCTAAAGGTACAGCAATGTCAGGAACATGGATTCCTTTAAACAGCTTGTAGCTGAAGGACAGAGGTGTCTCTCTCTTGCAAGCTATGTCAGTTTCCTTGACTATGTTGGGATGCTGATCATACATTATCCCACATATGAGAGAGGGGAAGGCAATTGATCCCTTGACACTATAGCTCCCAGCATGCTTCATTATTTGTGCATAGATGTATGACCCATAGTTGAGCTGAGCCTTAGTCCCCACAGCATATAGGAACCTCCCAAGAATGGTGGCCACTGTAGTTTTGTGATTTGTAGGCACCCAGTTTGCAGCCTCAACTTTGTGCAGCATAGCATACTTGACACTGAGCTTGCTTGCTACAAGCTTCCCTTTGGAAGGCCATTTTCTGACTTGTTTAGCAGTGATTTCTTGACAGACTTGATGATCTGAGGCTTGTATTTCAGTCAGCCCTTCATTAGGTCGCCCCAAGTATTTGTTGATAATGGCTGCTGTAAACTTGACACACCTTCCTCTCACATATACTTTCCCATATTCACTTGATTTCTTATCAGCACTCTCTCCTGCCAGATTAACTATGAACTCTTTCACCAATATTTCATAACACTGAGGGAGCTGAGTCACAGTTTTTATCAACCCAACCTTGTTGATTAGAGTCGTGACTTCTTTGTTCTCAAGCACATTCTGAGCAAGCTCCCTTTCAACGGCTAGTCTCTTGTGGTAGACATATTTCCATCTGTTTACACTAGATGGATAGTTGAAAGAAATGTTATCAATAGGTACCTCAGGTATGCTTGCAGCCAGCTTACTTGTGGAAGGTTTTGGTTTGGTTTGAATGTCAGTGACATCCACAGCAACATCATAGTCAGTGTCTGAGTCTGAATTGGTTTCAGCTTTCTTCTTTTTGGCCACAACTTTGCTCCAGCCCTTTGGGGGACCAACCTTAGACCTTTTGGTGCCAATATTCTTGGCAAAGGTTTCTTGATCAACAATCCTCTCATCCTTCCTTTGCTTGAGGGGGTTTTGATCAGCTGCCCCTTTTCCCTTTCGAGTCATCAACCTTTTAGCTATACCTGGATTCATCTTAGCAATGAGGTCATTGTCAGAGTAGTCTTCTAGGTCAAATACTTCAATTCTTTTGGCTCCATGCGAGCTTTCATCGGTGGTTTTAGCCTTATTACCCTTGGTTTTTTTCTTCTGGTGAAGGGTTCTTGGATGTTGCAACATCATGCGAGACATTGACTTGATCAAGGGATTTAGGCTCAGACCCCTTTGTGGGTATCTTCGGAGCACTCGCCACCATTCCTACGATTTTAAGATGAGTTTTTCTGGCTTCTTCGTTATCTTGAACAGTCGATGTAGTAGCAGAGGGGACTTGATTCAAACCAAGAGTTTTAGGTTTTCTTGCATGCAGCTTTCTTGGTCTTCTTACCAATACTCCTTCTGGAGTCATCATGTTTAAGGGCGCTATTTATAACACTTCATTAGGTTCAGGTTCAACGTTGCTTGTGGTTCCCTTGGGGTTAGGTTTTGATTGTTGTGACATGATGAACGCCTTTTATCGAGAGAGAATGGCTTTTTCTTGCTTAGGTACGTTGTTTTGGAAGTTGAAGAGAATATTCTGGTACCTCAAGTGGGGGTGGTGTATGTTATACATGATGGTGGGGTACGTTTACCCAATAGGAGGGAACTTGCCTTTTTGATTTTTCATTAATAATTTTAATTCCAAGGCATAGTTCCCACTTACTGTTAATTGCTATAACTCCTCATTATAGGAACTTAATTTCCACTGATCCTTCCTAACTTGAGATTCCTTGATGCTATTTGAGCTTTTGTCAGCATAATCTTCATAGCTTTCACACTTGATTGTCCCATTACATACTTTACCCATGATTATTTCCCTCTTGAACTTAGCGGAACTTATTTGGATGGAACCTTTGATGTCACAGAATAATGTCATAACATCTGGAGTGACATCACTTTCTTTCTGCATATTAGCTTCCATGGACTTCATCAGTTTCTAGTACAGCCTATCTATCTTACCTTGTTGACCATTCTTTGAGAGGCTCCTCTGGCTTTTCCTGCCATCTTCACAGCTTCCTGGTCTCCCATCTAGCAGATCTTTTGGAATGATTTTTCCAGCTTTCTTGACTATGGTCCTTCTTGCCTTTTTTGGTGGCTGCTTTTAATCACCCCATGTTGTACCTTTTCTTCTTCATTGCTCAATCCTGTTTTGTTATTTCCGGCCTCCCATAGGTAACAATGATTATTGGATCTAGTTCCTCTCATTACCTCCTTACCTTCATTGTTGACAACCATGCACACACCTTTTGAGAAATGCACTTTCAAACCCTGATCACATAGTTGACTTATGCTTATAAGGTTCACATTTAGTCCTTCAACCAGCAATACATCTCTCAATCTTGGAGTATTATTGTTGTTCAGTTGTCTAACCCCTGTAATCTCTCCTATAGCTTCTCCTCCAAAGGTTACATGACTTGAAGAATAAGGTTTGAGATTTATTAAATACTCCCTCATTCCAGTCATATGTCTGGAGCAGCCACTGTCAAAGTACCAATCCTCTTTGGTTGGTATTCTTAGGGAAGTGTTAGCTGTTAGAGCTACAGTCTTTTCAGCCCATTGTTTTTGCTGTTTAGACACTTCCTTCTTCCTTGGTTTGGCTTGATGCTTCCTCTAGCTCTGGTTGACATTATGCTGTCTTTGGCCATGGTTGGCATGATGCTGTCTTTGATCATGATGCATCCTTTGGCTAGGGTTGACATGATGCTTCCTTTTTCCATGCTTACCCTAGTTATCACCCTTTTGGCTAGGAAATCCATGCAACCAAAAACATACAACCCTAATGTGACCAAGTTTACCAAAATGATAGCATCTATGCCCTTGGAACTGTCTTTTGACTTGGTTCCAGTTTCTGTGTGGTGGATGTTGTGACATTGGTCGAGACATCCTCTTTAGTTTCTGAATCTCAGGTTGTAGTTTCTTGAGTTTCAGCACAGGGTTTTGTCTCTAAATAAAACCCAGTCCAAACCTATCTCTTGAGTTCTGACCACTTTGAAGAATCTCTTCTAGAGTGTCAGTTCCAGGATTAAGCATCCTTATAGTTTTGGACATTTGGTCCAAACTAGACTTTAACATTCTGACCTCACCTTCAAATGATTCTATAGTGACTAGATGCTCCTTCTTTTCAGATTCCAACTCTTTCACGAGTTTCTTCTGGTTTTCTCCCTGCTGGAACAGATCAGAATGTTTAATGTGAAGCTTTTGATATGAGTCTGCAAGCTCCTCAAATGTCATGTCTTCTTCACTTGAGTCACCACCAGAGATATACACACTGTTAAGAGCAGTGACATGCTTGGCTGCCTCACCATCTGACTCACTTTCTGGGTCTTCATCAAACCAAGATACAGTTAGACTCTTCCCCTTTTTCTTGAGATATGTGGGACATTCTCTTCTCACATGACCATATCCCTCATACTCATGACATTGTACACCTTTGCTTTGGCCAGTGGTGTCTTCAGTTCCCTCTTAGCCACTATCAGAGGTTCTGTTCTTGTCATAGGGCTTTGATTTCTGATCTATCCTTTTGATCAGTTTGCTAAATTGTCTTCCAAGCAATGATATTGCTTCTGACAAGTTTTCTTCTTTTTCCCCATCTTTTTCTTCTGTCTTCTCTGCAGTGCTTGAAACAAGAGCAATGCTTTTGTTCCTTTTCTCTACTGCCCGGTCACTTAATCCCATCTCAAAAGTTTGGAGAGAACCAATGAGTTCATCCACCTTCATGTGGCATATATCTTCAGCTTCCTCAATGGAAATAACTTTCATTGCAAACCTCTTTGGTAGGGACCTGAGAATTTTTCTTACCAACTTTTCTTTAGACATTCTCTCACCCAAGGCCCCTGAACTGTTTGCAAGTTCCAGCACATTCATTTAGAATTCATGAATGGTTTCATCCTCTTTCATCTTCAGCCCTTCAAATTTAGTGGTTAGCATTTGAAGTCTAGACATTTTCACTTTGGAGGTTCCCTCATGAGTAGTCTTGAGGGTGTCCCAAACCTCTTTAGCTAGTTCACAATGGTGTACCAGCCTGAAAATGTTCTTATCTATGCCATTGAATAGGGCATTCAAGGATTTAGAATTACCAAGAGCTAGAGCCTCTTGCTCCTTATTCCAGTCTTCTTCAGGGATCAGTACTGAAGCTCCATCTTTATCAGTTGTCCTTGGATGTTCCCATCCTGAGTTCACAGCTCTCCATGCCTTGATGTCTATTGACCTCAAGAATTCAATCATTCTTGGTTTCCAATAGTCATAGTTAGACCCATCTAGAATTGGTGGTCTATTTGTGAATCATATGTCCTTGTCCATTATAGCAAAGTTTATCTTCCCTAGATCTCACCCAGATTTAAACAGGCAGGGTGTCTGCTTTGATACCAATTGAAATTTTGCTTGCACACAGACTGATGTTATACCTGATGTTATAACATCAACAGTAACATAGGCCACTTGACAGATTATTTGCAGTAAGTGAAAATAGTAAATAACACACAACAATTATTTACCCAGTTCAGTGTCAACAACATTTACATCTGGGGGCTACCAAGCCAGGGAGGAAATTCACTATTAGCAGTATCAATTTAAAGTTAAACCTCCAGTTTACACTCCTCACTTAATCACTACCCAACGACACTTCAGCCTAGAGACTCTCTAGTACCTGAGTATACCCACTCACTCCCCCACTATCACAAACCATTGATATCAGTTACAATTGCAAAACAGTTCTGAAGAGACACTTCAAAACAAAACACCTTGATCTTGCTTCACATCTTTGATCAAGAACACATCACTCTTGCTTCACAGCTTCGAGTGTTAAACAACCTAGGACCTACCTAATCAAGACAATTATGTAGAAGCTTAATTGCTTGAGTTATAAGAATTCCTAAGACACAAATGGAAACGTGAAGTGCACAACTACTTCACTCACAAGGACTCTTACTTACACACTGTTGGTCTTCTAAATCTGTATGAGCTGCACTTTAAGGATTCCTCCTTTTGCTTTTATAGCAGCTGCATAGTCCTTGGGCCTGGGCGCACAACTTAGGTTTTCATGTTAAACATAGCCTTTAATTTTCTGCACGCCTGCCTCATTAATTCAGGGACATTTTAGTACACTTAAAGCTTCTAAAATGTTTCTTGATTCCCAGCTTGAGCATGTGGTTCATCTCCTGATTTCCAGCCATCAGAAAAACAAACTCTCGCTTGATGTCATACGACGCATGTTATGACATCCAGCTGTGACATCCAACTATAGCTAAGTAAACTTACCGTGCACATTCCATATTTAGTATGCTCTAATTTCAGACATTACCTGCATACATAATAATATGATTTGCCATAAAATGCAGCCAATCAAGAGCACTTACACTTGCTGCATGTTTTATTGTTGTTTGATTCATCTGAATTAGGGTTTTGCATCATTGGAATCAAGAGGATTATTTTTTGATCAGTCAATATTTTGGATTGATAATATTCAAATAAAAGTACCCTAAATTCAAGAAGCTTATATTCAACAAAGATCAAGTGATAATTGATCTCATTGCAAGTCAATTGAAGCCTAATTTTGTCTGGCCTCAAATTAGGGGTTTCATCAGGAAAAGTCAACCGTGTCTTTGACTTTTTACCCAAGCATGCTCCCAAGCCTTGGGAAATGATTCAAGATGCTTATATACCTCATTGAAGCCTAATCATGATGTTTGAGAAGTCCCAAGTGGCAATCTCATTGGAGATCACACAGTTGAATTCATCAGATTCACAATTCATCTAACAAAGTCAACTCTTTGACTTTTAGGATTTTTTGGTTTAAACTGGAGCATTCAAGCCAAATTTCATCAAGATATGTTCAATACTTGAGTTTGATCATGATAATATCAAGATTTGAGAGGTTTCTTACAAAAGAAGAAAATATGGATTTTTTACTAAGTGTGGAAAAACCCTAGTTTTGGTGCCAACTTTGAAAGGCCATAACTTCCAATCCGCACATCCATTTTATGAGTTCGAAAGATCAATGTGTAGATTTATGGAAACCATCCAAACCACCAAGTTGGGTTTGAACTAGAACCAAGTTGCAACAATTTCAAATTCTCTTTTCATGCCTTGCCCTATAAATAGAGGTTCACTTGAGGTTTTAGAAGGAGGAAGTGATAGGTTTAATTGAAGAGAAAACACACTTCAAAGCACCATAAAGCTCCCACATTAGAATTGGTTTTGCAAGATACCTCTTGTTCCAAAAAACCACCACTTTGCATAAACTCATCAAAAACCTCTTCTAATCACCAAACCACTAAACAAATAACTCTAACACATCACAAAACATGTGTTATACGTGTTCAAACCATTACACTCATCCAAAACCTGCTATAACAGAAAGTCAACTCTCAAACCACAAAAGCATGACTTTTTTGCATTTTCAAAGCTATGTCACTGCCTAGACCATTTACAAACCTCTAAACACCTCAAACACCTCCTATAAATAATTATCAAACTATTCCAAACCTGGTTTTCCATATGTAACTTCATTTCCTTAAAGTTCACATTTTTGCAAGAAGGAAGGGACTTTCTGCTCCAGCAATATTTATTTGATTCTGAGCATCCTAACAACTTTCTAAAGGAGTACTGGAGTTGTTCAAATCATCGCATCCTTTTTGTAAGCAACTTTCTTGGGATTTTAAGTTTTGGCTTCAATAGGTCAGTTTACTTGAACTTTGAACTTTGCAAATCATGCCATGCTTTGATGTACATTGATCATATATATGTTTAACGTCTTGTTTGCAATGTGTTTGAACCTGTAATACCCAAAAAATTTCCCTTAGATGAAGTCGGTTCATTTCGCATTCCATTGTATTTTTGCATTGCATTTAACTAATCATTAACACGTTTGTGTAGTATGTTGATTTTGCAGGAAAAGGCACATTGTGCGCTCTTTAACTTACGAAGGGAAAATTGGTCATTTAGTTGCCGCCTGCTGACAATTTATGAGGCCGAGAGTGTTAATTGGAAGAGATTAATCATGGAGGATTTGAGCCGGTTGAATTAAATCAATTCGATTTATTTGGATGAAGTTAGTCGGAAAAGTGTGGTCATTTGAGTTTAATCGAACATATTGGATTTATTCCGATAAAGTTATTTGTTTAAGTTGTCGGAAGGATTAGTCGGAAGTTGTATCGGGGACGAGAATTAATCGGATAAAGTGGATTGAAATTTTAATAAAATTGTTGTTATGTTTCATTTCAATAATAAAAAAGATTTTTATGTTTCATTTTCATTATAATGAAATATTATTATGTTTCATTGAGATTTAAAAAAAATTATTATTATGTTTTACTTCATTTTAATAATAAATTATTATTATGTGGTATTTCATGTTGATATTAAATAAAATTTAAGTTTTATTTCGTTTAATATAAAAAAAATTAATTAAAATTGTTATGGTTATTGCATTTTAATATCAAAAAATAATATTAGTTTTATTTCATCATTTTTATATCAAAAATAATAATATTCTTTTATTTTTTACAATATCTAAAAAATGAAGGATTTTATTAAAAAAATAATTTCTTTACAACATAAAATAATAAATAAATAAATTTACATATTGAATTACATTTTTCCTAAAAAATCTCGAATTGTCCTTAAAATACTTCAACTTCCGATTCCAAACTTCCGATTCTTTGAACCTGCAAAATAAACGAACGACAATTTTAATCAGTTAGAATTGTTCATCTGATACCCTCAGAACGAGTGTCATCATCGGGTATGTCGGGAGGGCAACAGAATCTTCCGTCGCCAACTCCCAACTCAATTCCCAACCTCGGCTAAAACCCGACAGTAACTGTTCATTTTTGTTCCAGCCAAGAGAGAGTTAAAGAGTTTTAAAAATAAATTGATTCATGTTAGAAAAAGTGATTCTGGAAAAGTGCTTTTGGAAAAGCACTTTTTCTGAAAAAAATAAGTTCTGCCAAACACAGCCTAAACACTTTTTCCTGAAAAATCTGGGTATCAACGGATCAAAAGGCAACCAAGTCAAACAAACAAGTTGAACAACCGGTCATCAAGAACGCAAGATTAAAACTTTCAGCAGGAAAAACACAACAATCTCCAAGTCCAACAAAGTCACCGTCAAAAGTGCTAATTCCTCCCAACATTTCAGCCCCAATATGTTCCTGAAAATCAGCATAAGCAAAACGTTATTTTTGCCATAAAATCAGCGGATCTAAAGCCCATGAGGATAAACCAAACATCAGAAATCGTGAGGGGGGGGGGGGGGGGAAGATCATCATCATCTGCGAAATCAACATAAAGGAGAGAAAAAGTTCATCTGCGGAGAACACCAAGAACAATGCAAACCCCAACGGCCTCAGACGGTTGTCATCACCGACACAACGCAAGGATCCACCGCTTCCAACCTCAAGAGAGGTGAGCAACAGGCTTTAACGAATTTGTTTTTGTTTTGCAGGTAAACGAAATGGAAGAGAAGGAAGAAGTTTCAAGACGGGATAGCCATGGCGGCAGCGGCTATTTATGGGAGAAGAAGAAGAAAAGTAAAAAACCCTAAAGCCTCTTCAGCTCACAAAAACGCAACCCTCTCCCCTTTTATTCCTTTTTTTTTAATTTTTATTATTTTTATTATTTGCTTTCATTTATCATTTTTTTTGTTTTCTCATTTTTGTAATTAATTTGTTATTGTATTATAAGACAATAATTAGACAGAAAATTTTTCTTAGTTATTAAACCTAAAAATTAAAACCTTTTTTCATAATTAAAGACAAAACTCTTTCTTATAATTAAAGATAAAAACTCTTTTTTATAATTAAAGACAAAATTATATAATTAAAGATGTGACTCTCTTTTAATAATTAAAAACTTGACCTTTTTTTTCTTTAAAACTTAACTTTCTTTCTTTTTTTCATAATTAAAAAACCCTTTTCATAATTTAAAAATTCACTTTTTTTATTAAGATTAACTTTTCTAGAAAAACTGAAAATCTAAATTCTTCAAAGAGAAATAAATATTCTTTTAAAAAAATTTCCTAAAACTTTTGTCTCAAGATTCTAACCTTTTTAATTGCTAACACTTTTGTCTTTAATTTCTAAGTTCTAACCGAGTTCCTTGTCCTGATTAATTTAGTTTAACTTTTATTTCGGTCCTGACGTTATTCTCATTTGTCGATGTTTACTAATTTTTTATAGTCTGCATTCATTTTGGTTGGTTGTAACTTTATGCGAGGCTATCATCGCGTTATGTCCCGTTAGTTATTTTTTGCAATTTGTTTCATGGTTGTAATTTACGCGAGCAATCGTCGCATTGCAATTGTCTTTACTGCTTTCATATTTTCTTCCATTATAGCTGCCATGTAATAATTCGTCGTTCGCATTAATTTACCGTCAAACCTTCCGAAGGATTAGGTCTAACAGTTTGACCGCCGAGTCAATAGCCTTACCCTTTGAATGTTTTAAAACCCTAATAGCCTAGGTGTCCCGCCGTGGACAAGAATGCCCTTTACCCTAGCATTAGGTCAAAGAGTCGTCGTACTCTGTTTTAAGGTTTCCCGCCGTGGAATACCTAATTTAACCCTAGTTTCGAATTAACTATTTCAACGCAGAAATAGGAGTCGCCGCACTCCACGTAAGCGCTTCCTTAAGAAATGATTACTCCCCTTGAAACCTTGACCATAGTCAAGAAGTTTCTAACCTCCCTTTCGAGGGGAACTACGATTACTCTGATTCCATCCCCTACACCGGATACGTAGGCACAAGATGCGAATCTTGGCGAGTAAACTTAGGACTAACCCTTAGGTCTCTTTGTCACTTTTAACCCTTAGCCATATACTTCAAGCAGATAATAAAGTAAATAGTAAACTATAAGCAAAAGGTTCCTATAGAGTACTACAGAAGTTTAGGGTGCTAGTACCTTTCATAAGCTTAACCAACCCCTTACCTAGGTCTCTCCCCGCATTGTTTACGATGCAAAATTAGGTTTTCTTTCCTTTGACCTTTTCCTTCGGATAAATCAAAGACCGGTTATGAACTAAAGATGTGATTCAAACTAATTAATAGTTTGATATCCTATTCTCACCGCAACATAAAATGGCGACTTCGCTAAGGACCATCTAATTTTTAAGGATACCCCTATTTTGCTTATTGTATGCCATTTATTTTTATTATCTGTCTGTATATATGTTCATAACATACTTTGCTTGGGGATATATGTTGTTGTGAGATAATTCTTACACCTGAACTTGAGTGACAATATTATAGGAAGGTGATATATTCAACGAGGCTTATAGGGAGTGAGTCCTGACCAAGCTGACTTGAGAATCACCGCTCAATTGAGACCCTTTTGAAAATGGTTCGGTTGACCGAGTATAGTCGTGAAAACCCTTATTTTTGGCAGGAGTCCATAATATTGGGGACCGTAGTACCTTAACACCACTTTGGCCTTATCTAGGACGTAGTGCGAGAACTATGAGGGAGTAGTCCCAAAATAGTTGCTACGCGATACTATACTCAAAAGAGGTTCTCTTGAGAATATTATCGACCCCTGAGTCAGACAGAAAGTTGATAATATCCGAAGGATGGACTGATGACTTTAGGCACTTCTTTAGAACCCTTGTTCTATAGGTACAACTAACCTTAGTACATACGCTATGGGGATGGGTAGACCCTAACTCCTTGCACATACTTTTAACCTAGGACTTTGTATATGTGCATTGCATCTATAAAGCATCACATTGCATTATATTTCATGGAATTCAAACCTTATTTATGAATATTATCGGGTACTATGGATTACAATAGAAGAAACACTGTGAAATATTCTTTTAAAAGTCTTAAGCTAGATGACCTAAGGAAGCTAGGAGCTTTAGTCCAAGATCAAGAAGCATTATGAAACCAGTATGGAAGGTTGTCATCTCTATTGGGACTTCAAGTGAACGAAGGACTTCTTTCGGTTTTGCTACAGCTCTACGATCCGGACTACCAATACTTCACATTCTCCGATTATCAGCTATTGCCTACTTTGGAAGAGTATTCTCAGCTAGTAGGGCTGCCTATTTTGGACAAGTCTTCATTCCCTTTCTTGGAGAAGGACCCTAAAGAGCAGGACATTGCTAGATCCACATGCTTGAAGGTATCTAAGATTAAGGACAACATGACTCATAAAGGTGAGACATTTGGGTTACCTACAAAGTTCCTAATCGAGAAAGCCCAATACTATGCCGACTATTCGAGCATGCCTACATTTGAGGCGATCCTTGCCTTACTTATCTATGGGGTGTTGCTTTTCCCAAGTTTTGAAGGATTCATTGACCTTAATGCCATTAAAATCTTCATGATGAGAAATCCAGTGCCCAATTTATTGGGTAACATTTATTATTCCGTGCATCTCCGAAACTTCCATGGTGGAGGGATGATCGCCTGTTGTGTTCCTTTATTGTACAAGTGGTTTATTTAGCACTTACCTAAGTCTTGTCCTTTTTGGGATCGCACTAAAGGACGTTGGTCACAAAGGGTTATGGCTCTAACTCACTCAGATATTGATTGGTATAACCGTATGTATGATGGGATATTGATTATTGATGGTTGTGGATATTTCGCCAACGTACCCTTACTTGGTTTTAATGGAGGAATCAACTACAATCCAGTCTGTTACACCCCAAAATTTGCCTAACCTTTATTAGCTTGGCTTATGTTTTCATCGCATTGCTTAACATTAGCATTTGCATATCATGGTTCATGTTACAGGGGATCAAGATGTTATATATTGAAAAAGGGATCTACAAAGTATATTAGGCCTAATCAAGAGGTCCTTGCTCAAATGGTCAAGTGGTTATCTACATCAAAAGAAGGTCAGACTCCTTTGAGAAGGTGGGTGAATATGTGGTCTATCTCCTAACTTGGGGTTCAAGTGAAAGGCATCAGGGGACTATGGATCCATGGTTATGGATGGGAAATATTGTGGAAGTTCATTATGTGTCTCAAGAGCCATTATAGAGCTTATTCAAGGTTTTGAATCATGTGGAAGAAGCCATAGGTAAAGGTGTCAGACCTAGGGTTTTCATCTGACCAACCCTGGGTCCACTAATGAATTTGAAGGAGATTAAGACATGGTTTTAGGTAATTGTGGTTATGGAAGGTTGTTTTGAGGCTTATGATATGTCATTTCAAGGTTAAATCATAAAGGATTAGGAGGTATAAGAAGTTGCTAAGCTAGGGTTGCTATGCTTGCCAGTGTAAAATCCCCTGTTTAGTGCTTAACTTCAAGACCACATAGCTTAAGATACAAGTTTCATCTCATCTTGACACCAACATGAAACTTGTAGGGCATGGTCTTAGCTTTATTTTGAGTACTAGAACTCCTCAATTGGATTTCTAGAACTCAATATATGAAGCAGACAGGTTACAGGTCATCAGATGAATGTGATTTTGGTCCATAAAAGTCAACCAACTTACAAGCCATTTTTGACCTAGAAGGATGTTTCTCCTGACCTTGACCCAAACATGAAAGTTGTTCCTCATGATCTTAGCTTTCCAAAAATTACTATAAGTCCTCTTTCTGATTTGTAGAACTCAAGTTATGAGCTTTGCAAGGCAGGGGTATTTTGGGAAACTAAGATTATAGGTCATTTTCATTATAGGTCCATTTCACCACTTTGCATACCTCAAATGGAAATCTTTCCAACATCAGACTTGCTCCAAATGGGGTCATTTGCATCATCAAACATCAAGGTAACATTGGAATGGCTTGTATGGGAGAATTCTTGAAGAAAATTCCATGGAAGAAAGCTTTAAAAGGCCTAAAAGGGATCAAACTCATTTGGAACCAATTTCTTTCATATGTGTGCATATTTTGAGTTCAAAGAACATTCTAAGAATGATGGCGAAACCAGAATTGCAAATTGAGCTCAAAACCATGGCCATTTTCACACTTACTTCAAGTTTAAGTAACATGTGCAATCCACTCCATTAAGATTAAAACAATGAAGCAATATGCACCATTGGATCCATTACATCACCAGCAACAAGAATGAACAAAGTAGCAGCAGTTTTAAGCTCTGTTTTCATGAGATTGGGGAAGCTCCAAACCAAGAATTTTGGATTTCACTTTGGTCAATGTGGGCTTTAATTGGGCTTCAAAGTGATCCAAATCCATTCTATATAACTCTATCATCATGTACAATGCAGAAGAACAGAATTTGGAGCAAAAAAACAGTTAGAAATCAGTTGGGAAAAGTGAGAGAAGAGGTGAAATAGTGTTTTCAGTTTCTTGAAGTTTCAATCCAAATTGCTCATTCTAACAGCTCTAGGAAGGATCAAGGATCATTTCTGGATCAAATTCATCAAGAATTCATAGCATTTGAAGGCTCAGTGGAAGCTCTCCACTAGGTAACCTATCTTTCAACTTTTCTCTCCGTGTAGGAAGAATTAGCATGCCATTTTCATGTGATTGTGATCCTGGCACTTAGTAGATTGATTCTGGATAAGTTTTATGCATGATTGTGACAATTCTTGAAGTGACATGGAAACTTCATGGATTCGGTTAAGGCTTATTTTAAGAGAAAAATGAAAAAGAACTATGGCATTGTGTTGTATGTAACATGGCGAGTTGAATGGTGTAAGAAATTCTTAGTTTTGGAAAGTTTTTGAACTAGCTACGTACCTCCCCTACCGGAGAAGACGACCGGAGCCGCCGTGCTCCGGCGTCTGCAAGTCTCCCTCCAATTTTGTTTAAAACTCTCAGGCGCAGGCGTGGCTTGTTGATAACCATAGGATTCGTTTGACTCACTTAAAATGGAAGGCTAGGATCTAATTTGAACTTTGACCAAGTAATTAAGTTAAACCACCATCGTTGGATGTTTGGACTAGGTTTAGAATGAATGGTTGAGATGGGATCTGGGAAATTTTAATGAAACGTTGCATTTAGCAGCTTGTTTCGTGGCCATTTGATCATTGGTTGGTATTTGAAGTGGACGCATGAGATTAAAGCTTAGCATATTGACTAAAACGATGAGTTTCACCCAAGTGATTCTGAGTGGACTTGAACCTCATTTCTTATTTACACCTCCCTCACCCCTGGGCCCAAACATTGCACGTGTTTTCCTTGCTATTCACACCAACTATTTTCCAATTTTAATTTCATTTTCTTTTATTTTCTTTTATTAATTCAGTTTGTATTTTAATTCTTTAAAAATACTCAAATGCTCCCAAAAATCATAGAAAAATTTTGTTGCATATTTTGACATGTAATTGAATTTTAAATATTTTTTAATTCATTTTTCATTTAATTGTGCATTTTCTTCTTTGAGTGTTCATTACAAAAAGAAACTTGTATAACATGTTTTCTTGATTTTTATTTCTTAATCAATACTTCAAATAAATTCATGAAATTTTTTGTACATATTCTTGATTCATTGATTGATTTTAGGATATTTTTGTCTCTGATTTTTGTTATCATTTGAGTAGGTTTTGAATGGCATCTTTAGGACCCTCTCTCTTGCCTAATCTTTAGGATACCCTTAGGACTTTTCCTTCTGTTGGCATAGCTAGGATTAGAATATCCCCATGAAATTTAGACCCCTGGTTTCTAATACCAGAGGGTTCCCCTAGGAATTTACCTAGATTTTTTAGGGTTAGTTTGTTATTTTTAGGATATTTTACATTCTAGGTCATCTTTGTGTGATTTCAACCTTACCACTTGCCTAGTTTGCATTTGTTTGTGCATTCCCTTTCCATTCCTTTGCATTCCTCCTCTTCTCCTAATCCTCCCATGTCCTATGACTTGAAGATCCTTCTTGTGAGAGCCTTAGTTCCTCCTTAGGAAGAACTAAGTGCATTCCATGAGAAGTTGGACTTTTGAGGACTTGTTCATATGTTTTTGCATATTGAATGTGATGCGTTTGGTTGAGTGTCATAGTGAGTTCCTTAGTGTCGCTACTGCGAAAAAGAGGTGTCGGCACAACAAAAGAGTTGCCACCTATCGTTATTTATCCCACAGGAGGGAAAGGAAACGATCAGGAAAAACCTAGCGAAATGGGATAAGATTGGTCATCGCAACCAAATCTCTAGATTCGGGAGTCGGTTACGCGAGGGGAAGGTATTAGCACCCCTCACGTCCATCGTACTCGATGGGATCCATGCTTGTTTGTTTATCTGACGCGTTATTTATCTATCTACCTATCAAGGTATGGTTTAAAAGAAAAGGGGAAGAAAAGGGACTCGACAGAGCGCCACTGCTCTGGGCCTACGTATTCCCTCGTGCAATGGGAAAGTCAGAGTCAACGTAGTTCGTCTAACTACGGGTGAAAGGAAGGTTGCTCGCCAAGATATCGCATCTTGTGCCTATAACACCCCACTTCCCCGTATTAAATAAAATATAAATATTATAATAATAATCAGAGTTTTCACCAAAAAGTGGGATATCACATCTCCAAATTTTATAAAAATACTTTATTCATTCTTTTCAAAATAATACAGCGGAATTTGTTTAATAAAATAAAATACATCAAATTCATGATACGTCACAGGATTACAATAAGTTTGACATAAAACAATTACAACACCCATATCCCGTGTTACGTATCAGAGCATCCTAGACTCGACGGTCACACCAATATCCAAGCTAGCTAAACACCTGGATTATCTGTACTTCCGAAGAAGCACAGACCACAACAACAACAAAGGGGTGAGAAATAATGATCAGAATATAATGGTAATGTAATACATGTAAATAAGGTAGTAAAACACACCAACACACCAATATTCACCCCCAACAACACCATATAACGAACCTACTGTTCAAATTACAATATAACATATTATAATGCAAAATGCAACTCAACACCATGCATGCGGTACCGACTCATTGGTTCATTCAATCGAACCCACCATTTTCCACAAAGGAGTACGGGTGAATCACTTACGCTCCATCCGAGACATGATTCAACCCCACCATTCTCCACAAAGGAGTACGGGTGAATCACTTACGCTCCATCCGAGACATGATTCAACCCCACCATTCTCCACAAAGGAGTACGGACAGACCACTTACGCTCCATCCGAGACATGATCCATCCCACCAAGACACCATGATATGCACACACCAATGCATAACTAATATATTTAGGCACTCAACGTGCACACGATCCTCCTGATCATATCATCATACATCAATGCATATATGTACAGATATAACATACACCAACACCATATAAATCAATTCACACAGTGAGCAATCTCACATTCTAACACCAAGTATGAACACATCCCAACACTCGGGGAATACACGATCCTACTGATCACTGCACCATAATCATATACATGATACACCCATCATTCATTTTAATTAAATTAGATATTAAACGAGTTCACACTCTAACACCATATATAAACACATCTCAACACTCGGGGAATACACGATCCCACTGATCACTACCCACATATATATCAACTAATTGCCCACCAGTCATTATTACGGGAAACATGTACTATCACCAAGTACACAAGTTAGTTCCCACACTCATCATTCTTACAGTGCATCAAGGCCAAACTGTACCTATCATCTCAACTCGGATCCTCAGTCTATTCTAGTACCAATCTTGCACATTACCGTAACCAATAGGTTTCTAATTCCTATTCCCAAAATCATCACCTACACACTTTACCGATACCTCAAAAGCCATACGGAATTTTCCCTAAAAACTATAAAACACCCTATATGCCCTATATGACAAATCATCCCAAAACACCAATTCATTAACATTGACTTATACTCCATCACTATCAATTACTAGTTATCATCAAACACAAACACACCAATAAACATTATACTTACCAATTATCCTATACTTCCTACTCTAGAACCAACATTACGGTACATTACCGACACTTCAGAGTCACTCTGAATCTCACCAAGGTCCTAACCATAGTCACTAACAACATCACAGGGAATAACTCATAATTTTCCTAAAGCTATAATCCTGGTCATTACCAACACTATAGTAACAACACCAAATCTCACCAAAACTCTATTTATATTTACTATCAACACTGCAGTAACAACATATAATTTTCCCCAAAGCTATAATCATGGTCGTTACCCACACTACAGTAACAACACAGAATCTCACCAAAACTCTATTTATATTTACTATCAACACTGCAGTAACAACATATAATTTTCCCCAAAGCTATAACCATGGTCGTTACCCACACTACAGTAACAACACAGAATCTCACCAAAACTCTATTTATATTTACTATCAACACTGCAGTAACAACATATAATTTCACTAACATCACCATAATATATATACACCAAATTCACCAATACCAATCAACAATTCATCAATGTCAAGCATCAATTTATCATTAGCAACAATAATAACAAGCATGCCAATATAAAACTTCATAGATCGGAATTTTCCTACGGGGTTAAGGAATCCCCTCTACCCTATACATGTATATACCATCCCAAATCAAGTTTCTCCCCCCTTACCTTGTTAATCGGTTGATCGATGAAAGAACCCTCCAAGGTTTGACCAATTCTGATTTTCCCTTGTATCCTTCGTTCTTTGCTCCCTTTTCCGTTCCCTTTCCCGTTCTCTCCTTTCTATCGTTCTTTTTTCCACTTTCTCTAACTTCTCACAATGTATCGTAAAACTGCTAACCCCTCTCCTTCTCTATTTTAATTTTCTAATCTCAATAATAATAATAATAATAATAATAATAATAATAAAATAATAATAATAATAATAAAAATAAAAATAATAATAATAATAGTAATAATAATCCTATTATTATCTCACCAAAATAATAATAATGTTAATAACTTAATAAAATAATAATAATAATAATAGTAATAATAATCCTATTATTATCTCACCAAAATAATAATAATGTTAATAACTTAATAAAATAATAATAATAATAATAGTAATAATAATCCTATTATTATCTCACCAAAATAATAATAATGTTAATAACAATAGTAACTATAATAAATATAATAATAATAATAATATTCCCACCAATATCAATATTATACACTATATTATTATATTCACCAAAACACCACCAATAATCCTCCCATATCAGGGACACACACCAATAATAATATTCATACCGATGATAATAATAATAATAATAATAATAATAATAATGATAATAATAATAATAATAATAATAATAATAATACCACCAATATTACTATTAACTATTATATTATTATCTCCACACCACCAATGATCCTTATATATCAAGGATACTCACCAATCACATACCAACACACCCCACCTAAGGGCACACCAACATAAAATAATTAAATTAACACCAAAATGACTAAATAAATAAAATGGGTGTTACAACTCTCCCCCACTTTAAGTATTTTCGTCCTCGAAAATTACCTGATGGAACACTTCCGGATACGCTTCCCTCATCCTTCATTCCAACTAACAGGTCACACTGCCTTCTGCAGCACCTCCCCAAGTTACTTTCACCAAAGATATCTCCTCCCTTCGGAGTTGTTTCTCGCTCGTCCAAACGAAATAGCAATGCCTCAACAATCAAATTATTTTCACTTGTACATCATCCACCTGGTTCAATGTACTTTCTCAACTAAGACACATGAAACATATCATGTCAATTTATAGCGACAGCGGGAAAAACGGTCTAACATGTTACTCCTCCCATGCCTCTGCTGCGCCACTCTGATACAAACCACAGAACACGGTGCGAACTTCTGAGACTTCGAAGCTCGACCAATATCAGTCACCGGCGTGACTCTCCAAACATATCTTTCCTTGGATCCTCTTGATCTTTTCAGCCATCTCCACATAATTTTCAGGTCTGAGCACAACACTCTCACTCGACCCATTCCAACACAGTAGAGTCCTACACTCCCTATTTCACCAAGCCACATATAGTGCCATTCCGACACTAGGATGGTAACCGTTATTATAGGTAACTCAATCAACGGTAATTAATCATCCCACAATCCACCTCGATCCAACACCCAAGATCTCACCAATTCTCTACAGACTCAATAGTCCTCTCTGACTGACCATCAGTTTGCGGATGGTAAGTCGAACTCAACTTCAACTTAGTACCCGAAGCTTCCTGTAAGCCCTTCCAAAATCTCAATATAAACCTCAAATTTCCATCTGACACAATATTCGTCAGTATCTCATCCAACTTCACCACTTTCTCAATATGCATCTCGTATATCCTCAACACGGAATAGTTAATCCACTCCTAACAATTCAAATTAAAATTATGTCTTTACAGATTCTTTGGAAATCTCAACACCAATTTCGTGAAAATACTACCTGATTTCCACTCTGGAATATTTAACGACTGCATCAGACTCAACAGTCTCTGATGTTCACTCTTCGAATTCCTACAATTCTAACCAGCATATTCCACCTCAACTACTCCTCCCCTTATCCATGGTCTCCAAAACAATCTACTCAAATTCGGTTACTTCTTCATAGCACTGGGATGGATACTCCCTCTACCCCAATGTATTTCTTCGCGAGTACTTCTACTCCCCTCAACAACATTTGGTACACCTACTCTATCATAACATCTCGTGGTATTATTTCCACAAGCCCGACAATCCACTCCTCGACTCTAATTTATCAACTTCAACTAATTCACTACTCAACCCAGATTTCTGACTTTCTCGATTCTTCTCAAGGATATCACTAGTCAGATCTTAATAATAACAGCTTAACTCCATAAGAAGTATCCTTACTCACAAAGCGCATATTATGAAATTTCTCAATCAGTTCTACCTCTTTTCACCATCATCTTCGGTATGCACAAACATTTCCAACTCGCCGCATCATCTACCACATCCACTTTACCCAAAGGGTAATTACACTCAAAGTCGTAATCCTTCAGAAATCCTAATTATTTCCTCTGCCTCATTTTCAAATTTTTCAAATCAAACAAACACCTTAAACTCTTAAGATCACCAAACATCTCAGATCTCAGTCTGAACTTTCGAAGCCTCCGACTCCGGTACAACCACAATAGCAACCAACTCTAAATCACTGGTCGGATGGTTTATCTTACACACTTCGAGTTGCCTTTTGCATAACTGAAACTCGCTGAAGTTGTCTTTAGCAAATCCCCTAATTATATCAACAAGTATCACAAACACCACAATTAGTTCTATCGGATTCGGCAGAACTTTCCTTACGGAAGTATATCACCGCTCTCTTTCTAACACTGATAACTCCAGTTCCTTATGCTCAACATAATCCTATATACTCTTCGAATACCTTAAAATATCATTTATCAACACAACCATTGCCTTATATAAATAATTAAAGAAGATCCCATGCCAAGTGGACAAACAAGTTGTGAGTTATAGCGGGAACACATACCGTACCGCCCGTCCTTACCACAACATTCAAACACACTTCACCAATAAATAGATTAAATCTATGTCAATACTTCACCATCTCATAGATAATTCCAATAGCTTTCTAACGCTTCGAACCGGGCGTCATTCCGAGTTACGGTTCTCCCGTTACGACAAAAATACCACAACAACATTTTTCTGCTCAGGGCACTTCGCCAGGCGAATCTCGGCGAACATGACAATCCCGAAATTCTATTTTCGACCGTTACCTGACTTCCGCGTGTCCGATTTCGATTCCGTAAAAAGCTGCGATCTCGGAATTTAACGTATAACCATAACTTCATACTTAGGAGGCCGTCCAACACACTTTCAATCTTTAAATATTTTAAAACCCGATTACTTCCAATCTCAACAGCAGATCGTGGAGCCTCCTATTACGATACCACTTCGACCTTCGACACCACAACACAATAATTCTACTCGCGATCTCACGAACACGGAAACTCACGTCCTTCAATCAATTGATCCATCAAATCATAAACTCTTGGAAGCGAACACTTATCCTTGACAGTCACCTTGTTCACTTATCTATAGTTCACCCAAAGCTTCACAAAACCTTCTGCCTGTCTAACCAACAAAATTGGTGCACCTTACGGTAACACACTCAAACAAAAGGACCTCTCCCCCAGCGGGTCTTCAAGTTGACTCTTCAACTTCTCCAATCCCAACGTAAACATACAATATGGAGTCATCAATATCAGACTCGTCCCAAAAACAAAATAAACGTGTAAGCTTTACTTCACACTCCGATAGTAAATCGCTTACTTCCTCAGGGAACCTCCGGCAATTTCAACAAATTGACAAATCCCAATTTTCTCACTTTCCTTCTCATTCGAAGGTTCCGTCAAAATAAACGTCTCAACACCGTATTACGCCAACTCCTCAAAATAATCCCTTAAGCACTTAGCTTAACTCAGGACAATTCATTGCTCACGCCACACAAGCTTGCAAGACACGTCTATCCCATCCAACACAATCCCGTCTACTATTAACAAGAGATTAAGGGTGATTAGTTCCTCAATTTGTTAATAGACAGCCGAAATCATGATGGGGTACAAACCATCTTTACCAAACTATGATAGCATTCCTCAACACATTAAGCCACCACACCGTAGCATTCCGGAGAATTACAAACTTCTCCCCCACTGGAATCATTCCTGCTTCTGCAGACAAGGTTAGGAAATAAACACGTACCGACATTGTTTTCACACACATGCTGTATACTAGGGATTTAAACCACAACACCAGGTTAAACAACACACAGTCTCCATCCCAAAGGACAGACTCAACTCAACTCAACAACACTGGCCGGACGGACCGACCTGCTCTGATACCAATTGTAACACCCCACTTCCCCGTATTAAATAAAATATAAATATTATAATAATAATAAGAGTTTTCACCAAAAAGTGGGATATCACATCTCCAAATTTTATAAAAATACTTTATTCATTCTTTTCAAAATAATACAGCGGAATTTGTTTAATAAAATAAAATACATCAAATTCATGATACGTCACAGGATTACAATAAGTTTGACATAAAACAATTACAACACCCATATCCTGTGTTACGTATCAGAGCATCCTAGACTCGACAGTCACACCAATATCCAAGCTAGCTAAACACCTGGATTATCTGTACTTCCGAAGAAGCACAGACCACAACAACAACAAAGGGGTGAGAAATAATGATCAGAATATAATGGTAATGTAATACATGTAAATAAGGTAGTAAAACACACCAACACACCAATATTCACCCCCAACAACACCATATAACGAACCTACTGTTCAAATTACAATATAACATATTATAATGCAAAATGCAACTCAACACCATGCATGCGGTACCGACTCATTGGTTCATTCAATCGAACCCACCATTTTCCACAAAGGAGTACGGGTGAATCACTTACGCTCCATCCGAGACATGATTCAACCCCACCATTCTCCACAAAGGAGTACGGGTGAATCACTTACGCTCCATCCGAGACATGATTCAACCCCACCATTCTCCACAAAGGAGTACGGACAGATCACTTACGCTCCATCCGAGACATGATCCATCCCACCAAGACACCATGATATGCACACACCAATGCATAACTAATATATTTAGGCACTCAACGTGCACACGATCCTCCTGATCATATCATCATACATCAATGCATATATGTACAGATATAACATACACCAACACCATATAAATCAATTCACACAGTGAGCAATCTCACATTCTAACACCAAGTATGAACACATCCCAACACTCGGGGAATACACGATCCTACTGATCACTGCACCATAATCATATACATGATACACCCATCATTCATTTTAATTAAATTAGATATTAAACGAGTTCACACTCTAACACCATATATAAACACATCTCAACACTCGGGGAATACACGATCCCACTGATCACTACCCACATATATATCAACTAATTGCCCACCAGTCATTATTACGGGAAACATGTACTATCACCAAGTACACAAGTTAGTTCCCACACTCATCATTCTTACAGTGCATCAAGGCCAAACTGTACCTATCATCTCAACTCGGATCCTCAGTCTATTCTAGTACCAATCTTGCACATTACCGTAACCAATAGGTTTCTAATTCCTATTCCCAAAATCATCACCTACACACTTTACCGATACCTCAAAAGCCATACGGAATTTTCCCTAAAAACTATAAAACACCCTATATGCCCTATATGCCAAATCATCCCAAAACACCAATTCATTAACATTGACTTATACTCCATCACTATCAATTACTAGTTATCATCAAACACAAACACACCAATAAACATTATACTTACCAATTATCCTATACTTCCTACTCTAGAACCAACATTACGGTACATTACCGACACTTCAGAGTCACTCTGAATCTCACCAAGGTCCTAACCATAGTCACTAACAACATCACAGGGAATAACTCATAATTTTCCTAAAGCTATAATCCTGGTCATTACCAACACTATAGTAACAACACCAAATCTCACCAAAACTCTATTTATATTTACTATCAACACTGCAGTAACAACATATAATTTTCCCCAAAGCTATAATCATGGTCGTTACCCACACTACAGTAACAACACAGAATCTCACCAAAACTCTATTTATATTTACTATCAACACTGCAGTAACAACATATAATTTTCCCCAAAGCTATAACCATGGTCGTTACCCACACTACAGTAACAACACAGAATCTCACCAAAACTCTATTTATATTTACTATCAACACTGCAGTAACAACATATAATTTCACTAACATCACCATAATATATATACACCAAATTCACCAGTACCAATCAACAATTCATCAATGTCAAGCATCAATTTATCATTAACAACAATAATAACAAGCATGCCAATATAAAACTTCATAGATCAGAATTTTCCTACGGGGTTAAGGAATCCCCCCTACCCTATACATGTATATACCATCCCAAATCAAGTTTCTCCCCCCTTACCTTGTTAATCGGTTGATCGATGAAAGAACCCTCCAAGGTTTGGCCAATTCTGATTTTCCCTTGTATCCTTCGTTCTTTGCTCCCTTTTCCGTTCCCTTTCCCGTTCTCTCCTTTCTATCGTTCTTTTTTCCACTTTCTCTAACTTCTCACAATGTATCATAAAACTGCTAACCCCTCTCCTTCTCTATTTTAATTTTCTAATCCCAATAATAATAATAACTTAATAATAATAATAAAAAAATAATAAATATAATAATAATAAAAATAATAATAATAATAATAGTAATAATAATCCTATTATTATCTCACCAAAATAATAATAATGTTAATAACTTAATAAAATAATAATAATAATAATAATAATAATAGTAATAATAATCCTATTATTATCTCACCAAAATAATAATAATGTTAATAACTTAATAAAATAATAATAATAATAATAATAATAATAATCCTATTATTATCTCACCAAAATAATAATAATGTTAATAACAATAGTAACTATAATAAATATAATAATAATAATAATATTCCCACCAATATCAATATTATACACTATATTATTATATTCACCAAAACACCACCAATAATCCTCCCATATCAGGGACACCCACCAATAATAATATTCATACCGATGATAATAATAATAATAATAATAATAATGATAATAATAATAATAATAATAATAATAATAATAATAATAATAATACCACCAATATTACTATTAACTATTATATTATTATCTCCACACCACCAATGATCCTTATATATCAAGGATACTCACCAATCACATACCAACACACCCCACCTAAGGGCACACCAACATAAAATAATTAAATTAACACCAAAATGACTAAATAAATAAAATAGGTGTTACAGTGCCTACCTACTCTCAACAGGTATGAGAGATCAGAGCAAATGTAGTTTGGGATAAAAAGGAACACATGCTTGTTTACAAGATTTTTACCCGAGTAAGGTTAAACTACAGTTCCAGCAGTTAGGGACGATGCCTGTTTACGGTAGAACCGAAGCTTAACAGCAGTCTTTTCATCAGAAAAGGTTTTCCATGAGTTAAGACCCCAAAGGGCAAAAGAAGGTTTGAAAGTTGGTTTTTTGTCTTTTACGAGAAGAAGTGTTTTTTATGAATGTTTGTAATTCATATCGTACTAGAGACTATGACTTAGGGGCGAATGTGTCGCATATCGCCCAAAGGACGTATACTAAACACTCTAGACGATTGAGAGGACACCGCTCAATTGCCATTCCCAAAGTAGCTTAAGGCTCGTAGCGTACAATACTAATTAGCCTTTATTAATGTGTTTGGGTTTTGTTTGAAGATGAGAAGAGAAAGAAGGGACTCTACAGGGGAAACTATCAAGCATCCTACTGTTGTCATGCAAAATGGCCCTATTGTTGAGGTTTGAAACAGGGAACTCCTAATTGTTATCATGCAAGATTTCAACCCTAATGTCTATCATCACTTCCTTAAACAAGGAAGTGAGAATCCTAAGGGGAACATGTTAATGGGAAGAACAAAACAACTGCTAAAATCATAAAGCAGATAAAGAAGAAAGTATAAATGCAGATGCAATGCAACAATACAAGCAGAGGGAGAAAACTCAACCTCTAAGGCAAACAAGCAAAAAAGAGAAAAAACAATCAAGCAAAGGGAGGGTCACCTCAACCTTTAGATGCAAACATAACAATTATAAAAGGAAAAAGAACACACAAGCAAAGGGAGGGTCACCTCAACCTTTAATGCAAATAAGCAAAGCGAGCCCAGCTCAACCTTTCAGTGCAGTCATGCACCTAAGCCTAAAATACTCTACACATGAAACTATCCTAATGCAACAAGCAACAAGCACTCAATCATGGTGAATGTTAGATCCCATTTAGATTAGATATTTGGTTTCTTTTTAGTAGTATTTTCAATCATTTTGATCTAATAGTATTGGATTTTGTAGTCTAATTTGTTTAACTTTCATTTTGGGTAATCCAAGTGAAAGATGTTGTAATGTTGCTGTTAGTGTGCAGGATTGACAATTATAAGAGCATATTGGGAGCAAGGAAAATCAATGTTGAATGTTGAAAATCAAGGCATTCGCCTGGCGAAGCATGGCGAATGACAGCGAACATTCGGCAGGCAAGTGTTGGCGACATGGAGCGAATAATTCATAAAATAACTCCCAGACCCAAATGTTAGGAAGTTTTCCAGGCGAAGTTTCTAGCGAAGCTTCGCTACCATTCGCCTGGCGAAGGTGCGGGCGAAGAAGTGGTAGCTTTCCTCATGCAGATTCCAGTAGCAAAACCATCCAAAGTTCGCCTGGCGAGTGAAGCTAGCGAGTGTTTGCCTGGCGAATGCGCGATTCCTCAAGGGCGGTTTGATCTTCTGAGGCACTTGAAAGTGCTATATTAAGTTGGTTCGCCGGGCGAGTGAACTCCTTCGCCAGGCGAATGTGCGCAGACAGCACCTTATTTTTTACTTCATTTGTTGCTCTATAAAGGAAGACTTGGGGGGTGGTGGACAAAGGAGGTTGAAAAAACATTATATTGGAGCTCTAGAACCCTAAATACACTTGTTCTTCTTCAACTTTACTTCTTTTTTGTAATCAAGAGAAGTGGAAGCACATCCTTCATTGTTTCTTCAAGTGGATGTTCTTCATCTTCTCCTTTCTTCTTGTTGAAGCTACCATGAAAATGTGTAGCTAAACTCATCTTTTGTTAAGGTTAGATGTAGGTGATCATTAAACTTTGTATGTGTATGGATGATCCTCATTTGTAAACTCTTGGATGATTAATATATGGTGAAAACTTTGTTTTATTTACAACCTTTTGAGTTGGTTAATGATTGAGAAATATTTTCCAACCCTAGACCTAGGTTTTCATCCTTCTCTTTTCTTGAGCTAGAGATAGTCTTGAATGGTTTTGTTCACCTATAATGTTGAGTTTTAAAGTTGTCATTTTGATAGGTTGTGTGAGAGATCAACAATGGATCAAAATGGCAAACATCACAATATGAGTTAGAGATAATCATATTGAGAGGATGTTGTGAATGTATTGATCATTAAAAGGAGTTTATTGAATGTTGATTGGAAATATGCATGCAAAGTGATTACCGAATCCTAACATTGGCAATCTTAATATAAAACCGTTTCAAACTTTTATTTCACCGCATTTATTACTCTTATGCAAAAGTTACCACCACTTTAAAACCAAAAACGTTGTTACTACAAAGTTACGAATTTAACAACTGTCGAAAGGCTGCAAAATTTCATATTCCCTGTGGAGATGATAACAAAAACCCAACACTTTACCACTGTTCTAACAAAATGGCGCCGTTGCCGGGGAGTTGATTTTTGCAAGCATCGCAATAGTTGTTGAATTTTTAGCTTTGAATTTTTGACTTGTGCTTGTAATTTGTTTGGTTTAGTGTGCAACCCCTGTTTATGCGAGGATAGATTCCCGAGGACCAACTCCTTTTTGATCCCGAAATCGAGAGGACCGCGAGAAGATTGAATAGTAAAACAAGAAGAAGGAGGCAACTTGCTAAGCAAAGACAAGAACAAGGAGGAAGTTCCTCTACACCACCACCATTAACTCAAATTATGGCAGAACAACCTCCACCTCTGCCACCAGTTTCATCTCCATGCACGAACAGTCCAAGACATACGGCTCAGTTTGCCCGAAATCTTCAGAACGGAAGGCAAGCTGAGATGAAAACGGGAATCTTAGCACTTGTCTATCAAAATCCTTTTACGGGTTTAGACCACGAAGATCCATTCACACATCTTACAAAGTTCTATGAGATTGCCGGCGCAACTGCAGCTACCGAAGCTGACGAAGAGTCATTGTTTAGGAGACTATTCCCTCATTCCTTAATTGGGAAAGCGAAGGAGTGGTATCTTGATCAATCGACAACAGTTTTGACGGATTGGAATCTTTTAGAAGAAAAGTTTCTTGAACGTTTCTTCCCACATAACCGGTTCATAGAGGCTAAAACTGTGATTGCAGTGTTTGCTCAAGGAGTTAGTGAGTCACTCAATGAAGCTTGGGAGCGTTACAAATCTATGTTAAGAAAATGCAAGGGACACGGTTTCGATGAGCTTACTCAAGTTCACATTTTCCGCAATGGACTCCTTCCGGTTCACAAGAACTTATTGGATGCCACGGCGGGAGTTTCTTTAATGTCAAAAAGTGCTGATGATGCAACCGCAATAATAGATAAAATGGCACTTAATGATCATCAAGGGAATCACAACCGAGGGGTAGCTCAAAGAAAGTCGGGAGTGCTCGAGTTGGAGACGAATGATGCAATTCTAGCCCAAAACAAGCTCATTTCGCAACAAGTGGAAATTTTAACTCAACAAATCAAGGAGTTGAAAGAACCGTCAAAAGCTAAACAAATAGCTTGTTGTGAACTTTGTAAAGGCGAACACGATACCGGATTTTGTCCGCCTCCCGGATTTGAAGAAGTTAACTACATGGCAAACCAAAGAGATTATCAACAAAGGCAACCTCAACAACAACAACCCTATCAACATCCTCAACAACAACATCAACAAAACTATCAAGGAAACCAAGGATACTAATCTAGAGGTAACTACCAACATAACCAAGGTTATGGGGGTGGTAGCTCTAGCCATCAAAATCCATATCTTCCTCAACAACCGCAGGTTGCAACTTCTAAATTAGAAGATACATTGACACAATTCATGCAAATGTCTATGGCAAATCAAAAAAGGAATGATGCGGCGATAAAGAATCTTGAGACTCAAGTGGGTCAACTCGCTAAACAATTAGCGGAGCAACAAGCTGGACCATCCTTCTCGGCAAACACGCAAACAAATCCGAAGGAACATTGTAAGGCGGTGACGACGAGAAGTGGGAAAGAGTTGATCGATGAGACTAAAAAAAAAGAGGAAGAGAAAAAACTTGATGGTGAAGTAGGTGAATGGAGTGAGGAGGAGGTAGAAAATATCGAAAAAAATGATGAAGTTGAAAAAGAAAAAATGGTTGAAGTTGAAAATAATGAAAGTGAAAAAGTGAAGGTGGATGAAGAGAAGAAGAAAAGAGAAAGGAACCCTAGAGTATCTAGAGGGAAGGAGGTAGTGAGCACTACTCCGATTCAAAATTTACCGTATCCTCATGCTCCATCTAGGAGAGAAAATGAACGGCATTACGCCCGGTTCATGGATATTTTCAAACAATTGCAAATCAACATTCCGTTCGCCGAAGCTTTGGAACAAATGCCGAAGTATGCAAAATTCATGAAGGACATAGTTACAAAGAAACGGAGGTATACGTAGCCGGAAATAATAGTGTTTGATGCAAGTTGTAGCGCTATCATCCAACGTACTCTACCAAGGAAGGAAGTTGATCCAGGGAGAGTTACATTGCCGGTTACCATTGGTGACGTTTATGTTGGAAAAGGATTAATTGATTTGGGGTCAAGCATCAATCTTATCCCTTTGTCTATTGTGAAAAAGCTTGGCAACATTGAGATTAAAGCCATCCGAATGACGTTACAACTAGCCAATAAGTCTACTACTCATCCTCATGGAGTAGCTCAAGACGTGTTGGTAAAAGTGGACAAGTTCTTTTTCCCGGTGGATTTTATTGTTATTGATATGGAGGAGGACGATGATGCGCCTCTAATTCTAGGAATACCTTTTATGAAAACCGCTCGGATGATGATTGATGTAGACGACGGTTTGATGAAGGTGAGAGTACAAAACGAAGAGGTCACTTTTGACCTTTTTGAAGCAATGAAACATTCAAAAGACAAGCATGATAGTTTCCGGATTGATGTTATAGAAGAGGCCACTTTTGAAGTTGCAAAACATGTTCATGACATAACTCCCATGGAGCTCACCCTTAATGACTCCTTCAAAGTTTTCACTCTCGAAGAAGAAGAAGCTCTAGAGAAATATTTAAGAGAACTGGATATTTGTACGGAGTTGCAACCATGGGAGCTGGAGGAAGAGGTTTTGGAAAAGGAAGTCAAGGATGAAAAGCCCATAATTGAATTGAAGGAGTTTCCAAACAATTTGAAGTATGCATTTCTTGATGACACCAATGAGAAACCAGTTATCATTAGCAACCTTTTATCCAAAAATGAAGAATCCCTTTTAATTGAGGTGCTAACAAAAAATAAAGAAGCAATGGGATGGACTCTTTCCGATCTAAAGGGAATTAGTCCTTCTTATTGTATGCACAAAATTTTAATGGAGGAGGATTTCAAGCCGGTAGCTCAACCATAACGCCGCTTGAATCCTACAATGAAGGAGGTTATTAGGAAAGAAGTTGTAAAGCTTTTGGATGCGGGAATGATCTACCCGATCTCGGATAGCCCTTGGGTGAGTCCGGTGCATGTGGTTCCTAAGAAGGGAGGTATTACCGTAATCTGCAACGAGAAAAATGAGTTGATCCCTACAAAGATAGCAACGGGGTGGAGGATGTGCATAGACTATAGGCGGTTAAATACCGCAACTAGGAAAGACCACTTCCCACTTCCGTTCATGGACCAAATGCTAGAGAGACTCTCGGGACAAGAATTCTATTGTTTTCTAGATGGCTACTCCGGGTACAACCAAATTGCGGTTGATCCGGCCGATCACGAAAAGATCGCTTTCACATGTCCATTTGAAATCTTCGCTTACCGCAAAATGTCGTTTGGATTATGTAATGTGCCGGCAACTTTCCAAAGATGCATGCAAGCCATTTTTGCTGACCTTATAGAAAAGACAATGGAGGTTTTCATGGATGACTTTTCGGTGTTTGGGGGATCATTCGGTTTCTGCTTGGAAAATTTGAAAACTGTCCTTGAAAGGTGTGTGAAGACCAATCTAGTGCTAAATTGGGAGAAGTGCCACTTTATGGTAACGGAGGGGATTGTTCTCGGCCACAACGTCTCGTCAAAAGGACTGGAAGTGGATCGTGCAAAAGTGGATGTTATAGAGAAATTGCCTCCTCCGGCTAACTTAAAGGGAATCAGAAGCTTTCTGGGGCATGTCGGATTCTACCGGCGATTCATCAAAGACTTCTCAAAGGTGGCTAGACCTTTGAGCAAATTGCTAGCCAAAGACCAGGTATTTCTCCTTACTCATGAATGTTTAGAAGCCTTTGAGATATTAAAAAACAAGTTAGTCACTGCTCCAATCATAGTTGCTCCAAATTGGAATTTCAATTTTGAGCTAATGTGTGACGCTAGCGACTATGCTATTGGAGCAGTGCTTGGCCAGCGGAAAGAAATTTTTTTTCATACCATACACTATGCGAGCAAAGTTCTTAATGAGGCTCAAATTAATTATGCCACAACAGAAAAAGAATTGCTCGCAATAGTGTATGCTCTCGAAAAATTTCGGTCATATCTCATTGGCTCGAAAGTTATTGTTTTCACCGATCATGCGGCGATTAAATTTCTGCTAACCAATCCGGATTCTAAGCAAAGGCTTATCCGGTGGATCCTTTTGTTGCAAGAATTCGATGTTGAGATTAAAGACAAAAAAGGATCCGAAAATGTGGTAGCAGACCATTTGTCTCGCCTTGTCAATACTGAGGTGACTACCTTAGAACAGGACATCCGAGAAGAGTTTCCTGACGAAAAACTTTTTAAAGTGCAAGTGAGACCGTGGTTTGCGGATTTTGCAAACCACAAGGCGAGTGGTTTTGTGCCGCTCGACCTAACTCCCAACCAAAAGAGGAAATTCTTATCGGATGCCAAGTACTATGTGTGGGATGATCCGTACCTGTTTAAGCTGGGAGGTGACAATTTGTTGAGACGATGTGTTACGGGTGAGGAGGCCCAAAGTATCCTATGGCACTGTCACAATTCGTCGTATGGTGGTCATTTTAATGGGGCAAGAACAGCGAATAAAGTCCTTCAATCGGGATTTTATTAGCCTTCTATTTTTAAAGACGCAAATGCCCATGCGCAAAATTGTGACAGTTGCCAAAGGATAGGTGGGATAGGAAAGAGAGACGAAATGCCTCTTCAAAATATTCAAGAGGTAGAATTATTTGATTGTTGGGGCATTGACTTTGTCGGACCATTCCCACCGTCTTTCGGAAATGAATACTTATTGGTGGCTGTTGATTATGTGTCTAAGTAGGTTGAGGCAATTGCCTCACCAAGAGCGGATGCCAAGATGGTAATAAGTTTTTTAAAAAGAAATATTTTTTCCCGTTTTGGAATCCCTCGGGTGTTTATAAGTGACGGGGGATCACACTTTTGCAATGCACCGTTAGAAAAAGTCTTACAACATTACGGTGTAACGCAAAAGGTGACAACTCCGTATCACCCACAGGCTAATGGTCAGGCTGAGATCTCAAATAGAGAGATCAAATTTTTTTTGGAAAAAACCGTGTCTAACTCTAGGAAGGACTGGTCATAAAAATTGGATGAAGCTTTGTGGGCGTATCGCACGGCCTATAAAGCTCCAATTGGGCTAACTCCATTCCAATTGGTTTATGGTAAAACTTGCCATTTACCGGTTGAAATGGAGCACAAGGCCTTATGGGCTTTAAAATTTTTAAACTTTGATCAAGAGTTGGCCGGTAACAAGAGGAAAGTGCAACTACTTGAGCTGGAAGAGATGTGCAATACCGCATACCACTCAAGTTGGTTGTACAAGGAAAAAGTGAAGGAGTACCACGACAAAAGGCTTTGCAAGAAAGAATTCGCATTCGGGCAGCTTGTGCTGTTATTTAACTCCATGTTGAGGCTTTTCCCTGACAAACTGAAATCTAAGTGGTCTAGCCCTTTCCGCGTCAAAGAAGTAAAAACTTTTGGAGCCGTGGTAATTGAGGATTTGGAAAAGAAAGACAGCTGGACTGTAAATAGTCAGCGCCTCAAGATTTATCTCGGCGGTCAGGTGAACCGAGACAGCTGTACGTATCTTCTTGATGTTCCGTTGTGAGCATCATGGACCGTCGAGCTTATCCGACGTTAAACAAGCGCTTGTTGAGAGGCACCTCAACATTGTAAGTATTTATCTGTTTTTAAGTCATTTTATTCATTTTTGAGAAAGCAGTGGAAATGGACTAGTGAAGTGGGCAATGCAGGTGAATCTTTGAAACCTGTCATGTTCGCTAGCACTCGCCCGGCGAGTGAAGGCGAATATTCGCCTGGCGAACCTCAGCGAGCCTTCGCTGGCATTCGCCCGGCGAATGTGCAAGGTCAGAAAAAAAAATATAATGGGCCACCTGGGCCCAGGAACCGTTTTTCTTTTTAATTTCATCAGAAACCCTAACGGCTTCTTGCTGCCTCATTTTGCTTTTGCTCACTCTCACAAACCCTTTCCAAGTTCTCTCTTGTTCTCTTGCTGCAAATTCCTCTCTTTCCAACATAAGGTATGTTCTCTTGTTTTTCCTTTTTGATTTTTTTTGCATCTGCACTGTTACGTTTCTGCAATGGTGATTAGTGATTGCATGATAAAACCCCCTTTTTGCTTGTCTGCGAAAATTAGCCATTGCATGTCAAAATTACATCTGGTAATGAGAATGGGAGGGTTGAACATCATTGTATTGAATTTGGAACCATTGCAGAAGTTCTGTTTTTATGTGTTGATTTTCGCACCTTCGCTGGCATTCGCCTGGCGAAGGGTAGCGAAGCTTCGCCAGGATTCGCCAAGCGAACCTAGGCGAATGCTGCAGAATGTGTTCTTTTCTTTCTGTGTTGTGCTTTAGTTCAGTCTAATGTGTTTTATTTGCTGTGTTTTGTTTGCTGTTTTGTTTGTTGTGTATGCAGAATGGGCCCAAGAATGATTAACCCTCACAAGAGGAAGGCCACCACCGCTCGAACTGTTCCGATCCGTTTCGATCAGGACCGATTCCGAGGAGCAACTCATGCTGCGTGTTATGAAGCTCTTGAGAAGCGAAACATTGTGCCTGAGAAGAGGTTCAACCTGAGTGACGTAGGAGAATACCGCACTATTGAGGCTCTCTTTGTGGAAAAAAGGTGGAATCGTCTGATGACTCCACTTGACGGCTACAATGCTGAGATTGTGCGGGAGTTTTATGCGAACGCCCTCCCTGACGATGGCGAAGTGTTTAGTTGGACCTCAATGGTCCGAGGAGTGATGGTAAGATTCGATCGGCGATCGATTAGTTCTGTTTTGGGTGACCCTCTTACTTTGACAGGTAGCCAGATTGATGACTACCACCGGGATCTGAATAAGCATCGTGATCAGGATGTTATGACCAGAGACTTATGCTTGGAAGGCCGTGATGCAGTGCGGAATTCTTCCGGGGTTGCCATTCGGTACCTTCGTGCGGACATGAAACCATTGGTGCAGGTGATCCTGTTATTTGTGCTGACAAATGTTGTACCCAGGTCCTATCACAGCTCTGTAACCCTGCCTATAGCACATCTGATACACTCCATACTGCTGAATGTCCAGATTGACATTGCCCGCATCATTGCAGATGAATTGCGTGCTGTTGTACTTAGTGGACGGGGCGGGTTAGCGGCTCGCAAAAATGCCCCGTTAGCTTTTCCTTGCCTTATTATGTCACTCTGCGCTCATGCTAGGGTAGACATTCCTCAGAGACTTCAGGTCACGATCCCGGCTGCGATCGATGACCGGTATGTGGAAAAATTTTGTAGGACCAAATCTGTTGTTGGTACAGCTTCTGGTGCAGGTACTTCTGTCGGCGGAAATGGCAGTGATGCGCCTAGTTCTGGGCAGGCTACTTTTATGCATGACCCCTTTCAGCAACAAATCTGTGAATATAACTAGGATTGGATGGCTGCTCAGCAGCGTGCTACTTGTGACATCCATGACCCGATGCAGCTGTTGCAGCTGCAAATTCGTGATCCTGCTGAGAGTCACCCTTTGATGACAAGGGAGCAATTCCTTGCACACGCTGGATGGCCTGTGGACAGGCCTAATTTTGCTGGGAGGGAGGATGCTGATGATGATGACGATGATGATGCTGAGGATGACGATGACGGTGAAGATGATTATGACTTGTCTGAGGAGGATTGATTTTCTGTTGGTTCACTTTGTGCTACAAAGTGAAGGTTTTCCTTTTATCTTGTATTGCATTTGATTATTTTATGATGTACGTTGGATTTGAAGTTTTTGTACTGGTACCTTTCATGGTATTTTCGACATTATTAGTGCTATGCACCACTTTATAATTCAGCATTTTTATTTTGATATTTTATTGTACATTTGCTGAGTTTTAATTATTGTTGGTTTAAAGCTTTTATTTTAGTAAGTGTTATGTGAAGTTTTATTCTAGGGTGATTGTAAATATGCTAACACCCTATTGTCAATATTAGTCTTTCTTGTAATTGCGCTTCAGTTCTTTCAAGTGGGACGACGATGATATTGTCTTTATCACAAAATTGTTTGACAAGGTACTCAGTTACCTTGTTCTATAATTTAAAATGTTGTAGAACTTATTATGCTAGGAACAATTTTTGTACTTTTGTTTCGTCTGCAACTCTTTTGATTGACATGTCATTTAGGTCCTTTACCATAAAATGTAAGAAGCTTCTTGTTCTGTGTACATATGCTTTGGATGAATGGTGAATTTTGTGTATACATGTAATTCATATTTTTGTCTTTTGTTTCTTATAATTTTGTGGAAGTTCTTGAGAGGATCAAGACACTTGTTTCTCTTGAGCACAACCAGTTTTAAATACAAATACACCTGTGAGCAGTGAGCATTTGTAAACCATTTTGAGCCTAAACATTTGAATCCTTGCTTGAAACAAAGCAAGAGTTCAAAAATCTTGTTCTTAAAACCTTGGAAATTTTGATTAATTGTTCTTTTACTGTAAAAAGTAAGAGCATTCACTTAGGGGACGAGAACAGACAAGTTGGGGAGAATGAATGTTTAAGGTGATCAATTTTTCACAACTATTGAGAAACCAAGCAAGCATTGAAAAGAAAGTAAAAAAGAAACACTCGTTTTTGCTATTACGGTGTAGAAAAAAAAAAAATATATATATATATATATATATATATATATATATATATATATATATATATATATATATATATATATATATATATATATATATATATATATAAAATGAATGACTTGCTTGGTAGAAAAAGATTGAAAATCAAAGTGAGTTGTGAAATTTGAGTTGTGAAGGGTTTCAAATGAGGAACTTGTAAAACAAGTTGAAGATGTGTAAATAAGTGTAGAGTGAATGTCTCTCCTACATCGGAAATTTCGTTTCAATGGTGTCGCTACTGCGAAAATCGGCGCCGGCTGAACAGAAGAGTCGCCACCGTGTGTTATTTATCCCACAGGAGGGAAAGGAAACGCTCAGAGTAAACCTAACGCAAAGACGGGAAAGGTATGGTCGTCGCAACCAAAACCTGGATTCGGGAGTCGGTTACGCAAGGGGAAGGTATTAGCACCCCTCACGTCCGTCGTACTCGACGGGATCCACGCTTGTTTTCGGGTATGGATTGTTATTCTATCTAAACTAAAGGTCTGGGGTTAAAAGAAAAGAAAATTACTCGGCAAAGTATCGCACTTTATGCCTACGTATTCCCGCCTGGAACGAGAAATCAGAGTCAACGTAGTTCGCCTACCTACGGGAAAGGAGGGGAAGGTTGCTCGCTAGGATATCGCATCCTATGCCTACGTACTTCCACACAGCATGGAAGATCAGAGCAAACGTAGTTCGGGCCACGTACGACACAAGTCTGTCTTTGATTGATTTTATACCTTCTGAAAAAGGGTTTTCTGATTACTGGTCCAAGCGGACAAAAATGACGTCTTGATGAGTTCACCTTCTTTTACGGAAGAAGTGTCTTTTATTGTGTTTGAAATCTTTATTGTGTTTTTCTGTTTGTTTTTAGAGAGAAGAGACAGAACTCTAACCTACGGTTGCGAAGGGAATCAAACTAACCTAATGTTATCATGCATGGGTTAAGACCTAGTGTCTATCATGCTCCTCTCTTGCACAGAGAGAAACAGAGATCCTACGGGATAGGCGGAAACAGAAACAATAACAGATATATACAGTAAAGCAGTAAAATGCATGGATGCAACAGTACAAGTGAGGCAAGGGAGTCCCACTCAACCTCGAACCTAGAAAACAATAGGCAAAAGTGAACAGGGTTCACATTCAACCCAACAGGTTAGACATCACACAATACAGTCAAGAAAACCAAACAATACATCAGAAATGAAATACAGCAGAAAAATAAACAGCCACAGCAGCTCTACAACATCTGGCTTCAAGTAATCTCCAATCAGCTACAAGCTTCAACAAGCATCAATCTCCATCTTCATGGCCTTCAGGCAAGGGCTTTGATCATCAGTCTCCATCTGCAATGGCTTTTCTTCAAGTTTCAATCTCCAAGCTGAGGAATCAATCACAAGAGTGAACTGGAGTGTTAAGCAATTAGTTGACCACCAAGGGTGGCGAACAGACTGCTACTAACACATAGGATATTTTCTCTCAAGAGTTCTATCTCTTAGACACTATCACCAAGCCTTCCAAAGGAAGGGGGTGAGTGTCTTAGAGAGACTCTGCATCACAGAGAAGAATGGAGGCAGTCAAGACCTTCCATGTTTGAGAAACAAGCTTTCTATTCTAGAGCTCTGCCTAGCTCCTAAACCCTAGACTCCTCAACAGCTGCCAGCAAAGGATCTCCTCATCAGCTCTGGAAGTTGGTCTCCAACATCTGGATCTTCAATGGCCTTCATCATCACAAGTCTTCAGCTCTCCCAATCCCCAAGCAATCCCAATACCCACACAAACAGATAATAATCCCCAGAGGGCACACCACACCAGTCAATCAAATATAGACAGTAATATACTAATAGCAGTAGGGGAATCCTAATATTTTCTAAGGGATCTAATAACTACCCATAGTCCCTATAGTCCCATATCTAAAATATTCAATCTCTAAGTCCTAAGGGAAATGATTCAATTCTCCTAAGTCATCACTTAAACCCTAATTTTGTTCATGTTGTTCTCACCTAAACTAATCACCTAAAATTAAGTCCTAAAAATGGGAACTAAATTGTATAGACAAGCTAATCTTATCTACTAATCAACCTAAAAAGAATGGATGAAAAATATTAAAGCAACTATTCAAACTAAAATTATCAAATTCATGTACTAAACAAAATATTATTTACACCTAATTAAAAGAAAAATATGCCAAAAAAATAAAAATGAAATAAATTATTAATTTTTTTGTATGAGAATTTTCTTGACAAAATTAAGAAAATAATGCAAAAAGAACCAATGGAAAATATGCATTTTATGATTTGTTATGATTTTCTAAAGATTTAATGTTTTTTTAAAAGAAATTAAAATGAATTAATGTGGATGCAGGGTGCAGCGAGTAAAAAATCCAGTTAAAACAATAAACTGGGCCACACAGTGGGGGTGTTAGTAGTAATATGCGCAAGGCCCAGGCACAGTCAGAAAACCAACAAAAAATTAAAAAATGAAAACGGTGCGAGTAGTAATTTTTCCAGTTCATTTGAGTTGCGCTTAGTTTGAGGGGGTGTGAAAAGCAGCGAATCCAAAGCCCAGCCTGTCAAAATAAATGAAACGGGGCGTTTCGTGTTTTGAATTTCCCTCCGTTTCTCAGCTCAATCGTGGCCATTGATTTCACATTCCAGTCAAATGTCAAAGCTCAATCGAACGGCTCCCAGATCGTCTTCAACCTCCAGCTAACCCTAACCCCTGAAACCCTAGCCATGCAAGCATCTTCCATCGTTTTGTTCTCTCTCATCTCTCCATGAATTCAAACACTTCCAAAAGCAAAATTGTTCTATAAACTCCCCTCTACGCAGCCATGATCATAACTTCTCCTAAAACTCGCTCAATACCCCAATTCGAAGAGAATAACAGTTGGAATCCACCATTAATACCTGTGATCAATTGCTCCAATTCTCACCAATTCTTGTCCTAAACTCATCTACACCTTATGCTGATCACAACAAGCCATTTATCTAAGATTTTTGTGCTCTAATCCAAAAGATACAAACCCTAACAGATCTTGCACTCCATGATCAAACTCCATGAAAGCTCTCCAAACTCACCAAACTCAGTCATCTATCCTAGCTTAACAATTCTATGCTATCAAAACCTAGCAATTCTAACCAAAACATGCAATTCGAATGAAAACTTACTTGGTGCAAAATGAAGAAAACAGCTACCAAAACCTCTTGATCCAAAGCTTGAAGTGATGGAAAACTGATCAATGAACTTAGTGATGAGTTCTGTATGCAACCAATGAAGCTCCAAAGCTTTGAATCTCTCAATTCCAAAATTTTTGCTTCTTGAATGGTGAACTTGCACAGCTCGAATCCACCTCAATTCTACCAAATGATTGTATGAATTCTGATTTAGGGATGATGATGATGAATACCGGATCAAGAATGGGGAAAATTGATGAGAATTTGAGAGAGTTTGGATTGGTTTTGCAAATTGAAGAAAGTGTGTGAAACTTGTGTTTTTGAGTAAATGTGATCACCAACCATGGCATGAACCCTCTCCATTCAATATATACATGTCATTAGAACCTCCTAGAAACTTGGAGAAACTTCCCTTGCACTTTTCCTTACATTTTGGATTATGTTTCTTCTTTTGTAAGCAACCTTGAATAATTCCCAAAATGTGAACCAAGCTCAAAATTCTACTTTAGCCAATGTTCTCAAAATGATTTTTCCATTCAAAATGACCTATAACTTTTCCCCATTTGGCCAAAATATGAAAAATCTCATTTTTAAGTCCATTTTTATTCATTAAATCTAACAATTTTGAAACCTTGTGCTATGAATCTTTCCAATCTCTCATGGTCACCTTCTTAGACTCAAAATGTCATTTGGAACAAGTTTTATGTTGTAAGTTTTTCCATTTGAGGCTTCCTTGTATGAGTTTTGGGCATAGGTTGAAATGACTTGTAATTCTCAAATGACCAAAATACCCTTTGCTTGCCAAGACCATAAGTAGAGTTCCACAAATCAGATGAAGGCATACCATACCTATTTAGAAAGCTAAGACAATTAGTAACAACTCTTATGTTTACCATAAATTCATTTGAAATGTCCTTGAGGGGTAAAAATTGCTTGGAAGTCAAGTCACTTTCACAGACAAAATTTCAGATACCTCAGATGACCTGTAACTTGCAAGGACCATAACTTGAGTTCCATAAATCTCCTTGATGTCTTCCACCACTCAAATTAAAGGTCTTGAGATCCTCTACAAGTTTCATGTTGGCTAAGGATCCATTTGAAGCTTGCATTTTGACTTATCTTGCTTGGAAATTTGACCTAAATTAGGGGATTTTACACAGAAACCCTAATCTAGAAACTCCTCTTCTCCTTGATTTATCTTGATTTCTTCTTAGCATATCACCATATCCTTCTCTTCATGTCAAATGATGAACCCCACATCTCTCCAATAGACCTGAATGCCCTTCAATCAGTCAATTGACCTAGGGTTGACCTAGGGTTGACCCAGATGAAACCCTAGTTGACTGTCTTCAACTGCAGCTCTTGTGCTCACATCAATGACTTGCCTCCTTCTCCAAATGACTTTCTAAGTCCTCCATAATGTCTAGATACTCTCCATGCCTTCAATTCACAGCTCACAACTCCCTTGTTGATCCTCAGATGCCCTCAGATAGGAGATAGACTCAAAGCTTGATCTACTGAACTCTCTGCTTTCAAATTCTTTTCTGATGACTTGAATGAGATTGAATTAGGATAATAACCTCTTGATAGGCCTCTATATATGAGAATAATGATTGGTCCCCTGTTGGATGACTTGCCATGCTATGCTATGCAGATGATCAGACTATGTACATGACTCTATATGCAAATGCTAATGATATTGAAACATAAACCAAGTGAATAAGGTTGAGCAAATTTTAGGGTGCAACAAATGGCTTTAGATATGTCCCTTGTTTGTTAACCCGGCCAAGCTACAAACTTTGAAAACCTATGTGATCTTGAACTTCCATAATTTTGTTGTGAATATGTAGATATTGTATGAATTATGTAGTGTTGCATTGTTCATCATTGGAGTGAATTTTTGTCCCACGCTTGCACGCGTGTTCTTGCTTCAATCCTTTTTCGAAGTGGAGTGTTAGAATGACTTGTCATGAGATTTAATTGTTGCTTGAAGCATTGTTTAAAAATTTGTTCTTAGAATTTAGTTCTTAAACATTATCTATTGTGGAATTATGTAATCTTTTGTGACCTTGTTGCACATATTGTGTATTTGAGCCATATTTTTCACTTGAATTGAATTGTTCTTTAGCAAATCCTCATTTTTGTTTTGAGAGGCATACTTTGCTTGAGGACACGCAAATAGGTAGTTAGGGAGAGTTGTTAGATCCCATTTAGATTAGATATTTGGTTTCTTTTTAGTAGTATTTTCAATCATTTTGATCTAATAGTATTGGATTTTATAGTCTAATTTGTTTAACTTTCATTTTGGGTAATCCAAGTGAAAGATGTTGTAATGTTGCTGTTAGTGTGCAGGATTGACAATTATAAGAGCATCTTGGGAGCAAGGAAAATCAATGTTAAATGTTGCAAATCAAGGCATTCGCCTTGCGAAGCATGGCGAGTGACAGCGAACATTCGCCAGGCAAGTGTTGGCGAAATGGAGCGAATAATTCATAAATAACTCCCAGACCCAAATGTTAGGAAGTTCGCTAGGCGAAGTTTCTAGCGAAGCTTCGATACCATTCGCCTGGCGAAGGTGCGGGCGAAGAAGTGGTAGCTTTCCTCATGCAGATTCCAGTAGCAAAACCTCCCAAAGTTCGCCTGGCGAGTGAAGCTAGCGAGTGTTCGCCTGGCGAGTGTTTCATTCGCCTGGCGAATACGCGATTCCTCAAGGGCGGTTTGATCTTCTGAGGCACTTGAAAGTGCTATATTAAGTTGGTTCGCCGGGCGAGTGAACTCTTTTGCCAGGCGAATGTGCGCAGACAGCACCTTATTTTTTACTTCATTTGTTGCTCTATAAAGGAAGACTTAGGGGGTGGTGGACAAAGGAGGTTGAAAAAACATTATATTGGAGCTCTAGAACCCTAAATACACTTGTTCTTCTTCAACTTTACTTCTTTTTTGTAATCAAGAGAAGTGGAAGCACATCCTTCATTGTTTCTTCAAGTGGATGTTCTTCATCTTCTCCTTTCTTCTTGTTGAAGCTACCATGAAAATGTGTAGCTAAACTCATCTTTTGTTAAGGTTAGATGTAGGTGATCATTAAACTTTGTATGTGTATGGATGATCCTCATTTGTAAACTCTTGGATGATTAATATATGGTGAAAACTTTGTTTTATTTACAACCTTTTGAGTTGGTTAATGATTGAGAAATATTTTCCAACCCTAGACCTAGGTTTTCATCCTTCTCTTTTCTTGAGCTAGAGATAGTCTTGAATGGTTTTGTTCACCTATAATGTTGAGTTTTAAAGTTGTCATTTTGATAGGTTGTGTGAGAGATCAACAATGGATCAAAATGGCAAACATCACAATATGAGTTAGAGATAATCGTGTTGATTGGAAATATGCATGCAAAGTGATTACCGAACCCTAACTTTGGCAATCTTAATATAAAACTGTTTCAAACTTTTATTTCACCGCATTTATTACTCTTATGCAAAAGTTACCACCACTTTAAAACCAAAAACGTTGTTACTACAAAGTTATGAATTTAACAACTGTCGAAAGGCTGCAAAATTTCATATTCCCTGTGGAGACGATAACAAAAACCCGACACTTTACCACTGTTCTAACAGTGAAGGAAGGAAAAGAGATGAACAAGATGAAGGGAAAAGAAATCATTCCAGCGATCCAATCAAAGCACTTAACCTAATGAGGAGGAGGTTGATGGAGGGATGCATGATGTAAACCAAAGGAATACATAATGACACTCAACCAATCATGGATGAAATTGAATGATGGGAAGCATGATGTAAACCAAAGGAATACATCATGACACTCAACCAATCATGGATGAAATTGAATGATGGGAAGCATGATGTAAACCAAAGGAATACATCATGACACTCAACCAATCATGGATGAAATTGAATGATGGGAAGCATGATGTAAACCAAAGGAATACATCATGACACTTAACCAATCATTCCTAAGATTATATCCTCAAGAGATCTACCATTCATGGCATGCCTTTAATTCTACCAAAGGAAGAATTAGGCTTCCATCAATGGTACTCTTAATCATAGGATAGAGAAGTGGGGGAAATTATAAGCAAGGCAAGATATCTAAGGAGAAGTCATCCACCTAAAACTCCTAAAGAAACCTTAATCACTAAGTTTCAAGGATCACCTATCTTAAAGGGAGTTAAAGGTATTAAAAAAGCTCACCAATTGTCCTAAATAAGTATCAACCTATGTCCTATGCTATCAAGAAGGGATTGGAGGCCTAAGGTTTGCTAAAGATCACTTTTGAAGTCAAACTAGGTGGTATGCTAAGTTGGGAACACCCTAAAAACAGTCATCATCTAAAATATAGGAAAAATAGGAGGTCACTCCTAAAAATTCTAACAAAAATACTAAAGCTCCCTAAGGGTGTTAATAAGTCATGGTAAAAATTTCAGATCCAAACTCTAAGTTTAAGGGCTCTAACCAAATGCTAAACCTAGAGGTATGCTATGGGAAGTTCAAATGGGGATGGTCCTAAAGAACTAGTTCAAACCTATGTCTAAGAGTAACTTTAGTGCAGGGTTGTTAAACCAAAATTCTTTATAGCTTACGTTAGTAATAAGGAATTTGCATTATAGTAGTGCTGACATGGCATATGGGATGCTCTAAAACTAGTTTACGTGCTCTACAGAATCAACGTACTCTAACTCATTATTTAACATAAATAATATATTTTTATTAATTATTTAACATAAATAATAGATTTTTATTAACCATTTAATACCATTTGGGATCAAGTTTTGGTTTCTTATAGACAACCACCATTAAAATAAAAACTACTCAAATCAACTATAAATTTTTTAAATCCTACAAATCACTTTGGGCCCACAAAAAGTATCTTAGTTTACCCATTTAGTTTACTCCCACTAAAGATGCTCTAAAGGCATCAAAAAACCAGAGAAAAAATCATACAAATCCTTCTAAGGGTCTAGAACTATCATGCAAAGAATTAGGCCTTCAATCAAAACTATGAGCATGTAATAAAATCAGCAAGAATAACATGTATTTTTTACATTTATTAAGGAACTAATTAAATTGAAAATATGCAATTAAATGAAAAATACATCAAAAATGAAATTAAAAATGCACAAAATTAAAGAACATGTTTATGTACATCCATGATTTTTTCCAGAATTTATTGACAATTCTAACTATTTTTAATGAATAAAAATGAAACAATCATCAAACCATAAAAAGAAGAAAAAGAAATGAAAAATGAATAAACGCGCGTGGCAGATAGCAATAAAAACCAGTTAAAATGCTTGGGCCTCACTGAAAGCGGGTGTGAGTAGCAACGGAGGCCCAGGTCCAAGTCACAAATCTGAGGATTCACGTGTGACTCAGTCAACTACATACCACCGTGCGTCTTAATCATAAGCGCACGTTCCTTAAGTAATCATATCCAACACATTACACACTGCAACACATGCAATCAAAGGTCAAACTATCTGAAAACGAATCCCACACGTTAGATCAAACTACCAAGTCAATAAGTCATCAATATCCAAGATTAATGCATCGTCTTCTTCCTTTTAAATTTAAAGAAATGAGAGGGAAACCAGTGGTGGTCGAAGAAGACTCTGGTCGTCTACTCCGGCGAGAGCTACAGTGCTCGTTTTCCAAACCTCACTAAACATAACAAAATCGGTACAATTCTCTTCCTCTCTCCATACTGAACAACCTGACGTGATCTATTTTTATTTTCACTCAAGATTCAAGCCTATTCGAAGCTACACAGAAATTATGCATCAACAAAATTTCTCACCAAACCTCAAATTCTTTACACTACTCAATTCTCCACCTCATGCTAATCATTAATCCATGATCAAAACTTGTTAACACTCAAGAACAAGGCCTAACCGAATCATCTAAGTTTTGGTGCCATGTCAAGAAAGTTCACAAACAGCCTCAAGATTCATCCTAAATCCATCTAGGCACTACCAGAAACCTAACCACATGCATATTATGCTCTAATTCACCATAAATTAAGAGGAATTTTGAAAGATAAGAACCTGTCAAAGAGCTTCAACAGTGAGGTGTTCAGGCACAAATTCTTGATCAAACCAATGCAGAAAGCTTCAATGATGCTTGGAGAAGCTTCTTGAATACTCAATTTCCTCTGAACTTGCCTCAATCTTGAAAAACTCGAAAATCACTTCCTCTTCAATTTCTTCAACTGCCTCTAACATCTTCTGGCTCAAAACTGCACCAACCTTGATCTGAAATCACTCCAAGACTTATATAGAAGCTTTTTGGATATGTATGGAAGCCCAAATGCATCTTATCTGGCCCAATCAAAATCTCATTTTTCTCACTTTCAAGCTTTGTGATTTCCATGAAAATGGAGCCAAAAAGCTTCAAACTTGGTTCATTTTGCTTGCTAGGAATGTGATAAACATGGAGGGCTGAGATTAATCCCTTGATTTCAATCCATGGTGTGTGTTGAATGTGTTTCTTCAAGGTGAAGAAACCTTGAATTTGGACATGTAAATGACTCCACTTTGTAAATCCATTAATGCCATTGTATTTGAAATGTCAATTGCACTCAAAATATGTACCAACATGCCTTGAAATGATCTCATGTGAATTAATTTGAATTTTTCTATTCTAATGCCTTTTAATGTTCTTTTTGTAAACTTTTCTTCAACCAATCCTCATTCCAATCCATATCAATGAATCCTTGGTGTTTGGTTGAGTAAATAACCCCATTTTGAGCAACCTTCAAGTTGGACAAATTTCCATTTGAGACATGTAAGATGGTGAAATGGACCTATAATAAAAAATGACATATAATCCAAGTTTCCCAAAATACCCTTGTCTTGCCAAGCTCATATCTTGAGTTCTACAAATCCTATCAAGGACTTATAGGACTTTTTGGAAATCTAAGAAGATAAGAAAGAACATTCATGTTCACTTGAAGTTGAGTAGAAGCGTTCTTCTAGGTCAAAAATGGCATGGAAGTTGATTGACTTTCAAGGACCAAAATCACATTCATCTGATGACCTATAACTTTTCTGCCTCATAAATTGAGTTTTATAAACCCTATAAAGGAGTTCTAGTACTCAAATTAAAGCTATGAACATGCTATACAAGTCTCATAACCATGTCAAGGTGAGATGAGACTTGAATCTTGAGTTGTGGGGTCTGGAAATTAAGCACTAAACCAGGGGATTTTACACTGTCAAGCATAGTAACCCTAGCCTAGGAACTCCTCACACTATTGATTCATGATGATTTGACCTTGTAATCATCCCTTGGGAATCTCAATACATCAATACATGATCACATGACCTTGAAATTAGGTCTCAACCTTCTTCAAATCAATTGTTGACCTAGGGTTGACCAGATGAAATCCCTAGTTACACCAATCTTGGTTGTAGCTTCTTACACTTTGCATAATGACTTGTCTAAGCTTCAAAATGACCTTCAAGACATCTCATGAGCTCCCTCAATGCTTTAAGTCCACCTCCATGGATTCAAAACCATCTGATGACCTCCCATGACCTTCAAGTTAGGAGGCATGCATTCTTGCATCCAACCCTTTCTCTGATGATCTTTGATTTCTCTGATGAGGATGTCAACCCTTGAATACTTGAATGGGCCTCCTTAATAGCTTTGGATCTATTAGTAGCCCTTTATGGATGAGCACAACTCTTTATCCCTGCACACATGTCAATGCAATGTATATGCTAATGCTAAAATGAATGCAATGAAACATAAACCAAGTAAAGAAAAAGGTTAGGCAAATTTTGGGGTGCAACAGCTGCCCCTATTCAAATGGCTTGGGCCTGATTGGGCGAGAAGCGAATGGATCTCAAACAATCAAGGCGAAAGACGGTTAACAAACCCGTAAATTTGCCAACCGCAGAATAAACTATAAACTTAATAACTGCACTGCTAAGTATCTGAAATACTCCGCTGGGATGAGATGATTAAACAAGCAAACTCTGATCTGGGGAACACCTCCAGACACTGAAATGATAGTTGCACGGCAACTAACTGCTGAATTACTGATTCAAATCTCTGACATCTCCGTATGATGATCTGACATCGCCGTCAGGCCTCGACACTAAGTCGGGAAGAAACCATTGATTATTCGATCATGAATAAAGGATAACTGCTTTTACCGTCAGGCACTTTGCGTTAATCTAGGAGAATCATTACCGAAATTCCTCATCAAGTGGGTAATAAACCTCTGACCTCGTCGTCTGACTTCCTCCTCAAGTCTGGAGAAGCAATCTAACATCGACGTCGACCTAATGATTTCCTAACCTTGCCGTCAATTCAACAAATTCCTGATAACACATCTAACCCTCATTTTTAGACAAACGTCTATCTGATAAACATCTAACCTCACTGTTAGCATCACGTAAGTCCTGCACTCGCTACTAGGATATCACCAAAACCGATCATCCTCTAACCTCGCCGTTAGGACCACAAATTTGAGAAACGTTCGACACCACTGTCAGAACCTCTATACATCAACTTCTAACATCGCCGCTAGAATCATTCATACGTTCGACATCACCGTCAAAACACACAACTGATAAACCTTTGAACTTCTGACTTCACCGTCAAATAACCACTAAACATTCGACATCGCCGTCTGAGCAATGCAGGACCACTCGCATACTGCACCTGAGGATACGAAGCTCTGATATTGCCATCAGACAAACAATTGGACCCTAAATCCACACAAATTTCTGACGTCACCGTCAGGCATTTACAAAGTTGACCCATATGTCTGACATCGCCGTAAACCCTTTGCTAAATAAAACGAGCATCGGATCACCGTTAACAGCCATAAGGCCAACATTCTGCTGAGGGGAAAGAAGGGCTCAAACAAAAAAACTCTGGTGGGGAGCCTGGAGAACTTGAAACTCCAAACAGGGATACGCCTGCGCACAAAAAGATAACCACATGGTTTATGTTTCACATGCACATGTTCGACAATGGCGTAATGCTCCATGTAAAACGGAAATTCTACGCATTCAAGTAGATGTTATGCAATCATGCAGAGAAATGCGGGAAATGCTCCAGCAAAATAAATGCTGGAGAGAAACATCCTGTCGGGGAGAATGAACCTCTCCGTTGGGAAGTAAGAGCTACCCTGCTGGGGAACTGCAACCTGCCAATATCAATTGGACTTAACCTGGGGACGATAGACTTCGCCGAGGAAATAACACATCAGGCTAACCCACTACTCTACTCTGCGGGAGAAGAATTACGCCTCGAACGGCCTTCTGAGAAATGACTCTCTAGGGATAGCACATCAGGCTGGAGAGACAATCCTATCAACTTCACACTTCGACTGTGCGGGAAGATAAGCCTTAAACCTGGTGACTAATCCTTCTGGATTCACTCGGGGATAAACTTGCATACGTCTCACGGAGACTGACCCTTCTGGGAAGCAAAGGCTGTTGGACTATCTGGTCCGATGACTGAGGAATACTCGCGTGCCAAACAACTGCTGGGGATGCCCGTCCACCCTTAGCTACTCACTACACGGCTTAGCTGGGGATATGATGATCCTGTCAAGGATGCTTCTCTGGCGACTGCCCCAAGGATAACAATCCTGCAAAAAATGAACAAACAAGACAAAATACCCTTCACAAAGGGAACCATTTAGGTTATCACCTGTGACCCTGTTCAAGTAATTCAAAGTTCTAACAGTTATTGGCCGAGGCCTGCAAGTTTATGTATGCGCATTTTAACAAAAACATCAGGCGTTTTTTTTTGCAAACAAAACGGTAAAGGTTAAAACAAAACAACGTAAATAGTTCACTGAATAGTATATGTTTATTGATGAATGGCCTGTAAATAGGCAAAGTGTTTTACAATAAATGCAAACTCCTAAAATGAGGAAGCTGCGCAAGCATAAACATAAATATACCACAAGTATGTACAAATGTCGGCAATAGAGTGTAGACGAACACCATGAAGCGATCCCCCTATGACTAACTCGACTTCCATGCTTCCCGACGACTCATCCTCGGAAGAGATTGATTCAGATAAACGATCCTCAGGTACTCCCCGAACCACTGAGAAACGAAAGATCACACACAAACCGCAGTTATTTGCTTTTTCAATCCCTAACTTTTGCCTGAACCGCCCTTTCGAGTTTTCGATTCACCGGGACACCCTTTTTTTTCCAAAGCCGCCCCTTCAGGTTTTCGACTTTGCGGGTGTACATTTTTTCATTTATATCCCTAATTTTTGCCCGAACCTTTTTCCTTTTTCTGGTTCACCGGGATGCCCCATTTTTGCTTGGATATTCTTTTTTTTTCGTCCAGCGGGTCATTTATAAGCAAAGTATTTTTTAACTGGGTCCGCATTCACAGGGGACGTGAAATCTTCACCATCCATCGTGGATAACAATAAGGCTCCTTCCGAGAAGACCTTATTAACGACATATGGACCTTCGTAATTAGGCGTCCATTTGCCTCTGTGATCTGATTGTGGCGGGAGTATCTTCTTCAGCACAAGATCACCCGTCTGAAAGCTTCGAGGGCGCACCTTCTTGTCATAAGCTTTCTTCATCCGGCTCTGATATATTCGACCATATGCTATAGAGGCTAACCTCTTCTCATCCATCAGGCTGAGTTGATTCAATCGATTCTTCACCCATTCTGCCTCATCGAGCTTCACGTCGACCAGAACTCGTAAAGAAGGAATCTCGACTTCTAGCGGTAGGAAAACTTCCATACCGTACACTAGCGAGAAAGGAGTGGCCCCGGTTGATGTACGTACCGTCGTACGATAACCGTGTAGGGAAAATGGCAACATCTCATGGCAATCTTTGTAGGTAACAACCATCTTCTGCACTATCTTTTTGATGTTCTTGTTGGCTGCTTCAACAGCACCATTCATCTTTGACTGATAGGGCGATGAGTTGTGATGTTCGATTTTGAATTTCTGGCATAACTCCTTCATCATCTTGTTGTTAAGATTCGAACCATTGTCAGTAATGATTTGCTCGGGAATTCCATAGCGACAAATGATGTCCTTCTTTATGAATCGTGCTACCACTTGCTTGGTAATGTTAGCGTACGATGCTTCTTTGACCCACTTCGTAAAGTAGTCAATGGCGACCAGAATGAAGCGATGTCCATTGGATGCGGTGGGTTTGATCTTTCTGATCATGTTGCTGCCCCACATGGAGAACGGCCACGGGGATGACATGACATTCAACGGTTACGGCGGCACATGAATCTTATCTGCGTAAATATGGCATTTGTGGCATTTCTTCGCGAACTTGAAACAATCCAACTCCTTTGTTAGCCAATAATACCCCACTCGTAGTATCTTTCGAGTCATAGCATGCCCGCCGGCGTGCATACCAAATGTGCCTTCATGGACTTCCTCCATAAGTAATCCTGCTTCTCTCTCATCCACACATCTCAGTAGCACTAGATCGTGATTCCTCTTGTACAAAACTTCATCAGGATTGAGATAGAAATTTCCAGATAACCTCCTAAGAGTCTTCTTATCCTAGGTAGACGCTCCCACTGGATACTCCTTGGTTTTCAGGAAGTTTTGAATATCATAGAACCATGGTTTGCCATCGGCGGCTTCCTCAATGGCGAAAATGTACGCAGGCCTGTCAAGGCGTGAGATAACAATTCTCGGAGCTTCATTCCAAAAATTGACCTTGTACATTAAGGATAATGTGGCTAAGGCATCAGCCATCTGATTCTCGGCTCTAGGCACGTGGTGGAACTCCACACGATCGAAGAAAGGTAACAACATTCTGGCATAGTTCATGTACGGAATCAAATTCGGTTGCCGAGTTTCCCACTCTCCTTTGATTTGATTAACAACGAGCACTGAATCGCCATATACATCAAGATTCTTGATCCTCAAATCAATGGCCTCTTCTAAGCCCATTATACACGCTTCGTACTCGGCTTCGTTGTTGGTGCACGGGAATGTTAATTTGGCAGTGAATGGGATGTGAGACCCTTGGGGAGTCGTAATGATTGCCCCAATTCCACTTCCGTAGGAATTAACTGCACCGTCGAAAATCAATTTCCACTGGGAACCTAGCTCTGGCCCTTCGACGGGTAGTGGCTCATCATAATCTTTCATTTTGAGGAACATGACATCCTCGTCAGGGAATTCAAACTTCATTGGCTGATAGTCTTCGATCGGCAATTCAGCAAGATGTTTTGACAAAATACTCCCTTTAATGGCTTTCTAGGATACGTATTGAATGTCATACTCAGTCAGTACCATCTGCCATCTGGCGATGCGCCCTGAAAGCACTTGCTTCTCGAAGACGTACTTGATCGGATCCATCTTCGAAATTAACATGGTTGTATGGTTGAGCATATACTGTCGTAAACGTTTGGCAACCCAGGCTAGTGCACAACACGTTTTCTCCAGCATTGAGTACCGGGACTCACAATCTGTGAACTTTTTACTCAAATAATATATGGCATGCTCCTTTCTTCCTGTCTCGTCGTGTTGACCAAGAAAGCAACCCATGCTATTCTCAAGAACTGTCAAGTACATTATTAATGGTTGTCCAGCGACTAGGGGTATCAAAATTGGAGGTTCCTACAGGTACTTCTTTATTTTGTCGAATGCCTTCTGGCAATCTTTGTTCCAGACCACCGCTTGATCTTTTTTCAATAGCTTGAACGTCGGTTCACATGTGGTCGTGAGCTGAGATATAAACCTTGCAATGTAGTTTAATCTGCCCAGGAAACCACGTACTTCTTTTTCTGTATGCGGTGCTGGCATATCTTGTATTGCTTTTATTTTGGCAGGATCGACCTTGATGCCTTTTTCACTTACAACAAACCTCATTAACTTTCCGGACAACATCCCGAAAGTGCATTTATTAGGATTCAGCCTCAGCCTGAACTTCCTAAGCCTCTCAAAGAGCTTCTGCAAATTGACCAGGTGTCCCTCCTCTGTTTGGGACTTTTCTATCATGTCATCGACGTAGACTTCAATCTCGTGACGAATCATGTCATGAAACAAAGTTACCATTGCCCTCTGGTAAGTTGCCCCTGCGTTCTTCAGACCGAAAGGCATTATTTTGTAGCAAAATGTTCCCCAAGGTGTAATGAATGTAGTTTTCTCCATGTCTTCCGGCACCATCTAATATGGTTATAACCGGAGAAGCCATCCATGAACGAAAACATAGAAAATTGAGCTGTATTGTCGACCAATACGTCAATATGGGGTAGCGGGAAATCATCTTTAGGGCTCGCCTTGTTCAAATCCTAATAATCCACACACATCCGTACCTTACCGTCCTTCTTCGGTACAGGCACTATGTTGGTGACCCACGGAGGGTAAGTAGTCACAGCCAAGAATCCAACATCCAACTGCTTCTGGACCTCTTCTTTGATCTTAACGGCCATGTCTGGTCGTGTCCGTCTAAGCTTCTGCTTAACTGGAGGGCAATCTTCTCTCAATGGCAGGTGATGAACCACAATGTCAGTGTCTAGTCCGGGCATGTCTTCGTACGACCAAGCAAAGATGTCACTATACTCTTGAAGCATCTGGATCAATCTTCACTTAACATCGCTCTGCAGCGCAGCCCCTATACGGACATTTCTGACAAGTTCCTCAGAACCCAGATTGACAACCTCAATAGCTTCCTCGTGAGGCAGAATAATCTTCTCTTCCTGTTTCAACAGTCGAGCCAACTCTTCCGGAAGGTCTTCATCTTCATCAATCTCTTCCTCAGCTTGATATATAGGATGATCGAAGTCGAAGAGAGTCATAGAGAGTTCTTGATCGATGTCATCTGTAATATGAGCCCTGCAATAAACATGGTTACATGCTTAAAATGATGTGCGGGTTAGCTCAAACCACATTGCCATTTTATTATTTTTAGCTTTTAAAAGAAGAAAAAGGAAAAACAAAAACAGGAATAAAATGGATCGCAAAGTTTTGAATGCAAAATAAAAACACCCTTTGATTTATTTGTCAAAATATACATTCATAATCAAACAAGGCCCTGACAATAAAACTGTTATGCCTCGAGTAAGACAAAAGGTTATACAATAATTGGAAAACAAAACATTATTCTTTGCTGGTCACTTGGATGAAATCCTGAATGGACCAGTTGTTAAGGCTTTGTCCTGGCTTGCTCGGCTGAATCCAGGAGTCTAGGTCGCAATCACTGTCACCATCGTCTTCAGACACGGCGTTGATGCTCTCAAATATCACTCCCCCTTTTGTGAACTGTATCGGCCTTTTGCGACGCTGCGTATTCTGAGAGGACGAAGCAGCAGAAGAAGGAGAATACCCTAACCCAAACTTGTCTTGCTTGTTAGTAATATTCAGAACCTGTCCCCAACCCGGGGCTGAACCAGTCTGCACCATGGCCTGAGCTTCTTTGAACAACGACAAAGCTAACACGGGCGCAGGGCTTGTCGTAGAGGATTCACCTTTCACTTTAACAGCCTCAAAGGCTGGGCATAATGTCTCGCGAATCTCGCCATCCACTTCGACATATTTAAAATACGACAAATGGCTCACCATAATGTCTTCTTCTCCACAGATGATCACGATGCTGCCACCCACAGCATACTTCAGCTTCTGATGTAACGTGGAGGTCACAACTCCAGCAGAATGGATCCAAGGCCGGCCTAGAAGGCAGCTATAGGTGGGCTAGATTTCCATAATATAGAACACAACAGGGAATACTTCAGGTCCCACTTGAATTGGCAGGGTTATTTCGCCAAACACATATCGGCGTGTCCCGTCGAAACCTTTCACCACCAGGTCACTGGGTATGCACACTATCCCTTGTATGTTCAACTTCATGAGAGCCTTCTTGGGAAGAACATTTAGAGAGGACCCAGTGTCTACCAACACATGGGACATGACAGTCCATCGGCATTCTATCGAGATGTACAGAGCACTGTTATGGTTTCTACCCTTGGGCGTCAGCTCATGGTCAGTAAACCCTAATCCATTGCCAGCATTGACGTGAGAAACCACACCCTCAAATTGGTTCATAGAGATTTCTTGAGGTACGTACGCTGCATTCAACACTTTCAGCAGCGCATTGCGATGAGCCTCAGAACTAAGCAACAAGTTCAAGATGGAAATTTTAGACGGTGTTTGCTGAAGGTGATCAACAATCTTATAGTCACTCTTTTTGATCAACCTCATAAACTCTTCGGCGTCTTTCACAAGTAGGTCCTTCTCTACCTCCCGGGAGGTGTTAAAACAGTGGTTAAGTGTCGGGTTTTTGTTATCGTCTCCACAGGGAATATGAAATTTTGCAGCCTTTCTACAGTTGTTAAATTCGTAACTTTGTAGTAACAAAGTGTTTGGTTTTAAAACAATGGTAACTTTTGCATGTGAGTAATAAATGCGGTAAAATAATGATTTGAACGGTTTTAATAAATATTGCCAAAGTTAGGGTTCGGTAATCACTTTGCATGCATATTTCCAATCAACATTTAACAAACTCCTTTTAATGATCAATACATCCACAACATCCTCTCAATATGATTATCTCTAACTCATATTGTGAGATTTACCATTTTGATCCATTGTTGATCTCTCACACAATCTATCAAATGACAACTTTAAAGTTCAACATTATAAGTGAACAAAACATTTCAAGACTATCTCTAGCTCAAGAAAAGAGAAGGATGAAAACCTAGGTCTAGAGTTGGAAAGTATTTCTCAATCATCAACCAACACAAAAGATTGTAAATGAAACAAAGTTTTCACCATATATTAATCATCCAAGAGTTTACAAATGAGGATCATCCATACACATACAAAGTTTAATAATCACCTACATCTAACCTTGACAAAAGATGAGTTTAGCTACACATTTTCATGGTAGCTTTAACAAGAAGAAAGGAGAAGATGAAGAACATCCACTTTGAAGAAACAATGAAGGATGTGCTTCCACTTCTCTTGATTACCAAAATAGTAAAGATGAAGAATAACTCAAGTATTTAGGGTTCTAGAGCTATCCAATAATGTATTCCTTTTGATTTGGCAAGATCCTCCTTTTCAAGTCCCAAGTATGGGCTAAATAGAGCAACAAATAAAGTAAAAATGATGTGCTGTCTGCGCACATTCGCCTGGCGAAGGCATTCATTCGCCCGGCGAACCAACTTAACATGGCACTTCAAAGTGCCTTTGATCATCAAACCGCCCTTAGGAATCGTGCATTCGCCAGGCGAATAAACACTCGCCGGGCGAACATTCGCTGGCTTCACTCGCCAGGCGAACTTTGGGTGGTTTTGCTACTGGAATCTGCATGAGGAAAGCTACCACTTCTTCGCCAGCACCTTCGCCAAGCGAATGGTAGCGAAGCTTCGCTGGAACCTTCGCCTGGTGAACTTCCTATCCTTTGGGTCTGGGAGTTAAATCTGATTTATTCGCCCCAGTTCGCCTGCACTCGCCTGGCGAATATTCGCTGGCACTCGCTGTGGCTCGCCAGGCGAATGTCTTGATTTGCAACATCTCCCAACTGCTTTGCCTTGATCCCAAGTGCACTTAATAGTGTCAATCCTGCACACTAACAACAATATTACAAACATTCTTCGCTTGGATCGCATAAAATCAAACTAAACCAATTCAACTACGAAATCAAACATTAATAGATAAAATTGAGTGAAAATACTACCAAAATGAAACCAAATATCTAATCTAAATGGGATCTAACAGGAGGTTTCTTCAACAACCTTACTCTTTCCTTTATCAGCCCTGTCAGCCACAGTTTCGGGTGCTGAGAATATTCTGCCGCTGCGCGTCATCCCTCCAGATCCCACTAGATTATCAATGGATGGCGCAGGTGGATTTAAGTCTAATTTCCGCCCGTTGTAATAAACCTCTGCCCCATAATTCCATGGGACAAAATTAGTGCTTTCAAAGGGTATAGGACCGGCCTTGGTGATGGTAATCGTAGGCGGTCTCGGCGCAGAAATAGTGATTGTTTTGTAAGGTATGGTGATGGTAGCAACCTCGTCTTCTTGCTCGATTATTACCTCTCCAGCTTCATTCTCAACTTTTCGGCTAAAATGTAGAATGCCTTCGTCCATCAGGCTCTGAATTCCTTCTACCAGCTGATCACAACCGTTCGAAAGGTTCACACACTCCACACAGAACTTTCCACAACCTGGGAAGATACCTCTTTTCGCCAACTTAGCTTTAACGAAGCTAAGTGGTGTCTTCAGATCACCAACCTTCTTCACTAACTCCAAGTATTCATCCTCGACGATGGCGTTGACCCTGACACTCCCATGGTTCGGCATAGGGTTCTCAACAACGTTTGGAATATCATTAGAAAAGTTGATTGCTTTGTTGTCAACCAAATCCTGCACCTTATGCTTAAAGGATTTGCAATTCTATATCGAGTGGCCAGGTGCCTCCAAATGAAATTCACAGCGCACGTTCGCATCATAACGAAGTGGAAGCATCCCTATCAAGGGAGCCATGGTTCTCTTCTGAACAAGCTGTAGATGCAGTAATGTCTGAAGCAGTTGAGGGTACGGCATGGGCGGCGCGTCAAAATGGCGATTATCTAACGGCCCCTTATTCTGATATCTCCTATTCCACTGTTTATTCTGCTGATTTTTCTGCTGCTATTGCTAGGGAACATTGGGAATAGTGATGCTAGCAACCTGTTGTCGCTGGTTGTTCCTGTACTGACCTCTCCCTCTCCATCGGGAGCTGGATACTGAGCTTGTTTCACCCTCTCTTTTTCTACCACCGAATGCTTTCTTTCTCCCTCCAAATGAGGGTACCTCTTTGCCCTGAATCTTCCCTATTTTTATACCATTTTCCACACGTTCACCAGTAATTATGAGGTCAGAGAAGCTTCCTGACATTCCACTGATGAGCTTCTCATAGTAGACCCCTGGAAGTGTAGATACAAACATGTCAACAAGTTCTCGTTCAACCATCGGCGGCTGAACCCTTGATGCCAATTCACGCCACCTCTGGGCGTACTCCTTAAAGTCTTCCCCACTCTTTTGGGATAGATTTTGCAGTTGAACACGATTGGGGGCCAAGTCACTATTATACTGATAGTGCTTAACGAACGCTTCAGTGAGCTTCTTCTAACTGCGGACGCTCGCGGGCTCCAAGCCCATATACCATTCCAGAGAAGGTCCAGACAGACTGTCCTGGAAGAAGTGCATCAACAACTTCTCATCATCAGAATAGGCCGACATCTTTCGGTAATATGATCTTAAGTGGACCCGGGGACAGGTAGTGCCTTTGTACTTCTCAAAGTCGGGCACCTTGAATTTCTGAGGTACCCTGAGGTCGAGGATCAGCCCCAGATTGGCCATATCAAGGCCCATGGAGTTCATGTTCTCAAAGCTCTTCATCTTATCTTCCAAGGCTTTGAATCTCAGACGAGTTTCAGCATTTAGCTCACCCTCAGCTCCACGCATGGAGAACACATCATCTTGACGATCTTGGTTCCAGGGTTGGTGACCAAGGATAATTCCCGCAGCATCAGCTCCCTGAAAATTTTCGTTGTTACCACCATTAGCAGCAGCATTGTTACCACTACCCCACATATTACCAGTAGCAGCCCCAGTCGTACCATTACCAGCCCCAGCTTGGCCAGTACCCATTCCAAAGTTCCCAATTCCAGCCATATTGGGAGTGATCAAAACCGGCCCAGAGTTGTCGGCCCTAGGAGTCTCCACATGCGGGGGGTTGGTAGTCTCACCACTATGCAAGACCCCGCTGTCATCGACCCGTGTAATCAGAGGCTGCACCAGAGTCTTGAGCTGTTCCTGGCCACTAACGACCATCTGCATAATGTCCATGAACTGGGCCATCTTCTCCCTGAGTTCCTGAACATCAACTTGCACTTGTTCCATTTATCTGAGTTGGTTTGCTCTTGTGGAATACCAGTGGGTCATCCTGCGATCAATCCTGAAACAAACCTGCAAACACAAGGGGTTAGAAGAAAAACAGCTCGAGGTACCTGTTATGCAAATGATTCATGAAAATGCAAACGTGTGTCTGTGCCTTAGGGAGATTTCTCCCCCGATTCTAGTTCCAGAGTGCCAGTGAGATAATAAGAAGTCCAGATCCAATCGTGGATATAAAACGTATCATATATATATATATATATATATATATATATATATATATATATATATATATATATATATATATATATATATATATATATATATATATATATATATATATATATATATATATATATATATATATATATATATATATATATATATATATATATATATATATATATATATATATATATATATATATATATATATATATATATATATATATATATATATATATATATATATATATATAAAGCCCAATAGGCAGCATACAAGTGTCATTGAGTACAGATGAAACCAAAGGCATGACCTCAACCAACAAGCCTGGTGATGGTCAGCATACAACAACGATCAGAATATACAAAGGGGTACAAAGCAGTCAAGTGTGACAACGGGCGTGAAACTCTTCTAGAAGCTCCTTTGTTTTGGGGTGATCAGGTTGAGTGAGTAACCCTTGGATGAGCAACTCCCTCTGTACGACGGTGTACTGGAGACCTTCAGTGGAGTCCTCCCACTCTTCCTTACCAAAGCAGTCTTCTAATCTTCGCTTCTTGGATTCAGAATTCTGCTTGCAATCCCTCAGGTTTGCAATGGCCTTGTTTAACATGTCTTGAGTGGCGTACCTACAAGCAGTCTCATCATCAATCTTCTTATCACTGGCCTTCAACTGAGCCTTTAACTTGGTGATCTGCTGCTTCAGCTTGTCCTCCCGCTCTTTGTTGTTGGTCAAAGTACCGTTCCATTGCAGGTTGAATTTTGAAATCCGCAAGTAAGCATTATCCAAGTCTTACTCTTTGGCCGCGAGCACAGTGTTGACAGCTTTGAAGTCCAAACCCAAGCGCTCCCGCTCAACAATCTATTGTGTTAAGTCTGTACCCAGCCGCTTCACCATCTCAGTCTATTTTTTAAAGGAGTAGACAACTTCGTTCTTCTCACTCCTAAGTTGTGCAAGCTCTTTTTCCAACTCCTCATTGGCTTTCCTCAATTCTTCTTTTTCAGCCAATACCCGATGGTATTTCTGAATGGCTACTGTAGTTGGTTCCTCGATCACGTAGGGACATAATGGCTCAACTGCAGGGAATGGCATCAGAAACTCAGCTGTTCGCGCCCGGATCCATACCAAATATGGGTCAAAGGCTTTGTTGTTGCTCTTCCCTAGCAGAACCTTTCCTTTCCTGTGAATGCTACCCCAAGCCTTCTCTACTTTAACCAAAGTATCACCTTCCAGCAACCCTGTGAGATACAAAGATTCCTGTATCTCTTCCTCATCAGGAGGGCCCCTCAGTGGGTATCCAAATTGCCTAACGAGCAAAGTCGGGTTATAGTTAATACACCCCCTTCTTACAACCAAGGGGACATTGGGGAAACCACCACAACTATGCACAACTTCTATGCCTAGCATCTCCCTATCAAACCAAGTGATGTTATTAGCAAACAGCCCCATCAAATGTGCAGACCATTCTGAAGTCTCGGCAGTATCAACAAATGGACCTTTCTTAGGAGATGCCTAGCAAACCACTTGTACAATAGAGGAGCACAACAAGACACGTTATTTCCTCTTCTATTTTCATTTTTGTTGTGGACTGAGTGATGAACATCTCCAAGGAGGGTAGGTACCGGATTCCCTGAGGCGAATATGTAGAAGGCGTCCGCATCTACAAAGTCCGGGAGATTGGGGAACAACATGATACCATAAATGCAGAGGGCCAAGATGGCATTGAACATAATCCAACACCCATTCTTGGCAAACTTCTAGGCTTTCTCTACTAAGAAAGGCAAAGGAAACCTAGAAACTCCTATTCTCTTAATCAACTTCCCTGCTAGCTCTGAAACATCTACATGAAGTGCAGTAGTAAATACAGTCAAATCAGGCTCAGCATCAACCCGGTAATAAGGCATTTGGTCCAACAGAGGTATCCCCAACAAGTCATAATATTCTTCTAGGGTCGGAGCTAGGACATAATCTGGAAAAGCGAAGCACCTGAGTTGTGGATCATAAAACTGTAGAAGAGCGTATAGGCCATTCAACTCTAATGTAGAAGGTTTACACACAATATTCAGAAGTCTTCCATAGCTTTGTCTAAATTTCTCCATCACTTTCTTATCAGCTAGAGCAATCATACTCCGTAACTCCCGGACATCAGGCGTTGGCAATCTGTAAGACACTGATTTCTTCAAAAACTCCATGTTGGCAAAGGGGATTCAGATCACTAGAATCGAGGAATATATATGCACCTGCAACATAGACACACATTAATGAGATGCAAATGGATATGCAAAGATGCAAAATGCAATCATGCCACAGGGGATCAAGAGTGTGTTGTTGACTGGAGAAGACCAAACTCTGTTTCAACAGACCCACAACATTGTTCTGATAATAAGACGCTGATATCAATGTCACTGATTCATTCTGTCAAGAAAACCAGGTTGTCTGAAAGTCAAAGTTTCCTGCACAACCCAACCCCGCTCACAGTTATGAACCTATCCACTGATACGATACGACATCCTATGCGTTTCCCAGCGTCACAGACTTTCAAAAAATGATGATACATTTACCATTTCTGGTTTGGCATCCTCACTCCCTGAAGAGGCCTCACTTAGCTGAGTCACAAATGATCGGTCCCCAGAGTCGACAACCCTCAGATCCAACATCCTCTCAAGTCCAAAGGACCGGTAAGGAAGTCATCAAAGAGAATCTCGTCTGAGCGTGGATTACGTGGGAATTGGTGCAAGCAAAGCAAGCAGGTCCACCACTAATCCACTTCTAATGCTATGTATACACTCAAGCATGGGTCTGGCTTATCACTCATCAGAGCCCCTCCCCAACAACAGCACAATAATGATATCATACTGAAAATAAAATGCGGAAAGTAAAGTGCGATAAATAAATGCAAACCCGAAAGATAAACAAGCAAGCGCTAGGATTGACTCGCATAGGGAACCGTTGGAGTCCCCAAAATAGTCGCCAGCTGTCGCTACTACAAAAAAGAGGTGTCGGCACAATAGAAGAGTCGCCACCTATCGTTATTTATCCCACAGGAGGGAAAGGAAACGATCAGGAAAAACCTAGCGAAACGGCAAAAGAAGGTTTGAAAGTTGGTTTTTTGTCTTTTACGAGAAGAAGTGTTTTTTATGAATGTTTGTAATTCATATCATACTAGAGACTATGACTTAGGGGCGAATGTGTCGCATATCGCCCAAAGGACGTATACTAAACACTCTAGACGATTGAGAGGACACCGCTCAATTGCCATTCCCAAAGTAGCTTAAGGCTCGTAGCGTACAATACTAATTAGCATTTATTAATGTGTTTGGGTTTTGTTTAAATATGAGAAGAGAAAGAAGGGACTCTATAGGGGAAACTATCAAGCATCCTACTGTTGTCATGCAAAATGGCCCTATTGTTAAGGTTTGAAACAGGGAACTCCTAATTGTTATCATGCAAGGTTTCAACCCTAATGTCTATCATCACTTCCTTAAACAAGGAAGTGAGAATCCTAAGGGGAACATGTTAATAGGAAGAACAAAACAACTGCTAAAATCATAAAGCAGATAAAGAAGAAAGTACAAATGCAGATGCAATGCAGCAATACAAGCAGAGGGAGAAAACTCAACCTCTAAGGCAAACAAGCAAAAAAGAGAAAAAACAATCAAGCAAAGGGAGGTTCACCTCAACCTTTAGATGCAAACATAACAATTATAAAAGGAAAAAGAACACACAAGAAAAAGGGAGGGTCACCTCAACCTTTAATGCAAACAAGCAAAGTGAGCCCAACTCAACCTTTCAGTGCAGTCATGCACCTAAGCCTAAAATACTCTACACATGAAACTATCCTAATGCAACAAGCAACAAGCACTAAATAATGGTGAATGAAGGAAAAGATATGAACAAGATGAAGGGAAAAGAAGTCATTCCAGGGATCCAATCAAAGCACTTAACTTAATTAGGAGGAGGTTGATGGAGGGATGCACGATGTAAACCAAAGGAATACATCATGACACTCAACCAATCATGGATGAAATTGAATGATGGGAAGCATGATGTAAACCAAAGGAATACGTCATGACACTCAACCAATCATGGATGAAATTTAATGATGGGAAGCATGATGTAAACCAAAGGAATACATCATGACACTCAACCAATCATCCCTAAGATTATATCCTCAAGAGATCTACCATTCATGGCATGCCTTTAATTCTACCAAAGGAAGAATTATGCTTCTGTCAATGGTAATCATAGGATAGAGAAGTGGGGGAAATTATAAGCAAGGCAATATATCTAAGGAGAAGTCATCCACCTAAAACTCCTAAAGAAACCCTAATCACTAAGTTTCAAGGATCACCTATCTTAAAGGGAGTTAAAGGTATTAAAAAATCTCAACAATTGTCCTAAATAGGTATCAACTTATGCCCTATGCTATCAAGAAGGGATTGGAGGCCTAAGGTTTGCTAAAGATCACTTTTGAAGTCAAACTAGGTGGTATGCTAAGTTGGGAACACCCTAAAAATAGTCATCATCTAAAATATAGGAAAAATAGAAGGTCACTCCTAAAAATTCTAAGAAAAATACTAAAGCTCCCTAAGGGTGTTATTAAGTCATGGTAAACATTTCAGATCCAAACTCTAAGTTTAAGGGCTCTAACCAAATGATAAACCTAGAGGTATGCTATGGGAAGTTCAAATCGGGATGGTCCTAAAGAACTAGTTCAAAAGTTCAAACCTATGTCTAAAGGCATCTAAAAAAAAGAGGAAAAATCATACAAATCCTTATAAGGGTCTAGAACTATCATGCAAATAATTAGGCCTTAAATCAAAACTATGAGCAAGTAATGAAATCAGCAAGAACAACATGTATTTTTTACATTTATTAAGGAACTAATTAAATGGAAAATATGCAATTAAATGAAAAATGCATCAAAAATGAAATTAAAAAATGCAAAAAATTAAAGAACATGTTTATGTACATCCATGATTTTTTCCAAAATTTATTGACAATTATAACTAATTTTAATGAATAAAAATGAAACAATCATCAAACCATAAAAAGAAGAAAAAGAAATGAAAAATGAATAAACACGTGTGGCAGATAGCAATAAAAACCAGTTAAAATGATTTGGCCTCATTAAAAGGGAGTGTGAGTAGCAAAGGAGGCCCAGGTCCAAGTCACAAATCTGAGGATTCACGTGTGGCTCAGTCAACTACAGACCACCGTGCGTCTTAATCATAAGCACACATTCCTTAAGTAATCATATCCAACACATTACACACTGCCACCCATGCAGTCAAAGGTCAAACTATCTGAAAACGAATCCCACGCGTTGGATCAACCTACCAAGTCAATAAGTCATCAATATCCAACGATTAATGCATCGTCTTTTTCCTTTTAAATTTAAAGAAATGAGAGGGAAACCAGTGGTGACCGGAGAAGACTCCGGTCGTCATCTCCGGCAAGAGCTACAGTGCTCGTTTCCCAAACCTCACTAAACACAACAAAATCGGTACCATTCTCTTCCTCTCTCCACACTGAACAACCTGACGAGATCTATTTTTATTTTCACTCAAGAACCAAGCCTATTCGAAGCTACACAGAAATGATGCATCAACAAAATTTCTCCCCAAACCTCAAATTCTTTACACTACTCAATTATCCACCTCATGCTGATCATTAATCCATGATCAAAACTTGTTAACACTCAAGAACAAGGCCTAACCGAATCATCTAAGTTTTGGTGCCATGTCAAGAAAGTTCACAAACAGCCTCAAGATTCATCCTAAATCCATCTAGGCACTACCAGAAACCTAACCACATGCATATTATGCTCTAATTCACCATAAATTAAGAGGAATTTTGAAAGATAAGAACCTGCCAAAGAGCTTCAACAGTGAGGTGTTCAGGCACGAATTCTTGATCAAACCAATGCAGAAAGCTTCAATGATGCTTGAAGAAGCTTCTTGAATACTCAATTTCCTCTAAACTTGCCTCCATCTTGAAACTCGAAAATCACTTCCTCTTCAATTTCTTCAACTGCCTCTAACTGCTTCTGGCTCAAAACTGCACCAACCTTGATCTGAAATCACTCCAAGACTTATATAGAAGCTTTTTGGATATGTATGAAAGCCCAAATGCATCTGATATGGCCCAATCAAAATCTCATTTTTCTCACTTTCAAGCTTTGTGATTTCCACGAAAATGGAGCCAAAAAGCTTCAAACTTGGTTCATTTTTCTTGCTGGGAATATTATAAAGATGGAGGGCTATGATTTATCCCTTGATTTCAATCCATGGTGTGTGTTGAATATGTTTCTTCAAGGTAAAGAAACCTTGAATTTGGACATGTAAATGACTCCACTTTGTAAATCCATTAATGCCATTGTATTTGAAATTTCAATTGCACTCAAAATATGTACTAACATGCCTTGAAATGATCTCATGTGAATTAATTTGAATTTTTCTATTTTAATGCCTTTTAATGTTATTTTTGTAAAATTTTCTTCAACCAATCCTCATTCCAATCCATATCAATGAATCCTTGGTGTTTGGTTGAGTAAATAACCCCATTTTGAGCAACCTTCAAGTTGGACAAATTTCCATTTGAGACATGTAAAATGGTGAAATGGACCTATAATAAAAAATGACCTATAATCAAAAATGACCTATAATCCAAGTTTCCCAAAATACCATTGTCTTACCAAGCTCATATCTTGAGTTCTATAAATCCTACCAAGGACTTCTAGGACTTTTTGGAAAGCTAAGAAGATAAGGAAGATGCCTCATAAATCCTATAACTTGTCTGCCTCATAAATTGAGTTCTATAAACCCTATCAAGGAGTTCTAGTACTCAAATTAAATCTATCAACATGCTCTACAAGTCTCATGACCATGTCAAGGTGAGATGAGACTTGCATCTTGAGTTGTGTGGTCTTGAAGTTAAGCACTAAACCAGGGGATTTTACACTGTCAAGCATAGTAACCCTAGCCTAGGAACTCCTCACACTATTGATTCATGATGATTTGACCTTGGAATCATCCCTTGGGCATCTCAATACATCAATCCATGATCATATGGCCTTGAAATTAGGTCTCAACCTTCTTCAAATCAATTGTTGACCTAGGGTTGACCAGATGAAAACCTTAGTTACGCCAATCTTGGTTGTAGCTTCTTACACTTTGCATAATGACTTATCTAAGCTTCAAAATGACCTTCAAGACATCTCATGAGCTCTCTCAATGCTTTAAGTCCACCTCCATGGATTCAAAACCATTTGATGACCTCTCATGACCTTCAAGTTAGGAGGCATGAATTCTTGCATCCAACCCTTTCTCTGAGGATCTTTGATTTCTCTGATGAGGATGTCAACACTTGAATAATTAAATGGGCCTCCTTAATAGCTTTAGATTGCTTGGTAGCCCTTTCTGGATGAGCACAACTCTTGATCCTTGCACACATGTCAATGCAATGCATATGCTAAGGCTAAAATGAATGCAATGAAACATAAACCAAGTAAAGAAAAAGGTTAGGAAAATTTTGGGGTGCAACACTTAGGTTCTCACTTTGCTTCCCCTCATTATTCTCCCATTCCCTCCTCTCTGTCCTATAATCTTAGGATCCTTCTTGTGAGAGCCTAGTTCTTCCTTAGGAAGAACTAAAGGCATTCCATAAGAAGTTGAACCTTTGTGGACTCATGTGTTTTTTCACATTGAACTTGATGAGTGTGGTTATCACTTTGCCTCTCATCATCTTGTTCACCCCTTCCTCTCCATGTTGTTTGATTTGGTGCATTAGGATAGAGGTAGTGTAGGTGTAGGCATTCTTTCTTTTAAGGTCGTGTTTGCATTAAAGGTTGAGTTTGTCTCCCTTTGCTTGGTTGTTTCTTTTCTCTGTGGTTGTTTGCATTAAAGGTTGAGTTTGTCTCCCTTTACTTGTATTGTTGCATTGCATGTGCATTCATATTTCATCCGATTAATCATGATTGATTTTGTTCTTCTTCTTTCTTTCTTCTCTTGCCACTGCGATATTCCCTTAGGACTCTCATTTCCTTGTTTAAGGAGTGATGATAGAACATTAGGTTGAAACCATGCATGATAACAGATAGGATAGATCCCCCTCCTAAACTCAACTTTAGGTTCATGCAGCATGATAACTTTAGGGTTTTGATTTAGTCCCCCGTAGAGTCCTCTCTCTTCTCATCTTCAAACAACTCCAATTCCCATAATAAAGGCTAATGAGTATTTTACGTTACGAGCCTTAAGCTACTTAGGAAATGGTTATTGAAGGGTTTCCTTTCAGTAGTCAGGATGTTTAGTGTGGCACCCTTTGGGTGACATGCGACGCATTCGCTCCTAAGTCACAAGTCTTTAGTGCAATATGAATTATAAACATTCATTTAAAACACTTCTCATAAAATACACAAAAACAAACAGTCAAACTTCCTTTTTCCCTTTGGGGGTCTCTTTAATTAAGAAAAATATTTTCAGATAAAAGAGCATTGTTAAGCTTTGGTTCTACCGCAAACAGGCATCGTCCCTAACTGCTAGAACGAAGGTTTAACCGTACTCAGCTAAAACAGACGAACAAACCTGTGTTCTCTTTATCCCGAACTACGTTTGCTCTGATCTCTCATACCTGTTGAGAGTATGTAGGCACAAGACGTGATGTCTTGGCAAGCAACCTTCCCTTCACCCGTAGTTAGTCGAACTACGTTGACTCTGACTTTCCCATTGCACGAGGGAATACATAGGCTCAGAGCAGCGACGCTCTGTCGAGTCCTTTTTCTTTTTCTTCTCTTTGTCCCATACCCTTAGTTAGATAGATAAACGACCCTTTAGATAAACAACTAAGCATGGATCCCGTTGAGTACAACGGATGTGAGGGGTGTTAATACCTTCCCCTTGCGTAACTGACTCCCGAACCCAGGACTTAGGTTGCGATGACCTTATCTTTCTCATTTCTGTCAGGTTCTCTTTGCTCGTTTCCTTTCCACCGCGTTGGGATAAATAACGAACGGTGGCAACTCTTCTGTTTTCCACCAGGTGTATTCGCAGTTGCGACACAGTTCTAGCTCGCCGATAGTTAGGATATCCCTTGAAGGAACCACCTAAAAGTGTTCATGTAAAGAAAATCTTCTTCAAAGACAACAAAGAACTTCAAGATCATATTGTATCTGCCTGGCAACACTTGCATAGGAAAGGTCCAGAAAGTTTAGGAAAACCTAATTGTGTGTCTATGGAGCCCTATCTTCATTGGGTCCGAGAAAGAGCTATCAAGTTGAAAATTCCTTATCCTCACCAAGACCCTTTACCTCCAAGAGAGGAACCTGTCCTGGTTTTCATGTCTGAAGCTGAAACGTTGAAGATCGCTTTGAGAAAAGCACAATAGGAAGTTGAAGCATGGAAGAACAAATACCATGTGATCGTCGGTGAGAATGATGAACTTCAAAAAAAGCTTCAGTCGAAGAATGAAGAGGCACTTTCCTACAAGAAGAAAAGGCTCTACGAGGATTTATTTTCCTCCGACGCTCCGCCTACTTGTCGAAGTTGTGGATAATGCTTCCTTAGAGCTTCATTAGCTTATATTTATCTGTTTCTTTAAAGACTATATCTTAAGGATATTTACTTGTAATCCTTTTTTTCAATTAATAAATATATTTTCTTTATCCCGTAATATTCGTAAATATTTGAATTCCATGAAATCGTTCATTCGCATTTTGCATTTTAACATCATATTTTTGCATTACATGTGTCTCCTGATTTCTCATACTCGGTTCTCTCGCCTTCCAGTTTCGTCACCTTGAGTTCTCTGCACCGATACTACGCTAGAGCTCAAGCTCGAAAGAGGATGGAAGACCAAAATTGAGAAATGGATCGTGTCAATAATGAGCTTGCAGACCTTCGAGGGAATGTATGAAAGATTATGGAGTTGCTCCATGTTATCAACGCAAAGATGGATACTCAGCCTACTGTGGTCTCTGAGATTGCCGCTACTATTGCAGAGCCTCCACCGGTCATTACTCTTGAGAATGCATATCCTTATGGTTTGCCACCCAGTTTCATTCCTCCTCCTATTGATACATCAGCTCAACAAGCTATTCCGGTGTGCAAAATGTTCAACAAGTTATGCCTTTAACTTTCGAGCCTCCTCGAGTGGTTCCAACTTTTGCACCAGCTAATGTTCACACTAGGGTGCAACCTTATCTCAATGAGCCCGTGTATGAAATTCTGGATGACAATGATGAGGGATACCAGCCACGTGATAGGCTTCGTCAAGAAGTTGTTACCATTGATCAAAGATTGAGAAAGATGGAAGGGGACCAGATCTTTGGTGTTGCTGCCAGGGATGTCTGTTTTGTTTTTGGTCTGGTTATTCCACCAAAGTTCAAAACTCCGAACTTTGATTGATATGAAGGGACTACTTGTCCTAAAAGCCATCTGATAATGTACTACCGTAGGATGGCTGCCCATGTGGATAATGATAAACTGATGATTCACTGTTTCCAAGAAAGTCTGAAAGGTGCTTCATCGAAATGGTATTTGACTTTAGACCATTCTCGCATCAAGTATTTTCAGGATCTATCCGATTATTTTATTAAACATTATAAGTACAACATGGATTTGGCTCCCGACAGGAGACAACTGTTGAGTATGACTCAGAAGAGTTCTGAGACCTTTAAAGAATATGCCCAGAGATGGAGGGAAATTGCTTCTCAAGTCGAACCTCCATTGACTGATAAGGAACTGGCTGATTGGTTTATTGACACTATTCATCCCGAATTCTATGAGAAGATGGTGGATAGTGTGACTACGAATTTTGCTGACATTGTTGCTGTTGGGGTAAAGGTTGAATTGGCTATGAAGAATGGAAAAATGTCTAGTGGTTATGGAAGCTCAAGCTCGAAAGACCAAGCTAAGAAGTCTTCTTTCAATTCTCAGAAAAAGAAGGAATGAGAGACTCATGTTGTATCTTTAGGCAGAAGGAGAAATCAGCAATATCAACATCCGCCACAGTATGCTCAACCACAAGGTTACCCGATTCAGTATGCTCTACCGCCATATGTAGTTGTTGTTGCACCATATTTTAGTCAACAAGCTCCACAAGATCCTTCTTATCAGCCTATGCAGTAGGCGCCCGTTTATTCGCCTCCTATTTATCGACAACCTCCGCCTAACCATCAGCAAGCGCCCAACGCTCCTGCAAATCAGCAACCGAGGAATCAGGTACCTCGTCAAAATGCCCTGAATAGGAGACAATACAAGCCTTGTCCGCCGATTCCAATGACGTTCACCGAGTTGTATCCTTAGTACAACGGGGTTTGATTACTACTCGAGCTTTTGGTCCACCGCCCAATCCTTTGCCAGCCAACTACAACGCTGCTGCTCATTGTTTATTTCATGAGGGTGTGCCAGGTCACGATTTAGAGAACTGTTATGCTTTGAAAAATATTGTCAGGGATCTTATGGAAATGAAGATTTTTTCGTTCAACGATCTGCCGCCCAATGTTAAAAACAACCATCTGCCTACACATGGGGCTGTTAATGATGTTGATGACTCTTCCGATGAGAATTTTATTCTTAATGTAGCCCAGATCAAGACTCCTCTTAAGGCATTCCATTTAAAACTGTTCAAGACAGGTCTAGTATCTGTTTCTCATACTGACTGTGCAAGTTGTAAAGAATGTGCTAAGGGTTGTGTTATGGTTCAAAAAGATGTTCAGAAGTTGATTAATAACGGTTTTCTGCAAGTAGTTAACAAGGCAAAGAAGGAGGAAGTGGCTGCGATTGAGCCTATCTTCAACTTGCCTGAACCAAGGGGCGGGATGCCGGTGTTTAATCTGCCAGGGGCAGGTTATGCCATGCCAGTGTTCAGTATGCCACAACCTGTTACTCCAATAGTGGATCAGCCCAAACCTTTGATCATTCAGAAGCCGAGTCCATTTCTGTTCAGTGATCCCAAAGTTGTACCTTGGAAGTAGGACATAACCGCGATTGACAAAGAATCCGGGAAGGTCATTCCGAGGGAAGAAGTGAAGATTGATGGTGAAAGTGTGACCAACATAGCTGGGGCAAGCAGGATGACTCACAGTGGTCGTGTTTATACTCCCCGTTTTGATGAGGCTTCGTCTAAAGAGACAACCACTAATTCTGCTGTGCCTGCCAGAGATAAAGGTAAAGAGGTTGTTACCAATGATGAGAATGTTGAATTCTTGAGGATAATCAAGAAGAGTGACTATAAAGTTCTCGACCAACTTCACCAGACTCCCTTGAAGATCTCCATTTTGTCTTTATTGATGAATTCACACGTGCATAGAGCTGCTTTGCAGAAGGTATTAACTCAAGCCCATGTTGCTCAAGATATTACGACTGTCAGTTCGATAGTGTAATCGCCAATATTACTGCCTGTAATACTCTCAGCTTCAACAATTAAGAATTACCGAGAGATGGTCTGAACCATAACTGGGCTTTACACATATCTGTGAAGTGTCATGAAGATAATTTAGCAAGGGTGCTCGTGGATACCGGTTCATCCTTGAACATCTTATCCAAGAGAGTTCTCTCTAAGCTGGCTTACAAAGAAACGGTAGTGAAGCCTACTACTTTAATCGTTAAGGCTTTTGATGGTTCTCGTAGATCTGTGATCGGCAAAGTGGAGCTCCCGACTTTGGTTGGTCCTCGCGTTTTCAATATCACTTTCCAGGTCATGGATATTAATCCTAACTATAGTTGTTTACTCGGAAGACCTTGGATCCATGCCGCTGGGGCAGTAACTTCTACCTTGCATTAGAAGATGAAGTTTGTGATCGATGACAAGCTGGTTATCATATATGGTGAGGAAGATTTGATGGTTAGTAATTTATCATCGTTCCGTTATATTGAGACTGATGAAGACGCTTTGGAAACTTCTTTCCAAGCACTTGAGATTGCCAATGTTGTTTTAGTGGAAGTCTAAGAGGCTGTGGAAGGCCAAAGTAATCCATTTTTTGCATCCTTGAAGAGTACCAAATCAATGATTGACAGGGGCATTCCTGAAGGTTGGGGAGAGGTAATTAATATCAAGACGAAGATTGATCGCTACGGGTTGGGTTACAGACCAACTCATGATAAATCCTCTACATCTGTCGAAGGACGTCCGAAGGTTTTTCAAAAAGTGTTTGTCAGTGGAGGTTTTCAAGTTAATGTTATTAGTGACGGTGATGAAGCTGAAGACTTGAGCAACCTGGTGTTCAAGAGTGATGCAGCTTTGAGCAACTGGGAGGCTATAGAGATTCCTGTTATTTTTCCATTGTCAAAGTAATTTAATTTTCCATTCGTGTTTTCAAATCCATAGCTCTGCCCAAGGCGATCAGATCGCTTTGTTGAATAAAATAAGCCTTTCAACATGCAGTGACATTACGAACCTTGTTGAATCCAATGACTCTATTGTCTCTCCTGTCTGGGATTCACCCATTTATCAAGCTGAAGATGAGGGTGAAGAAGATTTTAAAGTACCCACTGAACTGACAAAATTGGTTGAGTACGAGTACACAGAGCTTCAACTGCACAAAGAGCAGGTAGATTTGGTTAATCTTGGCACCGATGAAGAAAAGAAAGAGGTCAAGGTTGGTGCAATACTCGAGGCCGAGGTCAAGCAAAGGTTGGTCAAGTTGTTGAAGGAATATGTGGATGCGTTTGCATGGTCGTATCAGGATATGCCCGAGTTAGACACAGATATTGTTGTTCACAAATTTCCGCTCAAGCCCGATTATCCGCTTATCAAGCAGAAACTTCGAAGAACTAGACCCGACATGTCTTTGAAGATTCGAGATGAGGTTAAAAAGTAGTTGGATGTAGGTTTCCTTGCAGTTGCGAAGTATCTAGATTGGGTTGCCAACATCTTTCTAACGCCTAAGAAGGATGATAGAGTCAGGATATGTGTAGATTACCGGGATTTGAACAAAGCTAGTCCAAAGGATGATTTTCCTCTGCCACATATTGATACACTTGTCGACAATACGGCCAATTTTGCAGTTTTCTCATTTATGGATGGTTTCTCCGATTACAATCAAATCAAGATGGGTCCAGACGACCGAGAAAATACTACATTCATTACCCCTTAGGGAACCTTCTGTTACAATGTTATGCCCTTCGGTTTAAAGAACGCAGGGGCAACCTATCAACGTGCGATGACTGCTCTCTTCCATGACATGATGCACAGAGAAATTGAAGTTTACGTGGATGATATGATCGTCAAATCTCGAAACGAAAAGGAGCATTTGGATCATTTGGTCAAACTATTTGAACGACTCAGGAAGTACCAGTTGAAACTAAACCCTGCTAAGTGTACTTTTGGTGTCAGATCCGGTAAACTACTTGGGTTTATCGTCAGTCAGTGAGGAATCGAAGTAGATCCTGATAAAGTCAGAGCTATTCAAGACATGCCTGCTCTGCAGACTGAAACACAAGTCAGAGGATTTCTGGGACGTCTAAACTACATTTCCAGGTTTATCTCTAATTTGACTGCTACTTGTGAACCAATATTCAGGTTGCTCTGCAAGGGGAAGACTGTTGAATGGAATCCTGATTGTCAACAAGCGTTTGAAAAGAATAAGGATTATTTGCAAGATCCTCCTATCTTAATTCCTTCCGTTCATAGAAGACCACTATTCATGTATCTTACCGTTCTTGAGAAGTCTATGGGTTGCGTACTTAGGCAACACGATGAGACTGGAAGAAAGGAACACACCATATACTATTTAAGCAAGAAGTTCACTGATTGTGAAAACAGATATTCGCTCTTAGAGAAGACTTGTTATGCGCTAGCATGGGCTGCTAGGCGTCTCCGGCAATACATGATCTGTCATACCACGTTGTTGATTTCGAAGATGGATCCAATAAAGTACATTTTTGAAAAGCCTGCTCAGAATGGAAGACTTTCTCATTGGCACATGTTGTTATCAGAATATGACATCCAATATGTACCTTAGAAAGTTATCAAAGGAAGTATCTTATTAGATTATCTTGCAGACCATCCCGTTGAAGATTATGAGCCTCTCAAGTTTGACTTTCCTGACGAAGATATATTGTTGATAACGAAATATTTCGAAGAGCCAAGTCCCGATGAAGGTCCCGAATTGGGTCTTTGGTGGAGAATGATGTTTGATGGTTCTTCAAACTACATTGGGCATGGTATAGGCGTCATTTTGATGAATCCAAAAGGTGGCTTTACTCCATTTACATCAAGGTTAGGTTTCAAATGTACAAATAATATCTCTGAATATGAAGCATGCATTCTTGGCCTTGAAGCAGCTATTGACCTCCGAATCAAACTTCTCAAGGTAAGCGGAGATTCAGCTTTGGTTATTTATCAAGTAAAAGGTAAATGGGAGACAAAGTATGAGAAGTAAATCCCTTACAAAGCCTACATTGTCAAGTTGATTAAGTACTTCAATGAGATCAAGTTCGAACATGTTCCGAGATCTGAGAATCATGTGGCCGATGCCTTAGCCATGTTAGCATCCATGTGGAAAGTCAGATTGGTTAATAAAGCACCCCTCATTCGAATTGAACGCAAGACTGAGCCCACTTACTTTCAGGTGGTCGAAGAAGATGAGGTGGATGAAAAGCCTTGGTTTCATGATATTAAGAACTATTTGCTCAAGAAGGAGTATCCAGATGGGGCTACCAGTCTCGACAAGAAGACTTTAAGAAGACTGGCATCCAGATTCTTCATCAGCAATGATGTGTTATACAAAAGAAACTATGACATGGTTTTGCTCAGGTGTGTCGACAGACGTGAAGCAGACATGTTACTTCAGGAGATTCACGAAGGAACTTTTGGAACTCATGTCAATGGTTATGCGATGTTTAAGAAGATGTTAAGGGTTGGATATTATTGGTTAACAATGGAATCTAACTGCATCCGATACGCCAGGAAGTGTCACAAGTGCCAAATCTATGCTGACAAGATGCATGTTCCTCCTGCACCATTGAATGTTCTGACTTCACCATGGCCTTTCTCCATGTGGGGCATTAACATGATTGGAGCAATCGAGCCGAAAGCTTCCAATGGTCACCGATTCATTCTCATTGTTATTAACTATTTCACCAAATGGGTAGAAGCTGCTTCCTACGCCAATGTGACCAAGCAAGTGGTAGCTCGCTTCATCAGGAAAGAAATTATCTGCCTTTATGGAGTTCCGAGTTGGATCATCACTGACAATGGTACCAATATGAATAACAAGACCATGAAAGAGTTGTGCGACAGTTTCAAGATTTCACATCACAATTCTTCTCTGTACCGTCCTAAGATGAATGGAGCTGTTGAAGCTGCGAATAAAAATATCAAAAATATCCTGCATAAGATGGTTAAGACTTACAAGGATTGGCATGAAATGTTACCATTTGCTTTGCACGGATACATAACTACTGTTTGAACTTCAACAGGGGCAACCCCTTTCTCACTAGTGTATGGAATGGACGTCGTTCTCCCCATCAAAGTTGAGTTACCTTCTTTAAGGGTGTTGATGGAGGCCAAGCTGGATGAAGCCAATTGGGTTCAAGACAAATATGACCAGCTGAATCTCACCGACGAGAAGCGCCTGACAACTATGTGCCACGAGCAGTTATATCAAAATCGAATGAAGAGAGCTTTCGACAAGAAAGTCTGAATCCGTGAGTTCCGTCAAGGAGAACTCGTACTCAAGAAAATCTTGCCAGTTCATAAAGACATGCAGGGGAAATGGATGCCCAACTATGAAGGCCGATTTGTAGTTAAGACATTCTTCTCCGGAGGATCGCTAATTCTTACGACAATGGACGGTGAAGAGCTCACCCATCCTGTGAACTCTGATGTAGTCCAAAAATATTATTCCTAAAAGTAAAACAAAAAATATATACAGCTCGCTAAGTTGAAAGCCCTAAAGGGAGGTTTAGGCAAAAATGAGCGTTCCGGTGGATTGAAAACCCGAAAGGGCGGTTCAGGAAAAAGTTAGGGACAAAGACGTTTTGCTGCATCGGATGACACTGAGCATTGCAGATACATTTTATGGACGTCCATTTCAAATCCAATCGCTCTTGTCAGAAGCAGGATTTTGGGTCGTCTTAGTCATTAGGTTTAGTAGGTCATTGGATTCAATGTAGCCTTTCCCATATTGTCGATTTCAAATTGTAAGTTTCCATGGAGCTGTGCCTTTAGCATGCTACCATTCATTAATAAAAGAAACCTTTTTCTTTCAATGTCCTTGTTCAATTTATCTCTATTTTCATTTTCGTTATGCGATTTTCTTTTGTTAATAAGATTTTGAACGTGAAAAGTGCTTTTAAAAAACCTTAAAACTATTTTCTCAAAATTGCATTTGGAAATGAAAGTTGCTTTGACTTATGGAAATCTTTGAAGGATCTCTTCGTTCCCCAGTAAGTCTCATTGTTGCATAAGAATTCATTCATTATCAACGTAGTCCCCAGCGAGACTATAAGCTGACAACACTTTGGTCCGATCCGGTGGTCTCCAAGACATCAGAGATCTTACCCGCATCTTCTCAGTGATAGTCCCAAGCGAGACTTAAAGCTGACAAAACTTTGGATTCATTTGATAAATCTCCAGTGACTTCCGATGCTGCAGAAGTCTCCCCGGCATTTTCCAAGTGATCCATGTTCTTGAAGACATTCTCAGTGGGATCATTTGTTCCTTAGTGAAATTTCCCTACTTCCCCCAGGAAGTATTCCCCAAGAGATCACTGTTCTCCCCAAGAAGCCAGGATACTTTCTCCAGGGAGGTCTGGTGAATTCCCCCTAGTAAGTCTAATGAACTATCCCCAGGGAAGTTTGATATATTTTATCCCCAAACGGATGTACCTTTGCCCCAGGAAGTCGGGGTACTATTCCCAAGAAGTTGCTACATTGTCTCCATGAAGCTGCCTAGCTCTACATCTTCCCCATGAAGCGGATATTTATTTTATCCCCGTGAGCTCTAATCCTAAGATTTTCTTTAGTTGACTATGATCCATGACAGCAATTCATCCAGTGAAGTCATGACATTGTACTCTCCAGCAAGGTCATGTCGTAACCCCATATGGAAGTCATGGTATTGTATCCCCAAGTGGATTATTTTCTCCCCATAGAAGTTGGAACTGTGAAGCGAGATTTGGTTACACCATTAACTATTCCTATCCCGTGATAGATGTACCGTTGCAGAGGTCGCCGGGTATCCCCGTCGAGGTGTTTATTTCATCTCGTGTCTCCTCTCTCGTCTGTTTTGTCAGCATATGCGTCAACATAAGCACAAGCATTACATACTCATGACATTTTCATACATATTAACATACACATTAGCCTTGGCTTATTTTCTAGTTGTCACTATTCTTAATTATTACCACCGAGTAATTGGGTTTGTCCGCTTTCTCCAAGTAGATTGTCAGCCCTAGGCATAAAATACTTATTTGTTCCATTTTCCCCACAGAGCTCAATCCTCGTGGATGATGGTTATTTCAGTCATCTTTCTGCGTTAGGATAAGATAATCCCCATTCGAGTTCATTTCCTCAATGGAGTCTTGTTTGACAGTTCTTTCTACCCTAATTCTAGATTGAACTTCGGTCCTGTCGGTCGCCGAACCTATTTGGGCGTGTATTTATTTTGCACCATCCGTCAAGAAGAACTTTACAATACTGTTACCAATATGCGACTGTTCTCACCTGAGAAGCCTATCATTACGTCATTTTTACACCTTTCAAACCCGATCAGTGACCGTTCTCTTCCGAGAAGCTTATCATTACACTACTAATATCAATGTATTACAATTTTCATTACAGTACAATCTTCATTACAACCTTCATTACAACTTTACAGATTACAGTTCACAACCTCTACAAGCAGTTCTCATTTGGGAAGCTCATCCTTGCTACTTTTGCATATGAGCAGTATTTCTTGCCTGGGAAGCTTATCTTATCTTCATCACGAGGAGCAGCAAGTGGCCATCTCCATCGAGAAGCTGGTTTCCATTCCCTTTTCATCTTGAAGTACGGGGAGGTTTGAACTGAATCATATTCAGGGAGCTCAGACCTGAAATGTGAAAAAGTTTATTTTATCCTTTAGTAAAAGAAGGAACTGAATCATGTTCAGGGCGCAAATCTTGAAGTATGAATAAGTTCATTTTATCCTTTAGTAAAAAGAAGAAGTTGAATCATGTTTTGCTCATAGAAGCTTATTTTATCAGATGAGCGACAGTCCCTCCAGTGGAGCTTATCAATCAATATTTCATCTATTATCCCAGATAAGCAACAGTCTCTTTACTTGAGAGCTTATCCAGTTTGGCATGTAGGTCCCTTCCAACGATAAGTGACAGTTCTCTCTCGAGAAGCTTATCAGGGCATTTCCCATTAAAGTCCATTTATTTTGACATACAACCGGTTTTACCCTGTATGTTTTCTACGGATTCCCGAAAATCCCGTCCGATCCCGTCACGAGGAGAGTTACCAGAAGCTCGGATGTTATTCTTTGCTCAATTCTCCAGTATTCTGTTTACTTGATCCTACAACCGTGCGGATCCAATTTTACCTTTTATCCTAGAGTATCGGCCGGTCACGCCTGAACCTGTTGAGCATTTACTCTTAGATATTCCCCAGTGGAGGCCGTCTCATCGGTGCCATCTCCATTGAGGATCTCGTTCGTACCATTTCCTTTCTAAAATTAACAATTGATCATGCTCGCACCAGTTGCCCATCACTTTAAATTTTACCCAGTTTCATGTTGTTTCCCTCAGGGCGTCGTATTCCCCGGTCAGGTCATCGCGTCTGTCCCGCGTGTCGTCATGTCGTTTTCATTCTCGCGTTTATCATTTTCATCATACGTATCACACTAGATTCATGGCATTTTCAGCATTATAGTTTATTTTCGTTTTGTCCATAGCATTGCATATCACTGTATCTAAGGGCAAAATTTTCGGTTATCTATATTTAAATACCTTTCACCATGATTTCTCGAGCCTATGTCGCTCAAATCATACGGTGAAGCTATTTAAATAGGGGCAACTGTAATACCCCAAATTTTTCCCTTAGATGTAGTCGGTTCATTTCGCATTCCATTGCATTTTTGCATTGCATTTAACTAATCACTAACAGGTTTGTGTAGTATGTTGATTTTGCAGGAAAAGGCACATTGTGCGCTCTTTAACTTACGAAGGGCAAATTGGTCATTTAGTTGCCGCCTGCTGACAATTTATGAGGCCGAGAGTGTTAATTGGAAGAGATTAATCGTGGAGGATTTGAGTCGGTTGAATTAAATCAATTCGATATATTTGGATGAAGTTAGTCGGAAAAGTGTGGTCATTTGAGTTTAATCGAACAGATTGGATTTATTCCGATAAAGTTATTTGTTTAAGTTGTCGGAAGGATTAGTCGGAAGTTGTATCGGAGACGAGAATTAATCGGATAAAGTGGATTGAAATTTTAATAAAATTGTTGTTATGTTTCATTTTAATAATTAAAAAGATTTTTATGTTTCATTTGCATTATAATGAAATATTATTATGTTTCATTGAGATTTAAAAAAAAAAGTTATTATTATATTTTACTTCATTTTAATAATAAATTATTATTATGTGGTATTTCATGTTGATATTAAAAAAAAATTAAGTTTTATTTCGTTTAATATATAAAAAAATTAATTAAAATTGTTATGGTTATTGTATTTTAATATCAAAAAATAATATTAGTTTTATTTCATCATTTTTATATCAAAAATAATAATATTCTTTTATTTTTTACAATATCTAAAAAATGAAGGATTTTATTAAAAAAATAATTTCTTTACAACATAAAATAATGAATAAATAAATTTACATATTGAATTACATTTTTCCTAAAAAATATCTAATTGTCCTAAAAATACTTCAACTTCCGATTCCAAACTTCTGATTCTTCGAACATGCAAAATAAATGAACGACAATTTTAATCAGTTATAATTGTTCATCCGATACCCTCAGAACGAGTGTCATCATCGGGTATGTCGGGAGGCAAACGAAATCTTTCGTCGCCAACTCCCGACTCAATTCCCGACCTCGGCTAAAACCCGACAGTAACTGCTCATTTTTGTTCCAGCCAAGAGAGAGTAAAAGAGTTTTAAAAAGAAATTGATTCCTGTTAGAAAAAGTGATTCTGGAAAAGTGCTTTTGGAAAAGCACTTTTTCTGGAAAAAAAAAGTTCTGCCAAACACAGCCTAAACACTTTTTCTTGAAAAATCTGGGTATCAACGGATCAAAAGGCAACCAAGTCAAACAAACAAGTTCAACAACCGGTCATCAAGAACGCAAGATCAACACTTTCAGCAGGAAAAATGCAACAATCTCCAAGTCCAACAATGTCACCGTCAAAACCGTCAAAAGTGCTAATTCCTCCCAACATTTCAGCCCCAATATGTTCTTGAAAATCAGCATAAGCAAAAAGTTATTTTCGCCATAAAATCAACGGATCTAAAGCCCACAAGGATATAAACCAAACATCAGAAATCGTGAGGGGGGGAGATCATCATCATCTGCGAAATCAACATAAAGGAGAGAAAAAGTTCATCAAAGTTCATCCGCGAAGAACATCCGCGGAGAACACTAAGAACAAAGCAAACCCCAACGGCCTCATACGGTTGTCATCACCGGCACAACGCAAGGATCCGCCGCTTCCAACCTCAAGAGAGGTGAGCAACAGACTTTAACGAATTTGTTTTTGTTTTGCAGGTAAATGAAATGGAAGAGAAGGAAAAGATGTCGAAAGTGTTGCATGCAAGGGAAGAAGAAAATTGGAAGAAGTTTCAAGACGGGATAGCCATGGCGGCAGCAACTATTTAGGGGAGAAGAAGAAGAAAAGTAAAAAACCCTAAAGCCTCTTCAGCTCACAAAAACGCAACCCTATCCGCTCTTATTCCTTTTTTTTTTAATTTTTATTTTTTTTATTATTTGCTTTCATTTATCATTTTTTTTTGTTTTCTCATTTTTGTAATTAATTTGTTATTGTATTATAAGACAATAATTAGATAGAAATTTTTTCTTAGTTATTAAACCTACAAATTAAAATCTTTTTTCATAATTAAAGACAAAACTCTTTCTTATAATTAAAGATAAAAACTCTTTTTTATAATTAAAGACAAAATTTTATAATTAAAGATGTGACTCTCTTTTAATAATTAAAAACTTAACCCTTTTTTCTTTAAAACTTAACTTTCTTTCTTTTTTTCATAATTAAAAAACCCTTTTCATAATTTAAAAATTCACTTTTTTTATTAAGATTAACTTTTTTAGAAAAACTGAAAATCTAAATTCTTCAAAGAGAAATAAATATCCTTTTAAAAAAATTTCCTAAAACTTTTGTCTCAAGATTCTAACCTTTTTAATTGCTAACGCTTTTGTCTTTAATTTCTAAGTTCTAACCGAGTTCCTTGTCCTGATTAATTTAGTTTAACTTTTATTTCGGCCCTGACATTATTCTCATTTGTCGATGCTTACTAATCTTTTATAGTCTGCATTCATTTTGGTTGGTTGTAACTTTATGCGAGGCTATCATCGCGTTATGTCTCGTTAGTTATTTTTTGCATTTTTTTCATGGTTGTAATTTACGCGAGTAATCGTCGCATTGCAATTGTCTTTACTGCTTTCATATTTTCTTCCATTATAATTGTCATGTAATAATTCGTCATTCGCATTAATTTACCGTCAAACCTTCTGAAGGATTAGGTCTAACAGTTTGACCGCCGAGTCAATAGCCTTACCTTTTGAATGTTTCAAAACCCTAATAGCCTAGGTGTCCTGTCGTGGACGAGAATGCCCTTTACCCTAGAATTAGGTCAAAGAGTCGTCGTAATTTATTTTAGGGTTTCCCGCTGTGGAATACCTAATTTAACCCTAATTTCGAATTAACTATTTCAACGCAGAAATAGGAGTCGTCGCACTTCATGTAAGCGCTTCCTTAAGAAATGCTTACTCCCCTTGAAACCTTGACCATAATCAAGAAGTTTCTAACCTCCCTTTCGAGGGGAACTATGATTACTCTGATTTCATCCCTTACCTTGGATACATAGGCACAAGATGCGAATCTTGGCGAGTAAACTTAGGACTAACCCTTAGGTCTCTTTGTCACTTTTAACCCTTATCCATATACTTCAAGCAAATAATAAAGTAAATAGTAAACTATAAGCAAAAGGTTCCTGTAGAGTACTACAGAAGTTTAGGGTGCTAGTACCTTCCCTAAGCTTAACCAACCCCTTACCTAGGTCTCTCCCCGCATTGTTTACGATGCAAAATTAGGTTTTCTTTCCTTTGACCTTTTCCTTCGAATAAATCAAAGACCGGTTGTGAACTAAAGATGTGATTCAAACTAATTAATAGTTTGATATCTTATTCTCACCGCAATAGAACCATCACTTGATGTTTATCATGTATGAATAAAGCTTTGTTGATGAAATTTCAAGTTATTGTCATTTGGAACGTTGCTATCGAGTTTTGAATTAGAGGAACGTTTAGCAAAAACCAATTTCCCCATCACGTCCTTGTGAAATTTTGAGTAAGTTTGGTTTTTGGATCATTGGATTTCATGAAGAAATGAGAGAGTTGTGACACCTTTTGCAAACCTGAATTGTGATGTTCTTAACCAGCAATGCTGTATCATTTGAGGCCTCATATTTCATGTTTAGCCTTATATATTTATGAATGGGGATGATACAATAGATGTATCACCATCCTAGTGGTTAACCATGCGCTTTCATGTATTCTCGCCTTGCATGTACTAGGTTCGATCTCGTGGATCAACCTTTTGTGTCATTTTCATGATATTTTTTATGCTTTACTATGTATTGCCTTGTTTCCCTCATATTTCACATGCGCGTGTTGGCTGATTTGGTAATGTTTTGACCTTGGAGCCCTAGTGCGTGGGTTTAAATCCCTTGGAGTGCATTTCTAATATTTTTACCACTTATTTCCATGATTTTCTTTGCATTTTGATTTTATCATAAATTCTTTGATTTTTATCATTTTAATTCCATTCTTTTTTGCTAAATGTTCATGATAATGTATATTTTTCATTTGCATGATGAAATTCACAAAAATAATTATTTTCCTTGCATTTGTGTGTGTACAAAGTATGTTGACTTTTAGGGTTTTCATAAGTTTTCTTTGAATATTCCTCTTGATTCACCTTGCATATCTTTTTTGTATGAACCCATTCTTGTTTGTATTAACTCACACCTTGCTTGTTTTCCCACTCTTGTTGTTACATGATGGCCTTTACCTTTTTCAAGTTGGTTTTCACATATGTATGTTAAAATGTATGCCATGTTTGGTTGTTACCTTACCTTGAATGATCTATACACTTGTCGTATTACTTTGAATCATTTTTCAAATCTACATGATTTACTTTTGAGATGTTTCTCATCACTTACCAATCCTTGGTTGAATCCTTTTGCATGTTTGGTTGTTACCTACTTGTATAACATGATTCACCATAAATCACATGATTGTTTACACACACATGTCTTACACATGTTCAAGTTGTTTTGGTTGTTACCTCACCTTGATTGTATCCCTATTTAAGTAATGTTTTAACTTATTCATATCTTGTTGATCCATGTTTAAGTAATGTTTTGACTTATTCATGTCTTGTTGATCCATGTTTAAGTAATGTTTTGACTTATTCATGTCTTGTTGATCTTTGATCTTTTGTTATAAGTAATGTCTTGACTTATACATGTTCCATGCTTGAATATTGTTATGATTTATGTATGTTGATCTTTAATCTTTGTTATAAGTAATGTCTTGACTTATACATGTTCCATGCTTGAATATTGTTATGATTTATGCATGTTGATCTTGGAACGTTGCCATGGTAAGTAATGTCTTGACTTATGCATGATGCTTGTGATGTTTTGTCTTGTAAGAAATATATCATCATTCTCCCTTGTAGATGTTGTAACATCTATGTTTACCTTTGGCTGTAACCATTTGGTTGTATTCTTTCATTGTTGAATACTTGGTTGTAACCTTGTTGTTATTATTTGCTTGATATTGTTACATGCTTGCATTTTCTTATTTATATCTTCATCATGTTTGAATGAATGTATGCTTCTCCCCATGCGACGTACCTTGTTAGCTCTCATCATTAAGTCATCCACCATGTCCCTTATTCCAAAGGGAAGTCTCTCTATTGACTCAATGTCATAGATAGCTCATTCTTTTAGTTTCCACTTGACCTAGTTAGAGTCATTAGGACTTTTAAGAGAACCTCATCCCTTTGACTTTTTTAAGTCAAGACCTTTAGCATACCTTGTTAGGAATCCTTAAACTTAGAGCTTAGGATTAGAGTTTTTTAACTCTTTGTGTGTACCATTGTTATAAGTACTCACCTCCCCCATTTTGGATTTTGTTAAAGTCAATCCCCGGTTAGTCTTTCAACGTAGACTTAGAGAGTTTGTTAACTCTATATAAATGTAATTGTTATCAATTCTTATTCCCCTTGAGCCTTGACCATAGTCAAGAGTTCTCTCCCTAGTTAGGAGAACTACGGTTGCTCTGATTCCATCCTTGTAAGGATACGTAGGCACGAGAAGCAACGTCTTGCCGAGCATACTTACTCCAAACCCATAGGTCTTTACCTTAGTACAACCATTAGAAACCAGACACTAACATAAATACAACTACCAAACAAGAGGTTCCTGTAGAGTACTACATATACTTAGGGTGTTAATACCTTCCCTTAGTATAACTAACCCCCGGTCTCCTAGCTTCGTTGTAACGTAGCACACTTAGGGTTTTCTTCGATCTTTACCATTTCCTTTGGATAAATCAAAACTCGGTGGTGAATATTTAAAGATTCATGATTAAAGTTAATCAATAGCTTGATATCCGATTCTCACTGCAACAGAAAAATGGCGACTTTACTGGGGATTCTTGAAGGTTAAGCCTACCTTGTTTGTAGTTGTATTTTGTTCATGTATGTTTTCCTTATACATGTATATTTATAAATATCTGTATATTATACCTATTGTATTGCATATGTACATTGGGTTGTTACCTTGAGAGGTGAGATAAGTCCTAGCCCGGACTTGAGTGTACACTTATGATAGGATTATGGTAAGATCAATAGTTGCCGGTTGGGAGTAATTCCAACATGTTTGACATATGATGTAACTGATAACACGAAATCATATAGATATTTTCATGCATAATTCAACTAAAGTCTAACCGTTTTCGATCCGATTTCGGGTTATTTCCGTGTATTTGTCTGATGTTTTTGCAGGTATTCAACGATCACGTCTAAACAAGGCAACATGAAGAAAAGAAGCAATCCCAGATGAAATATGGACGAAAAGGGAGTGAAAACACAATGAAAAGCGCAGCAGACTGTTTTTGCTGATGTGACGACCGTCACAGATGCATGACGACCGTCACACGGGTGACGACCGTCACACCTTGTGACGACCGTCATGCAGGCAAAAACGCCCCACTCAGATTACACGTCAAAAGAGCAGTTCCAATTCCCATTAAGTGGTCCACTACTCCCTAAATTATCTGCCTCAAGGTCCATCATCCTCAGAGATAACCGTTGGGATTCCACTTCTATAAAAAGGGAAGCAGGGGACTTCAGGAAGGGTGCTGCATTCATACCACGAAGTGCTGCCGAATTTAATTTCCAGAGCAAATTTACTTTCCAGTTTTTATTTGTATTCCTTTCCTTTATTTCCCTTTTCATTTCCTCATTTCCATTTCCGCTCTTCTGTAATACCTATTGCATTGTACGATCAATTTGGAACTAAAGACAGAATCCTGCCAACATCTGTGGAGGATCTGCCCAAAGGCCAATTGGCATTATTTACAGGTTTTCATTTTGATTGACTTCTGTTTTATTATAATGCAATTTATTATTTATTATTATTATTTATGTTTTGTTTTTCCAAATTCCATGTCTAGCTAAACTTAGGCAATCGATATGTAGTAATAATTCGAATGGGATTTGATAACTCTTGTTTGAAAACTTTCTTTTCACAAAAGTAATTTATGGTCTAAGTGTTTAAAATTGATTCACGAAATAAACTTCGTCGCGAAAGCGAGAACTTATTTAAAAGTAGTTTTTCCACGAAAGTGGGAAATTAATTAAGATACGAACCAACAAGCGAAAGCTGCGGTAAGGTCAGATAGTAAACACTAGGCATTTGTTTTAATAACAGCGAAAGCACTTTAAAACGAATTAGAACTTAGAGATTTCCAAAAAATAGTTTTAACCCCGAACGGGATACGAAAGTGTACGGTTGGCCCTTAGGATTATGATTAGCGTCAATAACCATCGTGAGACGAGAGTCTTCAAATCTCCATTTTCTGCTTAAATAAACTGTGAAGACTATTTCATACACCAGTAACTTATCAAATCCCTGAAGAACACAATTACTACGTATCGACTCAATTAATTAAAATCCAAACAGTAATCTTAGTTCCCCCTTTTAGTGACAATCTTATTCCCTTAAAACATATTCTACCTAGCTAAACATAGTAACTCCCGAGAACACTAGTTTGATTACGAGTCCCTGTGGGATCGATATCTTTTATTACTACGCGATAGACTGTGCACTTGCAGTTAGTTGTATTAGACATAGAAAGTCGCGATCAAGTTTTTGGCGCCGTTGCCGGGGACCCGTTTAGTCAATAGTGTAACCTTCTGTTACACCGTATAGACTAGGTAAACAATTTTCATTTTTCCTTTACTAGTGTTGTCGATTGTATGCCAAGTGATCGCCCACAAAGCGATATCTTGAAACCTTCAGTCGCAGAACTAGAACGCTTCTTACATCTAAGAAGCCGAATCATTGAGTACCAACTCAAACATAACATTCTCGATCCTCTCACTCCCATTCCCAAATCCGAAGAAGAACCAGAGATGGCTGAAGGACCTCCGAACAAACCGCTGAAGGCATACGCTACACCATCCCAGATGGAGCCTAGAAGTAGCATTGCTGCCCCAGCTATTACCCGAAATGATTTTGAGCTGAAACCATCACTGCTGTCGGCTGTACAACAAAACCAATTCTCAGGAAACGCAACTGAGGATCCGAACGAACATCTAACGAAGTTTGTTCAATATGCAGACACAGTGAAAGCAAATGGAGTAACTCCAGACGCGATAAGACTTTGTCTTTTCCCATTCTCTCTTAGAGACAGAGCGCGGACATGGTTACAATCGTTACCATCCAACTCCGTTACGACGTGGGAGCAATTGAAGAACGTCTTCTTAGCGAGATATTTTCCACCAAGCAAAACTGCTATGCTTAGAGCTCAAATCAACGGATTTCGACAGAAAGATACTGAATCTCTCTACGAAGCATGGGAACGATTCAAAGATATGATGAGAACATGTCCTCACCACGGTCTAGAAGACTGGGTGACAATCCATACTTTCTATAATGGGCTTCTATACAATACTAGATTGACAATAGACGCTGCCGCGGGCGGTGCACTTATGGATAAGCCATACGATGAAGCCTATCAATTAATAGAAAACATGTCACAAAACCATTGCCAATGGGGAGGTGAACGCACTCCAAATGAGAAAACCTCAGCGAAAGGTGGGATGTACGAAATCAGCAGCCTTGAAAAGTTCAATGCTAAAGTAGATGCTCTAGCACAGAAGATTGATAGTCTGACCGTTAACCCCACTGCAACTGTCGCTGCAGTAACTCCAAATTGCGAGTTATGCGGAAGCACCACTCATAATGCACCTGAATGCCCATTGCTAGCCAGAATCCCGCCAGACCAGGTAAATTATGCTCAAGGAAATCCCTATGCAAATACCTACAACCCAGGTTGGCGAAATCATCCAAACTTTTCTTACAAAAGCGAAAATGCATTGCAAATGCCTACTGCTCCGCAAGGATATCAAAAACCAGCTGCTCAGAATGCACCTAGGAAATCAAACCTCGAATTGATGATGGAAAAGTTCATAGCTACTCAAGCTCAAACGAATAAAGAGTTCCTGAATCAAAACATACACACTAGCGAGCAAATTAAACAGTTGACAGGAAAAGTAGACGCTTTAGCCACCCACAACAAAATGTTAGAAACTCAGATATCACAAGTGGCTCAACAGCAAGCATCTGCTGCCGCACCTGCTGGCACATTTCCTGGACAACCCGAACAGAATCCCAAAGGCCAAGCAAATGCTGTGATACTAAGAAGTGGAAAAGAATTGGACGAACCGATCGATCCGAGGACCGAAAACTCAGCCATGCAACAGAAACCAACTGAACAAGCAGAAAAGGAATCTGAGTTAGAGAAGAAGGAGGACAACGAGAAGGAGGATACCGCAAGTGAAAAAACTCAAGCACCTCCAGCGCCATATAAACCACCTATTCCTTATCCGCAAAGACTAATAAACTCTAAAACTTCAGGACAGTTTAAGAAATTTGTAGAGCTCCTTAAACAGTTGAATATTATTATTCCTTTTACAGAAGAGATAACTCAAATGCCGTCATACGCTAAATTTCTCAAAGAGATCCTGTCAAATAAGAGAAAGATCGAGGATAACGAAACAGTTACACTTACTGCAGAGTGTAGCGCTATTATTCAGAATCGCATGCCTCCTAAATTAAAAGACCCAGGTAGTTTCTCCATACCCTGCGTCATAGGAAAGTTCGTAATAGACAAAGCTCTATGCGATTTAGGAGCCAGTATCAGTGTTATGCCCTTATCTATATGCAAAAAGCTGAATAAGGGAGACCTCAGGCCGACCAAAATGTCCGTACAATTAGCCGACAGATCAGTAAAATACCCCGTCGGAATACTGGAAAACGTCCCAGTACGCATAGGACAATTCTACATTCCAACCGACTTCATAATCATGGACATCAAGGAGGACACTGTAACCCCAATTATACTAGGAAGACCATTCCTAGCTACAGCCGGAGCGATTATAGACGTGAAGAAAGGAAGGCTAACATTTGAAGTAGGAGAAGAAAAGATAGAGTTCATTCTCACCAAGTTCTTACAAACACCAGCAATAGACGATACCTGCTATTTAGTAGACGAAATTGACGAATGCATAAGAGAACTTGAAAATGAAGAGACCACGTATTCAGAAATAATAAAGATTCAAATACCCTACATTTCTGAAGACGACAATTGGCGTAAACCGTATAAAGACGACAGCCTAAGCGAAAGCTTAGCACTGACACCAAATCATATGCCAGGTCCGAAGAACCCATCTTTAGAACTTAAAACTCTACCCAAAAACCTCAGATATGAGTTTCTAGACGATGAACTAAAAAGACCAGTGATAGTCAACGCCGACTTAGGACAACCAGAAACCGAAAAGTTATTAGAAGTCCTAAAGAAGTACCCCACCGCGTTAGGCTATAACATAAGCGATCTAAAAGGTATAAGCCCTTCGATCTGTATGCATCGAATTACAATAGAGGAAGACTCTAAAACCTCTCGAGAGCATCAGAGAAGACTAAACCCCATCCTGAGCACTGTAGTCAGAGATGAAGTAAAGAAATTACTAGATGCAGGAATCATCTATCCGATCTCCGATAGTGAATGGGTTAGCCCAGTTCATGTCGTACCAAAGAAAGGAGGAGTCACAGTAGTTAAAAACAAAAAAGGCGAATCGATAACAAAAAGAGTCATGACTGGAAGTAGGATGTGTATTGATTATAGGAAGCTTAACAAGGCTACGCGCAAAGATCACTTCCCGCTACCCTTCATAGACCAAATGTTGGAAAGATTAGCCAAACATTCATATTTCTGCTATCTAGATGGTTACTCAGGATTCTTCCAAATTCCCATCCATCCTGATGACCAAGAAAAGACTACATTCACCTGTCCTTACGGTACTTTTGCTTACCGCCGAATGCCGTTCGGACTCTGTAACGCTCCAGCAACCTTCCAAAGATGCATGATGGCAATCTTTGCAGATTTCATAGACGACATTATGGAAGTGTTTATGGACGATTTCTCGGTGTGTGGACAAAGCTTCGAAGGATGCTTACAAAACTTAGAAATGGTACTAGAACGCTGCGTAAAAGTAAACCTCGTCCTAAATTGGGAGAAATGCCAGTTTATGGTCGGACATGGAATAGTTCTAGGACACGTCATATCAGATAGAGGGATTGAGGTAGACAAAGCTAAAATAGAGATTATAAAAGATCTCCAACCTCCAAAATCCGTACGAGAAATACGGAGTTTTCTAGGACATGCCGGTTTCTACAGAAGATTTATAAAAGATTTCTCGAAAATCACAAAACCTTTGACCGGCCTGTTAATGAAATATGCTGAGTTCGTCTTTGACGACGACTGTTTAAAAGCATTCGAAACATTGAAATCAGCCCTTATCACCGCACCAATCATGCAACCACCAGATTGGAGACTGCCGTTTGAAATCATATGCGACGCGAGTGATTACGCTGTAGGCGCAGTTCTAGGACAAAGGAAGGACAAGAAACTCCATGCCATCTACTATGCCAGTAGAACCTTAGATCCTGCCCAAATGAACTACGCTACCACAGAAAAGGAACTTCTAGCAGTTATATTTGCGCTTGACAAATTCCGTTCTTACTTAGTAGGAGCAAAAATTATAATATACACAGACCACGCTGCCATAAGGTACCTAATAAGCAAAAAGGATGCCAAACCAAGACTATTGAGATGGATCCTGTTATTACAAGAGTTTGACTTAGAAATCAAAGATAAGAAAGGAACCGAGAACGTTGTTGCAGATCACTTATCCCGAATAGAAGGCATCAGACACGAACCAGTACCGATAAATGACGATTTCCCGTACGAACGTCTGATAGCCAAATTAGAAAGTGACACACCCAATGCAATCTCGGAAGATCCAGAATTCGAAAAAGCCGTAGAAGCCGTCTATGCCCAAGTCACATTACCTTGGTATGCTGACATCGTTAATTATCTTGCTGCGGGCGTGCTTCCACCAGATCTTACTTATCAGCAAAAGAAGAAATTCTTCCACGATCTGAAACACTATTATTGGGACGAACCCCTACTCTTCAAGAGAGGGGCCGACAACATCTATCGTCGATGTGTCCCAGAGGAAGAAATAGAAAATATTATTTCCCAATGCCATTCAGCACCGTACGGTGGTCATGCTAGTACATCTAAGACGTGCGCTAAGATTCTCCAAGCCGGTTTATTCTGGCCTAATCTCTGGAAAGACGTTCACATCGCTGTGCAAAAGTGCGATAGATGCCAACGAACTGGCAACATCTCACGACGCGATGAAATGCCTCAGAAAGGAATCTTAGAGGTAGAAATCTTCGACGTCTGGGGAATAGATTTCATGGGACCTTTCCCACCTTCTTTTGGAAATAACTACATACTCGTCGCTGTCGATTACGTGTCTAAATGGATAGAAGCCATAGCTGCTCCAACAAATGACACACGAGTAGTAATCAAACTCTTCAAGAACACTATCTTTCCTAGATTCGGTGTACCCAGACTCGTCATTAGTGACGGAGGATCTCACTTCATATCACGAATATTCGATAAACTTCTCTCTAGATATGGAGTCAGGCACCGAGTAGCTACACCTTATCATCCGCAAACTAGCGGACAAGTAGAGGTCTCAAACAGAGAAATAAAACAGATCTTGGAAAAGACTGTCGCTACCTCAAGGAGAGACTGGTCATCAAAGCTACAAGAAGCTTTATGGGCTTATAGGACCGCATTTAAGACACCAATAGGTACTACCCCCTATAAATTAGTTTACGGTAAATCCTGCCATCTCCCTGTAGAGTTAGAGCATAAAGCCTTTTGGGCTATTAAGACACTCAACTTCAACTACACCGAGGCAGGAGAAAAGCGAATCTTGAACTTACACGAGTTGGAAGAACTTCGATTAGACGCTTACAAAAATGCCCGTATCTACAAAGAACGAACTAAAAAGTGGCATGATAAACGTTCAATCAGGAAACAATTCAATGTGGGAGACATCGTATTGCTCTTCAATTCACGATTAAAACTCTTCCCAGGAAAACTAAAATCTAGGTGGTCTAGACCCTATGAAGTGACTAAAGTACTTCAGAGTGGAGCTGTTGAAATTACCGACAAGACAAATGCACCGTTTATCGTAAACGGGCAACGTCTAAAACATTACAATAAGAACGACAACAGTCCTCAAATTAGCAATATAACATTGCTTGAGCTTCCGGCTCAAACACCAGAATAGCTTCTCACCAAGCTATCGTCAGGCTTTAGACGTTAAAAACAGCGCTTATTGGGAGGCAACCCAAATTTCCCTCGTCATTGCATTTCATTTTTCTTTAAAATTCTACTTTGAAAAATCCAACAAAAATCCTAAAATTACTACTACTTTCTACTTTCGTTCATTTTCGTACTTTTATTCTTATTTTATTTTTTCCCTTTTGTCTTTTGTTTCTACCACTTTTCGTTTCTAAAAATCCTGACTTCAATTTCTTGTTTCAAACTTTTCAGGATTTTTAAAGTCTTCAAAACATTCCTTCTATTTTCTCCGAATTACCTGCGAATATGGCCGAGTACGATTTCACAAAGGTTCACTTCCAAGGACTCGCTCAAAAGGCAAGATTTGCAGCACTGACCGAAAGAGAATTCGCCTTAACGCTGTATTATGACAAGGCTACTATGGATAAACTAGGGATCACAGATAGCATTCAATACCTGTTCAATCAACTAGGTTGGGAGAACACTGCTCTGAAAACACGTTTCGCTACCTATAAGGATCTTACCTATGAATTCCTTAGTTCTTTCAGATACACACCCAACTATGGTTTTGGAACCCGCTCAGAATTGATTACCTTCAGATTGTTTGGAATGGAACAAACCCATAGCCGGATGTCACTAGCTAACCTCCTAGGATTCCCTAGCGGACCGCATGTGTTCATCAGTGCAGAAGATGACGATATTGATTTGCAACTCGAGCACTTCTGGGGTAGAATCACAGGCGACTATCACCCCGAACCAGACAGAATGTACAATGATGACATTCATAACCCAGCCTTTAGATACTTCCATAAGATACTAGCTCACACCTTGTTTGGAAAAGAAGAAAATATTACCACAGTGTCTAAGGAAGAGTTATTCATCATGCTCTGTGCTTCTCAGGGACGGACAGTAAACGCAGTGCCTTTCATGATGAGATCCTTCAAACGCCTCACGCTGGAACCTCAGACACCTATTCTTATAGGAGGACTAGTAACAATGATTGCCCACGAGCTTGGCCTTAGATTCCATCTAAATGCCAGCACTCGTTTTGGTACCATCAGACCCATGAACATACAATTCTGCTTTAACAGGCGCATCTTAGGGACTATGGGACCTGGACCGTATGAGTACCTTATTAACGAAAAACCAGTACAGCTATTCACACTGCCTGATCATCTGATGACAAGCATCCACAACAAGGATAACTGGCTCTACGAATTGGATGAGCCTATGGGACCTCCTTCACCACAGTCAACACCCCAAAACTATATGTATAACAGTGACCACATCTCTAAGGCACACGACTATATGTACTATGAGGACGCTGCCTCTGAAACTGAAGTAGACCCTATGACTCCTCCACACTACAATACTTATCCTGAGCCTATCCCTGAGGAGACCACCGACAAAATGGATACCGTGTTACTCAGATTGGACGACGTTGATAAAGCTCTGACTAATGTAAAAGCTGATATCGCAGGCATGCACAGTGACCTGGTAGGCTTCATGGATCTAGTCTGCGACCAACTCGACTACTATTCATAGAAATTCGATGAGTTGAAGGCACGAAAAGATTAGTTATTAGCTCGTAGCAGTAGTTTCAGTTTAGTCTAGTCTAGTTTAGTTTAATTCAAACATATGGATTTTTCGCTTTGTTCGTTTTCTTTATGTATTACATACAATTGTTTCAATTTTATGTTATTTCAATTCTAGTTTTATTCAATTATTCTGTTTTCGCATTATTTGTTGTTTGTTGGCTGTTATATTACATCACCGTATCAATACTAAGCTTTAAAATCACCACGAGTACGCCCTCAGAGCAAAATTCTGCGTTCTGCAGATTTTGATGTTGTGACGACCGTCACAGCCCCATGACGAGCGTCACGCGGGTGACGACCGTCACACCTTTGTGACGACCGTCACGCAGCCCAGAACTGCTATCTGATAAAACAGGGTTCGTGTTCCCTTCCACTCCCCCTATTATCACTTTCAAACTTCCAAAATTCATACCCCACTACGATTTTCGTCCTACCCACATTGAACTATAAACCTCAACTCCAAATTCAACCTCCAAACCACCGTTCTGTCAATTTTCCCTCTCTGCCGAAAAACCCCAAAACCTCTGAAACCTCTCCATCTTCAACAATGGCCGGAAACGCAGATGTCAGCAACATTTCCTTCCCTGAAGGCGAGTTAGGCGATAGACAACGAGCACAGTACATTGCATTTCATCAGAGGTCACTCCAGCCAACTCACTACCCGCACCTTCCATCGCTTACGGAGCTCGGACTCCTTGAAGGTGTAACCTGGATGCTTCAACGAGCGGGCATCTGGAACTTCTGCACCAACCCCCAGCCGACCTACGAACAACTCACTCTTGAGTTCTTAAGTTCGTTCACGTACGTCACCAGCAGCGGCAAACTCAACCAGCACACAGGTGCCGCTTGTTTCTGAATGTTTGGCGTCAACTATCAGGTGAATCAGAATCAGATCGCCAGCATCCTACAGTTACCTCGCGGCGACAACGCTCATCGCCGCATCACCGACCAGTTCCAGCACGAAGCCTTCGCGCTGTGGTATCAGTTGACCGGCCTAAATGCCGATGGTTGGGACTCCCTGCACGCCACTCACATCCATAACCCCGCCATCAGGTACTTTCACAGAGCGTTGAGTAACATTATCTTCGCCAGAGATAGCAACCACAAAGTGAACTCCAAGGAGCTCTTCTTTCTTCATTGCGTCTTCAACAATGAACCTGTCAACGCTGCCCCGTTCCTGCTGGCTCACATTCAGGCCAACTGCAACCGTGGCTCGAAGCCATTCTACTTTGGCGGGATTGTCACGGCTATTGCACTTGGGCTGAATCTTGGCGACCGCCTCCAGCACCTCCAGTCCATCCCCTCGGTGTTCCTTGACACCGACCACTGCAGAGCCTCCCATCTCATCCGCTCCCGAGCTGACGGGAAATACCATCCGGTTGTGCGTGGCAAGACCGTCAGAAGCATCATCCTTCCGTCCCGCACCCGCATCCATCCAGAGGACCGTACCAACTGGTTGTTCGACCTCACTGCCCCTCCTGCTGCCGCTGTTCCTACTCAGGATCCCACTCATGATTCCGACGATGAAATCCAAGCTGAGTTGGACAGGTCCGAGCAGCCAGAGGCATCGCAGCCTCCTCCTCCAGTAGGTACATCTTCTCGCCGCCGCCGTCACCATCCCGTGCCCAACTACACCGAAGAGGACCTTCGTCGCTCCCTAGACCAGCAGGCACAGATACTCACGATGCTGCAGCAGCAGAACCAGCAAGCTGACCAGTTCGAAGCTTGGCACCGGACTCAAATGCAACAACTTCACACCGGCCAAGCTACGATCACTGAGAGTCTAGCGAATCTGACCCTGCAGGTCGAAGGATTCCGAGACACGGCCTACCACACCGGAGCCATGAGCTATGAGGATAGAGTAGCCCTTGCTAGAGCCAGAGGACGCCAGCGCGGACGTGACAGAGGCCGGGACTAGATTTTCATTTTTTTTTCCTTCATTGTTTACTATATTTCAGTTCTTTGTATTTTCATTTTCAGTTGTATCTCCCTCTCGCATGCCTCAAGAATCAGTGAGGACACTGATCGAGATAGTGTGGGAGCGGAGCCTTATTTCCACTGTATTCTGAACTTCCCTTATTTCCTGTATTTCCATTTCACTGCACTTTGAATTTTAGTAATTTCTATTTTTACACTTTCTATTTCTAGCAAATAAAGCTCGTCTATATATTTTTCACGTTACGCAAAAAATCCCCACAATATTTAACGTAAACAAAAAACTTTCATTTGTTCCTCAAAAGCAAAAGCATCACGAGAATGCACCTGAGTTCAAAACAAGTTTCGAAACTCCGAGGAAACGACAGTTCTAAAAAAACCAGTATCGTCCAGACACCTTAGATCTCTAGTTTATGCGAGTCGGTTTTACCACCTATGTGTACCAAAGTCTCAAGTGTCTACGCAAACTCAACCCCAAGTAGTTTATACTAGCAGTCAGCACCATCCTAAAAACACTTCTAAGCGAGCGACCGATGCAAATAAGTGTATGATCTCCAAAAAGATGAAAAATCATGAAAAGAGAGCTAAAAAGCCCAAGAATATAAGATACGTTTCCTTCTAAGTTAGGTGCTCCTCACCCGAGCATTTAGCCCAACGGCACGAAAAACTCATTGAAAAATCAATGACACCAAATTATGATCAATGAAGAAGATCAAAAACAAAAAAAAAATGAGATCATATTCACTAACAGGTCGACTTGCCATGAAAGTGTGCGGACAACGAGCTTAATGTGATTGCGCTAGAACAAACAGGGTGAACTTGCCACGAGAACCTTGACACCAAGATACAGTAGCATGACTGAGACCGATTTGCATAAAAGGGAGACCTCCGGAGACTTGTAGTCCAGTGTCGTCGTGATACTCGTCTTGTTCCTACCAAGAATCCCGGTTTTTCCAAACTCTGCGAACGGAGAAGCAGCCTCGTGCTTGCCGACTTTTCCACGTTTTACTTGAGGACAAGCAAAGATTCAAGCTTAGGGGAGTTTGATAACACGAAATCATATAGATATTTTCATGCATAATTCAACTAAAGTCTAACCGTTTTCAATCCGATTTCGGGTTATTTCCGTGTATTTGTCTGATGTTTTTGCAGGTATTCAACGATCACGTCTAAACAAGGCAACATGAAGAAAAGAAGCAATCCCAGATGAAATATGGACGAAAAGGGAGTGAAAACACAATGAAAAGCGCAGCAGACTGTTTTTGCTGATGTGACGACCGTCACAGATGCATGACGACCGTCACACGGGTGACGACCGTCACACCTTGTGACGACCGTCATGCAGGCAAAAACGCCCCACTCAGATTACACGTCAAAAGAGCAGTTCCAATTCCCATTAAGTGGTCCACTACTCCCTAAATTATCTGCCTCAAGGTCCATCATCCTCAGAGATAACCGTTGGGATTCCACTTCTATAAAAAGGGAAGCAGGGGACTTCAGGAAGGGTGCTGCATTCATACCACGAAGTGCTGCCGAATTTAATTTCCAGAGCAAATTTACTTTCCAGTTTTTATTTGTATTCCTTTCCTTTATTTCCCTTTTCATTTCCTCATTTCCATTTCCGCTCTTCTGTAATACCTATTGCACTGTACGATCAATTTGGAACTAAAGACAGAATCCTGCCAACATCTGTGGAGGATCTGCCCAAAGGCCAATTGGCATTATTTACAGGTTTTCATTTTGATCGACTTCTGTTTTATTATAATGCAATTTATTATTTATTATTATTATTTATGTTTTGTTTTTCCAAATTCCATTGTCGCTACTGCGAAAATCGGCGCCGGCTGAACAGAAGAGTCGCCACCGTGCGTTATTTATCCCACGGGAGGGAAAGGAAACGCTCAGAGTAAACCTCGCACAACACGGGAAAGGTATGGTCATCGCAACCAAAACCTGGGTTCGGGAGTCGGTTACGCAAGGGGAAGGTATTAGCACCCCTCACGTCCATCGTACTCGATGGGATCCACGCTTGTTTTCGGGTATGGATTGTTATTCTATCTAAACTACAGGTCAAGGGTTAAAAAGAAAATAAAATAAAAATAAAAAAAATGACTCGGCAAAGTATCGCACTTTATGCCTACGTATTCCCGTCTGGAACGAGAAATCAGAGTCAACGTAGTTCGCCTACCTACGGGAAAGGAGGGGAAGGTTGCTCGCTAGGACACTGCATCCTATGCCTACGTACTTCCACACTGCATGGAAGATCAGAGCAAACTTAGTTCGGGCTACGTACGACACAAGCTGATCAAGTATCTTTTATGAAAAATCTCACCTTAAACAAGGGTTTTCTTATTATCAGTCCCTGGAGGACAAAATGGTTTGTGTTTGTTCACATCTTTTGACGGAAGAAGTGGATTGATTTTCTGTTTTATCCTTTATTAATGTTTTTCTGTTGTTTGAAGAAAGGAGAGAGACGACACTCTAAAAGTCCTAGGTTTGAAAAGGGAATGAAAATCTGTCCTAGTGTTATCATACAATGGTTTACGATCCTAATGTCTGTCGTGTTAATCTCTTGCACAGAGAATAACAGAGCACCTAAGGGAGATACGGAAACAAAATACAACACAGTAAACAATAAACAGTAAAGACTGAATAAAGCACACAAGCAAGGCAAGGGAGCCAAACTCTACCTCGAACCTGAATACAATGGGCAAAAGTGAAGCACCTTTCACTTTAAACCCGGGGGATCAAAACACACAATACAACAAAAGCCCCTCAAAATACAGACAGCAAAACCCCCAGACTGATGCACATCACATCTCTTGCAATGAAATCTTCAAGCTCAACCTCTGTTAGACCCCCAAACTTTACTTGCAGCCCTGAATAGCTTCAACTTCTATCCCCACTAATTGCACAGCTTGACTTGCAATAACATGATCTCTTCATCTTCAATAAAGCTTTGATCCTCATCTTCAATGCTTCAACAATGGCTTTTCTTCATCTTCTATCTTCAACAAGCTCAATGCTCCATAAAAGAATAATACCAATTGGATGAGAGGGATGCATGTTAGAAAGCTTAATGACTTCCAAAGGATGCCACTAATCCATCTAACATAACTAAATGAAATGCTCTCTCAAAGTTCTACCTGGTTGGATAAGATCACTGATCCCTCCAAAGGAGAGAGGTGATCCACCATAGGGACTTTGTGTCATTGAGAGGGATGGAGGTGAACAATACCTTCCATGTTTATTGAATGAAAATTCACCTATCTAAGGCTCTTCCCTAAACCCTAATTCCTAATCAAAAGCAAAATAAAGCTAGTCCTAAAGCTCCAAAGCTCTTCAAAAGGTCTTCATGATGATGCTATGATGCTTCAAGATCTTCAATGCCTTCAACTCAACCTCACACTCTCAAGAAAGGGGGAGAAGAAGAAGCAAACAAACAAAAAATGCACCAAAACTCATACAATATCATACATCAAAACAATATTCAAGAAAAATATGAATTGAACTTCTAAAATTATTAACCTAGGTCTAGGGGGAAACTATGATAATACCCTTTATCCCAATATAAACCATACCCCAAAATTCTAAGCAAAAGCTAAAATCAAGATGAATTAATCAACCATGGTTTATTAAAACCCTAATTTCTACATCCTAATGCTAACATGAACAAAGTACCTAAAATTTAAGCTAAAAATTGAGTACTAAATCCAGAGGGTAATTCAACCTAATATCTAACTAAATAAAAAAGAATCACTTAAAAATCCTAAAGGAATTGATCACACTAAATTCTACAAGATTGCATATCCAACTAATCACATTACAAAAGCTACCTAAATGTAAAATGCATAAAAAATATTAAAACTAAAAATAAAATTTCTATTTTATTTTTATTATTTTCTTGACTCATTTATCTAATCACAGAAAAAAGAAGAAGTTAAAAATCATTTTTTATCATTTTATTATGAATTAATGAAAATCAAAAAAATAGTAAGAGAAATTAAAAATCAAAATGAAAGAAATAAATGGGGGGAGGGGTGTGGTTAGCAGGCGCCCTAGTTGTTTTTTAAGATTGGGCCTAATACTGGGGGTGCGAACAGCAAGTGGCGTTAGGCCCAATTTTATTCAGAATCCAAACAATAATAAACTACTGGGGGGTGAACTAAGCAAGGGAATATGCGTGGGATTGGTTTTGGGCCTGTTTGGTGGGGTGTTAATAAGAATTTGAATCAAGCCCAGGAATACTTATTAAATGAAACGGCAGCGTTTCATGGCTGCTGCAATTCCCTCCAAAACTGAAATTGAATCTAGACCGTGGATTGAGATTAAAAAGTCAAAAATTCAGAATGGATCAAAGGCCACGATTACGTCTTCCCCAATGGGAAGCTAGGGTTTCTGAAATTCTCACACGCATGCCATGAACGTACCAGCTTCAAGCTACCTGTTCTCTCTCCACAGTCCACGAATCCTCACGATGTAAACATGAAAAGTGTTCCAAATCTCTCCCTCTACAAGACTACAACCTTAGTTTCCATTGAAATTCATCATATCACTCAAACCGATCGCAACAAGCTTTGGCCACCATAAGATTGCACTGATATGCATCTCAACAATTCTTGCTCCAACTTATACTAATCTAATCTACACGTTATGGTGATCATCCTGAACTAAAGACCTAAGATTATCATACATTATCCTACGAGTTCTAAGTCAAATCCGTTTTGTGCACCTGTTATGAACTACCTCTAAACAGCACTAAACTCACCAGAAATGGTCCTTAATCATTCTAGATCAACATTATACTAACAACCTAATGCTAAACTAACTAAATCAAGCAAGTGGAAGTAATTTGCACCTGGAGCAAAAGCTTGTGGATGATGATGAAACTTGTGGATCTAAGAGTCTTGATGCTTGGATCTTGATCTACAATTGCACTACTTGATTCTGTATGCAACACCTTGAGGAGTCTTGCACTGGATCTTGAGTTCCAACTGAATTTGCAACTTGTGTGTTCTTGATGAAAGTGCACGAAATTGAGCTCTAACCACCAGGATCTTGATTGAATTCTATGCCATGATGATGATTGAATGGAGCATGATCAATGTTGATGATGATAGATGTAGAATTTGTGAGATTGAAGTGAAATTGCAAATTGGAGAATGAGAGGATTTTGGGAAGTTTTTGGCAAAATATGAATCCAACCCTTGATCAATCTTCATTTCATGTTTATATAGACTCCAATGGAAGTTTCCAGAATGTTCATACACTTTCCCTTGCATTCCACAATTGATCCAACTTGGCTATGTTTCTTTAATTACAAGTAACCATAAATAACTTTGATTTTTTTCACTAAGCTCAAAAATGTGTTTGAACCAATGTTTTTAGAATGTTTTTTGGACCCAAAATCATATATTGGATGACCCCAATTGGATTTATAGATCTTCCAAACCAATATTCCAACTTGGCATGACTTAAGTTATAAGCCTTTTTAGTTCATTTTTCACCAATCCTTGTCATCTCATGCTATGAACTTTTCCAACAACTCATGACCACTTTTTTAGACTCAAAACATCATTTTGAGCAACTTTCATGTTTTGAACTTTTTCATTTGAAGCTTGGAAGTAGGAGATATGGCCTTGTGCTTAAAAGGACCTATAATGACCAAATGACCAAAATACCCCTGTCTTGCACTGACTATAAGTTGAGCTCTGAGAATCAGATGAAGTCATACCATACCTTTTTGGAAAGGGGAGACTATGAGGAACAACTCCTATTTAAGGTCCAAACTCATTTGAAACCATCTTGGATGTCAAAAGTTGGTTGGAAGACAGACAACTTTTCCAGGCAAAATTCAGTGCCCTCTGATGACCTGTTACTTGCAAGAGCTATAACTTGAGCTCTGAAAATCATCTTGATGACTTCCACCACTCAAATTAAAGCTATGAAGATGCTCTACAAGTTCCATGTAGGGAAAAAGTTCATATGAAGCTCTCATTTTGAATTATATTGCTTGGAAGTTTGACCTAACCAGGGTATTTTGCACTGAAACCCTAATTTGGTAACTCCACTTCTCCTTGACTTTCTCTTGATTTTTCTTTGGCACACTACCACATACCCATCCATATGTCAAATAATGAATCCCACAATCTCCACATGAGTCTTGATACTCTTCAAATCCAGTCTTTGACCTAGGGTTGACCCAGATGAAACCCTAGTTGACTGACTTCAACTGAGGCTCTTGCAATCATTCCACTGAGTTGGTTCTTCTTCAAAATGCTCATCTAGGCTCTTCATACCATTCATATACACCTCATGCTCATGGCTCATAGCTTACACTCCATCTGATGATCCCCCAAGCACTTCAAGATAGGAGAGAATCCACTGAGTGATCTGTCAACACTCCAAGGCTCAAATTCTCTTCTGATGATCTGAATAGTCTTGAATATGAATGAAACCCATGAATACACCTCTTGAGATAATATTGGCACTTGATCCCCTGTTTAATATTTTTTCTTATGCAACGCTATGCAGATGGATGCACTGTACACATGATGATAAATGCAAATGACTATGCAATTGAAACACAAGCCTAGGCTAGAAAAGGTTGGGCAAATTTTGGGGTGCAACAGCTGCCCCTATTCAAGCGACTTGAACCCGTTTGGATGAAGAGCGCGCAGCCTTCAGACATTCGAGGTACGAGACGGTTGAATACGAAAGAACCCGGAAATTTGCCAACCGCAGAAATAATAGATTGCACACAACTACTGCTTGGGGAGAACCCTGGGAACTGGCTTCCGTTGTCACGGCAACAGCTAACCATCTATCTGTTAATCTGTTTTGTAAAATATTCTGATATTGTCCGCGGACCACTCTATTCCGAAGAAATGAGCATACACCACATCGCTAGAAAATGTTGATCTCACTTATCAACCTCTGCTGATCTCACTTATCAACCGAGCATACACTAACCAACGGGAAAACACCGACTTCACTTGTCATGTTGATTTCACTGATCAACCTCTGCTGATCTCACTTATCAACCGAGCATACACTACATTGCTAGAAAATGTTGATCTCACTTATCAACCTTTCGTTTCCTGACGAAACGAGCAAACGCTTAACCAAGCGAAGCGACGTTGATTTCACTGATCAACTTTGCGGGGAAATGAGAAACTTACCCAAGTACCTGAGGGGACAATCTCTGTTGGGGAATTACATACGATAACTCCAAAAACTCTGCGTGCAATACTGACATAACAACAAACCAGATGCGCTGAGCAGCTTAACCAAGCGACTCAGTGGGGAAGCAATTCTGCTGGAGATCACGAAATACTTAACCAAGCAATCCGTGGACGAACACTCCGCTGGGGAATACGAGTGACTTAACCAAGCGACTTGTTGAAGAAATACCCTGCCGGGGATTACATCTCTACTGAGAAAATGTGGGTAACCACCCAAAGCTCTACCTCCACCATACTCTGAGAAATGCTAGGCTGGAGAGAAAGAAGTGCTTGACCAAGCAACTCTGTTAGGGGAATATGTGGCGAACAAACACGATCACTGCATGCCTTACACCACAAATCCACAAAAATGGGACGTACACGATCACTGCGTGTATCACAGGCAACCACTGGAAGGGACACATCTGACGAACACGATCACTGCATGTTGTCTGATGTCGCAAACAGAATCACATAAAGGGACAAACACTATCACTGCGTGCCAGACGAAATAAATCCACATAGAAGAGGCGAACACGATCACTGCGTACTTCAACCACCAATATGACGAACACGATCACTGCGTGTGCTGTAATAGGACAAACATGATCACTGCATGTATTGACCAACAAACCGATAAGATGAACACGACCACTGCGTGTACTAACCAATGAACCCCCAAAAGATGCATCAGCACGATCACTGCGTGCGTCTGAAACCAAACCACGTAATAGGACGAATACGAACACTGCGTATGTCGACCAACAAATCACTTGATACAAAAGACACGATCACTGCGCGCTCCGCATAACAAGCTTACATGGTACAATTAGCACGATCACTGCGTGCTTTACGAATACGATCACTACGTATCTTGAACACGATCACTGCATGTTCGAACACGATCACTGCGTGTTCTGAGCCACGATCCTCTTGACTGGAGAAAAAACACGATCCCTGCGTGTTGCGTGCCTCAACTAACCCACATAACTGGACGAATACGATCACTGCATATCCTGACCATACATAGGATAAACGCGATCACTGCGCGCTTCATGTCACGACCCTCTTGACTGGAGGAAACACGATCCCTGCGTGCTGTGACACAATTTCAAACATGGGACGAATACGATCACTGCGTACTTCGGCCACCAACAACCCAATGAACACATTCACTGCGTGTCCTACAGCATAATCAAACTGCATAACGGACGAATACGGTCACTGCGTATCAACCCATAATCACTGTAACACGGACGAATACGATCACTGCATATATCGACCAACAACTGGATGAACACGATCACTGCGTGCCTTGCTCAATAAAACCCCCGAAACGATACCAACACGATCACTGCGTGCCTTACAAAACAATCTTCTTAGATCGGGACGAATACGATCACTGCGCCATTCGACCACAGATATACATAACAAGATCAACACGATCACTGCGTGTCCTACAACATGAACCCCATGAAAGAGACAAAATACGATCACTGCGTACTTCGGCCACAAATCAACATCTTAAAATCGACACGATCATTGCGTGTCTTACAATATGAACCCCGTAGCTGGTACAAATACGATCACTGTGCACTTTGACCACAAAATCCACATCTTCCTGAATCACGATTTCTCTTATCGGCAAGGAATAACATATCTGAACTGGAGATGTAACCACCTGGCTTATGTTTCAAATATGCATGTTTGATGATGACGAAATGCTTCCATACTGCATGGAAATGCTACATACTTGGGTAGAATGCAAATGCTCATGATGCATGCTTATGCAAAGAGTTACTTCAGCAAAATAAATGCTGAAGACACACTGGATCCGCTGGGGATGATCGGAATACCGCCGATACGCTTCCAACAAAATAAATGTGGGAAAGATGAACTAACTCCGCTGGGGATGACCACCCTGCTGGGAAAATAGCTCACGAACTCAGAACTCCAAAATCTGCTGATGACGGTCCTCCTGACGAGAAAGAGCGACTTGCTGGGGAAAGAAAGGACAATCCCGCTCGGGAAAACTCCTTTCAGCTGCTCCAACCACCTGATCACACTCTGTGGTGAACCTCTCCTGCTATCACTGAGCTGGGGAAATCATCCCGCCATCACTGAGCTGGGGAAATCATCCCGCCATCACTAAGCTGGGGACTGAACCACATATTCTGATTTGCACTGCACGAGAACCCTCTGGGAGTTAATCGTATCCATCTCGACCTTCACTGGGGAGGACTCTGCTCTGCTTGATAAGCTAATGCTGAACTGAAGATACATTAATCTTAACTCTCCTGGGGAGTTAACATTCAGTTTTGCCCGGGGCGACTTCACTGGGGAAGACACAACATACAATCTCTGGAGAGGGTACCAGCCTGCCATGGATTCTGGCAGGGAACTTTGCGAGCTTTTGAATAGCTTGCCCCAGTGCACTCCACTTGCCCCTATCTACCTCCTAGGAATACTTGCGCTGAACCGCTTACTATGAGACGACCTCGAGATTTCTTGCCCCGGTAACTATACGGCAAAAAGATTCAATCTCCATTAGCTCCGATCAACCCAGTCGGTTTCAATGCTCTCTGCGACAACTCGCCCCTGAATGAGCGTTCTAGCGACCTATCCTGATCTGATTTTCCACCTGAAGTATCTGCTTTCAAATCCCCACGTTCTGCACGACTGCCCCTGATTGGATCTCGAGAAGACTCACTTCCGATTGGTTACCTCTCAAGCATACTTCCCCTTGATCAACTGAAGCTTCGGGACTTGTCCTCAGACTAACTGATTCCGAACTCAACGGAAGTCAATGCCCCTGATTCACTGGTTTTGCCCCCGATTAGCTGGTCCAGAACAGTACCTCCAACTACGAGAGATTTACTGAATCTCGACCTGATTGCCCCAGAGTAGCTGACTTCTCATGGCTGACCTGACTGGGAATCACGATAATAGCTTGCCTCTGCTCTCGGAACATTCGGGCGCTCTGTATTCTATCCTGACCATACTTTCCGCTGTAGAAAACTTTTCTGCTATCAAGCGCTTACTCGCAAGTAAAACAAGTTGTTCTGCGTAAAAGACATATTAATGCAACACATATGACAGCTCTGACATCCAATCTGTTCACTGGGAAAAGGAAAAACAGTTTATAGCATATAATGCACATAGCATTTATCAACATCAGTACCAACATGGTAAGAGGAACCCTTTCAGGAGTCAGAATCGACGCGGCCTTTACCGAAGTATGCTTTCGAAACAACCTGCTTCAATTAGGACTTTTGAAGGTTATAACGTGGTCAGGTTCACGGTTTTGAAGGAAAGGATAAAGGCTCAAAGTTTATTTTAACCCACCCATTCTCCTTGATGTTCTCCGATCCTACGTTCAGCTAATTCGACCTTAGCGCTCACCTCTCAGAGGCTGAAATATAGGAGTGATAGTTCGAGAACCCACGAACTTCTGGAGTGACAGCCACTCACTTTTCGTCTTTGACACTTAGGGTCACACGACTCGCATTTGATTTGAGGATTTTTCTTTTTGTCCTCCTTTCATCCTTTTTTCTTATCCCTAACTTTTGCCTGGACTGACTCCTTTTGAGTTTCTTTCGATTTTTTTTTTTTTTTTTTTTAAGTCCAGCGGGATGCCCTCATTTTTGCCTAAGTCAATTGTTTTCTTTTCTTGACTTAGCGGGCTTTTGATTCTTTCTTTTTTTCGAACAAGTCGTGTGACACTGGTTGCCTGACTCATTGGAGAATAATGTGACTGCCTCACTCTTGATTTAACCATTGTGGTTTTTTAGGCACGACCTCTAGAGGTGTGATTGATCCTCGAACGGACACTCCTTTTGCAACTTGAACGCTCAGCCAAATTAGCTAACACCTACCCTGCCCCAGGTTAAGATTGAGGGTTTTTCATTCACAGAAAGAAACTCCTACTACAAGGCTCAAAAGGGTCGACAAGGGATTATCTTCCTTATAACTCCGGTGTTTAGGGATTTGAAACAATGCCTGTACATCATCAACAGGTTTTATTTCAAAAGCATACAATCAGAAGCTTGCATGTCGTTCATTTTCGTCATCCTCCCCGAATTCCTCTTAACCAGGCGTTGGACATTTGTAAAAACAATTAGTGAACACGACTGGATTTAATCAAAACATGCATATTTATTTCATTATCATAAATTGAAATGAAAACAACAAGTTTTACAAACAAGATCGCAATTCAAACATGAAAGAAACTACAAACGTAAAGAAATGACAAGATAAAACAAAGAAAAACGCCAGCTTCCGAGAACCGGGCTTTCACATCTGTCCTGCTGCTGAACCAGCTATCTTCACAATCAGTTATGAGAGGCAGCCTGCCGCTGTTCTGATCTACTTTTAACGGCCCACACGAACTATAGAACTCCTCTTTGTCCACCATATCCCAGCCTATTCATGGTTTGGCATTGGTTTTTGTGTAATGTTGGGACCTTCCTTCCCAAAATTGATGGCTGAGCTATCAAGCAGATCTTGCACTTTGTGCTTGAAAGCTAAACAGTTCTCGATGTTGCGCCCGGGTGCACCAGAGTGAAAGTCACAATGCTCGTTGATGTCGTACCCTACTGGTGGCGTGCCAGTCGGCGGCGCCAAGGTTCTCTTTTCAACTAGCTGTAACTTCAATAGAGTCTGAAGGAGCTCTGCGTAAGACATCGGCGGTACCTCAAATACCCTCCTCGGCCTTGGAGCCTGAAACCGCCGCTGATTCTGATTAGGCTGCTGCTGAGCCTGCTGCTGATGTTGTCTTTGTTGCTGAGGAGGTCCCGGTATAGTCATACTCGCAACCTGAGGCTGTGGATGCCAATTCTGATTCCTATTCTTCCGCTGAGCATTATACACCGCATTAGCATCACCCTGCCTTTTACCACCGAAGGCCTTCTTGTTGCTCTGAACTGAAGAAGATTCTCCCGGTTGGATCTTTCCAATCTTTACCCCGTTTTCTATACGCTCCCCCATCAAGATCAGCTCGGAGAAGGTACTCATTGAAAAGTTGAGCAAACGATCGTAGTACATCCCTGAAAATGTCCCTACGAACAGGTCCATCATTTCCCGCTCTACCATGGGAGGTTGGACTCTAGCAGCCAGATCACGCCATCTCTGGGCGTACTCTTTAAAGCTTTCCTTCGGTTTCTGAGACATACTTTGCAATTGGACCCTGTTAGGAGCAAGGTCGCTATTATACTGATAATGCTTCACGAAAGCCTCAGCTAATTCTTTCCAACTTCTGATCTGAGTGGGTTCGAGGCTCATGTACCATTCTAATGACGGCCCCGACAAGCTGTCCTGGAAAAAGTGCATAAGCATCTTCTCATCATCTGAATATGCCGACATCCTTCTGTAATACGACCGGACATGTACCCTCGGGCACGTGTCGCCTTTGTACTTATCAAAAGATGGAGCCTTAAACTTCAGAGGCACCCTCAGCCCAGGTACCAACCCCATACTGGACATATCCAAGCCCAAAGCGTTCTGATTAGCCAGCCCATTGACTTTCTCTTCCAGCAGTCTCATGCGAAGGTTATCTTCTACAGGCCTGCCATATCCTTCATTATGCCCCGAGAAAACGTCCTCTTGACGGTCCTCCCAGCGAGGAACCTCTTCATATGCAGCGTGCCCGATGTTGCGACCCGGACCTGCTTGAAAATACCTGGTGTCGTAACGCAGATTGCCCATGTCCTGGCCATTATTCATACCCATTCCATAACCTGTATTACCGAAACCATGATCACCATATCCACCTTTGGCGCCCGCCATATTACCATATCCACCTTGGAACCCCATATTCATACCTTGGAACCCATGATTTCCGTTGCCGCCGTTCATCCCGACGTTCTCTGCACCCATATTGAAACCCTGGTTGATGTTGCCCACGAACATTCCAGCAGTGTCCCCAGTGTTCCCATTTCCACCAAAACCAGTATCTCCAGTATTCAATCCAGCAACTGGGATATGCTTAGCATTCTGATTATTCTCGACCCTGGGAGAATTAGCCACAGTTTCACCACGTGGGGTACCATTGTTATCAGCCCGGGCCACCAAGGGCTGCACCAGACTTTGCAGTTGTTCTTGGCCTTTGGCGACAGTTTCCATAGTCTGCATGAGCAGGGCCATCCTGTCACACATCTCTTGCATCTCCACTTGTACGTTGTCCATTATCTTCTTTTGATTAGTCCTGGTAGAATAGCGATGAATTCGCTGGTCTGCTATTCTGACGCTACCTGACAAGAAGGCAGGAGATAAGATACCTGGATCGAAAACCTGTAATGCAGAAATATGAACATGTATGCAAAATGCAATGTAAATATGCAACAGGATGATTCCCCTCGATTCTAGCCTCTAGGAATAAATCAGCGACAATGGAACCCCGTATAGCCAAGATATAAGACCAGAAATCCTCGTGTATAAATGGTGAGCCACAGCAGGCAAAATGTACAATACAACCACAGTGACCTCGGCCAACAAGCCTGGCGATGGTCAAGAATCAGTATAACAGAATACAACAGAAAATACAAAGCTAAATCACGGAGGCTGACGCGCCTGGAAGTCCTCTACTAGCCTCAGCATCTCTGAATATTCTGGACGAGAAAGCATGCCCTGTACTAACACCCTGTACTGCTCCACAATAGCTTGCAAATTCCTGGCGTCTTCTATGCAAGTGCCTGGACCGAAGCAGGCATCCAGCTTGCACCTCTTGAAGTCACCTCTTGCTTTGCAGATCTTCAACTCCTTGAGTGCACTGCCCAGCTTGCGTTCTGCTTCCTGTCGCAGTGAAGATACTTCTGCAATCTTTGCTTCCGAAGCCTCAAGCTGTATCTCCAATTTGGCGATCTGCGCTTTGAACTCATCTACTCTCTCTTTACGCTTGGCAATCGCGGCTTTCCAAGAAGATTCCCATCTAGAAATCTGTAGGTAGGCTATGTCCAAGCTTTCCTTCTTCGCAGCTAGCACACTGCTGACGGCTGCCATATCACGACTCAACTGCTGGCTCTTCTTGGTCTCAGCGGCCAATTCCTCTCTCATCCGGTCTGCTGCTTCAGTTTGCTTCCGCAAATCATAAGTAGTTTCCACTTTCTCACTCCTGAGTAGTGAAACTTCCTTTTCCAACTCTGCGTTAGCCTTCTGTAGCTTTTCATACCTGGATAGAAGCTGATTGTATTTTTCAATTTCCACAGTCGTAGGCACCTCAATCACGGGTGGATACAAAGGCTCCACAGCGGGGAATGGCATCAGGGACTTCTCGACCCTCTCATGAACCCAAAGACGATAGGAGTTATAAGCTCGACAATCACAGTCACCCAACAGAATCTTTCCCCTCCGGTGTATGTTGGTCCAAGCGTGTGTCAATCTAGCCAAGAGATCTGAATCTGGAGAACCTGTGAGATACAGAGATTCCTGTATCTCGTCCTCAATGGGAGCCTCACGCAGAGTGTACCCAAATTGCCTGACAAATAGAGCAGGGTTGTAGTTGATACATCCCTTCTGTCCAATTAGCGGGACGTTCGGGAATCCACTACAATTGTAGATAATATCTGCTCCACGCATCTTCCAATCAGCCCAATCCACATACTCAGCAGATAATCCCATCAACCTAACAGACCAATCTTCAGAACTGGCGGAATCAACGAACGGCCCGGTCTTCGGTAAGTGGCTAGAGAACCACCTATACAGCATAGGAACACAGCAGGAAACCATCTTGCCTCGACGCTTTTCATTTTTGTAATGCAGAGAGTGATAGAAATCTCCCAGAAGAGTAGGCACTGGGTTCTTTGAAGCTAGGAGAAAGAACGCATCTGAATCCACGAAGTCTGGTATAGTAGGAAACAGAACGATCCCGTAGATGCAAACTGCTAAGATAGCGTTGAAGACAACCCAGCATCCGTTCTTTGCATAGTAATGAGCCCTCTCAACCAAGAACTCCAAAGGAAAACCATAAGCTCCGTTGAGTCTGACCAATCTCCCCGAGAATACTGAAACATCCACACTGATAATCTCAGCAAGCTTCACCAGGCTAGGCTCAGCGTCATCATGTACGAAAGGCATCTGCTTCTGCACTCGAACACCAATCACAGCGGAGAACTCTTCAAGAGTGGGTGCTAAAACATAATCTGGCATCAAGAAGCACCTCAGCTGAGGCTCGTAAAACTGAAACAGCGCATACAACCCGTCCATCTCATGAGCAGAAGTCTGACAGACTAAGCTAATAATCCTCCCATATGAATCTTTGAAGTCTGCTTTCACTCTCTGATCGGCCAAAGCAACCAACTCTAATAAAGAACTGACATCCGGAGTAGGAAGCTTGTACGCGACGGTCCTTTTGAGGGGTCCCATATCTGATAACAAGGCTGCTAGAAATCGAAGGGGAAATCACACCTGCAACATAAATACATGTTAATGAGATGCAAATGAGTATGCAAACAATGTAATGCAAGCAGCTGCAACAGGGGATCGAGTGCACTGAATAAGAAGCCCAAGTAACATCAAGAACAGGTCTCAGATAGACCACCCAATACTCCTCACACAATAGCCTCTGATAGACCTCTGATAGGCCTGATAATGTACCCATGCTTGGTCTCTGATAGACCTGATAACTACTCATAATATGTCCACAAGCCTGTATCTCATGAGAAATAAAACCGGTAGTCTGAGGGTAAGGTTACCTGCAAAAGATTCCCAACCCACTCACAGGTATGTACCTATCTCGCCGACGAGGGTAATGGCATCCTATGCGGTCATCAGCGTCACAGACTTTCATGAGGAATGATGCGATTCCCAGAAGGAGTGGCACCGTCATCTCATGAAGTGGCCTCACTTAGCTGACTTCCAATTGATCGGTCCCCAGAGTCGACAGTCCTCGGGTCATACAACTTGTCGAGCCCAAAGGGCCAGGCAAGAAGCATCGAAGAGAACCTCGTCTGAGCGCAGATTTCGCAGCAAGCTGGTACATGCAAAGCATGTAGGCTTTACCACTACTCTCCACTACTAATTCTAAGTGTAACCTCAAGCCCAGGTCCGGCTTATCTCTCAATCAATAGAACCTCCCATCAACCCACAAAACAGCAATAATAATCATAATAATAAAATGCTGAAATGTAAATACTGAAATGTAAATCCATACAAAGCCCACGACGGGAAAACAAGCGCTAGGATTGACTCGCGTAGGGAACCGTTGGAGTCCCCAGCAGAGTCGCCAGCTGTCGCTACTGCGAAAATCGGCGCCGGCTGAACAGAAGAGTCGCCACCGTGCGTTATTTATCCCACGGGAGGGAAAGGAAACGCTCAGAGTAAACCTCGCACAACACGGGAAAGGTATGGTCATCGCAACCAAAACCTGGGTTCGGGAGTCGGTTACGCAAGGGGAAGGTATTAGCACCCCTCACGTCCATCGTACTCGATGGGATCCACGCTTGTTTTCGGGTATGGATTGTTATTCTATCTAAACTACAGGTCAAGGGTTAAAAAGAAAATAAAATAAAAATAAAAAAAATGACTCGGCAAAGTATCGCACTTTATGCCTACGTATTCCCGTCTGGAACGAGAAATCAGAGTCAACGTAGTTCGCCTACCTACGGGAAAGGAGGGGAAGGTTGCTCGCTAGGACACTGCATCCTATGCCTACGTACTTCCACACTGCATGGAAGATCAGAGCAAACTTAGTTCGGGCTACGTACGACACAAGCTGATCAAGTATCTTTTATGAAAAATCTCACCTTAAACAAGGGTTTTCTTATTATCAGTCCCTGGAGGACAAAATGGTTTGTGTTTGTTCACATCTTTTGACGGAAGAAGTGGATTGATTTTCTGTTTTATCCTTTATTAATGTTTTTCTGTTGTTTGAAGAAAGGAGAGAGACGACACTCTAAAAGTCCTAGGTTTGAAAAGGGAATGAAAATCTGTCCTAGTGTTATCATACAATGGTTTACGATCCTAATGTCTGTCGTGTTAATCTCTTGCACAGAGAATAACAGAGCACCTAAGGGAGATACGGAAACAAAATACAACACAGTAAACAATAAACAGTAAAGACTGAATAAAGCACACAAGCAAGGCAAGGGAGCCAAACTCTACCTCGAACCTGAATACAATGGGCAAAAGTGAAGCACCTTTCACTTTAAACCCGGGGGATCAAAACACACAATACAACAAAAGCCCCTCAAAATACAGACAGCAAAACCCCCAGACTGATGCACAGCACATCTCTTGCAATGAAATCTTCAAGCTCAACCTCTGTTAGACCCCCAAACTTTACTTGCAGCCCTGAATAGCTTCAACTTCTATCCCCACTAATTGCACAGCTTGACTTGCAATAGCATGATCTCTTCATCTTCAATAAAGCTTTGATCCTCATCTTCAATGCTTCAACAATGGCTTTTCTTCATCTTCTATCTTCAACAAGCTCAATGCTCCATAAAAGAATAATACCAATTGGATGAGAGGGATGCATGTTAGAAAGCTTAATGACTTCCAAAGGATGCCACTAATCCATCTAACATAACTAAATGAAATGCTCTCTCAAAGTTCTACCTGGTTGGATAAGATCACTGATCCCTCCAAAGGAGAGAGGTGATCCACCATAGGGACTTTGTGTCATTGAGAGGGATGGAGGTGAACAATACCTTCCATGTTTATTGAATGAAAATTCACCTATCTAAGGCTCTTCCCTAAACCCTAATTCCTAATCAAAAGCAAAATAAAGCTAGTCCTAAAGCTCCAAAGCTCTTCAAAAGGTCTTCATGATGATGCTATGATGCTTCAAGATCTTCAATGCCTTCAACTCAACCTCACACTCTCAAGAAAGGGGGAGAAGAAGAAGCAAACAAACAAAAAATGCACCAAAACTCATACAATATCATACATCAAAACAATATTCAAGAAAAATATGAATTGAACTTCTAAAATTATTAACCTAGGTCTAGGGGGAAACTATGATAATACCCTTTATCCCAATATAAACCATACCCCAAAATTCTAAGCAAAAGCTAAAATCAAGATGAATTAATCAACCATGGTTTATTAAAACCCTAATTTCTACATCCTAATGCTAACATGAACAAAGTACCTAAAATTTAAGCTAAAAATTGAGTACTAAATCCAGAGGGTAATTCAACCTAATATCTAACTAAATAAAAAAGAATCACTTAAAAATCCTAAAGGAATTGATCACACTAAATTCTACAAGATTGCATATCCAACTAATCACATTACAAAAGCTACCTAAATGTAAAATGCATAAAAAATATTAAAACTAAAAATAAAATTTCTATTTTATTTTTATTATTTTCTTGACTCATTTATCTAATCACAGAAAAAAGAAGAAGTTAAAAATCATTTTTTATCATTTTATTATGAATTAATGAAAATCAAAAAAATAGTAAGAGAAATTAAAAATCAAAATGAAAGAAATAAATGGGGGGAGGGGTGTGGTTAGCAGGCGCCCTAGTTGTTTTTTAAGATTGGGCCTAATACTGGGGGTGCGAACAGCAAGTGGCGTTAGGCCCAATTTTATTCAGAATCCAAACAATAATAAACTACTGGGGGGTGAACTAAGCAAGGGAATATGCGTGGGATTGGTTTTGGGCCTGTTTGGTGGGGTGTTAATAAGAATTTGAATCAAGCCCAGGAATACTTATTAAATGAAACGGCAGCGTTTCATGGCTGCTGCAATTCCCTCCAAAACTGAAATTGAATCTAGACCGTGGATTGAGATTAAAAAGTCAAAAATTCAGAATGGATCAAAGGCCACGATTACGTCTTCCCCAATGGGAAGCTAGGGTTTCTGAAATTCTCACACGCATGCCATGAACGTACCAGCTTCAAGCTACCTGTTCTCTCTCCACAGTCCACGAATCCTCACGATGTAAACATGAAAAGTGTTCCAAATCTCTCCCTCTACAAGACTACAACCTTAGTTTCCATTGAAATTCATCATATCACTCAAACCGATCGCAACAAGCTTTGGCCACCATAAGATTGCACTGATATGCATCTCAACAATTCTTGCTCCAACTTATACTAATCTAATCTACACGTTATGGTGATCATCCTGAACTAAAGACCTAAGATTATCATACATTATCCTACGAGTTCTAAGTCAAATCCGTTTTGTGCACCTGTTATGAACTACCTCTAAACAGCACTAAACTCACCAGAAATGGTCCTTAATCATTCTAGATCAACATTATACTAACAACCTAATGCTAAACTAACTAAATCAAGCAAGTGGAAGTAATTTGCACCTGGAGCAAAAGCTTGTGGATGATGATGAAACTTGTGGATCTAAGAGTCTTGATGCTTGGATCTTGATCTACAATTGCACTACTTGATTCTGTATGCAACACCTTGAGGAGTCTTGCACTGGATCTTGAGTTCCAACTGAATTTGCAACTTGTGTGTTCTTGATGAAAGTGCACGAAATTGAGCTCTAACCACCAGGATCTTGATTGAATTCTATGCCATGATGATGATTGAATGGAGCATGATCAATGTTGATGATGATAGATGTAGAATTTGTGAGATTGAAGTGAAATTGCAAATTGGAGAATGAGAGGATTTTGGGAAGTTTTTGGCAAAATATGAATCCAACCCTTGATCAATCTTCATTTCATGTTTATATAGACTCCAATGGAAGTTTCCAGAATGTTCATACACTTTCCCTTGCATTCCACAATTGATCCAACTTGGCTATGTTTCTTTAATTACAAGTAACCATAAATAACTTTGATTTTTTTCACTAAGCTCAAAAATGTGTTTGAACCAATGTTTTTAGAATGTTTTTTGGACCCAAAATCATATATTGGATGACCCCAATTGGATTTATAGATCTTCCAAACCAATATTCCAACTTGGCATGACTTAAGTTATAAGCCTTTTTAGTTCATTTTTCACCAATCCTTGTCATCTCATGCTATGAACTTTTCCAACAACTCATGACCACTTTTTTAGACTCAAAACATCATTTTGAGCAACTTTCATGTTTTGAACTTTTTCATTTGAAGCTTGGAAGTAGGAGATATGGCCTTGTGCTTAAAAGGACCTATAATGACCAAATGACCAAAATACCCCTGTCTTGCACTGACTATAAGTTGAGCTCTGAGAATCAGATGAAGTCATACCATACCTTTTTGGAAAGGGGAGACTATGAGGAACAACTCCTATTTGAGGTCCAAACTCATTTGAAACCATCTTGGATGTCAAAAGTTGGTTGGAAGACAGACAACTTTTCCAGGCAAAATTCAGTGCCCTCTGATGACCTGTTACTTGCAAGAGCTATAACTTGAGCTCTGAAAATCATCTTGATGACTTCCACCACTCAAATTAAAGCTATGAAGATGCTCTACAAGTTCCATGTAGGGAAAAAGTTCATATGAAGCTCTCATTTTGAATTATATTGCTTGGAAGTTTGACCTAACCAGGGTATTTTGCACTGAAACCCTAATTTGGTAACTCCACTTCTCCTTGACTTTCTCTTGATTTTTCTTTGGCACACTACCACATCCCCATCCATATGTCAAATAATGAATCCCACAATCTCCACATGAGTCTTGATACTCTTCAAATCCAGTCTTTGACCTAGGGTTGACCCAGATGAAACCCTAGTTGACTGACTTCAACTGAGGCTCTTGCAATCATTCCACTGAGTTGGTTCTTCTTCAAAATGCTCATCTAGGCTCTTCATACCATTCATATACACCTCATGCTCATGGCTCATAGCTTACACTCCATCTGATGATCCCCCAAGCACTTCAAGATAGGAGAGAATCCACTGAGTGATCTGTCAACACTCCAAGGCTCAAATTCTCTTCTGATGATCTGAATAGTCTTGAATATGAATGAAACCCATGAATACACCTCTTGAGATAATATTGGCACTTGATCCCCTGTTTAATATTTTTTCTTATGCAACGCTATGCAGATGGATGCACTGTACACATGATGATAAATGCAAATGACTATGCAATTGAAACACAAGCCTAGGCTAGAAAAGGTTGGGCAAATTTTGGGGTGCAACAGCTGCCCCTATTCAAGCGACTTGAACCCGTTTGGATGAAGAGCGCGCAGCCTTCAGACATTCGAGGTACGAGACGGTTGAATACGAAAGAACCCGGAAATTTGCCAACCGCAGAAATAATAGATTGCACACAACTACTGCTTGGGGAGAACCCTGGGAACTGGCTTCCGTTGTCACGGCAACAGCTAACCATCTATCTGTTAATCTGTTTTGTAAAATATTCTGATATTGTCCGCGGACCACTCTATTCCGAAGAAATGAGCATACACCACATCGCTAGAAAATGTTGATCTCACTTATCAACCTCTGCTGATCTCACTTATCAACCGAGCATACACTAACCAACGGGAAAACACCGACTTCACTTGTCATGTTGATTTCACTGATCAACCTCTGCTGATCTCACTTATCAACCGAGCATACACTACATTGCTAGAAAATGTTGATCTCACTTATCAACCTTTCGTTTCCTGACGAAACGAGCAAACGCTTAACCAAGCGAAGCGACGTTGATTTCACTGATCAACTTTGCGGGGAAATGAGAAACTTACCCAAGTACCTGAGGGGACAATCTCTGTTGGGGAATTACATACGATAACTCCAAAAACTCTGCGTGCAATACTGACATAACAACAAACCAGATGCGCTGAGCAGCTTAACCAAGCGACTCAGTGGGGAAGCAATTCTGCTGGAGATCACGAAATACTTAACCAAGCAATCCGTGGACGAACACTCCGCTGGGGAATACGAGTGACTTAACCAAGCGACTTGTTGAAGAAATACCCTGCCGGGGATTACATCTCTACTGAGAAACTGTGGGTAACCACCCAAAGCTCTACCTCCACCATACTCTGAGAAATGCTAGGCTGGAGAGAAAGAAGTGCTTGACCAAGCAACTCTGTTAGGGGAATATGTGGCGAACAAACACGATCACTGCATGCCTTACACCACAAATCCACAAAAATGGGACGTACACGATCACTGCGTGTATCACAGGCAACCACTGGAAGGGACACATCTGACGAACACGATCACTGCATGCTGTCTGATGTCGCAAACAGAATCACATAAAGGGACAAACACTATCACTGCGTGCCAGACGAAATAAATCCACATAGAAGAGGCGAACACGATCACTGCGTACTTCAACCACCAATATGACGAACACGATCACTGCGTGTGCTGTAATAGGACAAACATGATCACTGCATGTATTGACCAACAAACCGATAAGATGAACACGACCACTGCGTGTACTAACCAATGAACCCCCAAAAGATGCATCAGCACGATCACTGCGTGCGTCTGAAACCAAACCACGTAATAGGACGAATACGAACACTGCGTATGTCGACCAACAAATCACTTGATACAAAAGACACGATCACTGTGCGCTCCGCATAACAAGCTTACATGGTACAATTAGCACGATCACTGCGTGCTTTACGAATACGATCACTACGTATCTTGAACACGATCACTGCATGTTCGAACACGATCACTGCGTGTTCTGAGCCACGATCCTCTTGACTGGAGAAAAAACACGATCCCTGCGTGTTGCGTGCCTCAACTAACCCACATAACTGGACGAATACGATCACTGCATATCCTGACCATACATAGGATAAACGCGATCACTGCGCGCTTCATGTCACGACCCTCTTGACTGGAGGAAACACGATCCCTGCGTGCTGTGACACAATTTCAAACATGGGACGAATACGATCACTGCGTACTTCGGCCACCAACAACCCAATGAACACATTCACTGCGTGTCCTACAGCATAATCAAACTGCATAACGGACGAATACGGTCATTGCGTATCAACCCATAATCACTGTAACACGGACGAATACGATCACTGCATATATCGACCAACAACTGGATGAACACGATCACTGCGTGCCTTGCTCAATAAAACCCCCGAAACGATACCAACACGATCACTGCGTGCCTTACAAAACAATCTTCTTAGATCGGGACGAATACGATCACTGCGCCATTCGACCACAGATATACATAACAAGATCAACACGATCACTGCGTGTCCTACAACATGAACCCCATGAAAGAGACAAAATACGATCACTGCGTACTTCGGCCACAAATCAACATCTTAAAATCGACACGATCATTGCGTGTCTTACAATATGAACCCCGTAGCTGGTACAAATACGATCACTGTGCACTTTGACCACAAAATCCACATCTTCCTGAATCACGATTTCTCTTATCGGCAAGGAATAACATATCTGAACTGGAGATGTAACCACCTGGCTTATGTTTCAAATATGCATGTTTGATGATGACGAAATGCTTCCATACTGCATGGAAATGCTACATACTTGGGTAGAATGCAAATGCTCATGATGCATGCTTATGCAAAGAGTTACTTCAGCAAAATAAATGCTGAAGACACACTGGATCCGCTGGGGATGATCGGAATACCGCCGATACGCTTCCAACAAAATAAATGTGGGAAAGATGAACTAACTCCGCTGGGGATGACCACCCTGCTGGGAAAATAGCTCACGAACTCAGAACTCCAAAATCTGCTGATGACGGTCCTCCTGACGAGAAAGAGCGACTTGCTGGGGAAAGAAAGGACAATCCCGCTCGGGAAAACTCCTTTCAGCTGCTCCAACCACCTGATCACACTCTGTGGTGAACCTCTCCTGCTATCACTGAGCTGGGGAAATCATCCCGCCATCACTGAGCTGGGGAAATCATCCCGCCATCACTAAGCTGGGGACTGAACCACATATTCTGATTTGCACTGCACGAGAACCCTCTGGGAGTTAATCGTATCCATCTCGACCTTCACTGGGGAGGACTCTGCTCTGCTTGATAAGCTAATGCTGAACTGAAGATACATTAATCTTAACTCTCCTGGGGAGTTAACATTCAGTTTTGCCCGGGGCGACTTCACTGGGGAAGACACAACATACAATCTCTGGAGAGGGTACCAGCCTGCCATGGATTCTGGCAGGGAACTTTGCGAGCTTTTGAATAGCTTGCCCCAGTGCACTCCACTTGCCCCTATCTACCTCCTAGGAATACTTGCGCTGAACCGCTTACTATGAGACGACCTCGAGATTTCTTGCCCCGGTAACTATACGGCAAAAAGATTCAATCTCCATTAGCTCCGATCAACCCAGTCGGTTTCAATGCTCTCTGCGACAACTCGCCCCTGAATGAGCGTTCTAGCGACCTATCCTGATCTGATTTTCCACCTGAAGTATCTGCTTTCAAATCCCCACGTTCTGCACGACTGCCCCTGATTGGATCTCGAGAAGACTCACTTCCGATTGGTTACCTCTCAAGCATACTTCCCCTTGATCAACTGAAGCTTCGGGACTTGTCCTCAGACTAACTGATTCCGAACTCAACGGAAGTCAATGCCCCTGATTCACTGGTTTTGCCCCCGATTAGCTGGTCCAGAACAGTACCTCCAACTACGAGAGATTTACTGAATCTCGACCTGATTGCCCCAGAGTAGCTGACTTCTCATGGCTGACCTGACTGGGAATCACGATAATAGCTTGCCTCTGCTCTCGGAACATTCGGGCGCTCTGTATTCTATCCTGACCATACTTTCCGCTGTAGAAAACTTTTCTGCTATCAAGCGCTTACTCGCAAGTAAAACAAGTTGTTCTGCGTAAAAGACATATTAATGCAACACATATGACAGCTCTGACATCCAATCTGTTCACTGGGAAAAGGAAAAACAGTTTATAGCATATAATGCACATAGCATTTATCAACATCAGTACCAACATGGTAAGAGGAACCCTTTCAGGAGTCAGAATCGACGCGGCCTTTACCGAAGTATGCTTTCGAAACAACCTGCTTCAATTAGGACTTTTGAAGGTTATAACGTGGTCAGGTTCACGGTTTTGAAGGAAAGGATAAAGGCTCAAAGTTTATTTTAACCCACCCATTCTCCTTGATGTTCTCCGATCCTACGTTCAGCTAATTCGACCTTAGCGCTCACCTCTCAGAGGCTGAAATATAGGAGTGATAGTTCGAGAACCCACGAACTTCTGGAGTGACAGCCACTCACTTTTCGTCTTTGACACTTAGGGTCACACGACTCGCATTTGATTTGAGGATTTTTCTTTTTGTCCTCCTTTCATCCTTTTTTCTTATCCCTAACTTTTGCCTGGACTGACTCCTTTTGAGTTTCTTTCGATTTTTTTTTTTTTTTTTTTAAGTCCAGCGGGATGCCCTCATTTTTGCCTAAGTCAATTGTTTTCTTTTCTTGACTTAGCGGGCTTTTGATTCTTTCTTTTTTTCGAACAAGTCGTGTGACACTGGTTGCCTGACTCATTGGAGAATAATGTGACTGCCTCACTCTTGATTTAACCATTGTGGTTTTTTAGGCACGACCTCTAGAGGTGTGATTGATCCTCGAACGGACACTCCTTTTGCAACTTGAACGCTCAGCCAAATTAGCTAACACCTACCCTGCCCCAGGTTAAGATTGAGGGTTTTTCATTCACAGAAAGAAACTCCTACTACAAGGCTCAAAAGGGTCGACAAGGGATTATCTTCCTTATAACTCCGGTGTTTAGGGATTTGAAACAATGCCTGTACATCATCAACAGGTTTTATTTCAAAAGCATACAATCAGAAGCTTGCATGTCGTTCATTTTCGTCATCCTCCCCGAATTCCTCTTAACCAGGCGTTGGACATTTGTAAAAACAATTAGTGAACACGACTGGATTTAATCAAAACATGCATATTTATTTCATTATCATAAATTGAAATGAAAACAACAAGTTTTACAAACAAGATCGCAATTCAAACATGAAAGAAACTACAAACGTAAAGAAATGACAAGATAAAACAAAGAAAAACGCCAGCTTCCGAGAACCGGGCTTTCACATCTGTCCTGCTGCTGAACCAGCTATCTTCACAATCAGTTATGAGAGGCAGCCTGCCGCTGTTCTGATCTACTTTTAACGGCCCACACGAACTATAGAACTCCTCTTTGTCCACCATATCCCAGCCTATTCATGGTTTGGCATTGGTTTTTGTGTAATGTTGGGACCTTCCTTCCCAAAATTGATGGCTGAGCTATCAAGCAGATCTTGCACTTTGTGCTTGAAAGCTAAACAGTTCTCGATGTTGCGCCCGGGTGCACCAGAGTGAAAGTCACAATGCTCGTTGATGTCGTACCCTACTGGTGGCGTGCCAGTCGGCGGCGCCAAGGTTCTCTTTTCAACTAGCTGTAACTTCAATAGAGTCTGAAGGAGCTCTGCGTAAGACATCGGCGGTACCTCAAATACCCTCCTCGGCCTTGGAGCCTGAAACCGCCGCTGATTCTGATTAGGCTGCTGCTGAGCCTGCTGCTGATGTTGTCTTTGTTGCTGAGGAGGTCCCGGTATAGTCATACTCGCAACCTGAGGCTGTGGATGCCAATTCTGATTCCTATTCTTCCGCTGAGCATTATACACCGCATTAGCATCACCCTGCCTTTTACCACCGAAGGCCTTCTTGTTGCTCTGAACTGAAGAAGATTCTCCCGGTTGGATCTTTCCAATCTTTACCCCGTTTTCTATACGCTCCCCCATCAAGATCAGCTCGGAGAAGGTACTCATTGAAAAGTTGAGCAAACGATCGTAGTACATCCCTGAAAATGTCCCTACGAACAGGTCCATCATTTCCCGCTCTACCATGGGAGGTTGGACTCTAGCAGCCAGATCACGCCATCTCTGGGCGTACTCTTTAAAGCTTTCCTTCGGTTTCTGAGACATACTTTGCAATTGGACCCTGTTAGGAGCAAGGTCGCTATTATACTGATAATGCTTCACGAAAGCCTCAGCTAATTCTTTCCAACTTCTGATCTGAGTGGGTTCGAGGCTCATGTACCATTCTAATGACGGCCCCGACAAGCTGTCCTGGAAAAAGTGCATAAGCATCTTCTCATCATCTGAATATGCCGACATCCTTCTGTAATACGACCGGACATGTACCCTCGGGCACGTGTCGCCTTTGTACTTATCAAAAGATGGAGCCTTAAACTTCAGAGGCACCCTCAGCCCAGGTACCAACCCCATACTGGACATATCCAAGCCCAAAGCGTTCTGATTAGCCAGCCCATTGACTTTCTCTTCCAGCAGTCTCATGCGAAGGTTATCTTCTACAGGCCTGCCATATCCTTCATTATGCCCCGAGAAAACGTCCTCTTGACGGTCCTCCCAGCGAGGAACCTCTTCATATGCAGCGTGCCCGATGTTGCGACCCGGACCTGCTTGAAAATACCTGGTGTCGTAACGCAGATTGCCCATGTCCTGGCCATTATTCATACCCATTCCATAACCTGTATTACCGAAACCATGATCACCATATCCACCTTTGGCGCCCGCCATATTACCATATCCACCTTGGAACCCCATATTCATACCTTGGAACCCATGATTTCCGTTGCCGCCGTTCATCCCGACGTTCTCTGCACCCATATTGAAACCCTGGTTGATGTTGCCCACGAACATTCCAGCAGTGTCCCCAGTGTTCCCATTTCCACCAAAACCAGTATCTCCAGTATTCAATCCAGCAACTGGGATATGCTTAGCATTCTGATTATTCTCGACCCTGGGAGAATTAGCCACAGTTTCACCACGTGGGGTACCATTGTTATCAGCCCGGGCCACCAAGGGCTGCACCAGACTTTGCAGTTGTTCTTGGCCTTTGGCGACAGTTTCCATAGTCTGCATGAGCAGGGCCATCCTGTCACGCATCTCTTGCATCTCCACTTGTACGTTGTCCATTATCTTCTTTTGATTAGTCCTGGTAGAATAGCGATGAATTCGCTGGTCTGCTATTCTGACGCTACCTGACAAGAAGGCAGGAGATAAGATACCTGGATCGAAAACCTGTAATGCAGAAATATGAACATGTATGCAAAATGCAATGTAAATATGCAACAGGATGATTCCCCTCGATTCTAGCCTCTAGGAATAAATCAGCGACAATGGAACCCCGTATAGCCAAGATATAAGACCAGAAATCCTCGTGTATAAATGGTGAGCCACAGCAGGCAAAATGTACAATACAACCACAGTGACCTCGGCCAACAAGCCTGGCGATGGTCAAGAATCAGTATAACAGAATACAACAGAAAATACAAAGCTAAATCACGGAGGCTGACGCGCCTGGAAGTCCTCTACTAGCCTCAGCATCTCTGAATATTCTGGACGAGAAAGCATGCCCTGTACTAACACCCTGTACTGCTCCACAATAGCTTGCAAATTCCTGGCGTCTTCTATGCAAGTGCCTGGACCGAAGCAGGCATCCAGCTTGCACCTCTTGAAGTCACCTCTTGCTTTGCAGATCTTCAACTCCTTGAGTGCACTGCCCAGCTTGCGTTCTGCTTCCTGTCGCAGTGAAGATACTTCTGCAATCTTTGCTTCCGAAGCCTCAAGCTGTATCTCCAATTTGGCGATCTGCGCTTTGAACTCATCTACTCTCTCTTTACGCTTGGCAATCGCGGCTTTCCAAGAAGATTCCCATCTAGAAATCTGTAGGTAGGCTATGTCCAAGCTTTCCTTCTTCGCAGCTAGCACACTGCTGACGGCTGCCATATCACGACTCAACTGCTGGCTCTTCTTGGTCTCAGCGGCCAATTCCTCTCTCATCCGGTCTGCTGCTTCAGTTTGCTTCCGCAAATCATAAGTAGTTTCCACTTTCTCACTCCTGAGTAGTGAAACTTCCTTTTCCAACTCTGCGTTAGCCTTCTGTAGCTTTTCATACCTGGATAGAAGCTGATTGTATTTTTCAATTTCCACAGTCGTAGGCACCTCAATCACGGGTGGATACAAAGGCTCCACAGCGGGGAATGGCATCAGGGACTTCTCGACCCTCTCATGAACCCAAAGACGATAGGAGTTATAAGCTCGACAATCACAGTCACCCAACAGAATCTTTCCCCTCCGGTGTATGTTGGTCCAAGCGTGTGTCAATCTAGCCAAGAGATCTGAATCTGGAGAACCTGTGAGATACAGAGATTCCTGTATCTCGTCCTCAATGGGAGCCTCACGCAGAGTGTACCCAAATTGCCTGACAAATAGAGCAGGGTTGTAGTTGATACATCCCTTCTGTCCAATTAGCGGGACGTTCGGGAATCCACTACAACTGTAGATAATATCTGCTCCACGCATCTTCCAATCAGCCCAATCCACATACTCAGCAGATAATCCCATCAACCTAACAGACCAATCTTCAGAACTGGCGGAATCAACGAACGGCCCGGTCTTCGGTAAGTGGCTAGAGAACCACCTATACAGCATAGGAACACAGCAGGAAACCATCTTGCCTCGACGCTTTTCATTTTTGTAATGCAGAGAGTGATAGAAATCTCCCAGAAGAGTAGGCACTGGGTTCTTTGAAGCTAGGAGAAAGAACGCATCCGAATCCACGAAGTCTGGTATAGTAGGAAACAGAACGATCCCGTAGATGCAAACTGCTAAGATAGCGTTGAAGACAACCCAGCATCCGTTCTTTGCATAGTAATGAGCCCTCTCAACCAAGAACTCCAAAGGAAAACCATAAGCTCCGTTGAGTCTGACCAATCTCCCCGAGAATACTGAAACATCCACACTGATAATCTCAGCAAGCTTCACCAGGCTAGGCTCAGCGTCATCATGTACGAAAGGCATCTGCTTCTGCACTCGAACACCAATCACAGCGGAGAACTCTTCAAGAGTGGGTGCTAAAACATAATCTGGCATCAAGAAGCACCTCAGCTGAGGCTCGTAAAACTGAAACAGCGCATACAACCCGTCCATCTCATGAGCAGAAGTCTGACAGACTAAGCTAATAATCCTCCCATATGAATCTTTGAAGTCTGCTTTCACTCTCTGATCGGCCAAAGCAACCAACTCTAATAAAGAACTGACATCCGGAGTAGGAAGCTTGTACGCGACGGTCCTTTTGAGGGGTCCCATATCTGATAACAAGGCTGCTAGAAATCGAAGGGGAAATCACACCTGCAACATAAATACATGTTAATGAGATGCAAATGAGTATGCAAACAATGTAATGCAAGCAGCTGCAACAGGGGATCGAGTGCACTGAATAAGAAGCCCAAGTAACATCAAGAACAGGTCTCAGATAGACCACCCAATACTCCTCACACAATAGCCTCTGATAGACCTCTGATAGGCCTGATAATGTACCCATGCTTGGTCTCTGATAGACCTGATAACTACTCATAATATGTCCACAAGCCTGTATCTCATGAGAAATAAAACCGGTAGTCTGAGGGTAAGGTTACCTGCAAAAGATTCCCAACCCACTCACAGGTATGTACCTATCTCGCCGACGAGGGTAATGGCATCCTATGCGGTCATCAGCGTCACAGACTTTCATGAGGAATGATGCGATTCCCAGAAGGAGTGGCACCGTCATCTCATGAAGTGGCCTCACTTAGCTGACTTCCAATTGATCGGTCCCCAGAGTCGACAGTCCTCGGGTCATACAACTTGTCGAGCCCAAAGGGCCAGGCAAGAAGCATCGAAGAGAACCTCGTCTGAGCGCAGATTTCGCAGCAAGCTGGTACATGCAAAGCATGTAGGCTTTACCACTACTCTCCACTACTAATTCTAAGTGTAACCTCAAGCCCAGGTCCGGCTTATCTCTCAATCAATAGAACCTCCCATCAACCCACAAAACAGCAATAATAATCATAATAATAAAATGCTGAAATGTAAATACTGAAATGTAAATCCATACAAAGCCCACGACGGGAAAACAAGCGCTAGGATTGACTCGCGTAGGGAACCGTTGGAGTCCCCAGCAGAGTCGCCAGCTGTCGCTACTGCGAAAATCGGCGCCGGCTGAACAGAAGAGTCGCCACCGTGCGTTATTTATCCCACGGGAGGGAAAGGAAACGCTCAGAGTAAACCTCGCACAACACGGGAAAGGTATGGTCATCGCAACCAAAACCTGGGTTCGGGAGTCGGTTACGCAAGGGGAAGGTATTAGCACCCCTCACGTCCATCGTACTCGATGGGATCCACGCTTGTTTTCGGGTATGGATTGTTATTCTATCTAAACTACAGGTCAAGGGTTAAAAAGAAAATAAAATAAAAATAAAAAAAATGACTCGGCAAAGTATCGCACTTTATGCCTACGTATTCCCGTCTGGAACGAGAAATCAGAGTCAACGTAGTTCGCCTACCTACGGGAAAGGAGGGGAAGGTTGCTCGCTAGGACACTGCATCCTATGCCTACGTACTTCCACACTGCATGGAAGATCAGAGCAAACTTAGTTCGGGCTACGTACGACACAAGCTGATCAAGTATCTTTTATGAAAAATCTCACCTTAAACAAGGGTTTTCTTATTATCAGTCCCTGGAGGACAAAATGGTTTGTGTTTGTTCACATCTTTTGACGGAAGAAGTGGATTGATTTTCTGTTTTATCCTTTATTAATGTTTTTCTGTTGTTTGAAGAAAGGAGAGAGACGACACTCTAAAAGTCCTAGGTTTGAAAAGGGAATGAAAATCTGTCCTAGTGTTATCATACAATGGTTTACGATCCTAATGTCTGTCGTGTTAATCTCTTGCACAGAGAATAACAGAGCACCTAAGGGAGATACGGAAACAAAATACAACACAGTAAACAATAAACAGTAAAGACTGAATAAAGCACACAAGCAAGGCAAGGGAGCCAAACTCTACCTCGAACCTGAATACAATGGGCAAAAGTGAAGCACCTTTCACTTTAAACCCGGGGGATCAAAACACACAATACAACAAAAGCCCCTCAAAATACAGACAGCAAAACCCCCAGACTGATGCACAGCACATCTCTTGCAATGAAATCTTCAAGCTCAACCTCTGTTAGACCCCCAAACTTTACTTGCAGCCCTGAATAGCTTCAACTTCTATCCCCACTAATTGCACAGCTTGACTTGCAATAGCATGATCTCTTCATCTTCAATAAAGCTTTGATCCTCATCTTCAATGCTTCAACAATGGCTTTTCTTCATCTTCTATCTTCAACAAGCTCAATGCTCCATAAAAGAATAATACCAATTGGATGAGAGGGATGCATGTTAGAAAGCTTAATGACTTCCAAAGGATGCCACTAATCCATCTAACATAACTAAATGAAATGCTCTCTCAAAGTTCTACCTGGTTGGATAAGATCACTGATCCCTCCAAAGGAGAGAGGTGATCCACCATAGGGACTTTGTGTCATTGAGAGGGATGGAGGTGAACAATACCTTCCATGTTTATTGAATGAAAATTCACCTATCTAAGGCTCTTCCCTAAACCCTAATTCCTAATCAAAAGCAAAATAAAGCTAGTCCTAAAGCTCCAAAGCTCTTCAAAAGGTCTTCATGATGATGCTATGATGCTTCAAGATCTTCAATGCCTTCAACTCAACCTCACACTCTCAAGAAAGGGGGAGAAGAAGAAGCAAACAAACAAAAAATGCACCAAAACTCATACAATATCATACATCAAAACAATATTCAAGAAAAATATGAATTGAACTTCTAAAATTATTAACCTAGGTCTAGGGGGAAACTATGATAATACCCTTTATCCCAATATAAACCATACCCCAAAATTCTAAGCAAAAGCTAAAATCAAGATGAATTAATCAACCATGGTTTATTAAAACCCTAATTTCTACATCCTAATGCTAACATGAACAAAGTACCTAAAATTTAAGCTAAAAATTGAGTACTAAATCCAGAGGGTAATTCAACCTAATATCTAACTAAATAAAAAAGAATCACTTAAAAATCCTAAAGGAATTGATCACACTAAATTCTACAAGATTGCATATCCAACTAATCACATTACAAAAGCTACCTAAATGTAAAATGCATAAAAAATATTAAAACTAAAAATAAAATTTCTATTTTATTTTTATTATTTTCTTGACTCATTTATCTAATCACAGAAAAAAGAAGAAGTTAAAAATCATTTTTTATCATTTTATTATGAATTAATGAAAATCAAAAAAATAGTAAGAGAAATTAAAAATCAAAATGAAAGAAATAAATGGGGGGAGGGGTGTGGTTAGCAGGCGCCCTAGTTGTTTTTTAAGATTGGGCCTAATACTGGGGGTGCGAACAGCAAGTGGCGTTAGGCCCAATTTTATTCAGAATCCAAACAATAATAAACTACTGGGGGGTGAACTAAGCAAGGGAATATGCGTGGGATTGGTTTTGGGCCTGTTTGGTGGGGTGTTAATAAGAATTTGAATCAAGCCCAGGAATACTTATTAAATGAAACGGCAGCGTTTCATGGCTGCTGCAATTCCCTCCAAAACTGAAATTGAATCTAGACCGTGGATTGAGATTAAAAAGTCAAAAATTCAGAATGGATCAAAGGCCACGATTACGTCTTCCCCAATGGGAAGCTAGGGTTTCTGAAATTCTCACACGCATGCCATGAACGTACCAGCTTCAAGCTACCTGTTCTCTCTCCACAGTCCACGAATCCTCACGATGTAAACATGAAAAGTGTTCCAAATCTCTCCCTCTACAAGACTACAACCTTAGTTTCCATTGAAATTCATCATATCACTCAAACCGATCGCAACAAGCTTTGGCCACCATAAGATTGCACTGATATGCATCTCAACAATTCTTGCTCCAACTTATACTAATCTAATCTACACGTTATGGTGATCATCCTGAACTAAAGACCTAAGATTATCATACATTATCCTACGAGTTCTAAGTCAAATCCGTTTTGTGCACCTGTTATGAACTACCTCTAAACAGCACTAAACTCACCAGAAATGGTCCTTAATCATTCTAGATCAACATTATACTAACAACCTAATGCTAAACTAACTAAATCAAGCAAGTGGAAGTAATTTGCACCTGGAGCAAAAGCTTGTGGATGATGATGAAACTTGTGGATCTAAGAGTCTTGATGCTTGGATCTTGATCTACAATTGCACTACTTGATTCTGTATGCAACACCTTGAGGAGTCTTGCACTGGATCTTGAGTTCCAACTGAATTTGCAACTTGTGTGTTCTTGATGAAAGTGCACGAAATTGAGCTCTAACCACCAGGATCTTGATTGAATTCTATGCCATGATGATGATTGAATGGAGCATGATCAATGTTGATGATGATAGATGTAGAATTTGTGAGATTGAAGTGAAATTGCAAATTGGAGAATGAGAGGATTTTGGGAAGTTTTTGGCAAAATATGAATCCAACCCTTGATCAATCTTCATTTCATGTTTATATAGACTCCAATGGAAGTTTCCAGAATGTTCATACACTTTCCCTTGCATTCCACAATTGATCCAACTTGGCTATGTTTCTTTAATTACAAGTAACCATAAATAACTTTGATTTTTTTCACTAAGCTCAAAAATGTGTTTGAACCAATGTTTTTAGAATGTTTTTTGGACCCAAAATCATATATTGGATGACCCCAATTGGATTTATAGATCTTCCAAACCAATATTCCAACTTGGCATGACTTAAGTTATAAGCCTTTTTAGTTCATTTTTCACCAATCCTTGTCATCTCATGCTATGAACTTTTCCAACAACTCATGACCACTTTTTTAGACTCAAAACATCATTTTGAGCAACTTTCATGTTTTGAACTTTTTCATTTGAAGCTTGGAAGTAGGAGATATGGCCTTGTGCTTAAAAGGACCTATAATGACCAAATGACCAAAATACCCCTGTCTTGCACTGACTATAAGTTGAGCTCTGAGAATCATATGAAGTCATACCATACCTTTTTGGAAAGGGGAGACTATGAGGAACAACTCCTATTTGAGGTCCAAACTCATTTGAAACCATCTTGGATGTCAAAAGTTGGTTGGAAGACAGACAACTTTTCCAGGCAAAATTCAGTGCCCTCTGATGACCTGTTACTTGCAAGAGCTATAACTTGAGCTCTGAAAATCATCTTGATGACTTCCACCACTCAAATTAAAGCTATGAAGATGCTATACAAGTTCCATGTAGGGAAAAAGTTCATATGAAGCTCTCATTTTGAATTATATTGCTTGGAAGTTTGACCTAACCAGGGTATTTTGCACTGAAACCCTAATTTGGTAACTCCACTTCTCCTTGACTTTCTCTTGATTTTTCTTTGGCACACTACCACATCCCCATCCATATGTCAAATAATGAATCCCACAATCTCCACATGAGTCTTGATACTCTTCAAATCCAGTCTTTGACCTAGGGTTGACCCAGATGAAACCCTAGTTGACTGACTTCAACTGAGGCTCTTGCAATCATTCCACTGAGTTGGTTCTTCTTCAAAATGCTCATCTAGGCTCTTCATACCATTCATATACACCTCATGCTCATGGCTCATAGCTTACACTCCATCTGATGATCCCCCAAGCACTTCAAGATAGGAGAGAATCCACTGAGTGATCTGTCAACACTCCAAGGCTCAAATTCTCTTCTGATGATCTGAATAGTCTTGAATATGAATGAAACCCATGAATACACCTCTTGAGATAATATTGGCACTTGATCCCCTGTTTAATATTTTTTCTTATGCAACGCTATGCAGATGGATGCACTGTACACATGATGATAAATGCAAATGACTATGCAATTGAAACACAAGCCTAGGCTAGAAAAGGTTGGGCAAATTTTGGGGTGCAACATCCATGTCTAGCTAAACTTAGGCAATCGATATGTAGTAATAATTCGAATGGGATTTGATAACTCTTGTTTGAAAACTTTCTTTTCACAAAAGTAATTTATGGTCTAAGTGTTTAAAATTGATTCACGAAATAAACTTCGTCGCGAAAGCGAGAACTTATTTAAAAGTAGTTTTGCCACGAAAGTGGGAAATTAATTAAGATACGAACCAACAAGCGAAAGCTGCGGTAAGGTCAGATAGTAAACACTAGGCATTTGTTTTAATAACAGCGAAAGCACTTTAAAACGAATTAGAACTTAGAGATTTCCAAAAAATAGTTTTAACCCCGAACGGGATACGAAAGTGTACGTTTGGCCCTTAGGATTATGATTAGCGTCAATAACCATCGTGAGACGAGAGTCTTCAAATCTCCATTTTCTGCTTAAATAAACTGTGAAAACTATTTCATACACCAGTAACTTATCAAATCCCTGAAGAACACAATTACTACGTATCGACTCAATTAATTAAAATCCAAACAGTAATCTTAGTTCCCCCTTTTAGTGACAATCTTATTCCCTTAAAACATATTCTACCTAGCTAAACATAGTAACTCCCGAGAACACTAGTTTGATTACGAGTCCCTGTGGGATCGATATCTTTTATTACTACGCGATAGACTGTGCACTTGCAGTTAGTTGTATTAGACATAGAAAGTCGCGATCAAGTTTTTGGCGCCGTTGCCGGGGACCCGTTTAGTCAATAGTGTAACCTTCTGTTACGCCGTATAGACTAGGTAAACAATTTTCATTTTTCCTTTACTAGTGTTGTCGATTGTATGCCAAGTGATCGCCCACAAAGCGATATCTTGAAACCTTCAGTCGCAGAACTAGAACGCTTCTTACATCTAAGAAGCCGAATCATTGAGTACCAACTCAAACATAACATTCCCGATCCTCTCACTCCCATTCCCAAATCTGAAGAAGAACCAGAGATGGCTGAAGGACCTCCGAACAAACCGCTGAAGGCATACGCTACACCATCCCAGATGGAGCCTAGAAGTAGCATTGCTGCCCCAGCTATTACCCAAAATGATTTTGAGCTGAAACCATCACTGTTGTCGGCTGTACAACAAAACCAATTCTCAGGAAACGCAACTGAGGATCCGAACGAACATCTAACGAAGTTTGTTCAATACGCAGACACAGTGAAAGCAAATGGAGTAACTCCAGACGCGATAAGACTTCGTCTTTTCCCATTCTCTCTTAGAGACAGAGCATGGACATGGTTACAATCGTTACCATCCAACTCCGTTACGACGTGGGAGCAATTGAAGAACGTCTTCTTAGCGAGATATTTTCCACCAAGCAAGACTGCTATGCTTAGAGCTCAAATCAACGGATTTCGACAGAAAGATACTGAATCTCTCTACGAAGCATGGGAACGATTCAAAGATATGATGAGAACATGTCCTCACCACGGTCTAGAAGACTGGGTGACAATCCATACTTTCTATAATGGGCTTCTATACAATACTAGATTGACAATAGACGCTGCCGCGGGCGGTGCACTTATGGATAAGCCATACGATGAAGCATATCAATTAATAGAAAACATGTCACAAAACCATTGCCAATGGGGAGGTGAACGCACTCCAAATGAGAAAACCTCAGCGAAAGGTGGGATGTACGAAATCAGCAGCCTTGAAAAGTTCAATGCTAAAGTAGATGCTCTAGCACAGAAGATTGATAGTCTGACCGTTAACCCCACTGCAACTGTCGCTGCAGTAACTCCAAATTGCGAGTTATGCGGAAGCACCACTCATAATGCACCTGAATGCCCATTGCTAGCCAGAATCCCGCCAGACCAGGTAAATTATGCTCAAGGAAATCCCTATGCAAATACCTACAACCCAGGTTGGCGAAATCATCCAAACTTTTCTTACAAAAGCGAAAATGCATTGCAAATGCCTACTGCTCCGCAAGGATATCAAAAACCAGCTGCTCAGAATGCACCTAGGAAATCAAACCTCGAATTGATGATGGAAAAGTTCATAGCTACTCAAGCTCAAACGAACAAAGAGTTCCTGAATCAAAACATACACACTAGCGAGCAAATTAAACAGTTGACAGGAAAAGTAGACGCTTTAGCCACCCACAACAAAATGTTAGAAACTCAGATATCACAAGTGGCTCAACAGCAAGCATCTGCTGCCGCACCTGCTGGCACATTTCCTGGACAACCCGAACAGAATCCCAAAGGCCAAGCAAATGCTGTGATACTAAGAAGTGGAAAAGAATTGGACGAACCGATCGATCTGAGGACCGAAAACTCAGCCATGCAACAGAAACCAACTGAACAAGTAGAAAAGGAATCTGAGTTAGAGAAGAAGGAGGACAACGAGAAGGAGGATACCGCAAGTGAAAAAACTCAAGCACCTCCAGCGCCATATAAACCACCTATTCCTTATCCGCAAAGACTAATAAACTCTAAAACTTCAGGACAGTTTAAGAAATTTGTAGAGCTCCTTAAACAGTTGAATATTATTATTCCTTTTACAGAAGCGATAACTCAAATGCCGTCATACGCTAAATTTCTCAAAGAGATCCTGTCAAATAAGAGAAAGATCGAGGATAACGAAACAGTTACACTTACTGCAGAGTGTAGCGCTATTATTCAGAACCGCATGCCTCCTAAATTAAAAGACCCAGGTAGTTTCTCCATACCCTGCGTCATAGGAAAGTTCGTAATAGACAAAGCTCTATGCGATTTAGGAGCCAATATCAGTGTTATGCCCTTATCTATATGCAAAAAGCTGAATAAGGGAGACCTCAGGCCGACCAAAATGTCCGTACAATTAGCCGACAGATCAGTAAAATACCCCGTCGGAATACTGGAAAACGTCCCAGTACGCATAGGACAATTCTACATTCCAACCGACTTCATAATCATGGACATCAAGGAGGACACTGTAACCCCAATTATACTAGGAAGACCATTCCTAGCTACAGCCGGAGCGATTATAGACGTGAAGAAAGGAAGGCTAACATTCGAAGTAGGAGAAGAAAAGATAGAGTTCATTCTCACCAAGTTCTTACAAACACCAGCAATAGACGATACCTGCTATTTAGTAGACGAAATTGACGAATGCATAAGAGAACTTGAAAATGAAGAGACCACGTATTCAGAAATAATAAAGATTCAAATACCCTACATTTCTGAAGACGACAATTGGCGTAAACCGTATAAAGACGACAGCCTAAGCGAAAGCTTAGCACTGACACCAAATCATATGCCAGGTCCGAAGAACCCATCTTTAGAACTTAAAACTCTACCCAAAAACCTCAGATATGAGTTTCTAGATGATGAACTAAAAAGACCAGTGATAGTCAATGCCGACTTAGGACAACCAGAAACCGAAAAGTTATTAGAAGTCCTAAAGAAGTACCCCACCGCGTTAGGCTATAACATAAGCGATCTAAAAGGTATAAGCCCTTCGATCTGTATGCATCGAATTACAATAGAGGAAGACTCTAAAACCTCTCGAGAGCATCAGAGAAGACTAAACCCCATCCTGAGCACTGTAGTCAGAGATGAAGTAAAGAAATTACTAGATGCAGGAATCATCTATCCGATCTCCGATAGTGAATGGGTTAGCCCAGTTCATGTCGTACCAAAGAAAGGAGGAGTCACAGTAGTTAAAAACAAAAAAGGCGAATCGATAACAAAAAGAGTCGTGACTGGAAGTAGGATGTGTATTGATTATAGGAAGCTTAACAAGGCTACGCGCAAAGATCACTTCCCGCTACCCTTCATAGACCAAATGTTGGAAAGATTAGCCAAACATTCATATTTCTGCTATCTAGATGGTTACTTAGGATTCTTCCAAATTCCCATCCATCCTGATGACCATGAAAAGACTACATTCACCTGTCCTTACGGTACTTTTGCTTACCGCCGAATGCCGTTCGGACTCTGTAACGCTCCAGCAACCTTCCAAAGATGCATGATGGCAATCTTTGCAGATTTCATAGACGACATTATGGAAGTGTTTATGGACGATTTCTCGGTGTGTGGACAAAGCTTCGAAGGATGCTTACAAAACTTAGAAATGGTACTAGAACGCTGCGTAAAAGTAAACCTCGTCCTAAATTGGGAGAAATGCCAGTTTATGGTCCGACAAGGAATAGTTCTAGGACACGTCATATCAGATAGAGGGATTGAGGTAGACAAAGCTAAAATAGAGATTATAAAAGATCTCCAACCTCCAAAATCCGTACGAGAAATACGGAGTTTTCTAGGACATGCCGGTTTCTACAGAAGATTTATAAAAGATTTCTCGAAAATCACAAAACCTTTGACCGGCCTGTTAATGAAATATGCTGAGTTCGTCTTTGACGACGACTGTTTAAAAGCATTCGAAACATTGAAATCAGCCCTTATCACCGCACCAATCATGCAACCACCAGATTGGAGACTGCCGTTTGAAATCATGTGCGACGCGAGTGATTACGCTGTAGGCGCAGTTCTAGGATAAAGGAAGGACAAGAAACTCCATGCCATCTACTATGCCAGTAGAACCTTAGATCCTGCCCAAATGAACTACGCTACCACAGAAAAGGAACTTCTAGCAGTTATATTTGCGCTTGACAAATTCCGTTCTTACTTAGTAGGAGCAAAAATTATAATATACACAGACCACGCTGCCATAAGGTACCTAATAAGCAAAAAGGATTCCAAACCAAGACTATTGAGATGGATCCTGTTATTACAAGAGTTTGACTTAGAAATCAAAGATAAGAAAGGAACCGAGAACGTTGTTGCAGATCACTTATCCCGAATAGAAGGCATCAGACACGAACCAGTACCGATAAATGACGATTTCCCGTCTGATAGCCAAATTAGAAAGTGACACACCCAATGCAATCTCGGAAGATCCAGAATTCGAAAAAGCCGTAGAAGCCGTCTATGCCCAAGTCACATTACCTTGGTATGCTGACATCGTTAATTACCTCGCTGCGGGCGTGCTTCCACCAGATCTTACTTATCAGCAAAAGAAGAAATTCTTCCACGATCTGAAACACTATTATTGGGACGAACCCCTACTCTTCAAGAGAGGGTCCGACAACATCTATCGTCGATGTGTCCCAGAGGAAGAAATAGAAAATATTATTTCCCAATGCCATTCAGCACCGTACGGTGGTCATGCTAGTACATCTAAGACGTGCGCTAAGATTCTCCAAGCCAGTTTATTCTGGCCTAATCTCTGGAAAGACGTTCACATCGCTGTGCAAAAGTGCGATAGATGCCAACGAACTGGCAACATCTCACGACGCGATGAAATGCCTCAGAAAGGAATCTTAGAGGTAGAAATCTTCGACGTCTGGGGAATAGATTTCATGGGACCTTTCCCACCTTCTTTTGGAAATAACTACATACTCGTCGCTGTCGATTACGTGTCTAAATGGATAGAAGCCATAGCTGCTCCAACAAATGACGCACGAGTAGTAATCAAACTCTTCAAGAACACTATCTTTCCTAGATTCGGTGTACCCAGACTCGTCATTAGTGACGGAGGATCTCACTTCATATCACGAATATTCGATAAACTTCTCTCTAGATATGGAGTCAGGCACCGAGTAGCTACACCTTATCATCCGCAAACTAGCGAACAAGTAGAGGTCTCGAACAGAGAAATAAAACAGATCTTGGAAAAGACTGTCGCTACCTCAAGGAGAGACTGGTCATCAAAGCTACAAGAAGCTTTATGGGCTTATAGGACCGCATTTAAGACACCAATAGGTACTACCCCCTATAAATTAGTTTACGGTAAATCCTGCCATCTCCCTGTAGAGTTAGAGCATAAAGCCTTTTGGGCTATTAAGACACTCAACTTCAACTACACCGAGGCAGGAGAAAAGCGAATCTTGAACTTACACGAGTTGGAAGAACTTCGATTAGACGCTTACGAAAATGCCCGTATCTACAAAGAACGAACTAAAAAGTGGCATGATAAACGTTCAATCAGGAAACAATTCAGTGTGGGAGACATCGTATTGCTCTTCAATTCACGATTAAAACTCTTCCCAGGAAAACTAAAATCTAGGTGGTCTGGACCCTATGAAGTGACTAAAGTACTTCAGAGTGGAGCTGTTGAAATTACCGACAAGACAAATGCACCGTTTATCGTAAACGGGCAACGTCTAAAACATTACAATAAGAACGACAACAGTCCTCAAATTAGCAATATAACATTGCTTGAGTTTCCGGCTCAAACACCAGAATAGCTTCTCACCAAGCTATCGTCAGGCTTTAGACGTTAAAAACAGCGCTTATTGGGAGGCAACCCAAATTTCCCTCGTCATTGCATTTCATTTTTCTTTAAAATTCTACTTTGAAAAATCCAACAAAAATCCTAAAATTACTACTACTTTCTACTTTCGTTCATTTTCGTACTTTTATTCTTATTTTATTTTTTCCCTTTTGTCTTTTGTTTCTACCACTTTTCGTTTCTAAAAATCCTGACTTCAATTTCTTGTTTCAAACTTTTCAGGATTTTTAAAGTCTTCAAAACATTCCTTCTATTTTCTCCGAATTACCTGCGAATATGGCCGAGTACGATTTCACAAAGGTTCACTTCCAAGGACTCGCTCAAAAGGCAAGATTTGCAGCACTGACCGAAAGAGAATTCGCCTTAACGCTGTATTATGACAAGGCTACTATGGATAAACTAGGGATCACAGATAGCATTCAATACCTGTTCAATCAACTAGGTTGGGAGAACACTGCTCTGAAAACACGTTTCGCTACCTATAAGGATCTTACCTATGAATTCCTTAGTTCTTTCAGATACACACCCAACTATGATTTTGGAACCCGCTCAGAATTGATTACCTTCAGATTGTTTGGAATGGAACAAACCCATAGCCGGATGTCACTAGCTAACCTCCTAGGATTCCCTAGCGGACCGCATGTGTTCATCAGCGCAGAAGATGACGATATTGATTTGCAACTCGAGCACTTCTGGGGTAGAATCACAGGCGACTATCACCCCGAACCAGACAGAATGTACAATGATGACATTCATAACCCAGCCTTTAGATACTTCCATAAGATACTAGCTCACACCTTGTTTGGAAAAGAAGAAAATATTACCACAGTGTCTAAGGAAGAGTTATTCATCATGCTCTGTGCTTCTCAGGGACGGACAGTAAACGCAGTGCCTTTCATGATGAGATCCTTCAAACGCCTCACGCTGGAACCTCAGACACCTATTCTTATAGGAGGACTAGTAACAATGATTGCCCACGAGCTTGGCCTTAGATTCCATCTAAATGCCAGCACTCGTTTTGGTACCATCAGACCCATGAACATACAATTCTGCTTTAACAGGCGCATCTTAGGGACTATGGGACCTGGACCGTATGAGTACCTTATTAACGAAAAACCAGTACAGCTATTCACACTGCCTGATCATCTGATGACAAGCATCCACAACAAGGATAACTGGCTCTACGAATTGGATGAGCCTATGGGACCTCCTTCACCACAGTCAACACCCCAAAACTATATGTATAACAGTGACCACATCTCTGAGGCACACGACTATATGTACTATGAGGACGCTGCCTCTGAAACTGAAGTAGACCCTATGACTCCTCCACACTACAATACTTATCCTGAGCCTATCCCTGAGGAGACCACCGACAAAATGGATACCGTGTTACTCAGATTGGACGACGTTGATAAAGCTCTGACTAATGTAAAAGCTGATATCGCAGGCATGCACAGTGACCTGGTAGGCTTCATGGATCTAGTCTGCAACCAACTCGACTACTATTCACAGAAATTCGATGAGTTGAAGGCACGAAAAGATTAGTTATTAGCTCCTAGCAGTAGTTTCAGTTTAGTCTAGTCTAGTTTAGTTTAATTCAAACATATGGATTTTTCGCTTTGTTCGTTTTCTTTATGTATTACATACAATTGTTTCAATTTTATGTTATTTCAATTCTAGTTTTATTCATTTATTTTGTTTTCGCATTATTTGTTGTTTGTTGGCTGTTATATTACATCACTGTATCAATACTAAGCTTTAAAATCACCACGAGTACGCCCTCAGAGCAAAATTCTGCGTTCTGCAGATTTTGATGCTGTGACGACCGTCACAGCCCCATGACGAGCGTCACGCGGGTGACGACCGTCACACCTTTGTGACGACCGTCACGCAGCCCAGAACTGCTATCTGATAAAACAGGGTTCGTGTTCCCTTCCACTCCCCCCATTATCACTTTCAAACTTCCAAAATTCATACCCCACTACGATTTTCGTCCTACCCACATTGAACTATAAACCTCAACTCCAAATTCAACCTCCAAACCACCGTTCTGTCAATTTTCCCTCTCTGCCGAAAAACCCCAAAACCTCTGAAACCTCTCAATCTTCAACAATGGCCGAAAACGCAGATGTCAGCAACATTTCCTTCCCTGAAGGCGAGTTAGGCGACAGACAACGAGCACATTACATTGCATTTCATCAGAGGTCACTCCAGCCAACTCACTACCCGCACCTTCCATCGCTTACGGAGCTCGGACTCCTTGAAGGTGTAACCTGGATGCTTCAACGAGCGGGCATCTGGAACCTCTGCACCAACCCCCAGCCGACCTACGAACAACTCACTCTTGAGTTCTTAAGTTCGTTCACGTACGTCACCAGCAGCGGCGAACTCAACCAGCACACAGGTGCCGCTTGTTTCCGAATGTTTGGCGTCAACTATCAGGTGAATCAGAATCAGATCGCCAGCATCCTACAGTTACCTCGCGGCGACAATGCTCATCGCCGCATCACCGACCAGTTCCAGCACGAAGCCTTCGCGCTGTGGTATCAGTTGACCGGCCTAAATGCCGATGGTTGGGACTCCCTGCACGCCACTCACATCCATAACCCCGCCATCAGGTACTTTCACAGAGCGTTGAGTAACATTATCTTCGCCAGAGACAGCAACCACAAAGTGAACTCCAAGGAGCTCTTCTTTCTTCATTGCATCTTCAACAATGAACCTGTCAATGCTGCCCCGTTCCTGCTGGCTCACATTCAGACCAACTGCAACCGCGGCTCGAAGCCATTCTACTTTGGCGGGATTGTCACGGCTATTGCACTTGGGCTGAATCTTGGCGACCGCCTCCAGCACCTCCAGTCCATCCCCTCGGTGTTCCTTGACACCGACCACTGCAGAGCCTCCCATCTCATCCGCTCCCGAGCTGACGGGAAATACCATCCGGTTGTGCGTGGCAAGACCGTCAGAAGCATCATCCTTCCGTCCCGCACCCGCATCCATCCAGAGGACCGTACCAACTGGTTGTTCGACCTCACTGCCCCTCCTGCTGCCGCTGTTCCTACTCAGGATCCCACTCATGATTCCGACGATGAAATCCAAGCTGAGTTGGACAGGTCCGAGCAGCCAGAGGCATCGCAGCCTCCTCCTCCAGTAGGTACATCTTCTCGCCGCCGCCGTCACCATCCCGTGCCCAACTACACCGAAGAGGACCTTCATCGCTCCCTAGACCAGCAGGCACAGATACTCACGATGCTGCAGCAGCAGAACCAGCAAGCTGACCAGTTCGAAGCTTGGCACCGGACTCAAATGCAACAACTTCACACCGGCCAAGCTACGATCACTGAGAGTCTAGCGAATCTGACCCTGCAGGTCGAAGGACTCCGAGACACGGTCTACCACACCGGAGCCATGAGCTATGAGGATAGAGTAGCCCTTGCTAGAGCCAGAGGACGCCAGCGCGGACGTGACAGAGGCCGGGACTAGATTTTCATTTTTTTTCCTTCATTGTTTACTATATTTCAGTTCTTTGTATTTTCATTTTCAGTTGTATCTCCCTCTCGCATGCCACAAGAATCAGTGAGGACACTGATCGAGATAGTGTGGGAGCGGAGCCTTATTTCCACTGTATTCTGAACTTCCCTTATTTCCTGTATTTCCATTTCACTGCACTTTGAATTTTAGTAATTTCTATTTTTACACTTTCTATTTCTAGCAAATAAAGCTCGTCTATATATTTTTCACGTTACACAAACAATCCCCACATTATTTAACGTAAACAAAAAACTTTCATTTGTTCCTCAAAAGCAAAAGCATCACGAGAATGCACCTGAGTTCAAAACAAGTTTCGAAACTCCGAGGAAACGACAGTTCTAAAAAAACCAGTATCGTCCAGACACCTTAGATCTCTAGTTTATGCGAGTCGGTTTTACCACCTACGTGTACCAAAGTCTCAAGTGTCTACGCAAACTCAACCCCAAGTAGTTTATACTAGCAGTCAACACCATCCTAAAAACACTTCTAAGCGAGCGACCGATGCAAATAAGTGTATGATCTCCAAAAAGATGAAAAATCATGAAAAGAGAGCTAAAAAGCCCAAGAATATAAGATACGTTTCCTTCTAAGTTAGGTGCTCCTCACCCGAGCATTTAGCCCAACGGCACGAAAAACTCATTGAAAAATCAATGACACCAAATTATGATCAATGAAGAAGATCAAAAACAAACAAAAAATGAGATCATATTCACTAACAGGTCGACTTGCCATGAAAGTGTGCGGACAACGGGTTTAATGTGATTGCGCTAGAACAAACAGGGTGAACTTGCCACGAGAACCTTGACACCAAGATACAGTAGCATGACTGAGACCGATTTGCATAAAAGGGAGACCTCCGGAGACTTGTAGTCCAGTGTCGTCGTGATACTCGTCTTGTTCCTACCAAGAATCTCGGTTTTTCCAAACTCTGCGAACGGAGAAGCAGCCTCGTGCTTGCCGACTTTTCCACGTTTTACTTGAGGACAAGCAAAGATTCAAGCTTAGGGGAGTTTGATAACACGAAATCATATAGATATTTTCATGCATAATTCAACTAAAGTCTAACCGTTTTCAATCCGATTTCGGGTTATTTCCGTGTATTTGTCTGATGTTTTTGCAGGTATTCAACGATCACGTCTAAACAAGGCAACATGAAGAAAAGAAGCAATCCCAGATGAAATATGGACGAAAAGGGAGTGAAAACACAATGAAAAGCGCAGCAGACTGTTTTTGCTGATGTGACGACCGTCACAGATGCATGACGACCGTCACACGGGTGACGACCGTCACACCTTGTGACGACCGTCATGCAGGCAAAAACGCCCCACTCAGATTACACGTCAAAAGAGCAGTTCCAATTCCCATTAAGTGGTCCACTACTCCCTAAATTATCTGCCTCAAGGTCCATCATCCTCAGAGATAACCGTTGGGATTCCACTTCTATAAAAAGGGAAGCAGGGGACTTCAGGAAGGGTGCTGCATTCATACCACGAAGTGCTGCCGAATTTAATTTCCAGAGCAAATTTACTTTCCAGTTTTTATTTGTATTCCTTTCCTTTATTTCCCTTTTCATTTCCTCATTTCCATTTCTGCTCTTCTGTAATACCTATTGCACTGTACGATCAATTTGGAACTAAAGACAGAATCCTGCCAACATCTGTGGAGGATCTGCCCAAAGGCCAATTGGCATTATTTACAGGTTTTCATTTTGATCGACTTCTGTTTTATTATAATGCAATTTATTATTTATTATTATATTTTATGTTTTGTTTTTCCAAATTCCATGTCTAGCTAAACTTAGGCAATCGATATGTAGTAATAATTCGAATGGGATTTGATAACTCTTGTTTGAAAACTTTCTTTTCACAAAAGTAATTTATGGTCTAAGTGTTTAAAATTGATTCACGAAATAAACTTCGTCGCGAAAGCGAGAACTTATTTAAAAGTAGTTTTGCCACGAAAGTGGGAAATTAATTAAGATACGAACCAACAAGCGAAAGCTGCGGTAAGGTCAGATAGTAAACACTAGGCATTTGTTTTAATAACAGCGAAAGCACTTTAAAACGAATTAGAACTTAGAGATTTCCAAAAAATAGTTTTAACCCCGAACGGGATACGAAAGTGTACGTTTGGCCCTTAGGATTATGATTAGCGTCAATAACCATCGTGAGACGAGAGTCTTCAAATCTCCATTTTCTGCTTAAATAAACTGTGAAAACTATTTCATACACCAGTAACTTATCAAATCCCTGAAGAACACAATTACTACGTATCGACTCAATTAATTAAAATCCAAACAGTAATCTTAGTTCCCCCTTTTAGTGACAATCTTATTCCCTTAAAACATATTCTACCTAGCTAAACATAGTAACTCCCGAGAACACTAGTTTGATTACGAGTCCCTGTGGGATCGATATCTTTTATTTCTATGCGATAGACTGTGCACTTGCAGTTAGTTGTATTAGACATAGAAAGTCGCGATCAGTAACCGCGCTCAGTCTAGGTCCCTTTGGGATTATTGATGGTGTATGAGTAGTCGTACTTTTATCACTTTTTCCGACCTGGGAGTCCGTGACACTGAGAGACCTTTTTAGTTACCCACTTACCCCATTTGGCCTTTAGGTCGTAGTGCGATGACTTCAAAGGAGTAGTCATGTAGGTTGATAATATCCGAAAGATTTATCCATGACTCTGAGAACCTCATAGAACCCGTTATGCAGGTACAAACAAACTATAATACATATCAATTAGGAAGGGTATACCATGGCTCCGTGCTTGTAACCCAAACCTAGGACCTTTGTATGTGGGCATATGCATTATATATGTGACTATGTGAATAATTGTGTATGTGTTGCTTGTGCATCATCTCATCATCCCATCATAAGCATTCATGCAGTTGGTTTTGAGAAACTCAGTTGTTTTCTTTATTGCAAAAAATATTAGGTTATGGATTTTGGAAAAAGAAACACTAGGAAGTACAATTTCAAGAGACCAGATTTGACAAAATTAAGGAAATTGGTGGCCTTAATGTCTTGTCCTGAACATTTTGGAAAGAGATATGGAAGATTATTGAGACTTGTCAAGATCAAGATACAAGAAGGAGTTCTCAACACTCTCGTGCAGTTCTATAACCCCCTATATCACTGTTTCACCTTTCTTGATTATCGACTTGTTCCGACTCTAAAAGAGTACTCATGCCATGTTGGTCTACAAGCATTGGACAAAAAGCTATTCAGTGGTTTGGAGAAGTTCCCTCCACAAAAGGGAATTCCAAATGCCATCCACCTAGAAGCTTCCGAAGTTAAAGCCAATCTCACTTCAAAGTTTGGACTTAGAGGTCTACTAGGTGAATTTCTGATAAGAAAAGCCACTCTCTTTTCCAAAGAAAATAGTCTAGATGCTTTTGAAGCAATCCTCACATTGCTCATCTATGGGTTGGTCCTCTTCCCTAAAGAATAAAATTTCATTGACATCAATGATATCCAGATCTTCATCATTTGCAATCTTGTATCTACTCTTCTTGGAGATATGTACCATTCTTTTCACTATAGGACTTACAAAGGAGATGGGACTATCCTATACGGTGCTCCTCTATTGTATAGATGGTTTTTTTCACATTTACCAAGAACATATCTTTTCAAGGAAAATCCAGATGGACTAAGGTGGTCTTAAAGGCTCAGAGTTGTGGCGCAGACCGATGTACATTGGTATGACCCCGCCTACAACAAAGGAGTGATCATTGACAGTTGTGGTTCATTTCCCAACATGGCTCTTCTCAGTTTACGAGGGGGAATCAAATACAACCATATCCTTGTTAGACGTTAGTTTGGGTTTCCCATGAAGGACAAACCTAGGAATGTCCTGTTGACGGGTTTCTTCTACCTCAACGCAGAAGCTATTATGAGTTTCAGAGATAGCGTTGCAGATGCTTGGAAGATCATCCACAAAAATACCAAGATTGATCTAGGAAAGAAGAACTGTATAACTCTTGAGCCTTTCATGCAATGGGTCCGTGCTAGAGCCCGTGATCTCAAAATGCCTTATCTCCTAGAGAGACCTTGGCAGACTGTTTCCACTTCTTCCTCTATCATTCCTGTTGAGAAAATGAAGGAGTACCGAGGAACTTTGGCTAGATTAAAGCTTGAGCCATAATCTTGGGTAGGCAAGTACCATGTTATTCATTTCGAGCAAATGGAGATGAAGAGACAGCTGAAAGAAAAAGATGATTTGATTGAGCTTCTTGAAAGGAGGGTTATTGACAGACACGTGACACAAGAGAAATTTTTTTTCTCTAGTGTTCGACTCGTGCTTAGTACCCATGAATACTCTGACATCCCACCTAAATCCAGTGCTTGGAAAGGAATCATCTACAAGCTAGTATTGGAGAATGAAGAGATGAAAAGACAGAAGAGGACGGGAAAATAGGACCTTTCTAGCTAGACTTCGCGGAGACTCTAGGAACTAATATTTTTCCTTTTGTATTTTAGTCTCTTGTTTTGTACTTTAAAGTTGTAACTTTTTCCAATATTAATGAAATGAGATTTTTATGCCAAAAAGGTGTTCCTTTTACAAATCAATCTTCTGAGTTTCTTAAAATCAATTGTATTGCATCTCTTTGTTTTTGTTAACATTCAAAGGATTCCTAACTTTCTTTGCAGGCATTGTAATGGACTCAAGAAAGAAAAAAATTCCAAAATGCACATTCAGAAGCCTAAAGTTGGACAATTTGAGGAAGCTAGGAGATCTAGTGGAAGATTTTTGGTCGTTTAGCAACAAGTATGGAAATTCACTACCTCTATTAGAGCTCCAAGTAGATGAGGATATGTTAATGGCGCTCGTTCAATTCTACGACCCCATTTACCATTTCTTCACGTTTCCAGACTACTAGCTGCTACCAACGTTGGAAGAATATTCTGCTTTGATGAGACTATGTGTCACCCTCAACCATTCTCTGGGAGAGAAATAAGACCGAATAGGAGAGTCTTGAATGAAGCCTTATACCTAGAATCATCTGACCTTCAGACTCATTTAGATACCAAGGATGGATTATATGGTTTGCAAGCAAGACCTTTGATGGAAAGAGCTGAGGCTCACGCTGATAAGCACAACGCAGAAATATTTGAGGCTATCTTGGCTTTATTGATTTATGGGCTTCTTCTATTCCCAAGTGCTGGCGAGTTCATAGACATGAACTCCATCCACTTGTTTCTAATTAGGAACCCTGTTCCCACCCTACTCCGACAACTCCGAAAAAACCCTTCTCTATCAATGTTGCACCCCAAAATTTGCGCACCCTTTTTCTAACTTTGACTGGCTTTTACTTCGCATTCATCTGCATATCATTTAGGACAATCATTTCTCACATACTGCCCATATTATCAGCCTGAATGGATTTATCGGGGTTTTAACCGCTTCGTTCACATTTTAGACAATTTAAACCAGTTCAAATATTGAGTTCCATGTCGAAATCGAGCGAAAGTTGTTCTCTTCCTGGTGGTTCAGTCCGTGTTGATTATTTTGTGCGTTTCGGTGCTCGTTCCTTTTTCCGTTTTTTATTTCGTGGAATTTTGTGATTTTATTTCTATTTTTGCTTTATAATTTTTCTTTTATTTTGTTAATATAATATTAAGTTTTAGTTTTAATTAGATTTAGGGAGTTTTCTTTTATTAGAATAGACTTTTTTGTTATTAACAGAATAGAATTTTAAGTTAGAAATAGTTATAGAATTTTATTTAGAATTGAGAATTATTTTTATTAGAATAGTTTTAGAATTTTATTTAGATTTTAGAAACTGAACTTTAAAATATAATTATTAGAATTAATTAGTTTTTAATTTAGGTTTTTTATTTAGCTTAAGATTTGTTAGTTCCGATTAGTTAATTAAATTAGATTTTTAATTAGTTAGAATATTAGTATTTAGATTATAATTATTAGTTAGATTTAATGTTTATTACACTTATAGTTTAGCATGTATTAAACCAGAATTAATTAAATGAAAAAACCAAAAACACCACAGCACAACATAACATGTGTCTTGATTTTGCTGGTATAAGTACTGTGGATTGTCTCCCAGCTCTAAAACCCTAGACAACCTCTCTTTCATTGTTCACTCATCTTCAACCATGGAGCAAAACCCTAGCCGCCCTTTCATTGACATTGTTCTTCTTCAAAAAAAAATTTCGTCGCCGGATTTCTTCTCACCTAGAAACCTCTAATATGAACCACACAACAACTTTAAAACTCTGAACCAACTCAATCTTCATCAACCCAGACAATCCCAACCAGCCACCATCTTCACCATTGAAACCCCTTCACAACTCAACACAGCAAGCCGCAAAACCACCATCCCACGAAACCCGTTTTTAGCACCCATATCCTCTTTCTCCATTCAACCTTCAACCACCAAACTAACCTCTTCTTCCACCTCTTTCCAGAAACCCATCCGCAAAATCCAAAACTCACTCCATCATCTTCTCCATTAAACCCCAACCATTCAACCTTTAAACAACCCACAACCTCAATGAAACCCATCTCACAACCCATTCCACGCTTCTCCGACCACCATTCTCGAACACCTTCAACAGGACGCTCTCCCTTCACTCCTCACATAATCCATTTCTCCATAACATGTGTATCCCGCCAACACCATGTTTCAAGCTAAACGATAACAATTTAGATCTCGCTTCGATTGGCTCTATTACACTGCAGCTTCAAACTGTTTCACCGTGCACAAATCGAACATTGTCGGAACGGTTCCAACAGAGGAGAACATCACAACTCGTTGGGGTTTCATTTGTGTACGTTAGAGATGAGTTGTGTTGGCTGATTTTTGGGTATGTAATATCACGTTTTGTCCATCTATGTCACTACACTGTGTTTTTCTTTTTGAGACAGATTGGATGGGCTTAAGTAAAGCCCTCATGTTGTAATCTACAGCCCATCTGTTACTCATGTTTTCAACAGACCCCCCCCCCCCCCCCCCTCACGTTTTTCTCCTTTTAGTTTTTCTTTACTTTCTTTTTCAATTAATTTCTTAAGTTTGTAATATATTATTTATATATTAGTTTTATTTATTAATTTTGTTAATGTATGAAACTAGTTTTAATTGTTAATATTTATATATATAACTTCAGAGTTTATATAATTAGTTTTTCTTAGATTATTAAATTCTAGTTTTTTTTTCAAATTGTTAATATATTTTTCTAGATTTTCAATATTTTTAGAGATTTAGTTTTTATAATATTTATATATATAACTTTAAAGTTTTTATAATTAGTTATTTCTTAGAGATTAGATTTTTTATTTACTTTTGAGGATCTATTTTCGTATTTTCTCGTTTGGGTTGATGAAGAGACCTCTATCTTTTTCTGTCAAATTATTGATGAAAAACGATAGATCTGAGACCCATTTTCTTTTCATCTTTTCATTTCCGGCTTTTATTCATCTTATTTTATTTTTTCCGCTTTTTGGTGGATGACGAGACTTCCGTAAACCGTTATTAGTCAAATTATTGATAAGTAATGTTGGATCCGAGACCACCTTCTTTCTCTCCTCATTTCTTCTTCTTTTCGATTTTTGACTTTCCTCGATCGATGAAGTCTTGAATTCGTAAGCGTCCGATTCTCGAAGTCGATAACCTTCCCGATTTCAAATCTACGGAAAATGACCATTTGGGTCATTTTCTTTACTTTGGGGTCACGATAAGCTACCTTTGATTAATCGACATTATATTTACGATTAAGACGAGATCCCACCTTTTGGTCCGTGCGACATGATTAAATCAGAGAATGATCCTCAATATTATTTCTCTATCTTGTCTGTAGCACGGATATCAATTATGCGACCTCCTATATTTTGACTTCCCTCATAAGTCGAGCTATGACGGTTTAGCGTCATATTGGTCCCAATTCAATTCACTTACACTTTCGAACCTTATTCAAACCCTGTAATCGCGATGAGTGTTGTGAGCCAAGCATTAGATACGTAAGAAATGATGAGTGGGGAGGTCTCTCTTCACATCGTCTAGAGTGTTTAGCGTATACCCTTTAGGCAATATGCGGCGCATTCGCTGCTATGTCTTAGGATTTAACGTAGTGCGCGTCCCAAACCGATTCAATTCACTTTTGTTTAGGTGTTCTAGGCCTAGGACCTTTTTCTCTCGCATCCATGCGATCAAGACCAGTTTTTCCATAGTTGGCCGAACTACGGCTGCTCTGATTTCTTATGCATGTTGAAAATACGTAGGCATAGGATTGCGATAATCCTAGCGAGCACTCTCCCTTCTTTTCCCTGCAAAATACGTTACTTTTCTGTTCTACCACCAACAGGTATCATCCCTAACTGCTGGAATGGAGATTTAACGTCACTCGTCAAGCCTGATTCCACCCTTTTTTTCGTAGTTGGCCGAACTACGCCTGCTCTAATTTCTCATACCAGATGAGAATACGTAGGCACAAGATGACGATGTCTTGGCGAGTACCCTTCCTTTTGTTCCACCCTTTTACCCAAAGAGTACGTTACTTTTCTGTTCTACCGCAAACAGGCATCATCCCTAACTGCTGGAATGGAGATTTAACGTCACTCGTCAATCCTTAATGTTGTAACCCAAAATTTGACCAACCCTTTTTTCTTGTATTTTGGCTTATGTTTCATTGCATTTTAGCATCTTGCATTTGCATAAAATTGTTCTTACAGGGGATCAAGTGTTTGTTTGTGTACCATCCAAGAGGAGAGTCTTATTAGTTTCAAGTTCAGGCAAAGGCATTGGTAGAGGTCATGAAGTGGGTGTTATCGTTATGAAGTTGTCAAAGCTCCTTGAGAGGAGAGGTGTGTTATAGCTCCTTGTCTGAGAATCACCCGAGGGTTTGTCAAAATTTCACGAGGTCTTATCATTGGTGTAAGCATGGGATATAGTTTTGTTGAGTACCTCAGAGGCTATTGTGGAGTTGGAATGGTCATTCAGTTCATCTGCAAAGGGGCTATGCAAAGGACATGAAATTAGGGTTTCACATACAATCAGTCTAGACTTGTTTCTTGGAGAAACACTTGTTTACATGATCCTTCATATGTCCCAAGGTGTTTATAAGTAGAAAATTGATCATCAGTTTCAACCAGAAGAGCTCTAATTGGTCAGTCAATTGCAAATCAGGAGATTTGGGGGAAAAGTCAATTGTGCAGGGAAAAGTCAACTCCTGACTTTTCAAGGTAAAAATCATGTTCCTCAAGTTCAATATGGCCAATAGGTGGAATTTAACCAATAAATGTCAAAGGAATCATAAAAAATCAAGAAGTGTGAAACTTGCCACTTTTAGAAGATCAGGGTTTTAGAAACTTGCTATTTATGGAAAGTTTCATGTGTAAACCCGCCACTTTCCGAGCTTTTTTTCCTCATGATCAAGGTTCCAAATGAACTTTTCTCCAACATCAAACTTGTTCCTCATATTCTAATCTTTCTTTTGAGTATTAATTCATCATCATATGATGCTTGAAGCTCAAGTTATGATGATTCAAAGTTAGGGTTTTCAATGATATCACAATTAACAAGTTTGGACAGATTTTTGGACCAATTTTCCAAGTCAGTTTTCATCGAGTTATTGTTGTCAAATGGAATTTTGTCCCACATGAGAGTTGTAGTTCTTGTTCCAAGCTTTCCATCCATTACTAGAAGTCTCTCATATGATGCCTGAAGCTCAAGATATGAAGGTTCAAAGTTGGGATTTCAAGTGGATCAAACTCATAACTTAGAAAAAATTTCTAAGTTATTCCAAGGAAGATTGTATGTCATGACTTTCAAGCTCAAATTCCATGATCTTCCAAGGACCAAATAAAACTTTTGTCAATGTTAAAGTTGTTCCTTGCCATGCCATCTTTCATTTGAGCTCAAGATCCAATCAAGATGAGCCTTGTGCGTCAAGCTACAATGGTTCAAAGTTGTGGTTTTAGAAAGCATTTCAAGGCATGATTCTTATGTTATTTTGGCATGCTTCTTAAATCAGCCTTGCAACATTTGTTCTAGTCATATATCATGCGCATGAAATAGCAAATTTGTGCACTCCAAACATTGCCAAAACAAGACCAACCAAGCATGTACCATGATGGATTGATTTTGAATTTTCTTGCCCAAAGAAGGAAAGGACAAGCAGCCACTACTCTGAGCATTGCACATTCCTTCTGCCCTTCTCAAATCATCATCACCATAACCTCCTCTACCATCTGTTAGCAAAAGAAACCAACTGTGAGCACTTTGATCCTCAACTGCTCAAACATGTTTGGAGGTTTAGAGGAATTTTCAAGGTCATTTAAGCACAACTTCAGCTCTCTCAAGTCATAAGGAGTTATTCTGCAGCTTCTGGTGGTGTTTCAACAAGCATAGAAGAAGCAGTGGACATACTCCACTAGGTAATTTCTTGAACTTGTTCCTTCCATTTTAGGCACTAAATAGGAGCATACTGAGTACATCGGAAGCCCTACTCATGTAGGCAATGTTTTCATGTTGTTTTGGTTAAGTTTCATAAAGTTTTGATTTTGGATACCCCAACTGTTTGCCCTCGATTCACCTTGAAAATGACTTTATTTTGAAATGTAAGACCATATTTGGATTCCCCTTGGAATTTTGAGTGGAGAGGTAACTTGTTTTTCCATTTCTGGGCAAGTTGGACCTTGCTCCGGTGGCCTCTCGCCGAAGCAGACGACCGGAACTAGGGTTACAGCGTCTGAAGGTCAGGGGCGAGCTGACTTGACTTAGGCGCCTTCCATTTGAATTCAAATATTATGACTTGTCTTGTTTTCATTTGCCAACGTGAGTGACTCAGATTCCACGTCAATTAATGAGGACACCTGGCCTCTGAGTTTGGGTAGTGGGCCTTGCGCAATTATTATTCACACACCCACTATATCTGGGCCCAGCGTGCATTACACATGATTTAGTTCATTTTCATTATTGCTATTACACCCATCCTTGTTTTTATTTCTTTTTTATTTCTAGTTTCTATTTTATTTATTTAAAAATAGTTCTGATTTTATAAAAAATCCCAAAAAAATATTTTTCTAACAGTTTAATATGTTATTTATTTTTTCCATATTTTTATTTTATTTTTCATTTAATTTTATTATTTTATTTGAATTTTACAAATTGAAGGGTTTTATGGTGTGCACCTTGTGATGTCTTTTTCATTTGGACTTCAAACATTTATCCCCTATGACCATGGCTTCCCCCTCACTTAGGTGAGGGATTGAAGCACCTTTGAGGGTTGATTTGATTAATTAATGATCATTTTTTATGTAGTTTTGCTTTGGTTTTTCATGTCCCTCGACAAACCCTCGATAAGGTGGAACACCATACCTTCTTGGAATCATTTGGTGGTGCCTTGAGTGGAACTTGACCATGAGTTTTTTGCTTGCTGTTTTATGCTTGGTCAAGCTTGCTTTGACATTTTATTTGAGATTTATTGATCTTGTCCTCTATTTTCCATAGTTGCTTCAAGTTCAAGTCATCTTTTGACATGCTTATACAACTAGTTTGACCTAAAGCTTTGGGATATGATCATGAGTGGTCCCATATGCACCTTTTGAGCTTTGTTGATTCATTTTAACATGCTTGAGGTGCTGTTTCATCTTGTCATTGGTCATTTGAGTGTGTAGCTTGCATTACAAGTCACCTTTGAATCATGTGTCTCCACTTGTTCTAAGTGTTGAGTTTGTACTTGAACTTTGGTTCATCACTTGTACATGATCATGCTTGTGTTTCTTTCTTGTTTTAACCTTGAGTTTGAGTCTTTCTTCTTATTGTTCAACTTATTCCCCATGTGGTTTAGACACTTGTTCATGATAATTTGGTGCTTATGTTTGCATTTTGAGTTTGTCGTGAACATTGGTGTTGGTTTTGCATTGTTTGTTTGCCTTACTTTGTTTGAGTCTTAAGAATTGTATGGTTGAGATGTGCTTGTGGTGGTGGCTGCCCCACACTTTTTCCTCCCTCCTTTATTTGTGTATGCATCTTAGGATAACATCATTCTCTCTTGATGATTGATGGTATATGGTTGTAGGAGTTTACTTCTCCCATTTCATCTCATCCTTCTTGACTTGTTTAAGTCATTCACTTGTTTCATATTTGTTGCATCTTTTGAGTCTTGCATTTCTTCTTTGTATCTCCATATCTCATGCTTGCATTGTTTTTGACTTGTTTAAGTCAACTTCTTTTTATTTTTCATTTCATCTGTGATTGAGTTATCTGTTGTTTACTTGGCCTTTTGCCATGATCCCCTTAGGATTTCTAGTCCCTCTGTTTAAGATGGGAGTAGGAGAGACATTAGGTGTTCAATCCTTTGCATGATAACATTAGGATAGCTTCACCCCCCTTTTTATCCCAACATAAGGAGCATTGTGTATGATAACATTAGGGTCCCGTTTCCCTTCAGTTTATGTCTTTCTCTTCTCATCTCCTAAACACTTCAAATCACTTAATAAAGGATAACATGTGTTGTACGCTACGAGCCTTAAGTACTTGAGGAATGATGGTTGGGGGGCCTCCTTTCAGCTGTCTAGAGTGTTTAGCGTATGCCCTTTGGGCGATATGCGACGCATTCGCTCTCAAGTCATAGTCTTTAGTGCAACATGAGTTACAAACTTAACTCAATTCACTTCTTGTTTAAAAAACACAAAAACAAAAACATCAAACCTTTTTATCCTTCGAGATTATTTGAAAACCATTTTCAGAAAGAGTGTGTTAACTCTTGGTTCTACCGCAAATAGGTAATGCCTAAGTCTCCCCCCGTAGTTTTCCGAACTACGTTGACTCTGACTTTCCCATTACACGAGGGAATACGTAGGCATAGAGCGTCAATGCTCTATCGATTCTCTTTCCTTTTCTTTTGTCCCTGTGAGCCTGTAGCTAAGATAGTTTAACACCATTTTAGATTGACAACAAGTATGGATCCCGTTGAGTACAACAGACGTGAGGGGTGCTCATACCTTCCCCTTACGTAACCTACTCTCGAACCCAAGATTTGGTTGCGATGACCGGTCTTTTCCCTTTTTTCGTAGGTTTTCTCTAATAGTTTCTTTTCCCTATCTTTGGGATAAATAACGAACGGTGGCGACTCTTCTGCCTTCCGCTGGCTCCTTTTTCGCAGTAGCGACACTTAACCCACCCTTTTTTCTGTAGTTAGCCGAACTACTACTGCTTTGATTTCTCATATCAGATAAGGATATGTGGGCACAAGACAATGATGTCTTGGCGAGCACTCTTCTTTCTGTTCCACCCTTTTACCTAAAGAGTGTGTTACTTTTCCGTTCTACCGCAAACAGGCATCGTCCCTTAGTGCTGGAATGGAGATTTAATGTCACTCACAAAATACCGACCTTGACCCGTAGTTTCCTGAACTACGTCTGCTTTGATTTCTTATACCAAATGAGGATGTGTAGGCACAAGACGATGATGTCTTGGCGAGCAACCTCACCCGTAGTTTCCCAAACTACCTTGACTCTGACTTTCCCATTGCACGAGGGAATACGTAAGCATAGGGCGACGATATCCTATCGAGTCTGTTCTTTCTCTTCATCCCTAATTAGCAGTAGCTTTTAGACAGTTTTCACCCGTAGTTTAGATGACAAGCATGGGTCCCATTGAGTACAACGGACGTGAGGGGTGCTCATACCTTCCCCTTGCGTAACCGACTCCCGAACCCAAGATTTGGTTGCGATGACCTTGTCTTTCCCTTTCTCTTAGGTTTTCTTTGATCATTTGATTTCCCTCTCTTTGGGATAAATAACATTCGATGGTGACTCTTCTGTTTGTTTTTGTTGGCCCCTTTTTCGCAGTTGCGACATTTGGCGACTCTGCTGGGGGACCCTGTTTCCCTATGCGAGTCGATCATAGCGCTTGTTTGCTTTTGTTGGTGGGTGTATATATTTGTGTGTATGTTGTATTTGTATATCATTGTATTTAGTTTTTCCTCACTTTATCATTATTTGTTGTTGTTGTGCTATTGGGTGGGTGTTCTATTGAGAGATAAGCCCAATACCTAGGCTTGAGTACACATCTAGCATTAGTGTGGAGAGTATTGCGGGTTTGTATGTTTGGCATGCAATAGCCCTCATGAAATTGGCGTTCAGACGGGGTTTTCTTTGAAGACATCCTGTACTGTACGTCTCAGACAGTTGAAAGGATGTTGGATCTAAAAATTAACGACTCTGGAGACCCTTCATTGGGAAGTCAATTGAGGCCTCCTCGTTTAACCATGATGCCAAACAATAAATGGTGAACGTATCATCGTTTCTCGACTTGAGAGTCTTGATATTGACAACCTGCATAGGATGTCGTACCCTGTCAGAGATTAGGTTCTACCTGTGAGTGGGAAGGGTTTTGTAGGAAACTTGACCTTCAACCAACCCGGTATTCTGGTATTCTCTTCAGAGCAGACTTATGAATTTCTTCAATCAGCAGCACAGCAGGTGTTCAGAGCTTTGTGGGAGTTTTGATCCCTTGTCTGTTGCATTAGCATTTTGTATGGAATTTGCATTTCATTTGCATATCAGGTGTTTGAGGCTGGGTTTTGTTATCCTGATCCGGTTTTTCTTTGGAATTTTAAACATTAACTTTTCCAATAAGACAGAAGTTGACTATGGAGCAGATTCAAGCAGAGTTGAGGGAAGTCCGAAGCCATATGGGATAATTCATGGTGGACATGCAAGCTTGGTGTCAGGATCAGAAAATGCTTAGGGAGGAAGTTCATCAACTGAAGACTCAGATGGGCCTGATCATAGAGGTCATAAGAAATGTGTTAAGAAAAGAAGGTGATCATGTGCCTGAAGTTGCAGCAGAAATCGTTATTCCACCCTTACCTATGGAGTCTCTCCTAGAGCATGATGTGCCTCTAAGATCTTCTGCACAACCTGAGGTTCCAGAATTTCCCCTTCATCAGCTACCTCCTATTTCCCAAGACAATACTAAGATTAAGAGGTATGCTCAAAGGCCGAAGAAACCCGACAGAATCTTTGACCAGATCCCTATGACTTATACTTAATTATTGTAACTCTTGCTTCAACTTCGATTGGTTGAACTTCATACTCTAGATCCATTTGTTGGTAAGCCACCACCAGGCTATGATGCAAGTGGCCATTGTGATTTCTATTCTAAGGCACCGAGGCATAATATGGAGAAATACAAAGCTTTTAAGCACAAAGTTCAGGACTTAATCGATTCGAAGGCAGTTAAGTTCACGTCGGGCGAAATGAGCGTACCAGGTGGTCTTATTCCAGTCACTACAAAAGAGGTGGATATTCCTGCTTTCTTCCTTGAAGTTGCATCAGGTCAGGAGTGCATCTTACAATCTATGATTTCAGAATCTTCATGCTCACAGCTATTGCCTATTCCTGGGCCAAGTCTGAGAATGACAGTGTCTGAGCGTAAGGGGCACCCTAATCAACACCAACAACCTCATACTCCTCAGCACTATTACTATCAGTGCCAAAATCAGAAGAGGCTTCGCAACAACTTGGAAAGAATAAATGCTCCTGTTCATCTGGTTCCTATGTCGTACAGTCAGCTTCTGCCACATTTGATTCAAAACTCATTGGTGGAACCCAAGACTCTCAAGCCGGTGCCAGAGCCATACCCTCTTGGGTATAATCCCAGCGTGCAATATGGATATCATGGAGGATCCATGGAGCACTCAATTGAATATTGCAAACCCTTTCGAGCAAAGTGCAACAGTTGATTGACAAAAATTACATATCCTTTCTAGGGGGAAATTTGGTGGTGCATGTCAACCTCTCAGTTGTTTAAGTTTGAAGACTTCAAGGGTCGTCTCCTCATTCATGGCATTTTTAATTTTTGTACTGCATTGTTCGTTTGTATTTTTCATTGTTTGTTAATGCTTTGTTTGCATCTAAAACTTGTTTGTTTTTGAATGATGATCATAATGCAATGAGTATGTTTCCCTTGAAGTAATATATTCATGTTCACTCATATATATTTATGTGCATTGCAATACCAACTTTTTTGCTTAAATTCTTTGAGGGAGGATGATGAAGGGAAAGCGCAAACTTTCTGGTTGTATGCTTTTGGATAAAACCCTGCTGATGATGTACATGCATTGTTTAAATCCCTAAACACCGGAGATATAAGGAAGGTAATCCCTTGTCAACCCCTTTGAGCCTAGTAGTAGCAGTTTCTTTCTGAAAACGAAAAACCCTCAATCTTAACCTGGGGTAGGGTAGGTGTCAGTTAATTCGACCAAACATCCAAATTGCAAAAGGAGTGTTCCCATTCGAGGATCAATCCCTTCAAACAAGTCAGATAATTCGTACCTAAAAAGCTTACAGTGGTTATCCGCCACCAGACAAGGAGTTAGGCAGTCACAATCCTTTCAAACAAGTCAGATAAGCCAGTGTCACACGATTTGTTCCGAATAAAAAAAAGAGAATCAAAAGAAAAAGAAAAAGCCCGCTAAGTCGATAACTTGAAAACAAGTGGCTTAGGCAAAAATTAGGGCATCACGCTGGACTTTGAAATCAAAAAGTATACTCAGAAGAGTCAGTCCAGGCAAAAGTAGGGAAATAAAAAATGAATGACGAAGAAAAAGTTTTATGACTCCAGACACCAAAGGTGAAAAGTGAGTGACTGTGACTCCGAAAACTTGTGGTTTCCTTAAGCATCACTCCTGTAATTCAACCTTCGAGAGGTGAGCGTTTGTGTCGAATATGCCGAATATAGGACTAGAGAACATGAAGGAGAGTGGGTGGGTTAAAATAAACTTTGAGCCTTATATCCTTTCTTTCTCAAACCGTGGACCAGGCCATGTTAAAACCCTCAAAAGTCCTAATTGAAGCAGGGTTTATTTTGAAGGCATACTTCAACTAGATAGTGTTCCTGACTCCCACGAGTTATGCCGAAAGACTTCGTTGGTATTACATGTACATGGTTTCATTTCAAAAAACCAGCGTTGCATTTTAACTAGTGACTTGTTCACCAAGTATGGAGATATCTTTTCAACAAAAACTTCAACTGGATAGATATGTTGAGGAGCGTGTGGCTAATGAACTCAGTCAGAAAATGCCAATCTGGGGCAGTTACGTCAAGAAGTTCCTCCGAAGTTCAGTTAATATGGGGCTGTTATGTTGAGAAGTTCCCTCAAATTTCAGTTAATATGGGGTAGTTATGTTAAGAAGTCTCTCTAAGGATCGATTAATATGGGGGAATAAAGTCGAGATTCAAAAAATCTTTTTAAAGATCAATTAGACAGGGGCAAAGTTACTTCGAAGGCTCATTTTGAAACAGATCATTTCAAGAACACAAAGTCCCCGACAAGCTGGCATATTTGGTCATTGCCCAATAGAGAAGTGAGGCTGGCATCATCCCCTAGTGGAGTGAGTATCATCTTGGGTTATTATTTTTTCTCTCCCTGCTAAAGTCGCTAGTGGCAGTTGGTTTCCTCGGTAGGTCACAGCCGAAAACTTGTGGTTTCCCCAACAAAGGCAATTCCTCATGGAGAGGCAGAAGATCAAATCTCAGTGGTCTTCCCCAGAAGTCGTCTGTTGTTCCTACTGTCCCGCGGAATGGAAGTTTGGTTGGGATATTGAGCAAAGTTGATCTCAGTGAATTTCAGTTTGTCATCCCCAGTGGAGTTGGCTTCATCTCTTCAGCATTTATTTTGCTGGAGTGGTTGTTGCGATGGAAATATGATATCAAACTATTAATTAATTTGAATCATACTCTTAAATCACAACCGCTCCTTGATTTATCTGAAGGAAAACGTCAAAAGAGGAAAAACCTATTTTTACATCGTAAACACAATGCAGGGAGAGACCTAGGTAAGGGGTTGGTTAAGTTTAGGGAAGGTATTAGCACCCTAAACTTCTGTAGTACTCTACAGGAACCTTTTATTTATTGTATGCCTTTTTTTATTTTATTATCTGTTTGGGGTATATATGCTGAGCTAAAGGATAGAGTGACCTAAAGAGACCTAAGGGTTAGTCCTAAGTTTACTCGGCAAGACGTCGCATCTTGTGCCTACATATCCTGACAGGAATGGAATCAGAGTAATTATAGTTCCCCTCAAAAGGGAGGTTAGAAACGTCTTGACTGTGGTCAAGGTTTCAATGGGGAATAAGCGTTCATAGGGAAGCGCTTACGTGGAGTTTTAAAACTCTTATTTCTACATGGAAATATTAATTGAAATGAAAGGGTAAATTAGGGATTCCACGGCGGGAAACCCTAAAACAGAGTACGGCGACTCTTGACCTAAAGCTAGGGTAAAGGGCATTCTCGTCCACGGCCGGACACCTAAGCTATTAGGGTTTGAAATGGTCAAGGGTTAGGGTTATTGACTCGGCGGTCAAACGGCTAGACCTAATCCTTCGGAAGGGATTAACGGTAAAAGCATGCAAAAAGACAAAATATTGTACGGCAGAATTAAAATACGAAAAAATAAAGAAAGCGTCACGACGATCACTCGTGTAAATTACAAATCCCCAAAAAAAATGCGAAATAAAAATAAACCGCGACCATGGCCTCGCGTAAGTTACATCCATTGAACAAAACGAACAAATGAAATAATAATAGGCTGAAACAAACAACTTAACGAGTGTTAGAAAACAAAACGGCTAAATCAAAACTTTTTTTTTTATAATTTCTATTAGTAAAAGAACCGTTATTTTTAATTTTTAAAAGAAATTCGATTTAAAATTGCTTATTAATTATTAAAATATGGATTTAATTTTAAATATAAGGAGAAAAAAAAATTTAGTTATAAATTATTAAAAATGTCACTAACTAAGTAAAAAATGTTAATAGCTAAGTTATGAGTTAACAAATATATTTTTCATTTTTAGTTAAATTTTGAAATATAAATTCAAACTAAATTTATTAGCCATGACTTTCATCATTTTTTTTAAGTTACAGTAATATGATAAATTAACTTAAAACTACATGTTAATTATAATTATAAAAAAACTAATAAAATAACATAATAAATAGGATAAAAAAAGAAAAAAATGAAAGAGTAATAATAAAGGTTGAAAGTGATAAAGGCTATTGCTGAACGTTTCATTCTTAGGGTTTTTCAGAACCCCATCCTCTTCTCCCTTACGGTCGCGGCGGCCATTGATGTTCTGTGGGAGCTTTTTCCGCTTTCTCATTTCCGTTTGCATGTTCAATATTCTTCTTTCCTCTTCATTTCCTGCAAAACAAAACCAAACAAAGAAAATAAACCAAGTTGATCACCTTGTTTCACGGGTTCGAAGCGGCAGCGTTTTGACGGATGATGATGATTCTTGTTGGTTTTCTGAACCTTCTCTTCTTCAAAACTCCTCCTCAGCTCTTTCGGTCTCTTTTTTATTTTCTTCCTCCTTCCCCTTTTCTCAAACGCAACTCATGTTTATATAGGTAACAAATTATGGTTAACTCTAACCTAATGCCCACTTTAAAACCCAACCTAAATAATTAGTCAAAACAAACTTAAAACCCTATTTATTTACTAAACATTAAAAATACTATAAAAAGAATAAAATATTTTCTAATATTTTTAATTTTATGATTTTTGGATGTTTTTATGAATAATATAAAAAAAGCGAAAAAATAATTTAAATAAAATACGAAAATAATAATTAAATAATAAAAAAACTATTTTTGTTAATTTTGTTTATAAAAATAGAAAAGTTATAATAAAAATAAAATAAAAATAAAAATTGAAGAAGGTAGGATTCGACCTCTCACACTCACAACTCCTTACACACGGTCTCTTGCCAATTATGCTATTTTATTCATTCGAAATAAAGTGGCACTAGAAACCATGTAAAGGTAGGACAAAATTGAGGTACTACAGTTGCCCCTATTTAAATAGCTTCACCGGATGATATGAGTAGCAGAGACTCAAGGAATCATGGTGGAGGGATTTAAATACAGATAACCGAAAATTGTTCCCTTAGACACAGCGCCATGCAATGATATGGACAACATAAAACGAACTAAAATGCTGAGGATGCCATGAATTTAGTATGACGTGTATGATGAAATGGTAAATGCAAAGATGCAGACAACAAGACAACATATGGGATACTACGCGACAGACAAACCCTTCTGGAACAACGACGCACTGGGGAATATCCAGGAGTAACACCTCAACAGGTTCAAGCATGACCGGTTGGTACCCTAGGATAAAAAGTAAAACTGGATCTTGCACGACTGTAGGATTAAGTAAACAGAATACCGGAGCATCGACCAAAGAATAACATCCAAGCTTCTGGAAACTTTCCTTGTGACAGGATCAATTGGAATTTTCGGGACATTCCTTTTAAACGAAGAGATCGAGCGGGATCTTCAGGAATCATCGAGAAATATACAGGGAGAAAAGTAATTAGAAATATCTGGAACGTTTAGGAGAACATTAAATGTTTAGGAAGAGTTGAAGACGTATCTGGAAGACCATACGCAACAAAGGAGTTATGGAAGAATGTTGTAACAAAAACTCAGTCTGGAAAATATCAGAAAGAGAACAGATCTAGAAAACATCGGATGAGACTAGATCCAGAAAACATCGGATGAGACTCTAGGAAACCATCAAAATCGAAGGAAAATATCTGGGAACTATCAGATAAGTTCTGGAAGAAACATCAGAACAAGGAATCACTCTGGAAAACCATCAGAAAGAGAAATAAATCCGGAAAACCGCTGGATAGATTCTGGAAACTATCAGAATCAAAATGAATATATCTGGAAAACCATCAGAACAAAGACTCAAACTAGAAGACCATCAGAAAGAGACGCAAATCCGGAAAACCATCGGATAGATTCTGGAAACTATCAGAATCAAAAAGAGAACATCTGGAAAACCATCAGATAAGTTATGGAAGAACATTAGAACAAAGACTCAATCTAGAAAACCATCAAAGAGAGGAACGTATCTGGAAAACCATCAGATAAGAAATGTCATATCTGGAAGAACATCAGATAGACATGACATAAAATTTGTTTGATAGGTGCCAAGTGAGTTGGACTTTGACCACAAGGTAAGACGTGGATAAAATACGATCTCGGGAGAAATGCAAATGAGGATGAAACACTCATGGCATGTAGATGTATATGAAATATGCTATGATATATGATGTAAATGCAGATGCAGATGTCGACGACAAGGCTCGACTCTTTGGATGAGATGACAGGACTGGAGAACTGATTCCTCAACACATACGTCACTGTCATTCTGCTAAACTTTATCAAGTTGATAGTCCTTGTAGGAGGGATGAATAACTGCTTGGGGATCCTTCAATTAAATTGCCCCAGATTAGCCGTTTATTGTAAATGATTCTTAGACAGGCTATAAAATGAATTTTCCCCTGATAGGATCACCGACCAAGTTTCTCGATTGTTTGAAAATTCCTTAGAGGAAAGCCAGTTTGCAAGCAAAAGTGTTCATACAAACATGGTAATGCACAGTTCAAGCAACATTTGAAATCGAAATTATTTTTGGAAAATGAAAAATAAATGAGTCGTCGGTCAAAACACGGTGGTTCAAGGCGCTCAAAGTTTAAAATAAAGGTGTACTTCCAGAATAAATGATTCACGAAGATCTTTAGGAGTCAGCTTACGCAACCCTGCCGTAGTATGTGTTGCACCCTAAATTTTGACCAACTTATTTTACCTGATTCATGTTTTCATAGCTTTATCGTTTGCATAATAGATCATGTACATAGTTCATTCATTTGCATAGCATAGCATGGGCAAGCTATCCAACAAGGGATCAAGTGCCATTCTTATCTCAAGAAGCATATCCAAGGGGTTTGATTCAAGTTCAAGGCTATCCAGGTCATCAGAAAGAAATTGAGCCTTGAGGAGTTAGCAGATCAATCAATGGATTTCTCTCCTATTTAGAGGTTGTTTGAAGATCATCAGAGAAGTTGTGAGCTATGGGCTGAGAGAATGGGATGTGTATAGACATCATGGAAGACCTAGAGGGTCATTTTGAAGATGAGGCAAGTCATTGGTGTGATTACAAGAGCTATAGTTGAAGACAGTCAACTAGGGTTTCATCTGGGTCAACCCTAGGTCAACCCTAGGTCAAATGCTTGATTGAAGGGCATCAAGGCCCATTTGAAGAATGTGGGATTCATAATTTGATATGGGGATATATATGTGGTGTTGTGCCAAGGATAAATCAAGAGAAATCAAGAAGAAGAGAAGTTTCTAAATTAGGGTTTCTGTGTAAAATCCCCTAATTTAGGTCAAATTTCCAAGCAAGATAAGTCAAAATACAAGTCTCAAATGGATCCTTGGCCCACATGAAGCTTGTAGAGCATCTCAAGACCTTTAATTTGAGTGGTGGAAGTTATCAAGGAGATTTATAGAACTCAAGTTATAGGCTTTGCAAGTTACAGGTCATTTGAGGACACTGAAATTTGTCTGTGAAAGTTGTCTGTCTTCCAAGCAACTTTTGCCCCTCAAGGAAGTTTCAATTGGATTTTTGGCAAACATAAGATTTGTTTCTCATGATCTCCCCTTTCCAAAAAGGTATGGTGTTGCGGTGAAAATTGGATATCAAGCTATTAATTAACTTGAATCGTATTTCTTTTACAACCGGTCTTTAATTTATCCAAAGGATAGGTCTAAAGAAAGAAAGAACCTTTTGCGCGATGTGACAACAACGCTTTAGATTTTCGGGGATTCGGGGGTCGGTTATATCTAGGGAAGGTATTAGCACCCTAAACATCTGTAGTACTCTACAGGAACCTTTTGTTTAATTACTTGCTAAGTTTGTGAATTGTGCACTATGGTTTAAGGATTGGGAATTGAGATTAAAAAAAGGCCTAAGTGGTTTTCTAAGTTTGCTCGCAAAGGCATCGCACCTTCTGCCTACGTATCCTGACTAGGATAGAATCAGAGCAATCTTAGTTCGCCTCACAAGGGAAAAGAACACTTGATAATGATCAAGGTTCAAAGGGGGACAAACATGACAATGTTTGTGTGGAGTTTGACAAAACTCCTTAAGCTAAGTTGAAGGGGAAGTAAGAAGTCATGACGATGATTCTTACACAGAGTTGACGAACTCTTTCCTAGGGTTCTAGTTGAAGAACACTCCTAGTATGGGTGGGTTTCTTAGACTTCAAGCAAAGTCTAAAGGTTTCTAAACTAGGGTTGAAGTGACTTAACAAAGTCAAGGGATAGCAGGGGTTTTGGTCCAAGACATTGACAGTCAAGTGGACAGACCTTCCTTTGGTGGAACAGTATTATCGGCAACTGGACAAAAGCTAACGAGCTTCATCACTTGGGGATAAAAATAAAATACAAACATTACACAAACGTCCATGGTGACAACCAATAAAAATATTTAAAGATGAAAAAGCAATGATGACAATCAGAGCAATTGTTTCTGTACGGGAACCATGACGACAGTTCGTACCTGGAGTACTGTTAACAGACAAATGAGATAAACATGGTAATAATTTAAGGTAAAAATTCTAACATGTTGACAAACATATATGGACATGATAACAATCAAATTTCCTGAGAAAACACAAGAGGAACCCTTTTAATTTTCATCTGCAACCAAATAGGGTTAGTTCCGTTAACGCGCGGATCGCGCGTAATCAAACATGGTGAAAAAATAATCAAACATGGGAAGTAAGTACATGGCATGAAAGTACATATAAAAACAAGCACAATGAAAAAAGAACGGACGAAAAACGATAAAATATGAGAGAGTTACGAATTTTTGAAGTTTATGTACAAAAAATGAGAAAAAGTGGCAGCAAGGGTTATCACAAGGGATCGAACCCATGCCAAGACTGATACACGCGCGAGTCTCTACCGCTGGGGCGGCTGTTACATCCATTAATAAAAGCGCAACAATAAATATACAAGGCTTGATTGGTTTCATGGCTGGGCAAAAATACATAATCAACACAAATACGATTCATACCGTATCTCACTAACCGCTTATCGGATCGAGGCAAATTTTATATGGAACTTGGGTAGAATTGAACGAGGAAGAGGATGGTGATGTTAGTTTTTCCAAATTGTTTACCTAGTGAAAAATCCGATAGCCCTTGTGTTTTTATGTCATGAGATGCAATTTGACCCTTATCCCTCAAACCAAATGCTGTTTTACTTAAGGGAGAACATGGACATGTTTCAAATGATGTATCTGAGGGAGTTCAACAGTTAGTGTAATTAAAAACAAACAAAAATGCAATATGTCATGTTCATGCTAGTGGGATGATATGAAATGCATTTTCAACACTAGGGTTCAATGTACACATGCTTGGATCAAAAGTAGAGTATGCACACACTCTAAATATCATGTGTAAGTGGTCCTAACAGAAATGAGGTGCTAAAACACAATGAAACAAAATTTGATGCCTGAGCTGCAAATGAACAAAGATAAGCAATGCATGACAGTTGGGGTTTTTGAGTTTCAAAGCAAATTAGACCAAAGCAATATTGTAAACACATTCCAAGCATGATTTCAAGTATGTGTGTGTGAAAAAAAATGGAACTGGAACAAGTGTATAAGGATTTGGCTCTCAAGTTGCATATTGTGTGTGTCATGTGCATCATGAGTGTGATTTTTTGTTCCAAACAGTTTTGATGTCATATGATCATGTAAGCACCTTACCTATGATGATTGTAAGCAGAAAAAACAAACAAACTAGACTAAGACACATCAATGCAAGATCTGGTGTATCACATGTCAATGTTGTGGAAAAATGAGCAACTCATGAGTGAAATTGTGAGGTGATGTGTTTGGGTGCAATGTAATCACATAGGCATGTCATAGTTGATGTATATGAATGATTCTAATAGTTGGTGAGGTTAAAAACAAACAGAAATGAAATATGTCATGCTCATGCTAGTGTGATGATTGTGAAATGCATTTCCATCACTAGATTTCAATGTATACATGCTTGGATCAAAAGTAGGGTGCACACACACTTTAAATACCATATGCAAGCAGTCATGATAGAATTTAGGTGTTAAAACACATTGAGACAAGATTTGATTCATGAGTTGCAAATTGAAAACATGCTTTTGAACAAAAGAGCAGTATTTTTGTGGATTGTGGTTTCTCATATGAGAGTGTGGTTGTGATCACTTTAACATTAGTTCCACAGCAGACCAAACTGTTCATGAGATTAGGCATGATGTGATTTTGATAGTTAGGTCAAATAGGAACAGCAGGGGAGTTTTGGACATTGGGCAAACAAATTTAAACTGCAACCTATCTCATCCATACATGATAGAAGAATTTCCTCTAAACCAGGTGTGATGTTCAACTTGATAAAATATGGTCCTTAAGGTTTTATGCAGAAATATTATTCCTACTGTTATGAGTTAGTTGGACAGCAGGTGGATTATTTAAACATCATCATCAGATCCCTACCTTGGCCTATAGCCAACACAAACAATAAAGGGACTTGTAATGACAGTCCCTAATGCTATGCCTCAACAGCACCAATCATGACTTCAATGAAGACCAAGCCAACATTTAAGCAAAACCAAACCTGTCCAAAGTTTATACCCCTAATTCCTCATCTTAAACACCCTTTGACTGGACTGTCAGCTTAAGGACTGATATTTAACAACCAACAAATCCTAGTTAATGACACAAACCAAGCAAAAATTTGAAAACAGATAAAACCTCAAACCTCACCCTGCTGTGCTCAACAAACATCATCTGTTCAGAGCCTATACCAAAAATCCCCACAGTCAGTGCTAACTTAAATAGACAATCAATAACTTGCTTAATTAGCTGCAAGTCTGATGATAAGCACCAATCTTGACAAAACTCAGCTCCATGAGGACAGTCCTAGATATTTCCATAAGGATGAGTTTATGACAGAGCTAAAGATGTGTTCTTTAGGGCTATACACATGATCAAGCCAAAATGATCTAGACAAGTTACCAAACCTTGACTAAGATGAAACTTCCAAGCCTTAAAAACCTACACATACTGCTCATTTAAACAAGTTTATTATGAGAAATGCTCTTGACAGTAATAGACACCCACTCAATCATAATAATGTCACAAACACCACCTGTTTCAGCAGCATACCTACACACAAAACAAACCCTCCAAGTACTGCTGCAACCAGGTTTTTGGTAATAAAACACACTCCACATCATGATCACCATACAGTTGAAAACTAACCCTAACAGCCAACAGGTCATGAGTTTACAAGTTCTGTAACAAGATCAGTTTAGATCATCATGATACCATATAGTTACCAATTGATGCCTTGTGATGAATTATAACCAAAACAAACTCAAGATAGGATTCACACCACCCAAACATCACATTAGTGAGTTTTTGATCACTTCAGCATTTGGTTCAACAGAAAACAAAACCTGTACATGAAGTTAGCATACCTAGACCAAACATAGAGGTACAAAACAACATGGTTGTCATATACACTAATTCTCATTATACCTTGTTCACTCATGTATAATAGGACCTATAAATGAACTTTAAACCCAACCACAATATTAACCTTAGGCAAAACAGAATATGGCTCTTGGAATAAAACTATTAAACAAACACAAAATGTCATGAAAAGCACATAATGCTCATATTTCAAAATTCAAACACAATGGCCAAAAAGGACAATTCTTGAGAACCAGTGCAAAAGTCAGTAGAAACTAGTCACATACCTCTTGCTGAACCCTTTGAATGTGCTAGAATGGTTGAGAAAACCAGAGACCTCCTCTTCACTTCTTTGCCTTGGTTCTTGCTTCAACTTTAAGTAACCACACACTTATGAGGCCAAAGTGAAAATTATGAATCTCCAATAGTTTCTAAGGGTCTTGACAGTTGAGATATGCTATTTGTGAGGTGTCCAAGTGATCACAACCTCAAGGAGAAGCTTAGAACACAATTTGGTGGTTTTTGTGGCTTTTGGTCAAAGTAAGCTAGGTGTGAGATTGACTTTTTGATTTTTGAGTTTTCTTGGTGGTTCAAAGGGCTAGACACCTCCCATATGATATTTAGAGAGTGTATGGAGGGTTGTTGGGGTGCTTGAAAGGGTAGAAATGATTTTGAGCAAATTTCACTTCATGACCATTTTTGGTGTTTTTGTGAATTTTGTGATTTTTGAGAATTTGATGCAAGATGAGGGAGTTGTGATGACAGAGCTTCTTTATGGTTTCTATCAGATGAAAAATGTGTTGGAAATTAGGTGAGGGGGCTCTCCTTTTATAGAGAAAGTGATTGAGGTGCTTGCTATGAAGTCTTGCTTAACCATGAAGCAAACTTGATATTTTCAAACCACTTGCCAACTTGCCTTGCTTTTTCTGATCTTTGGCTGTCTCCTTAACCCAATGGGCAAGTTTAAATGATGTTTCTACTGATAAATTGCAGCCTATATGCTTGGTAGAGTGGCTGGAGCAGAATCACTTTCCACCTCATGCTTGGAAAAGTCAAAAATGACAACTTAGGCAATGAACTTCCAATCTTTAATTCTATGCTATCTCCATGCAATTTCTTTGCTTCAACTTGCTTGAGATGTTCAATATATCAGATAGTATGAGTTTGATAAGTTAGAATTGGCCCACTTGAGTGATAGAGGTGCTTTTGCAATATTGGTCAATGTGGGACTAGTATGACAAAATACCAACTTTGAACACATGTATCTCTCAGCTCATAACTCACCTTGAGATGTTCTTGTACAATTTAGAAAGCCCTCACATAGTACTAAAACTTTCATGTTGGCCAGAAATCTTGATTCTATTTGAAACTAGGTGAAAAACCCCCTTGAAGTTGGCTGATTTTAGCTTTTAAAGTGAAAATAACTTAGAAATTCTCTAAGTTATTTTCCCTTCTAGGAATGTTTTTGCTTATATCTCAAAAAGTATGCATTTTCTGGTTGTGGACTAGTATGGGACTTTTGTAGGACTTGTCAAGAGCTTTCAAATGAGACTAGAACCAACTCAATTGGATGTGCGGTTAAGGAGATACGGTTTAGCCCTTTTCAAAACCCTAATTCCCCGATTTCTCGATTACTCTCTCATCTTTGATCCAATGATCATGAAAATTGATATGCAAGTCCATTATGACATAAGGAACAAATTTGATTCACAACTTGGATTCCAATTCTCAAAATTTGAGGGGTTGACTTTTCGGTCAACCGTACGATCGATCGGTGCCGATTGAGTCGCCTGTTGACATTCTGGACATCCTGGGACTTTGACACTTCTTGAATAGTCTTTAATAGCCTATATTAACTTCATGGACCTCAACCCCGCCATTAAAACCTCTTCCAACATCAAAGTCAAACCACAGTTGACTTTCCACTAGTTAAAAACCCTAATCGGGCCCTCCTGACTGCACTGTTCTTGATTCTGAAATGATTTCTTCAAATTGACTTCTCTTTTGACTTTGATATTATCTTTGATTTCATTCAATGGTTAAATTGGCCCGAATCATTGGTTGATCATTCCTCGATTGTTTTGAATTTGTCGGTGCGAGAACCCTGATTCATCTATAACTTGACAATAATAAACTTGCACTTGATTTAGGGTTAAATAATGCATGATCATGCTTCTAAAAATGATAATGAGAATCTAAGGGGTCAAAATTTGGGGTACAACAGTTGCCCCTATTCAAATATCTTCACTAGATGGGGAACGAGAGATGACAATCTTCGTTAAATCGCAGTGAAAGATATTTAAATATAGATAACCGAAAATTTTGTCCCTTAGATCCGATGTCATGCTAAAGGACAAGTTATGATATGCCATGCACTCTAATGATGCTTTATGATGCTTGAATGTAATCAACATAGACGCAACGATAATAATAAAAGAAACAGTAAAACAAATAATGACAAATACACGGACTCGATACTGGGGACTCGTACGGAAAAACTAAATTAACAGTTCAGACCTGACTGATAGCGTAAGCAGGGAAACTTCACATGGGAAAGATACAAATCCAATAAAGATGACAATCTTATTGGAACAGAGGTACTCCAACGGGGAGAAGAATTGACTTCTACTGGGGAAAAGGACATACTTTTACTGGGGAAATAGAAAATTAATTTCGTCGGGAAGAGAGAAGCAGACTTCACCGGGGAAGCGAAAGACTGGATACAAACTCACTGGGGATGATCAGATGAGGAACTTCCTACAGCGAAGAGTTCAAATGGGATCTTCAGGAATGGACTAGAAACAAGACTAATCACACATGGAGGATGCTAGTGACGACTAGATCTCTGAGACTTGACTGGGAACATGGATCACTGGGGATACATCCTCAGCTTCTGCAAATAGTTCACACCGTGCTGGTAATCAATAGACTTCCTGGGGAATTGGTAACGACCAGAATTCCAAGCGATGCCAGTGACGACTGGTCTTTTACTGGTGATTGGTGACGACCAAATCAGGGTATCGAAAACAATGCCAGTTACGACTGGACTTTAAAGAAGATGGTGACGACCATGCTGGAGAATACCAATGACAATTTGTACAAAAATGCTAGTGATTACTAGATCTTCTAGCTGGAGATTGGTAACGACCAAACGAAATAGACTCCAAGTAACGATTGGACTCAAGACGATGATACCAGTTACGACCGGGCTTCAAAAGGGAAACATTGGTTAAAACCTCAAGATACCAATGATGATTGGATTTAGGCAGTGCCAGTGACGACTGGACTTCATGGGGAAAGTTAGTGACAACTAACAAGATACCAATAATAATTGGAACAATACCAGTGACGACTGGATTTCCCGGGGAAAGGTTGGTAACCACCAAAACAAGAGGCGCTAATGACAATTGGATTTTTATTTAGTGCCAGTGACGACTGGACTTATATGTGGATTTGTTAGTGACAACTAACGAGACACCAATGACGATTGGATTTAGACAATGCCAGTGACGACTGGGCTTATACTTGGAAACGGAGTGAATGATAACTTAGACTTCGCGGGGATTGACAGATGTCACCGACTCGGGGGAACAAACGAATCACACTGATCCCATGATGAGGGGTGTACGTAGACTTGGGAAAATGAACCCGAAGACCTACTGAGGAATAGAGCCTGTAGGTAGATTTTGCTGAGGTGAATTCAGACGTCCAGAAATACTTTGCTGGGGAAAGAACCTTCATGTCATCACAAGAAATCCTGAGGGATAATCTTCAATCTTGATAACCATACATGGCCAAAGGACTCTGCGTCGCTCGACTTGCTAGCATTTCATTGGGGAATGTAAATTCTGACTGTGCATCAAGACTCCTGCTACCCTGAAGTTTCGGGGAATGTATGATTTTCCTCGCGTTTTTCCACAAGTTAAAACATTTTGTAAAATCTTTCCAAGTTATTTTTTTTCAAAAATTTTGATTTTAATGCTTTCAAAACAATCGTTGACTAACGAACATATTTTGCATAACAAAGAAAATAAGGAACTGATAATTTTCACAAGCAAGAGAGGCTCAAAAGGCTGATTTTATTTAAAGGATGAAATCTTGCCAATGACAATATTCCATGGAAATTTTTACAAGTATAATGGCAAAAGTGGATAAGGTTACACTGAATCCTGTGACCTAACTATCCCTAAAGACTAGAATTCTCCAAGATCCTTGCATCTGACGAGAGCTGTTGAGATGAATCATTGTTGAGTCAGCAGTGTTGATGACTTTGTCTGATGGAGCGAAACGCCTTTGTCCCTAATTTTTGCCTGGATCGCCCTTTTGGGTTTTCAATCCACCGGGACGCTCATTTTTTCCTAAGTCGCCCTTTCGGGTTTTCAACTTAGCGAGCTTTTTGAATTCTTTTCTCTCTTTTTTTCTTTTCTTTACCCTAACTTTTGCATAAACCGTTCTTTTGGGATATTCCGGCTTATCGGGTACTTTTTAGGCGTAATATTTCCGAACTGCGTCAGAATTTATCGGGTGTGTGAGTTGTTCCCCGTCCATGGTAGTAAGGATTAGTGAACCTCCGGAGAATACTGTCTTCACAATAAAGGGGCCATCATAATTAGGCATCCACTTTCCTCTTGCGTCTTTGTGAACTGGTAAGATTTTCTTGAGCACAAGTTCTCCTTCGCGGAACTCTCTAATACGGACCTTTTTATCGAATGCCCTCTTGATTCTTTTTTGATACAACTGGCCGTGACACATCGCAGACATGCGCTTTTCATCGATGAGGTTTAGCTGATCAAATCTTTCTTTAATCCATTCTGCCTCTTCTAACTTGGTTTCCATGATGACTCTGAGGGATGGTATCTCGACCTCTATGGGAAGAACTGCGTCCATTCCATATACCATAGAAAAGGGAGTTGCCCCTGTGGAAGTGCGGACGGAGGTTTTGTATCCGTGCAGGGCAAACGGCAGCATTTCATGCCAATCTTTGTAGGTTTTAACCATTTTCTGCAAGATCTTCTTGATGTTTTTATTTGCAGCTTCCACAGCCCCATTCATCTTTGGACGGTAAGGGGAAGAGTTGTGGTGTTCGATTTTGAAGTTATCACATAATTCTTTCATGACTTTGTTGTTCAGATTGGTGTCGTTGTCTGTTATAATTCTGCTTGGGATCCCATAGCGACAGATGATCTCCTTTTTAATGAAACGAGCCACCACTTGACGTGTAACATTGGTATAAGATACAGCTTCAACCCATTTTGTGAAATAGTCGATGGCAACCAGAATGAAACGGTGTCCATTTGAAGCTTTCGGTTTAATTGCCCCAATCATGTCGATGCCCCACATAGAGAAAGGCCATGGTGACGACAGTACATTCAACAGTGTTGGAGGCACATGCATTTTGTCTGTGTAGATCTGAAATTTGTGACACTTTCTGGCGTATTGGATACAGTCAGTTTCCAAGGTCAACCAGTAATAACCAGCTCTCAAGATCTTTCTGGACATGGCGTATCCGTTGGCGTGAGTACCAAACATTCCTTCATGAACATCTTTCATTAACAAGTCTGCTTCTCTTTTGTCAACACATCGGAGTAAGACCATATCATGATTTCTTTTGTAAAGTACACCATTGCTGAGGAAGAATTTGGATGCTAGTCGTCTCAGTGTTTTCTTGTCAAGTGCCGTAGCATCTGTGGGATATTCTTGTTTCAACAGATAATTCTTTATATCATGATACCAGGGTTTGCCATCGGTTTCTTCTTCGATCATTTGACAGTAAGCAGGTTCTGTCTTGCGTTCAATTTTGATAAGTGTGCCATCATTGACATCTTTAGTTTTCCACATTGAGGCCAGCATGGCTAAGGCGTCGGCGATGTGATTCTCTGCTCTTGGAACATGTTTAAAGGTGATTTCGTCAAAATACTTGATCGTTTCAACGATATAAGCTCTGTAAGGGATCAGGTTTTCATGTCTTGTCTCCCATTCACCCGTGACTTGGTAGATAACCAAAGCTGAGTCTCCACTGACTTCGAGATTTTTGATTTGGAGATCAATGGCTGCTTCGAGACCAAGGATACATGCTTCGTATTCAGCAATGTTGTTTGTACAATCAAAGTCTAGTCTGGCTGTAAACGGAGTGTACCCACCTTCAGGATTCATTAAAACTGCCCCTACGCCGTGTCCTCTATAATTGGAGGAACCGTCAAACATCATTTTCCACCAATTCTCTGTCTGTTGACCTTTGTCAGAACTTGTTTCTTCACAATCTTTTACTAACATGATATCTTCATCCGGAAAATCAAACTTCAGAGGTTCATAATCTTTGACAGGTTGATCTGCGAGATATTCTGATAGCACACTGCCTTTGATAGATTTCTGAGTCACATATTGAATATCATATTCTGATAGTAGCATATGCCACCGGGTGAGTCTTCCGGTTTGTGCAGGTTTCTCAAAGATGTACTTTATTGGATCCATTTTCGAGATCAATAAAGTGGTATGACAAATCATATACTTCCTCAAACGCTTAGCGGCCCATGTTAAAGCACAACAAGTCTTTTCTAGGAGTGAGTATCTGCTTTCACAATCAGTAAACTTCTTGCTCAGATAATAAATGGCATGTTCTTTCCGTCCAGATTTGTCTTGTTGACCCAGAACGCAACCCATTGAGTTTTCAAGCACTGTCAAATACATAAAGAGAGGCTTTCCTGGAACAGGTGGTATCAAAATTGGAGGTTCTTGGAGATAACCTTTGATTTTATCGAACACTTTTTGACAATCAGAATTCCATACAACTGTTTGATCCTTTCGTAGCAACTTGAAGATCGGTTCACAGGTGGGGGTCATATTGGAAATGAACCTGGATATGTAATTCAACCTTCCAAGGAAGCTTCTAACCTGATTTTCGGTCCGCGGAGCTGGCATGTCTTGAATGGCACGGACTTTGTCTGGATCCACCTCAATCCCCTTGTGGCTGACAATAAAACTGAGTAATTTCCCTGATCTGACTCCGAAAGTGCACTTTGCGGGATTTAACCTCAACTGATATTTCCGGAGTCTTTTGAATAACTTCAACAAATGTTCTAGATGGTCTTCTTCATTTTGAGACTTGGCGATCATGTCATCCACATATACTTCTATTTGTTTGTGCATCATGTCGTGGAACAAAGCCACCATAGCTCTTTGATAAGTTGCGCCTGCATTTCTTAAACCGAATGGCATAACCTTATAACAATAAGTGCCCCATGGAGTGATAAAGGTTGTCTTTTCCATGTCGTCAGGATCCATTTTGATTTGATTGTAACCAGAGAACCCGTCCATAAAGGAAAATACTGCAAACCGAGCTGTATTATCTACCAAAGTATCAATATGTGGTAGAGGGAAGTCGTCCTTTGGACTGGCTTTGTTTAAATCTCGATAATCCACACACATCCTTACCTTTCCATCTTTCTTTGGTACAGGAACAATGTTGGCTACCCATTCTGGATACTTGGCCACTGCAAGGAAGCCTGCATCAATCTGCTTTTTTACCTCATCTCTGATTTTGAGAGCCATGTCGGGTCTGGTTCTTCTGAGTTTCTGTTTAACCGGCGGGCATTCAGGTCGGAGCGGTAACTTGTGAACCACTATGTTTGTATCCAAACCAGGCATATCCTGATAAGACCAAGCAAACACATCTACATATTTTCTTAAGAGTTCCTTTAACTGCTGTTTTACCTCTGCCCCTAGGGCTGCCCCAATTTTGACTTCTTTTTTATCTTCTTCGGTACCAAGGTTGATAACTTCTACCTGTTCCTTATGGGGTTGAAGCTCTGCATCCTCTTTTTGGGCCAATCTTACCAGTTCATCAGGAATTTCACAGTCTTCATCCTCGTCTTCAGCTTGGTAAATTGGTGAATCAAGGTCAGGAGGAGATGCATGGTCACAGGATTCAATGGGGTTATGGTCATCACTGCATGTTTGAAGGGTTTACTTTATTAAAACACACAATCAACAAATGCAACACACACAGAGAAAGAGAAAATTGTTTTTGTTTTGGTCTTTTTGTATTGCCATTTTTCTTTCAAAGTAAAAGCAAAAAACGGTAAAGAAACAACACGAGGATTTTTAACAAAATAGTCCATTCTCATTGATATTTCTTTGAAAGCATGTGGCCCTTACAAAACATTCCTATAGCCTTGGGCATGGCTATGGAGATTTTAAAAATAACAAAGAAAGAAACAACAAATTACTTTAACTCGGGAAAAACTACAGGAACTTCGATAGCCTCCCAGTTGTTCAGAGTAGCTTCGTCATGATACACTAGTGCTCCTATGCCTTCACTTTCAAGATTTCCTTCCACGGCGTTAATTTGAAAACCGCCACTGATAAATATTTCTTGAATAGCCTTTGGCCGGCTGTTGTCATGTGGCTCTTCACTTTGAGTTGGTCTGTAACCCAACCCCTGGCGATTCATCTTCGGTTTTACCTTAATGACTTCTCCCCATCCTGCGGGAGTACCTTCTTCCAGCGTAGCTTTGGCGCTTTGAGCAGATGTGAAAGTTGGACCACTTTTTGCCACCGTCTCCTCTATCATCACTGCGTTTGCTATTTCTAGTGCTTGGAATGACGTCTCTAGCGCGTCCTCTTCTGCTTCAATGTACCGGAACGACGAAAGATTACTGACCATTAATTCCTCTTCACCATGAACAATTACTAGCTTATCATTTACCACAAACTTCATTCTTTGGTGCAGGGTAGAAGTTACTGCCCCTGCTTCATGGATCCAGGGACGTCCCAGTAAGCAGCTATAAGCTGGATTTATGTCCATCACCTGAAATACAATGTTGAATTCATGGGGTCCCACCAAAATCGGTAATTCTACTTCTCCGATGACCGTTCTCCTCGAACCATCAAAGGCTTTTACAATTAATGAGGTTGGTTTCATCTCTGCCCCGGCATAGGCTAATCTGGACAGTGACCTTGCGGGTAACACGTTTAACGAGGATCCTGTGTCGACCAGTACTCGTGCCAAAGTATCTTCCTGGCATTTGATGGATATGTGTAGTGCACGATTGTGATCACGTTTTTCCTTTGGTAACTCGGCGTCGCTGAAACTCAAAGTATTGCATGCCGTGATGTTAGCCACCACTGAATCAAATTGCCCCAGTGAAATATCCTTAGTCACGTGTGCTTGTCTCAATACTTTCTGTAATGCTTCCCTGTGAGCTGGAGAATTTATCAAGAGTGACAAGATTAATATTTTTGATGGCGTCTGATGAAGCTGATCTATTACCTTGTAATCACTTCTTCGGATAATCCTCAAAAATTCATCATTTTCTTCTTCTGTGCTCGGAGCTTCTTTTTCTCTGATTACCACAGCAGGAATAACTTCTTTTGGAATAGCTACTGATTCTTTCGGCTGATAGATCTGACCGCTGCGGGTCATCTTGCTAGTGCCGGCAATATTGGTCACATCCTTCTGATTATCTGTCTGAACAACCTTTCTCGTTTCTTGGTCTACCACGGTCACATCGTACTTCCACGGAACAGCTTTTGTATTGTCATAATGGAACGGTCTTGGTTTTTGAACTACGATTGGTCGTGGTTGACCTATAGCAGCTCTGTTGAAAACTGGCCTTGCACCCCTGTTAAACACTGGGACTTTCTCTTTTTTCCTGGACAGGTCGAAAACTGGCTCTATTACAGAAACCTCTTCTTTCCTTTCCTTACCACATACTTGTAACACCCCCTCATTTATCAATCTTTGTATATCCTCTTGCATCACATTACATCCACTGGAACCAACAGTACATTTTTTACATTTGTTATGACCACTTCCCAACAACCCTGCTTCGGTCAGCTTATCATGCAATGTCTTCAATGGCGTTCTGATTTTTGACACATCATTAATTATCTCTTCATCTGACTTTTCAATGGCATTGACCCCTCCGTGGTTTGGCAGTGGGTTACTCTTGACGTTAGGTGGTACATCATCAAAGGACAGGATTTTCTTCTCCATCAACTCTCTTACCAGATGTTTTAAGGCAAAGCACCTTTTAAGTCGTGGCCGGCAGCACCTTCATGGAAAGCACAATGGGCATTTGGGTTATAATGTGGAGATGTGGTATCTGGATTAAGTGGTCTTGTCGTGATCAACCCCTGCTGGACCAAAGATGGATATAACTCAGTGTACATCATTGGTATTTGTGGGAGTGGAGGTTTTGTGGTTGGCCTCCGGTTCTGGTATTGTTGTCTGGGCTGTGGTACCCTCTGCTGCTGATTTTGTTGAAAGGGCGGAGCGTTGGGCGCTCGTTGATGCCCTTGCTGGTTTTGCTGATACATAGGCGCTGGTTGCCCTGGTTGATAGTTCGAAGTGGAATGGTTGAATGCTGGGGTCACAGCTGCCACATATTGCTGAGGGGCATACTGCACCGGGTACATGGGTCTTTGTTGATGAAACTGTTGAACATAGTTAGGCTGGATTGGCTGGAAGAAACTTTGTTGAGGCGGCTGATATTGCTGATATGGAGGTCTCAAGGTACGATTTCTTCTCCCCATTACGGCATTTGTTTCACCTTCTTTCTTCTTGTGAAACCCGCTGCTGACTTTCTTAATACTGCTGTTGTTAGAACTGCTGGAGCTGCTGGCTACTTTTCCACTTTTCATTCCCAATTCTACTCTCACTCTCACGGCCACAATGTCTGAAAAACTTGCAGACACACTGCTAATCATTTTCTCATAGAATTCTGGTCTCACTGTGTCAACAAACCAGTCTGTCAGTTCTTTCTCACTTAGAGGTGGTTCTACCTGGGACGCTGTTTCTCTCCACCGCTGAGCGTATTCTTTGAATGACTCTGTGCTTTTCTGGGACATGTTCAACAACTGCCTTCGGTCAGGTACCATATCCATATTATATTTGTAATGTTTCATGAATGCATCAGCCAAGTCTTGAAAACTGTGTATTTTGGACTGATCTAGACTTAGATACCATTTTGCTGGAGCTCCTTTCAGACTGTCTTGGAAGCAATGGATCATTAACTTATCATCTTCGACGTGTGCTGCCATTCTTCTATAGTACATGATTAAGTGAGTTCGTGGACAAGTAGCTCCTGAGTACTGATCGAAATTTGGGATTTTGAACTTTGGTGGTATTACTAGTCCAGATACCAAGCACATTTCTCTGGCGTCAGTGCCAAAGGTATCATTTCCTTCCATTGCTCGGATCTTTCTCCCTATAGTTTCAACACTCTCCCTCAACTTCTCATGTGATTCATTCTCCTCTTCATACCCTTCGGGTCCTTCGTATATTGGTGGAGGATTATGAAAGATGGGGCGTGCTTGAACCTGAACTGTAGCTGGAGTGTAGGTGGGAATAACCTGTGGAATCTCACCTCCCAAGGGAATTGTCTGTTGAGTGACTCTTGGCGGTGGCACAAAACCTGGAGACAAACCATAAGGTGGTACATTAGCAATGGTTACGGTTGTCGGGATCGGTTCTGCAGTGATTTCAGAGACAACGGTGGCTTGAGTGTCCAACATTGCACGGATGACTTGCAAAGCTTCCCTGATCTGTCCCATGCCTCCTCGGAGCTCCCCGAGTTCATTGTCGATTCTGTCCACATCTAAGTTCTGTTCTTCCATCCTTAGGCGAGCTTGGGCTCGGGTGTTGTATCGATGGCGTGGTCTCAGTGTGATTCTGTTGACAAGACAGAGGGATGAGACTCGACTTAGGAACATGCATATGCAATGTTTATGAAATGCAGACATGCAACATGCAGATTTTAAACATTCAAGGGAATAAAAGCTTCATTTGCAAATATTATAACAATAAAACAGACAAATCTTCATTGATAACATCTGAAGAGTTTACAACATCAAACAGGAAATGAAAATACAAGCTTCTACAAAATACGAAAAACAACAACAATAGATTCTAGATTCTTCTGCTGTATGGTCCTTCATCTTCAGACTGATTCCTTCTTCCACCTTGACGTACCAATTCTTGAAGTTCTTCTTTCTCTTGCATAGCCTTGAAATACTTATCTCTCCACGTTTTCCCTTCTTTCTCAGCTTTTGCCAGGGCGGCTTTCAACTCTTCTACGAGGGTAGGCTTGGGCGAGTCAGGCTTAAAGCGGGTATAGAACATCTTCATTGCCGCTTCTCTCACCCATGATAGGTAGGATTCTGAAACAGTAGCGTTGTGGGGGCATAGGGCAGTTACTCCTCTTGTATGGACATAACGCCAAGCGTACGCGATTCGAGCCCTATAAGCGGGATTCTTCCTTTCCTCCAAGTAAAATTTTCTCAAACAGTCTGGATTTGGTTCATCTTCCATGGGGTGCCCCAACTGTCGACGGGCCAGAATAGGATTATAGCTGATGCAACCATTGACGCTGATGAGCGGTACATTCGGGAAATCTCCACAGCTTTGGATCATGTAAATTCCTCCGTACATAGGATCAAACCATTTAATGTCTGAGTGTTTGAGCAACAACAGCTTTTCCGTCCATGAGAGTCCATTTTGCTTATCCCAAATGGCTGGAATTTCTGACAAGTGTGAAATAAACCACTTGTGCAGGAGAACGGTGCAACATTCAATTCGTCCAACCCCATAGCGGTTCCTTCGGTGGAGGGTAAAATAAGTGTCGGCCAGCAAGGTAGGTACAGGATTTTTGATCAAGAAGAGATTGATCACATCTGCGTCGACAAAATCACTAGCAGTTGGGAACAAGAACAGTCCGTAAATAAGCAACACCAGGATGGCTTCAAATGCTTCCGTATTTTGTGACAAGGCATAGCTCTGAGCTTTTTCATATAGGAACATGGCTGAAATTCCGTACAATCCTCCCTTAGCACCCATATGAGATCGCACTTCGTCCAACTCCAAATACGCGGCCTCTGCAATTGCTCTTTCATTAGGAGTCCCTTCCCTTCCAGAAAATGGACTAGGGGTAACACCTACTCCCATTAGGGCGGAATACTCCTCCAAAGTTGGTAGTAACTGATAATCTGGAAACGTGAAACAATGATAGGTTGAATCATAGAACTGTACGAGTGCTGATAACATTTCTTCGTACACTTGAACTTCCAGCAATGACAGCATATTCCCATGTCTTTCTCTGAACGCCTCGGGATCTTCTACCAAACTCACCAGCTTCTTCAAGTTCTCTAATCTCGGTCTTCGGAACACAACCTCTTCTTTCTTTCCGGCTTCCATCCTATAATATCTGCAAAATGATCTTTTAGTTCCTTGAATGTTTAACATAACAAGAATGCAACCCTAAATGCAAAAGTTTTATGGAACTCAATTTTACCAAAATATCCTTTCATTTCATTGATTTTTCAAAAAGGGTATTACAAAAGATTTTTAGTACATCTTACAAAAAGCCCTAATATTACAACTCAATATGCTCTAAAAGAAAATCCTCTCTCTTCTTGATTCTTCTGAGCTCTTCTTCCACCTGTGCTTTCTCAAGGATGAGTTTGTCTACCATAGCCTTCCAAGGAGTCGATTGATTGTTGGAATAAAATGCATCTTCATGTGCCTTCCTCTTCTTGCTTGCCACTTCCTCCTCTTCTTTTGACTGAAGTTGTTTGCGGAGTTCCTCGTTCTCTTCCATAGCCACCTGATATTTGTACTTCCAGGATACCTCAGTCTGCTGTGACTTCCTCAGAGCGATCTTCAGCTTCTCTTCGTCAGACATGAAAATCAATGGTTGTTCTTCTATCAAGACCATAGGCTTTTGTGGAGGGTAAGGAATTTTCAACTGAATGGCCCTCTTTCGTACCCATTGGAGATAAGGTTCAAAAGAGATGCAGTTAGGTCTTCCCAAGTCCTCTTTTCCTTTTCGGTGTATATGCCCCCATGCTTTGAGAATTTCATCTTTTAATTCTGAAACTCCTGTGAAGAAAATACCTTCTACGTGAGCGCTGCAGGGTTTGTCTTTCAGCGGATAACCAAATTGTCGACGAGCAAGCACGGGGTTATAGCTGATTCCCCCATTTGTACCAAGGAGAGGTATATTCCCGAAGCTTCCACAACTATCAATGATTTTGATTCCATCGTAACTACGGCTGTACCAGTCAATATCGGAGTGAGTAAGAGCCATAATCTTTTCAGACCACCATCATTTACTCCAAAAAGTATGGGCTTTGGGTAGATGAGAAACAAACCATTTATACAACAATGGAACACAACAGACGATCATTCCTCCTTTGTGAAGATTTCTTTGATGAACAGAGTGGTAAGCATCAGCTAGTAGAGTAGGTACTGGATTTTTCTTCAAGAATATTTTGATGGCATTGAGATCTACAAAGTTGTCAAAGCTCGGAAAAAGAAAGATCCCATAAATAAGCAAGGCTAGAATAGCCTCAAAAGCATCCATACTCAAGTGATCGGCATAATACTGAGCCTTCCCAATCAAGAATTTTGCAGTCAGCCCAAAGATCCCTCCTTTAGTAACCATGTTCTTCTGAATGTCTACCAACCCGATACGTGTGGCTTTAGCAATCTCTTCCTCTTTAGGGTCCTTCTCCATGACGGGAAAAGGAGATGCATCAAGGATGGGTAACCCAATCAGACAGGAATACTCTTCAAGTGTCGGCACTAACTGATAGTCCGGAAATGTGAAGCAGTGATAAAGTGGGTCATAGAACTGGAGTAATGTGGAAAGGAGTCCCAAATCCATTTTCTTCCTTGTTTTCAGTAGAGACAACAAATTCCCGTACCTGCTTTTGAACCCTTCTACATCTGTGATCAGAGTGCTCAACCTTTCAATTTCATCTATATTAGGGCTTTTGTAAGTGTACTTTATAGTTTTCTTTTTTCCGTTGTCCATGATGTTCCTGATATTTTACAAATAAACGACTCTGAGTTCCATAAAACTTTTATGACATGATGTTTATGTGTGCATGAATGCACAAACACAGGTAATCACATATTCACAGATTTACACAAGTAAACAGACAAGGTTTTTGGTTTGGGGAATATGAGCAAGGAGCCAAGGTCTACCCTCCCCAAAGGTATGTACTAAGGTTCCCACAATTGCAGAACAAGGTTCTAAAAGGGTTCCTGGAGTCCTCGACCCATCTTTCGGATATTATCAATTTCCCAAATACTTGGTGGTCGATAATATTCTCAAGAGAGTCTCGTCCAAGTGTAGTATCGCGTATCAACTACTTTGGAATTACTTCCTTATAGTCATCGCACTACATCCTAAGAAAGCCATAGTGGGGAAAAAAGGTATCTAAAGGTCCTCAGTGTCACGGGCACCTACGTAGAAAGTAGCATTGTTTTCACGAATACTCGATCAACAATACTAGCTCTCTAAAGGGCCTCCACTGAGCGGTGATTCTCTCAAGTCAGCTTGGTCGGGAATCTACTCCCTATAAGCCTTCTCGAATATATCACCTTCCTATCATAAGTACGCTTGAGCACGGGTGTAGTGCTGTCTCACCATTTCAAGTTTCCCAAACCAACAGAGCGCAAAATATATACAAGTATTCACAGATAGCAATTAGTTAAACAAAATAGGTTGAACCCTCAAAATAAAAAACTTTCTCCCCAGTGAAGTCGCCATTTCTGTTGCGGTGAAAATTGGATATCAAGCTATTAATTAACTTGAATCGTATTTCTTTTACAGCCGGTCTTTAATTTATCCAAAGGATAGGTCTAAAGAAAGAAAGAACCTTTTGCGCGATGTGACAACAACGCTTTAGAGTTTCGGGGATTCGGGGGTCGGTTATATCTAGGGAAGGTATTAGCACCCTAAACATATGTAGTACTCTACAGGAACCTTTTGTTTAATTACTTGCTAAGTTTGTGAATTGTGCACTATGGTTTAAGGATTGGGAATTGAGATAAAAAAAGGCCTAAGTGGTTTTCTAAGTTTGCTCGCAAAGGCATCGCACCTTCTGCCTACGTATCCTGACTAGGATAGAATCAGAGCAATCGTAGTTCGCCTCACAAGGGAAAAGAACACTTGATGATGATCAAGGTTCAAAGGGGGACAAACATGACAATGTTTGTGTGGAGTTTGACAAAACTCCTTAAGCTAAGTTGAAGGGGAAGTAAGAAGTCATGACGAAGATTCTTACACAGAGTTGACGAACTCTTTCCTAGGGTTCTAGTTGAAGAACACTCCTAGTATGGGTGGGTTTCTTAGACTTCAAGCAAAGTCTAAAGGTTTCTAAACTAGGGTTGAAGTGACTTAACAAAGTCAAGGGATAGCAGGGGTTTTGGTCCAAGACATTGACAGTCAAGTGGACAGACCTTCCTTTGGTGGAACAGTATTATCGGCAACTGGACAAAAGCTAACGAGCTTCATCACTTGGGGATAAAAATAAAATACAAACATTACACAAACGTCCATGGTGACAACCAATAAAAAGATTTAAAGATGAAAAAGCAATGATGACAATCAGAGCAATTGTTTCTGTACGGGAACCGTGACGACAGTTCGTACCTGGAGTACTATTAACAGACAAATGAGATAAACATGGTAATAATTTAAGGTAAAAATTCTAACATGTTGACAAACATATATGGACATGATAACAATCAAATTTCCTGAGAAAACACAAGAGGAACCCTTTTAATTTTCATCTGCAACCAAATAGGGTTAGTTCCGTTAACGCGTGGATCGCGCGTAATCAACATGGTGAAAAAATAATCAAACATGGGAAGTAAGTACATGGCATGAAAGTACATATAAAAACAAGCACAATGAAAAAAGAACGGACGAAAAACGATAAAATATGAGAGAGTTACGAATTTTTGAAGTTTATGTACAAAAAATGAGAAAAAGTGGCAGCAAGGGTTATCACAAGGGATCGAACCCATGCCAAGACTGATACACGCGCGAGTCTCTACCGCTGGGGCGGCTGTTACATCCATTAATAAAAGCGCAACAATAAATATACAAGGCTTGATTGGTTTCATGGCTGGGCAAAAATACATAATCAACACAAATACGATTCATACCGTATCTCACTAACCGCTTATCGGATCGAGGCAAATTTTATATGGAACTTGGGTAGAATTGAACGAGGAAGAGGATGGTGATGTTAGTTTTTCCAAATTGTTTACCTAGTGAAAAATCCGATAGCCCTTGTGTTTTTATGTCATGAGATGCAATTTGACCCTTATCCCTCAAACCAAATGCTGTTTTACTTAAGGGAGAACATGGACATGTTTCAAATGATGTATCTGAGGGAGTTCAACAGTTAGTGTAATTAAAAACAAACAAAAATGCAATATGTCATGTTCATGCTAGTGGGATGATATGAAATGCATTTTCAACACTAGGGTTCAATGTACACATGCTTGGATCAAAAGTAGAGTATGCACACACTCTAAATATCATGTGTAAGTGGTCCTAACAGAAATGAGGTGCTAAAACACAATGAAACAAAATTTGATGCCTGAGCTGCAAATGAACAAAGATAAGCAATGCATGACAGTTGGGGTTTTTGAGTTTCAAAGCAAATTAGACCAAAGCAATATTGTAAACACATTCCAAGCATGATTTCAAGTATGTGTGTGTGAAAAAAATGGAACTGGAACAAGTGTATAAGGATTTGGCTCTCAAGTTGCATATTGTGTGTGTCATGTGCATCATGAGTGTGATTTTTTGTTCCAAACAGTTTTGATGTCATATGATCATGTAAGCACCTTACCTATGATGATTGTAAGCAGAAAAAACAAACAAACTAGACTAAGACACATCAATGCAAGATCTGGTGTATCACATGTCAATGTTGTGGAAAAATGAGCAACTCATGAGTGAAATTGTGAGGTGATGTGTTTGGGTGCAATGTAATCACATAGGCATGTCATAGTTGATGTATATGAATGATTCTAATAGTTGGTGAGGTTAAAAACAAACAGAAATGAAATATGTCATGCTCATGCTAGTGTGATGATTGTGAAATGCATTTCCATCACTAGATTTCAATGTATACATGCTTGGATCAAAAGTAGGGTGCACACACACTTTAAATACCATATGCAAGCAGTCATGATAGAATTTAGGTGTTAAAACACATTGAGACAAGATTTGATTCATGAGTTGCAAATTGAAAACATGCTTTTGAACAAAAGAGCAGTATTTTTGTGGATTGTGGTTTCTCATATGAGAGTGTGGTTGTGATCACTTTAACATTAGTTCCACAGCAGACCAAACTGTTCATGAGATTAGGCATGATGTGATTTTGATAGTTAGGTCAAATAGGAACAGCAAGGGAGTTTTGGACATTGGGCAAACAAATTTAAACTGCAACCTATCTCATCCATACATGATAGAAGAATTTCCTCTAAACCAGGTGTGATGTTCAACTTGATAAAATATGGTCCTTAAGGTTTTATGCAGAAATATTATTCCTACTGTTATGAGTTGGTTGGACAGCAGGTGGATTATTTAAACATCATCATCAGATCCCTACCTTGGCCTATAGCCAACACAAACAATAAAGGGACTTGTAATGACAGTCCCTAATGCTATGCCTCAACAGCACCAATCATGACTTCAATGAAGACCAAGCCAACATTTAAGCAAAACCAAACCTGTCCAAAGTTTATACCCCTAATTCCTCATCTTAAACACCCTTTGACTGGACTGTCAGCTTAAGGACTGATATTTAACAACCAACAAATCCTAGTTAATGACACAAACCAAGCAAAAATTTGAAAACAGATAAAACCTCAAACCTCACCCTGCTGTGCTCAACAAACATCATCTGTTCAGAGCCTATACCAAAAATCCCCACAGTCAGTGCTAACTTAAATAGACAATCAATAACTTGCTTAATTAGCTGCAAGTCTGATGATAAGCACCAATCTTGACAAAACTCAGCTCCATGAGGACAGTCCTAGATATTTCCATAAGGATGAGTTTATGACAGAGCTAAAGATGTGTTCTTTAGGGCTATACACATGATCAAGCCAAAATGATCTAGACAAGTTACCAAACCTTGACTAAGATGAAACTTCCAAGCCTTAAAAACCTACACATACTGCTCATTTAAACAAGTTTATTATGAGAAATGCTCTTGACAGTAATAGACACCCACTCAATCATAATAATGTCACAAACACCACCTGTTTCAGCAGCATACCTACACACAAAACAAACCCTCCAAGTACTGCTGCAACCAGGTTTTTGGTAATAAAACACACTCCACATCATGATCACCATACAGTTGAAAACTAACCCTAACAGCCAACAGGTCATGAGTTTACAAGTTCTGTAACAAGATCAGTTTAGATCATCATGATACCATATAGTTACCAATTGATGCCTTGTGATGAATTATAACCAAAACAAACTCAAGATAGGATTCACACCACCCAAACATCACATTAGTGAGTTTTTGATCACTTCAGCATTTGGTTCAACAGAAAACAAAACCTGTACATGAAGTTAGCATACCTAGACCAAACATAGAGGTACAAAACAACATGGTTGTCATATACACTAATTCTCATTATACCTTGTTCACTCATGTATAATAGGACCTATAAATGAACTTTAAACCCAACCACAATATTAACCTTAGGCAAAACAGAATATGGCTCTTGGAATAAAGCTATTAAACAAACACAAAATGTCATGAAAAGCACATAATGCTCATATTTCAAAATTCAAACACAATGGCCAAAAAGGACAATTCTTGAGAACCAGTGCAAAAGTCAGTAGAAACTAGTCACATACCTCTTGCTGAACCCTTTGAATATGCTAGAATGGTTGAGAAAACCAGAGACCTCCTCTTCACTTCTTTGCCTTGGTTCTTGCTTCAACTTTAAGTAACCACACACTTATGAGGCCAAAGTGAAAATTATGAATCTCCAATAGTTTCTAAGGGTCTTGACAGTTGAGATATGCTATTTGTGAGGTGTCCAAGTGATCACAACCTCAAGGAGAAGCTTAGAACACAATTTGGTGGTTTTTGTGGCTTTTGGTCAAAGTAAGCTAGGTGTGAGATTGACTTTTTGATTTTTGAGTTTTCTTGGTGGTTCAAAGGGCTAGACACCTCCCATATGATATTTAGAGAGTGTATGGAGGGTTGTTGGGGTGCTTGAAAGGGTAGAAATGATTTTGAGCAAATTTCACTTCATGACCATTTTTGGTGTTTTTGTGAATTTTGTGATTTTTGAGAATTTGATGCAAGATGAGGGAGTTGTGATGACAGAGCTTCTTTATGGTTTCTATCAGATGAAAAATGTGTTGGAAATGAGGTGAGGGGGCTCTCCTTTTATAGAGAAAGTGATTGAGGTGCTTGCTATGAAGTCTTGCTTAACCATGAAGCAAACTTGATATTTTCAAACCACTTGCCAACTTGCCTTGCTTTTTCTGATCTTTAGCTGTCTCCTTAACCCAATGGGCAAGTTTAAATGATGTTTCTACTGATAAATTGCAGCCTAGATGCTTGGTAGAGTGGCTGGAGCATAATCACTTTCCACCTCATACTTGGAAAAGTCAAAAATGACAACTTAGGCAATGAACTTCCAATCTTTAATTCTATGCTATCTCCATGCAATTTCTTTGCTTCAACTTGCTTGAGATGTTCAATATATTAGATAGTATGAGTTTGATAAGTTAGAATTGGCCCACTTGAGTGATAGAGGTGCTTTTGCAATATTGGTCAATGTGGGACTAGTATGACAAAATACCAACTTTGAACACATGTATCTCTCAGCTCATAACTCACCTTGAGATGTTCTTGTACAATTTAGAAAGCCCTCACATAGTAATAAAACTTTCATGTTGGCCAGAAATCTTGATTCTATTTGAAACTAGGTGAAAAACCCCCTTGAAGTTGGCTGATTTTAGCTTTTAAAGTGAAAATAACTTAGAAATTCTCTAAGTTATTTTCCCTTCTAGGAATGTTTTTGCTTATATCTCAAAAAGTATGCATTTTCTGGTTGTGGACTAGTATAGGACTTTTGTAGGACTTGTCAAGAGATTTCAAATGAGACTAGAACCAACTCAATTGGATGTGCGGTTAAGGAGATACGGTTTAGCCCTTTTCAAAACCCTAATTCCCCGATTTCTCGATTACTCTCTCATCTTTGATCCAATGATCATGAAAATTGATATGCAAGTCCATTATGACATAAGGAACAACTTTGATTCACAACTTGGATTCCAATTCTCAAAATTTGAGGGGTTGACTTTTCGGTCAACCGTACGATCGATCGGTGCCGATTGAGTCGCCTGTTGACATTCTGGACATCCTGGGACTTTGACACTTCTTGAATAGTCTTTAATAGCCTATATTAACTTCATGGACCTCAACCCCACCATTAAAACCTCTTCCAACATCAAAGTCAAACCACAGTTGACTTTCCACTAGTTAAAAACCCTAATCGGGCCCTCCTGACTGCACTGTTCTTGATTCTGAAATGATTTCTTCAAATTGACTTCTCTTTTGACTTTGATATTATCTTTGATTTCATTCAATGGTTAAATTGGCCCGAATCATTGGTTGATCATTCCTCGATTGTTTTGAATTTGTCGGTGCGAGAACCCTGATTCATCTATAACTTGACAATAATAAACTTGCACTTGATTTAGGGTTAGATAATGCATGATCATGCTTCTAAAAATGATAATGAGAATCTAAGGGGTCAAAATTTGGGGTACAACATATGGTATGCCTCATTCTGATTTGTAGAACTCAACTTATAGCTTGTGCAAGTCAAGGGCATTTTGGTCATTTGGTGATTATGGGTCATTTCAGGCATAAGGCCATATCTCTTATTTCCAAGCTTCAAATGGAAAAATCTTCAACATCAAACTTGCTTAGAATGATGTTTTAAGGCTGGGAAGGAGGTCATGAGATGTTGAAAAGGCTTGTAGCAAAAAGTGGTAAAAAAAATGACCTAAAATAGAGGCATAAGTTAAATAAGTCAAAGTTGGAAATTGAAATTTGCAAGCTACACATCCAAACCATGGCATGTAATATATCATTTTGAGTCTAAAGGACATTCTAAAAACAATGGTTCAGCCACTTTTTTGAATTGAAGCCTAGATCATGGGGCTGCTTTGGAAAATAGGTTACTTGCATAATAAGGCACAAATGCAAAACTCAAGGAAAGGCAATGCACAAGCTTGTTATGCATTCTAACACTTCACAAATCTCATATGAGGAGAAATTCAAGTAAGATACAAGGGCTGCAAGGGCTGTGGCATGAGATGAGGCATGAGATGAGATGAATCAAAATATCATGACATGAAAAGTTCAATATCTCCTTAGACTGTTCCAGAAGTTTCCAGAGTTTTCCAACATGCTCTATATAAGAATTAGAGTCAGTTTGATGCAGAGGTTGGTGAGTGAAGGGAGAGGAGAGAGTGATATTCCATTATTGCTTCCATTGCAAGCAAGAACTCAATTTCCTCATTCAGTCTCAATTCCATTCTTTCTTTCCATCCAAACACACTCCATAGATGCTTATGAGTGTGTGCATACTGAATTGAAGCTCCATTGATGAAAGATTGAAGGCTGGTGTTTGAAATTGCAAGAAGCAAAGTGACATTCGAATTCCACACTACAAGCATTCTACATCCAACTTTTTGCAAACAGAAGAGCTATCATCATCCAAGAATCATTGCTGGAGATTTGCAAAGGCTGGATTGAAGATCTATCACCTCTGCCATACAAAAATACCAGGTCTGCAATTTCTCTTCTACACCCTTGTTTATGCATTTGTAAGTTGAGTTATTAGGTTAGAATGGCTAGATACAAGTAGGTGATGGTTTCTGGTAAGTTTGAGATCCATTGATGAAGGTTGAATATGTGGCACCAATTCTTTAGTGATCAAGAACATGAGTAGTGGTGAGGAAGAATACACGTGTGTTAGCATGTTTGAGCCAGGGAAATGTAAGGATCATTTTAGTACCAAGAAACTAGAGATTATGGAGGTTGAAGTTTGAGTATAATGGAAGTTGCACCATCGGGTTTCATGTTAGGGTAGGTTTTAATACAAACTAGTGTCATGGTTGTGTTCAGCTTGGAAAATAGAGGGATTTTGCTTTTTAAAGATTAAGATTTGGTGCTGTTATGAGAGAGCATGCGTGGATGAAAGTTGGTGCATGAACTTTGTTTCATGGAAGTTCCACTGCAAACCCTAGATGAGAGGTTAGTGATGAGTCCGCAGCCATCAGATGAAGCCAAGACCTTTGACCTGGGAAACGAATCTAACGGGCGGGATTTGAAGTTGAAATTGGGAGGGAACTGAGTTAAGCCAAAACGCCCTGTTTCATTAAACGGAGGCTTTGGGCCTTGGTGAATATTCACTAACCCCACCCCCATTCATGAGCCCAATTGATATTGCACTGAGTTCCTTTGATATTCACACCATGAGTTTTTCTTTTTTCTTTTCCTTTTTATTTCTGATTCTCTGATTAATATGGGCCTTGCGCGCTTTGATAGTTATACCCCCCTCTAGGCCCAGGTTGATGTTTGAACTGAGTTTTATTGCTAGTTGCACCATGGTTTTTCCCTTTTCTTTTCATTTTCCAGTTATTTTTCTGACTGGATCTTGGGCCTTGCGCGTATTGATAGAGACACCTCCCTTTCTCAGGCCCAGGCGCATAATACACTAATTGGATTACTAACTGCACCCCTTTGCTTATTCATTTCATTTTTAATTCTTTTCTTTTCTTTAATTACTTTGAAAAATCATAACAAATGGAAAATTAATCATTTTAATGTGGGAATTTTTGCTATAGGTTGATAATGACTTCAAGAAAATTTTTAAATAATAAAAAATATTAGTTTAGTATTTCTTTTATTTTTGTGAATATTTTACATTTAGTGTTCTTTTATTGAATATAGTTTGGGCATGATTTTGTAGATTTTATTTTAAATAGTTCCCTTAATGTTTTTAGGCCAATCCTTTTAGTACCATTAGATATACATATTAGGTACCCCTGGTTTTTATACCATGATTTTTAGGATTTTATTTTAGGTAGTTTGATTAGATGCTACTAGAATGATCAAATTAGGGTTTATATCCAACTTAGGTGCACAAAACAATTTCTTTTGGGCTTTTTAGGTTGAATTAGAAGCTGGGGCATATGGAGTATGTAGGGTAGATATAGTACTTCCCTTAGAATTAGTATTAGAATTTTTACTACTATTTTAATATTTTTAGTATATTTTACAAATTGCATGTTGGTTGGTGTGCCCTTTTGGGGTTGTTGTTTGATTGTGTGGGTTTTATTGGGGTTTGCTTGGGGTGTGGGTTTGCTTTGAAGACCTTGGTGATGGAGCATATTGAAGATCAAGTTCAAAAGTGGATGAAAATCATTGCTTGCTTGTAGCTGATTGAAGTTCATAGGATGTAGGAGCTAGGTAGAGCTTAGAGTAGAAATTTGATTCATAAACATGGATGGTTTCCTGTGCCTCCATTCTTTCTCAATGATTCAAAGTCTCTCTTTGATACTCACCTCCTTCCTTTGGAAGGCTTAGTGACAGTATCTAGGAGATAGAACTTTTGAGAGAAACAGTCTGTATTTTGTTAACAGTCTGTATGCCACCTTTGGTGGTCAGCTGACTGTTTAACATTCTAAATCATCTTGTTAACTGTTTATCCTCTAGGAGAGCTTGACTTGAAGAAAAGCCATGGAAGATGGAGATAAAGATCATTGAAGATTGACAAAGATGAAGACTGTGATGTCAGAGCTATGCAACTGGTGAACTAGGGTTTTTGCTGTTTAGAGCTGTTGGTGTACTGTTTGGGTTTCTTGACTGTATTGTTTGACAATTACCCGGTTAGGTCTAAAGTGAATTCCTGTTTCACTTTTGCCTGTTGCTTTCAAGGTTCGAGGTAGAGCGAGTCTCCCTTGCCTAGCTTGTCTGTTGCATTCATTCATGTTTACTGTTTCGCTGTATATATTGTTTCTGTTTCCGCTTATCCCCTAGGATCTCTGTTTCTCTCCGCGCAAGAGAGAAACATGATAGACTTTAGGTGTACATCCATGCATGATAACATTAGGATAGATTTGATTCCCTTTTTTTTTAACCATAGGCTTTAGAGTTGCTGTTTCTCTTCTTACCTCAAAACAACAGAAAAACACAATAAGGTTTCAAACACCATTAAAAGATAGTTCTTCCGTAAAAGACTGTGAACAAATCAAAAATGTCATTTTGTCCGCTTGGACCCATAATCAGGAGAAAACCTTTTCAGAAGGATAAAAACGATCAAGACAGACCTGTGTCATACGTAGCCCAAACTACGTTTGCTCTGATCTTTCATGCCGTGTGAAAGTACGTAGGCATAGGATGTGATATCCTAGCGAGCAACCTTCCTCCATCTTTACCCGTAGTTAGGCGAACTACGTTGACTCTGATTTCTCTTTCTAGACGGGAATACGTAGGCATAAAGTGCGATACTTTGCCGAGTCACCTTTTTCTTTCTTTTTAACCCTCAACCTCTAGTGTAGATAGAAATGTAATCCGTACAAGAAAACAAGCGTGGATCTCATCGAGTACGATGGACGTGAGGGGTGCTAATACCTTCCCCTTGCGTAACCGACTCCCGAATCCAGGTTTTGGTTGCGACGACCATACCTTTCCCGTCTTTGCGTTAGGTTTACTCTGAGCGTTTCCTTTCCCTCCTTTGGGATAAATAAAGCACGGTGGCGACTCTTCTGTATTGCTGGTGCCGATTTTCGCAGTAGCGACAGCTGGCGACTCTGCTGGGGACTCCAACGGTTCCCTACGCGAGTCAATCCTAGCGCTTGTTTTCCCGTCGTGGGCTTTGTATGGATTTACATTTATGTCATTTACTTTTAGCATTGTATTATTGTTATTATTGCTGTATTTGGGGTTATGACGGGTGTTCTATTATTGAGAGATAAGCCGGACCTAGGCTTGAGGGCACTTAGAATTAGAGTGGAAAGTAGCGGGAGCGCACATGCCTTGCATGTCCTAGTGTCCCGCAAAATCCACACTCAGACGAGGTTCTTCTGGTTGGCCTCTTGTCCCACCCTTTGGGTGGCATGGGTTGCTGGTTAGTTGGATTGTCGACTCTGGGAACCGATCATTTGGAAGTTGGCTAAGTGAGGCCTCTTCAGGATTTGATGATGCCACTCCTTCCGGGAATCGTATCATCAACCCTAAAAGTCTGTGACGCCGACGACCGCATAGGATGCCGTACCATTGTCAGTTGCTAGGACACCTACCTGTGAAGGGGTTTGGGGCTATGCAGGTAACTCGACCTTCATACTATCGGCTTATTTCTTGATTTGAGATTCAGGATTGTGGATATTTTATGGACAGTTATTGGGTCTGTCAGAGACCGGGTTGGAGTTATATTATTGGGTCTATCAGAGACCAGGCTGGAATTCTTTATGGGGTCTGTCTAAGACTATGGTTTGAGGAGTATTGGAGGGTCTGTTTGAGACCTGTTCTTGATGTGGTTTGGGCTTCTCAGCCAGGGCACTTGGTCCTTTGTTGCATCTGTTTGCATTGCATTGTTTGCATAACCATTACCATGTGCATTTCATTAACGTGTGTCTGTGCTGCAGGTACTTTTGCATATTCCCTGATTCTAGTGTCCGGACTTCTGATTATTGATCATGGCTGGTTTGAGAAGGACAGTTGCATACAAGTTACCTACCCCTGATGTTACTCCCCTGCTTGGTCTGATTTCCCTTGCTGATGAGGATGTCCAGAGAAGCTTCAGGATGAGTTATGGAAGACTGCTGAGATTGGTTTGCAAACCAACTGATGTGGGGCTGAATGGGCTGTATACATTGGTGCAATTTTATGACCCTGCATTGAGATGCTTCACTTTTAAGGATTTTATCTTGGGGCCCACCTTGGAAGAGTACGCAGAGTTTATTGAGCTGCCAGTGCAGAATAAGGTTCCTTTCATTCATTTTGACGCTAAGCCCAAGCTAGAGGAATTAGCAAAGGCTTTGCACATGGACGCTTCTGAGCTATTGGTGACTTCTTGGCGCGGGGTCTCAGGCTTCTCCCTCCAATTTCTGATTGGTAAAGCCTAGGAATACGCCAAGAGTGGATGCTGGATAGTCTTTAATGCTGTTTTGGCTCTGTGCATCTATGGGATAGTGTTGTTTCCCAACTTCCCGAATTTTGTGGACTTTGATGCCTTTCATTTGTTTGCTGCTGGCAATCCTGTACCCACATTGATCGGGGATTTCTACCATTCGTTGCATTACAAAAATGAAAATAGGAGAGGAAAGAGCGTTCACTTTTGTGTGCCATTGCTAAGCATGTGGTTCGAGAGCCATCTCCCCCTAAAGGGACCTTTTGTGGAAAGCGCAGGTACAGTTGACTGGCCGGAGCGCCTGATGAGACTCTCTTCTGAAGACGTTGAGTGGTTTGACCGAGACTTGCTGGGGTCTGAGCTCATTTTCAGTTGCTCTGGATATCCGAACGTGCCTTTGATAGGAAGGAAATGATGCATCAATTATAATCCATCTCTGTTTGTTCGCCAATTCGGATACGCATTGAAGAATCCACCTAGGGAGGAAGAAGTACAGGAATCTCTGTACTTCACGGGTGACCTGGGTGGAGAGTTGTTAGCCAAGCTTCAGCACGCTTGGAAGCGCATCAATAGAAGAGGAAAACCACTGTTGGGAAAGAACGATAGTCAAGCTTATGCGCCATACAAAGCCTGGATACAAGAAAGATCTAAGCAGATTCATATGCCTTATCTGATGGTGTCACTTCCTGTTCCTATTCTAGTTGAGGAACCCACGACAGTTTCCATTGAAGTCTACGATCGGGTAGTGAAAGAAAAGGAAGCCTTGCTGATGGCTAATGAAGAGCTAGAAAGAGAATTGGCTCAGATTCGGAGTGAAAAGAACGAAGCTGTATACTCTCTCCAACAGCATACAGAGATGGTGACCATGTTGAATGCTAAGCTGATTGAAGAGAAGCAAAAGCAGGAACGCCTGGGAAAAGAATTTAAGAGCTCTCATGACATGTTGGAAGCCAAGAAGAAGTCACTGGATATAGCCTACCGAGAAATTGCTTCATTCAACAAAACGTGGAATGCCACTCTTACCAACAACAAAGAAAGGGAAGGCAAACTGAAACAACAAATCTCTGACCTCGAAGACCAACTGAAGGCCAGCAGAAGGAAGCACGAAGAAGAGGTTATGGCCAGATATGCCCTTCAGGAGGCATTGAACCAAGCTGCTACACGCAGGAAGGAGGCTAGATCCCAAAAGCGCAAACTAGACGAGTGCTTTGGAGATGGTACATGGGAAGAATCCATTGGCGATTTACAACGTGTTCTCAAGCAGAGAGATTTGCTCATTAAGGGGTTTCTTGCTCAGCCAGATCATCCCAAGACCAAAAGATTGCTATAAGAGTATAGGGATTACGGGCGTATTTGATTTGCTTGTGTATTATTGTATGCTGACCATCACCAGGCTTGTTGGTTGAGGTCATGCCTTTTATCGTATTTGAGCTATAGCAATGTTGTAACTTTTCCTTTATAGGCCCATTCAGCAATGTATGATTTGTTTTCCGTGAATGAAATTTCTTATTGCCGCACTGGCACAACACCGCGATGCACCGAGCACGTTGGCACTAGAATTGGGGGGAGTAATATTCCCTAATGCACAGACACATGCTGCATTTTGCATAAACATTCATATTGCATTCACCAGTTGCATTTGCCAGGTAACATTTTGAAACTGTATCTCATCTCCTGCATCTTCAGGTTTTTCAGGATTGAAGATCAATGTCCTCACCGATATTCCACTCGCACCAACTGTAGAAAGGTCATGGATCAAGTACAATTTGAGATGCAAGAGATCCGTGAAAAGCTGGCGCTTTTCATGCAAACCATGGAGAAGGTTGTGAAAGGCCAGGAGAATCTGCAGACTCTGGTATAGCCACTGTTAGCAAACAACACTAGGAATGGGAGTGGAGACCGTAATTCTGTACGGGCTGAAACCCTTCATGGCGAGGGAACACCCACGCCTGTGACTGCACCCGCAGGGAATATACCGGTTGTGAACGTAAACAATGGTGCTGGTGCAGGAAATGGTAACAACGGCGGGTTCGTAGACGCTAATGTTGGATTTGGAGACGCCAATCTGGGCGGGTTCAATAACAACAATGTCAATGGTTTCGGAAACGCTAGTTTCGGATATGGGGACCAAGGATTTGACTACGGTGGTCAAGATGGAAAATTTGGCTTCGGATATGATGGTGCTGGCATAGCTAATCAGGGTTTTGGTGGACCAGGTAATAATGGTAATGGCGCTGGATTTGTTAATACTGGATACGGGCCGTTTGGTATCAATCAGGGATACGGAAATAGAGGTCGAGGACCAATGATGAATCAGACTGGGTTTGGCCGCAATATGGGGTATGATGGATATGGCAATGGAAATGTTAACTGGAACGAAGATCAGCAGGACGATGTTTTCTCTGGCCGAGATTTTGAAGGTCCTGTAGACAACACTCAGCGAATCAAGATGCTCGAGGAGCAGATGAAAGGTGTTGTGAATCAAAGCGCTTCTGGTTTGGATATGACCACAATGGGACTGGTGCCTGGCTTGAGGGTACCTTTGAAATTTAAGGCTCCCATCTTTGATAAATATAAGGGAGATACCTGTCCCAAGGTACATGTGCGATCGTACTATAGAAGGATGTCGGCTTATTCGGATGATGAAAGAATGCTGATGCACTTCTTTCAGGACAGCTTGTCTGGTCCTTCCCTTGAGTGGTACATGGGGTTGGAGCCTACATAGATCAAGACTTGGAAGCAACTGGCCGAGGCGTTTGTGGCTCACTATAAATACAACAGTGACTTGGCACCAAACCGGGTCCAGTTACAAGGATTAGCCTAAAAGAAGGACGAGAGCTTCAAAGAATACGCGCAGAGATGGCGCGATATGGCCGCACGAGTTCATCCTCCTCTGGCTGAGAAGGAGATGAATGATTTGTTCATAGGAACGTTCACCGGTATGTTTTATGATAAGTTGTTTCATGCTTCCTTGGGCAGTTTCTCGGATCTGATCTTGATGGGAGAAAAGATTGAAAGTAATATCAAAATAGGGAGATTCCAAGCTGAGGAATCCACTTCAGCTGGAAGTAACAGAAAAGCTTATGGTGGTCGCCGTCAGGGTGACACGAGTGTGGTATTCGGGGGCCGAGGCCGGGGTAGAGGATGGAATCAATACAATCATCCGCAACAGGTGGCAAGAGTCACGATTCCATTTCATCAACAGCCAATACCACTGCAGCAGATACCACCACAGCAGCAACAACAGCAACATCCGAGGCCAAATCAGGGACAGAGGAGGTTTCCTAATGCGAGGCCGAAGAGAGTTTTCGATAAGCCGCCGACTACATATACAGAATTATTTCAAGCATTAACGAAGTTGGATTTGGTCGAGAAAAGAACGTTGGCACTGCGTCCGGGACCAGAGCTTCCCTTTGGATACGATGCCAATAAAAATTGCAAGTTTCATTCCGGGGCACCCGGACATGACCTCGAGGGATGCCATGCCTTTAAGCATAAGGTCCAAGATCTGTTGGATAGCAAGCTAATCAATTTTGGACAGGAGACTCCAAACATAGTACAGCTGCCTATGCCCAATCATGGGGCAAACGCTATCCTGACGGAGGAGGGTTCGAATCTGGTAATGGACGTTAATGAGCTGCAGACACCGCTGAGTGAAATCAAGAGTAGACTGCTGAAAGGGGGTGTTTACCCGGGCTGTGATGAATATTGTCTGGATTGTTGGACCCAAGCTAGGGGTTGTGAGGAATTGAAAAGAGGCATACAGGCCATGATTAATGAAGGTGTATTACAGTTTGACAGAACAACAGTGGAGGAACCTGTAGAGGTATTTGCTGATGAACGGAATGATGTTGCAATGGTGACAATTCCCCGTAAAGCGGTAACTATAACGGCGCCAGCCAGGTGGCCGATGATCACCATTACCAAGGCAGGGCCAGTCCCTTTTGAAAGTACTAAAGCCGTGCCATGGAATTATGGGCTTGAGATATATTGCGATGGCAAGAGAATTGATGTCAACGAGCAGCCAGCTGGGGCTGTAGACAATGTTGTTGGAACTGGTGGAATGACCAGAAGCGGAAGGATTTTTGTATCGCCAGAAGTAGAAGCGCAACGATTGGCGAAGGGGAAAGAAAAAGTGAACGAGGGTATGCTTGTACAGAGGAATGAGAAAGAAACATCACTGAAGGATGCGGAAGAATTTATGCGCCTTATTCGAAAAAGTGATTACAAAATTGTTGAGCACCTTCAGCAAACGCCATCGAAGATATCCATACTATCGTTGTTATTATGTTCCGAAGCTCATCGGAACGCACTGTTGAAGATTTTGGATACTTCATTCGTACCTCAGGACGTGTCTGTAAATCAGTTGGAGGGGGTACTGGCGCACGTGAACGCAGGCCATAGCTTGGGTTTTACTGACTTTGATTTAACCCCGAGGGGGAGAGAGCACAACATGGCGTTGCATATATCAGTGGAATGCAGGGGCACGGTCATGTCCCACATGCTGGTGGATATTGGGTCTTCTCTGAACGTACTTCCAAAGAAAGCAATGATGAAATTGGATGTCAGGGGCATAATCTGCACGCCTAGTGACTTGGTGGTCCGGGCATTCGATGGCACTCGAAGGACTGTCTTTGGATCTCTAATATTGCCATTGCAAGTGGGGCCTGAAATCTTTGAAACGGAGTTCTACATAATGGATATTCATCCAGGTTACAGCTGCCTTTTAGGGCGTCCCTGGATCCACGCTGCAGGGGCAGTCACATCTACCTTGCATCAAAAGCTGAAGTACATGGTGGGGGACAGCGTCGTCACCGTTTGTGGGGAAGAAGATATTTTGGTGAGTCATTTATCTTTGTTTAAATACGTAGAAGTCGACGGCGAAATTCATGAGACACCCTGCCAGGGGTTTGAAGGGTTGAAAATCAAGGATAAAGCTCCGGTTATCAGCAAAGCGCCATGTGTGGCTGTATCGTCGTATAAAGAAGCGCAGGCTCTGGTTCAAGCAGGAGAGTCCAAAGGTTGGGGTCAGGTACCAGATATTCCTGTGAAGATGGACAAGTTCGGACCTGGATATCATCCTTCGTCGTCAACGCCTACTCCCAGAGCACCCAGGTTCAGAGGACCGGTGACAATCATGTCCAATGGAGTATGCTACGAAAGCATCAATGCTGTTTCAGATTCCGAAGAAGGAGACAGCGACTGTGATATGGACGCCTGGATTCAGCCAAGCGTGCCAAGACAAGGACTATGCAATTGGTCTATTCAGGAGGATGTTCCTGTGACAAATAAATAGTAATGATTTGTTTTCTTAATTGTTGAATAATCCGGTGTCCTACCTAGGGCATCGTGGGTTTTGCTTAGGACCACTTGGTTATGTACATTGCATTGTTAATCATTAAATAAAAGGCGTTTTTTCATGTACAAATATTGTGATCCCTGTTTTTCTTGTTTTGCTTTAACAATAAAATGGCAACGTGGCTATTCGCTTTATATCTGTTTTGAAACATTTAACCATTTCTTTTGCAGGATTACACTTTCAGATGACATCTATGAACCGCCTATGACTCACTTCGACTTCGAGCACCCGGTATTTCAGGCTGAGGAAAAGATTGTTGAAGATGGCGATGTTCTGGAAGAGTTGACCTGGTTATTGAAACAGGAAGAAAGAATCATTCTGCCTCACGAGGAAGAAATCGAGATTATTAATTTGGGGTCGGAAGGGGTTGAAAGGAATATCCGTATAAGGGCCGCACTACAGAGCGATGTCAAGCGAGAGTTGATTGAAATGCTCAGAGAGTACAGCGATGTGTTCGCTTGGTCATACGAAGACATGCCCGGATTGGATACAGATATGGTGGTGCACCGTTTGCCGTTGAAAGAAGAATGCTCACCAGTTAAGCAGAAACTCCAAAGAACTAGACCTGACATGGCAGTGAAAATCAAAGAGGAGGTGCAGAAACAGTGGGATGCCGGGTTCCTAGCTGTTACAAAATATCCCTCGTGGGTCGCTAATATTGTGCCAGTGCCTAAGAAGGACGGTAAAGTCAGAATGTGCGTAGATTACCATGATCTAAACAAGGCGAGCCCGAAAGACGATTTTCCACTTCCTCACATCGATGTCCTGGTCGATAATACTGCTCAGTTCTCCGTTTTCTCCTTCATGGATGGCTTCTCAGGCTATAATCAGATTAAAATGGCGCCAGAAGACATGGAGAAGACCACCTTCATAACACCTTAGGGAACATTTTGTTACAAAGTGATGCCCTTCGGATTGAAGAATGCTGGGGCAACATATCAGCGTGCGATGACTACTCTCTTTCATGACATGATGCACAAAGAGATTGAAGTATATGTTGACGATATGATTGCCAAATCCCAGACGGAGGAAGAACATTTGGTGAATCTGCTGAAGCTATTCAAGAGGCTTAGGAAGTTCAGGTTGAGACTGAACCCTAATAAATGCACCTTCAGGGTGAGATCGGGTAAACTGCTGGGGTTTATTGTAAGCGAAAAAGGAATTGAGGTCGATCATGCAAAGATAAAAGCAATACAGGAAATGCCGACGCCTAGAACAGAAAAAGAGGTGCGAGGGTTTTTAGGGAGGTTGAATTACATTGCTAGGTTCATCTCTCACCTAACAGCTACTTGCGAACCATTATTCAAATTGTTGAAAAAGGACCAGGTTGTGACTTGGAATGAAAATTGTCAAAAGGCGTTCGACAAAATAAAACAATACTTGCAAGAGCCTCCTATTTTGATACCTCCAGTGGCAGGCAGGCCCTTGATCATGTATTTGACGGTTCTTGAGGGGAGTATGGGTTGTGTTCTCGGTCAACACGATGAGACAGGGCGAAAAGAGCATGCGATATACTATATGAGTAAGAAGTTTACTGATTGTGAGTCGAGATACTCAATGCTTGAGAAAACGTGTTGTGCGCTAGCCTGGGCCGCCAAGCGTTTAAGACAGTACATGCTGAACCATACAACCATGCTCATCTCGAAGATGGATCCTATCAAATACGTATTTGAAAAGCAGGCGTTATCCGGAAGAATTTCCCGTTGGCAGATGGTTTTGACCGAATATGACATCCAATATGTGTCTCAGAAGGCTATTAAAGGGAGTGTCTTGTCGGAGTATCTTGCTGAGCAGCCTATTGAGGACTACCAATTGATGAGGTTTGATTTTCCTGACGAGGATATCATGTACCTGAAAATGAAGGATTGTGAAGAACCATTTCCAGACGAAGGACCAGAGTCAGGTTCCAAATGGCAGTTAATATTTGACGGAGCTGTGAATTCCTATGGTAGCGGGATTGGGGCAATCATCACTACTCCTCAGGGGTCGCACATCCCATTTACCGCTCGATTGACCTTTTCGGTTACCAATAATGAAGCTGAATACGAGGCTTGTATCATGGGGCTCGAGGAGGCCATTGATTTGCGAATCAACAACCTAGATGTATATGGAGACTCAGCTCTAGTGGTGAATCAGATAAAAGGAGAATGGGAGACACGTCAGCCCAACTTGGTGCCATACATGAATTATGCGAGGAGATTGTTGCCTTTCTTTGACAAGGTTGAATTGCATCACGTACCGAGAGCAGAAAATCAAATGGCTGACGCGCTTGCGACTTTGTCTTCCATGTACAAAGTTAACTTCTGGAACGAGGCTCCTCGGATTATTATATCTCGGCTAGACAGGCCGGCCTTCATATTTGCTATTGATGAAGCATCTGACGATAAACCCTGGTATTTTGATATCCAGAATTTCCTGAAGAATAAGGAGTACCCGGCTGGGGCATCCAGTCGTGATCAGAAGACTCTCAGGAGATTGGCTGGTAATTTCTACCTGAATCCGGACGGTATTCTATACAAAAGAAACCATGACTTGGTGTTGCTACGTTGTGTAGACGAAAAAGAGGCGAGGTTGCTCATGGAGGAAATACATGAAGGTACATTTGGTACACATGCTGGTGGCCATGCTATGGCAAGGAAACTGCTGCGGGCAGGTTATTATTGGCTAACTATGGAAACTGATTGTTTCAAGTTTGCGAAGAGGTGTCATAAATGCCAGATTTATGCGGATAAGATCCATGTACCTCCGAATCCTCTGAACGTGATGTCATCACCATGGCCATTCTCGATGTGGGGAATTGACATGATTGGAAAGATCGAGCCGACAGCGTCGAAAGGACACCGGTTCATTTTGGTAGCAATCGACTATTTTACCAAATGGGTGGAAGCAGCCTCCTATGCTAATGTGACCAAACAAGTGGTAGCCAGGTTTATCAAATGAGATATTATCTGCAGATATGGAATCCCCGAGCGGATTATTACCGACAACGGTTCGAACTTAAATAACAAGATGATGAAAGAGCTGTGTCAGAATTTCAAGATTGAGCATCACAACTCTTCCCCTTACCGACCCAAGATGAATGGCGCTGTTGAAGCGGCCAATAAGAACATAAAGAAAATTGTTCAGAAGATGGTTGTGACCTATAAGGATTGGCACGAGATGCTACCTTTCGCTTTGCACGGTTATCGTACGACGGTACGAACGTCAACCGGGGCAACTCCGTTCTCGCTGGTATACGGAATGGAAGCGGTGTTACCGTTGGAGGTAGAAATTCCTTCCCTGAGGGTATTGAGAGATGTCCAACTTGACGAGGCAGAATGGGTGAAAAATAGGTTGAATCAGTTGAGCTTAATGGATGAGAAGAGGTTAGCTTCTCTAGCATATGGTCGGTTGTACCAGAGCCGAATGAAGAAAGCATACAACAAAAAGATATGTCCTCGCAGCTTTCAGACGGGCGACCTTGTGCTGAAAAGGATTCTCCCGCCACAAACAGATCACAGGGGCAAATGGACGCCAAACTATGAGGGGCCATACGTTGTTAGAAAAGTCTTCTCAGGAGGGGCATTGTTGTTGTCCACCATGGACGGTGAAGATTTCGCGTCACCTGTGAATTCGGACGCAGTTAAAAAATACTTTGCTTGAAATTGACCCGCTGGACAAAAAAGGAGAGTCCAGGCAAAAATGGGGCATCCCGGCGAACCAAAAACAGAATAAAAGGTTCGGGCAAAAGTTAGGGATAAAATTGAAAAGATGTACACCCGCGAAGTCGAAAACCTACACTGGGCGGCTTTGGCAAAAAAGGGTATCCCGGTGAATTGAAAACCCGCAAAGGGCGGTTCACGCAAAAGTTAGGGATTTAAAAAGCAAATGACTGCGGTCCGAATTCGATATTGCATTGCTTGGTGGTTTGGAGAATACCTTGGGGGTTCATTTATCCGATACAATCTCTTCCGAAAATTGAATACTGGGAAAGCGCCAGAGTCAGGCGAGTCATAGGAGGATCAGCTCATGATGTTTGTCTGCACCACGTTGCCGACATGTGTACAAATTTGTGTTAGTATTTATGCTTCTTGTGCATACTTGTATTTTTTGTTTGAGCGTAACTTCCTCTTTTCAAGAGTTGCATCCAGTGTACAAAACTCGCCTATTCAGAGGCCCAATCAATAAAACATGTTATTCAGTATTTGATACTTGTTCTTTGCTGTTTTGTATGTGAAAAGACGCCGATTGTTGTTTTGATAAAACTAGCATATGCATAACTTTGCTTGGCCCTTGCCAATAATTGCTAAAACTTTGAATCGACTGAAATGTCATGAACACTAACCTGAATAGATTTGGTTGTGTAGACCTGTTTTGTCTCGTTGGTGTTGTTTTGCAAGGTCCTTGCCCGTTTGAAGCAAATAACAGAAAATTAGTGTGGCCCAGCCAGGGGTGCCTGATGAAAGATTTAAGTATGGCTGACACTAATCCCCAGCTAGTCGCAGTTTGTCCCCCAGGGGATACCTCCAGCAGGTCAAGATTAATATCCCCCGCAGAGCGCGTACTCCCCAGAGAGTATGCGCGTACGTAATTCCCCAGCGAGAGGATTCCCACGGTGATTAACCAAGTCAGATTTGGTTCAGAAGGAATTCTACCATGGATGGTCCCGAATTTGGAAACTATAGCCAAATGGTTTTATTCTCCCCAGCGGAGTCAGTTTATCTTCCCCAAGCGAGTCGCTCCTTCCCTAGTGGAGTTCTTTCCTCAGCAGGTGTTATTCATTCCTCCCAGTGGAAATTGAAGGTTAAAGCTCTCCCCAGCAGAGTTGGTTGTATGTCCAAGCATTTATTTTGCTGGAATACTGTATGAGGCCCATTCATTCCCCAGCGGGGTGTATTTACTTCCAACAGCGGTGGTCGAAGCAAGCATTATCAGAGTTTCCTTAGTGGATCGAGCTTGCATTTGCATTTGCATATAGCGTCATATTTGCATCTACCCAAAAACGCGTAGCATTTCCATGTCGAATGGGTCATTACGCCATTGTCAAACATATGCATTTTGAAACATGAATCAGGACGTTTAATCTTTTGGTTTCAGGTGGTCATCTCAGCAGGAGTATGGAGTTACGGCTCAGGTATATCTAGACAATCGAGGTCTTGGAGTATGGGGTTACGGCTCAAATATAATTCACCTTAACATGTTCCCCACAAAGTTACGGGTTGAGGGTTCTTTTATCCGGTCAGCAGAGCGAATCGGCCAGAGTAATGTAACGTCAGCATATCAGGGTTCCATAAGATCAGGGTTTCATAACCTCAAGGTTTCGCAAAATTCAGAAGTGGCTACTTGGTGTCGAAGCAAGTGCCTAGCAGTATTTTCGAAGTATCCCCAGTAGAGTCAGCTACAACGAGGGTCAAGCAGAACTGATGTATTACTGGACGAAGGGGGGTTTATCCCCCAGCAAGGTCGTCGGGATCGCCTTACATTGACGAAGGGTGTCCATACGCGGACAAAATCGGTGTATATAAGAATAGTTTTTTGTTTGACGGATTTATTTTCTGTGTTGATAACAGTTCCCCCAGCATAGTCCGATCGAGGATAGCTTTCGACTTCCGAGCGGGGATGGTCTTAATAGGATAGGTTATGTTTCCGAACGAGGATGAATTTGGGGATTTCCAAGCGAGGATGGGTATGCTTCTTAATGAAAAAAAATTCTTTACGATTTCCGAACGAGGATGGGTACGTTTTTCAATAAGAAAGTTTATGATTCTGAACGAAGAAAGATTTTAAGTCCGAACGAGGATAGTTTCGAACGAGGGCAGGTCCGAACGAGGATAGATATGGATTCTGAACGAAGAAGGATTTTGAGTTCCGAACGAGGATGTTTCCGAACGAGGATAGATATGAATTCCGAACGAGGATAAGGTTGAGTCCGAACAAGGATGGTTTATGGTTTCCAAAAGAGAAAAGTCTAGAGAGTTTCGAACGAGGAGCAATTTCGAAGACCGAACGAGGAGCAATTTCGAAGACCGAACGAGGATCAGTGACGAAGACCGAGCGAGGACAGATTTTTGATTACCGAACGAGGACAGCTTTATGATCGCCAAACGAGGATAGCTTTTGATATCGGACGAGGATAGCTTTATGAGGACCGAACGAGGATAGTTTTTGATCGCCGAACGAGGATAGCTTTTGATTACCGAACGAGGATAGTTTTTGATCACCGAACGAGGATAGTTTTTTATTGCCATACGAGGACAGTTTTTTGATTCCAAATAAAGATAGTGTTGATTCTAACAAAGATAGTTACGTTCCCGAACGAGGATGGCTGTGGTTCTAAACGAGGATGAATACGAGTCTTAATGAGGAAGGTTATGATTCTCAACGGAGACGGTTTACGAAGTCCTAACGAGGAAAGATTATGAGTGCTGAAGTGGACAGTTTTAGTTTAGAAGGACAAAACAGTAGGTCCTGACGTGGACATGCCAATTTATTTTTATAACGATAGGATCTTTTCAGGGTTAGTCCAGCTGTGGACAAAGATATTCTGCAAAAAAATATATAGTTCAAGTACTGTGGTGCTACCCAGAGGATTAGTACTCCCAAGCAGCGGTGCAGTTTATTTCTGCGGTTGGCAAATTTTCGGGTTTACTTGGTATTCAACCATCTCGTACCTCGATTGTTTGAAGGCCTTTCGCTCTTCACCCAGTCGGGTCCAAGCCGTTTGAATAGGGGCAGCTATTGCACCCTAAAATTTGACCAACTTATTTTACCTGATTCATGTTTTCATAGCTTTATCGTTTGCATAATAGATCATGTACATAGTTCATTCATTTGCATAGCATAGCATGGGCAAGTTATCCAACAAGGGATCAAGTGCCATTCTTATCTCAAGAAGCATATCCAAGGGGTTTGATTCAAGTTCAAGGCTATCCAGGTCATCAGAAAGAAATTGAGCCTTGAGGAGTTAGCAGATCAATCAATGGATTTCTCTCCTATTTAGAGGTTGTTTGAAGATCATCAGAGAAGTTGTGAGCTATGGGCTGAGAGCATGGGATGTATATAGACATCATGGAAGACCTAGAGGGTCATTTTGAAGATGAGGCAAGTCATTGGTGTGATTACAAGAGCTATAGTTGAAGACAGTCAACTAGGGTTTCATCTGGGTCAACCCTAGGTCAACCCTAGGTCAAATGCTTGATTGAAGGGCATCAAGGCCCATTTGAAGAATGTGGGATTCACCATTTGATATGGGGATATATATGTGGTGTTGTGCCAAGGATAAATCAAGAGAAATCAAGAAGAAGAGAAGTTTCTAAATTAGGGTTTCTGTGTAAAATCCCCTGATTTAGGTCAAATTTCCAAGCAAGATAAGTCAAAATACAAGTCTCAAATGGATCCTTGGCCAACATGAAGCTTGTAGATCATCTCAAGACCTTTAATTTTAGTGGTGGAAGTCATCAAGGAGATTTATAGAACTCAAGTTATAGCCTTTGCAAGTTACAGGTCATTTGAGGACACTGAAATTTGTCTGTGAAAGTTGTCTGTCTTCCAAGCAACTTTTTCCCCTCAAGGAAGTTTCAATTGGATTTTTGGAAAACATAAGAGTTGTTCCTCATGATCTCCCCTTTCCAAAAAGGTATGGTATGCCTCATTCTGATTTGTAGAACTCAACTTATAGCTTGTGCAAGTCAAGGGCATTTTGGTCATTTGGTGATTATGGGTCATTTCAGGCATAAGGCCATATCTCTTATTTCCAAGCTTCAAATGGAAAAATCTTCAACATCAAACTTGCTTAGAATGATGTTTTAAGGCTGGGAAGGAGGTCATGAGATGTTGAAAAGGCTTGTAGCAAAAAGTGGTAAAAAATGACCTAAAATGGAGGCATAAGTTAAATAAGTCAAAGTTGGAAATTGAAATTTGCAAGCTACACATCCAAACCATGGCATGTAATATATCATTTTGAGTCTAAAGGACATTCTAAAAACAATGGTTCAGCCACTTTTTTGAATTGAAGCCTAGATCATGGGGCTGCTTTGGAAAATAGGTTACTTGCATAATAAGGCACAAATGCAAAACTCAAGGAAAGGCAATGCACAAGCTTGTTATGCATTCTAACACTTCAAAAATCTCATATGAGGAGAAATTCAAGTAAGATACAAGGGCTGTAAGGGCTGTGGCATGAGATGAGGCATGAGATGAGATGAATCAAAATATCATGACATGAAAAGTTCAATATCTCCTTAGACTGTTCCAGAAGTTTCCAGAGTTTTCCAACATGCTCTATATAAGCATTAGAGTCAGTTTGATGCAGAGGTTGGTGAGTGAAGGGAGAGGAGAGAGTGATATTCCATTATTGCTTCCATTGCAAGCAAGAACTCAATTTCCTCATTCAGTCTCAATTCCATTCTTTCTTTCCATCCAAACACACTCCATAGATGCTTATGAGTGTGTGCATACTGAATTGAAGCTCCATTGATGAAAGATTGAAGGCTGGTGTTTGAAATTGCAAGAAGCAAAGTGACATTCGAATTCCACACTACAAGCATTCTACATCCAACTTTTTGCAAACAGAAGAGCTATCATCATCCAAGAATCATTGCTGGAGATTTGCAAAGGCTGGATTGAAGATCTATCACCTCTGCCATACAAAAATACCAGGTCTGCAATTTCTCTTCTACACCCTTGTTTATGCATTTGTAAGTTGAGTTATTAGGTTAGAATGGCTAGATACAAGTAGGTGATGGTTTCTGGTAAGTTTGAGATCCATTGATGAAGGTTGAATATGTGGCACCAATTCTTTAGTGATCAAGAACATGAGTAGTGGTGAGGAAGAATACACGTGTGTTAGCATGTTTGAGCCAGGGAAATGTAAGGATCATTTTAGTACCAAGAAACTAGAGATTATGGAGGTTGAAGTTTGAGTATAATGGAAGTTGCACCATCGGGTTTCATGTTAGGGTAGGTTTTAATACAAACTAGTGTCATGGCTGTGTTCAGCTTGGAAAATAGAGGGATTTTGCTTTTTAAAGATTAAGATTTGGTGTTGTTATGAGAGAGCATGCATGGATGAAAGTTGGTGCATGAACTTTGTTTCATGGAAGTTCCACTGCAAACCCTAGATGAGAGGTTAGTGATGAGTCCGCAGCCATCAGATGAAGCCAAGACCTTTGACCTGGGAAACGAATCTAACGGGCGGGATTTGAAGTTGAAATTGGGAGGGAACTGAGTTAAGCCAAAACGCCCTGTTTCATTAAACGAAGGCTTTGGGCCTTGGTGAATATTCACTAACCCCACCCCCATTCATGAGCCCAATTGATATTGCACTGAGTTCCTTTGATATTCACACCATGAGTTTTTCTTTTTTCTTTTCCTTTTTATTTCTGATTCTCTGATTAATATGGGCCTTGCGCGCTTTGATAGTTGTACCCCCCTCTAGGCCCAGGTTGATGTTTGAACTGAGTTTTATTGCTAGTTGCACCATGGTTTTTCCCTTTTCTTTTCATTTTCCAATTATTTTTCTGACTGGATCTTGGGCCTTGCGCGTATTGATAGAGACACCTCCCTTTCTCAGGCCCAGGCGCATAATACACTAATTGGATTACTAACTGCACCCTTTTGCTTATTCATTTCATTTTTAATTCTTTTCTTTTCTTTAATTACTTTGAAAAATCATAACAAATGGAAAATTAATCATTTTAATGTGGGAATTTTTGCTATAGGTTGATAATGACTTCAAGAAAATTGTTAAATAATAAAAAATATTAGTTTAGTATTTCTTTTATTTTTGTGAATATTTTACATTTAGTGTTCTTTTATTGAATATAGTTTGGGCATGATTTTGTAGATTTTATTTTAAATAGTTCCCTTAATGTTTTTAGGCCAATCCTTTTAGTACCATTAGATATACATATTAGGTACCCCTGGTTTTTATACCATGATTTTTAGGATTTTATTTTAGGTAGTTTGATTAGATGCTACTAGAATGATCAAATTAGGGTTTATATCCAACTTAGGTGCACAAAACAATTTCTTTTGGGCTTTTTAGGTTGAATTAGAAGCTGGGGCATATGGGGTATGTAGGGTAGATATAGTACTTCCCTTAGAATTAGTATTAGAATTTTTACTACTATTTTAATATTTTTAGTATATTTTACAAATTGCATGTTGGTTGGTGTGCCCTTTTGGGGTTGTTGTTTGATTGTGTGGGTTTTATTGGGGTTTGCTTGGGGTGTGGTGTCGCTTGCGCGAAAAAATAAGGTGCCGGCATGACAGAAGAGTCGCCACCTTTCGTTATTTATCCCTCAGAGCGGGAAAGGAAACGATCGGAAAAACCTGACGAAAAAGGGTAAGACAAGGTCGTCGCAACCATTGTCTGGGTTCGGGAGTCGGTTACGCAAGGGGAAGGTATTAGCACCCCTCACGTCCGTCGTACTCGACGGGATCCTCGCTTGTTTGTTTACTTGGACGGGTTGGTTATAATCTATCTACCTATCAAGGCTGGCTGAAAAAGAAAAGAAAAAATGAATCGGCAAAGCATCGCGCTTTATGCCTACGTATTCCCATCAGAGAATGAGAAATCAGAGTCAACGTAGTTCGGCTAACTACGGGTTATGGGGGAAAGGTTGCTCGCTAGGATATCGCATCCTATGCCTACGTACTTTCATCTGGTATGAAAGATCAGAGCAAACGTAGTTCGGGAAACTACGGGAAAAATGGCTCAACTAGGAGGGAGACCAACAAGTCCTACTGTTATCATGCCATGGATTCATCCTATGGTTGAGGTTTGAACAGGGAACTCCTAGATGTTATCATGCATAGGTTTCAACCTAAAAGTCTATCATCAAATCCTCATCAGAGGAAATGAGAGTCCTAAGGGATCATGTCAATGATACACCAAAACAGACAAAAGCATCAGCTTTAACAGTAAAATGCATGCAATGCAAGTGAGGGAGGAAGTGTGTGTGGGGTGTCAGCCTCCACAAGCTCATCTCGACCTCAAGCCAGTCATGAAATAACAGTAATCATACTGAAGATAATCAACATACTATCAAGCAATGAACAAATAGAAGAAATGAAGTGCCAACAGGCAAACAAACACACATGCTTGAGAAAGAATCATCTATTCTCTAATCCTAACCCTAACACAGAATCTGAATCAAATCTAAGCAAAGCCCTAAAGCAAAACCTAACCAAAAGAAATCAATCCCAGTCTTCAAGCTTCAGAACAAGCTTACCAAAGACAGGGAGCTAAGCAAGCAGGCTCATAGTGTCTTCCTCAGGAGAACACTAGGAGGTGTATACTCAGGAGTCATACCCTATGTGGCTCAACCACTGTGATCAGTTTACATTCCTCCTCAGGAGAAATTAAACTCACAAGCAGGCTCCAACATCACTGGATATTTAGGAAATCCTATCTGAACTAGTGGAACTAAATGAATAGACTCATAGGACTTTCCTCAGGAAAGTACTAGGAGGCTTCCACTTAGGAGTCGTATCCTATGTGGCTCAACAACTGTGATCAGTTTACATTCCTCCTCAGGAGAAATTAAACTCACAAGTTGGCTCCAACATCACTGGATACTTGAGAAATCCTAAACAAACTAATGGAACTAAGTGAATAGGCTCATAGGACCTTCCTCAGGAAAGTACTAGGAGGCTTTCACTTAGGAGTTGTATCCCATGTGGCTCAACAACATGTGATCAGTTTACATTCCTCCTCAGGAGAAATTAAACTCACAAGTTGGCTCCAACATCATTGGATACTTAAGAAAGAGGTGAGAAGAAAGAATGAAAGTCATTCATAGTGCCTTCCTCAGGAAAGTACCATGAACTTCCTTCAAACTTCAGGATCTCAAACCTCACAGACAGGGAACAAGCCAAGCTCTGGGTCTCTGAATCTTGATCTACAATCTTCTCTTCATGATGCTCTCCATCAAGGTCTTCAAGGCAACACAAGCCCCTCAACAAATTCCCCACAATGAACCCCAAAGATGAACAGATAACCACAGGGCAGACAGAATCAACAGGCAACTTCAGAAAATACCTAAAAATACTAAACCAAGGGGGAAAAATCTAACAATTATTCACAAGGGTCCTCAACACCTACTCATAACATCCACATAGGCCTCTACCTAAAAATCAAGACAAAACTTATCAAAGAAAGGGAATTCTTCACCTAAACACAAGCTAAACCCTAATTAGGATACCCTAAATCTACCCTAACTAAACTAATCAAAATTTAATTCTAAAATTCTAGAAAAAATCCTATGGGGAACTATGATTCATCATCTAATTGCACAAAAAAGAATGGATTAAAAAAACCTAAGGGAAGGTCTTAAAATAAATCTTGCAAAATCATGTATCAACTAAAATAAGGAAAATACACTATATTAAAGAAAATATCACTAAAATTCCACATTAAAAATAAAATTCCATTTTTATTTTTATATTTTTCTACACAAAATCATCTATTCATAGAAAAAAGAAGAAGTCAAAAATCATTTTTTATCATTTATTTATGAATTAATCAAAACAGAAAAATATCAAAAGAAAATTAAAACAACTAAAACAAATAAAGGGAGGGGGGGTTGGAATAGCAACACATGCCAGTTCAATTCAGTTGGGCCAGCAAAAGGGGGGGGTGCGAATAGCGAGCTAGGCCCAGAATGGCTTTAAGTGAAACGACCGCGTATGGATGCACTCAGAATTCCTTCATAAACGAACTTCAAATCGTGGCCGTGGGATCTTGGCTTTGGTCAAGGGTCAGACTTGGATCCAAGGGCCACCAAGTCGTCTTCCCCAATTTCAAATATCTTGGAGCCAACTCCATTGATGAGCACTCAAGAACACTCCATCTGCAACCACTCGTATTCCCTCCATTCTCCACTAAAATTAACAAATCAAAACCCAAACTTGCTCCATTTTTTACCCTGGTTCGAATTATGATCTCAAAATCCATTATTATGAACCCTAGCTCTAAACACGATAAAGACCCTAAAAACTGATCAAGAACCAATGTTGTCAATTCTCAAAATTGAATGTGCTAACAGGTTCCTCATCTCACACTGAGCGTTTCTAGCCAAAGAACTAAGACTATCCTTCACTATTAAGGGAGTTCTTGATCTCAACAGAATTTAGGTCACCATACGAATCATCACCAAATCGAGCCAAATTCTCCAGAAATGATCTACTACTAATACCTAACTATTCTAGCCTATCAATTCCAACAAATTGTGAATAAATTAAGGGGCAGAGAGAAAGATACCAACCTGATAAAATGAGATGAACAGACCAAGGAATTCTTCAAATCAAGGCTTGATTCTTTCCAAATTCCTTCAATGGACCAATATCTCGCTTCTGTTTGCAACAAAACTCCTCGAAAGTGTCTGATTCCTTGAAACTGATTTTGAAATGCAGGCTGCCAAACTCGAATGCAGGATCATCAATTATCCATGGATTCTCCCTCAGTTTGCTATGCACACACTCAGTAATACCAATGGAACTTGTTGCAGTTGAAATTATCAACTGAAATGATGTGGAACTCAGAACTTGGTTGTAACTTGCAAGTGAAGAAATGCAATTGTGCTCTCTCTCTCCTCTCTCAATTCTCTCTCTATCACCAACCTTGATCACTCTCTGATGCACTCTCTTTATAATGATGGATGGAAGAAGCTGGATCCTTCTAGAATCATCTAGAAAAGTGTGGAAAGTTCTTGAAAATCTCATGTGGTGGCATATTGGATTTCTCTCATCTCATGCCTCATGCCTTGCCATTTGGTCTTAAAATGTCTTTACATGAGATATTGAGAAGGGATGAGTGAAAAACAAGCTCATCTTTGGCTTGTGTAAGGTTTTTCAACATTGCCTTCTTTTTCAAGTAACAACTTTTCAAAGCATCACCCATTTTAAAGCTTCAATTCAAAATTCTAGCTGAACCAATGTTCTCAAAATGATTTTTCCAATCAAAATGATATATTGGACGACCTATTTTGGATTTGTGGATCTTCCAAATCACTTTCCAAATTCAACTTTTCAAACTTATATGCCATTTTTAGTTCATTTTTGACCAATCATGTAATCTCATGCTATGAGCTTTTCCAACAATTTGTGACCTTCTTTCTAGACTTAAAATCACATTTTGAACAACTTTCATGTTTTGAGTTTTTCCATTTGAGGCTTGGAAATAGGAGTTTTAGGCATTGGCTAAAATGACCTATAATTGACAAATGACCAAAATACCCCTGTCTTGTTCAAACCATAAGTTGAGTTCCACAAATCCAATCAAGGACTTCTACCACTCAAATTAAAGCTAAGAAGATCCTCTTCAACATTCATGTTGACCAAGAAATCATAGGAATCACCCTACTAGGGCAAAATTTGTCTGCAAGTTGGGTGACTTTCAAGGACCCAGATTCACACACCTCTGCTGACCTGTAATTTGTCAAAACCATAACTTGGGCTCTGTAACTCCTATCAAGGACTTCCACCACTCAAATTAAATCTTAGAACAAGCTCTACAACATTCATGTTGTGGGGAAGGTGAGATATCAATCACATCTAGAGCTAAAACTGCCTGGAAGATAGGGATCAAATTAGGGTTTTTCACTGACAATCCTTGGGGACCCTGACTTGAAACTTCTCAAACTCCTCACTCATGATGATTTGGCCTAGGAATCATCTTTATATCATCTCTATGCATCACTCCATGATCTCATGGCCCTTGGATTGGGTCTCAACCTTTCCCAAATCTTCAGTTATCCTAGGGTTGACCCAGTCAAAACCCTAATTCTATCATTCATGGTTGAATCTTCTGAACTCTTGCATAATGACTTCTCTGGGCTTCATGAAGGCTATCAAGACATCTCATAGGCTTTCTCAAAACATCAAGTTCACTCTCAAAGTCTCAGAATCATCTGAGGAGCACCTACAACTCTCAAGCTATGAAGCACACAACCCTGGTTTCAATCCACTTCCTCTGAGGATCTCTTGAACTTTCTGATGAAGGTATCCACTTTCAAACACTCAATGAATAAATAATTGTTGGTCAAATTTTGGGGTGCAACAGCTGCCCCTATTCAAACGGCTTGAACCTGACTGGGTGAGAAGCGAACGGCTCTCAACCAATCAAGGTACGAGACGGTTGAATATCGGTAAACCCGAAAATTTGCCAACTGCACGAGCACACGGTACTCTGCGGGGAACAAATCTTTGAATACTGCAACACTAGCTGCCCAACAACTAGCTGGAGAAATATCGACCTGACATCACCGTCAGACAATCAAAATACCCTGCATCACCGCCGGAGAACTAAATCTGACATCACCGTCGGACAATCAAAATACCCCGCATCGCCGCTGGAGAACTAAATCTGACATCACCGTCGGACAATCGAAGTACCCTGCATCACCGCTGGAGAACTATCTTCGACTTCGGTCAGAAGAAATATCATTCGCTTGATCGCAATCAATCATCACCTCAGGATAACTGACTTGGTCTTCAGACCCACACGAATCACTCTGTTATATCTACAAACTCTGGAACCTTGTCTTCAGCCACCCGTTGATTCATCCACACGGAAATCTGGCTTCACAGGAACCTTCTGATATCGCCTTCGGGCGCTTACGAAATCCATCTTCAGATTAGACATCATTGTTGGAGCAGACATATCATGCTGCTGAGGGCTTCAAGAATCATCTTGACCAAACAGATCCGTCGGGCATCTTCAAGAATCGTCCTGAACTGATAACCTTTCTGGAGCAAACATTCTGTTGGGTATCCCCGAAATCTTCCTGGGCAACTCCTGCTGGAGACGCTATTGGGGAGCTCAAGTATCATACTAGGCGAACCACCCGGGAAGCTGTACTGGTGTCTTAAGAATCGTCTTAAGCAAATGGCCCTGCTGAGGAATTCGAGAATCATCTTGAACCGAAGCCTTCGCTGGGGATCTCAAAAAATCATCTTGAGCGGGCGACCGCGGGGATTACACCGGGGTCTTTAGAATCATCTAAGAAAACAACCTTGCTGGGGAGAACATCAAGAATCGACCTGAGCAACCGGTCTTTCGGTAGTACACCTGTACAACAAGGATGATGATGACCTAGATCATGCTTATGATGCGTATGCTTCCGCACTACGCCCCACACAGTGGAAATGCTATGCGTTTATGCTAAATGCCCTGCAATCATGCACAATGCTATGCAGCGTTTAAATGCTATGCAGTCATGCACAATGATGCGATCCCGTCAGCAAAATAAATGCCGAAGGGGGAAATCCTCCTGTCAAGGAGAAAGAATCACTCAGGTAGAGGAATCATCCTGCTGAGGAGAACGTGAACACGCCAATATCAATCAGGCTCTGTCTGGGGAATTGATCTTCCGCGAACTGCTGCAGGGGAACAACTTCAGCTGACTGCTGCAGGGGACGAAGCTCTACGAGAACTTGGATCTGCTGATATCAATCGCGAGAATGAACTGCGCGGCCGTCTCGGCTACTCTTCTAGGGATGACCACTCTGTGGGGAACCAACTTCAGCTGCTCAACACTCCACTGGGGAAAAACCAATCATGATCTGATCAACTTCCAAGGATTCGGATCTCTTGGACATCTGCAACCTCGGCTGAGGAAGGAGAAATCATTCTGCTTCGCTGAAGAGAGTGAGATTCTGGGGAAACACAACACTAGCTGCCCCACGCTCTGCTGGGGAAGAGGGAGTCATCGGACTCCAGGAGAGAGCCTGACTCTGGTGAGGAATCTCAATTCCACTGGAGACTTCAGTCTGGCACCATCAGTTACTGCATCCTTCGGCATACGAACAGACTCCTGCGAAACCTGCACTTGTGACCCGGTGCGGGGGAAAATCCTGCTTCAGTGACTTTACTGGGGAAAACACGAGCTTCAGTACCCAAACATTTCTATGAACTCTGCACTTGTGACCCGGTGCTGGGGAGAGACGACGTCATTCTTCGGTGCTTGACTCAGCCGATGAGGTGGCGTTCCTTCAGGATGCGCTTGCTTGGGGAAGAGAATCACCTCTACCCGGGGAAGACATATCAATGCTCGCCATCTTGCGTTCAGCTTCTGCGGAGGAGAGACTACTGAACTCTGCTGGGGAAGGAGGACTCATCCTGCTTCGGGGATACGCTCGGCACATCTTCTAGAAAGTACTACACCTGCAACAACACAAACAAACAGACAAGATACCCTCCTCAAAGGGGCCTATCCAGGTTATTATCTCGTGACAATATTCAGTTAATTAGTTGTTTCAACAATCAATGGGCTTAGGCCCGTAAGTTTATGTATGCGCATTTTATCAAAAAACACATCGGCGTTCTCATTCGCAAACAAAACAGATAAATGCTAAACAGACAAGTAGAATTGCTGAATAATGTGCATTTTATTGATGATGAACCCCTGAACGGGCAAAAGTGTTTTACAACAGAGGCAGGCTCCTGGAATGAGGAAGCCGCGCAAAAAGAAAACATAAATATACATCAGTATATACAAATGTCGGCAATCGAGGCGTAGACGAACACCATGAGTTGATCCCTCTAAGACCCACTCGACTTTGATACTTCTCCGATGCTTCAGCTTTGGAAGAGATTGATTCGGATAAACGGCCCTCAGGTCTTCCGAACCACTAAACAATGAAAGTCCATACGCGGAACGCAGTCATTTGCTTATTCAAATCCCTAACTTTTGCGTGAACCGCCCTTTCGGGTTTTCAGTTCACCGGGATACCCTTTTTTGCCGAAGCCGCCCAGTGTAGGTTTTCGACTTCGCGGGTGTACATTTTTCAATATATCCCTAATTTTGCCCGAACCTTTTATTCTGTTTTTGGTTCGCCGGGATGCCCCTTTTTTGCCTGGACTCTCTTTTTTTTGTCCAGCGGGTCTCTTTCAAGCAAAGTATTTTTTAACTGCGTCCGCGTTCACCGGGGATGCAAAATCTTCACCATCCATCGTGGATAACAACAAAGCTCCTCCCGAGAAGACCTTGCTGACGACATACGGCCCTTCGTAATTCGGAGTCCACTTGCCCCGGTGATCGGAGTGTGGCGGAAGAATCTTCTTCAGGACGAGATCACCCGTCTGAAAGCTTCGAGGACGCACCTTCTTGTCATAAGCTTTCTTCATCCGGCTTTGGTACAGACGACCAAATGCAATCGACGCTAACCTCTTCTCGTCCATCAGGCTGAGTTGGTTCAAACGATTCGTAACCCATTCTGCCTCATCAAGTTTCACATCAACCAAAACTCGCAAAGAGGGAATCTCCACTTCTAGCGGTAGGACAGCTTCCATACCGTACACCAAGGAGAAAGGAGTTGCCCCGGTCGACGTACGCACCGTAGTACGATAACCGTGCAAGGCAAACGGCAGCATCTCGTGCCAATCTTTGTACGTCACAACCATCTTCTGAACAATCTTCTTGATGTTCTTGTTGGCCGCTTCAACGGCGCCATTCATCTTCGGCCGGTAAGGAGATGAGTTGTGGTGTTCGATCTTGAAGCTCTGGCACAGCTCCTTCATCATCTTATTATTCAAATTCGAACCATTATCAGTAATGATCCGCTCGGGAATTCCATAGCGACAGATGATGTCCCTCTTTATGAATTTAGCTACCACCTGCTTGGTCACATTAGCGTACGAGGCTGCCTCCACCCACTTGGTGAAGTAGTCGATAGCTACCAGAATGAAACGATGACCATTGGACGCAGTGGGCTCGATCTTGCCTATCATGTCGATGCCCCACATGGAGAACGGCCAAGGGGAGGACATGACATTCAATGGGCACGGCGGCACATGAACCTTATCAGCATAAATCTGGCATTTGTGACATTTCTTCGCGAATCTGAAGCAATCCGACTCCATAGTCAGCCAGTAATATCCTGCTCTCAGGATCTTTCTTGTCATGGCATGCCCGCCGGCGTGCGTACCAAATGTGCCCTCATGGACTTCCTCCATGAGTATACTTGCCTCCTTCTCATCTACACATCTGAGTAGCACGAGATCGTGGTTTCTCTTATACAGCACTCCATCAGGGTTGAGGTAAAAGTTTCCAGATAACCTCCTCAGGGTCTTCTTATCCTGGGTTGACGCACCCGTAGGATACTCCTTAGTCATAAGGAAGGTCTGGATGTCGTGGAACCATGGCTTGCCGTCGGTGGCATCTTCGATTGCGAATACAAATGCTGGTCTGTCAAGACGCGAAAGCACAATTCTTGGAGCCTCATTCCAATAATTGACTTTATACATTGAAGCCAACGTGGCTAAAGCATCAGCCATTTGATTTTCAACCCGGGGTACATGATGAAGTTCTACTCGGTCGAAGAACGGAAGCAGCCTCCTGGCGTAATTCATGTACGGCACTAGATTCGCTTGACGAGTTTCCCACTCCCCTTTGATCTGATTGATTACAAGCGCTGAGTCACCATATATGTCTAGATTCTTGATTCTCAAATCAATTGCCTCTTCTAGACCCATAATACACGCTTCATACTCGGCTTCGTTGTTGGTAACTGAAAACGTCAGTCTTGCAGTAAACGGGATGTGGGATCCGTGAGGAGTCGTGATGATAGCCCCGATACCACTTCCATAGGAATTAACCGCTCCGTCGAATATCAACTTCCACTGAGACTTCCTATCTGGCCCCTCATCGGGCAATGGCTCATCACAATCCTTCGCCTTGAGAAACATAATGTCCTCGTCAGGGAATTCAAATTTCATCGGCTGATAGTCTTCGATTGGCTGTTCGGCAAGGTAGTCCGACAATACGCTTCCCTTGATGGCTTTCTGAGAGACGTACTGAATATCATATTCTGTTAACACCATCTGCCATCTGGCAATCCTGCCCGAAAGAGCCTGCTTCTCGAAGACGTACTTGATCGGATCCATCTTCGAAATCAGCATAGTGGTGTGATTGAGCATATACTGTCGTAGACGTTTGGCAGCCCAAGCTAATGCACAACACGTCTTCTCCAGCATCGAGTATCGAGATTCACACTCAGTGAACTTTTTACTCAGATAATAAATGGCATGTTCCTTTCTGCCCGTCTCGTCGTGCTGACCGAGAACACACCCCATGCTATTCTCCAGAACTGTCAAGTACATGATTAATGGCCGTCCAGCCACTGGGGGTATCAAGATTGGAGGTTCTTGAAGATACTGCTTTATCTTGTCGAATGCCTTCTGGCAATCCTCATTCCAAGTAATCGCCTGATCTTTCTTTAACAACTTGAACATCGGTTCACAAGTGGCCGTGAGCTGAGAGATAAACCTTGCAATGTAGTTTATTCGGCCCAAGAAACCACGAACTTCTTTTTCTGTTTTCGGCGCTGGCATTTCTTGGATAGCTTTTATCTTTGCAGGATCGACTTCAATACCTCGTTCACTAACGATAAACTCCAGTAACTTTCCGGACCGCACTCCGAAAGTGCACTTGTTAGGATTCAGCCTCAGCCTGAACTTCCTAAGCCTTTCAAACAGCTTCAATAGGTTGACCAGATGCTCCTCCTCCGTTTGGGACTTCGCAATCATGTCATCAACATAGACCTCGATCTCATGATGAATCATATCATGAAACAAAGTTACCATTGCTCGCTGGTAAGTGGCCCCTGCGTTCTTCAGACCGAAAGGCATTACCTTATAGCAAAACGTGCCCCAGGGGGTGATAAACGTCGTTTTCTCCATGTCCTCCGGCGCCATCTTAATCTGATTGTAACCGGAGAAGCCATCCATGAACGAAAACACGGAAAACTGGGCTGTATTGTCGACCAACACATCGATATGAGGCAACGGGAAATCATCCTTAGGGCTCGCCCTATTCAAATCCCGATAATCGACGCACATGCGTACCTTACCGTCCTTCTTCGGTACAGGCACTATGTTGGCGACCCACGGAGGGTAGGTGGTAACGGCTAGAAATCCTGCGTCCAACTGCTTCTGGACTTCTTCTTTGATTTTTACAGCCATGTCTGGTCTCGTCCTCCTAAGCTTCTGCTTGACTGGAGGGCAATCTTCTCGCAACGGCAAGCGATGAACCACGATATCAGTGTCAAGTCCGGGCATATCCTCATATGACCAAGCAAAGACGTCACTATACTCCCGAAGCATCTCGACCAGTCTATGCTTGACATCATTCTGCAGCGCAGCCCCAACTCTGACATTCCTGATAAGCTCCTCAGAACCCAGATTTACAATCTCAATATCCTCCTCGTGAGGCAGAATAACCTTCTCCTCTTGTCTCAACAAGCGGTCCAACTCTTCCGGAAGGTCTTCGTCTTCATCAATCTCATCCTCGGCTTGATAGATCGGGCAATCAAAGTCGTAGTGAGCCGTAGAGGGTCCAGAGTCGATGTCATCTGTTACGTGGATCCTGCAATAACAAGGGTTAAGTTTAAAGCAAGAATATGCAGGTTAGCACGAACCTCGTTGCCATTTTGCTGTTTTTCGAAACAAACATAAAGCATGAATAACAGAGAACACAACATTTGATTACGAAGAAAACGCCTTTTATTTATTAACAAAATGCATACACATAATCCAACAAGGCCCTGACAGTAAAACCACTATGCCCCGGGCAGGACATAGGGTTGTACAAAGATTGTAAAAAGCAAATCATTACTCTTCACTTGTCAGCTTGATAATCTCCTTGATGGTCCAATTGTGGAGGCACTCGCCTGGCTTGCTTGGTTGAATCCAGGCGTCAAGATCGCAATCACTGTCTCCGCTGTCCTCCGACGTAGCGTTGATACTCTCGAAGATTACTCCCCCCTTGGTGAATAAGATCGGCCCCTTCCCACGAGACGAGCTACCAGACGAAGATGAAGCTTCAGCTCCTGGAGAGTACCCTAATCCAAACTTATCCTGTTTGATTGGTATGTCCAAAACACGCCCCCAGCCTGGGGTGGAACCAGCTTCGACAACGGCTCTAGCTTCCTTAAACGAGGAGAGGTTCAACTCTTGCTTCTCTGCAACAACGGGAGCTACCTCCTTCACCCTGACGGTTTCAAAAGCCTGGCAAAGAGTCTCATGGATCTCACCATCCATTTCAACGTACTTGAAGGATGACAGGTGGCTTACCATGACGTCCTCCTCTCCACAGACTGTCACTATGCTGCCCCCAACAGCATATTTAAGCTTCTGATGCAGCGTGGACGTCACGGCACCAGCAGAATGGATCCACGGCCGACCTAAGAGGCAACTATAGGCGGGCATGATATCCATGATATAGAAAACCGCATTAAACGTCTCTGGTCCAACTTGAATTGGCAGGGTTAATTCTCCGAAGACGTGGCGCTTGGTTCCGTCAAAGGCCTTCACGACCAGATCACTGGGCGTGCACAGCAGTCCACGGGTATCCAACTTCATCAGTGCCTTCTTCGGAAGCACGTTAAGCGAGGAACCCGTATCCACCAGGACATGTGACATAATCGTGCCTCTGCACTCTATTGAGACGTGCAAGGCGCTGTTGTGATCTCTTCCCTTAGGAGTCAGCTCCAGATCTGTGAATCCCAGCCCATTACCAGCATTGACATGGGCTACTACTTCCTCAAGTTGATTCACTGATATCTCCTGCGGCACGTATGCAGCATTCAATACCTTCAATAATGCGTTGCGGTGCGCTTCAGAACACAGCAACAGGTTAAGAATCGAGATCTTCGACGGAGTCTGATGAAGATGATCTACAATTTTGTAGTCACTTTTCCTGATTAGTCGCATGAACTCTTCTGCATCTTTAACCAGCAAGTCTTTCTCTGCCCCTGCAGGAACCTCTTCAACAGCTTTACCTTTACCTTTATCCACAGCGTCAGCCCGGACTACTTTCTCTGCGGCAACTTCTGCTGGCGCAAACACTCTTCCGCTTCTAGTGATACCACTGACCTCAGCAAGATTCTGCGCAGTCGATCTGGACGGCTCAAGCTCTATCCTCTGACCATTACAATACACTTCGGCGCCGTAATGCCATGGGACGGCATTAGTGCTCTCGAATGGGATTGGTCCGGCCCTGGTGATGGTGATAGTAGGCGGACGGGGCGCAGAAATAGTAATAGGGTGGCGAGGAATGGTAATAGTAGCAACTTCGTCCGCCTGCTTCAGCATGACTTCCCCTGACGCATTCTCAACGCTCCGACTGAACTGCAAAATACCCTCGGTCATCAGACTTTGGATACCTTCGACCAACTGCTCACACCCATCAGGAAGTGTAGCACAAGCCATGCATAGCTCTCCACATCCAGGAAAGAAGCCTTTCTTTAGCAACTTGGCCTTGACAAAACTCAATGGCGTCTTCAGATCTTTGACATCAGTCAGCAAGTCTGAATCCTCTTCAGTGATAACAGCATTTACTCCGCCCCCCCTATGATGAGGCATTGGATTTTTGGTGACGTTGGGCACGTTGTCAGAAAAGTTGATAACTTTGGCGTCGACCAAGTCCTGGACTTTGTGCTTAAAAGCTTTACAATTCTCAACCGTATGGCCAGGTGCCCCAGAATGAAATTCACAAGTAGCATTAGCATCATACTCTGGTGGTGGTGCCCCTGTCAAGGGAGCCATTGTCCTTTTTTGAACCAATTGGAGCTGAAGCAACGTCTGCAGAAGCTGTGCATACGGCATAGGAGGAGTTTCGAAATGACGGTTTGCCAGGGGACCCCGATTCTGATATCTCTTATATCCCGGATTATTCTGTTGCTGGGGCTGCGGCTGCGGCTGCGGGGGAGCAACTGGGATGTTTATGCTAGCGATCTGAGACTGAGGGCCCTTGCCCTTTCTCCTAGCATTAGTGACAGCACTGGCATCTCCCTCTCGACGCTTTCCAGTATAGGGTTTCTTGCTAGCTCCTCCAGCTGAGGATGATTCGCCCTGAATTTTTCCGATCTTTATACCGTTTTCAACATGCTCGCCCAAAGTGATGAGGGCCGAGAATGTTCCGGACATGCCACTGATCAGCTTCTCATAATAGACTCCGGTAAGGGTAGCCACGAACATTTGTACCAACTCACGCTCAACCATGGGCGGTTGAACCCGAGCAGCCAATTCACGCCACCGCTGGGCGTACTCTTTGAAGCTTTCATTGCTCCGCTGCGAGAGATTCTGAAGCTGAACTCGGTTGGGAGCCAAGTCGCTATTATATTGATAGTGGAGAACAAACGCTTCCGCAAGATCTTTCCAGGTGCGCACAGCAGCGGGTTCCAAACCCATATACCATTCGAGCGATGGACCAGAAAGACTATCCTGAAAGAAGTGCATCAGCAGCTTCTCATCGTCAGAATAAGCGGACATCTTTCTGTAATAAGATCGGAGATGAACGCGGGGACAAGTAGTGCCCCTATACTTCTCAAAGATAGGCACCTTAAACTTGTGAGGTACTTTAAAGTCAGCAATCAACCCGAGTTTGGCCATGTCAACGCCCAAAGCGTTCTGATTTTCTATGTCTCTCATTTTATCTTCCAGCGCCTTGAACCTGAGTCGAGCTTCAGCAGTCAATTCAGCCTCTGCACCTCTCTGAGAGAATATGTCATCCTGATGGTCCTCCAGCCACGGTTGAGGCACCACCATATTTCCTGCACCAACATTGCCGTTAACCGGCCCCATGTTAACATTGGCTCCCAAACCTCCATTGCCGGCGCCCGCCGCATTAAGTCCGAGATTAGTCATAAGATTGCCGTTATCACTACCGTTACCCCCGGCAGCAGGAACAACGTTCTGTGGAGTATCCCCTTGAGGAGGAGTGGGTACGGCCCCGCCGTGAAGTATTCCATTACTGTCAACCCTGGAGATGAGAGGTTGAACCAAAGTACGAAGCTGGTCCTGCCCATTCGCAACTACTTGCATCAGCTCCATAAAACGATCCATCCGTTCACGAAGCTCCTGAACATCTGACTGTACCTGGTCCATGATTCTCGTCTGATTAGCGCGAGTTGAGTAGCGGTGGATGAATCTTTGATCAATCCTGGAGATCGAAAGCAGCTCGGAACCTGAGTACCTGAAAAACCTGTCAACATCAAAGGTTAGGAAAAGGTAACAGAATGTATGTCATGCAAGAATGCTTCATGCAAATGCATGCGTGAGTCTGTGTGCTTGAGAGATTATCCCCCGATCCTGGCACCTGCTGACAATAATAAGGAGAGGAATCTGGGCCCAATCATGGAAACAGTAATCTCACATATAGTATCGGCAATAATCAGATTTGACACATCAAGGGCCGAGAACTCGTACGCATCAGTCTTTCTGAGAACGGCTGCAGTAACACAATAAGAGGCGAGAGATCCTGGATCGGGGAAACGGTACCTGTCACAGACACACGCCAATGGAATGATTATGCAAGCTAATGCAAAATGCAGGTATGCAACAATATATCCGGGTGGCTGCTGTGGAGATTCGATGTCAACAGTCGCTGATGAGAAGGAAACCCCGGTGTAAAACCACTGATCTGATCTGCTGTGAATAACCATCTGATAGGATCGAGATCAGCACTCTGCCCTGACAAGAACGAAGGCCTGATAATAAAGACCCCGGATGCAAGATCAAGGAATATCTGTTGATGAAGTCTTCGGACCCCAAATCACAAATCTGCCCTCTCAAGAACAAATACACAGCTGCTGATGAGATCTTCGAACCCCACTCAAAATCTGCCCTATCAAGAACAAATAACAACAGCTGACGAGATCCTCAGACCCCACTCAAAAATCTGCTCCATCCAGAGCAAACCACTGATAACAATACTCTGATCGGAACCTGCTCTATCAGGAACAGACAAACACCCGATGATAAAATCCTCTGATCAAACCCTCGCTCTGTCAAGAACATATCTGCAACTGAGAACCCCACATAACTGATTCACTGTCAAGAAAACCAGGTAGTCTGGAGGTCAAAGTTTCCTGCAATATCCCAACCCCACTCACAGGTATGATGGACCTAATCCACGGACCAAGGTACGGCATCCTATGCGGTTGTCAGCGTCACAGACTTTCATGAGTGACAATACGATTCCCAGAAGGAGTGGCATCGTCAGGTCATGAAGAGGCCTCTCTTAGCTGACTTCCAAATGATCGGTCCCCAGAGTCGACAATCCTCACGTCTGGACTCCCCTCAGATCCTCAGGACCGGAAAGGAGCACCTCTGCAAGAATCTCGTCTGAGCGCAGATTTTCGTAGGGAACTGTGCCTGCTCAGCAGACAGGTTCGTCTACTACTTCTCCGCAACTATATCTAGGTGTGTACTCAAGCCCAGGTCCGGCTTTTCACTCACAGGAACATCCCTCTCCCACAGCAGCACAGATAATCATATCGAACTGGAAATAAAATGCGGGAAATAAAATGCGGGAAGTAAAGATGCGATAAATAAACGCAAACCAACAAGCAAACATACAAACGATAGGATTGACTCGCGTAGGGGATGGGAAACGGTCCCAGCATAAGGGATGGGAAAAGTCCCTAGATGCCAGAATCCCCAGCAGAGTCGCCAGCTGTCGCTTGCGCGAAAAAATAAGGTGCCGGCATGACAGAAGAGTCGCCACCTTTCGTTATTTATCCCTCAGAGCGGGAAAGGAAACGATCGGAAAAACCTGACGAAAAAGGGTAAGACAAGGTCGTCGCAACCATTGTCTGGGTTCGGGAGTCGGTTACGCAAGGGGAAGGTATTAGCACCCCTCACGTCCGTCGTACTCGACGGGATCCTCGCTTGTTTGTTTACTTGGACGGGTTGGTTATAATCTATCTACCTATCAAGGCTGGCTGAAAAAGAAAAGAAAAAATGACTCGGCAAAGCATCGCGCTTTATGCCTACGTATTCCCATCAGAGAATGAGAAATCAGAGTCAACGTAGTTCGGCTAACTACGGGTTATGGGGGAAAGGTTGCTCGCTAGGATATCGCATCCTATGCCTACGTACTTTCATCTGGTATGAAAGATCAGAGCAAACGTAGTTCGGGAAACTACGGGAAAAATGGCTCAACTAGGAGGGAGACCAACAAGTCCTACTGTTATCATGCCATGGATTCATCCTATGGTTGAGGTTTGAACAGGGAACTCCTAGATGTTATCATGCATAGGTTTCAACCTAAAAGTTTATCATCAAATCCTCATCAGAGGAAATGAGAGTCCTAAGGGATCATGTCAATGATACACCAAAACAGACAAAAGCATCAGCTTTAACAGTAAAATGCATGCAATGCAAGTGAGGGAGGAAGTGTGTGTGGGGTGTCAGCCTCCACAAGCTCATCTCGACCTCAAGCCAGTCATGAAATAACAGTAATCATACTGAAGATAATCAACATACTATCAAGCAATGAACAAATAGAAGAAATGAAGTGCCAACAGGCAAACAAACACACATGCTTGAGAAAGAATCATCTATTCTCTAATCCTAACCCTAACACAGAATCTGAATCAAATCTAAGCAAAGCCCTAAAGCAAAACCTAACCAAAAGAAATCAATCCCAGTCTTCAAGCTTCAGAACAAGCTTACCAAAGACAGGGAGCTAAGCAAGCAGGCTCATAGTGTCTTCCTCAGGAGAACACTAGGAGGTGTATACTCAGGAGTCATACCCTATGTGGCTCAACCACTGTGATCAGTTTACATTCCTCCTCAGGAGAAATTAAACTCACAAGCAGGCTCCAACATCACTGGATATTTAGGAAATCCTATCTGAACTAGTGGAACTAAATGAATAGACTCATAGGACCTTCCTCAGGAAAGTACTAGGAGGCTTCCACTTAGGAGTCGTATCCTATGTGGCTCAACAACTGTGATCAGTTTACATTCCTCCTCAGGAGAAATTAAACTCACAAGTTGGCTCCAACATCACTGGATACTTGAGAAATCCTAAACAAACTAATGGAACTAAGTGAATAGGCTCATAGGACCTTCCTCAGGAAAGTACTAGGAGGCTTTCACTTAGGAGTTGTATCCCATGTGGCTCAACAACATGTGATCAGTTTACATTCCTCCTCAGGAGAAATTAAACTCACAAGTTGGCTCCAACATCATTGGATACTTAAGAAAGAGGTGAGAAGAAAGAATGAAAGTCATTCATAGTGCCTTCCTCAGGAAAGTACCATGAACTTCCTTCAAACTTCAGGATCTCAAACCTCACAGACAGGGAACAAGCCAAGCTCTGGGTCTCTGAATCTTGATCTACAATCTTCTCTTCATGATGCTCTCCATCAAGGTCTTCAAGGCAACACAAGCCCCTCAACAAATTCCCCACAATGAACCCCAAAGATGAACAGATAACCACAGGGCAGACAGAATCAACAGGCAACTTCAGAAAATACCTAAAAATACTAAACCAAGGGGGAAAAATCTAACAATTATTCACAAGGGTCCTCAACACCTACTCATAACATCCACATAGGCCTCTACCTAAAAATCAAGACAAAACTTATCAAAGAAAGGGAATTCTTCACCTAAACACAACCTAAACCCTAATTAGGATACCCTAAATCTACCCTAACTAAACTAATCAAAATTTAATTCTAAAATTCTAGAAAAAATCCTATGGGGAACTATGATTCATCATCTAATTGCACAAAAAAGAATGGATTAAAAAAACCTAAGGGAAGGTCTTAAAATAAATCTTGCAAAATCATGTATCAACTAAAATAAGGAAAATACACTATATTAAAGAAAATATCACTAAAATTCCACATTAAAAATAAAATTCCATTTTTATTTTTATATTTTTCTACACAAAATCATCTATTCATAGAAAAAAGAAGAAGTCAAAAATCATTTTTTATCATTTATTTATGAATTAATCAAAACAGAAAAATATCAAAAGAAAATTAAAACAACTAAAACAAATAAAGGGAGGGGGGTTGGAATAGCAACACATGCCAGTTCAATTCAGTTGGGCCAGCAAAAGGGGGGGGTGCGAATAGCGAGCTAGGCCCAGAATGGCTTTAAGTGAAACGACCGCGTATGGATGCACTCAGAATTCCTTCATAAACGAACTTCAAATCGTGGCCGTGGGATCTTGGCTTTGGTCAAGGGTCAGACTTGGATCCAAGGGCCACCAAGTCGTCTTCCCCAATTTCAAATATCTTGGAGCCAACTCCATTGATGAGCACTCAAGAACACTCCATCTGCAACCACTCGTATTCCCTCCATTCTCCACTAAAATTAACAAATCAAAACCCAAACTTGCTCCATTTTTTACCCTGGTTCGAATTATGATCTCAAAATCCATTATTATGAACCCTAGCTCTAAACACGATAAAGACCCTAAAAACTGATCAAGAACCAATGTTGTCAATTCTCAAAATTGAATGTGCTAACAGGTTCCTCATCTCACACTGAGCGTTTCTAGCCAAAGAACTAAGACTATCCTTCACTATTAAGGGAGTTCTTGATCTCAACAGAATTTAGGTCACCATACGAATCATCACCAAATCGAGCCAAATTCTCCAGAAATGATCTACTACTAATACCTAACTATTCTAGCCTATCAATTCCAACAAATTGTGAATAAATTAAGGGGCAGAGAGAAAGATACCAACCTGATAAAATGAGATGAACAGACCAAGGAATTCTTCAAATCAAGGCTTGATTCTTTCCAAATTCCTTCAATGGACCAATATCTCGCTTCTGTTTGCAACAAAACTCCTCGAAAGTGTCTGATTCCTTGAAACTGATTTTGAAATGCAGGCTGCCAAACTCGAATGCAGGATCATCAATTATCCATGGATTCTCCCTCAGTTTGCTATGCACACACTCAGTAATACCAATGGAACTTGTTGCAGTTGAAATTATCAACTGAAATGATGTGGAACTCAGAACTTGGTTGTAACTTGCAAGTGAAGAAATGCAATTGTGCTCTCTCTCTCCTCTCTCAATTCTCTCTCTATCACCAACCTTGATCACTCTCTGATGCACTCTCTTTATAATGATGGATGGAAGAAGCTGGATCCTTCTAGAATCATCTAGAAAAGTGTGGAAAGTTCTTGAAAATCTCATGTGGTGGCATATTGGATTTCTCTCATCTCATGCCTCATGCCTTGCCATTTGGTCTTAAAATGTCTTTACATGAGATATTGAGAAGGGATGAGTGAAAAACAAGCTCATCTTTGGCTTGTGTAAGGTTTTTCAACATTGCCTTCTTTTTCAAGTAACAACTTTTCAAAGCATCACCCATTTTAAAGCTTCAATTCAAAATTCTAGCTGAACCAATGTTCTCAAAATGATTTTTCCAATCAAAATGATATATTGGATGACCTATTTTGGATTTGTGGATCTTCCAAATCACTTTCCAAATTCAACTTTTCAAACTTATATGCCATTTTTAGTTCATTTTTGACCAATCATGTAATCTCATGCTATGAGCTTTTCCAACAATTTGTGACCTTCTTTCTAGACTTAAAATCACATTTTGAACAACTTTCATGTTTTGAGTTTTTCCATTTGAGGCTTGGAAATAGGAGTTTTAGGCATTGGCTAAAATGACCTATAACTGACAAATGACCAAAATACCCCTGTCTTGTTCAAACCATAAGTTGAGTTCCACAAATCCAATCAAGGACTTCTACCACTCAAATTAAAGCTAAGAAGATCCTCTTCAACATTCATGTTGACCAAGAAATCATAGGAATCACCCTACTAGGGCAAAAGTTGTCTGCAAGTTGGGTGACTTTCAAGGACCCAGATTCACACACCTCTGCTGACCTGTAATTTGTCAAAACCATAACTTGGGCTCTGTAACTCCTATCAAGGACTTCCACCACTCAAATTAAATCTTAGAACAAGCTCTACAACATTCATGTTGTGGGGAAGGTGAGATATCAATCACATCTAGAGCTAAAACTGCCTGGAAGATAGGGATCAAATTAGGGTTTTTCACTGACAATCCTTGGGGACCCTGACTTGAAACTTCTCAAACTCCTCACTCATGATGAGTTGGCCTAGGAATCATCTTTATATCATCTCTATGCATCACTCCATGATCTCATGGCCCTTGGATTGGGTCTCAACCTTTCCCAAATCTTCAGTTATCCTAGGGTTGACCCAGTCAAAACCCTAATTCTATCATTCATGGTTGAATCTTCTGAACTCTTGCATAATGACTTCTCTGGGCTTCATGAAGGCTATCAAGACATCTCATAGGCTTTCTCAAAACATCAAGTTCACTCTCAAAGTCTCAGAATCATCTGAGGAGCACCTACAACTCTCAAGCTATGAAGCACACAACCCTGGTTTCAATCCACTTCCTCTGAGGATCTCTTGAACTTTCTGATGAAGGTATCCACTTTCAAACACTCAATGAATAAATAATTGTTGGTCAAATTTTGGGGTGCAACATGTGGGTTTGCTTTGAAGACCTTGGTGATGGAGCATATTGAAGATCAAGTTCAAAAGTGGATGAAAATCATTGCTTGCTTGTAGCTGATTGAAGTTCATAGGATGTAGGAGCTAGGTAGAGCTTAGAGTAGAAATTTGATTCATAAACATGGATGGTTTCCTGTGCCTCCATTCTTTCTCAATGATTCAAAGTCTCTCTTTGATACTCACCTCCTTCCTTTGGAAGGCTTAGTGACAGTATCTAGGAGATAGAACTTTTGAGAGAAACAGTCTGTATTTTGTTAACAGTTTGTATGCCACCTTTGGTGGTCAGCTGACTGTTTAACATTCTAAATCATCTTGTTAACTGTTTATCCTCTAGGAGAGCTTGACTTGAAGAAAAGCCATGGAAGATGGAGATAAAGATCATTGAAGATTGACAAAGATGAAGACTGTGATGTCAGAGCTATGCAACTGGTGAACTAGGGTTTTTGCTGTTTAGAGTTGTTGGTGTACTGTTTGGGTTTCTTGACTGTATTGTTTGACAATTACCCGGTTAGGTCTAAAGTGAATTCCTGTTTCACTTTTTCCTGTTGCTTTCAAGGTTCGAGGTAGAGCGAGTCTCCCTTGCCTAGCTTGTCTGTTGCATTCATTCATGTTTACTGTTTCGCTGTATATATTGTTTCTGTTTCCGCTTATCCCCTAGGATCTCTGTTTCTCTCCGCGCAAGAGAGAAACATGATAGACTTTAGGTGTACATCCATGCATGATAACATTAGGATAGATTTGATTCCCTTTTTTTTTAACCATAGGCTTTAGAGTTGCTGTTTCTCTTCTTACCTCAAAACAACAGAAAAACACAATAAGGTTTCAAACACCATTAAAAGACAGTTCTTCCGTAAAAGACTGTGAACAAATCAAAAATGTCATTTTGTCCGCTTGGACCCATAATCAGGAGAAAACCTTTTCAGAAGGATAAAAACGATCAAGACAGACCTGTGTCATACGTAGCCCAAACTACGTTTGCTCTGATCTTTCATGCCGTGTGAAAGTACGTAGGCATAGGATGCGATATCCTAGCGAGCAACCTTCCTCCATCTTTACCCGTAGTTAGGCGAACTACGTTGACTCTGATTTCTCTTTCCAGACGGGAATACGTAGGCATAAAGTGCGATACTTTGCCGAGTCACCTTTTTCTTTCTTTTTAACCCTCAACCTCTAGTGTAGATAGAAATGTAATTCGTACAAGAAAACAAGCGTGGATCCCATCGAGTACGATGGACGTGAGGGGTGATAATACCTTCCCCTTGCGTAACCGACTCCCGAATCCAGGTTTTGGTTGCGACGACCATACATTTCCCGTCTTTGCGTTAGGTTTACTCTGAGCGTTTCATTTCCCTCCTTTGGGATAAATAACGCACGGTGGCGACTCTTCTGTATTGCCGGCGCCGATTTTCGCAGTAGCGACAATATGCTTTCAACATAACCTTGCTTCAATTAGGTATTTTGAGGGTTGTAATGTGGTCTAGTTCACGGTTTATGAAACAAAGGATAAAGGATTAAAATTTATTTGTACCCACCCCATCTACGTGATAATCTTCAGCTCTACGCTCAGTTAACTCATATTATGCATTCAGGTTCCTACTGATGGCAGCAATGACGATTCAAAAGTCAAACGGACCTATGAAAAGGCAGCCACTACTTCCCTATAATATTTGGTTATTTTTCATTGAGGACTTTCAACATGAAGTGTTTAAAACTCCTCATTTTATTATCCCTAAATTTTTCCTGAGTTGTTTCTTGTGAAGATTACAGTCAGCGGGATGCCCCAGTTTTGCCTAAGTCTCCTTCATAGGTTTTGACTTAGCGGACTTGTTTCATTTTTTTATTATTTTTTTGAAAGAAAGTGACTGCTTGACTTTAGTGATTTCGGCGAACCATTATATGAAAGGTATATTGTAGGAACACAAACCGAGTTAACCGGCAACTACCCATGCCCCAGGTTAAGATTATGGGTTTTTAGTTTTGTAAAGAAAGAAACTCCAACTTCTAGGCTCGAAGGGGGTGACAAGGGACTAACTTCCTTATTTCTCCAGTGTTTGGGAATTAAAACAATGCCTTACATCCTCAACAAGGTTTGATTGAAAGCATACTGACAACAGTTATGGGTATAACGTTTTCGTCATCCTCCCTCCAATCTTTGCATACCAAAAATTTGGACAAGAAGTAAATATTTGAAAGATAAAGCATAGAGCATAGCGATGCAAATAATAGATAAAAATGAATTAAATCAAAAGTTGCAATGTTTAATGCATTATGTTGCACCCCAAAATTTGCCTAACCTTTTTCTTTACTTAGCTTGTGTTTCATTGTATTCATTATAGCATTAGCATAGGCATTACATTGACATGTATGCAGGGATCAAGAGGTGTGATCATCTATTGAAAGCCAATAAGGGTTTTAGAGCTTTGAAGAATGTTATTGAAGTGTACAAGGGTTGATATCCTCCTCAGATGAGTAAGAAGATCCTCAGAGATAGGGTTAAATGCAAGATTGTGGGCCTCCTAACTTGAAAGTTGTGGGAGCTTTTCAGATGATTCTGAAGCCATTGAGATGAGATTGAAGCCTTGAGTGAGCTTATAAGATGCCTTGAAAGTTATCTTGAAGCATGGACAATTCATCATGTGAAGTATGAGAAGTTTTGCCAAGATTGGTGCAATTAGGGTTTGTCTGGTCAACCCTAAGTCAACTGTTGAGTTTGAAGAAGGTTGAGACCTATATTCAAGGCCATGTGAGCATGGATTGATGCATTGATATGCCCAATGGATGATTCTAAGATCAACTCATCATGATTGAGGAGTTTAAGAAGTGTATGGGCTAGGGTTACTATACTTGACAATGTAAAATCCCCTAGTTTGATGCTAACTGCAAGACAAGATAAGTCAAAATACAAGCCTCATCTCACCTTGAAATGGTCATGAGACTTGTAGAGGATGTTCTTAGCTTTAATTTGAGTACTATAAGTCCTTGAGGGGATTTATATAACTCAAGTTATGAGTTTGACAAGTTATAGGTCATCTGAGGCATGTGAATTTGGAGCTTGAAAGTCAACCAATTTGCATGACACTTTTTCCCTAGAAGGATGATTCTTATGAACTCTTGGTAAACATGAATGTTGTTCCTTATTCTCTTAGCTTTCCAAAAAGTCATAGAAGTCCTTGAAAGGATTTGTAGAACTCAAGTTATGGCTTTGACAAGTCAAGGGTATTTTGGGAAGTTGTGATTATAGGTCATTTTTGGTTATGGCTCCTTTTCACCAATTTAGACATCTCAAATGAAGTTTTGGTCAACTTGAAAGTTGCTCAAAATGGGGTTTTAGCTTCAACCATGTATCAAGGAGGCATTGAAATGGCTCAAGGAGAGACTTGGTTCAAGAAATTTTGAAAAGGGAAGAATTAAAAGGCATAAATGATCCAAAAAATTCAAATTAATTGTTTTATGTGCAAATGATGCAAAGTTATAGGTCATTTTCAATGGAAATTGCATTTTGGAGACTTTGGAATTATTAGAATTTTGGTTTGAGTCCAATTTCATGACTTTTTGCTTTGTTACTTCATGATGAAGTAACATCTCATATCTAAGCCATTGGATGGAAACAAGGGATAAATCACCACCATTCAAGTTCTGTAACTGACAAGGAGTGTATTGGAAGCTTCCTAAAGCAAAAACAAAGGAGAATTCGTGAGTTCCATGAATGAGATTTTGAAGAGAAATTGAAAATTGAATTTCTCATTCTGAACCTTTGAGAAGGATCTAGATCATTCAGTTACATCCTATATAAGCTCATGATCACATTCAGTTCATTTTTTGGTGAAGATTGAAGGCTAAAGTAGAGATTGAAGTTGAAATTTCAGAGGTGCAAGTGAGAATCGGATTTTGAGTTCAAGAGCAAATCGAGATCAATTGAGTATTCCATCATCTTCATCAAGTAATTTGGAGTGAATATGCACCTTTGTGAAGGCTGAATCGTGCAAGAACCATCTCTATTGAAAGCTCAAACACAGGTTGGTACTTCTCAAGATTGTGCTTAATTTATGTAGTGTTAGATAGCATTTCATAGGTGGTTAAGACCAGGATGAAGTGTAGTTGGATTTAGGATCAAGAATTGCATGATTAGAGACAAGTTAGGTTGACACCTGATTTCTGTTGAGCTTTAGATTAAGCAATTCTTGGAGTGATAATCGAATTTGGATAGTGTAGAATAATCAGCGTGAAGTGAGGATCACACCTGTACCATTAATTAAGGTTTTGATGAGATTCAAGATTGATGAGTGATTTAGAAATGCTATCGGGTTTGGAGATACAGAGAGAATTAGATGATTCTAATGTGAGATTCTTGATCAGTGCAAGATTCTGAGTAGAATGGTGTATGGTTCGATGATTTTGGTTGACCTGTAACTAGTTTCTTGCCGGAGAAGACGGTGGTGCCACCGTCTAGGCCACCGTCTGGTCTTTCCCTCCCAAATGGAATTCAAACGAAGAAGATGCATGATAGGCGTTGGATCACGTTGAAGACTTGACTCAGTACTCACCATCCACAGCCATGATTGGATTTTAATTGCTGACTTTAACTGGGCCAAAACGACGTCGCCCTCATTAATTGACCTGGCATCATGTGAAGACGTTGGATACGTTGACTGGTAATTGCATCGTGTGATCAGGACTGTGCCACCTAACCCCTCCTAGAACGCTGCGTTTTGCTTAACGAAATTGGAATGGACTTAGTGGTCAGTTGATACTCACACCCCCCTCTGGGCCCAACCCAAGATTTGTACTGACTGGAATTGCTATTTGATACGCGCTTTTATTTAATTTCTTTTCTTTTTATTATTTTTGTGCATTTCATGCTAGTTTGATTTTAATCCATTAAAAATAGGAAAATTAATCAATAAATCCTGAGTTTTTTTTCCTTTGATTCATGAATGAATTTAGAAATTTTAGGAATAAAAATATTAGGATTATCATGCATTTTCATTTTATTTGAATTTTCACATTTTATTTGATAATAAAATTGTATTGTTTGCCTCTTCTATTTGGTGAATTTAGTTTGAGCATTTGGTATTGATTCTTGGCTTGATTTTTGGCTGGTGATTAGGTTAGATATGCATGTTCCTCTAGATTTTTTCTCACATTTTTGTGATGAAATTAGGTGCTGTTTTAGGATTAGAACTTTAGGTGTTCCCCTTTTAGGGTTTAAGTGTAGTGCCTTGTAGTTTAAGATTTAATTTTAGGTCTTTCTTGAGGATTTGATCTCTGGAATTTGTATGGTAGAGTCATGATTGGCATAGGTTCCCATAGATATTTTTGTAAGATTTTATGATTTGTTTTAGTATTTTAGTTAGTATTAACTTTAAGACTAGGTTTTAGGTGATCCTAACTTGATAACTCAACTAGTTTGATTTCAATAGTTCCCTTAGATTGAGTTTTGGATGTCCTTGTTGTTGTAGGGTGTTGAAGACTAGTGTGTGTTGCTGTGGAGTGCATGATGGAGCTTGGGCTTGAAGATTTCTCTTCCTTTTGTTAGTTTTGTTTAGGTTATAAGAATTAGGGTTTAAGGAGAGTTTTAGAATAGATTTTCTTCTTTCATTAAACATGGAAAGTATTGATTGCTTCCATTCATCCCTATGGTACAAGGTCCCCTTGTGAAGGCCACATCCCTCCTTTGGTAGGATGTATGGCTCTTCACAAGTTGGTAGAACCTTTGAGGGTTTCTTTCTTTGATAGGTGGTTGAGTGCCTAGGTGGTGACCTTTGGTTTTCACCTTTCTTCTCCTTATCTTGCCTTAATCTTGAAGATGAATCTTTCTCCCTTGCTTGAGGATGGAGTTACTTGCTTGAAGATTAATTGAAGGTGCTTGAGGATGAACCCTTTGCTAGAGGATTTCCAGACAAGTTGAGACTTGAAGAGTAAGTTGATACTTGTGAGAAAGATCAAGTTGAGACTTGAAGAGGGAGCTGAAGCTTGAAGAACAAGTTGATACTTGTGTTTAATAAAGAAGAAGCTTGAGGGAACAAGTTGATACTTGTTGTTGAAGATGAAAGCCTGAAGGTGAAGTCTACCTTGGAGTTTGCTGTGCTATTTAGTTTGCTCGTTGCTTTGCTGTATTGTGTGAATTGATTGGTGTGTTGCATTTAGATTAGGTCATGTAGTTGAATAAGCTTAAGAGCATCCTAAAGGTGAGCTTGCTCCCTTTGCTTGTATTGCATTAGAAGTAGAGCTGGTGCTCCTTCTGCTTGACTGTTATTGTGTGGCTTTTGCTTGTGGGTATTCAGTTGAGCTGAGCTCCCTTGCCTATGTGTGGTTTGTGGCCTTGGTGCCTTGTTTGCTTAGGAGTTGAGCTCTGCTCCTTCTGCTTGGTTGTTGCATCATATGCATCTTTTTGTTTTAGCTTGATAGCTTTACTATTTGATAATTCTTTTTGCTGTTGGTTGATACCTTCCTTGCATATGCCCTTAGGATTTCCAGTCTCCTTGATAGGATGACTGTGATAGACTTTAGGATCGAATCCAGGCATGATAACGATTAGGGTAGATCCCTCTTCAAACTTCAATCATAGGATGAATCCTTGCATGACAACAGTAGGATGCTTGATAGTTTCCCCTGTAGAGGCCTTCTTTTTCTCATCTTCAAACAACAGAAAAATACGTAATAAAGGCATATTCGAATCGTACGCTACGAGCCTTAAGCTATCTAGGAAATGGTTGTTGGAGGGTTTCCTTCCAATGATCAGGATGTTTAGTATGGCACCCTTTGGGTGACATGCGACGCATTCACTCCTAGGTCATAGTCTTTAGTGCGATACGAGTTACAAACACCCATAAAAGGCACTTCTCGCTTAAAAGACACAAAAACGGACGTTCAAATCTCTTTTTGCCCCGTGGGCCCATAATTCAAAGGAAAACCTTTTCTGAAGAAAAGAGTGTTGTTAAGCCTCGATTCTACCGCAAACAGGCATTGTCCCTAACTGCTGGAATCGTTGTTTAACTTTACTCGGGTAAAAACAATCGAACAAACATGTGTTTCGTTTTATCCCGAACTACATTCGCTCTGATTTCTCTGATGAGAATACATAGGCACGATATGCGATATCTCGGCGAGCAACCTTCCCCCGTAACCCGTAGTTAGCCGAATTACGTTGACTCTGATTTCTCGTTCTCTGATGAGAATACATAGGCACGAAGCGCGATGCTTTGCCGAGTCATTTCTTTTCTTTTCAGACCGATCTTTAGTATAGATAGTTTAACAACCCTTCAAGATAAACAATCAAGCGTGGATCCCGTCGAGTACGACGGACGTGAGGGGTGCTAATACCTTCCCCTTGCGTAACCGACTCCCGAACCCAGGACATGGTTGCGACGACCTGTCTTTTCCCTTTCGCTATGTTTCTCCCGTTCGTTTCCTTTCCTTCGTGTGGGATAAATAACGACAGGTGGCGACTCTTTTGTCATTGTCGGCACCTATTTTCGTAGTAGCGACAACTGCGACTCTGCTGGGGACTCCAACGGTTCCCTATGCGAGTCTCGCCTTGGTTTTTCTTCCTAGCTGTCTGGGTCATCCCCAGCAGCTGGCGACTCTGCTGAGGACTCCAACGGTTCCCTATGTGAGTCAATCCTAACGCATGATTGCTTAGTTTTGTTGGGTTTTGTATTTACTTCCCCACATTTTACTTTTCAGCATTATTTTATCATTATTACTGTGCTGTTGTGGGGGTGGGCTGATTCTGATGAGTGAAAAGCCAGACCCAGGCTTGAGAGATACATAGCATTAGAGTGGAAATTAGTGGGCGCGTGCATGCTTTGCATGTACTAGTGTCCCGCGAAATCCGCACTCAGGCGAGGTTCTCGTGGATGATTTCTTTTCCATCCCTTTGGGCTTGAGGGGACGTCAGACTTGAGAGTTGTTGACCCTGGGAACCGATCAATTGGGATTCAGCTAAGTGAGGCCGCTTCAAGAGATGATGATGCCACACATTCTGGGTATCGTATCTTCGTTTCTTGAAAGCCTGTGACGCTGATGACCGCATAGGATGTCGTACCTCATCGGCGAAGTAAGGCCATACCCGTGAGCGGGACTGGGGTTTTTTCTTGCAGGAAACTTTGACCTTCAAACGACCTGGTTTGTTGGTATCAAGGGGTTCTTATCAGAGGTTTGTTCTTGACAGAGCAGAATATGGTTCCTTATCAGAGATTGGTTTGTTCTTGACAGAGCAGGGTTATGGTTCCTTATTATCAGAGGTTTGTTCTTGACAGAGCAGGATATTGGTTCCTTATTACCAGAGATGTGTTGTGTTCTTGACAGAGCAGAGTGTTGGTCTTATCCAATGAACAGCGCCTTGATCTCCTGCTGCATTCTTGCATGATTGCATTTTGCATTACCATTTTGCATCTCATTAACGTGTGTCTGTGTTGCAGGTGCATATCTTCCCCCGAGATTCTAGTGATCTAGTTGCTCGCCGTCACCATGGAAGCTTTGAGAAAGACTGTTGCTTACAAGCTGCCCACTCCAGATGTTAGCATTCTGTCCTGTCTGATCCGTTTGGATGAGAGGGAAATCAGGAATGATTTTAGGAAAGAGTATGGGAAGCTGCTTGATCTTGTTTGCAAGCCTTCAACAGATGATTTGAACGGTTTGTACGCCCTGCTGCAGTTTTACGAACCACAACTCTGATGCTTCACGTTTATCGACTTTATCCTTGCGCCCACCTTAGAGGAGTATTCAGATCTGTTGGAGGTGCCCATCCGTGATCGGATGCCATTTCACCATATGGACGCTAAGCCTAATCTGGCTAAGCTTTCTGCTGCTCTACATCTTGATGTCTCAGAGTTGAAGGGAGGTTTGACCAAATGGAATGAGGTACCGGGTTTCTCTTTGCAATTCTTGGCTGCGAAGGCTCAACAGTGCGCTAAGGACGGATTTTGGATTGTATTCAACGCTATTCTCGCCCTCTGCATCTATGGCATCATTCTGTTCCCGAATATGAAGGACTTCATTGATTTGGACGCATTTCATATCTTTGTGTTGGGTAATCCAGTACCCACATTTCTCGGTGATGTGTATCATGCAGTGCATTACAAGAACGAGAACAAGAGAGGAAAAAATGTATCGTGTTGTGTTCCACCACTGTACCAATGGTTTGATAGCAATATGCCCAAGGTAGCCTCTTTTGTCGCTTCAGCAAGTACTATGAGTTGGTCAGAACGCCTGATGGGTTTGACAGCAGAGAGTATTACTTGGTTTAGCAGAGACAGACTGGGTGCCGAGATCATATACAGTTGGGGTGGGTTTCCTAATGTACCTCTTATCGGAAGAAAGGGTTGCATCATTTATAACCCAGCCTTATTGATCAGACAGTTCGGGTATGCTTTGATGGATGCTCCTAGAGAGGAGGAGGTGCAGGAATCTTTGTACCTCATGGGGTCATTAAGCAGTGATATGCTATCCAAGCTTGAGCATGCTTGGAATAACGTCAACAGAAAAGGTAAGGCTGCTTTGGGAAAAAGTAATAGCCGCGCTTATAACCCTTACAGACTCTGGATGCAAGAGAGGGTGAAGATGATTCTATTGCTGTTTCCTCCAGTTACACTTCCTGATGTCCCTGAGGTTGAAGAGCCAACGGTGATTGATATCCAGGAGTACAATCAGGTACTGAAGGAAAAGGAAGATCTGCAAAAGGTGAATGAAGCTTTGGAAGCAGAGAATGCACAACTTCGGCACGAGAAGAATGAAGCAGTATATTCTTTCAAGCAGCAGGTCGAATCGTTGAAACACTTGAAGGCCACTCTAATCGAGCTGGCTAAAGCCAAAGAGCATCTTGAGCTAGATCTAGATGCTACGAGCAGCGTGCTAACCACCAAGAAGCAAGACTTGGAGAGGGCGTATCTGAAGATGTCCAAATTCGAGAAATTGTGGAACAATACCATGGCTAGCCGCAAGGAACAGGAAGAGAAGATGCAGCTGCAGATAGAAAAGTTGAAGACTCAACTCGAGACTAAAGACCAGAAGATTGAAGCTGAAACTTCACTCCGTCAGAACATTCGGCGCAAATTTGTTGAGACCAAGGCAAACCTGAAGGATTGCCAACTTAGAGCTGACTCCAAAAGATGCAAGTTGGATGCCTGTTTTGGAGAAGGGACTTGTGAAGAGTTTGCTGAAGATCTTGCGAATACTATCAAGAAAAGAGAGCGACTGATCAGAGGACTGCTCAACGAGCCTGACCATCTCAGCACACAAGAGTTACTAGAAGATTTCCGTGCCCATAGCCGCACTTGATATCTACTGTTTTCTCTTGTATTTTTATGCATTGATATGCTAACTACCACCAGGCTTGTTGGTCGGGGTTACGCCTTAGGCTTCGGTTGTATGGGACTACTGTTGTACGCTGCCTTTGTGGCTTTCCAGATATATATACATGAGGTTTTCTTTCCATGATTGGATGTCAGACTTTATTTGTCTTGGAAACTAGAATCGAAGGGGAATTTCCCCAAGGCACAGACACACGTTGCATTTGCATAAGCACTTTGCATGAGCACGCACCTTAGGCATATTTATCTAACCCTCTGTGTTTTCAGGTTTATTTCAGGATTGATCATAGACCGCCTCACTGGTATCCCACTAGAGCTAATCAAATCCGAGCAATGGAACAAGTTCAGACTGACGTCCAAGAGATGAAAGAGAGGATGGACCACTTCATGGACCTCATGCAATTGGTCATCAACGGTCAGGATCAGCTCAGAATGCTAGTGCAGCCTCTGGTTGCACGCATTGATGACAATGGTGTTCTTCATGGAGGAGGAGTCGCCAACAATCCTTGGGTTGAAACCCCGATAGCTGACAACTACGGACCACAAGTGACCATTCCCAACATGACTGGAGTTGTGAACACTGGAGCAGGTATTGGCCCAACTGGGGCAGGTAATGGCACCACTGGAGTTGCTATGGGTAATATGGGAGCTAGTGGTAACAATGTTGCTGTCAACGTTGGTAATACGGGAGTGGGAAACTTTCCGGGACTTGAAGCTGCAGGGATTATCGTTGGACATGGCAACCGACACTTGAACATGGATCGTCAAGACGATGTTTTCTCGATGAGGGGGGTAGAAGGTGAACTGACTACTGAAGCACAACAGAGGTTCAAGGCTCTTGAAGATAAGATGAAAAACTTTGAGAATCTGAATTCGATGGGCCTAGATATGGGAAAGCTGGGATTGATATCCGACCTTAAGGTGTCGCAGAAGTTCAAAGCACTTGATTTTGACAAATAAAAGGGCACCACTTGCCCTCGTGTTCATTTTAAGTCCTTTTATAGGAAGATGTCAGCTCACTCTGAAGATGAGAAAATGATGATGCACTTTTTTCAGGACAGCCTTTCAGGTCCGTCACTTGAATGGTATATGGGTTTGGAACCCACCAGTATTCGCAGTTGGAAAGAACTTGCTGAGGCATTCGTTAAGCACTATCAGTACAATAGTGACTTAGCACCCAACTGTGTCCAACTTCATAGTCTATCTCAGAGAAACAACGAGGGTTTCAAGGAGTACGCCCAGCACTAGAGAGAATTGGCTGCCCGAGTTCAACTGCCGATGGTTGAGCGTGAGTTAGTGGACTTGTTTGTGGCAACACTACCTGCGGTTTATTTTGAGAAATTGGTCGGTTGTATGTCTGGGAGTTTCTCTGATCTTATCATCACGGGCGAGCGTGTAGAAAGTGGGATCAAAATGGGTAAGATTCTCGGAGGAGATTCATCTTCAGCTGGGGGAAAGAAGGTCTTCAGTGGCAAAAGAAGATAAGGTGAGGCCATTTATGTGTCTAATGCTAGAGGGAGAGGGAAAGGCCAACGTCATCAGGTCGCTAGCATCACCATTCCAGCAGTTCCGCAGCCTCAGCAGCAGCAGCAGCCGCAACAAAATCAACATGGGTACCGAAAATACCAGAGCAAAGCACCATTGGCAAACCGTCACCTTGAGACACCTCCCATGTCATATGCTCAGTTACTGCAAACTTTGCTCCATATGCAGCTTGTTCAGAAGCGGACTTTGGCTCCCTTGACAGGGGCACCACCACCAGGGTATTACGCTAACGCGAGATGTGACTTTCACTCAGGGGCACCTGGCCACTCGATTGAAAATTGTAAGGCGTTCAAGCATAAGGTCCAAGACTTGGTTGATGCCAAGATAATCGACTTCTCTGATGAGATTCCGAATGTTCAGAAGAACCCAATGCCTAATCACGGGGGAGCTGGGGTTAGTGCAATCCTGGAAGAGGTAGATTCAGATTTAGTGACTGATGTCAGAGATTTGAAGACTCCGCTTGGCTTCGTTAAAGCTAAGCTATTGAAGAAAGGAATCTTCCCAGGCTGTGGGAAATTCTGCCTCGAATGCGTGAACCACTCAAATGGCTGTGAGCAGTTGATTGAGGGGGTGCAAAGCCTGATGAACGAAGGGATTTTGCAGTTTGGTCGGAAGACTGAGGACAGATCAGAGGAAGTAGTACTCGAGCAAGGGGATGAAGTTGCCACCATCACTATTCCTCGCAAAACAATTACCATCTCTGCAGTAAGGCCACCAACGGTTACCATAACAAAGGCTGGCCCGATACCATTTGAAAGCACTAATGCGGTCCCGTGGCATTACGGGGCTGAAGTCTATTGCAATGGACAGAAGGTCGATCTGAAGTCTCCACCAGTTGAGACTATGGACAATCTAGTTGGATCTGGTGGAATTACTCAAAGTGGAAGAGTATTCGCGCCACCCGAAATTGTAGCTGACAAAGCTGACAGAGCTGATAAGGGGAAGAGTAAAGCCGTCGTCAAGGAGGCTACCCAGGATGTGGGGAGAGACTTGTTGGTAAAGGATGCCGAAGAGTTCATGAGACTAATTAAGAAGAGCGATTATAAAGTTGTTGACCAGCTTCATCAAACACCGTCAAAGATCTCAATCCTAAACTTGTTACTGTGCTCCGAAGCACACCGCAATGCCTTATTGAAAGTCTTGAACGCTGCTTATGTACCACAGGAGATTTCCGTCAACCAGCTTGAAGGGGTAGTTACGCATGTTAATGCGGGGAACGGATTAGGGTTTACAGACCTAGAGCTGACGCCGAAGGGAAGAAACCACAACAGTGCTTTACACATTTCGTTGGAATGCAAAGGGACTGTCATGTCGCATGTGCTTGTTGATACAGGCTCATCATTGAATGTTTTTCCGAAGAAAGCGCTCATGAAACTGGATACTCGTGGCTTGATTTGTACACCCAGTGACCTGGTTTTAAGGGCTTTTGATGGAACAAAACGATCGGTTTTCGGGGAAGTTACCCTACCTATTCAGGTGTGACCTGAAACTTTCGACGCAGTCTTCTACATCATGGATATCCAACCCGCTTATAGCTGTCTATTGGGCCGACCCTGGATTCATTCAGCTGGCGCTGTGACTTCCACTTTGCACCAAAAGCTGAAGTATGCTGTGGGAGGCAGCATCGTGACCGTTTGTGGCGAAGAAGACATATTGGTGAGCCATTTGTCGTCTTTCAAGTACATTGAGGTGGATGGTGAGATCCACGAAACCCTGTGTCAGGCATTCGAGGCCGTCGAGGTTAATGATTTGACTCCGACAACGAAGAAAATATCAGAGATGACTGTCTCCTCTTTTAAGGAAGCACAAGGTGTGGTTCAATCTTGTGCGGCCCAAGGCTGGGGCAAAATTCTTGATATTCCTAATAAACAGGACAAGTTTGGGTTAGGGTATCAACCTTCTACTGCTGCTTCATCCTTTCATAATGCGCCGCGTTTCAAAGGACCTATTCAGTTCACGAAAGGAAGAGTTATTTTTGAGCAGGTGAGTGCCTTGTTTGAAGATGAAGGGGATAGCGACTGCGATCTGGACACGTGGATTCAGCAGTGCAAACCAGGCCAGAGCCTCAACAGCTGGTCCATCCAGGACGTCATCCAAGTGACAGGAAAAGAGTAATGATTTACTTTTTCCAATTATTGTACCACCCTATGTCCTACCCGGGGCATAGTGGTTTTATCGTCAGGGCCTTGTTTGGTTATGTACATTCATTTTTCCAATAAATCAAAGGGCGTTTCTTTTGCACTCAAATATTGTGATCACTATTATTCCTGCTTTAATTTTGTTTTGAAAAACAATAAAATGGCGATGTGGTATATGCTAACCTGCACATCATTTTCATGCTTAACCCTTTTCATTGCAGGGTTCATATCACAGATGATACCGATTCAGGTCCTTCCATGACTCACTTCGACTTTGATTTCCCGATCTATCAAGCTGAAGAAAAGGTTGACGAAGATGAAGACCTTCCGGAAGAATTGGCCCGACTATTGAAACGGGACGAGAAAATCATTCTGCCTCATGAGGAGGATATTGAGATTATCAATCTGGGTTCTGAAGAACTCGTTAGGAATGTCCGTATAGGGGCTGCATTACAGACCAATGTCAAGCAGAATATGATCGAGATGCTTCGAGAGTATAGTAACATCTTTGCTTTGTCGTATGAAGATATGCCCGGGTTGGATACAGATATAGTGGTTCATCATCTTCCTCTGCGTGAAGAGTGTCCTCCAGTTAAGCAGAAGCTTAGAAGGACGAGACTAGATATGGCTGTCAAAATCAAGGAAGAAGTTCAAAAGCAACTTGATGTCGGCTTTCTTGCAGTCACTACCTACCCACCGTGGGTCGCCAACATAGTACTTGTACCGAAAAAAGACGGTAAGGTGCGGATGTGTGTGGATTATCGGGATTTGAATAGGGCGAGCCCAAAAGACGACTTCCCACTCCCTCATATCGATGTATTGGTTGACAACACTGCTCAGTATGCCGTGTTTTTGTTCATGGATGGCTTCTCCGGTTACAATCAAATCAAGATGGCGCCGGAAGATATGGAGAAAACCACGTTTATTACACCGTGGGGGATGTTCTGCTACAAAGTAATGCCTTTCAGTCTGAAGAACGCAGGGGAAACTTATCAACGGGCGATGGTCACTTTATTTCATGATATGATTCACCACGAGATTGAAGTCTATGTTGATGATATGATAGCAAAGTCTCAAACGGAGGAAGGACATCTGGTCGATTTGCTGAAGCTTTTCGAGAGACTTAGGAAGTTCAGGTTGAGGCTGAATCCTAATAAATGTGCTTTCGGGGTACGATCTGGAAAGTTACTGGGGTTTATTGTAAGCGAGCGAGGCATCGAGGTTGATCCTGCCAAAATAAAAGCAATACAAGAAATGCCAGCGCCTAAAACTGAAAAAGAAATTCGTGGATTCTTGGGGAGAATAAACTACATTGCTCGGTTTATTTCTCAACTCACAGCCACATGTGAACCGATGTTCAAGCTGATGAAAAAAGATCAGGCGATTATATGGAATGACGATTGCTGGAGAGCATTCGATAAAATAAAACAGTATTTGCAAGAGCCTCCTATTTTGATTCCCCCAGTTGCCGGAAGACCTTTGATAATGTACTTGAAGGTTCTTGAGAATAACATGGGTTGCGTTCTCGGTCAACAAGACGAGACGGGCAGGAAGAAGCATGCCATTTATTACTTGAGTAAAAAGTTCACAGATTGTGAGTCCCGTTACTCAATGCTGGAGAAAATGTGTTGCGCACTGGCCTGGGCAGCCAAACGTTTACGACAGTATATGATCAACCATACAACCATGCTAATTTCGAAGATGGATCCGATCAAGTATGTCTTTGAAAAGCAAGCTCTCTCAGGAAGGATTGCCCGATGGCAAATGGTGCTGACAGAGTACGACATCCAGTATGTGTCTCAGAAGGCCATTAAAGGAAGTGTTCTTTCAAAATACCTCGCTGAGCAGCCAATTGAAGACTATCTGCCGATGAAATTTGAATTCCCTGATGAGGATATCGTGTTTTTGAAGACGAAGGACTGCAATGAACCACTACCTGACGAGGGGCCAGAGATAGATTCTCAATGGAAGTTGATATTTGACGGTGCAGTTAATTCGTACGGAAGTGGAATTTGGGCAATCATCACGACTCCCCACAGGTCTCACATCCCGTTCACTGCCAGATTAACATTCCCGTGCACCAACAACGAAGTAGAGTATGAGGCGTGCATCATGGGTTTAGAAGAAGCCATTGATTTGAGAATCAAAAACCTTGATGTATACGGTGACTCAGCGCTTGTTATCAATCAGATAAAAGGCGAGTGGGAGACTAGACAGCCGAACCTGATCCCATACATGAATTATGCCCGAAGGCTACTCCCTTTCTTCAATCGAGTTGAACTCCATCGTGTACCGAGAGCGGAAAATCAAATGGCTGATGCCTTGGCCATGTTGGCTTCGATGTAAAGTCAATTTTTGGAATGAAGCCCCAAGAATTGTCATTTCTTGCCTTGATAGGCCTGCGTTCGTTTTTGCAATCAAGGAAGCCTCCGATGGCAAACCGTGGTTCTACGATATCCAGAACTTCCTTATGACTAAGGAATATCCAGTGGGCGCGTCGACCCAGGATAAGAAGACTCTGAGGAGGCTGTCGGGAAACTTTTACCTCAATCCTGATGGAGTGTTGTATAAGAGAAATCACGATCTGGTGCTACTCAGGTGTGTGGATGAGAGAGAAGCAGGATTGCTTATGGAAGAAGTCCATGAAGGCACATTTGGTACGCACGCCGGCGGGCACGCCATGACTCGTAAGATACTACGTGGTGGGTATTATTGGTTGACAATGGAGTCTGATTGCTTCAAATTTGCGAAGAGATGCCATAAATGCCAGATCTATGCTGATAAGATTAATGTTCCGCCGTGCCCGTTGAATGTCATGTCCTCTCCTTGGCCGTTCTCTATGTGGGGCATTGATATGATTGGAAAGATCGAACCTACCGCATCCAATGGACATCGCTTTATTTTGGTAGCTATCGACTATTTCACCAAATGGGTAGAGGCAGCATCGTATGCTAATGTTACCAAGCTAGTGGTAGCACGGTTCATAAAGAGGGACATCATCTGTCAGTACGGAATTCCTGAACGAATCATTACTGATAATGGTTTGAACTTGAATAACAAGATGATGAAGGAGTTGTGTCAGAACTTCAAGATTGAGCATCACAACTCTTCTCCGTATCGTCCGAAGATGAATGGCGTTGTTGAAGCAGCTAATAAGAACATCAAGAAGATTGTGCAGAAAATGGCCGTGACCTATAAAGATTGGCATGAGATGTTGCCATTTGCCTTGCATGGATATCGCACGATAGTACGTACGTCAACCGGGGCAACTCCTTTCTCATTGGTGTATGGTATGGAGGCAGTCCTACCCTTGGAAGTCGAGATTCCCTCTTTGCGAGTTCTGGTCGATGTGAAGCTAGACGAGGCAGAATGGATAAAGAACAGATTGAACCAGCTCAGCCTGATGGATGAGAAGAGGTTAGCATCGATTGCTTACGGGCGGTTGTATCAGAGTCGAATGAAGAAGGCTTACGATAAGAAAGTACGTCCTCGCAGCTTTCAGACGAGTGATCTCGTCCTGAAGAATATTCTTCCACCACACTCCGATCACAGGGGCAAGCGGACTCCTAACTATGAAGGTCTGTATGTTGTCAACAAGGTCTTTTTGGGAGGAGCCTTACTGTTATCCACGATGGACGGCGAAGACTTTGCATCCCCTATGAACGTGGACACAGTTAAAAAATACTTTGCTTAAAAAATGACCCGCTGGAAAGAAAAAGAGTATCCAGGCAAAAATGGGGCATCCTGGCGAACCAAAAAAATTAATGAAAAGGTTCGGGAAAAAGTTAGGGATATAAATGAAAAAATGTACACCCGCAAAGTCGAAAACCTGAAGGGGCGGCTTTGGCAAAAAAGGGTATCCCGGTGGATCGAAAACCCGAAAGGGCGGTCCAGGCAAAAGTTAGGGATTGAAAAAGCAAATGACTGTGTTCCACGTGTGAACTTTCATCACCTAGTGGTTTGGGAAGACCTGAGGGCCGTTTATCCAAGTCAATCTCTTCTGAAGAAGAAGCGTCGGAGAAGTATCTAGGTCGAGTGGGTCATGGAGGGATTAACTCATGGTTTTCGTCTGCACCACATCGCAGACATTTGTATATACTGATGTATATTTGTGTTTTTACTTTGCAGCTTCCTCATTCCAGGGGCATGCACCGGTTGTAAAACATTTTGCCTATACAGGGGCTCGTTTATCAATAAACACTTACTATTCAGCATTTCATGTGCCTAATGTTTGTTTTGCTTGATAGCATTCATCTGTTTTGTTTGCGGAAAAATGCCCGGTGTTTTTGTTAAAATACGCATACATAAACTTGCAGGCCTAGGCCAATATTGGTTAAAGCATTGATTTGCTCAAACAAAGTCGCGGATGATAACCTTGATGGGTCCCTTTTGTGAAGGGTATCTTGTCTAATTGTTCATTTTTGTAGGGTTGAAACCTTCAGAACAATCCGCCAGAAGTATGTCCTTGATAGGAGCATGTTATTTCCAGCTGAGTCGTACGCGACAACTCCTTCCCCAGAGGGTCTCCCCAGTGATTCCCCAAGAAGATCTGATGATCGTGTTTCCGTTGACCGGTGCACATTCGATTCCCCAGAGTGCAGGTATGAAACCTATCCTCCACCAAATCGAACAGAGAAATGGAATTTCTCCCCATCAAGTCAATAGGTCTGGACTTTTCCATTCCCCCGGAATACATGATTGTGTTCCCCAGCTAGTCGATAGGTTATGATTCCTCCTCAAAATCAGAGCACATGATTGTGTCGCCAAGTTGTTCCTCCAAGTAGAAGCAACATTCTCCTTATGAAGAAATCGCCAGTGAAGTCGTCGCCTGAAGGTTCAATATTCTCAGAAGTCAGTCAGGACTTTATTCCCCATCAAAGCGGTTGATACCAGTGGTCGATGATGATTCTTCCCCACAGAGTGGTAACTTCTCCAGCAGGTGAGACAGGTTATGTAGCTGATGCTATATTTCCCCAGCGGAGTCTGTATCTCCGGCAGTCGTATCTATGATGGTCGTTCGTGTTATCTTCCCTTCAGCAGGCACTGATGTGAATCCCCAGCTGAGTTTGAACTTCAGCTAAGTCCAATTGAGATTGGCATGTTGCACTTTCCCCCCAGTTAGATGGTGCATCTCCCCAGCAGGATGATTCCTTTCTCCTCAGCAGGATGATTCCTTCTCCCCAGCAGGATGATTCCTCCTCTCCGACAAGATGATTCTTTCTCCCCGGCAGAGTGTCTCCCTCTTCAGCATTTATTTTGCTGATCTGGTTCCGTAGCATTTTTGCATGATTGCATAGCATCTACCGTAAATGTGTAGCATTTCCATCGTATGGAGCATTACGCCATAATCAAACATATGCATATGAAACATGAGCTAGGTTGATACCGTTCTTGTGTGTAGGTTTCCCTCAGAGGAGGTGTTCAATCAGGATGACTCCCGATTCCCCGAAGCAGACTTGTGTGATGACATGTCTCTTTATCCCTCAGAGTAGCATGGTCGAAACCGCTCTGTGCAAGGGCCTAGTGGTGATGTCTGAAGACTTTAGCCCTAACAGGATTGACGATCAGGTCAGACGAATCCTTTCAACGAGAGGTCGATGCCTGGCGGAGTTACTTGAGAGAATGCTCCGGACTCCCAGCGGAGATACGTTATCCCCGGCAAAATTCAAACAGTGAAGTCCGGCTGACGCCAAAGATTTGCTTCTGCTGACGCAGTATACCTGATGGTATGATTGACTTGATGACGAAGTCCGGCTGATGCCCAAGATGATTCTTCTGCTGACGCAGAATGCCTGACGGTGAAACCAGTTTATTTCATCATTTACCAAGTAATCGATGATTCTTCTGCTGATGCAGAATGCTTGACGGCATAACCAGTTTTCTTTCACCAGTTACCGTGTAACCAGTGATTCCTTGATGATTTGAGGACGAAGACCCACGGTGAAATCATATGATCATCCTGACGGAGATTTGAGATTAATCATTCACCAGCGAGTTGTCGTGCAACCAGATTCAGTGATCTGAATATTTTCTCGCCAAGCAGAGCTTGCAGTTTATTTCTGCAATTGGCAAATTTCCGGGTTCTTTTGATATTCAACCGTCTTTTACCTTGATTGTTTGAGAGCTGTTCGCTTCTCACCCAGTCAGGTTCAAGCCGTTTGAATAGGGGCAGCTGTTGCACCCCAAAATTTGCCTAACCTTTTCTTTACTTAGCTTGTGTTTCATTGTATTCATTATAGCATTAGCATAGGCATTACATTGACATGTATGCAGGGATCAAGAGGTGTGATCATCTATTGAAAGCCAATAAGGGTTTGAGAGCTTTGAAGAATGTTATTGAAGTGTACAAGGGTCGATATCCTCCTCAGATGAGTAAGAAGATCCTCAGATATAGGGTTAAATGCAAGATTGTGGGCCTCCTAACTTGAAAGTTGTGGGAGCTTTTCAGATGATTTTGAAGCCATTGAGATGAGCTTGAAGCCTTGAGTGAGCTCATAAGATGCCTTGAAAGTTATCTTGAAGCATGGACAAGTCATCATGTGAAGTATGAGAAGTTTTGCCAAGATTGGTGCAATTAGGGTTTGTCTGGTCAACCCTAAGTCAACTGTTGAGTTTGAAGAAGGTTGAGACCTATATTCAAGGCCATGTGAGCATGGATTGATGCATTTATATGCCCAATGGATGATTCTAAGATCAACTCATCATGATTGAGGAGTTTAATAAGTGTATGGGATAGGGTTACTATACTTGACAGTGTAAAATCCCCTAGTTTGATGCTAACTGCAAGACAAGATAAGTCAAAATACAAGCCTCATCTCATCTTGAAATGGTCATGAGACTTGTAGAGGATGTTCTTAGCTTTAATTTGAGTACTAGAAGTCCTTGAGGGGATTTATATAACTCAAGTTATGAGTTTGACAAGTTATAGGTCATCTGAGGCATGTGAATTTGGAGCTTGAAAGTCAACCAATTTGCATGACACTTTTTCCCTAGAAGGATGATTCTTATGAAATCTTGGTCAACATGAATGTTGTTCCTTATTCTCTTAGCTTTCCAAAAAGTCCTAGAAGTCCTTGAAAGGATTTGTAGAACTCAAGTTATGGCTTTGACAAGTCAAGGGTATTTTGGGAAGTTGTGATTATAGGTCATTTTTTGTTATGGCTCATTTTCACCAATTTAGACATCTCAAATGAAGTTTTGGTCAACTTGAAAGCTGCTCAAAATGGGGTTTTAGCTTCAACCATGTATCAAGGAGGCATTGAAATGGCTCAAGGAGAGACTTGGTTCAAGAAATTTTGAAAAGGGAAGAATTAAAAGGCATAAATGATAAAAAAAAAATTCAAATTAATTGTTTTATGTGCAAATGATGCAAAGTTATAGGTCATTTTCAATGGAAATTGCATTTTGGAGACTTTGGCATTATTAGAATTTTGGTTTGAGTCCAATTTCATGACTTTTTGCTTTGTTACTTCATGATGAAGTAACATCTCATATCTAAGCCATTGGATGGAAACAAGGGATGAATCACCACCATTCAAGTTCTGTAACTGACAAGGAGTGTATTGGAAGCTTCCTAAAGAAAAAACAAAGGAGAATTCGTGAGTTCCATGAATGAGATTTTGAAGAGAAATTGAAAATTGAATTTCTCATTCTGAACCTTTGAGAAGGATCTAGATCATTCAGTTACATCCTATATAAGCTCATGATCACATTCAGTTCATTTATTGGTGAAGATTGAAGGCTGAAGCAGAGATTGAAGTTGAAATTTCAGAGGTGCAAGTGAGAATCGGATTTTGAGTTCAAGAGCAAATCGAGAACAATTGAGTATTCCATCATCTTCATCAAGTAATTTGGAGTGAATCTGCACCTTTGTGGAGGCTGAATCGTGCAAGAACCATCTCTATTGAAAGCTCAAACACAGGTTGGTACTTCTCAAGATTGTGCTTAATTTATGTAGTGTTAGGTAGCATTTCATAGGTGGTTAAGACCAGGATGAAGTGTAGTTGGATTTAGGATCAAGAATTGCATGATTAGAGACAAGTTAGGTTGACACCTGATTTCTGTTGAGCTTTAGATTAAGCAATTCTTGGAGTGATAATCGAATTTGGATAGTGTAGAATGATCAGTGTGAAGTAAGGATCACACCTGTACCATTAATTGAGGTTTTGATGAGATTCAAGATTGATGAGTGATTTAGAAATGCTATCGGGTTTGGAGATACAGAGAGAATTAGATGATTCTAATGTGAGATTCTTGATCAGTGCAAGATTCTGAGTAGAATGATGTATGGTTCGATGATTTTGGTTGACCTGTAACTAGTTGCTTGCCGGAGAAGACGGTGGCGCCACCGTCTGGTCTTTCCCTCCCAAACGGAATTCAAACGAAGATGATGCATGATAGGCGTTGGATCACGTTGAAGACTTGACTCAGTACTCACCATCCACGGCCACGATTGGATTTTAATTGCTGACTTTGACTGGGCCAAAACGACGTCGCCCTCATTAATTGACCTGGCATCATGTGAAGACGTTGGATACGTTGACTGGTAATTGCATCGTGTGATCAGGATTGTGCCACCTAACCCCTCCCAGAACGCTGCGTTTTGCTTAACGAAATTGGAATGGACTTAGTGATCAGTTGATACTCACACCCTTCTCTGGGCCCAACCCAAGATTTGTACTAACTGCGCTTTTATTTAATTTCTTTTCTTTTTATTATTTTTGTGCATTTCATGCTAGTTTGATTTTAATCCATTAAAAATAGGAAAATTAATCAATAAATCCTGAGTTTTTTTCCTTTGATTCATGAATGAATTTAGAAATTTTAGGAATAAAAATATTAGGATTATCATGCATTTTCATTTTATTTGAATTTTTCAAATTTTATTTGACAATAAAATTGTATTGTTTGCCTCTTCTATTTGGTGAATTTAGTTTGAGCATTTGGTATTGATTCTTGGCTTGATTTTTGGCTGGTGATTAGGTTAGATATGCATGTTCCTCTAGATTTTTTCTCACCTTTTTGTGATGAAATTAGGTGTTGTTTTAGGATTAGAACTTTAGGTGTTCCCCTTTTAGGGTTTAAGTGTAGTGCCTTGTAGTTTAAGATTTAATTTTAGGTCTTTCTTGAGGATTTGATCTCTGGAATTTGTATGGTAGAGTCATGATTGACATAGGTTCCCATAGATATTTTTTTAAGATTTTATTATTTGTTTTAGTATTTTAGTTAGTATTAACTTTAAGACTAGGTTTTAGGTGATCCTAACTTGATAACTCAACTAGTTTGATTTCAATAGTTCCCTTAGATTGAGTTTTGGATGTCCTTGCTGTTAGAGGGTGTTGAAGACTAGTGTGTGCTACTGTGGAGTGCATGATGGAGCTTGGGCTTGAAGATTTCTCTTCCTTTTGTTAGTTTTGTTTAGGTTATAAGAATTAGGGTTTAAGGAGAGTTTTAGAATAGATTTTCTTATTTCATTAAACATGGAAAGTATTGATTGCTTCCATTCATCCCTATGATACAAGGTCCCCTTGTGAAGGCAACATCCCTCCTTTGGTAGGATGTATGGCTCTTCACAAGTTTGTAGAACCTTTGAGGGTTTCTTTCTTTAATAGGTGGTTGAGTGCCTAGGTGGTAACCTTTGGATTTCACCTTGCTTCTCCTTATCTTGCCTTGATCTTGAAGATGAATCTTTCTCCCTTGCTTGAGGATGGAGTTCCTTGCTTGAAGATTGATTGAAGGTGCTTGAGGATGAACCCTTTGCTAGAGGATTGCCAGACAAGTTGAGACTTGAAGAGCAAGTTGGTACTTGTGAGAAAGATCAAGTTGAGACTTGAAGAGGGAGCTGAAGCTTGAAGAACAAGTTGATACTTGTGTTTGATAAGGAAGAAGCTTGAGGGAACAAGTTTATACTTGTAGTTGAAGATGAAAGCTTGAAGTTGAAGTCTACCTTGGAGTTTGCTGTGCTGTTTAGTTTGCTTGTTGCTTTGTTGTATTGTGTGAATTGATTGATATGCTGCATTTAGATTAGGTCATGTAGTTGAATAAGCTTAAGAGCATCCTAAAGGTGAGCTTGCTCCCTTTGCTTTTATTGCATTAGAAGTAGAGCCGGGGCTCCTTCTGCTTAACTGTTATTGTGTGGCTTTTGCTTGCGGGTATTCGGTTGAGCTGAGCTCCCTTGCCTATGTGTGGTTTGTGGCCTTGGTGCCTTGTTTGCTTAGGAGTTGAGCTCTGCTCCTTCTGCTTGGTTGTTGCATCATATGCATCTTTTTGTTTTAGCTTGATAGCTTTACTGTTTGATAATTCTTTTTGTTGTTGGTCGATACCTTCCTTGCATGTGCCCTTAGGATTTCCAGTCTCCTTGATAGGATGACTGTGATAGACTTTAGGATCGAATCCAGGCATGATAACGATTAGGGTAGATCCCTCTTCAAACTTCAATCATAGGATGAATCCTTGCATGACAACAGTAGGATGCTTGATAGTTTCCCCTGTAGAGGCCTTCTCTTTCTCATCTTCAAACAACAGAAAAATACGTAATAAAGGCAGATTCGAATCGTACGCTACGAGCCTTAAGCTATCTGGGAAATGGTTGTTGGAGGGTTTCCTTCCAATGATCAGGATGTTTAGTATGGCACCCTTTGGGTGACATGCGACGCATTCACTCCTAGGTCATAGTCTTTAGTGCGATACGAATTACAAAACCCATAAAAGGCACTTCTTGCTTAAAAGACACCAAAACTGACGTTCAAATCTCTTTTTGCCCCGTGGGCCCATAATTCAAAGGAAAACCTTTTCTGAAGAAAAGAGTGTTGTTAAGCCTCGATTCTACCGCAAACAGGCATTGTCCCTAACTGCTGGAATTGTTGTTTAACTTTACTCGGGTAAAAATAATCGAACAAACATGTGTTCCATTTTATCCCGAACTACGTTCGCTCTGATTTCTCTGATGAGAATACGTAGGCACGAGATGCGATATCTCGGCGAGCAACCTTCCCCCGTAACCCGTAGTTAGCCGAACTACGTTGACTCTGATTTCTCATTCTCTGATGAGAATGCGTAGGCACGAAGCGCGATGCTTTGCTGAGTCATTTCTTTTCTTTTCAGACCGACCTTTAGTATAGATAGTTTAACAACCCTTCAAGACAAACAATCAAGCGTGGATCCCGTCGAGTACGACGGACGTGAGGGGTGCTAATACCTTCCCCTTGCGTAACCGACTCCCGAACCCAGGACATAGTTGTGACGACCTGTCTTTTCCCTTTCGCTAGGTTTCTCCCGTTCGTTTCCTTTCCCTTCGTGTGGGATAAATAACGATAGGTGGCGACTCTTCTGTCATTGCCGGCACCTATTTTCGCAGTAGCGACACATTAACATAAGAGTAGAAACATAGTTCGAAAGCAAAAAACTAGTACAATAAGGAAAGTACAAACAATGAGAAACAAAGGTCTGTGATTAAAACAATACAAAGATAAACTGTCCTGTCTGAAACAAATAAATAGCCTGCTGATGTCATCCCGAAGCTTCACTTTTGATTCCCTGGCAAAGGATTCTTCTGGATGTTCGGAAGATTTTCTAGAAAATCTAGTATCCCTGCTCTCATCAGCTCACGCACTCTAGCTTTCAGTGCAAAACAATGCTCCAAGTCGTGGCCTAAGCACCCTCATGAAAAGTGCACTGTAGATATACCCTAAATCCAGCTGGAAGAGGATCAAGAGGAGGTGGAAAAGCCCTTTTAGTAATCAACCCTCGTTGAACCAGATAAGGATACAGTTCTGTATAAGTCATGGGAATAGGATCAAATTGATTCCTATTTCGGTACTGGTCTTATCTGATAACTGGATGCTGAGAAGTCTGAGTTGGCTGTGGAGCAGCAACATGATTATCAACAGGTTGAAGTCCATGGCGAGGCTTCCTTGATTCAGACATAATAGCATTGGTATGGTCCTCTTTCCTCTTATGGAAATTCCTATAGGGTTTCTTTGCCCCATTGGAGGATTCAACAGCTTTGGTTACCTTACCGTTCTTCAAACCTTCTTCTAATCTTTGGCCAATAGTTACCAGATCTGTAAAGCTTGAAGAGACACTCCCAATCATATTTTCCCAATAGAAAGGAGATAAAGTATCCATGAACATTCATGTTAGTTCCTTTTCTGCTATAGGAGGTTCAACTTGAGAAGCTAACTCCCTCCAGCGCTGAGCATATTCCTTGAACGACTCTTTTTCCTTCTGTGACATATTTTGAAGTTGACGACGATCGGGAGCCATGTCCAAATTGTATTTGTACTGCTTCATAAAAGCATTGGCAAGATCCTGGAAGCAATGGACATTGTTATGCTCTAGATTCATATACCATTTGAGGGAAGCACTACTCAAACTATCCTGAAAACAATGGATGAGCAACTTCTGATTGTTGGTGTAAGCCGCCATCTTTCGGAAGTACATTACTAAATGAGCTCTTGGAGATGAATGACCTTGATACTTCACAAACTCCGGAGTCTTGAATTTAGCAGACAAAACAAGACCAAAAACTAGGCATATATTATCAGCATCTACGTTGAAAAAGTCAGTACCCTCAACAGCCTGGAGTCTCTTATTGATAATCTGATATTGTTCACGGGTAATCTCAGGCTCAACAAAATATTCCTGATCTGCCCCTGGGGCACCAACAGTATTGAAGTCATAAGAAGGATTCACCACAGGAGCTTGGACATTCTGGTTGACAGTGTGAACCACAGGTCTAGTCTCGGTAAGGACAGGAGCTTAAAAAACCGGTCGGACAGTCAGACCATTCATAACAGCAGTTGCAACCGGTGGAGAGTAGTTAGGAGGTAACCCAAATTCTGGCCAAGTAACTGGTGGCACTTGAACATGAGTCGGATCGACATTTAAAACTTCCTGAACAACGGTCCTCTGAAGTTGCTCCCCTCTGGCAATCAATATTTGAAGCATCTCCTCCAGCCTAGTTATTCCTGCTTTTAACCCATCAATCTCAGTTCGGACTTCAACATTAACTTCCTCTTGTTCTGACATCTAGCGTCTGTAGTTAGCTCTAGTTTGATATCTGTGTCGAGGAATCAGCTTGACGACTCAAGGAGACAGCTGGAAGACGAGGGAACCGAGAATGAGAAACTGGGGGAACAATGCAATGCAAAAATGTGATGCGAATGCCATGCAATGGTTTCAAGAATTTCAACGGTCGATCGCAAACATTCCTTTTTAGGAAACCTGGAACAATTTTTTTTCAAACTTTAAAATGTAGGACTTTTTAATTTTGCGAAGGACTGTTGAGTTCCTTGAAACTAGGAATGATATGATGTGATATACAAAAACACACAAAAGTCCTAGGTTAAAGGTACCATGAATGGAGTTAAGGTCTACCCTTCCCAAAAGGTATGTACTATAGGATAGTTGTAACTGCAGAACAAGGTTCTAAAGAAGTGCCCAAAGTCATCAGTCCGTCCTTCAGATATTATCAATTTCCCTATTGACTCGGTGGTTAATAATATTCTCAAGAGAACCTCTTTTGAGTGTAGTATCACGTAGCAACTATTTTGGGATTACACCCTCATAATTCCCACACTACGTCTTATATCAGGCCAAAGTGGTGTTAAGGTACTACGGTTCCCAGTATCACAGACTCCAATCGAACATAGTAAAAGTTTTCACGATTACTCTTTCAACCGAACCATTTTCAAAAGGGTCTCAACTGAGCGGCGATTCTCGAGTCAGCTTGGTCGGGATTCAACTCCCTATAAGCCTCATCGAATATATCCCCATCCTATAATAAGGTCACTCAAGTCCGGGTGTAGGACTTATCTCACAACAAACAGATATCCCCACAAGCAAGGCAATAATATATACATATAAGATAATAAAATATGAATGACATACAAAAACAGAATAGGGGCAACCCTTAAAAATTAGGAGGGTCCCCAGTGAAGTCGTCATTTTCTGTTGCGATGGAAATATGATATCAAACTATTAATTAATTTGAATCGTACTCTTAAATCACAACCGCTCTTTGATTTATCCGAAGGAAAAGGTCAAAAGAGGAAAAACATATTTTTGCATCGTAAACACAATGCGGAGAGAGACCTAGGCAAGGGGTTGGTTAAGCTTAGGGAAGGTATTAGCACCCTAAACTTCTGTAGTACTCTACATGAACCTTTTGTTTATTGTATGCCTTTTTTATTTTATTATCTGTTTGGGGTATATATATGTTGAGCTAAAGGATAGAGTAACCTAAAGAGACCTAAGGGTTAGTCCTAAGTTTACTCGGCAAGACGTTGCATCTTGTGCCTACATATCCTGACGGGAATGGAATCAGAGTAATCGTAGTTCCCCTCGAAAGGGAGGTTAGAAACGTCTAGACTGTGGTCAAGGTTTCAATGGGGAATAAGCGTTCATAGGGAAGCACTTACGTGGAGTTTTGAAACTCCTATTTCTACGTTGAAATATTAATTGAAATAAAAGGATAAATTAGGCATTCCACGGCGGGAAACCCTAAAACAGAGTACAACGACTCTTGACCTAAAGCTAGGGTAAAAGGCATTCTCGTCCACGGCGGGACACCTAAGCTATTAGGGTTTGAAACGGTCAAGGGTTAGGGTTATTGACTCGGCGGTCAAACGACTAGACCTAATCCTTCGGAAGAGATTAACGGTAAAAACATGCAAAAAGAAAAAATATTGTACGGCGTAATTAAAATACAAAAAAATAAAGAAAGCGGTAAAGAAAGCGTCGCGACGATCACTCGCATAAATTACAAATCCCAAAAAAAATGCAAAATAAAAATAAATCGCGACCATGGCCTCACGTAAGTTACATCCATGGAACAAAACGAACAAATGAAATAATAATAGGTTGAAACAAACAACTTAACAAGTGTTAGAAAACAAAACGGCTAAATCAAAACTTTATTTTTTTTAATTTCTATTAGTAAAAGAACCGTTATTTTTAATTTTTAAAAGAAATTTGATTTAAAATTGCTTATTAATTATTAAAATGTGGATTTAATTTTAAATATAAGGAGAAAAAAATTTTAGTTATAAATTATTAAAAATGTTACTAACTAAGTAAAAAATGCTACTAAGTAAAAAATGTTTCTATTAGTAAAATGTTACTAACTTATAGCTAAGTTATAAGTTAACAAATATATTTTTCATTTTTAGTTAAATTTTGAAATATAAATTCAAACTAAATTTATTAGCCATGACTTTCATCATATTTTTTTAAGTTACAGTAATATGATAAATTAGCCTAAAACTACATGTTAATTATAATTATAAAAAAACTAATAAAATAACATAATAAATAGGATAAAAAAAGAAAAAATGAAAGAGTAATAATAAAGGTGGGAAGTGATAAAGGCTATTGCTGAACGTTTCATTCTTAGGGTTTTTCAGAACCCCGTCCTCTTCTCCCTTACGGCCGCGGCGACCATTGATGTTCTGCGGGAGTTTTTTCCGCTTTCTCATTTCCGTTTGCATGTTCAATATTCTTCTTTCCTCTTCATTTCCTGCAAAATAAAACCAAACAAACAAAACAAACCAAGTTGCTCACCTTGTTTCACGGGTTCGAAGCGGCAGCGTTTTGACGGATGATGATGGTTCTTGTTGATTTTCTGAACCTTCTCTTCTTCAAAACTCCTCCTCAGCTCTTTTGGTCTCTTTTTTCTTTTCTTCCTCCTTCCCCTTTTCTCAAATGCAACTCATGTTTATATAGGTAATAAATTAGGGTTAACTCTAACCTAATGCCCACTTTAAAATCCAACTTAAATAATTAGTCAAAACAAATTAAAACAAACTTAAAACCCTATTTATTTACTAAATATTAAAAATATTCTAAAAAGAATAAAATCTTTTTTAATATTTTTAATTTTATGATTTTTGGATGTTTTTATGAATAATATAAAAAAAAGTGAAAAAATAATATTTTTTTAAAGAATAATTTAAATAAAATACGAAAATAATAATTAAATAATGAAAAAAAGTAATTTTGTTATTTTTTTTTTATAAAAATAGAAAAGTTATAATAAAAATAAATAAGAAAAACAAAAAGTGAAGAAGGTTACTGATACATCAAGACTACCAATAAATAAATATATGAAATACAATTTAAACAAATGAAAGAAATCAATTAAATAAAAACAATATTATAATTAAGGCAAAACAACCTTTTTGGTCCCCTAACTTTAGCTCGGGGTCCATTTTGGTCCCTTATCTTTAAAAAGTGCCAAATGGATCTTTTACCTTTTAAAATGGTGTCACGTTTATCCTTCCGTGTGTTGTTGTTATTTTGTTTTTGAAAAAATTGTCACGTTTGTCCATGTGGAGTGCTAAGGTGGAAGTGAAGTGTCTTAGTGGAAGTGAAGACGATTCAAGAGGGTACGATCCTGGTGTTCATTACTCACGATTCTGGTGTTCACGCTTGAAGATTGAAGGAATGATTCAAGAAGAAGAAGGAACGATTCAAGAGCAGACGCTTGAAGATTGAAGACGATTCAAGAAGAAGACTATTGAAGAAGAAAACCTATTTTTTTTATTGAGGATTGAAGACGATTCAAGAGCCAATCTCAAAAGGTTAGTTCATTTCTCTCTGATTTAGGGTTTTCTGGTAGAGGTTCAGATTTAGGGTTTATATAAATTTGTTAGTTTAAACGTTAATTACTTACATGGTATGATTAAGTATCATGGATGAATACATAACTCTGAAAATTCATCATAGTGGTGAGTTCACAAATGAAGGTCGTACTGTATATGAGAATGGAGTAGTAGATGATTTGAGGGTAGATGTAGACAGATGGAGTTATTTTGAGCTAGTTGGTGTATTGAAAGACTTAGGTTATAGGGAGTTTGAAACAATATTTTACAAGGACCCTCAATTTGGGATGAACCGACTTGTTGATGACAATGGTGCTTTAGAAATTGCATATCTGTATAGGGCGCACCAAACTGTTGATATTTATATTAAACACACATTATCTCAACCTGACTATTGTGATATTGTTGTTGATGAAGTTGATAAGGACCCTGCTGAAATTGTAGATGAGGTAGAGTAGTTACTTAGTAAACTACATGAAGAAGTTGTGGAAGGTGAAGTTAGGGTTGATGAAGCCAATGTTAGGGTTGATGAAGCCAATGTTAGGGTTGATGAAGCCACTGTTGTTAGAGTTGATGAGGTTCCTGCAGTGGATTATCATACTGTTGGAGTTGAAAAAGGGAGTGTTGCAGGGGAACAAGGTAATGTTGGAGTTGGAAAAGGCAAAGCTGCAGTGTATGATGACTTAAGTCTATCATCTGATGATAGTGAAGATGAGGACTACAATTATGATAGCGCAGAAGATGTTGCTTTTGAGGATGAGTCTGATGGGTGTGATGAGATTATGGAGGATGAACTTGATGCCCTAGTTGGTATTCAAAATGATGGTAACAGAGAGGAGGGAGAAAATGATGGTAAAGGAAGTGACAATGACAATGAGGAAATGCAAAGTGGTTATGACAGTGATGATAGCAGTGGAGTTGTAAGAAAAAAACATCAAATTTTCAGACAGCCAAAAGACATGTTAGATTACAAGTGGGATGTGGGAATGTACTTTAGTTCAAAGGATGATTTTAGGGAAGCAATAACAACTTATGTTGTTCAAAATGGTAGAGACCTAAGGTTTGTAAAAAATGGCAAAGTTAGGGTAAGGGTTAGATGTAAAGTTGGTTGTGAATGTGAGACTTATTGTAGCAAGTTATCAACTGAAGACACTTGGCAACTCAGGAAAGTAATTGATAAACACAGTTGTAGTAAAGAGTTTAATGTGAAGCTGATGAGTACAAAGTGGTTGAGTAAAAGAATTCAAAATAGCTTGAAAAACAATCCAAGGTTGAGTATAAAGGATATCAAGGAGAAGGTTGAGAATTCAAAATAGCTTGAAAAACAATCCAATGTGAAGCTGATTAGGACTGAAAACAAATGTGATGTTGTTCTCAACAACATGTCTGAGTCATTTAATAGTGTCATTCTTGAAGCAAGGGCAAAACCTCTAATCACTATGTTAGAAGACATGAGAACATACATGATGGAGAGATGGGCAAATAACAGACTGAGATTTGCAACTTTGGATGAGAATGATATTTTGCCTAATATTAGAAAGAAACTTGATTTCACAAGCACATACACCAACAACTGGCTAGTAAGGTATGTCATAGCATGTGAATAATGTATTTTGTTTGTTTATGACATACATGTGACTAATGTACTTTTGTTTGGTTAATCATTTAGGATGTCTGATGAACATATATTTGAAGTAAGGCACATAGAAAATCAAGCTGACAAGTTTGTTGTGAACCTGAAATATCATATATTTTCATGCAGAAGATGGGAACTCACAGGGCTCCCATGTGTTCATGCTCATCCTGCTATGAAGAGTTGAAATTTCAAGCTGGATACTTACATTCCAGATTATTACAGGGTAGGAAGGTACAAGGCAGTTTATAAGCATGTGATCTACCCTGTTAATGGAGCAAACTTGTGGGTTAAGACACCATACCCAGATGTGCAACCACTCAAGTTCAAGAAGATGCCAGGTAGACCTAAAAAGAAGAGGAACCTAGAACAAGGTGAAATTGATGGGTCTGCTCGCAAATTGAGAAGAACAGGTTTTCTGGTGAAGTGTAGTAGGTGTAAGAAAGCAGGACATTACAAATCTACTTGTAAGGACACAACAACTCAACAACCTAGCCAACAATCAGCCCAACTCAATCACACACCATCTCAGACTGCTCAACAAACTAGTCAACACACTCCATCTCAGACTGCTCAATAAACTAGTCACCACACTTCAACAAGTTAGCCTACTCAACAATCTTGCCAAGCATCTCAGACTTCTAATGGAAAGGCTGCTAAGGGCAAGACACAAAAGCTTCCTGTAAGGAAGCCAACAAGACCTTTTGTGTCACCTGGTCCTACAACTAGGTTGAGTGCTGCGAAGAATGTTGTTGGCCCAGTAACAAGGAGGTCTACTCCAACAAAGAGGACCACGCCAAAGTGTTGCACCCCAAAATTTGCCCTCTTTCAAGGCTTGACTCATTTCTTCATTTCTTTCAAATTCAATGACATAAGGGAGGCCCATCATTCCAAATTCAAGGTTCATGAATTCAAGGCTAGATTCAAGAATATTACAAAGAAAAAATTTCATGACATTTGCAAGAATGTCACATTTGTTACAAAATCCAAACTCTTGGTAATGCTTAGGAAATTAAGTTATTTCTAGTCTTAATTCAAGTTTCTAAAAATAACTTCATGCCATGGTACCCCCCATGCCCCATCAAGTTCACATGGTCCTCTTTGTGCTTACAAACATGCAAGGAAATTACTTAAGAGTTAATTCAACATTGGAATATCTCAAGATCAAGGCTATGCATACATTCACGGGAAATTTGAATATGGTCCAAAACAGCCCCATGCAAGAAGTGGCAATGTGTATCATATTACAAAATCATTTTATGTCACAAAACCAAGGCTATAAGCTTATGTTGATACATCTACACATCAAAAATCAGAATTTGAAAATGATGTCCAAAAGGTAGTGTTATTGGTTACATGTGTGTGTCTAAGCATAAGCCAACCAATGGATACAAGGATGAAGGGCAAGGTAGAGTGCTGCAGAAAAAAATACAGCAAAATAGGCCTAGAAATGGAAAGATGTGGGGCTGCACCAAGAAAGAGGTGATAAGTACTCCCAAAAATGGAAACTTTGAAGATTGAAAGTTGTGCAAGAGCTATGATTTTGGTACAGCAGAAAATGCAGCAGAAAAGTTGAAATGGGAGGGGATAGGAGGCTGCAAAGAGGATATAGACACACATTATCCATTCATACACATTAAGAGATACACAACACATTTTGGAGATTGAGAGATTAAGAGCAAAGAGTAAAAAAAAACCAGAAAAAATAGAGAAAAGAACAAACCCTAAAAAACAGAAAAAAGGAGAGTGGCATAGAAACACAAGAGCATCCTTGAAGAGCATAATCTTCACAACATAGAGTGAAGAGTGAAGTACATCCAACCAAAATCAGAAGAGACTTAACAAAGAGGGAGAATATCTTTGGTATCCATTCCTTCAAACTTTTCCCTTTTTATACCTTGCATTTGTCATTTATTTATCTCTGTTAAGTCATTTGGTGTTGTGTATATTGTGTGAGGTTCCAAAGGGACCAAGAAACCATTTTTAAGAACCACAAAAAGAAGCAAAAAATAAGAGAAAAGTTTGGTTTTTCACCCTGGTAGCCTGACACGGGCCGTGTCACACGACACAGCCACCCGTGTCACATCTCTGCTTGAGTTTTCATGGCGTATTTTCCCTGAGTCTCCTGACACGGGCCGTGTCACACAACACGGCCACCCGTGTTGCACCTCTTTTTGAGGTTTTAACGTGTAAATGCCAAGGACTTGTAACACGGGTCGTGTCATACAACACGGGCGGCCGTGTCACACCGCTGTTTTGGTTTTTCTTGCTTTTTTTCCCCAGACTTTCTGACACGGGCCGTGTCATGCAACACAGGCGGCCGTGTCACGCCGCTGTTTGCCTCAAAAACCTGATTTCTCTGGAACTGTGACACGGGCCGTGTTAGACCCCTGTTTTTCACGTTTTTTCGACTTTTTTTACCTCAAAAAAAATTTTCTCCGTTTTTTTTAAGCCGATTAACCCGTTGTGTTGGTATGGTTTTTATGCATGTTTATTGTTGGTCATTTTTTTACCTTTGGTTTTAAAAATTATTTTCAAGAAAACAAACTCTCGATTCTCATCGAGCCATTTTTGACCTTGTAAGATGACTGCCTTGTGCGTCGCCATCGACCTTGCTCGCTTCACCTCAAATCTTTTTAATCAACTAAAACCCTTGACCCAACGTCAAGCGGATTTTCTCAAAAAATGGTTAAACCAACTCACCATATTTAACAAAAGGATAAAGTTCACTTTGTATTGAACTAAAGAGAGGGGATTGAGTGTAGACTTCTTCTTCTCCGAGTGTCGAGATGCTCACTGTAGTGTGAGTGGTTTTGATACTCGTCTTTCAATACGAAGACGTTTTCATCCACACCTTTTTCTCCTAAAAAACCTCGGCCCCGTACCGAGTGCATTTTCAAAACACTTAAAATAAATAAATCGATTCTCTTTGTATTGAACCAAAGAGAGAGGATTGAGTGTAGACTTCTTCCTCTCCGAGTGTTGGGATATTCACTGTAGTATGGGTGGTCTCGATACTCGTCTTTCAATACGAAGATGTGACTCTATCCGCCACCTACCTCCTTCTACAACTTCCTTCCGCAACTTTCCCACCTAAAATCTCGGTCCCGCACCGAGCGCATTTTCAAACTTATTTTCGTAACAAAACTTGAACGATCGTGGAGTGGTTAGGCGTAGGCCTTCTCCTATCCCGAGTGCTGACGTTTACCGTAGGGTTCTCCGTCGCGAAAGCACTTACCATTCAAAACCAAAAACACTTTAATAAGAGAATGAAGTTCTCTTTGTATTGAACTAAAGAGAGAGGATTAAGTGTAGTCTTCTTCCTCTCCGAGTGTTGAGATGCTCACTGTAGCGTGTGTGGTTTTGATACTCGTCTTTCAATACGAAGACGCTATGTTCGCCACACCCTTTCATAACAAAAACTTTGAGATAAAGAATTGGGTACTACCCGTAGGGGTTACTATCTGAGGACCTATCTCGCCCCTAAAAAACAATTCAACAAATCAAATGTGACATCTTGCCTCGCATGGAGAAAACTAATCTTTCAAAAAGGATATGATACGTCCGTTCTACCGCAAACAGGTAACGCCTAAGTCTCCAACGAGCGAGCAACAATACACCTAACTGCTAGAATGCGTACGATAGCATCATCAATAAAAACATCAACAAATCGTAGGCCGAACTACGACTGCTCTGATTTCTCATACCAGATGAGGATACGTAGGCACAAGACGGCGATGTCTCGGCGAGCACAATCCCCCCTATCACCCGTAGTTTCCCGAACTACGTCGACTCTGACTTTCTCATATCCGCTGAGAATACGTAGGCCTAGGATCGCGAAGTCCTACCGAGTCCGTTCTTTCCCTTTTTTTCCCCGTTACCTTTCTTTCCCCGTTTCTAAACCCTTTTTTGTATCTTTTGGAACACTCTTCATAGTAAAATCTTTAAGCAAATATAATCACACACGACAAACAAATGGTTCCCATCGAGTACGATGGATGAAAGGGGTGCTAATACCTTCCCTTCGCATAACCGACTTCCGAACCCGTTCATGGTTGCGATACCATCTTATCCATTCTTTTCTTAAGGTTTTCTCGATATTTTCCTTTCCCCTCATGGGATAAATAAAGTTCGGTGGCGACTCTTCTGTCCTTTTCATTTTCGCCTTCTCTGTCGTCGCGCGTATTTTTCAAGTAGCGACACAAAGAAGAAACTCTAAGTTGTGGAACATGTTTAGTCACCTAGAACAAGTTTATGTATTGTACTGCTGTCGTTTTGGAACAAGTCTATTAAATTCTACTGTTGTTGTCATGAACAAGTTTATGTGTTATAATTTGAACATGTTGTACTCTACTGCTGTCATGAACAAGTTTATAATTTGAACATGTTGTACTTTACTGCTGTCATGAACAAGTTTATAGTCTGAACATGTTGTACTCTACTGCTGTCATAAACAAGTTCTACAGTTGTTGTATTTTACTGTTGTCATGAACATGTTATTTTGGAAAGTATTACAGGTTTATAATTTGAACATGTTGTACTATACTGTTGTGATATACCAAAAAGCAGAACCTAAAACTGTGATATAATCCAAACTGTTATATACTAAACATAAACAACTGTGACCTAAAAGCATAATTGTTATATGTATGCTGCTTATACCAAACATATAATCCAAAACTGTTATATACCAAACATATAATCCAAACTTTTATGCTGCAAAACTGTATGCTGCAAAACATGTATATATGTATGCTGCAAAACTGTGACCTAAAAGCAGAACTGTTATATGTATGCTGTTTATACCAAACATGTATGCTGCAAAACTGTATGCTGCAAAACTGTATGCTACAAAACTGTATGCTGCAAAATTGTATGCTGCAAAACATGTATATATGTATGCTGCAAAACTGTGACCTAAAAGCAGAACTGTTATATGTATGCTGCTTATACCAAACATGTATGCTGCAAAATTGTTATATACCAAACATATAATCCAAACTTTTATGTATGCTGCTTTATGTATAACGAAAACTGTTATATGTATAACTAAAACTGGGTAAAACACTTTAACCTAAAAGCAGTCCAAACTGTTATATGTATGTTGCTTTATGTATGCTGCTGTTATATACCAAACTGTTATATACCAAACATAATCCAAATTGTTATATACCAAATATAAAAAACACATTGACATGATATAATCCAAAACTGTTATATTCATTCATGTTGAACTGCAAAAACTGAAATTAACTAAACTGATACAGTTCATATATTAAAATCCAACTATTACATTCATGTTGAAGTCATACAAACTTTAACTAAACATAATACTTTCAAACAAACAGTAATAACCTAACTACCCCTAACAACTAATACAATGATAATCATCACAAACATCAAATTCAAAATCTTTTCCACTTCATGATATTCTTCATTTCAATTTCACGTTTCATCAGCTTTTTTCCTAATTCTTCATTTTCCATTGTCGTTTTTTCAATGTCCTTTTTTGCTTCAGCAAGTCCCTTAGTTACCACACCCAGCCTATGGATCCAAAATTGCTCTTTCTCATCACCCATCTCCTCATAAAACCAATCAAATAAGCCACAACCAGCTGGCATACCTCCCTGTAAGATTCATTGTTTAGAGGATGATGGATAATAAACAGAAACATCAAAAAACAGAAACAGAAACATAATTTACACAAAAACATAACTTCAACAGAGAACAAAACCAGCTTGCATACCTTATAATTTGGACAACCCCAAAAAAGTTTTCCCATATTCTTAACAGTAGTTGCCCTTTGAAGAACAACCATGTCTCCATAATGGCACATGAGCTTCCATTGTGACCGACTACAAACATCTGAATCCCGACTTTTCATTTTTGAAATGGAAGAGGAACATCCGGATTTCATGCTTGCCCTATATTAATTTACGGATTCATGATTGGGATTGGGATTTGGGATTTGGGATTTGAGATTATTTTAGGGATTTCAACAGAAGGAGGAGGGAGAAGGAAGACATATCATGAACAAGATTGCCACCTCATTTGCTAGATATACAAAACAAATGGACGTTTGGGGGCAACTGACGGTGAGGACTAAAATGACACCATTTTAAAAGTTAAAGGACCCATTTGACACTTTTTAAAGATAAGGGACCAAAATGGACCCCGAGCTAAAGTTAAGGGACCAAAAAGGTTATTTTGCCTATAATTAACCAAACAAGATTAAGTAATAATAGATCTTATACTAATAATACATTAAATAGTAAAGCAAGAGAAAACAAACAAAAATTATATCTAAACTAGAATTCACATCAACAGTAACAAAAAAAAAAGACACGGCAACTATTACACAAATATAGATATGGTCATAACTTCCACACGTATGTATATTGTAATAACAACATGTTAATAACAATAATATACAAACAAAATAGATAACAAAAGTATACTAAATAAAAAAAATACAGAACCTGAAAATTCTTACTCGCAGCTCCCTTACCCGACCATATTCTTCTGCCTCTCTCTCTCTCTCTCTCTCTCTCTCTCTCTCTCTCTCTCCCCCTCTCTCTCTCGCAGCGGCGGTGCGGTGGTTCGATACTGTCAGCATAAAAACAAGGTTGTGAGCGAGGAGTTTGAGGTTCGCTCAAGAGAGTGTTATGAATGGTGTTGTTGATGACGGTGGTTGGAAGCACGGAGAGAGCAGTTACAAAGAAAAAGTAAAATACAACTTTTCTATGAAATGTGTTAAAGCTTTTTGAATCTAAAAAGAAGATAGTAATGAAATCATGCTCTTATGGGTTTAATGAAGTTGTTGTGGTTATGATATGAAGTGAGGGAGATGCAATATTATGTATGGTGTGTGTTCAGGAGGATTAAAAAATGGTTTTATTTTTACATGGAAAGAAGAAGATTGATGATGGTGTGATATGTTGTTATGGTTTCGAGCAGATCAGTGCAGAGGTGTGGTTTTTTGTTATTCTATTTTAATTTTCAAATGAGAGAGGTGCATTAATTGCATTATATATTCTTGCTTTTTTTGTGTGCGCAGGATTGTATCATAAAAATGTGGAAAAAAAAGCACTGCATGAGGGTACAAGTATATGAGAAAGTGAGGTGAGGAGTTTCTTTGTATATGTATGTGATGTGCAGGTTATATAAAAGAATGAATAAAAATAAAATAACTTTATGAAACTTGCTAATTAAGTGTTACTAAAAATAGTTAAAAAACAAATATTAAAAATATTAAAAAACAGAAATAACAAATAAAATAAAAATAAAATATTTAATATAAAAAAAATTGAATGAGAAAATAAAAAGAGATTAAAAAAATATTATTAATGAAAAATAGAAATAAAATCGGTAAAAAAATAAATAATTGGACCGGTATCGAAGTGTTCAGAAAAATAAAATGAATACACCAAAGTGATCAGCAAAAAATATATGATTCGAAAAAATACAGCGTTTAGTCAAATTTTGAAATAAATTTTACCCGATTAAATGGCTTAAACTGTCGAAAAATGTGACCGAAAAGTGGTCGAAAAAATTAAATGAGCACGCCAAGTTAAACTACGCGAAACATAAATTAATATCACTGACGTTTACAGGCTCGATTTTAAAATTTTCCGTCCACTGATTTTACGCATAATTGATTTTTGGTTTGACCGATTTGGCTGTAAATCCAACAAGTTTATTTCAGCTGATAAATTATGTATTATGCAAGAGTGAGTGACCTGGAATGATATGCTGAAGATCAAAGAATCTGAGGGTAAAATTTGGGGTATGATAGTGAAGCATAAAAAACCATACATGAAGTGTAAAACTTCAACCATGTAGGTTACCAAAACAAATGCTAAAGACTATAAAGATGAGATGTAGAAAGTGGTTTCCTATAAAAACATTAAACATGAGGATTGAAATCACCAAAGAAACCCGTAAAAGAAACAAAATGGGATAAGTTCATATATAAATTGCATCAACACTTAAATGAAAAAATAACAATTATGTAAAGCATTATTGACGAAATTATAAAAAAAACAACAAACGTGCTTCGAAATCCATCAAATTGTAATCAAACCATACCTTTATTCTAGAATTTCAAATAATGTTGAAAAATTCTTTGCATACAACATTTTCCGTTGTAGATTTGACACTGTCGCTTTCATCGTGTATCAAGATTTCTATTCCTTTTTTGGTTGTGACCCTGGATAGTGCGACATAGATTTGACCATGAGTGAAAACATCTCCAAGTATGTAAAGGCATACCCAATCCAAAGATTAGCCTTGCGATTTGTTAATCGTCATAACACAAGGTACAATTATTGAGAATGGACTCCTGTTAAGTTTAAATGGCCAAGGGGACTGGGAGGCTGTCATGTCCATTCTATGGATGTAAACAACTTTTCCATATCTTTTTCTAGCCATGATTGTTTCCTCAAGGACATGATTCACCATCTTTGTTATGATGAGTCTTGTGCCATTACAAAAATATTCAGATTAATCGATGTTTCGCATTAGCATAATAGGTGTTCCGACCTTTAGCTTGATGTGATGGTTAGGCAAGTCGGATGTTCTAAGTGAAATGAGGAACTCAAATGTGAGGACATCAACTACGTTGGTGTCATAAATCTGTGATTTATCAACGAAATTGGAATTGTAGTAATCCTGTATTTCCTGTAGAAAAAAATCAGAACAAACTTATTTAGGTAGGCCTCTTACGACCGGATGCCTTTAGATTTAAACCCAACCCCTTACAACTCACAAGGGATAGCTCTAGGATTGCATCATCAAGGAATTTTTTTTTATCGTGGGCGCATATCAAATTCAAAGTTTCACCGTAATAATGGGCTAGCCACGCCACGATGAAAGTTTTGAATCAATCTACTCTAAGTGGGATCTTCATATTTCCTTAACGAGGTGTATACCCCATAGGTTTTTGGTTTAGGTGAGGTTCCTATAGTCATGGACCTTATTCATAATTTCAACACAATTGGGGGCTAGCCACATCGTGATGAAAATTCTAAGCAGATCAACTTTAGGTAGAGTCTTCGTATTATCCCAACAAGGTGTATACCCCATGGTTCAATACTAGACAACTTTCGATTCTAAGGTTTTTCTCAAATCTCGGGTACATAGCTTATCCTACAACATGCATCAAACACATAGAGCACCCATCACAATATCAGAAAACCAAGTGACAAATAACACAAGATAATGAGAAAAAATATGGAAGAAAGCAAATAAACAAAATTTACATTCATTGTAAATTTAACTAAATTAGACTTGACTCTCTTTAGCTTGGAGCATAATTCCTCAACAGAATCGTCAAATGTCGCATCTTAAAAAATATGATCCTTCATGAAGTCAAGGAAAAAATGATTCGAACTAAGTCGATGTCGAACTTTATATATTCCAAAGAAATAAAGGGAAAATATAGATAAAACCTTTAAAAGAAAAATAAAATAGTCGTCGCAACCAAATTCGGGTTCGGGAGTTGATTATGCAAAGGGAAGGTATTAGCACCCCTCGCGTCCGTTGTACTTAGCGGGAACCTTTTAGTTAGATTTCTGATTGAATATTAGCTTATGCCATTTGTTTTGTTCGAGTTATTAAAAGAGAAAAGAGAAAAAAAAGTTTGAAATATTTTTTTATTAGGGTGCTTGGCGAGATTGTGGGTCTCGCTCCTACATATCCTTAGGTACAATAAGGAACTAAACACATCATAGTTCGGGGAGATGATATATATTTTTGGGTTTTTTTTAGTGCTTGACAAGATATGAATCTCGCTCCTACGTATCCCTAGGTGCGATGGAGAACTCAAAGCTATGTAGTTCTTAGTAGCCAAAATTATTAGTTGATTAATTTTAGACGACAAGTGTTTAGGTCGCGTCTAATGGTTAAATATTTGTTTGTCTACTCGTGATGGAGACTTAAGCACTAGTTTATATGTGCATTAGAAAGGACTAAACAATGTTCGTTTGTGAAAGGTTTTGATCGCATGGGGGCCAGGACAAATATGTTTAATTAATTTCGATTGCACGAGGACGAGAAAAGATATGTTTGAAGTGTTGTATGTTTTTAGGAAGACAACAAAAATTTGAGCAATATGGTGAGCGTCAATCGTTCAATTATTCTAGGAGCAGTGAGACGAACACCTCCCGTTCGTTTTTTCATCTGAATTAGTATTTGGAAATCGTTTGCGAAAGTCGAATATTCGTGGTAGTGAGGCGAGTGCCTCCCACTTGCTTATTGGAGGAATAATGTGGTGTGCGCCACTCATTCCTCTATCCAAGTTTGATTAGAGTATTTTAATCGGAAGATAAAAATTCAAGCAATACAACAAGCGCCAATCGTTCAATTATCCAAGGAATAATGAGGCGAACGCCTTCCATTCCCTTTTTCGTCCGAAGTTTTAATTATAAAAGAAAGTTCTTAGAGGTATATTGATTCGAGAAATAATTTGAACTTGAATTGCAACCGGAATTTATCGGGTTTGAAAAGGAATTACTTGGTGTTGGACCAAGCTTTTACGTTATAAAACATGGATTAATTTAGGTTATGAAAATGGTTTGAAGTTCAAGTGATTATGAAATCGAATTGATGGTTTGAAAACAAATAATTGTTGAAATGATATTGACATAAGTCGATCAATTTTTAATTAACAGAATTAATTGATTGAAATTCGGTTAAATCGATTAATTACCAAAATTATTTAATTAAGTCAAATAATCAAGTTAATTAAAATTGATTAACAAAACTATCTAATTAAACAAAATTTTAATTAATTAATTACTTTAATCAAAACATAAAAATGAGATAGACAATAAAATGAGTACAAAGTCCATCCCGCAGTTTTTTGGGCGCCGCTATTGCGGAAAACACGCAATAGCGGACAATATTTACCGTTGCAAAAAGCCTAAAAACCGCCATCTTCCCTTTCCCCTTATGAGAATAAATAAAATTCGGGGGCAGCTCTGTTAGCCCATTCCGCGGGCGTACGATTGCGCTCTGTAAGGTCGTCTCTCATTTTTTGAGGTACGACAGCAGGCACGAGGGTTCAAATCCTTGGTGAGCACATTAATTAAAATCTTATTTTCCCCCTTAATTAAAATCAATCATAAGTAACTTTTAGATTATAACACCTATCTGCCCAAAGAACAATTAAAACGGTTCCCGTTGAGTACAACAAATGTGAGAGATGCTAATACCTTCCCATTGCATAACCAACTCCCTTGCCTGTTTCTCTTTCCTAAGGGTTTTATCAAAATTTTCCCTTTCCTTTTGGAATAAACAAAGTTCGGTGGCGACTCTGTTATATCTTTGAGCGTGCGATGGGCTCAGATATTTTTCGCGTTCTTAATAAGTCGGTTGACTAGTTCCTGATCCTCTTCCGAGGACAACAAAGTACCTATCTTCATAACTTGATGGGTGCAAGGACCTATATGGACCCCCTTCAAATCTTTTGTGGGCGCGATCCTATATGCATCCGCATTGGTTTGGGTCTCAACGCTCGAAGTCATTTGGAACTTCTGAAGAGGGGACGCCAACAAGGGTGAGCTCTTCTCATCCTATCTCCAAACTACTTTAATAACATCCTCATGCTGATTATTGGTCCCCTCGGATTGTACCGACTCGCTTGTCAGGGAGCATGTATTTTAAGGTTAGGTACAAAGAGCACATGATTTCTCCTAGGGTGTCGATAGACGATTTCCTTAGGATGATGTTGTATGGTGATATGGAATCCATAATGAAGTAGTTAACGTCAATCGCCTTTGCGTCCGTTCCCTTACCACTTCTAGTTTTTAGGGTTACGTGGCCCATTATTTGTACTTGCTCGCCTCACAACTACATAAAATAACCAAAGAACATTTTTGATGTCGTTCGGGCAAAGTTGTAATTTTTGGAAGGCGTCCTAAAATAGAACATCAACAATGCTACTAGGATATATCAAAACTGGCTTGTTATCCTTATTACCTTTATGTACAATGATGATCAAGGGATCATCATCGTGATGGTTGATACCTATGACCTCCTCCTCATATAAGGTGGTGTTATCCCTTGTTTTCCCTTAAGAGCTTATGGGGAAGGCATATGATATTACATTTGTTGCAAACATCTGCCTTGCATATTTCCTTCTAGAGGATCTAGAGTTACCTCCACCAGCGAAACCTCTAGCATTAATGTTTATGTTATAAGTTAGGATTTTTTTGGCCATATTCAGAGGGAAGATGAAGGAAGTTAAAGTAGGAGTGTGACCCAGGTTAGTTATATAAGCCCCCATTATATTGGTAAAAAAATATAGGTCTGCGTGCTCCTCTTGCAAGGGCAATGAGACTCATAAGCCTTAGTAGGTTTATACCAATTTGAAGTGATTAAGGCTTGTCCACACCGAAAAAAAATCCATGCACAGTGGTTTTAGGGGTCCTGCTCACGTGAGGTGAGAGACCTTATTGATGGATGATGTGCTTAGGTATAAGATTTTGAGGTGTGTGATCATATGTGTTGTAATCGGGTTAAATGCTACGATTATGGTGTAATGAATTGTATTTCCTTCTATGAGGGATGTGGTATTTATAGATATCTATAAGGCCTAGGGTTCTTTTGGGAAAGGTCACCGCCCACTCAGTCAATGGTGGACTGTTAAATCCCTATTTTCAAGGAAGTCGTGGGTTAGTTAATAATTCTGACTTTTCTCTACCCCAAAAACGTCTTTTCCATGTTTCCTATGACTGATCGATAGGAAAACCTTGTAGGCAAGGCGATACCTCATATTGGGCGACATTTTACCATTTTCTCTCATTGGGTGTCCTCTAGATATCGTCCTAGGAGAGTCCCCTAATGAATATGAAACTACACCATGCATAAGCTAGTATTCGAGGTAACACACTATTGATGTTGCTGAAATGTATACCAGAAGCTCATATGTTACTTTATTGAGGAGATAAACAATTCAAAAGGACCAAGAAACTGATGTATATGAGGTAAAACATAAGAAATTTAGAAGTTCACAATTTACTTTTGAGCCTCATCAAAAACAATTTTATAAAATTTTCACTCATATCGGAAACTCTTGAGTTTTGCATGAACTTCGTCCCAGTGTTAATAATGACGTTTAAATTATTTAATGATTTTGGGAAATACAAAGGACATAAAGGTTGTTATAACTTGAATTCCCCTTAAAGATTCAACATGCCACTAAAACTCAAAATGAATACACACACACATACATACAAATGCACAAAAGCACATATGCACACACACACACACACACACACAAACACACACACACACACACACACACACACACACACACACACACACACACACACACACATATTCACACACGTACACACACACACACGCAGACACACATACACACAGACGCACACACACGTACCCACTTACCCACCCATATGCACACACACATACATGGACACACACATTCACGCGCGCGCACACACACACACACACACACACACACACACAAACACAAACGCATAAATGCACACACGCGCACACGCACACACACACGCACACACATACATTTTATTATTATATATTTTCTAACACTTAATGTAGGAAAAAAACCAAAGATTGGTTTAACTAATTTGCTAAGAAAACCAATTATTGGCCAAACAAGATGAGTAAGTAAGTTCCAATCTTTTTACAACATGGCAGATTCACAAAGCGAGCATGCCTACTCGCGATTAGAATTCGAGCTGGTTTAGTAATTTAAAAGGATAAGTTAGGTGAAACTTAAGGATAGAGGAACATAAGATCACATGACAAACTTGACACTTTGCAAGACAATATTGGGCAACGTTAACGCACCATCAAACACACTTGACAAAAACTTAGCATGTAAGTAAAACTAAATTTGTGCGGTGAGTTGTATAACTTGCCATTTGGAAATAAGCGACGTTAACACCTACATGGGAACACATGATAAAGACTTAGTGACAAAGAAACCTAATCTCACGAGGCGAGCCACTCACTTGCTTAATAATTTTTCCAAGATATACATTTTAATAAAGGGTCTTGGATCAATTACAAGATATCATTGTTCATAAAATGTCATAGAAAACTCAAGAAGACAAATGACATATTAGAGGCAGGATGAATGCTTCCAACTTAGAGAAATCAAACTTGAATGCTCTTTTTATTTTTCATTTCTTCTTGTAAAACTACATCAACCACGTGTTGCTACATTTTTCCCACATATGTTTGAGATTAAATTAGTATTTATGATTTTCTTGTAAATACTCATGATCTGTTAATTATATTATATTTTCGATATATTGATATTGCTAATTTCGTACTCAATGCTTTTCCAACTTTAAACTCTAAAACTGATTTTTTAATTTAAAAAATGGTAGAAATATATTTTCTACTCAAGTGGCCTAGAATAAAAATGTTTATAGTTACTAAAAATATGACATTTACAACCACTAAACCACCATCGAATTATAATGCTATTGAATGTATCAATTGAGCGAGAAATATGATATTAATAGATTCAATAAATATCACATTATTTGCCGAGAACTAAAATGTATAGCCGATCAAAATCATTAAATAAATACATACTTAAAAGATTTAAAATAGTATAACCAATCCAGAAACTACAAGAAACATTGCATTTTCCCTAGTGATTTTCACGTCACTAACATAAAAATCACTTCACTAATTAATATTTGCGACGTGGGTAAAACACGTCGGAAATGTAATGGTGAGAACTTTTTCTCACGTTGAAAACACGTCACAAAGTTGTGACATATAAACCACGTCGCAAATGACAAAAAAAGGAGAAAAAGTTCTCATGTGAAAACCAAGTCACTAATTAGTGACGTGAAAATCATGTGGGAACTTACCTTTACCAATTTGGCCAGTACACTTCCCTGACACAAGTTGAATTTATTTCCCATGTGACTCTTACGTCACTAATTTGTGGCCTTGTTTTCACGTGGGAAACCACACTGAATAAATATTTTTCCCATGTGACTCCCACGTCACTAGTTTGTGGCATTGTTTTCATGTGGGAAACCACACTGAATAAATATTTTTCCCATGTGATTCCCACGTCACTAATTAGTGACATGGGATGCACTTCACTATTAAATTTAATAATAATAAAAATAAATAATATTAATTGAAAACAACTAAAAATATTTTTTCAAAAAGTAATACATTTAAAAATAACACATTTTAAATATAATACATATTCTTTATGTTTTTAAAAAATATATTTTAATTTTTTCTATTTACAATATTGTTTACTAAAAATATTTTTAAAAATTCTATTTTTTCTAACATAATAAATATTCTGTTTTAAAAATTAAAAATACATAACATATTTAATTTGTTTCTAATATATTATTTTTGTTTCTTATAAATATTCTATTTTCTAATTTGTTTCTAATAATATATTATTTTTATTCTGTTTTTCTAATTTGTTTCTAATAACATATTATTTGTTTCTAACATAATAAATATTCTGTTTTTCTAATTAAAAATACATAACATATTATTTTTATTTTTTCTTTCAACAACAACAACATAATATATATATATATATATATATATATATATATATATATATATATATATATATATATATATATATATATATATATATATATATATATATATATATATATATATATATATATATATATATATATATATATATATATATATATATATATATATATATATATATATATATATATATATATATATATATATACATACACTTACATCTAACAAAAAAAATCTAAAATTTTCTAAAATAATATTTCATATATCAAATATAAACAAATTGTAATGCATAAATACCTCTCAAAAGCTTTCAATGGAACTCCTTAATCAATATTAGACCTGGAAAAAAATTAACAGTTAATAAAAAGAAAAACATAAAATAAATGGTAAGGTAAAACAGTCATAACACAACATACAAATGCTTCACCTTAAATTTGCAAAATTTTCGTTAGAGTTGGAGCTGTGAGGAAGAATGAAGCTCTGAAAATGTGAGGGAGGAAGAAGAAAGAAGCTGAAGAAATGAAGAAAAGAAGTGAAACGAGATGTGGGTGAAAATTCTGGAGTTTTAAATATATAATGACACTTGCAACGTGGGGAACACGTGGGAAGATACCCACGTGAACACCACGTCGAAACAAACAACAATTCCAAGAATTTGCGACGTGAATTTTGCTTCGGAAACTTGCGACGTGGCAATAGGGTCGAAACATTAAGGCATGTGGGTAATTTGTGACATGCTTCTCACGTGGGAAATAAAAGAACTTTTTTGAATTTACAGTTCCCTTGTGATTTACACGTCACAACTAAATTTCGTTGAAGATTTCAAAGTTACAAAATTTATTAATTAAATACTTTAGTGACATGAGAATCTCTTGGCAACACGTTTTTTCGTGTGTGATTACCACGTCACTAAATCACCAGAAAGAAACAACATTTTTCTATATTAAATTAACGAAGTCAAATCCTAATCTCACTTTTCTTAAATTTGATAAGATTTTCTTTACTTCTATCAACTTGAAGATAGAAAAATCTATATTTTGGGTTTGATTAAAACCTTTGGCTCTTTTGTAGTACACGAGTGAGGCCACATGAGTTTAGATACTTCTTAATTATGACATTAGTATATTATTATAAATTTAATACAATTAACGTATCAATAGCAAGCCTATGACTTAAGAGTGAGAGAGTCAACCAACTACCGCTTCTTACCCAAATTGGGTAGCGGGTCCACCACATAACGTAAACCCTTTTTTTCTACCTGTCGTCCTAGTATATAAATCCTAATGGAGAATGGACGAAACTTTTTCGCTCTCATTCAACTTCACACTGTCCTGGTCTTCGTCCTCTCCCTGCCAATCCCTTCCCATCTTCTTCTCTGGTCAATGCAGGTACTCCTCTCTCCTCATCGCGCATTTATATATCTCCGTGTTTTGCCGCCAAGTCTTGGCGGGATTTCTATTATTTTTCTTGAACCCTAGTTTTTTTGATTCCATTTTACTCTTCCGAGTTTTCTATACTATTTTTTGTTGCTGTTTCTTATCTTATTGATTATGATGACTTTGGATTTCGAAACCTATTATCCGCACGTTGTTTCAGTTGAATAGCATTACCGTTCTGCGTTTTCCACGGTTTGAAATTCTAACTCTTCGAACTTCAATGTTGTCGATGATTTTTTCACCAATGTGCGTTTTATTGGTTGATGTAATTCGATTTTTATACGGATGTTGTTTACTCATAATGACGCGATATTGTGGTTTATCCGGTTTTCCCGATTTTATTGTATATTCAAAGCAGAGCCGATATGTTTTTATGGTTTCCGAGCTTAGTGAAATTTAGTTTGAGTTAGGGTTATTGAAATTTGTTTTTTAAATGAAAATAATATGAGATAGGGTTGTTGAAAATTTCAAGGGTTTTGATAATGTGTAGTATTCAGTGTTTCTTTTTGAACTGTACATGCTTGGCCATCATCATCATACTTATCGATTGTGATTTGTGTGGTTATTATCTTATTTACTGTTTAATAGATTGTCTTCAGGATATCCCTTAAAGCATGAGTTGCTAAGAGAATATCCGCGGTGGTTCAAATAACGTTGAATTATGGCGCCAAATACTAGATTTGATTCCAGTGCAGCTAGCCAAGAGGAATTGGCTTTCAGGGGGGCTTTCTCAAATGGACAGCAGAGAAATTTGAGAAATGTTGATTCGGATAAGTCTGCAAGCTTTCGTGAAGGTAATGACAGTCGGATGATTATTTCTGATACTATTATGTTGCAGGGAAGTTCTACATCTTCACGAGATTCGGATCCAATAACCACAGGAGGTCCAAAGTATACTAGTTTAAATGTCTTAAAACGGGTTCTGGGGATATCTCCTGTAAACACCCTTGAAGATTTTGCTTTTCGAACTGGTAATCCTAAGCCTCGCATTCCAGCGGATCCGGAGGAACGGAAACGATTCAAAGCAAGTGTACAGGAGGCTTCTGCCAGGGCTAGGTAATTTAAGGAACTTTATGCAATGCCATTAATTCTGTCATCAAATCATACCGCTTTTACCCTACTTCTCATTTAATGTAATTACTAATTAATTGGCGCGTAATTGAGAGCTTACATTTTCAGCATATGTAATGTAATTGAATGACTACCATTTTAGTCAAACTTTTCTCAGTTTTTGGAATAAAGGCGACGCCTGAGTTGTCCAGAATTTTCTCATTTATTGTCAGTTTGTCACTTGTGCAATGATTTTGTTATAAAGGTTTTGCTCTTTTATTTTTTTCTCAGTAATGGATCAAAGAGGTTGGATGAATCTGTACACAAATTGAACAAATATTGGGAGGCCGTAAACTCAAAGAAGCAATTTCAGAACGAGAGGTTACTAAGTGAAAGGACGAGTGGGTCTCATTTATCTAACATGGGAACTCAGACACATCAGAGCACTACAGAGCTTGCAAATCAAAAACCAGGGGATATACCTAAGAAAGTCATTCTGAACACGCACATTGGTACATCAGCCGTTGAGATACAGGTTAGTAGCTACCTAGCATTTTAAAATTATTTTTGCATTTCCTTTATTAAAGCTGTGTGTTTATGCCATGTTAATTGCTAGTTATTTCTTTTTCATTTTTTCATTTATTTATTTATTTTTTAATTTGTAACAATGAGGATAGAATTCCAATAGTATTGAACAATAAATAAAATTATAGTGCTTTGAAATAACTTGGATAAGGGAGAGCATGATGACCCATCCTCTATTGAATCTGGTGCAACTATATTCGATTTCTGTTACATGTGCTTCTCTGAAGATTTAGAAGATAAAGTCCCACACTAAATGATCTGAATGGGATATTGAAAGATTTCATGTTGGGCCAAGTTGGATATCCATCATATATTGTTATTTTTAATCTTACTTTCAGTGCCATTATATTTGCAAAGCCTCTGGAGGAACTATTATTTTTGGATTACCAATGTAACTCATTGAACCACAACACTTATGTAGAGTCATTGATGACTAATTATTGATTTGATATTACTCTCTTAAATACTGAACATGCTACATTCCTTTGTTTTATGAGAAGCAATGTATTTTTTCGACTTTGCTAATACTTTATTTTTTAAAATATCTAATCTATATTTACTTTATATCTTTTGGTGATAAATACTAGGCTGAAGGGCTAAACAATAGGTTTGGCAGACAGTCTTTGACAATTGGAAAGGATAAAGACGACGTCAAGGATGTTGGCAAGGTTTGTGATGGTGTTCAAGAGAAGATTCAAAGGCTACCTGTAAGTGGAGAAACAAGGGATAGAAAAATGAAAAGAAAACATTCCATGGGTACCGTCTCGGCTGGATCCACTGACGGGGAAGGAGAGCCGAAAAGAGTTATGTATCTAAAGCAAGCTAGTGAGTCTGGTCTGCATTCTTGTGATGCCATAGGTTTGAGGTAAACACAAGTTTATGAGTTGCTTTGATTTCTGATTTTGTCAATAAATGGCCATAAGTCATAAGGTTTGAGAAGTGAACTGACAGCCATAAAAATGAATTGCAATTTGGGAAACATGTTGGTGCGTAAAAAATCAATTTATACTTAATTTAGGAATGTTGTGTTTGTGCATCTTTAGGTTCCTTCATAATGAATAACCTTATTGTATAGTGGTAAGAATTCATGTGGTGAAAAGATTGTTGGCTGACACGAAGTTCTATTTCAGTTACTGCTGTGATGTGATTATGTGTACATTAGCTAACATCATATTTAGTTTGTTACCAATCAATCTGTCACTTAAACTACTGGACTGAGTATTCGTGATGCATTTTTTGGACAAAATTTAGATGCATTTCTCTAAAGTGCTTTTTGCGTTGTTCTTAACTTAAAATACACTTTTTGTCGTTATAACAAATTTTGAAAAAATTATGTATTTGAAGAAATTATAGGCAGTTATATTTGAAAATATTATAAATTAATTATTTCAAGTTAAAACAACATAGAGCACACATAAGAAATGCACACAAGATTTGTCCTTTTTTAGTCTAGGGCTATATCTGAAATGATATCTGTGAAGAGTCCCCTTGGAATGAGATATGTCCTAAATATATGTTTATAAGAGGGGCAAGACAATTCTCACCTTACAAGCATGTTTTGTAAGAACGAGTCCCCTGAAAGTTTAGTGTTTAACTGTGTATCTACCTTGTGATGATAGTAACAATTCTATAGCTTCCACTCGCTTATGATTTACTAGTGAGAGGTGATGATAAGTGATGCTATTATGATTGGGTTGTATTTATGAAGCATCTATGAAGTGCCTAAAAAGCTTTATTTTCTTTTATAAAACCCTATTAGTATAATTTTATGAGTAATCTTATTCTCTCTTTTTTAGATTTGATGATCATGGCAAAAATTATACCGGTGGTATTTATCCACATACAAAAGGCAAAGCTTCAAGGGCACCTCAAACTGGTAACTTGATAGTTGGAAACTCATCTTCTGAAACACTTGACGCCCGGGAGCAACCTTTAAATGTGAACCAGCCTCATTCATTGATTGGGGCAATCAATCATAAGCGTCCTTTTCCTGTAGAATCGTCTATGTCCCATTTAGTCCAATGGGCTGGGCAGAGGCCTCAAAAGAGTTCTCGCACTCGAAGAGCAAATGGGGTATCGCCGCCGGTCTTCAATTGTGATGAAATGCCTATGCCATTTGAAGGCTGTTCCCCTTCTAGCAGTAATATAATGACTTCTACTACAAATAGTGGACCACTTACATCCAAGGGTGCTATCAACAACATACAATGCACTAGGAATAAAAAGGATGACAATTCATTCCAGACCAGAATATATGAAAGAGTAGAATCTGGCACCGGGGCAGATGGTGAAAGTAAATTAACGGAGAAAGTATTGGACAGAAACAAAAGTGATGGAAGAGCCATAAATGATTCCTGTAATATAGGTTCCTACATGGCAATGACAAAAAAGGAAATAAAGCTGAGCAAAGAAGAGACTGGAGATCGTCTGCGTAGGCAGTGTAGTGGCAGCAATGGCTTTTCAGTTTTGAAGAATGGCATCTCATCAACTGAAGAGAAGTCTGAGATTTTAACCTTGACAAAGCGAACTCAAAATACGAAGCCTTCTTCTCTAAAGAATGCAAGGTATAGTTCCTCCCACTCATTGCTCTCTTTTTCCTCCTGATAATGGCTAAGTAGAGATTTCTTCCACTAGACTAAGTTTATGTTTTTCCAGTAGATCAAGGCGACCTCGTATGAAGAAGTCACACAATAGTAAAGCTATTGCTCATCCTGGGCATCCGTCAACTAGTAGTTTCCCAGATATTGCGGGTATGTCTATCCATTTGAGTAACTACTCATTGCATTAAAAAGTAGAATTATTTATCATATTATACTTATTTAATAAGATACTCTATAGTAAGAAGATGATATAAGATGTTTTCTCATATTCAAACAATAATATGCTACAAACCATCTGAAATGGCAGGTAGGTCAGGTGATGACTGTGAGGAACTATTATTAGCGGCCAACTTTGCTAGCAATGCCAGCTGTATGTCACTAAACCCTGCTATTTTTGAGTTGGTTTGCGTGTGTTTATATGTATGCAGAAACTTTCTATACATATTGGTCCTTGGCAGATACTGGCTGTTCTAGTTCATTCTGGAAGAAAATGGAACCTAATTTTGCTCCTGTCAACTTGGAAGTCATAGACCACTTGAAGCAGCAGGTGTGTGTTATGACAATTTGTGTTTGTAAAATTTAAGTGACTCTTAATTGAAGCGCTGCTTCCCTCCTTTTTGTTACTCTTTGCACCAGGCTAAAACAATAGAGGATGATCAAAGTTATTTGTCTCAAATGGTTTGCCTTCAAAGTGATGCCCTGTTAATGCCTAAAGCTTAAATCTTATAGTTGCAATAATTTTCAAATTTGACACCTTTTTACGAGTAATGGATATTCTACTTCAAATAAGTGAAATAACGATTTTAGTTAGCTTATTTCTTTATTTGTGGTGCATGTGTGTTACGAATACCATGAGGAAGGATCAAGTTACTCAAGGAATAACTTTGAGTAGAAGACTCCACAAAATTATTTTACCAATCCAACCGTCAAATTAACTGTTCTTGTTTGAGTAGATCAACTCCACAAGTTTTCATTTATTTTTATAATTATTTTATACTTCAAGTGAATTCAAATGAATGTATAAAAGCTTTTCTAAAATACCAGTAAATGTTGACTTCCAGATTATATAGCTACAAATTTTGATTTATATGAAACTTCGTTGCGTGATAACTATTATGATAATAATCAACAATTAGATTAGCGAAATTTAATTTTGTAAGGATTTATTAAGTGGATTAATTCTACTCAAAGTTAATGTATTCATATTACTTTGATTTGATCTTTTAAATAGTATTAATGTTTATTTTAATTTTAAATATTTTCATATTTTACTATACTTTAAATCTTTTTTTTTTTGTATGAGCAAAAAGTAAATTAGAGATTTTTTTAGTTCCGTTCTGGTTTCTAACGCTATCTTTACCTCATTGTAATAGAATTTGAACTAGAGGAACATGTTAATATGTTATGATAAGAGGTAGGGCTAATTACTTTATCATATGTACCAACTCATTAAATAATAGACCAAGGTTTAGATTCAGACGCTAGTGCTTCAACCTTTTGTATAAGTAAAGCCTAGTGTGTTCGTCAACAAAGCTGATTTAATATGAATAGTCACAAGAATATAAAACTGGGGCAGAGCTCCCAAATTGCTATAAGACTGTAGCTTCCAGAGTAAATTTTTTAATCAGTTATCGGTGTTTTTCTAACACATTTCTTTCATCTAAATTCTCAGGATGGGGTTGTGCATACGGATAACCTTTTTTCGCTATATCCACTTGAAGGAGAAAGAGGGAGAAACATTTTAAATCAATCTGATTCAAAAGAGCTATCTTCAATGGTTGACATGGTTGATCAACCTCACGATGGCAGCTTTCTGTCCAGTCAAATGGATTTAGAATGCAAACTCCCACCATTGTACCAAAGAGTATTGACAGCTTTGATCATTGACGATCAAACTGAAGAAACTGTTGGAGATGAAAACACATCTTTTCTGCATGAAAGAGATGACCCTTCTGTTGGATTCTACACTGACACAGTTTCCAGTAATGGGAATGCTGCCTTTACATGTGACGGAATGTCTATGGAGGATAAACTCTTAATGGAGCTACAGATTGTCGGCATATACCCAGAACCAGTGGTAAACTTCTAATTTGTAGATATGTGAAAAGTCTGTAATTGAATATGATTTTTCGGGTTCATTTTTTCTATCAATGCTTCTGTTACTAACTCTTCTCCTTATGGCTGTCTTGTAAAAGCCCGAGCTTTCTGATGGAGGTTGTGAAGCTATTGACCAAGAAATTACTCAATTGCAGAAGGGAAGCTGTCAGCAGGTTTTGACTCTTATCTGAAGTAAACTGTCCGTATTGTTTTAAGTTATTCTTGGTTTTATTATATACGTAACTGTCTGTATTTGATGAATTTTGTAGCTCATGAAACAGAAAGAAGGATGTATGAAACTTATTCAAGCAGTAGAAGATGGCAGGGAATTGGAACAGCGGTAAAATATGATAATATATTGTTTATCTTGTTCGTTAGTTGTTTTTTCTTTTTTATGTTGACAAGTCCATATGCTGACCCTCATTAATAGCTAATATGTATTATGTTAATATGCAGAGCCCTTGAGCAAGTTGCTATGGATAAACTTGTTGAGTTGGCTTATAAGAAGAAGCTGGTAATATGCCTGTTTATTTTTTGTGCTTTTTCCCTGTTGTTTGCCAAGTTAGTTTTAAAATGCAGACGTGGCAACTGAATTGAGCTATTTGACATATTAGCTGAAACATGTTATTTGTTTGATTGAAAGGTGGTGTATTTGTTGCAGTTCAAAATATTTTTTAACGATTAAACCGTCAAATTAGTTCCTGATTCTGTAGAACGCTCTGAAATAAGTCCCCGGGATTATGAATATTTCAAAAAGGTCCACGTCTCTATCAAATTTTACTCATTAATTTTTTGATACTAATACTATTGATAATAAACCCTTAGATATAGGGACCAACTTGATAGTAAGTGGTATAATCTAAAGACTTTATTGATAGTAAGTGGTTATATACCAACTTGACATGTTAATAAAGTCATGGATCTTTTTAAAATATTCAATGCCATGGACCAATTTGAGGGTGTTCTACAGTTCTCAAACTTATATTTGCTCTTTCTCTCTTTTTCAACTCCCCTTTGGATGTGTTACAAAATGTATGGGTTCTGTTCTAGACCAATCTTTTCAGAATTATGCAGTGACAGCTTCGGTCATGAAATAGTTAAGTTAAACTGATTTGCATTTGAAAAACTTAATAATATTATAGGCCACTCGGGGAACTATTGCAGCAAAGTATGGAATTTCTAAGGCCTCAAGGCCAGTTGCTTTGGCTTTCATGAAGAGGACTCTTGCTAGATGCCGGGCATTTGAGGAAACCGGGAAAAGTTGCTTTCTGGATCCCACGTTAAAAAATGTCCTATTTGCAACTCCAGCCCTTGACAACTATACTGTTTCAACTGTTGCTGATGACCAACCACTTGCTCAAAACTCTCGGCAAGATTTAGCACCACCAGGTTTTCTGTTTTCATCATGTTTTACTTGTTTTTGATGAATTTCCTTGGATACTCAAATATCGTGAGTGAGATGTCATGTTTATCAATCTTATTAATTCTCTTCCTAAAGCTTGTGAATTTTGGTTCATCTTTATATATATCTTTTCCTGCCTCCTAAAATATTATTTGATTAGGGGGATAGATCCTTTTATTTCTTAGTTGGTAATTTATTGGGCCTTGCCTCTTGCAGGTTCATTTCCTTCCAGGGAGCAAAATGTCTTGGGAAATTCAAACAATCCATCCAACCTGGATTTTGCCAGGACTGGACCAATACTGAATGGAGGGAAGAAAGGTAAAGTGCTACCTGATGATGTTGGTGCTAGCGCTTATTTGGGAGGGAAGAAAGGAGAAGTGCCACTTGATGATGTTGTTGCTAGTGATTCTTTGGGAGGGAAGAAAGGAAAAGTGCTACTTGACGATGCTGGTGCTAGTGCTTTGGGAGGGGAGAAAGAAAAAGCGCTACTTGATGAAGTTGGTGCTAGTGCCTCTCTGGGAGGGAAGAAAGGAGAAGTGCTACTTTACGGTGTTGGTGCTTCTTTGGGAGGGAAGAAAGAAGTGCCACTTGATGGTGTTGGTGCTAGTGCTTCTTTGGGAGGAAAAAATGGAGAAGTGCTACTTGACGGTGTTGGAGCTAGTGCTTCTTTGGGAGGGAAAAATGGAGAAGTGCTACTTGACGGTGTTAGGGCTAGTGCTTCTTCGGGTGGGAAGCGAGGAGAAGTGCTTGATGTTGGTGCTAGTGCTTCTTTGGGAGGGAAGAAAGGAGAAGTGCTACTTGACGGTGGTGGTGCTAGTGCTTCTTTGGGAGGCAAAAAAGGAGAAGTGCTACGTGACGGTGTTAGGGCTAGTGCTTCTTCGGGAGGGAAGAAAGGAGAAGTGCTACTTGACAGTGGTGGTGCTAGTGCTTCTTTGGGAGGTAAGAAAGGAGAAGTGCCACTTGTCGATGTTGGTGTTGATGCCAGTGCTTCTTTGGGAGGGAAGAAAGGAGAAGTGCTACTTGAGGTTGTTGGTGCTAGTGCAACTCTTGGCAATTCGTTCATGGGTGGAACAATGAGAAAGAGGAGTAAAAGAGGGAAGAACCAGGACAGTTCTATAAGAAATTATGTTAAAACAGGCGGTCGTTCTTCTGCAAGTAACACGAGGAGTGAGCGGAAAACAAAAGCGAAGGCCAAACTGAAGACAGACCGACTCTCTACTTCTGCAAAAGGATCTCTTGGCAAGTTGGTGGAAAATACTAACTCTAAGCATCAATTGGCTTGTGCCTCTGATCGACTGGTTTCCAGTGGTAACGATAATGTTGGCTCTGTATCTCATGGTTATAGTACTAACAATTTTGCCATTGAAACCGAGGATCCCTTGGATTTAACAAACATGCTTGAACTAGACTCCATAGAACTTAGTGCAGATAAAGACCTGGATTCTTGGCTTAACATTGGTGATAATGCCTTAGAAGATAATGATGATGCGCCGGGCCTAGACATACCAATGGACGATCTGTTCACGGTTCTTTGAAGGCGGATGCAGGATATTATGTATTCCTATGCATTGTTTGGTGTTTATGAACCGCACTGTGTCGTTTGAACTCTGCTCATACAATTCATGACTCCAGTTGGCACTCGTAGTTATTCTCATTATTATTTTTGTATATATTTGCTAGTCAGTATCTACAATACCAAATATAAAAGAAGCCCAAAATAGGGTTTAAGAAATACAAAAAAAGGTAGTTCGCAATTGTTCATATGAAAATAGAGCTCCATTGGTTGTAACTATTACATACATTACAAATAATTTATAATTTTGTTGTTATTTTCTCTCATGGCTTGTAAATTATATCATACTAATTACAACATAAGGAAGCCAATTTGTGGTATCCACTGTTCTGAGAACTTGCGAGACTAATATTACGAAGAAATGATATTGGATATTGGAAATCATAAAGCTATCGTAGAAAGCCAACCATATGTTCTATCTAAGAACTTGTGAGACTAATCTTACGACGAAATGATAAAGGGTCATGTTAAAACTGAAAACAAAAGTTATGTTGTTTTCTAAGTCTCTTAAATTGAACTTTTCTGGTAGGAGTATTTAAACCTTTACAAAAGGGTGTTCGCGAGATGGCTTGTTTCGGTTGGGAGGGATTCGAATTTCTAAACAGATCCATAGTATACGGTTTAATTTAGATTGGATTTTTACATTTTTGCAATAAAGCATAAATTGAATCGAATAGAGTAATTTTCAGTTGGATTGATTGAACACGAAATAAATGTATAAAAATATTTAAAAAATATATTTATTTTACATTAATTAATTTTTTATAATAGTATAAAATTTTGGATTTTTTAATTTTTTCATAGTGAATGTTACAAATGGATGTTTTATTATTTTTATTATTAAAGGTCAATATCTTATATTAATTTTCGTGATAATTATGATATAAATTATACAATTAACTTTAAGTTTCATTTGACTAGTCAATAGAAGGTCAATAGAGCATGCAAGAATCTTAAGCTCTAGTTTTCAAACACTCAAGGCAAGGTAGTTCAAGACAAACACAAATAACTTGTCTATTGCATTTAAATTTATATATATATATATATATATATATATATATATATATATATATATATATATATATATATATATATATATATATATATATATATATATATATATATATATATATATATATATATATATATATATATATATATATATATATATATATATATATATATATATATATATATATATATATATATATATATATATATATATATATATATATATATATATATATATATATATATATATATATATATATATATATATATATATGACGTTTTATTATTGAAGGTCAATAGAATTTTTAAAATATGTTGCTCGAACCAATTAACGTGGAGTTTCATTGATTTGGTTCAATTTTTGTCCGAATTAAAAAAAATAAATCCAAACACCATGATTTGATTTTGATTCTTATTTATTCAAATTTACTCGAATCAATAAACACTCCTACATGTACACATAGTCTAAATGATCCATTCCACGCCGAACACAATTTAAATGAACTAACAAAGGTTCAAATTCACTCCCCCCGCATCATATCCGCCACCACTTTTTTCTCTCTTCATTTTCATTTATGAAAAAGAGCAAAAACAAAGAATTAGAGAGTTCACATTTAAAAAATCGGTAATATTATTTTTCAAGTAATCTCAGAGTTTTTATTTTTTGCATTGAACCTTATCACATCTCTATTCCTTACATTATACGTATTTAATGTTCTACTTCATTGCATCGATAAGTTATATACACACACACACACACACACACACACACACACACACACACACACACACACACACACACACACACACACACACATATATATATATATATATATATATATATATATATATATATATATATATATATATATATATATATATATATATATATATATATATATATATATATATATATATATATATATATATATATATATATATATATATATATATATATATATATATATATATATATATATATATATATATATATATATATATATATGATACTTTAGATTTAAATGCAATAGACAAATTATTTGTGTTTGTCTTGAACTACCTTGTCGTGAGTGTTTGAAAACTAGAGCTTAAGATTCTCGCATGCTCTATTTTCTGGTTCAATACATTTCGAATTTTGAAATTCAAACCCTTAGTTTGGAGATTGGAATCCAAAGTAACATGTTATCTATTTTTTTAAATTTGATTTGGTTATATTTTTGTTTTTGTATTCTGTTATGACATATCTCTCTTCTTGTTTGATTGTAGGAAAAATGTGTGACAAATAAGAAAGATTGAGACATGATAAAGTGACCCAACATACTTTTGTTCGCAAGGAGAAAGTTAAATCCTTATGACCTGCAATTAGAGATACTTCTTTTACTAGAGAGAGGCCGCCTTCACGGGTTCACGTGTCTCTAACATCGTCTTCTCGAATTCATGTGTCCACTGATTCCCTAGATGCCCTAGATGTAACACCCTAATTTCCATGACACTTTACATGTAAAATATACGGAAAAGTAATAATAATAATACACTCAAGGTAGTCATAAACTCAACATAAAAGCATCATCTCTCATCATTTAAAAATAGTAGCGGAAATCTAATCATTAATATTTGACATGCTTCAAAAAGTCATAAAAAATAACTTCAATTATCCATAATGTTTTAAACTCAAATAATTATTAAAATAAACATGAAAAACACAACCTAATTCCTAAGGCTACAATATTCAAAGCGACACTTGGAATCTAAAACAACAATGGAAAAACGTAAAAAGAAGGCCACTAATGCCCTCCTCCAATGCAACCAACCGTTAAGACTTCTCAGTTCCTACCTGAGTATCATCATCACAAGGATCAAGACCACACAAAAACCAAATAAGGGGTGAGAATACATCCATATAAGTTAATGGCGCATAAATATTGAAGATAGTAAAATCAAACATGAATATTCACTGATAATATTTATCCACAACAATATCATACACAGTTAAATATCACTTAACAATCATAAATATTCACATATAAAAGAATAAATGCAAATGTATCCGTCACCTCTACTTCAATATGCATGTGGTACCAAAGTTTTAGAAGTCAGAATATATTACTGAACTGTCCACTTGTCACTAGACCGAAGTCTTACCTATCTCTACTATACATGATGTATGAATGCAAAAGAAAACATACAATATACATCTCTACCTCCATAATCACTACACGTCACTGGTTCCTCTTGAACCAAAAACTCAGCATAATAGTCGCCAATGTAAGGCCACAACAAATGGTTGCACCGAACCAAATCAATATCATCATAACACAAAATAATCATTATAATCATACAATTTCTCAATAATACTCATCATTATAACATTCATATAACCACTCGGAGTATCACAACATCACAACTCAACACATAACAACCATCAATTCATGATTATATAATTATTCAATAATCATGTCATAATACTTATCACAAGTAAACATGCTTTTTATATTTTCATGTACATGTTTTAACCTCTAAATGAGTATTATGAGGCAGCATTATACATCATTTGCCCAACGCTTTGAACCGCACTTCAAACAGACTTATGAAGCTCAAGTTACACAAAAAATGACGAGCTTAGTACGAAAACCAAAGAGCTATTACGACCACCCGTGTTAGCTAACACGACCCGTAACACCCCCAGGAATTTTTTTTGGCACGCCTCTAGTATAAAAACCATAGGGCTGTTACAGCCGCCCGTAGCAGTGACTAGAAATCCCATATTTTATTTTGTGATATTGTGCAATCTTTCTTATTATTCCAGCCTTGTATCAGACCCAAACCTCAATTTTATACATCTAACAACCCCAAAACATATAAAACATAAAGATACATGAAAAATATGAAATTCCATCACTTTCCAACATCCAAACAACAATATCTCATCAATTGACCATGCTCTTCATCAACACATACATCAACAATATTAACATCATCATCATTAACTCTCATAGAAAATTATCATACAATTTCATATACCTCACATAATCGAAATTAAAAACACATCTATCGATTTATGGAGCTTTTGTACAAACCTCACATAATCCATAAAACCCTCATCAATGAAGTACATGGGAGAAAGGGAAGAAGATAAGGGGTAAGAACCCCCTATATTATACAAGAATAAGCACCATTATCATGAAAAGTCCCCCCTTCTTACCTCGATTATGTGATAAAGCTTCAACCTTGATAATATGTGAGTGCATTCTTCATCTAGCCATGTTTTGAATGATGTTAAAACTAGTAGAGTGTCTTAGAGTATTTGTATATTGGGCGGTATCAACCAAAGTTTAGAGTGCATTGATCATTTTAGCCTTTGGATGCATACAAATGGTTTTGAAAATGATTGGAAATGTCTAGGCATGCTTCATACATCAAAAACTAAGTTTTATGTGTGAACATTATTGTATAGGCCGACACATACGGTTTTAGGCCGACACATAGAATTTCAAGCTGACCCATAAAAGCTTTTGCTTCAGTACAGGTCGGCACATAGCTCTTACAGGCCGACCTCCATGATCAATATTAAAGCATGTAGATCTTGTCCACAGGTCGCCTCACTCAAGCCGACCTAAACACCTCGATAGACTGACCTATTGCTTTCATAGGCCAACCCATAGCTTTCAAAAACTTAAATTTTATTTTGCATCTTATTTTTTCTTGCATCCTCTTTGCCTATTTTCACACACACACACATACACACACACACACACGCGCACACACACACACACACACACACACACACACACACACATATACTGATACATGCACCTTTTTCTAGTAAGGTACTAGTGTAAAACCTAAACGAAACCCGTTTACAAAACATTCCCATCACCTTCAACCTTTCTTCTATGTATACACACAATTGAACTACACATAATCATTTTTCGATTGGGTGACCATCTAGATTATGATTGATGACATCCAATTAGGTTGGTGTAACTGAGAATATTGGGTTGGGATCTTTGTGTGTTTCAAATAACAAAACCAAGGTGGGTTTTCCTTCAAGATCATTGGGATTTAAAGATTTTGGATAAGATCAAGTCAACACAGGTTTGACCGAGTGAAGCCCTTGGAACAAGGTGGTTTCCTTGCAAGGGAGTAGTGCGAGACGGTGAACCGTGTCCAGTAAGATTGGGTTTAACAAGTGCGTGCTCGAGATAATCGGTAGATTGTAGCTGTAATGTTGGTAACTTGGTCAAGCTTTGATCAAGGTTTTTGAGGTGGTTGAAGCAACAATGAACCATAGGGTTTGCGGGGTTAGAGTTCTCCACCTCTTGTATAAACATTTTTGCAAAGATAAGGTTAATTACAAGTAACTCAATTCGATTTTGGATTGAGCGCAGACGTACCCATAACGAGGTCGATTGGGGAATTTCCTAAACAAATCTTTCTCTCCCTCCCTCTCTCTCTCTCTCTCCCTCCCTCCCTCTCTCTCTCTCTCTCTCTCTCTCTCTCTCTATATATATATATATATATATATATATATATATATATATATATATATATATATATATATATATATATATATATATATATATATATATATATATATATATATATATATATATATATATATATATATATATATATATATATATATATATATATATATATATATATATATATATATATATATATATATATATATATATATATATGTATATCTATTTATTTAATTTTTGTTCTTGCAAATAATCGATATCGTTGTTGTTTCGATTAATTCAATTAGAAATTGTTTTCAATTATCTTTTAAAGATTTATTGTTGATATAATCATAATCACTTTGGTTGTGATTGAATTATAACATCAGCAACACAAATTGAATTTTCAAACATGATTGATCGTGTAAGTGCTCTTGATTGGCAGCATTTTATGGCAAAACTTTAGAGTTTGCATGTATGTCATACTGAATGTTAGGACATACTTAATGATGTGTGTGCAGGGTAAGTTAACTATAAGTTAAGCTGAATGTCATACAGAATGTCATGATACTGACCGTATGACATCCAGCAGGCAAGTTAGTTTTTCTGGTATTTAGAAATCAGGAATCAAATCAGGAGCTCAAGCTGAAAGACAGGAGACATTTGAGAAGCACTAAAGCGAAACAAATGTTCCTAAATTAAAGGGAAAGCGTGTAGAGAATTGAAGAGTAGAGTTTGTTATGATTAAACCTAACTATGTGCACCAAGGCCCAAAGGACTGACTGCCTTATAAATATCAGAAGGAGCAATCCTAGAAATCAAGCTCTTGATAGAAGATCAAAGAGTGTAAATTACAGAGTCCTTGTGAGTGAAGAAGGTTGTTCTTCACGTGAGTATTGTGAGTGAAGAAAGTGTGTTCTTCACGTGTGAATTGAGTCTTAGGAATACTTGTTTACCAAGCAACTGTCTGCTGCTTTGGTTAGGTAGATTCTAAGTTGTGCCTCACTCAAAGCTTTTAAGCAAGAGTGTGTGTGTCCCTTGATCAAAGATTTGAAGCAAGATCAATGTGTGTATGAAGTGTTTCTTCATCCTTATTCTATAACTGTAATAGGATATCACTGTGGTGTGATTGAGGGGGAGTGAGTGGGAATACTCAGGTCTAAAGTGTCTCTAGGTTGAAGTGTCATTGGGTAGAGATTAAGTGAGAAGTGCAAACTGGTTGTTTGACTTTGAATTGATTCTATTAATAGTGAATTTCCTCCCTGGCTTGGTAGCCCCCAGATATAGGTGTTGTTGACACTGAACTGGGTGAACAATTGCTGTGTTATTTACTGTTTTTACTTATAGTTTAATTAGTTAGTACAATAGTCAATGTCATAGTGGATGTTATAACTTTGGCAATAACATCGACCGTGTGCTTGCCAGAATTTCAATTGGCATCAGAGCAGACACCCTGCCTATTTATTTTGGGTGAGATCTAGGGAAATAAATTCTGGTACTATGGATAAAGATATATGATTCACTAATAGACCTCCAATTCTGGATGGTTCGAATTATGATTATTGGAAACCTAGGATGATTGCATTTCTAAAATCCTTAGACAGCAAGGCTTAGAGAGCTGCACACTCTGGCTGGAAACATCCTGTGAAGACAGACAAGGATGGAGTAGATGTGTTAATTCCTGAAGAGGAATGGAACAAAGAGCAAGAGGCCTTAGCTCTTGGGAATTCTAAAGCTTTGAATGCATTATTCAATGGCATAGAAAAAAACATCTTCAGACCGGTACACCATTGTGAACTAGCAAAGGATGTTTGGGACACTCTCAGAACTACTCATGAGGGAACTTCCAAGGTCAAAATGTCAAGTCTTCAAATGCTGACCACCAAATTTGAAGGTCTGAGAATGAAGGAAGATGAGACCATTCATGAGTTTTACATGAATGTTCTTGAACTTGCAAACACCTCGGGAGCCTTGGGAGAAAAGATGGCTGAAAAGAAGCTTGTAAGGAAGATTCTCAGGTCCTTACCTAAGAGGTTTGCCATGAAGGTCACAGCCATTGAAGAAACTCAACACATATGCAACATGAAAGTGGATGAACTCATAGGCTCTCTCCAAACATTTGAGATGGGCATGTGTGAACAACCTGTAGAGAAAAAGAGCAAAAGCATAGCTCTTGTCTCAAACATTGTTGAGGATTCAGAAGAAGAGGGTGGTGAAAAAGAGGAGAATTTGTCAGAAGCAATAGCCCTGCTTGGAAGACAGTTTAATAAACTGATCAAAAGGATAAATCATAAGTCAAAGTCCTATGGCAAGAACACCTCCTCTGACAGCAGCAGAAGGGATAAGTTTGAGGAAAATTCCAATTAAATCAAAGGAGTACAATGCCATGAGTGTGAGGGATATGGACACATAAGAAAGGAATGTCCCACCCATCTCAAAAAGAAAGAAAAAGGCCTAACTATTACTTGGTATGATGGAGATTCTGAGAGTGGATCAGAAGATGAGTCTGCAAAACATGTCACAGCTCTGAAAAATGTATGTGTATCTGATGGTGACTCAAGTGAAGAGGAGCTAACTTATGATGAACTAGCATAATCATATAAGAAGCTGTCCATCAGAAGCATTGAATTGTATCAGCAAGGAGAGCACCAGAAGAAGTGCATAATAGAATTAGAGACTGAGAAGATAAAGCAGCTAACAACTATAGACTTACTCAAAAGTGAGGTCAACCTGTTGGAATCCAAAATAGAGCAGATGGCAAAATCCATAAGGATGCTAAATCCTGGGACTGACACTCTAGAAGAGATTCTGCAGAGTGGTCAGAACTCAGGAAATAGGTTTGGACTGGGATTTGTTGATAGACAGAATCCTGTTTTGAAACTCAAGAGATTACAAACTGAGATTCAGAAGGTACAGAGAATGTCATGACCAATGTCACAACATCTACCACCAGAAACTGGAACCAAGTCAAAAGTAGATTCAAAGGGTATAGATGCTACCACTGTGGAAAACTTGGTTATATCAAATTTGTGTGTTTCTGGCTGCATGGATTTCCTAGTCATCCTCATCAAGGGAAATCTAAACAGAGAGCTCATGTCAAAAGGCAGCATCAAGAAAAACCTAAGAAAGATGTTCCTAACAAGCAAAGACAATGGGTTGTCAAAAATATGGCTTTAGTAGCTCAAGCTTCACTAAAGATGCCAACCAAGGAAGATTAGTACTTTGACAGTGGTTGTTATAGACATATGACTGGAATAGAGAATATTTTGGTAGACATAAAACCTCATTCCTCAAGTCATGTAACATTTGGTGATGGAGATAGAGGAGAAATCAAAGGTGCTGGAAAACTAGATTGCCCTAGGGGTCCAAGACTGGATGATGTCTTGTTAGTTAAAGAACTGACTGTTAATCTCATCAGTATCAGTCAGCTTTGTGACCAAGGCCTCAATGTAAAATTCACTAAAGATAAATGTGTTGTCATCAATGAAGAAGGTAAGGAAGTTATGAGGGGATCTAGAGCCAAGAACAACTTCTATTTATGGGTGCCTTGGAGTAACCTCAATGTCCTGGTCAAAAATGAAGAAAAGGATCAAGTATGGCTAGAGAAAAGGAAACAAGTTCTAAAAATAGAAAGAACCATGTCCAAAACAGTAGCAAGAGGAACTTCAAAGTCTACTTCAAATAGTAGGACAGGTTATGGTAAATGTCGTGTGGACAGGAAATCCAGGAAGGGATACCCAAAGAATGGTCATCAGGGAAATCTAGGTAGGTTATATTGGAACCTGATGGAGTCCATGGAAAATACTCAGCACACAGAGAGCAATGTCACTAAGAATGTCATAACATTGTTTTGTGACAATCTCAATAACATGAACTGCTATCCTAGCCAGCCAGAGAAAACTGTGAAAAAATCTGACTGGCATCACCTTGGGAAAGAATGTAAGGAACCAAGAGGCTCAGGAGCATACAGTGATCACATGAGTACAAGAGGCCTCAATGATACTCAATTTGAAAAATATCTAAGGAAGTTGAGGTCCTCTATTAATGATGGATTATATCAATTAAATGTAATAGGGAATTAATTTTTGAAATTTGATCATTTACTATTCAATCAAAAAGGTAAGTTCCCTCCTATTGAGCAATCGTACCTCTCTACTACATATACGATACACCCCTTCTATCTTTGGTACCCTCATAAACTGTTCATCTTCCATACCCTTCAATAAGCACAGAGAACCCTCTCTCTCACTATCAAAGTCTCCAAAAATGTCTCAACATCCAACATACATTCCTTCCAATAAGATGCCAACCAACTCTGACACAGATTCCGCTGCTAACCCTAAAGAGGCTCTCGAGATAGCACCTCTGAGAATGCTAACTCCAGAAGGATTAATGGTGAAGAAACCAAGAACCTCACATGCAAGAAGACCTAATGAACTTGTACCAGGTCAGGCGACTCAATCCTCAACTCATGATGAGGCAATCAATGAGGAAGAGGCTAGGAAAATCCACTTCGTCATTGCCAACTTGGTAACGAGGGTTCTGATTGAGCCAAATGAGGTGCCAAGGATAGCCATTCCACCTAACTCTGAGAGTCCTGCACATAAGTTGGATAATCAAGACAATGTCATGCACAATGTTGAAACATTGGAAGCCACTTCACAAGAGGGTAATAACAAGGGTCAAGGTTCTGAGAATCTGGATGTTCACATGTAAGGTGACCAGAATGATGTTGTGGCTGACATTATGGATCGTAAGGAGTACTCTGATAATGAATTAATAATCAAGTGCAATCCTGGTATAGCCAAAAGGCTCATGACGAAGAAAGGGAAGAAGCAAGCTATGCAAAGCAACCCCAATAAGAAGACTGTAGCCAAGAATACCCCTGTTGGGCCTGCTAAAGCATGGAGCAAGGTGGTTCCAAAGAAGAGGAAGGCCCAATCCAGTACTGATACTGATTCTACTTCAGATGATGATGATGATGTATCTGAACTTCCATCAAAGAAGAAACCAACCACTAGCAAGCTTGCTAGTGTCCCTGAGGTTCCAATTGACAACATTTCATTTTATTATCCCTCATGTGTAAATAGATGGAAGTATGTTGTTCAGAAGAGGCTGGCATTGGAAAGGGAACTGGGACATAAGGTTCTTGAGAGTAAAGAAATCATGAATCTCATTCATGATACAGGATTGATGACAACAGTTAGTCAATTCTCACAATGCTATGAGTTACTTGTCAAAGAATTCATCGTTAATCTTTCAGAGGAATGTGCTGACAGGAAATCTAAAGAGTTTGGCAAGGTGTATGTAAGAGGGAAGTGTGTTACTTTTTCTTCAACAACAATTAACAAGTATCTGGGTAGGTCAGATAGAGCACATCCTGATGTAATTGTCTCTGAAAACAAAATGTGTCAAGTGATAACAGGCAACCAGGTAAAAAACTGGCCATCAAAAGGAAAGCTAGCTGTCAGCAAATTGAGTGTCAAGTATGCCATGTTGCACAAGATTGGTGTTGCAAATTGGGTGCCCACAAACCATAAGTCTACTGTGGCAACTTTTCTTGGAAAGATCATCTATGTCATTGGGACGACGACTAAATTTGACTTTGGGACATATATATTTGATCAGACTATGAGGCATGCATGAAGTTATAGCATCAAAGGCCCCATTGCATTCCTTTCACTCATCTGTGGCATCATTTTGAAATAGTATCCAAACATTCTCAAAAAAAGTGATGCAGCAAGCAAAATAGAAAGCCCCTTATCATTCCATTCCAAGCTGTTACAAGGAACTCATGTTCCTGACATTGTTGTAACATCAGCTGAGACATCCAAGTCTAAATAAAGAAAAGCTGAAGTGATTGCCATGCTAAAGGAAACCTGCCAGGAGCTGGATGCTAGGAAGAAAACTCTTGAAGCCTTGATCAGAACCCTTGAGCAAACTGAAGATGTTGAGTTTAATGATGAGGATAGGCAAAATGATGGGCCAGAAGAGAAGGATAGCCAGGCTACTGATTCAGAAAAAGATACTGCCAGCTCAGAGGAACACTCTGGTCAAGGAGAGGACAGGGATGAAAATGGCTCCCCTGATGCTGAGGAGACTAGTGATGAAGAATCTGAGAAGGTTAGTTCTAGTTATGCCTTTGAGGAGGAAGAATGACATGTGCTAATGAAGGGCTGTGGAACTCAAGCTGCTGGTTGCTGAGCCATTTTTGTGAGCTGCTGGTTTGAAGTTTTTTATCTGAGTTTTTTTTACAGCAAGAATTGTATTGTTTTTGTGATGCTCTTCATAAGCAATGTTGTATGAGTTAACAGCACCGTCGAAAACCAACTTCCACTAAGACCCAATCTCGGGACCTTCGTCAGGTAGAGGCTTGTCACAGTCCTTCATCTTCAAAAACATTATATCTTCATCCGGAAACTCAAATCTCATTGGCTGTTCAGCAAGATATTTTGACAAAAGACTCCCTTTAATGGCTTTTTGAGAAACATATTAATGTCATACTCTGTAAGAACCATCTGCCATCTAGCAAATCTCCCGGAAAGCGCTTGCTTTTCAAAAACATATTTGATCGGATCCATCTTTGAAATCAACATGGTTGTATGGTTTAACATGTATTGCCTTAAGCGTTTAGCTTCCCAAGCAAGTGCACAACATGTCTTCTCTAGCACCGAGTATCTTGACTCACAATCTGTGAAATTTTTACTCAAGTAGTAGAAGGCGTGCTCTTTTCTACCTGTCTCATCGTGTTGACCGAGCACATAACCCATTAAATTCTCAAGAACTGTCAAATACATAATTAGAGGTCTCCCTTCAACTGGAAGCATCAAGATCGGAGGTTCCTGCAAATACTCTTTTATCTTTTCGAAAGCCTTCTGAAAGTTTTCATTCTAAACAACCGCTTGATCTTTTCTCAACAACTTGAAAATAAGCTCACAAGTAGCTGTAAGGTGAGATATGAATCTCGCAATGTAATTCAGTCTCCCAAGGAAACCACAGACCTCTTTCTCTGTTCTCGGCTCAAGTGTCTCTTATATAGCTTTTATCTTTGTAGGATCCACCTCAATTCCTCTTTCATTGACAATGAAACCCAACAACTTCCCTGATCTTACCCCAAATGTGCATTTGTTAGGATTCAACCTCAGCTTGAACTTCCTTAACCTTTCAAACAACTTGAGAAGATTGACTAGATGTCCTTCCTCTGTCTATGACTTCGCAATCATGTCACCAACATATACTTCGATCTCATGATGAATCATATCATGAAAGAGAGTCACCATTGCCTGCTAATAAGTTGCCCCTGCATTTTTCAATCTGAAAGGCATAACTTTGTAGCAAAAAGTTCCCACGGCGTGATAAAAGTAATTTTCTCCATGTCCTCTGGGGCCATTTTAATTTGGTTATCCCTAGAGAAGCCATCCATGAAGGAAAACACAGAGTATTGAGAGTGTTATCAACCAAAACATCAACTCGGGGGGAGCGGGAAATCATCCTTCGGGCTCGCTCTATTCAGATCTTGATAATCGACGCACATCCTGACCTTCCCATCTTTCTTAGGCACAAGAAAAATATTAGCGACCCATGGAGGGTAATTAGTGACGGCAAGAAAACCAACATCCAACTGCTTTTGGACTTCCTCCTTGATCTTGACTGCCATATCAGGTATGGTCCTTCTCAACTTTTGCTTTACAAGCGGACATTCTTCTCGAAGAGGTAGACGGTGCATCACTATATCGGTATCCAACCCTGACATATCCTCATACGACCAAGCGAAGGCATCTCTATACTCATAGAGCATTTCTACCAATCTTCTCTTGACATCGTCTTCCAATGCATCCCCAACTCTGACTTCTTTCTTGTCGTCTTCAGTGCCCAGATTGACGATTTCAACGTCCTCCTGATGAGGCAAAATAACTCTTTCCTCTTGTTTCAAAAGTTTGGCCAGCTCTTTAGGTAGGTCACAATCTTCATCAGTCTCTTCTTAGGCTTGATAAATAGGATTATCAAAGTCATATTGAGCCATAGCCAAATCTGAATCGATGGTATCTGAGATGTGAAATATGCATGATTGATATTTTATGCTTATTATGATATGGAAACAGATACAAACACATTGCCATTTTTCTTTTTTTGTTAAAAATAAAAATAAAAACAAGGATCAAAACATTTGAATGCAAAAAGGTTGTCTTTCATTCATGATAAAAATTTGAAAATGAATAGAGGGGCCCTACAAGGAAAAGCCACTGCGTCTTGGGCAGAACGTAGGACCAGATATAATCAAAAACAAATGAAAATTACTCTTCTGATGTAACTTGGATGATTTTCTCCACAGTCCAGTTGCAAAGTTTCTGTCCAGGGACACACGAACGGATCCAAGCATCCATATCACAATCACTGTATCCTTCGTCATCTTCAACAACATTGATCCTGTCGAAAATAACCCCACCGTTGGTAAACTGAACAGGTCCTCTGTACATTGGAGGATCCCTTGAAGAGGCAGATGGGCCGTATCCCCGACCGAACTTGTCATGTTTAGAAGGAACATTGAGCACTTGGCCCCATTTCTGAGATGACCCAAATTCCACTATAGCACGGGCTTCCTTAAATGACAACATCGAGACCTCTAGACCTTTAGCTTCTACAAGAGGCTTCTTCCGAATCTGCACAGTTTCAAAATCTTGGCAAAGCGTCTCATGGATCTCACCATCCACTTCTACATACTTAAAGGATGGAAAATGACTGATCATAATATCCTCTTCTCCACAGACTGTAACAACCTTCCCCTCCACCATGTACTTCAATTTCTGATGCAAAGTCGAGGTGACTGTCCCAGCGGAGTGTATCCAAGGCTGGCCGAGCAAACAACTATAAGTAGGTTGGATGTCCATGATATAGAAGGCTGCATCAAAGATCTCTGGACCCACTTGAATTGGCAACGTGACCTCACCAAATACTGACCTCCTGGTTCCATCAAACGCCCCCACGACCAAATCACTTAGAGTGCAGATTAAGCCTTGAGTATCTAACTTCATTAGTACTTTCTTCAACATATTAAGTGAGGATGTCGTATCAATTAGTACATGGGATAGGACATCTCCCCTGCAATCTATGGATATGTGCAGAGCGTGGTTGTGGTTTCTCCGGGCAGAAGTCAAGTCTAGATCAGTGAAGCCCAGACCATTTCCAGCATTAACGTGTGCCGCCACTCCTTCCAATTGATTAACAGAAATCTCCTGTGGCACAAATGTCATATTCAAGATCTTCAACAGAGCATTTATGTGCGCCTCTGAGCATAACAATAATGATAAGATAGAAATCTTAGAATGTGTATGATGCAAGTGATCTACGATCTTATAATCACTTTTACGAATAAGTCTCATGAATTCTTCAGTATCTTTAGTTGAAAAGTCTTCCTCACCTTTCTGTTGAACCTCTCTTTCTACCGCAACTTTACCTTTACCCTTGTCATTCTTTCCAACATTAGTTTCAGGTGGAGAGAAAACTCTGCCACTCCTAGTCATTCCCCCTGATCCAACAATATTGTCAACAGAAGTGCCTCCAAACGATGTCTCTACCAGCTCTTATTTTTGTCCGTTGTAGAACACCTCTGCCCCATAGTCCCAAGGAATGGCCTTGGTGCTCTCATAAGGTACCGATCCTGGAGTAGTAATAATAAGAGGAGTTGGCTTTGGTGGCGCTGAAATATTAATTATCCGGTATGAGATTAAAATCGTTGCAACCTCATCCTGCTTATTATTAACTTCCTTTATTTCTTCTTTTCCCACAATCCTATCGAATTGTAAAATGCCTTCATCAATCAAACTCTGAATATGACTTCTCAAAGCAACACAACCCTTTGGATGCACACCATATTCTGCACAACCTTTCAAACAACCCAGATAAACACCTCCCTTCAGCAGTTTGTCTTTCACGTAGCTCAAAGGCATCTTCAATTCTGCAACATTAGTTATCAAGTTTAAGCTTTCTCCTTCAATAACATCATTGGTTCTAGCCACCCCGTGATTTGGCATCGGGTTTTGATTTACATTCGGGGTCTCATTTGTGAAATTGATTGCTTTGGAATCAAGCAGATCTTGTACTTTGTGCTTAAAAGCTTTCCAGTTATCAATATTATGACCTGGAGCACCCGAATGGAAATCACACCTAGCATTTGCATCATAACCTGGTGGAGGTGTACTAGTGAGTGGCGCCAAAGTCCTCTTCTGAATAAGTTGCAATTGTAACTAATGTTGTAAAAGCTGCGAGTAAGGCATGAGAGGCGTGTCGAACTGCCTGTTGGCCATCCTTCCTCTATCTTGGTAATGGCGAGGCGCAATAGTCTGTTGCTATGGTACAATTGGAATAGCTATACTGGCAAATTGCTGTTGATGCTGATGTTGAGGTTGATATTGATGTTGATGCTGATGTTGCACTCGGTCTCTACCTCTGTAGGCTGATACAACATTCATATCCCCTTCTCTTTTCTTTGGATTTCCGTTGTATACTTTCTTCATTCCTCCTGACAAAGGCCCTGCTCCACTCTGTATCTTTCCTGTCTTTATTCCATTCTCTGCTCTTTCCCTTGCCATCACTAAGTCTAAAAAGCTTCCAGACATGCACCCAATCAATTTCTCATAGTATGTTCCTAGCAAGGTCGCCATGAACATGTCAATCAATTCACGTTCCACCATTGGGGGATGAACTCTGGCCGCTAACTCTGGCCACCTCTGGGCGTATTCCTTGAACCCTTCATTATTCCTTTGTGACAAATTTTGCAATTGCACCCTATTAGGCGCCAAGTTGTTGTTGTATTGGTAGTGAAACACAAATTCTTCTCCCAACCCTCTCCAGCTCCTTATATGTGTCCCTTCCAGACCCATATACCATTCCAAAGAAGGACCCGACAAACTGTCTTGAAAGAAATGCATCAAAAGTTTCTCATCATCCGAGTATGCCGACATTTTCCAAAAATAAGCTCTGAGGTGTACTCTAGGACAAGTCTCCCCTTTGTACTTATCAAAATCTGGTACTTTAAACTTAAGGAGAATCTTGAACCCTGACACCAGTCCCAGATTCGACATGTCGAGTCCCAAAGAATTTTGGTTCTCAAGGGTTTTCATCTGCTCTTCAAGCAGCTTAAACCTTTTGTCAGCTTCTGTGGGGAGACCCATATCCAAGTCTCTCATTGAAAATACATCTTCTTGATCATCCTCTTCCCAGTGGGTGCCTGCATCTCCGTGTACAACACCCACACTGCCTCCAGCACCAGCTATATGAACTCCTCGCTGATGACCTCTTGCCCAGAGGATTAACTACAGTGAGAATACCATTGACCTGAGGAACATTTCCATCAACTGGATGAGGGATAGCAATAGTCCCTCCATGTAGAACATCATTACCATCCACCCATGTTATCAGTGGTTGAACCAAAGTTCTCAACTGCTCCTGCCCATTGGCCACACCTTGCATCATCTCCATGAACTGCGTCATCCTGTCCTTGACCTCCTGCAGCTCTTGTTGTACTTGATCCATGACTCTCCGTTGATTCCCTCTTGTAGAATACCTATGGAAGACGAGACCTGTTATCCTATTAACTGCTGAAGAAAACCAAGCAAAGATAAGATTGAAGGCCTCGGGAACAGTTGCCATGCAAATGAGAATGATAATGCAAAATGCAAGCATGTATATATGATTCAGGAAGATCTTCCCCTTGATTCTAGTTCCATGAATAAATAGAAAAATAGGAGAATAAAAAGTAGAATCACAAGCCTTTTCTCATATATAAAATGAGAAATGGAAATTAGCATACACCAAACAGTGATAAGAAATACAACTGCATACAATCCTACGACCCCATCCAACAAGTCTGGTGATGGTCGTAATTTGAGATAAGAATAAAAGAAAAACTAAAGGAAAATTGTATCAAATAACCCTCTTCATCCACTGTAATGAGTTTGAGCTTCCTTCAGCAGCTCCTTTGTGTTTGGATGTGCAGGCCTTGCAATCAACTCCTGTACGAGCATGTCTCTTCTGCAGATAACATCTTTCAAGCCTTGAGCATAGTCTTCCCAAGCATCCTCTCCGAAGGCATCTTCAAGTTTCAGTTTCTTCAATTCTGCCCTCATCTCCAATACTGATAGGGTTTCTTGTAACTTCCGATCGCTCACATACCGGCGGGATGATTCCATTGAAACTTCTCCATCTTTGACTTTGAGTTGTATCTTCAATCTGTCAATCTGTCTACGAAGCTCATCTTCCCTTCCTTTGTTAGCAGTTAATGCAACATTCCACTGATCATTGAACTTAGATATCTCCAAGTATGCCTTATCCAGCTCTTTCTTTTTATGCTTAAGGATACTATCAGTACTTTTCAAATCTTGGCCGACTCGTCCCCGCACTCGAATCTCTTTAGCTAACTCCTTTTCTACCTTAACCAGAACTTCTGTCTTTCTCTTTGCTAAGTAAACAACTTCATTCTTGTCACTCTTTAATTGACTAATTTATTTTTTCAGCTCTTCATTCTCCTTACGCAATTCTTCTTTTTCCGCCCACAACTTATTGTATCTTTAAATGTCAATCGTCGTAGGCTCTTCAATGACTAAAGGATATAGAAGCTCTCTGACAGGGAAAGGTAGCAACATTTTCTCCACCCTCTTCTGGATCCAATCCAAATAAGGGCCATAAGCTCTATAATCACCTTTACCCAAAGAAAGTTTCCCTCTTCTATGAACTCTTCCCCAAGCTTCCTTTATCTTGGCCAAAGTATCAAAATCAGCTACACCTGTGAAGTACAGAGATTCCAGTACTTCCTCCTCCTTCGGGGGGCCCTTCAAGGCATAACCAAACTGTCTGATAGCAAGAGAAGGGTTGTACATTAGGAAAACTCTCACAATTAAAGACAATCTCTACGCCGAGTAGATCTCGATTAAACCAGATAATATCCTTAGATGTCAAGCCCATAAGCCTTTCTGACCATTCAGACGTATCCCTTGTATCAACAAAAGCTCTGATGCAAGGAAGATGATCCATGAACCACTTGTGGAAGAGTGGTGCGCAGCAAGAAACATTCTTCTCTCTCCTATTTTCATTTTTGTAATGCACTAAAAATACAAATCCCCCAGAAGAGTGGGTCCAAGATTCTTGGAGGCAAAGATGCGAAAAGCTTTCATATCAACAAAATCCGGTATGTTGGGAAACAGAACAATACCATATATGCACAATGCCAAAATAACATTTAAAACTACCCAACACCCTTTCCTAGCAAAATACTGAGCCTTACCCACCAAGAAGGACAAAGAAAAACCAGAAGCTCCATTCCTACAGGCCACATTATCCACCAATTCAGATTTTCTTAAATAAAGAGCGTTGGCTAACTTCTCCAGATCAAGTTCCTCCTCAGAATGAAAGAAAGACATTTCTTCTAAGATCGAAACTCCCAACAGAAAAACAAACTCCTCCAAAGTAGGAACTAGCACATAATTAGGAAATGTGAAACAGCGCAAATGAGGATCATAGAACTGCAGTAGAGTGTGGATAGCTCCTTGTTTGTAACTTGTGACTTTGTGGACGAAAATCAGAATCTTCCCATAGTCTTTCTTAAAATCTTCCATGACACTAGAACCAATCATGGAAATAATACCAAATAAAGGTCTTAACTCTGGCAGCGGGAACTTGTAGATGATAGTCTTCTTCAATTCAGGCTCCATATTGATAGTAGACCGGAATTAATGGAAAGACGAGAACCTGAGATCACACATACATGCAAATGTTAATATGCAAATGAAAATGCAAATGCAAACAGGGGATCCAGGTGTCCAAAATTGTTGTGTCGTTGACTGAGTTGAACCAGAACTTTGCTTTAATAAGAAACCCAGAATACCAGAACACTTAAGACCAAAATCTGCTTTGACGGAAAACCGGGTCAGTTGAAAGTCAAGGTTTCCTGCAAAACTCTTCCCACTCACAAGTAAGACCTAATCTCTGAAAAGGTACGACATCCTATGCAGGTCGTCAGTATCACGAACTCTCAGGTCGAGAAATGATGATACGTTCACCATTTCTGGTTTGACATCATGGTCAATCAAGGAGATCTCAACTGACATCCCAATCAACGGTCTTCAGAGTCATTAGTTTTCAGATCCAACACCCCCTTAACTGTCCAAGATGCACAAGATGGGATGTCTTCAAAGAAAACCTCGTCTGGATGCGAATTTCATGAGGGCTCGTGCATGCCAAACATGCAAGCCCACACTACTCTCCATACTAATACTAGGTGTATACTCAAGTCTAGGTATTGGGCTTATCTCTCAACGGAACACCCCACGCAACAACACAGCAGCAATATAACAATGATAAAGTGCGGAAAATAAAATACAAATGCAATGATATACAACAAAAATCATACAAATACAACATACATACACACAAACATACACACCAAAAAATAAAACAAACAAGCGCTAGGATTGACTCGCACATGGAAATGTCCCCAGTAGAGTCCCTAGCCGTCGCAACTGCAAAAAGAGCCAGCAAAAACAAACAGAAAAGTCGCCACCGAATATTATTTATTCCAAAGAGAGGGAATGGAAACAATCCAAGAAAACCTAAGAGAAAAGGAAAGACAAGGTCATCGCAGCCAAATCTTGGGTTCGGGAGTCGGTTACGCAAGGGGAAGGTATGAGTCAACGGGGGAGGGAAAAGAAAAAGGAGACTCGATAGGATATCACCACCCTATGCCTACATATTCCCTCGTGCAATGGGAAAATCAGAGTCAACGTAGTTCAGAAAACTACGGGTGAAGGGGGGAAGGTTGCTCGCTAAGACATCGTCGTCTTGTGCCTACGTATCCTCATATGGTATGAGAAATCAGAGCAAACGTAGTTCGGGTAAACGAGACCACTGGTTGGTTAAGTGTATTTTATGAGTGACGCTAAGCTTCTATTCCAGCAGTTAGGGGCGATGCTTGTTTGCGATAGAACGTAAAAACAACGTACCCTTTTCTGAAAATGAAGTTTGAAGAAAAATCCCGAAGGATAAAAAGATTTGAATTTGGTTTAAGAATTTTAAAGAAGTGGATTGAGTTACTTTGAGACTCACGTACACTAAAGACTATGACACGAGAACGAATGTGTCGTATATCGCCCAAAAGGGATACGCCAAACACTCTAGATAAGTGTCTTGAAGAAATTTGAGATGAGAAAAGAGAGACGCACAAAAAGTCTAGGGGAAACTGAACTCTAACTGTTATCATACAAAATGACCCTAAGATCAGGATTAGGAGGGAAACCTACCTAATGTTGTCATGCTTGGATTGAAAGCCTAATTTCTCTCCTACCTCTAACTTAATCGAAAATTAAGTCGAGCTAGGAATCCTAGAGGATCATGTGAATACAGAGATAAACAACAAGTAAACACGAAGCATCGCAATCACAAACAACATCAAGTATTAAAACTCAAATTATAACTAAAGCAAATATGTACAAGTATCATTAAAGAAATATTTACAAACGCACTCGAGAATTAATCGAAACTAAAACCAAAATTAAGAACAAAAATAGTCAAAGTTAAATTCTAAACAAAAGGTTACTTCGAAGTTGATTCAAAAGCTAATTTCTAATCTAATTCTAACTTAAAGTTAAATTCTAGGATTAAAACTAATTTCTAATGTTAATTAAAATCTAATTCTAAATTAACTAAAGTCAAAACAAATAAATTCTAAAAATAATCCTAAGTTAAAATTATAACTAAACTAATTAATTACATCCTATTCTAATTCTAGAAGAAAGTTAAATCCTAAAATTAAAACTAATTGAAGTATTAATATCAATTAAAAATAAACTAATTAAAATCTAACTAGATTCTAATTAATCAAAAACTAATTTCTAACCTAAAGTTAAAATTAATTAACAAAATCTATATTAAATAAAACAAAATAAAATAAACAAATAGAGGAGGGTGCAAAAGAAAAACACGATGGTGAATACGAAGCTGGGCGTATAGGCCATAACTCTAGGCCCAACGTTTTTTCGCATGAAGCCAAGGGGGGGGTGCGAGAAAAATGGGTTGTTGAATAAGGGAAAACTAGCGCCTGGGCCTTGAGGTTCAGGCCCAACGGCCTATCCCTGTACAGTCAAGGGAGGGTAGACGGGAAACATGGTGGTAGATAGCATGTGGGACATGGATTCAACTTCTGACCCAACAATTTCTTAAACACATCTAAAGTAAAATCCGGGGTATGGAGAAAAAAACAAAGAAGAAGTTGGCCTAAGGCCCGATCGGCTAGGGTTTGAAAATACAAAAACCCTAGAAACCCTCAGCACAACACACAAACTGTACTGTCCCCATCCCCGTTTTTCACTTCACCTATTTGCTCAACATTACGCCATATCCTCTCCTTCATTGCACCTTTTCCTCTCTGATTCTTCCTTTATCAACGTCCTTCTTCTTCTTTTCCTTCAACACATCGCCGACCACCGTTTCGTACTTCGCCGTCTCCAAAAAAACCTCGTTGAAATGCTTTCCTCACGACTCAAACACGCACGAACAAAACAAAAACAAGCATCGCGAAAGTACACCACATGATAAGAATACAAGAACAAACAAATCAAAAAATCGGCGTTTGGAGCAGAAATACTCGATTTACGCAAATGACAATGAAACACCGCAACAAGTATGTAACTCTTTCTTCCTGGATTTCGTCTTATGTTTCCCTTTCCCTTTCTTCGCCTACGCGATTCTTGTTGTTGATTTACGTCGCGTTCAGGTTGTCGCAGTTATGTACAAAGCTGTTGCAGTTGGTTTTGCACGTTTCTTAGAATGTTGTTTTGTTGAAGCACTCTTCCAGTAACTCTGTTGAATGACTTTGCAGGTTCTCGATGTTCTTTTTTTGTTGCTAGTAAATTGAATCTTTGACGATGATGTCGACTCAGAGCGTTGATAGTATGGCGTTGCAATGAAGAAACGGTTACGACTTCGTTTGGATTGAAAGTGGTGGAGCATGTGAAGGTTGGGGTATGAAGAAAGTTCAGGTTTTATGTGAGAAAAATATTGAAGCTGAGATGTGGTTTCTGTTGGTGAGGTCTTTGGAGGCAGAAGCATGAGGATGATGAGCTAAGGGGCTGTGATGTGTATATCTTTTTTCAAGAGTCCGTCACACCTTTTTATATAAGAATTAGGAGGGGTAGAATAGAGTTTTCAATTTGAATTTTGGTTAAGGCTGAGCTGTTATTATGGTACTGATTCGTTGTAGCTTGTGGGTGGTAAGAAGAATTGTACAAGTTGTGACACTGAGGTCTGGAGATCATGGCTTTAGAGGGTTTTTAGTATGAAATTTTTTCCCGCTGTGAAAACTCTGCCTCTGCTGTACTTTTTTCTGTCTTTTGTTTTGTAGTGAAATTTTTCTTTTTATCAGTAAAATGTTGTTATTGTATGGTTTGCTGTTTTTGTGAAACTTTGCAGCATGAACACGCGTAACACAGCTGTCTTCTTGTGTTTTATTACAAAAAATAGACATATCAGATCATGAAGATAACGTTATTGATAATTCAAAGAGTAATCAAATCTTTTTTATGGTTTTCTAAAGTGTAAACATATCAGTAATATACTCCTCCAGATGAGGTCTTAGGGTGTAGTTCAAGTGGGGGTGAACACACTCTAAAGAGTTTGTGAAATAGATTCAAAATTTAAATCTTGACTATTGATACAGATTTTCCCGAAGAAAGAAACTGATAGAAACCTTAGCTTAATCAATTCTGCTGTGAACCAAATTGTCATGATGAACAAAAGATTCGGATGCATATTCTCTTCATCATCGAATGTTGTCCACCACCTCAGGTCTTTGCTGTGTTTTTCTTTTGCTATGCATTGCATATTTCCGGTGGGAACCAACTATGTAGGTCTAAATAATCATTAAGTGACACATGACTGGCCTTTGTTTCAACTTGTAGATTTTTTTTTGTTGGTTTTGAAAATGGATATGGACTTGAAATAAGTAATTAGTTTTTTTTTTTTGGATTAGAAAATAATGGCTAAAAGAAAATAATGGATAATTGGTTTGGAAATATGGATAAAATGAAAAAAAATGAGAATGTTATTGAAAGTGGATATTTGGGTTTAACAAATGGATATAAAAGTGGATATTTGACTTGGATATTGAAGTTTGGAATATGGTTTGGAAATGGATATCCAAATGAAGTTCATGAATTCATTCTAGTAATGGGTATGGATATCGATTTTGAACTTAAAAGATGAAGAGACGATGAACTTGAATGCCATGAAAACTCCTTGAAACATACTCAACCAAACCTTGACAGCTTTTACCCAATTAAAATTATGAAATATATGGAATGAATCCATACCAACTTTAAGCAACTAGTAATCAAGAGAACAACATAATTCAATCCACAAACACTTTGTCCTAATGGCTACTGATCCTAACATAAAACCTTGATCTCATGATCTTCAACTGATGACTATCCATAAATTCATCCTTGAATGCAGACTAATGTAGGAATGACTTGAATTGATCAAAGGAATTCAAACCCTAATCCACAGCCCTTTTGATTATATCTCAAACACATGATACCTGATGATTTTTTTGAAAAGAAGATTAGAACGAATAGAACTCAACCTCTTGCCTCAACTTGAGTGAAATAACCAGCTGAGCTTCCTCTGAATAGGGTGAACACCAATACCACAAGAAAACTTTGATCCCATGTTAAAGAAGATCAATGCGCTATATGATTATGAAGTATGAACTAAATAAGATGCAGATGAACGCGAAGCAAAAGCCAGTAAAAATTAGAAAGAACTAAGGCAAATTTTGGGGTGCAACACAACAGTCGTGGATGGTATGGCCATCGTGCTAGCAATCGAAGGGATCGACTCAGTTGATGCCGCATTGACCATGTCTGCCTCAGTGCTATTAGAAGGTTGTTCTCCGTTGTTGTTTCTGGGAATTGTCATTCTTCTGACGTATTTCCTCACAGGTTTCCTAACTTCTCTCTTTGTTACCTTACCACTCCTTAGTCTCATGCACACTCACATAATAAGAAGTTCATGAAATGAAGAATTTTGCAATAATATTTTCCAAATGGAAAGTACAAAATTCACACAAAGAGTGTCCCATTGAGCATTTCCAATTTGTTTACTTAGAAATTTGGTTAACAAAACAAGTTTCTATTAAAACTTGAGGGATTAAACTCGAAAATATCCAGGAATATGTTTGTGTGAATTATAACCTTTGAACATCATGTTATTGTTGAAATTGAAATGCAATATTTAAAAGATAATGGTTTGAGACTTTGATAAACTTGGAATATAAAAGGTTTTGAAAACAAAAATAACTGAAATTGAAATATAGACTGAAGGTAACATGAAAAAAATCAAAATGTAAATTAAAGTGGAGAAAGAGTTGAATGTAAATGCTTGAAGTTTATACATATGGAACAGATGCGTACATTTTCTCACTCGTTTCTCAATCAAACAGATACTTTGAGTATGTAGAAATTTGAGTACAATTACAGACCCTTACAACATAGGCAAGTGTGTCCTTATATACTAGTTTAATATAACTACCTACAATGGTTGACTAAACATCTCACAACATATTTTACTTTTATGCAACTGTTGTCTTTGACGAACCTCCACGTGTCTTCGAGTAACCACCTGATCTAATCCAATTCCCACTCTTTCAATTAGGCAAAATAACTGACTAGAACACTTGAAAATTTTCTAAGTTTAGAGACTACACACTTCTTAACCTTAATCCACACACTTCAACCAACATTGTCATATATGCCTCTCCACATGCCCAAATCAAATCAACTCATCATTCTGATTTACCATATTCAAATTCAAATTTCACCATAGCATACTTATTTGTCTTACTTGTCATTTATATTTAGGTCAAAAATTTAAGATAACAGGAGGTCAGAGGAGTGATGCTAGAATTTCCCGATGATGTGGTTAGTCTGCCTACAGAGGTTGCCCAGAACCTGTAGGACATTCACAATATTCTGCATCACTTTTCTACGGATTCCTTCGCATGGTGGCGAATTCCTGTCGACTTTACAATAAATTCAACATATGAAACTCTATCCTCCTCTGCTTTTTCTTGTTGTCTGCTCGAGAAAAATTAGGCACCCTTCGAGAGACAAGTTGGAAAAAAGAGGGATCTTTTGGGGAGTCCATAATCTTGTATGTCCTCTTTTACCTTGGGGGTGGCGGAATCCATCAATATTTCCAGATAGCTGCTAAGGTTTGAACCTTAATTTTGGATTGGTATTATTTAGCCTTGACGCCTTCTAATATGGAAGTGCAGTCCCACTTGCTAGCTTTTGCTTCTAGATTAAAAGGTAGGATCAAGAAAAAATAGAGACTTATGTAGATGAGAGAGAAACAGTTCATTGGAGAAGAAAGGATACAAAGTGTAATGTAAAATATTATCATTATTTTCATTCAACCAATGTGATACAACCATATATACAAACCTGATACAGAGGCACTGTAACAGCCCAATTTTCAATAACTGATTAATGGTACTAGTTAATTGGTTTGTATAATTTAAGTGAATTATTGGATTTAACTGATTTATTCTATTTGGTAGGATAATGTGGACTTACTAGATATTCTCTAATTAAGGATGAGATAGGATATTTTATGAGAAAAGGAATTGGTAAATATTTTGAGAGAAGAAATAAATTGGAGAGAAACCAAAGGGAAGGATATATGAAGGGAAGTGGAACGAAAATGTAAAATAGAAAACATGAAAGAAAAGTGGAGGAAGAAAAGAAAGTAGAAGGAAAAAGAAAGGAAAGCTTGAAAAGCTCAAGAACGACTTCTGACTTCCGATTAATCGAGGTAAGGGTGTGAAATATTGTTATCTTACCAATGTATGTGATTATGTATGGATTGTTTGGATTTGTTTGGTTGTTCTTCCTCATCTTCCATTCTAGGGCATAATAAGTTTAATCAGTAGAAACCGAGTTTTAACGGTTAAAAATGAGGACAAGTAGTAGAGTTTAGTCGAGGAATGTTGGGCTAAGACTACTGAGACGAGTTGGGATTGAATCGGGTGGATTTCGATGATTTTGGAGTTTTGAATAGTGGAGAAATTCTGAGTTCGCAGACCCTCGCTAGCATGTTCTCTAGGAGAGCGGGTCGCAAGCATTCGTTGTGGCGAGCCAGTAGCGAATGGTCCCAGGCTTGGGCATAATGGTTTTGGGTGTTCTTCGCTGGTAGCGAATGAGGTAGCGAGCATTCACTGGGCATTCACTGTGGCGAGTGGGGTAGCGAATCAAGTCAGAGGCTTTTGTTTGCCTTCGCGAGCTTGTTCGCTAGGCGAATAGAAAGCGAGTACTCGCTAGGCGAGCAAGGTAGCGAGCGTAGCAGCATGTTGTTTTCTTGTATGTTCCATCCAATGGTTAATTGTTTGGTTCAATGATGTTAATTATATATATTTGTGAATAGTTTGTGTACTGTTAAGATGAGACGTCTGTGGGTAGCCTTATGGCGTGAATCCTAGATTGTGTAATATGGCCTTTGGCAATTATATGTATTGTTGGAATTAAACATGAATGCATGATGAATATGATAATGTGCAAAGTATGCATGAGAATATATGTATGATATATGTGCATTGCTTGGTAATTGATAATGACGTTGAGAGTATGTAAACATGTGAGATCCTTACTCACTGGGGTAGAATGACAAGGTGCCGTTCCTAGTGTAGTGATCGTTGGGGTAGAATAACTGTGGAGTTGTTCCTTGTGGGGTATAAGCGATGTACCCGTAATCCTCGTGAGGATTTGTGAGAGTTGTTGAGTTTGTATGAGTCATATGGTATGTGTATGTGATTGTTATATGAAAGTGTGTGATGTGGCCGTTTGGCAATTATGTGTATGATGGTATGTACTTGCGTAGGATGTAATGCGTAATTGTATATTTTTATGTATGCGGGTGCATTTCAAGAGTGTGTGGAGTCATTGTGTGTGTGTAGCATCATGATTGCATTCTTGTGTCTTGATCCCGTGGAGGATCTGCAGAAACCTCGTGTGCCCTTGTTGGGTGTGAGCGATGGTTTATTCTTGATTCCATGGAGAACCTGCAGAACAATTGTGTGCCCTTGTGGGGTGTGAGCAATCCTGAAACATCGTGTGCCCATGTGGGGTGTGAGCGATGGGTGAACATCGTATGCCTGACGGGGAGTTACTTTGGTAACGAGCAATGGTTCCTTTTGGTTCTTCAATTGAACCTGCTGAATGAGTCGGTACCGCATTTGCATCTGCATAGAGTCGTGAGTCGGTCTCTATAAGTTGCATTATCATCTTTATATTGGTGAAATAAACATGAATATAGATGTTGGTGTGAATTGGTAGAATGAACATGTTGTGTGTGTGCATGTGAATTGATGAATGTGTTTAAGTAGGTAAATGTATTGTGGTGAGAAAACGTGGAGTATATGTATTCGGTATTTGTGCATTTATATATGATTATATGCATTGTTATTATGATAATATTTCTCGCCCTTCTGCTGGAATGATGTCCTTCATGACATCGTGCAGGTATCAAGGTGTAGTACTGCTCGTAGTTGCGGGGTCGCTATTGGTGTAGCTGTTTAGTGATTTTATGTTATTGGGTTGATTCGTGCTTTGGTCATGTAACACTGGGATCATTTGGGTTGTGTTTCAGATGTATTTTGAGATGTTGGCCTCAGTGCCTAAGTGATGTGATTTATGTGATAAATGCAAATATTTCTTTTATGAAAAATATATGATGTAAATGAATCCGTTGTTACATGCAAATGAAATTTTGTAAAGTATGATTAATTATTTCAGTGTTATTAGGCATGACAGGTGGTTTTTAAGTAATTTAGAAATAAATGTGTGACACTCTTTGTGAATGCATGTTAATTTTACTCTGATTATGTTTATTTTTCCGTGGGGTTTAGAAGGGTGTTACATTTAGTGGTATCAGAGCAGGTCGGTCCATCCGGCCAAGTTGTCTAATGTTGTTTGTTCCCTTGTATGCGACATGTGTGTGAAAACATTGTCGGTACGCGTTTGTTGTTCTAAACCTTGCCTGTAGGAGTGAGAGTGATCAAAGTGGGGGAGAAAAGTCGTGCTTCCCTAGGATGCTGCAAGTGTGTGGTTGAACGCTCATATAGTTTAGTAAAGATGGTTTATGCCCCATCTTGATTTCGGCTGTCTATTGACAAATTGAGGAACTGATCACCCTTAATCTCTTGTTGATAGTAGTTGGGATTGTGTTGGATGGGATAGATGTGTCTTGCAAGCTTAGATGTCGTGAGTAGTGAATTGTTTAGAGTAAGGCCAAGTACTTGGAAGTTTTGTGTATTAACGAAAGTGGAAAGTTGGCGGTTTGCCGGTTAGTTGTGATTGTCTGGAAGTTGTCCTGACAAAGTAGTGATACACATCCAGGACGTGAAGTGGAGTTGTGACCGACTTAGTTACGGAAACTAGTCTGATATTGAGAGCTCCATGTTATATGTCTAATTGGTTAGCCAAGGAATTAAATTGATGGAGTAATTTTGAGACTTGTGTCTGTGTGTGCTACGACAACAGTTTATGAGGTCAAATATATAAGGGGTGAATGGTGATTTCTGGTGATTATTAAAGAAAGTAAGAAGTGGAATACAATCTTGGTATGATTAGGCCTCTAAGTATTTCAAGAATTGAAGGTGTGTAAATGGCCTTCTGAGTGTGGGAATGTTGTTTTCGTACTTTGTCCTAATGAAAGGACAGTAACAGGGAATTAAGTTATTTCTTGATGAAGTACGTTTGGATGTTGTAGTACGTATGGGAAATGTGGTTTGTGTTTCCGCCATGACTCACAAATTGAGTGTCCGTTTGACATGGGATTTTCCATACTTAATGGAGTGAGTTGATAGTTGTGTAACCAAGGGTATTTAGATATTCGAAGAGTATAGATGATCATGTTGGACATCGGAGACTTGAGTTATCGGTATTTGAGAAAGAGTAGTGATATGCCAAGGGGAAGGAGTTTAAAGAGTTTTTGGGAGAAGTTGTCAATAACTTGTGTATTGGTTGGCCAAGTTTGACAGAACTACTTGTTGAGTTTCGGGATGTTTGGTTGATATGATTGAGAGATATGTTAAGTACAACATCAGCGAGTTTTGGTTATGCTTTAAGGCAACTTGTTGCACCCCAAAATTTGACCAACCATTTCTCGTTTTTGGCTTATGTTTCATTTCGTCAGCATTTGCATTTACATATCGCATACTGTGCATTTTTTTTTGCAGCAAGACTGATTTAATCGGGATTACAGCCATTTCCTCGTGTTTCAGACAATTCAACAGTTTCGGATAAAGAATTTTATTGTGGAATTTGCACTCTTCCCGGCGATTCAGTCTACACTGTTGCTTTCGGTGGTATTTTGGTATCCGATTTTTGTTACCGTTTATTTTATTGCATTTTTTGTATTTTATGATTTAATTTCTTATTTTGGCATATATCTTAGTTTTTAATAGATTTTAATTACCTTTTTTTAAAATTTTATTTCTTAATAGTTTTTAGATTGCATTTTCAAGATTTTATTATTAATTTCTTTTTAGAATAGAGTTTAATAGTGGTTATAGACTTTAATTATTATTTTCTAGAAGTTATTTTCTTTTTTATTTTCTAGAGGTTTTTTTAGAATTTATTAGAATGTTATTGATTTTAATACAGATTTTTATTAGTTTTTCTAGAATTATTTGTTTTTTTTTTAGAATATATTAGAGTAGTATTGTTTCTTTTAGATTTTAATTAGTTTTTATTAGTTTATTAGAGTTTAATATAGTTTTTTAGAATATTAGAATTTTAATTAGGTTTTTATTAGTCTAGATTTAATTTGGTTAGAACTTAGATAGATTTTAATTTGGATATTAAGGTATTAATTGATATAGGTTTTAATTAGAATATATTTAGTAGGATATTAATTTTTTGTTTTTAAGAAGGTTGAAATAACTTTTTGTTTTAATCAACATTTGGTTTAAGTTCTAGTATTAATTAGCTTTAGCTTGTAATCATATAGTTTCATTAATTATGAGTTATTAATTCATTTTTATTAAGCTTGCATTAATTTCGAATTAGCTTAATTAATTGTTAGGTCAACTAATCATTTGCATGTAGGACACTTGTCAAGGCTATAAATAGCCTCATAATTGCTCTAACACGGGTCTCGAGATCACCTACCACCGGCCATGCAAACGCCGGAATCATCACCGGCAAAATCCACACGGATCAAACACTACCGGAATCCTCGCCGGAAAATTCTTGGCCTCATCGGAAAACACATCATTGTTCATAGATTTTACCCAGAAACTGCATGTGTTCATACGACCTTCATCATTTTTCCAGCAAGATTCATGGATCTTCATAGTGTTCATCCCAATCTTCATAACTTTTCCAGAAATTCATCCAAATCTAGATTTAAGTCCAGATCTTCAACTTGTTCATCATCATGTTCATATTTTTCCCCCAAATATTCATATCTTCATACCACTTTTCCAGATTTGTTCAAATCTCCATCAAATGTTCGATCTAAAAAATCCAGATCTACTTTCAACCACATTCAAACCCACATCATGTTCATGCGATTTACCCAGATCTATAAACCACCATCGATCTGCATCTTCATCAACTTCAAATCTCCAAAGATTTTTTTCAGATCCAGATTCGAACTAGCTCCACCGCAACAACCTTGCCCAGATTTTTTCTGTTCTTCACACTGTAGATCTAAACCCACACCTTCACGAACAATCCATGAACGTCTTCCACACATCTCCATACTTTTTTTTCTTCGGATTCAAACTTCACACCAACAGCTTTCCATCTTCACAGATCTACAACTTCAAACACGCATGAACAGGTTCTCCATCCAAACTTCATCGTGTTCGCCGAAGATCTCCAACCGTATTTAACCTCAAGCTTCAACATCTTCAACAGATCTTCAACAAGAACCACAACCTCCAAGATTCTTCGCCATGTTCGCGGTTCATTACTTTCAAACCCTTTTGATGTTAACAGGAGGAACGCATGAAGTAGGAGAGAGGTCTGAGAACGGGAGAACGCTGTTTTTGAGCGTGTTTGTGGCGGTTGATTTTGAGCTGAGAGGGAGAGAAAGTCTTTGATCAGAGAAAATGGTGTTGGGAAGCAAGAAGGTTGAGGTTGAGACGGGAAACTGACGGCGGCTAGGGTTTGATCAAAGAAGTCTTTGAATGAAAAGATGATGAATTCTTTGTGGAGACTCCTTACTTGGGTTAGTGGGCTTCGGCCCAACAACTTTTTCTTTCAGTATACCCCCCATATTGCTTTGATGTACCCCTCCCGTGTTATTACTGTTTGTGGTTGTGAGTGGGCCTTTGGCCCAACCATTTGATTTCAGATTGGCACCCCTGTTTCAATGCCGTACCTATGTGGCTGTTTCCTTTTTCTTTATTTTATTTTATTTTTGTAAATACATTTTCAGTTATGAATTGTATTATTTTTTTTAAAATATATTTGAATACACTTTACTATTTTCTTTTTAGGATTATAGTTTTATTTTTATTAGAATATTATGTATATATTATAAATATATAGATTTTATATTCTTTTTCTTTTCATTTTCTTTTAATATTTTCTTTTAAAGTATATACTTCTATTAGAATTTCATTTTAACTTTAGGAGTTGGATATTATTTCCTTTTGTTATTGGACTTTATTTTCATCTCACTTTCTTTTTGTGGGTCGATGACGAGACCTCCGTAATCCGTTATTAAGTCAAGCTATTGATAAATGACGTTGGATCTGAGACCATTTCGCTTTCAACGCTTATCCTCCTTAAACCTCGGTCCCGTATCGAGTGTATCTCCGAAAACATTTTCAAACAAATTCTTTGTATTGAATTAAAAAGAGAGGATTGGGTGTAGACCTCTTCTTCTTTGAGTGTTGGGATGCCCACTGTAGTGAGGGTGGTTTCGACACTCGTCTTTCAATACGAAGACGTTTTTTCATCCATTTTTTCAAATTTCATCTCCTTAAAAAATAAATTCTTTGTATTGAATTAAAAATAGAGGATTGGGTGTAGACCCCCTCTTCTTCGAGCGTTGGGATGCCCACTGTAGTGAGGGTGGTTTCGACGCTCGTCTTTCAATATGAAGACGTTTTCAATCCCTTCTCTCCTTAAACCTCGGTCTTGTACCGTGTCCATTTTCACAATCATCTTTGAAATCAATTTCTCTTCGTATTGAATTAAAAAGAGTGGATTAGGTGTAGACCTCTTCTTCTCCGAGCGTTGGGATGCCCACTGTAGTGAGGGTGGTCTCGATACTCGTCTTTCAATACTAAGACGCGCCTTCTTCCATCACTTCTCCTTTCACAACTTCATTCTGTAACCTTTCACACCTAAAACCTCGGTCTCGCACCGAGTGCATTTTCAAATCATTTTCACAACAAAACTTGAATGGTCGTGGAGTGGTTAGGCATAGGCCTTCTCCTATCCCGAGCGTTGACGTTTACCGTAGGGTTCTCTGTCGCAAAGCACTTACCATTCAAAACCAAAAACATCTTTAATAAGAGAACGAAGCTCTCTTTGCATTGAATTAAAGAGAGAGGATTGGGTGTAGACCTCTTCTTCTCCGAGCGTTGGGATGCCCACTGTAGTGAGGGTGGTTTCGACGCTCGTCTTTCAATACGAAGACGCCTCGTTCGCCACACCTTTTTATAACAAAAACTTTGAGATAATGAATTGGGTACTACCCGTAGGGGTTACTATCCGAGGACCTGTCTCGCCCCCAAAAAAACAATTCAATCAATCAAACGTGACTTCTTGCCTCGCGTGGCGAAAACCTAATCGATCTTTCAAAAAGGATATGTTACGTCCGTTCTACCGCAAACAGGTAACGCCTAAGTCTCCAACGAGCGAGCAGCAAACGACCTAACTGCTAGAATGTGCACGATAGCATCATCCATAAAAAACATCAACAAACCGTAAGCCGAACTACGGCTGCTCTAATTTCTCATACCAGATGAGAATACGTAGGCACAAGACGGCGATGTCTTGGCGAGCACAATCCCCCCCTATCACCCGTAGTTTCCCGAACTACGTCGACTCTGACTTTCTCATATCTATTGAGAATACGTAGGCCTAGGACCGCGAAGTCCTACCGAGTCCTTTCTTTCCCCGTTTCTAAACCCTTCTCTCTCTTGTGGAACACCTCTTATAGCATAATATTTAAGCGAATAAATTCACACATCGACAAACAAAAGGTTCCCATCGAGTACGATGGATGCGAGGGGTGCTAATACCTTCCCCTCGCATAACCGGCTTCCGAACCCGTTCTTGGTCGCGAGACCATCTTATCCATTTCTTTCTTAAGGTTTTCTCGATATTTTCCTTTCCCCTCATGGGATAAATAAAGTTCGGTGGCGACTCTTCTGTCTATCTTTTTCGCCTCCCCGTCGTTGCGCGATGCATTTTTTCGAGTAGCGACAGCTGGCGACTCTGCTGGGGACGCCTAGCAAGCCAAGCCTAATTTGTTTGTCGTGTTTGTGTTTTGTTTTTTGCTTTAATTTATTTTGTGTTTTATTCTCCACCTGTTGGGTTTATTGGGATGGGTTGTGAGGATAAAGCTTTCTACCCGAGCTTTCAAGTATACACTAGGATAGGAGGTGGATTCTCTCTGATTTGCGAGACTTAGGACTCGTTGAATTGGTTTGAATTCCACCGCTCAGATGAGACCCCGTTGGAACAATGATGTCTTACGTGTAGTCGTAACGGCGTCTTTATTCCCAATTAGGAGTCCTTGACTCTGAGGACCTTTTGTAGAACCTTATTCCGAAGGTTCCTAAAACATAACTCTGTGTTCATCCTTTGAAGGGATTACCGTCTTACGAGTAGTCGTTCTGATGGGAAACTTTTGAGGGTTAGTGCATGGGACTTTGTTTAAAAGCCTTTGGAATACCCTCTTATAAACCAATAGATTGCCCACCCGAGGTGAGAGATATCTCGTTGTGTTGTGTTGCAGGATTTGTGACTTTGATCCTTTGTGTGTTGCATTAGCATTTTGCATTGCATTTCATTTGCATCTCATTTTTGCATATCCATCCTCAACTGGAGCAGAGAGCTTACCAGTCTTTTGTCCAACCCGCAGTCGATTTCCCGACATTCACATTGGATTTGAGTTAGCTTCTGGAAGGATCATGGACTCAGAGGAGCAGAATTTGGTTGTTACGAGGGCAGAGTTTGAGATGATGAAGAATCAGTTGGATCAACTCATGGAGGTCATGTCAGCTATGACAAGAGGAGAGACCAATGTTCAGAGGACTCCAGTGAACAATGTTGCTCAAGTTCAGCATGTGCAGATTCCTGTCAAAGATCAAGAGCATACTATTGTTAGAGATAGAGATTCATCTTCTCTCCATGACTCGGACTATCAGAACTTCACTTTCTCTATGCCAGATTCCCAAAGGGTTGTTCCAAAGATTAATCCTAAAAACCCACAGACTGTTGAGTTTATGAGAAGGTATCGTCTGTTGGATGAAAAGCTTGATGCCCTGATGAGTCAAAACATTCTTAATTTGAATGCTTCGAGCATGTGTTTGGTGCCAGGTCTTGTGATGCCTCCGAAGTTTAAGACGCCACATTTTGAGAAGTTCAAAGGGGATAGTTGTCCGAAGCAGCATTTGGTGATGTTTTGCAGAAGAATGACTTTGTATGTCCACAATGACAAGCTTATGATTCACTGTTTCCAAGACAGTCTGAGTGGGGCATCTCTGAATTGGTACATGCAGTTGGAAAGTAGTTGCATCAAATCATGGTCAGATTTAGCCAATCCCTTTGTGAAGCAGTACAGTTACAATCTCGACATGACTCTGAGCCGCATGCAGTTGCAAGAATTATCTCAAGCGGAGAATGAATCCTTTAGAGGGTATGTGCAGGGATGGAGAGAATTTGCTGCTCGTGTTCAACCACCGCTTCAGGATAGAGAATTGGTTGACATCTTCTTGGGTACTTTGAAAGGCCATTACTATGATTTAATGATTAGTGGCGGAACGTTAAACTTTGCTGACTTAGTGATAGCGGGAGAACGTATCGAGAGCGGAATCAAGAGTGGAAAGATCCGAGGCATCTCAGATACCTCAATTTATGAAAGTGAATCAGTTGTCAGCTCTAAAGAGGAATGGGAGAAAGAAAGTAATGCAATCCCAGAATCTCCATTACCTCAGATTCAGTTTTTAGACGTTTCAAGTCAGCAACCTGTTAGGTCTGCGTACCAGATATCTGCTTCCCTACAGAGTCAACATTCATACCGTCATCAGCCGCGTCAGCACGCTCGACGAAGATTGAGGAAGCCAGAAAGACATTTCACTCAGTTGCCGTTGTCGTACAGTCAGATATTGCCAGACTTGATCAAATTTGGTTTGATAGTGCCGAAGAAAGCTGATCCAGAGACTTCTCCACATCCTTCAGATTCTGATGTCAATGCCCGCTGTGAGTACCATGATGGGGCACAGGGGCATGCAACTAAAGACTGTAAGGTGCTTAGAAGCCAGGTTCAGACTCTGCTGGACTCCAACAGGTTTTCGGTCACGCCTCAGGGTATTTAGATCAACGATCTTCCTTCATCAAGTCATATGGGTTCAACAGCTAATGTCATGGAGGGATTCACCGAGAGCATATGTTCAGAGGAGTATCAGATGGATTTCGATGAGCAATTCTAAAGATGGCTGGTTCAGCAGCAAGTCAAGACTTGAAAGCCCAGTTCCCCGAAGCTGGCAATCTTTTTATGTCATTGCATTTGTAGTTTCTTTTCTGTTTAAGTGTGAACTTACTTGCGAATCTCATTTGTAGAACTTGTTTGTTTTCAATTGATAATGATAATGAAATGAATATGCGTGTTTTGATTAAATCCATTCGTGTTCACTAAATATTGCTTTTCCATTAATGTCAAACGCTTGTTTAAGTGGAATTCCTTGAGGGAGGATGACGAAATTGAAAGACGCGCAAGCTTCCGATTGTATGCTTTTGAATGAAACATGCTGATGATGTACAGGCATTGTTTTAATCCCTAAACACAGAAGATATAAGGATGTTAATCCCTTGTCAACCCCTTTGAGCCTAGTAGTAGGAGTTTCTTTCTGAAAACGAAAAAAAACCTCAATCTTAACCTGGGGCAGGGTAGGTGTCAGTTAATTCGACCTAACATCCAAATTGCAAAAGGAGTGTCCCCATTTGAGGAACAATCACGCCTGTATAGGTCGTACCTAAAGAACCACAGTGGTTATCCTTCACCAGCCAAGGAGTGAGACAATCACAACCTTTTCAACGAGTCAGACAAGCCGGTGTCACACGATTTGTTCCAAAAAAAGAATATAAAAATAATAAAAAGCCCGCTAAGTCGATAACTTGAAAACAAATGGCTTAGGAAAAAATTAGGGCATCCCGCTGGACTTTGAAATCAGAAGATGTACTCAAAAGAGTCAGTCCAGGCAAAAATAGGGAAATAAAAAATGACGAAGAACAAGTCATGTGAGCCAGACACCAAAGACGAAAAGCGAGTGACTGTCACTCCGAAAACTTATGGTTTCTTGAACCATCACTCCTGTCAGTCAACCTCTGAGAGGCGAGCGAGTGTCGAATTAGCTGAACGTAGGATTGGAGAACATCAAGGAGAGTGGGTGGGTTAAACAGAACTTTGAGCCTTATATCCTTTTTTTCAAACCGTGAACCTAACCAAGTTACAACCTTCAAAAGTCCTAATCGAAGCAAGTTTGTTTCGAAAGCATACTTCGGTAAAGATCGCATCGAAACTGACTCCTAAAAGGATTTTCTTACCCTATGGGTATTGATATTGACATTCTGATAAGTGATTCATTCACTATACATCACAACTTTTTTCTAGTGAACAGACTTGGATTTCAAAAGCTGTCATATACATTGCATTGATATTATCATTTGCAAAACATTTTGTTTTACTTGCGAGTAAGTACTTGACAGCAGGAAAGTTTCTACAGTGGAAAGTTTGATCGGTAAGATGCAGAACACTTAAGTACTCCGTTGAGCAGGGGCAAGGCATATCAAATGATCATCAAAGGAACCAGCCATCCGAAGATCATTTGATCTGGGGCAATCAGGTCGAGATTCGATAAATCTCTCGAAGTCAGCCAGGGGCACTTCTCTACAAATCGGCCAATCAGGGGCAAATCACTTCAAGGCTGGGGCAGGTCACCCCAAGAGCACAGATATTATCCTTACCCAGAAGGCAGCTAATCGGAAGCACCTCTCTAAGGTTCATGATGCTGAGACAGTTCCTATCAAACCATCAGGGTACAGAGATTTATGATTTCCTTTCAAGGAATATCCCCACAGAGATCCCACAGGCTGGGGCAAAATCAGAAGTAAAGGAATTGTTCCTCTCTATATCTTCAGAGCTACTCAGAGCTATTCAAGCAGGTGCAGTCAATCTTCAGATTCAAGATGAATGTCGGAAGTCGTAACCCTTCACCTGTCTTCCCCAGCAAAAGCCCAATCATCATTGGCATGTGTAAGCCATCCCCAGGAGAGTCCAATCATACTTGGCACATCCGGTTATTCCTAGCAGAGTTGGCTTCACCTCTTCAGCATTTATTTTGCTGGAGTGATTCTTTCAGATCCAACTTTCCCCGGCAGCCCGAGCCTGCATCTGCATTTTTGCATATAGTTATCATATTTGCATCATCTTTGCATCTCATCCTCAAATGCGTAGCATTTTCATCCTATATGGAGCATTACGCCATAGAAAAATTCAAACATACGCATATGCATGCGAAGCATAAGCCAGTTTTTCCATTAGCCTTCTGTGGCAACGTGAATCACTCTGTAATCAGTCCAGGGGCATTTATCCAGCAGCTTTGTTCAGACAGCTTGTCGGTTTACTCGGATTTCAGATCATATGACGGTTATGATTTTGTCCATCAATCTTCTGATGATGACATTCCTGAGCAGTTTTTCTTTCCAACAGTTCCTATTGACGATGTGTTTCCCCAGCAAGTATTTTCTCCGTCTATCATTAGACGTCGTGAGTATGGTTTTCTTTCCGTCTATCTTTAGACGATGTGGTTCTTCAGACAAGTTTTCTTCCTGTCTATCTTTAGACAAGGTGATAAGATCAAGTGCATGTTGATCTGGCCTTCGGTATGGTCTTCTCTCGTCTATCATTAGACGATACGAGACTTGGATATGATTTTCCTCTCGTCTATCATTAGACGATACGAGATTTGGATATGATTTTCCTCTCGTCTATCATTAGACAATACGAGATTTGAATATGATTTTCCTCTCGTCTATCATTAGACGATACGAGATTTGGTTTTGATATTCCTCTCGTCTATCATTAGATAATACGAGATTTGGTTTCGATATTCCTCTCGTCTATCATTAGACGATGTGAGATTTGGATATGATGTTCCTCTCGTCTATCATTAGACGATGCGAGATTTGGTTTTGATATTCCTCTCGTCTATCATTAGACGATACGAGATTTGGTTTTGATATTCCTCTCGTCTATCATTAGACGATACGAGATTTGGTTTCGATATTCCTCTCGTCTATCATTAGACGATGCGAGATTTGGATATGATGTTCCTCTCGTCTATCATTAGACGATGCGAGATTTGGTTTTGATATTCCTCTCGTCTATCATTAGACGATACGAGATTTGGTTTCGATATTCCTCTCGTCTATCATTAGACGATGCGAGATTTGGATATGATGTTCCTCTCATCTATCATTAGACGATGCGAGATTTGGTTTTGATATTCCTCTCGTCTATCATTAGACGATGCGAGATTTGGATGCAATTTTTCTCTCGTCTATCATTAGACGATGTGAGATTTGGACATGATGTTTCTCTCTGTCTATCATTGGACGATGTGATTTTGGATATTGTGTCTATCATCAGACGATGTTGAGAGTTGACGACGAAGTCAGATTGTTTTTAGAGAGTTGACGGCGAAGTCAGATGATTTTGAGAACTGACGGCGAGGTCAGGTGTTTCGCCAGTTTTATGTGGAATTTTGACAACGAAGTCAGATGTTTTACAAATTTGATGATGAGTTTTGACGGTGAAGTCAGGTGCTTTTACTAGATATTGATAATTGACGGCGAAGTCAGATTATTTTGAGAATTGATGGCGAAGTCAGATTATTTTGAGAATTGACGGCGAAGTCAGAAGACAATTTTGAAAAAGTTTTTGACGGCGATGTCAGAAGTTTCATTATATGGTTGGCAAATTTCCGGGTTCTTTGGTATTCAACTGCCTTTTACTTGGAATGTCTGAAAGCGGTTGCTTTTCATCCCTTCTGGTCCAAGTCGATTGAATAGGGGCAGCTGTTGCACCCCAAAATTTGACCAACCATTTCTCGTTTTTGGCTTATGTTTCATTTCGTCAGCATTTGCATTTACATATCGCATACTGTGCATTTTTTTTTTGCAGCAAGACTGATTTAATCGGGATTACAGCCATTTCCTCGTGTTTCAGACAATTCAACAGTTTCGGATAAAGAATTTTATTGTGGAATTTGCACTCTTCCCGGCGATTCAGTCTACACTGTTGCTTTCGGTGGTATTTTGGTATCCGATTTTTGTTACCGTTTATTTTATTGCATTTTTTGTATTTTATGATTTAATTTCTTATTTTGGCATATATCTTAGTTTTTAATAGATTTTAATTACCTTTTTTTAAAATTTTATTTCTTAATAGTTTTTAGATTGCATTTTCAAGATTTTATTATTAATTTATTTTTAGAATAGAGTTTAATAGTGGTTATAGACTTTAATTATTATTTTCTAGAAGTTATTTTCTTTTTTATTTTCTAGAGGTTTTTTTAGAATTTATTAGAATGTTATTGATTTTAATACAGATTTTTATTAGTTTTTCTAGAATTATTTGTTTTTTTTTTAGAATATATTAGAGTAGTATTGTTTCTTTTAGATTTTAATTAGTTTTTATTAGTTTATTAGAGTTTAATATAGTTTTTTAGAATATTAGAATTTTAATTAGGTTTTTATTAGTCTAGATTTAATTTGGTTAGAACTTAGATAGATTTTAATTTGGATATTAAGGTATTAATTGATATAGGTTTTAATTAGAATATATTTAGTAGGATATTAATTTTTTGTTTTTAAGAAGGTTGAAATAACTTTTTGTTTTAATCAACATTTGGTTTAAGTTCTAGTATTAATTAGCTTTAGCTTGTAATCATATAGTTTCATTAATTATGAGTTATTAATTCATTTTTATTAAGCTTGCATTAATTTCGAATTAGCTTAATTAATTGTTAGGTCAACTAATCATTTGCATGTAGGACACTTGTCAAGGCTATAAATAGCCTCATAATTGCTCTAACACGGGTCTCGAGATCACCTACCACCGGCCATGCAAACGCCGGAATCATCACCGGCAAAATCCACACGGATCAAACACTACCGGAATCCTCGCCGGAAAATTCTTGGCCTCATCGGAAAACACATCATTGTTCATAGATTTTACCCAGAAACTGCATGTGTTCATACGACCTTCATCATTTTTCCAGCAAGATTCATGGATCTTCATAGTGTTCATCCCAATCTTCATAACTTTTCCAGAAATTCATCCAAATCTAGATTTAAGTCCAGATCTTCAACTTGTTCATCATCATGTTCATATTTTTTCCCCCAAATATTCATATCTTCATACCACTTTTCCAGATTTGTTCAAATCTCCATCAAATGTTCGATCTAAAAAATCCAGATCTACTTTCAACCACATTCAAACCCACATCATGTTCATGCGATTTACCCAGATCTATAAACCACCATCGATCTGCATCTTCATCAACTTCAAATCTCCAAAGATTTTTTTCAGATCCAGATTCGAACTAGCTCCACCGCAACAACCTTGCCCAGATTTTTTCTGTTCTTCACACTGTAGATCTAAACCCACACCTTCACGAACAATCCATGAACGTCTTCCACACATCTCCATACTTTTTTTTCTTCGGATTCAAACTTCACACCAACAGCTTTCCATCTTCACAGATCTACAACTTCAAACACGCATGAACAGGTTCTCCATCCAAACTTCATCGTGTTCGCCGAAGATCTCCAACCGTATTTAACCTCAAGCTTCAACATCTTCAACAGATCTTCAACAAGAACCACAACCTCCAAGATTCTTCGCCATGTTCGCGGTTCATTACTTTCAAACCCTTTTGATGTTAACAGGAGGAACGCATGAAGTAGGAGAGAGGTCTGAGAACGGGAGAACGCTGTTTTTGAGCGTGTTTGTGGCGGTTGATTTTGAGCTGAGAGGGAGAGAAAGTCTTTGATCAGAGAAAATGGTGTTGGGAAGCAAGAAGGTTGAGGTTGAGACGGGAAACTGACGGCGGCTAGGGTTTGATCAAAGAAGTCTTTGAATGAAAAGATGATGAATTCTTTGTGGAGACTCCTTACTTGGGTTAGTGGGCTTCGGCCCAACAACTTTTTCTTTCAGTATACCCCCCATATTGCTTTGATGTACCCCTCCCGTGTTATTACTGTTTGTGGTTGTGAGTGGGCCTTTGGCCCAACCATTTGATTTCAGATTGGCACCCCTGTTTCAATGCCGTACCTATGTGGCTGTTTCCTTTTTCTTTATTTTATTTTATTTTTGTAAATACATTTTCAGTTATGAATTGTATTATTTTTTTTAAAATATATTTGAATACACTTTACTATTTTCTTTTTAGGATTATAGTTTTATTTTTATTAGAATATTATGTATATATTATAAATATATAGATTTTATATTCTTTTTCTTTTCATTTTCTTTTAATATTTTCTTTTAAAGTATATACTTCTATTAGAATTTCATTTTAACTTTAGGAGTTGGATATTATTTCCTTTTGTTATTGGACTTTATTTTCATCTCACTTTCTTTTTGTGGGTCGATGACGAGACCTCCGTAATCCGTTATTAAGTCAAGCTATTGATAAATGACGTTGGATCTGAGACCATTTCGCTTTCAACGCTTATCCTCCTTAAACCTCGGTCCCGTATCGAGTGTATCTCCGAAAACATTTTCAAACAAATTCTTTGTATTGAATTAAAAAGAGAGGATTGGGTGTAGACCTCTTCTTCTTTGAGTGTTGGGATGCCCACTGTAGTGAGGGTGGTTTCGACACTCGTCTTTCAATACGAAGACGTTTTTTCATCCATTTTTTCAAATTTCATCTCCTTAAAAAATAAATTCTTTGTATTGAATTAAAAATAGAGGATTGGGTGTAGACCCCCTCTTCTTCGAGCGTTGGGATGCCCACTGTAGTGAGGGTGGTTTCGACGCTCGTCTTTCAATATGAAGACGTTTTCAATCCCTTCTCTCCTTAAACCTCGGTCTTGTACCGTGTCCATTTTCACAATCATCTTTGAAATCAATTTCTCTTCGTATTGAATTAAAAAGAGTGGATTAGGTGTAGACCTCTTCTTCTCCGAGCGTTGGGATGCCCACTGTAGTGAGGGTGGTCTCGATACTCGTCTTTCAATACTAAGACGCGCCTTCTTCCATCACTTCTCCTTTCACAACTTCATTCTGTAACCTTTCACACCTAAAACCTCGGTCTCGCACCGAGTGCATTTTCAAATCATTTTCACAACAAAACTTGAATGGTCGTGGAGTGGTTAGGCATAGGCCTTCTCCTATCCCGAGCGTTGACGTTTACCGTAGGGTTCTCTGTCGCAAAGCACTTACCATTCAAAACCAAAAACATCTTTAATAAGAGAACGAAGCTCTCTTTGCATTGAATTAAAGAGAGAGGATTGGGTGTAGACCTCTTCTTCTCCGAGCGTTGGGATGCCCACTGTAGTGAGGGTGGTTTCGACGCTCGTCTTTCAATACGAAGACGCCTCGTTCGCCACACCTTTTTATAACAAAAACTTTGAGATAATGAATTGGGTACTACCCGTAGGGGTTACTATCCGAGGACCTGTCTCGCCCCCAAAAAAACAATTCAATCAATCAAACGTGACTTCTTGCCTCGCGTGGCGAAAACCTAATCGATCTTTCAAAAAGGATATGTTACGTCCGTTCTACCGCAAACAGGTAACGCCTAAGTCTCCAACGAGCGAGCAGCAAACGACCTAACTGCTAGAATGTGCACGATAGCATCATCCATAAAAAACATCAACAAACCGTAAGCCGAACTACGGCTGCTCTAATTTCTCATACCAGATGAGAATACGTAGGCACAAGACGGCGATGTCTTGGCGAGCACAATCCCCCCCTATCACCCGTAGTTTCCCGAACTACGTCGACTCTGACTTTCTCATATCTATTGAGAATACGTAGGCCTAGGACCGCGAAGTCCTACCGAGTCCTTTCTTTCCCCGTTTCTAAACCCTTCTCTCTCTTGTGGAACACCTCTTATAGCATAATATTTAAGCGAATAAATTCACACATCGACAAACAAAAGGTTCCCATCGAGTACGATGGATGCGAGGGGTGCTAATACCTTCCCCTCGCATAACCGGCTTCCGAACCCGTTCTTGGTCGCGAGACCATCTTATCCATTTCTTTCTTAAGGTTTTCTCGATATTTTCCTTTCCCCTCATGGGATAAATAAAGTTCGGTGGCGACTCTTCTGTCTATCTTTTTCGCCTCCCCGTCGTTGCGCGATGCATTTTTTCGAGTAGCGACACAACTCAAGATACATAAGGGAATTATCTGACAAGTAATTTGGGATTGGTTGTTGTGTGTCTGTGTCGGAGTTTGGAGACCTCAATTATTTAGTTGAGATTTGAAATGATTGCTAACCTTAAGAGCTTAAGTTGTTTGTTTGATTTGGAAAAGTTGAATATGAGACAAGGGAAATGATTGGGATTTCTGAAGGAATGTAGTTTTGGTTGAATTACCATTTGGGTGAGACGACGTGGTGGCCGAGATATCGAATGGGAAATTCCTGTATATAACTGTTGATGATGGTATTGAGCTAGAACGGAGGGAAAAATGCGGGATATAAGTTTGGTATGTGAAGAGAATTCTTATAGAATTGAACTTTGTATGTTGAGACTGACTATTAGTATTCCCGATAGGATCCGAGGGAGTCAGAATTTATTTGAGTTAATAGAATGATTGGATTTAATGGATAAAAGTCGAAGAGTTGATCTTCGGATTGATGGAAATGGTACCATGAGTATTGTAATAAAGTTTGTGCTTCCAATAGTGGGAGTTGGATAAAAGTACCCTGGGAGGAGGGCGTTGAGATAAATTGAGTATCCATCCAGGTACTGTGAGGGTATGACTGAATTTGAGGAACCGTCTTGGTAACCATAGATGGAGAGGGGGGTGGTCGAAGTTGTATATGTTGATTATACTTGTTGAAGGTCGAAGTGTGAACGTCAGAAACTATTGGACCTGATACAACTGTTGAATATTTCTGAGTGGCACGAGATAATATTCCCATGGATCTTGTGACGGGTTTTTCGAAGAATTTGATGAGATATGATTCGATTTGGATGATTAAGAATGGATTAACAAGAGTAACTCGTTACTTACCAGTAAGGATGAATTATTCTGTTAGATGGGAATCTGAGTTTTTATTTGAGATTTTAGGAAGGTTTGCGGGCACTTCTGGGTGCCATGTGGTAGTTGAACTCAGACTAGCGTCCGTGGAAGGAATAGACAGACAAAGAGGATTACCCCATATGTAGAGAATTGTTGGAAAGCTTGTGTGATTGGACCAAGGTAGATCGTGAGATAGTTAATCGCCGTTGATTGAGTTTACCTACGACAATTGCTATCATTCTAATATCGGAATGACATTGTATGAGGCTTTGTTTGGTAAGGGGTGTAAGGCTCCTTTGAGTTGATGTGTGTCCGGCGAGAGTGTTGTACTCGGACCTGAGATTGTGCAAGAGACAATCCAATTGTGGAGACATTGCTAAGTTCAGGTGGGTGAACGAGAAGTAACTTCGAGGTAAAGGGAATCCTTTGGCAGAAGTAGTTGGGAGTTTGGGATGCGAGATTCGTATCCAGAGTTATTCGAGTTGGATAATATTTTCGAGGACGGAAATTCCTAAAGTGGGGGAGAGTTGTAACAGCCCAATTTTCAATAACTGATTAATGGTACTAGTTAATTGGTTTGTATAATTTAAGTGAATTATTGGATTTAACTGATTTATTCTATTTGGTAGGATAATGTGGACTTACTAGATATTCTCTAATTAAGGATGAGATGGGATATTTTATGAGAAAAGGAATTGGTAAATATTTTGAGAGAAGAAATAAATTGGAGAGAAACCGAAGGGAAGGATATATGAAGGGAAGCGGAACGAAAATGTAAAATAGAAAACATGAAAGAAAAGTGGAGGAAGAAGAGAAAGTAGAAGGAAAAAGAAAGGAAAGCTTGGAAAGCTCAAGAACAACTTCTGGCTTCCGATTAATCGAGGTAAGGGTGTGAAATATTGTTATCTTACCAATGTATGTGATTATGTATGGATTGTTTGGATTTATTTGGTTGTTCTTCCTCATCTTCCATTCTAGGGCATAATAAGTTTAATCGGTAGAAACCAAGTTTTACGGTTAAAAATGAGGACAAGTAGTAGAGTTTAGTCGAGGAATGTTGGGCTAAGGCTACTGAGATGAGTTGGGATTGAATCGGGTAGATTCCGATGATTTCGGAGTTTTGGACAGTGGAGAAATTCTGAGTTCGCAGACCCTCGCTAGCACGTTCGCTAGGCGAGCGGGTCGCGAGCATTCGCTGTGGCGAGCCAGTAGCGAATAGTCCCAGACTTGGGCAGAATGGTTTTGGGTGTTCTTCGCTGGTAGTGTAGGGGGTAGCGAGCATTCGTTGTGGTGAGTGGGGTAGCGAATCAAGTCAGAGGCTTCTGTTTGCCTTCGCGAGCTTGTTCGCTAGGCAAACAGAAAGTGAGTGCTCGCTAGGCGAGCAAGGTAGCGAGCGTAGCAACATGTTGTTTTCTTGTGTGTTCCATCCAATGGTTAATTGTTTGGTTCAATGATGTTAATTATATATATTTCTGAATAGTTTGTGTACTGTTAACATGAGACGTGTTTTGGGTAGCCTTATGGCGTGAATCCTAGATTGTGTAATATAGCCTTTGGCAATTATATGTATTGTTGGAATTAAACATGAATGCATGATGAATATGATATTGTGTGAAGTATGCATGAGAATATATGTATGATATATGTGCATTGCTTGGTAATTGATAATGATGTTGAGAGTATGTAAACATGCGAGATCCTTACTCACTGGGGATGACAAGGTGTCGTTCCTAGTGTAGTGATCATCGGGGTAGAATAACTGTGGAGTTGTTCCTTGTGGGGTATAAGCGATGTACCCGTAATCCTCGTGAGGATTTGTGAGAGTTGTTGAGTTTTTATGAGTCATATGGTATGTGTATGTGATTGTTATATGAAAGTGTGTGATGTGGCCGTTTGGCGATTATATGTATGATGGTATGTACTTGCGTAGGATGTAATGCGTAATTGTATATTTTTATGTATACGGGTGCATTTCAAGAGTGTGTGGAGTCATTGTGTGTGTGTAGCATCATGATTGCATTCTTGTGTCTTGATCCCATGGAGGATCTGCAGAAACCTCGTCTGCCCTTGTGGGGTGTGAGCGATGGTTTATTCTTGATTCCGTGGAGAATCTGCAGAACGATTGTGTGCCCTTGTGGGGTGTGAGCAATCCTGAAACATCATGTCCCATGTGAGGTGTGAGCGATGGGTGAACATCGTAGGCCCGACGGAGAGTTACTTCGGTAATGAGCGATGGTTCCTTTTGGTTCTTCAATTGAACCTGCTGAATGAGTCGGTACCGCATTTGCATCTGCATAGAGTCGTGAGTTAGTCTCTATGAGTTGCATTATCATCTTTATATGATGCATTGGTGAAATAAACATGAATATAGATGTTGGTGTGAATTGGTAGAATGAACATGTTGTGTGTGTGCATGTGAATTGATGAATGTGTTTAAGTAGGTAAATGTATTGTGGTGAGAAAATGTGGAGTATATGTATTCGGTATTTGTGCGTTTATATATGATTATATGCATTGTTATTATGATAATATTTCTCACCATTCTGCTGGAATGATGTCCTTCATGACATCGTGCAGGTATCAAAGTGTAGTACTGCTCGTAGTTGCGGGGTCGCTATTGGTGTAGCTGTTTAGTGATTTTATGTTATTGGGTTGATTCGTGCTCTGGTCATGTAACACTGGGATCGTTTGGGTTGTGTTTCAGATGTATTTTGAGATGTTGGCCTCAGTGCCTAAGTGATGTCATTTATGTGATAAATGCAAATATTTCTTTTATGAAAAATATGTGATGTAAATGAATTCGCTGTTACATGCAAATGAAATTTCGTAAAGTATGATTAATTATTTCAGTGTTATTAGGCATGACAGGTGGTTTTTAAGTAATTTGGAAATAAATGTGCGACACCCTTTGTGAATGCATGCTAATTTTACTCTGATTATGTTTATTTTTTCGTGGGGTTTAGAAGGGTGTTACAGGCACAAGAGTAAAATATCAGCTAGCTCTACTAAAGATAACTAACTAAATATAACTGGCAGTAACAAATTAATAACCAACTAACTAATTTTGATACATTTATGTTAATACCTCCCCACAAGTTGAAGTATGGATACTACATAATCCTAACTTGGACAAAAAATAATTAAAGAGAGGAGCATGAAGTGATTTGGTGAAAACGTCTGCAAGCTGGGAGGCCGAAGATACTGGTAGAAGGTGGATAAGATTGGAGTGTAGCTTCTTGCGAATGATATGGCAATCTAATTCGATGTTTTTAGTGCGCTCATGAAACGTAGGATTGTATGCCAAATAGATAGCATATTTGCTATCATAGTATAAGGATGCAAGATTAGAAAAGGTAATGCAAAAATTTGCGAAGAGATAAGAGAGCCATTGAACTTCACAGGTCAAAGAAGCAAGAGAACTATACTCTACATCAATAGAAGAGTGGGAGACAATATTCTGCTTCTTTGAACGCCACGAGATGAGTGAGTTTCGAAGCATGACACAAAGCCCAGTAACTGATTTTATGGTGTCTGGATAACACGCCCATTCAGAATCAGCAAAGTCGTGAATCTTTAAGGGGCTAGTGCTAGAGAAGACGATACCATGTCCTGGACACCCTTTCAAATATTTCAGGACACGAATGCCAGCATAATAATGAGGAACCAGAGGATTGGCCACATACTGACTTAAATGTTGTACTGCAAAAGAAACATCAGGGTGGGTATTTGTCAAATATAACAATATACCAACAAGTTTACGATAAGAAAAAGGGTATTCCAAGGGTTCACCATCTGTAGCAGAGAGTTTTAAGTGATGGTCAATGGGATTTGATACTGGTTTGGCACCAAGGAGACCTGTATCTTCAAGCAACTCAAGCACATATTTCCTTTGGTTGTGGAATATACCAGAATTATATCTTGCTATTTCTAAGAAAAGGAAATATCTTAGATTGCCTAGATTTTTAATGCAAAATTTTTGATGTAAGAAGGACTTGACAAAATCGATTTCAAAAAGAGAATCACCTGTCAACACGATATCATTAACATAGACCAAAAGAGCTGTGAAATTGTGAGCAGTTTGCTTGATATACAGTGAATGATCAGCCTTTGATTGAGAGAATCTCAATGAAAGAAGGGCTGAAGATAACTTGGCATGCCATTGTCTGCAGGCCCGTTTCAGTCCATACAAGGATTTGTTGAGCTTACAAACCTTGTTGGATCCAAGATTATGTTAGAACACAGATTGGTTCTTAGTTATATCTCTATGTTTTGATGATAACACTTACGAAATTTTGTATTAAGAAATTATATACTCTAAATTTGTTCAAGTATTTTTGCTGCAGATGTTAAATTTAATATTCTTCTGAAAGCAAAAATGGATCTGAACGTTGAACTATGCAAGGCTCTGAAGCGTCAGAAGCATCTCTTAGAAGAATCAGAGCGCTGCCTACAGAAGACTCTGAGCGCTGCCTATAGAAGGATCTAAAGCAGAAGCTACAGAAGCATCTGAAGCATAGACTGAAGACTTTGTATGAAGAGTTTCAAGCATAGTTTTTCAGAAGACTCTGATAGTACTGTACGCTGCAAGTACTGAGGATCTAATCCCTAAACTATGCTCTAATGAATCTCACGCTAAAGCACACTTGCTGCAACACTCTGATACAGCAAACTCTGAAGACATCAAGACTCTGATCACTCAAGACTCTGATGTTAATTGCTGTGAATTAGAAACTTGTTGAAGAAGATTATTTGAACATATATCCGTTGGTTATGCCAAACGACTCTTTCCTCATTTATGCTAGACATAAGAACTTAGGCAAAAAGGATTTCTCTGAACGTTCTACTTCTAGGAAATGTCAAGTGATGTGAAGACAAAAAGGTTACAGCTATTTTGCAGACACGGTCTTCAAGCTTGCAAACGTTTTGGACTTCCGCGCCTATAAAAGCAAGACTTCAACATCTTTCTCAAGTTGACGAATTATTGAACAATTCTTTTGAAAACTCTCACAAAGCTCTCATACAAATTATTATTCTTTGCTAAATAGTTTTCATAAGTTCTTAAACTTAAGTGTAAATCACAGTTGTGATACAGCTTACTTAAAAGCATTCAAACACTTGTTTTATTTTACATTTGATTGTAAAAGTTTCTTGAGAAGACCAGGTTGTGGTCAGTAGTTCTTGAGAAGACTAAGAACAGTTGTTCTTAGTGGTTGCTATTGTAATCAATTTGATTAATAGTGGATTAAGTCCTTGTAGAGAAAGGCAAATCACTCTTGATAGGGTGGACTGGATTAATTTTGTTCAACGAACCAGGATAAAAATCATTGTGTTTTTATTGCCATAATATTTTCTATATACTTATTCAAACCCCCCCCCCCCCCCCTTCTAAGTATTTTCTCATCTTCAGTTGGCATCAGAGCTCCGGTTCTGTGTGTGCTATCACTTCACCGTGAACAAAAAAGATCCAGTGAGAAAACTTTGATATATATTCTTGGTTGTTATTATGACTGAAGCTTCAACATCTAACAGCAACAACAGATATGAAGAAAGGGATAGAATCAGCACAAAACCCCCTATGTTTGATGGGGTGAAGTTTGACTATTGGAAGAACAGAATAGAGAGTTTCTTCCTTGGTTATGATGTTGATCTATGGGACTTAGTCATTGATGGGTATGTTCACCCTACTGATGGGGATGTCAAGAAAATTGATAGAAAACCGATGACTGAAGCCCAAAAGAAGGAGTTCAGAAATCATCACAAAGCTAGAACAATCTTATTAAATGCAATATGTCATACTGAGTATGAGAAGATCACCAACAGAGAAACTGCATTTGATTTGTTTGAGTCTTTGAAGATGACACACGAAGGGAACTCACAAGTTAAAGAGACCAAGGCTCTGGCACTGATCCAGAAGTATGAAGCGTTTAAAATGGAAGAATTTGAATTTATAGAAACTATGTTCTCTAGATTCCAGATCCTCACAGCTGGATTAAAAGTGCTGGACAAAGGCTATTCAACTGCTGATCATTTGAAGAAGATCATCAGAAGCTTGCCTATCAGATGGAGACCTATGGTCACTGCTCTGAAGCTAGCTAAGGATTTGAACAAGATCACATTGGAGGAACTAATTAGCTCACTGAGGAGCCATGAAATTGAACTTGAGGAAGACGAGCCTCAAAAGAAAGGTAAGTCAATTGCCTTAAAATCTAACAAATCTGTTAAAGCATTGCAGGTGTTAGAAGAAAGTTCTGAAGAGTCTTCTTCTAAAGAAGAAGATGAACTGTCCTTGCTGTCCAGAAGAATCAACAGACTCTGGAAGCACAAACAGAGGAAGTTCAAGAACTTCAAGAAGCCAGATCAACGCAAAGAGTCCTCTGGACACAAAAGATCTGGAAAGAAGGAGGTTGTTTGATATGAATGCAAGGAACCTGGGCATTACAAGAATGAATGTCCAAAGCTTCAGAAGGAAAAGCCTAGAAGGAAGCCTGAGCATAAGAAGAAAGTCCTAATGGCTACATGGGATGATTCAGATGCATCTGAATCTTCATCAGAGTCAGAAGAAGAATGTGCCAACATGGCATTGATGGCTGGAGTAGAAGATCAGGATGAAGGATCATCTGGATCTGAATCTGGCTCAGAAGAGGTACTTTCTGATCTCTCTAGGGAAGAACTTATTAAAGTTTTATCAGAAGTCCTGAAAAACTATAACCAGATTAAGCTCAAATGCAAGAAGCTTAAATGCAATCTTGAATCTGAGAATAATCTGTTAAAGTCAGAAGTTGCTGAGCTCAAAGAAAACAATTTGAAAATGAAAAACAATTTTGAAAAAGCTCAAAAAGACTCTAAATCTGAAACTAAGTCAAAATGCAAAAATATTTTAGAAGAATATGACTTCAGCTTTCAGAAGTTTCTGGCTAAAAGCATAGATAGAAGCAAGATGGCTTCAATGATCTATGGAGTTAGCAGAAACAACAGGAAAGGAATTGGATATGAATCTTCCTCTGGAAAGGATTTAAATCCAATGCCTGTTGATAAACTTATCATTAAGAAGACACTCTTATATTCTCATTTTAAGTTTGGTTATCTGAATGATATTAAACACACACGTTCTGATCAGAATGTTCCTGTGTTTAAACCAAAAGTAAGTCAGAACAAAATCGTTGTAAAAAGATTGAAGTTCAGACAAACTTTTAAGGTAACTAACCCAAAAGGACCCAAAAAGATCTGAGTACCTAAGGATAAGATAATCCCTGTTGCAGATGTATTTAGCAGAAAAGTCAAGACGCCAGTCATGGTACCTGGACTCTGGCTGCTCACGTCACATGACGGGAGAAAGGTTTATGTTCCAAAGCCTGGAGCTTAAATCTGGAGGAGACGTCAAGTTTGAAGGGAATCAGAAGGGCAAGATTATTGGCTCTGGTACTATTGATAATGGTAACCTTCCCTCTATATCTAATGTTTTACTTGTAGAAGGATTAAAGCATAATCTATTGTCCATAAGTCAATTAAGTGACAATGGTTATGACATAATCTTTAATCAACAATGTTGCAAAACTGTTAGTCAGAAGGATGGCTCAATCCTATTTAATGGAAAGAGGAAGAACAACATTTACAAAATAAATCTTTCAGAACTTAAGGTTCAAAATGTAAAATGCCTTATATCTGTTAATGATGAGCAATGAGTCTGACACAGAAGATTGGGGCATATTAATATGAGACGTATATCTCAGATTAATAAACTCAATCTGGTCAGAGGACTTCCTAAGTTGAAGTTCAACTCAGATGCTCTTTGTGAAGCATGTCAAAAAGGAAAATTTTCAAAATCTTCTTTTAAAACTAAAAATGTTGTTTCAACTTCAAGACCATTAGAGTTACTTCACATTGATCTGTTTGGACCAGTGAAAACTGCATCCATCAGAGGCAAGAAGTATGGATTAGTCATTGTTGATGACTATAGCAGATGGACATGGGTGAAATTTCTAAAACACAAGGATGAGTCACATTCTGTTTCTTTGACTTCTGCAAACAAGTCCAGAATGAAAAAGAGTTTAAAATTGTCAAAGTCAGAAGTGATCATGGAGGCAAATTTGAAAACAAATATTTTGAAAAATATTTTAATGAAAATGGCATTTCTCATGATTTCTCCTGCCCTAGAACTCCACAACAGAATGGAGTTGTAGAGAGGGAAAATAGAACTCTGTAAGAAATGGCCAGAACCATGATCAACGAGACTAATCTGGAAAAGCACTTTTGGGCAGAAGCAATAAACACAGCGTGTTATATTCAAAACAGAGTGTCTGGAAGACCTCTTTTGGAAAAGACTCCCTATGAATTGTGGAGGAACAGAAAGCCCAACATTTCTTATTTTCATCCTTTTGGATATATATGTTATATGTTGAACACTAAAGAGAATCTAAACAAGTTTGATTCTAAAGAACAGAAGTGTTTCATGCTTGGGTATTCTGAACGCTCTAAAGGCTACAGAGTATACAATACTGAAACACAGATTGTGGAGGAATCTATACATGTTAGATTTGATGATAAGCTTGGCATTCAAAAGCCAAAGCAGTTTGAAAGTTCTGCAGATAGAGAAGTAATTCTCACAGACTCTGAAGGCTCAGAGGCAGAAAAAGTTCAAGTGAAGGAACCAGAAGCAACGCCAGATGCAATTCCTTTAGCTTCTCAAATGAACAACTTAAATATTTCTGAAGAATCAACTGTTAGAGGATCATCTTCCAGAATCAAGGCCTCTCACCTAGAGGATATGATCATTGGAAAGAAGGATGACCCCATAAGAACAAGATCCTACCTCAGATCATCTGAAGCGTCATTATTTGGTTTGGTGTCTGTTATTGAACCAACTTCTGTGGATGAAGCTCTGCAAGACAATGACTGGATAATTGCCATGCAAGAAGAGCTCAATCAGTTCACAAGAAATGACGTTTGGGATTTGGTTCCAAGACCAAAAGGATTCAACATAATTGGAACTAAATGGATCTTTAGAAACAAGTTGAATGAAAAAGGAGAAGTTGAAATAAACAAAGCAAGGCTTGTTGCTCAAAGTTATAGCCAGCAAGAAGGAATTAATTACACAGAGACTTATGCTCCTGTGGCCAGGTTAGAGTCTATTCGTTTACTCATTTCTTTTGCTGCACAAAATAACATCACTCTATATCAGATGGATGTTAAGAGTGCCTTCTTAAACGGAATTATAGAAGAAGAAGTTTATGTTCACCAACCTCCTGGTTTTGAAAGTGAAAAATTTCTAGAACATGTTTTTAAACTAAAGAAATCTCTTTATGGTTTAAAATAAGCTCCCAGAGCTTGGTATGAGAGATTAAGCAATTTTCTTCTGGAGAAAATTTTTATCAGAGGCAAAGTGGACACAACACTCTTCTGTAAAACATTTAAGAAATATCTGTTAATTTGCCAAATATATATGGATGATATTATATTTGGATCTACCAATGTTATGCTGGGAAAGGAGTTTGCTCAATGTATGCAGGCTGAATTTGAGATGAGCATGATGGGAGAATTGAGATTCTTTCTGGGAATCCAAGTCAACCAGACTCCAGATTGCACTTACATTCATCAGACCAAATATGTAAAAGAGCTTTTGAAGAAGTTCAACATGACTGATAGTAAGATGGCAAAGACTCCTATGCATCCAACAAGCACACTTGGTAAGGAAGAGGTAAGTAAGAAAGTAGATCAGAAACTCTACAGAGGTATGATAGGATCTCTTCTCTACTTAACTGCTTCTAGACCTGACATTTTATTCAGTGTATGCTTTTGTGCAAGATTCCAATCAGATCCTAGAGAATCACACTTAACAGCTGTTAAGAGGATTCTAAGGTATCTGAAAGGTACTTCTAATGTGGGTTTGTGTTACAGAAAATCTAATGATTTTAAATTAGTTGGATTTTGTGATGTTGATTACGCTGGAGACAGAGTTGAAAGAAAAAGTACTTCTGGAAGTTGTCAATTTCTGGGAAGAAAATTAATCTCCTGGTATAGCAAGAAACAACCTACAATTGCTCTATCAACTACAGAAGCAGAATATATTGTTGCTGCTGGATGTAGCACGCAGATGCTCTGGATGAAAAGTCAGCTAGAAGACTATCAAATCTTTGAGAGTAATATTTCTATATTCTGTGATAATACTTCTGCTATATGTTTGTCTAAAAATCCCATTTTACACTCTAAGGCAAAACATATAGAAATTAAACATCACTTCATCAGAGACTATGTTCAGAAGGGTATTATAAAATTAGACTTTGTTGATACAGATCATCAATGGGCTGATATTTTCACAAAACCCCTTGCTGAAGATAGGTTCAAGTTTATTCTGAAAAATATTGGTATGGAGTTTTGTCCAGAATAATATTTATCAGAAGCAACTTTCTCAGATGCAAAATGTTTAAGCTCTGAAGTATTTCATCTGTCATTTATTTGATTTCTTGAATTATTCTTTCTGTGTGTATCTGAACTAACCAATCTCAGAGGATCTGAACGTTGGCTAACGTTTCATTTCTCAAAGAGAATTCAGAAGCACATGCAAGCAAACATGTGTCACTCAGAATCTGAAAAGATAGAGTGCATAATACTGAAGAGACATTTGAGGTAACGTTTGAATAGTTGAAATTATTGATTCCCCCCCCCCCCCATTTGTCAGAATTAATTAATGCTTTGAAATGATTATTATTCTTTTCATTAAATGCCATTAATTGCTAGTTGAGAACGTGCTGAATGTGTGTCTGTTTGTGTGCCCTAATTTCTCTCTATAAATACCACAAAATCTCACCATTTCACACTTTTCACTCTCACAAACACGTATATGCATTTTTGTTTGCTCTTTAGCCTCCATCTAAACCCTAAACCTTCATCATCTTCAACAATGGCTACCTCATCTTCAACCTCAGCTCAGTTCCAGTCTTCAATGGCTGTTGTTTCTTCGTCAAACATGGGTGCTACTCCTTTTAAGGAACCTGAGAGAACTTTGTTAACCCCTGTTGATAAGCTTGAAGTGTTATGTGAATCAATGGTGGAATTTGACTCCTTGGCTGGAAATGGTTTTAATTTACGTCCTATCATTGATGCTCAAGGCTGGGTGAAGTATTTTGATAGATTGTTTGGACCAGTTTATCCTCACTTAGTGAAAGAATTCTGGATTCATGCATCTGTCTACCCAAAGTTAATAATCTCTTCTGTTCTAGGAAAAAAGATTATACTCACTGAAGATCTAATCAGAAAACTCATTGGGTATGAGGAAATTGATGGAGTTTCTCATCTGCCAGCTGGGCGTGTTGAAATGGAAGAAGTGTATGTTGAAGTTATTTCATCTGGACAAGCCTCCAACAAGCTCAAGGATCTGAAACCTGATTACAAGATCCGGGCAAAGATTTTTCTGGGCTGCATCAACCACAGAAAATCCACAAACTCTCCAGATTATGTGAACAATGTACAGATTTACTTCATGTACTGCTTATATCAGAGTACTAAAGTGGATCTGCCACACATTCTCTTTATGCATCTGTGGAATCACATTAATGCATCCAGAGAATTAGTCAAGACTAAGGGTCAAAAGATCAGAATGTGAATACCTTTTGGAAGATTAATCTCAGACATTCTGACGGAGAATGGTCTAGTAGCTGCTCTACATGAAGCTGGAGTGAAAGAAGAACTTGATTCAATAGTTGGAAAACTTTTGAATGGAAAGAGTCTCTAAAGGCTAAGAGTTGTGGATGAACTCACAACTGCTCCTAAAAAGATGAATACTGCTGAAGTCAGTCAGAGGAGGATTCCAGTTAAAGACTTTCATATCTTTGGTGCTGAGGAACCTAGAGACGTTATTCTTAGGTACATTGACATGTGCAAGGCAGATGGAACACCTGTACCTGCTGATATTCTGATACGTGCAAGAGAACCAGTCCCAGATGTTTATGAGGAGAATATGAAGAAAAGAAGACAGTTAGAGGTAGAAGAAGCTGCTGCTCAGAAAAAACAGAGAATTGCTGGAAAAACCACAGAAGCAGATAAAGAGAAAAGCTTCTGGAGAAGCTCCTTCTGTTCCTGCCAAACGCATCAAAATAAGAGGTATTAAAACATCTTTACCTTCTATTTCTGAAATTGCAGTAGATTTATCAACTATTAGCTTTGTTCTTGAACCCCCTTCTTCTCAAACCACTTCTTGTCCATCTCAAACCTCTGAACCACCTACAACATCTGATCTTGTTCCCACAACACCACTACAATCATCTGACATTCCTCAATCAGAACCATAAACAACAAAACCAGCAGAACCAACTCCAACACCTCAACAACCTGAAATTCACCAAACTTCTGTACCTGAACCAATACCATTTGAACCCGTTGTATCTGAACCACCAAAATCTATACCTTCCAATCCACAACCTAATCCTCAACCAGAACAACCCAAACCTATTGAATCAAATGTACCTGATTCTGAGGTTCTGGACGTCCAACCCCTCAAAATCTTGTTTGACATATCTTCCACATCCTGTCACTCATCTACCTCATCTGATTCATCTGAATCTGATGTTCATCCAGATGTAAGCTCACCCCCCTCTCTCAGAGAATATGAATCTAAATAACCAGATCTACCTATTTCTTTTGATGCTATCATTCATGAACCCACTCCAAAACCTAAACCCAGGACATCTGAGTTTGTTTCAGTTGCATCCTTTAAACCACATCCCTCTGATCCCCTTCCTTCTGGTCTAATGATTAAAAACTTTTATACCAGAATAGAACCATCTGACCCTTACACTCCATATAGACCTAGTTCTTCAACCATTTTACCATTTGTACTTCAAACCTACTTAAAAGAACTGTCAGATATCATTCCATCAGAACCCCTGTTGTCTGATAAATATGTTTTTATGCCCTACATCTCCACTTCATTTGATGTCATTCCCTCTGAATCAAGGGTAAAACCATTTCTGGTTCATACTTTCTCCAGATTCAAAACCGTTACTTCATCATCTGACCATCCATCTTTTCCTTCCTATCCTCGTCCTCTGTTCATCATCCCAACTTTCACCATACCAACTCCACCCAAACCAATCAAACCATCAACTCTGGAAGCTCTTCTTAAACCAAAACCTAGGCTAAACATTGATATTCTATTTGCAAATTTTATGAAAGAAATAAAGATGAATTTAGGCTCTGTGAAGAAAAGATGCTTGTCAACCATGAATGCAGATGAATCTGATGCTATTTGGAATAGCTTCATCTCCAGATTCAATACTGTTGCTTCAAATCTGAAGAGTGTCTGCTCTAATGATGCGAAGATCAGATTTGATGAAACTGCCAGAACCATGCTATGGAATATGAAAAGATCTGCACCTTTTCTTCTTGAGGATGTACCTTCATCTTCTGGAGTATCTGCTACAGAAACTATTGCAGGATCTGCTTCTGAAGAAAATCCTTTGGCTCTGACAACTGTGGACAAACCCTCTGCATCTGTAGCTTCAGACTCTGCAACTCCAATGGCTATTGACTCTACTCCTACATCAGAATCTGCTCCATCTACTTCTTCTGAGATCAAGAAAGAGAATCCAAAATTAGAAGATAAGATTGTTGTGCTAGAAGATGGTCAATCTGAGATCAAGTACTGGATGGCAAGACAAGATCAGAAGACTGAGAACATTGAAAAATGGATGTCAAAGCAAGAACAATCTTCATCTGAGATCACTCACCTTCTGAAGATGCTTCTTTCCAAACAACCCTAGTTTTATGTTTTCTGTATCTGATGTTTGTGCACTTGTACTTGAATTTCTTATCTGATGTTTTGTCTGCTCTGTCTAAGTACTTATTTGAATGCGTGAATGACTCTGATGTTTTCTCTACATGAATGTATATTTTCTCTCTATTTCCTTTTATTTGTCTTTAAAAAAATTTCTTTTTGATTATGACAAAAAGGGGGAGAAAATGAAATTCTGACTGTTCAAATAAACTTTACCTGAATGGAATTCAGACATATCAAATTATATCTAACGTGAATTGTTTAGTATTTCAGAACTAATGAAAAATCTGACAAAATTCTTTAAAGTATACTCATGACAAAACTCTTCCAAGTCAAGCTCTATTTTTTTTGGAACAATCAGGCTCTGATTCTGAAAAGAATACTCATGCAAAAAGGGAAGTCTATATTCTTTCTAAGTATTCAATTCAGGGGGAGATTCATAATCTCAGAGGGAGTTATAATTATCTCTTTATTGAACAAAATTTCTTATGTTTTTGTCATCATCAAAAAGGGGGAGATTGTTAGAACACAGATTGGTTCTTAGTTATATCTCTATGTTTTGATGATAACACTTACGAAATCTTGTATTATGAAATTATATACTCTAAATTTGTTCAAGTATTTTTGCTGCAGATATTAAATTTAATATTCTTCAAAAAAGCAAAAATGGATCTGAACGTTGAACTATGCAAGGCTCTGAAGCGTCAGAAGCATCTCTTAGAGGAATTTGAGCGCTGCCTATAGGAGACTCTGAGCGCTGCCTACAGAAGGATCTGAAGCAGAAGCTACAGAAGCATCTGAAGCATAGACTGAAGACTTTGTATGAAGAGTTTCAAACATAGTTTTTCAGAAGACTCTGATAGTACTGTACGCTGCAAGTACTGAGGATTTGATCCCTAAACTATGCTCTAATGAATCTCACGCTAAAGCACACTTGCTGCAACACTCTGATACAACAAACTCTGAAGACATCAAGACTCTGATCACTCAAGACTCTGATGTTAATTGCTGTGAATTAGAAACTTGTTGAAGAAGATTATTTGAAGATATATCTGTTGGTTATGCCAAACGACTCTTTCCTCATTTATGCTAGACACAAGAACTCAGACAAAAAGGATTTCTCTGAATGTTCTACTTCTAGGAAAGGTCAAGTGATGTGAAGACAAAAAGGTTACAGCTACTTTGCAGACACGGTCTTCAAGCTTGCAAACGTTTTGGACTTCTGCGCCTATAAAAGCAAGACTTCAACATCTTTCTCAAGTTGACGAATTATTGAACAATTCTTTTGAAAACTCTCACAAAGCTCTCATACAAATTATTATTCTTTGCTAAATAGTTTTCATAAGTTCTTAAACTTAAGTGTAAATCACAGTTGTGATACAACTTACTTAGAAGCATTCAAACATTTGTTTTGTTTTACATTTGATTGTAAAAATTCCTTGAGAAGACCAAGTTGTGGTCAGTAGTTCTTGAGAAGACTAAGAACAATTGTTCTTAGTGGTTGCTATTGTAATCAGTTTGATTAATAGTGGATTAAGTCCTTGTAGAGAAATGCAAATCACTCTTGATAGGGTGGACTGGATTAGTTGTGTTCAACAAACCAGGATAAAAATCATTGTGTTTTTATTGCCATAATATTTTCTATATACTTATTCAACCCCCCTTCTAAGTATTTTCTCACCTTCAGATTATAGCCAGGAGGAGGGGACATGTCAAGTTCTTCATGTAAGTCTCCATGGGGAAAGGCGTTGTTTACGTCCAATTGCTCCAAATTCCAACGTTTTATAGCTGCAAGAGACAAGAGAACTCTGACAGTAGTTATTTTAGCAACAGGTGAAAAAGTGTCAAAATAATCTACACCCTCTAATTAAGTATAACCTTTAGCAATCAAGTGAGCTTTGTATCGTTCAATAGAACCATTGGCATAGTATTTAACTCTGTATACCCACTTACAACGAACAAGAGTTTTGCCTAAGGGAAGATCCATAATGGTCCATGTTTGGGTGTCCTCGAGAGCTTTAATTTCATAATCCATTGCTTGTCTCCAACAATCATGTTTAGAGGCTTGAAGGTATGTTTTTGGTTCAACTATAGAGGATATGGAGCAACAAAAGGACTTGTAAGAGGGAGAGCATTTTGCATAGGAAAAAGAGTAAGAGATAGGATAAGGGGTGGTATGGGCAATGGGGGTAGGTTCATGTGAACTGGAGGTTGTAAGGAGGTTACAATGAAAGTCTTTAAGATATTGTGAGGGGTTTCTGGCTCTAGTAGATTTTCTAGTAGGAGGCACGATTTGAGGTCGAGGGTTGTGTAAACTACTAGAAATATGTGGTGTAGGTAAATTGTGTTGAGGTTCATGGTCAATAACAATAGGCTGTGAGAAACTAGGTGATGCAGGGAAAGTAGAAGGATGTGGATTTGACAAGTCAAAAAAAGATGGTGATGCAGGACTGTCATGAGAGATTGGGACAAATTGGACAAGAGAAACAGGTAGGTTGTCCACAGCAGGTGATAAAGTAAGGCATGTGTCATAGGTAGTATCTGTTGGATTAGAGCATGGATCCTGTTTTGGGAAACAAGTTTTTTGAAAGGGAAATGGTTCTCAAAGAAAATTACATTTCTAGAATGGAACAAGGCATGTGACTGGAGGTCATACAAGATGTACCCTTTGGTACCATCTTTGTACCAAGGAAAATGGCCTTTCTGGTCCCAGCGTCAAACTTGGGACGATGAGCCTGCAAGGTTGTAGCATAACACAAACAACCAAAAACCTTTAAATGAATCATAACAGGAAATGTTTTGAAGAGAACCTTATAGGGAGACTTATAATTGAGGAGAGGGATAGAAATTCGATTAATGAGGTAGATTGTATGTTGTATGCTAAAGGTCCAAAGGTTTAAGGGTATGTTAGAGTGAAAAGCAATGGTTCTTGTAACATTTAAGACATGTTGGTGTTTGCGTTCAACTATCCCGTTTTATTGAGGGGTTTCAACGCATGATTTCTGGTGAATGATTCCTTTGGAAAGAAAAAAGGATTGAGGGTTGAAAATTCTGAGCCATTTTCAGATCTAAAACACTTAAGGGATGTGTTGAATTGATTTTCAATTAAGGGAACGAAGTGTAAGATAATTTGTTTTGTTTCAGACTTAGCCTTAAGGAAACTGACCCATGTAAATCTAGAAAATTCATCAACAAGGGTTAGAAAGGGTTAGAAAGTACCTATGACCAAAAAGAGAATTAGTAGCTAAAGGACCCCATAGGTCAGCATGCAGTAATTCAAAAGGAGAATGAGTAGTAGTAGTGCTATTAGGAAAAGGTAATTTCTTTAATTTGGCAAAATGACAAGAGTCACAAGGATCCATATTATTTTTACAAGGAATAACAGGAAACTGTTTTGACATATATTGCATACCAGAATTAGAGAGGTGGATTAATCTTAAATGCCACAATTCAAAGGAATTGGAAAAAACAGAATTAAAAGTATTATGAATAGCACTGGAATCCATGACATAAACGCCTATGTGCAATTTAGTTGTACCAATCATTTGCTTCAAATGGTTCTGTAAAATATTACACAGGGTCGAGGAAAAATTCAGAAAACAATCATTTGTGGTGGTTAATTTTGTGACTGAGATTAGATTGACATGAAAATTGGGAATGTATAAAACATTGTAAAAGGTTAAGGATGGTGAAATAACTATGGTGCCTGATATGGAAGCTGTGAGGTGAGAACCATTAGGTAGGGATACAGATCTAGGTGAAAAGAAATATGGTCAATTGCTCCAGTGTTTAGAATCCAAAGATTGGGGTTCTTACCAGTATTATTGAGTGATTGAGAGGATGAAGCAAAGGGTGAAGTAATGATGGCATTTGCAGTGCTTGTAGGTTGAGATTGTTGAAGCAAGGCGCGAAGACTCTGAAATTCCTCTTGAGTAAACCCAAACACAGATGTGGAAGATCCCTGAGACAGAGTAGTGGTGTTTGAAATGTTGTTGGCATGCAATTGTGAAGAACCTTGAGCATTAGATGAACCTTGAGCATTAGATAAAGTCTCGGTTCGTTGTCTGTAATTTGGTGGATATCCATGTTTCACAAAGCAAGTATCCACAGTGTGATTGGTTCGCCAACAATGACTGTACACTCTATTTCCTCCTTTGGTTGAAGAGTATGGTCTTTGTCCTTTGTCTGCTGCCATTCCTCTGCCTTGAGTAGTGCTGTGAAGAGCAGTAATTGTGGCTTCAGAAGCATCCAATGGAGCAGTGGAATTCAGTTCATGCTCTTGTTGGATATCCAAGGAGAACACCTTATCAATGTCAGGGAGAGGTGTCATCATCATGATTTAAAATTTGGAGTGGGAAAAACAATCATTCAATCCTTTCAGAAACCTAATGACATAATCTTGTTCACGATAGGTTTGAGCATATGAAATAGCACCACAAGAACATGCAACGGCACATGTGCAGCAAGGAAGGGGACGATAGTTTTCTCCAATTCATCCCAATATACTTTCAATTGTGTGTAATATTCAGAGATATCGAAAGTACCTTGGTGGAATTGATACAAATCTTCTTGAATATTCGAGATACGAAAGATGTCGCTATGTGAAAACCTAATCTGTAAATTCTTCCAAACACCAGACATTGTATGAATCCATAACACATATTTTGCAATCGATTCAGAAATTGAACGCTAAATCCCGGAAAGTACCATTGTATTGCAGCGAATCCATTGCGCATAGAGAGGATTGGATACTAGAGGTTTGAGAAATGTACCGTCAACAAATTTCTCTTTGTTCTTGAAAATCTACGCAATGTGCATTGATCTTGACCAAGTGTGGTAGATTTTGTTGTCCAATTGTGGAGCAACAAGAATGAGCGTTGGACTTTCATTCGGATGAAGATAATAAGAGTTTGCAGAGTTCGTCATAAAATCAGAGAAGTTCTAGTGACCCATGGTGAATCCGATTGAAGAAAGAAGTTGCAAAAGTTACAGTGAGAAAGATCAGTAAAAGAAGCCGACAAAGAGGCAACTAGTGCAAAAAAATCAATCGAAAAAGACGAAAGAATGAAGAAAAATGGTCAGCAGAGCTCATACCATGTAGATAAGAGAGAAACGGTCCATTAAAGAAGAAAAGATACAAAGTGTAATGTAAATTATTGTCATTATCTTCATTCAACTAATGTGTTACATCCATATATACAAACCTGATAAGGGGCTCAAGACTAAAATACCAGCTAATTAAATATAACTAACTAAATACAGCTGGCAGTAACAAATTAATAACCACCTAACTAATTTTGATAGAGTTATGTTGATAACTTACTATTTGATTATCTCTCACTTGGGCCATTTGGTTAGCAAGAAACGACACTTAGTTTGGGGGTCATATGGGAGTTGAAGATATTTTTTATTTTGCCAAGAGACTCGCAGAAAGTTGGCTAAGTGCTAAGCGTTGAATTTTTTTTATCATTACCATCTTTTTACAAACTTATTTTCAAAATACCACAAGTTTCAACAAATATATCAAAATGCCATGGTTTCAAAAAAATTGATTTTTTGGCACAAGGGTGCCGCCCATTCAATGGGCGGCAGTGTCTTAATTAAAACTTAAAAGAAAAAATCAAACTTGGTCACTGCCGCTCATTAAAAGGGCGGCACCTTTAAAAAATATGACACTTCCGTCCATTGAATGGACGGCACCCTTGTGCCAAAAAAATATTTTTTTTGAAACGACGGCACCCTTGTGCCAAAAAAATATTTTTTTTGAAACGGTGGCATTTTGGTATATTTGTTGAAACTTGTGGTATTTTAGAAATAAGTTTGTAAAAAGATGGTAGGGATGGAAAAAATTCCTAAGCGTTTAGGTCCGGTAGATTTTGATGTAGAAATATGGCATTAATTTGGGGTGTGTTGCTTGCCATGTTTTTCCTCTTTGTATTCGGGTTGAGTTTAAACTCTTCAAACAAGTTCAACTGTTCATAGGTTTGTAAGGAACGGCAGCAGTCAAAATCAAAAGGTGTGACCAGAGAGACAAGAGTCTCAATTTTGTTTTTGTTTATTTGCCTACGATACGTACTAGTCACATATACTAGTATGTACGGTACTTATTTTCACTTGTGCACACTACATAAAAATCCGTGATTTTCTCAATGTAAATGAAATAACAAAAATACGTGATTTTCTCAATGTAAATGAAATAACAAAAACACCATAAACGAAAAAAAAAAGAAAAAAGAAAAACAAATGTTTAATGCTACTACCATTTGTGAGTAATTAACTAAAACACGGTTCAAAACCTAAAACCTATTCACTAAACTGTACATCAACATAGTAGAGTAGAATCAAACCAAAATCCACAACATGCAAAAAGGTTAACTAAAAACAAAACAATTGAACCACTGTTATGTCTGTCCTCTACACCGTCCAATCCCAACCGCCGCCATGTTCAAACTAGCGGTGCCGGCAAGTTAAGGTCAAACAAAAACGGCTTCTTCTTCTCCTCCTCCTTCGCCTTACTCGCCACAATATTCTCCAACTTGTAACCTTTGTATTCCGACCTAACCGGAGCACCCGCCGTGAAACAAACCGGAGGACCCCAAAACACGACCTGTCTCCCACTACCGCCGTCGAGGGATGGAGGCATTGGAAGAATGGTAGGAGCGACGAAGTATGAGAAGTTGGTCTTCGCTTTGGGTCCACGGAGAGCCCTGGCAGCATCGTCGTAGGCTCTGGCTGCTTCTTCTGCTGTGTCAAAAGTGCCTAGCCACTTGCGGGTCTTTTTCCATGGATCACGGATCTCGGCGGCGAAGCGGCCCCATGGACGCTTCCGGACGCCTCTGAAATGGGACTCCTTTGAAGATGATGGTTTGGACGACGGTGCTGGAGAATCCGTCGGGATAGAAAGCGAATGAAGGTGCATGGGTAAAAGAGAGAGTTTGTATAGGGAAGTGTGTGTTGTGTGTGAATGAATTATTGTTTGTGAAGTGTGAATATGGATTGAGGTTGTGTGGGGGACTGGATATAAATAGAGTAGGGACAGTCTGCGTTCACGCCGACAGGTTTTCTTTCTGGTGGTATTAAGAATCACTTTTTTTTTTAGAATACTTCTTTTTCTCTTTCAATATACTTCTCCCTTTCTTATTCTTACATTATTTTCAATATATATATATATATATATTTGAAATTACAGTATGTCTTTTTTATAACACTCAGTAAGTTAAGAGACCGATATTTTGTCATACTACTGGTTCGCGAAGATTTTATTCAAATAATCAATTTTCTTAAATAAATATTTAACTTAATTCATTTTTTCAACTATTTTTTTAAACTAATTCACTTTTAAAAAAAAATAAAAATTTAATAATGAGAAGTCGTCAATCTAATTGACGACAATGTATAAACACAATACTTGAATTGATTACTCATCTTATGTGTTTATACATTGTCGTCAATAGGATTGAAAACTTCTCTTTAATTAAAGTTTGTACACAATTTCTAAAACAATATTTTTTAATTTAGTTTTTAACTTGTGTCTCAAGGACACAAGTTAGCAATATTCTATTTTCAAGTATTTATTATTAATTATTCTATCAACTCTTTTAATTTATCTATTCTGTTTAATTATATCAGATATACTGTAAAGTCATAAATAATATATTTTTTCTATAAAATAATAATTAAGTTTTTTAATTTGTGTGAAATATCCAAAACGTCTTATAATTTAAAACAGAGAAACTATTAATTAAGAAAAACTTATAGCAATAATAGACCCTTCTTTACTTCAAAAGATTATAAAAGATAAAAATAATTAATATGTTTCAACAATAATAGTAGGGATGGCAAAACGGGTCATGGCCCGTCGAACCGACCCGCGCACCGCCAAAATATGGCGGGTTGGGTTAGAATTTTAAGTCTGCTGCCCACCAAAGTCCGCCTCGCTAAAGACCGCCACCCGCCAAAGTCTGCCGCCTACAAAAGTCTGTCGCATCTATTCGTTTAACTTGTCCCACCTTAAACCCTCCATTTTTTAGTTAATTCTAGTAATTCCAATTCTTGATGATTTTATTTTATACATTTATTTGAAAATATATGAAATATTTTTTGAAGTAAAATTTGTTAAAATGATGTTTTATAAAAGTTGTTCTAAAAAATCTAATTGAAATGTAAAAGAAAATCAGTAAGGTTTTCTTCGTGCTTTTGGAAAGCCACCTTATTATATTCTTCCTGCCGAAGGTCCTCGTCAACCTCCATCGAAGTTTCCTGAGAGACTTCGACCATGTTCACATCCGCGCTGGCCTTTTCGACAATGTCCAACTCTTATAGTTTCACCCTAAGGCCCTCAATAGCCCTCAGTAGCCTCAGTCAGATTATCTATCTGCACGAAACCCTCAGTGGTTTCTTTATTGTTATCATCGAATTGGTATCTTTAATGATTCCTTTGATGGAACGTTCAGTGACTTCATGTCCGCAACTATCAGTAGTTTGTTTCTCGAAACCCTCAATAGTTTCAGTGGTGAAGCCTTTAGTGACTTCACAGAGGACGCTTTCAACGATCTCTCTGTTGAGGTTTTCAGAACCTTGACCATGACCGCTTCATTGGTGAAATCCTCAGTGATTTTGACCATGTTAATTACAGATGGCTTCGTGTAATAGGCATCGGCCACCTGGAGAGGGTTGAAATCAATCTTCATTTGAGCCTTTGACTTCTCTCCGAATTTGAGCCTCTTGTCTTTAATTGCATTTTGAACGAGATCAATGAAAAGAAAATATTGAGATGTTTTATGTCCTAAGAAATTATGACACATGCATAAACCTCTCTTTTTTCTTTGTTCTAACGAAGGCATTTTAGCACTTGGAGGCACTATCAATTAACCGTCCTTAACTAACAAATCGAAAATTTTATCACATTTTGTGACATCGAAAGTGTAAGTTTTCTCAGAAAACTTGTCATTCTTTTCTCAAGAAAGTGTAAGTTTTCTCATGAAATTTGTCCCTCTGTGGGTGTCGAGGAGGTTGTGGTACACCAAAACAATTAGCAATGTGCGTCATTTGCGCGGTCATTTGCTGGTTGGCTTGGGTAGTGTTTTGTATTAGAGGATTAAAAAATTTCCCCATTGTTTGGGTAAGCATCTGGACCATTTCATGGTTACTCTCATCCATTTGCTGCCTAATAACCGATGCAAAACTATTTGTTAATCCTGACATTTGGGTGGAAAAACCTATCCCTAAGGTTGGTTGTTTTGACCCATATTATTAATCCCAGACCCTAACCCTTACAACGGGGAAGTTAGATTTACTACGGGTTCTGGAAAATTTGACCCCCGTGTTATGCAAGTTCGCCATCCCAGATGTTGGCATTCCATAACGCTGTTATCGACCGCCTAAAGGCATGGAGAAACTTGGAGGCATAAAGGGTATGTTCGAAGCGTTTCCTATTGGTGTGGGGGTTACTGGAGGACTTAGTGGCCCAATGTAAGTTAAAATGGACACACTATGGGCAATCAACTGTGTAGGCATCGAACTTGCCATAGATGGTACCGATTGAGAAATAGGTATTGAGACCGTGGTTCCCTCTATCGAAGATGCTAGGGTAGGTTCTCCATTGTTTGATGTATTTTGAGAATTCAGATTATTTAACTGACTTTGATTCGTCATTTTCCTCGTGTATCTTCTCCTTGGTCTATCTTTGTTAGTGATGGCTAATTTATCACTTCTCAATAACATACAACAGAGTTTAGCAAAAGAGAGTCAACAAACGTGAAAATTTTGTAGAATTTTTAAAAAAGAAAAGCCGTTAAAAATATCACTAGCACGGTCCCACTGAGCATGCCAATTTGTTTACCGGGAAAATTGGTAAACAACCGTTGGTCTCCAAATATTGGTTAACTTACAGGATCAACTAGTGAATCCTAGGACATGTGGTAATGTATTTTTAAACTAAAATTTGAGAAACAATGAACACTTCGACAACATTCATGATTGAAAAATAGGGTAATTCGACAAAAGAAATACGTTGCGAGAAATTAAATAAAATGCTGTAAAATGCGCCAAAAGGAACTTATGCAATAAAGAAGATAAATTTATGGACAAAAATATAAACTAAATTTGATTAAATTGAAAGAAAATGGTATTTTATCAAACATACATTTCTCAACAACTATTTCTCTACACATTGGATACATTGAGTAATTTGAGTGACTTGAAACTTGATCGCACATGAAATCCTACCACTAAGACCTCTTATTTATATTGAATTGAAATAACTGCCTCTAACGGCTTTTCTCCTAAATCGCAACAAGTGGCACTCGGCATGTCTTCAATTCCTTAATGTGCTCCACGTGTCTTGTCTTAAAACTGGATAAGAACAAAATTCTCTCCTTTATTCAAATTTGAACCTTCTCGTCGAACTAAACCTTTAAACTTAGATAATTTATGTAAGTCTAAACAATCATTCTTTCTGTCACAAGGGTCACTTCGACTAAGTTTCTATAAATAATCTATCCAGTTGAAGTCTGCCATAACTTTCTAAAAATTTCTTTTTATTTATTTATTTCACTAACTTAAATCAAACGTCGAATTTACGAGTTAACACCCACATTATATAAACAGATAAATCTTAAAAATCATTATATAGCACGACTCTAGTCACCTTATAAAGCAATTTTTGTAAAGTAAAGCCTATCATAAATATTTATAATAATTTCTGAAATACAATTTGAAAAATGTGCAGGTTACTTCATACACATTGGGTTGTATCAATCCATTTACTAGGATTTTTAAGACTAATATTAAAAATAATTTATTTGTCTGTCAATCTATTTACTAAGGTTGTTCAAACTAAATTTAAAATAACCTAAAATATTTTTAATATGAAAACTAATTTTTGACTGTTTAAGTTATATTGTGAGTTAATTGTCAAATTGCATTTAAATAACACCTAAATAATTTAAGGGCAATGTTAACTTATATTTTAGAACATACATTAAAAAAATTTATTTTAAAAATTATGCATTGATTTTAATAAAAGTAAAAACTTATTTTTTTAATAGAAATTTTTTATAAATAAATTTCTTAATTTGTGTCTCAAAATACAAGTTAATATTATTCATAGTTTAAATCAATTTGATTTTAATGGTAATTTCAATAAACAGTCTATATATGACCCAATCATTTTATATTTGATCTAACAAATTATCAAAATTAAATTAATTTTATTTAATGATAAACAATACATTTTTCATATTAGCATTTTATATTCCTTCATTGAGTAGCTTACACAAAAATTTAAACATCGAAATTGACACGTATATATTAAGATGGTAAAAATATTAAGCTCCAAAATTTAAAATTCACATATACATTAAATTTTTTTTTAAACATGCTCTTATTCATCATTTTTTTATTAATTAATCATTTAAATATTATTAAAATAAGGGAAATGCTAACTAATGCTCTCAAGATATTTTTTAAAATTTTAAATAGTAAGTATTTATAAAAGTATGTGCAATAAAGTATAATAATGTGAATTGAAAATTGAAGTGTTTGATTTTTTTAAAGAATAATTTCTTAATATAGAATATTTAAATAGTACCTGAGAGCACTGGTTAGCAAGACCCTTAAAATAATTGCTATTTAAACATTAAAAAAAATTGACATTGTATGTATAAAATTAACTAGTACCTCATAATGAATGCATCCCTGTATTCAAGAATGGTGTAGGTGGGGCGGGGGATTGTTAGAATTTGGAGTATTTAAAGACAAGAGAGGAAATGCATAGCAATAGGCCACAGCAAGAGTAGGGCATAGCGACTGCAGCTACCGTTTGGCTTGCATTAGATTTGGCAAAGACCGCAATAAAGAGGGGAGCGGTGAGGGTTCTATATTAGGCGTGCCCACCTCATCATTTCATTTCATCGCGTCAGTTTTCTTCATCCCGTCAAATCAAGTCGAATCAAATTAATCTTCTCTCTCTCGACTCACCTTCCCTATGCAACTGTTGTAACGCTACGTCGACGCACCGAATTGGATTGGAACGGGTGTTTTTAAGGACTTTTATGTATTTGATCCAACGCCACTTTACCAACATTAATTGTTTTAAAATGAATATTAGAGTACTTCATGAGTATTGTAATAAATGAAATTTTGTATGTCTCAAAAATTAGTTTGATTAATTAATATATAAAATTGAAAGAAGTCTTTGATAAAATAGAGATGGTTCAGGTGAAAGTTAGTGATAATCGGATAGTAGATAGAATTAAAAGTTGTCATATTGTCGAGTTATGCGTTCTGATGGACCAAGATCATCATTCGTGTAAGGATATCGTTTAAAAACGGTTTAGGAAAATGAAAGGTCATAACAACACTGATATGAAGAAAACGTTACAAGCGATTAAGAAATGAAGTCAAATGATATAACAACGGTGATTTCTAAGCTATGGATAAATTTCTTGGTTTGATTAGACTCTGAGTAATTTTTTCTAAATGGTTTTAAATATTCTATCAATGTCACAACAAGTGGCACCCAACGTGGGACAAATTGGTATTGTTTACAAGTGAGCACCATGGATAAATGGGAAATCGAGAAATTTTCTAAAAACAACGATTTTGGGTTATTAAAAGTACATATGCAAGGCATTTTAATTCGAGAGAAGTTTTTTTAATGCTTTGAAGGTTGAGGAATTTATATATTCACACCTTTACTAAAGCACAAAAGACCGAGATGGTGGATAAGGTCAGGAGTGCCATTATCTTATGCCCTGAGAATAAAGTTTTAAGACAAGTCGTCAGGGAGAAAACTGTTGTCGTGATGCGGGTAAAACATGAATCATTGTATATGACCATTTCCTTGACTCACAGGCTGTGTCTGAAACAAAAACTATATTCAATCCAAATGATGGAGAACAAATCCATAGTGGAGAAATTAACAAAATTTCACAAGATTAATTATGATCTTGAAAATATTGAAGTGAAAATTAAAGATGAAGACAATGTTTTACCCTTGTTGAGATCATTACCCAGATCCATTAAACACTTTAAGGATGATCTTCTTTTTGGAAATGAATATACTATTACTTTGGATGAAGTCCAAATGCTAGTAAGATGCAAATAATTTTCAAAAGTTAAAGATTTGAAGATTGAGGATAATGGCAAAGGCTTAAGTGTCTCAAAAGGAGAAAGTAAGCGTATAGGTATGTTCAAATCAAAGAGGTTTGACAAGTCAAAGATAAAATGTTATAGTTATCAGAAAACGAGTCCCTTCAAAAGGTATTATCCTGAGAGAAAGTACAATGATGATTAGGTTCAAGTTGCGGTAGCCTTAAATGAGGATGATTATGAGAGTCTTGGTGTCCTAGTAGTGTTGAGTTTAGAGAGTGGAGATAGTTGGGTTTTAGACTCAAGATGCTCTTGTTACATACGTGCAAGAAAAAGAATACTTTGAGACATTTTAGTTGGATCAAGGTGGAGTAGTTTACCTTAGTCACAATAAATCTGACAAAGTTCATGGTATTAGTTCAGTCAGACTTTGATGATCATGAGTTTCTTCTGGTATGTTTCAGAACTCGGGGAAGTTTGTTATCCATAAGCACATTTGGTGATCTAGGCTATTGGATTAGTGTTGAATGTGGGGTTTTGAAGATTTCGTATGATGAAGTGATCGTAGATAAAGAGTCTAAATATGTGGTGTGTGTGTGCGTGCGTGCGTGTGTATATATATATATATATATATATATATATATATATATATATATATATATATATATATATATATATATATATATATATATATATATATATATATATATATATATATATATATATATATATATATATATATATATATATATATATATATATATATATATATATATATATATATATATATATATATATATATATATATATATATAAAATAGAAGGTTCAAATGCTATTGTTCATTCATTACCAACTAGTCAATACTTTCATGATAAGAATAAGCTATAGGATTTGAGATAGATGCATGATGATTACTTGGAAGTTGTTTCAAAAGACTTTAATGATTTTTGTAGAAGAAAATGGATAAAAGCACATGAGACCACTGAGTTATCATTAAGTTTCTAGAATAAGGTTGATTCCAACTTAGTTGGTTGGTAAAGGGTCCCATCAAAGACAGAAGATTAAAAACTAAGGGTTAAAGCTTTTTGAAACTATGACGGAGAAAACTCAATTTGATGCGGAGTTTCCTATTATGGATACTAGTAGCATTGAAGGAGCGGTTACAAAGGCCTCTGATTACCATTTGGCTCGTGATAAGGTAAGGAGGAAGATTGTAGAATCTCAAAGGGATGGTTATGCTAGCCTTAGGTGTTATACTTTAATTTTGGCTGAAGGGTTGAAACATTCAGAAATAGAGGGCTTTGGGGAGGCATTTGAAAGCATGTGGATTCAAATATGGTTAAAGAACCATACTTGTAGTCTTGTTAGATTACCTATACAGAAAAAAGTGATGGGAAACAAAAGAATGTAAGTAGCAAGGTCAAGGTTCAAGGGTGGCTTGAACTTGATCAAGGTTTTTAAATAATATTTCAAAATGGTAGAGAGTAGCAAATAGTTTATGGTTAAATTAACATCACCATCAGTTTCAAGTCAAGTTGGAAATTATTGTAATATGACTTAAAACCTCAAGTGATAAAAGAGAAGAAAAAATGACATATTTCAGTACTAACATATTTTCGGCCTTGATTGTGTTGAGTTTGTAATTACTAGTGACGAAGCAGTGTAGCTCGGCAGAAATAAGGATTAGTCAAATTAGCCTAATGTGTTAGTGTGTCGAAGCAGGTTGCTTCATACAGAATTTCGACTTAGGCCTATTTTAGTAATGTTAGCTATTTTGGGCATTTATAGTTTTGGGTTTTGGCTTGGGGAGGAAGCAAACTTAAATCTATAAATAGGCAGAAACTCTTATTTTATATATGAACTCATCATAGTTTGTAATTTATAGTTTGCAATTGCAAGTGAAATAACAGAATTTTCACAGTTCGTGGATAGAGAGTTCTCTACAAAAAATTGTTCATCTTCTTCTTCTCCGATGCTTTCTTTCTTTCTTTCTAAATCTTTTCATCGTTATTACGTGAGTGGGAACAATCTTGAGATCAAGATTGATTGAGTGAAATTCTCCATAGGTTGTGGTTGAATTTCCAACATATGGTATCTAGAGCTCCAATTACGATTCAAGGAAGGAAAATCGCGATGGTGATGAATCATTCAAACGGTCACTTTCCAGTGAATCTTCCAATTCTCAAGAAAGATAACTATGAAAATTGGTGCAAGCAGATTAAGTTGGTTTTCTGTTATCAAGATCTTTAGGATCTTATGAAGGGAGGAATAACATCGCTTGCAGAAAACGCGACTGATCAAGAAAAGGCGGCATTCAAAGAATTGAAGAAGAAATATTATAAAGCTCTCTTTATAATCCATCAATGTGTACATCCAGATAATTTTGAAAAAGGTTAGTGATTTAGAATCAGTGAAGGAAGCGTGGGAGATTCTTGAAAAGTCGTTTGGAGGCGCTGAAATGGTGAAAGAGGTGAGGTTACAAACTCACAAGGGAATCTATGAATTGCTTCAGATGGAAGAAAGTGAAAGTATAGCATATTTTTTCACTAGAGTTACAAAGTTGGTGAATCAAATCAAGGTATGTGGAGAAGTGTTGACATCAAGATCAGTTGTTGCAAAGATCTTGAGGTCATTGACTCCAAAGTTCGGCCACGTGGTAGTAGCCATAGAAGAGTCGAAAGACTTGTCAACATTGACGAAGGAAGAGCTTCAAGAGATGCTTGAGTCTCATGAACAAAGGATGTATGAGAGAGATGCAGGAAATTCGAAGAGTGATATGGCTTTGCAAACGCGGTCAAAAAAGGAAGTTGGAATGGCAATAAAGGTATATGAGGATACAACAATTCGATTGGTCGAAATCAGCAGGAAGAAAACTGGTCGAGTTAGAGAAAACCCTAGAACCAAGGCAACCAAATAGGCGGTGGTGCAGGTAGAAGAAGAGGTGGTGGACAAAAGCCTAATAAAATTCACATTCAGTGTTTTAATTGTCAGAAGTATGGTCTCTATTTTAGTGAATGTCGAGAAAAGAAGAAGAATTAAGAAACTGATGCAAAGATTGTGAAGCATGAAGAAGAAGAGATGTTGCTAATAGTCACAACAAGAGACGAAGAGAGATTCCAAGACCAGTGGTACTTGGACTCAGGATGCTCATCACACATGACTGGAATAAAAGATTGGTTTTTCAACATAAATCCCTCGTCGAAGAACACAGTGAAATTTGTAAATGGCAATACTCTAGCAGGTGAAGGTATTGGCGATTTGATTATGAGGAAAGATGGAAAGAGGTCAACAATTTTAAATGTGTTATACATACCAGGCATGAAGAGTAATTTGCTCAGTATAGGGCAGCTAGTCGAAAAGAACTACAAGGTGTTGATCAAAGACAAGATGATGAGATTTATCGATGCATGTAGTAGGTTGATCTTGAAGGCTTCAATGTCTCAGAACAGGACCTTCAAGATTGAACTCAATGTGATGGAACACAAGTGCCTAGCAACTACAGCCAACAGAGATGAGTGGTTATGACATTTTCAACTATGCCATCTCAACTTCAATGACATCAGAGAGTTAAAGAGAAGAAATATGGCTTCAGGATTACCTGAAATAGACATTCCACATGAAGTCTGTGAAGAGTGTGTTCAGTCGAAACAACACAAGAATAACTTCATCAAGGATGTAGGAAGGAAGTCGAAGGCAATTTTGGAAGTCATATACTCTAATGTATGTGGCCTAATCCAGGTGGATTCAATTGCATGCAACATATACTTTCTCAAGTTCATAGATGATTACAGTAGAAAGTTATGGACTTACCTCATCAAGAAGAAAAGTGATGTGATTGAGGTATTTTCCAAATTCAAATCTATGGTCGTAAGTGGAAAATTATGAGGATTGATGGCGGTGAAGAGTATGTGTCAAAAGATTTCGATGTATTATGTGAAAAAGAAGGGATTGTGCATGAGGTGGTTCCACCCTACACTCCACAGCAAAATGGGATTGCAGAAAGAAAGAACGGAACCATCATGAGCATGGTGAGAAGTATGTTGAATGGAAAACATCTACCCAAAGAACTATAGGGAGAATCGGTTTCGACAATAACATACATATTAAACAGATGTCCGACGAAGAAGCTTGAAGGAATCACACCAGAAGAATGTTGGTCTGGTGTCAAGCCTAGCCTCAGTCACTTGAAGGTGTTTTGATCTATAGCATATACACATGTTCCATATCAGTTAAGAAAGAAGCTTGATGACAAGTCGAATCAGATGATCTTGATAGGATATCATTTAACTGGAGGTTACAAGTTGTTCGACCCAGTGAATAAATAGGTAGTGATCAACAAGGATGTGATTATAGATGAGCTTAAAGAATAGGATTGGACTGAGAATGTCAAGAAGGATTCTGTGAGAATCTCTTTTGAAGAACCAGCCACTAAAGTCGAAAAAGAAGTTCCACAGGAACAAGTCAGAGACGAAGCTGGCCCAAGCAGACCTCGACAGACAAGACACATGCCTACAAGGTTGCAAGAATGTGTGATTACATCAGATGATGTGGTCGATAAAGAAGGTGAGCTGGTACATTATGCTTTCTACGCATGTTTCGAACCAGTCAATGAAGCTGAGACATTGAAAGATTCGAAGTGGGTGAAAGCAATGAATGAGGAGTTAGACTCCATCGAAGTCAACAACACCTGGTCATTTGTCGATTTTCCTCAAGGAAAGAAGGCAATTGATGTGAAATGGGTTTACAAGGTGAAGGTGAATCCTAAAGGAGCAGTAAATCAACACAAGGAAATACTTGTGGTGAAAGGACTTCTTCAGAAGGAAGGAATCGACTTCGAAAAGTTGTTGCACCTGTTGCTAGGATCTAAACAATTAGATTGGTTGTTGGTCTAGCAAATATGAACAATTCACACACATGTCAGATGGACGTGAAGTGTGCATTCCTTAATGGCCTCTTAGACGAAAAAGTTTATGTTGCACAACCAGCTGGATTTGTGAAATGAGGCGACGAAAGAAAGGTGTACATGCTGCATAAAGCCCTGTATGGACTTAAGCAAACTCCAAGAGTTTGGAATAAGAAAATTGACAGCTTTCTAAGGGAGAAGGAATTTGTGAAGTGTATGACTGAGCATGGAGTGTACGTAAGAAGAAGCAGTGGTGAACTGCTTAAACTATGTCTCTATGTTGATGACCTGTTGATAACAGGAAGTTGCAAGAAGGAGATCAAAGACTTTAAACATAACTTGAGTAAGAAGTTTGAAATGTCCGACTTCAGAAATCTCTCATATTTCCTTGGCATCGAATTCTGCAAGAGTAATAGAGGTTTGATGATGCACCAAATAAGATATGCAGGCAAAATACTCAAGATATTTGAGATGTAAGATTGCAACCCAACTTCGACTCCAACTGAGACCAGATTGCAACTTCGAAGGATTCAGATGAAGATGGTGTCGACCCAACCCAATATAGAAGACTTATTAGGTCACTTCGATACCTTTGTCACATAAGGTTTTACTTAGCATACAATGTGGGTATGGTAAGTAAATTCATGCAGAAGCCAAATGTATCACACATAGCAGCAGCGAAGAGGATACCAAGAAGGGACTCTCGACTATGGCATTTCGATTCCTGTAGCTGATGAAGTAAAAGAATACAAGTTAGTGGGATACACTGACTCTAGTTGATATAGTGATGTTGAGGATAGAAAATACACAGCTGGCTATATGTTTATGTTAGGTGGTGCACCAGTTGCTTGGAGTTCGAGAAAGGAGCCAGTAGTGGCATTGTCATCATGCGAAGCAGAATATATAGTTGTTTCTCTTTGTGTATGTCAAGCAACCTGGATGGTGAACCGGGTCGAAATGATCACAGCGAAGAGTCATAGAGAAATTGCCATGAAGATCGGAAGCATGTCAGCTATCAACTTGGCAAAGAATCCAATAACACATGGTCGAATCAAGCACAAAGAAATGGGGTTCCATTATCTTCAAGAGCATGTAGCAGAAGGGAATATGAATTTGGAACTCTGTAGAACTGAGAATCAGATTGCAGACATCATGACGAAGGGAGTTCCAGTCGAAGTGTTTAGAAGGCTAAGATCTATGATGAATGTAGATAGTTTAAATATAATTAATTAGGTGGTGCGTTAAGTTTGTAATTCCTTGTGTCGAAGTAATGTAGCTCGACAGAAACAAGGAGTAGTCAAATTAGCCTAATGTGTTAGTGTGTCGAGTTTCTTAGTGTGTTAAAGTGTTTAAGCATGTTGCTTCACACGGGATTTCGACTTAGGCATATTTTAGTAATGTTAGCTATTTTGGGCTTTTATACTTTTGGGATTTGACTTGGGGAGAAAGCAAACTTAAATCTATAAATAGGGAGAAACCCTTATTTTGTATATGAACTCATCATAATTTGTAATTCACAGTTTGCAGTTGTAAGTGAAATAACAAAATTTTTATAGTTTGTGGGCAGATAGTTTTCTGCAGAAAATTGTTCATCTTCTTCTTCTTTAACACTTACTTTCTTTCTTTCTAAATCTTTTCAGCGTCATTACGTGAGTGAGAACAATCTTGAGATCAATATTGATTGAGTGAAATTCTCTATAGGTTGTGGTTGAATTTCAACATATTGCAGATTCGTTTGTTAATGGATTATGTTTTGGGCTTCATTATGAATATGTTAGGTTTTATAAATTACAACTATGTATATCTTTTGTTATTATATTGTGACAAGTTTAGAAATTTAAAGCTAAAGAGAGAAATAATGGCTTAGGATTTAGGAAAATCTTTGGAGTTATATTGAAGAATCAGATAACACTTTTAAACACCTTAGGTTTGTGTGATTATTTTATTAAGAGTTGTAGAGGTTGGAAAACACTTCGTAGAAAATAGAATTTTTTTTCTTGTAATTTAGAAGGCTCTTTTCTTGTAACTCATATGTAATCTCTTGTAACAACTTTTTGAGTATAGTGAATTTGAGTAATGCTCTTTCCAACATATGTAGATGATTTGATCGAACAGGATAAATAAATTGTGTGTTTCTGGCATTCTTTTATCTTCTTATATCAAGTTAATTCACTTTCTTATTACATTAAAATTTATTATTACTGAAGACCATTTGTTTGGTTGTCATTGTTTTTTGTCCCACACATCAAATTTCTTGGAGTGAATGAAATCTGGAAAATTTCTTCTAAAAGGGTTTTAATTATTCTATGAATGTTACAACAAGTGACACCCACCGTAGGACAAAAGTGTATTATTTATAATTGTCCACCATAGATAAATGGGAGATCGATAAATTTTCTAGAGACAATATTTTGGATTGTGGAAAATAAAAATGCAAGCATTCGATTCCATAAGTTTGAATGATGTTGAAGGAATAATGTTGATTTAATTATATAAATATTATATATATTTGATTCCATAAGTAATGACTAAACAACAATGACTTAGAGAGAGGGAAGTTCTTTCATTTTCCATAGTGTGGGGGTTTCATTCTCCTATGTCTAAATATTTTGTTTTTTTATTTTACTTTTGACCGTTTTTGAAAAAACTAAAAAAAAATATTACAAATGCATCATCCAAAATCAAACACACAACTTCGTGTTAAAATATGTTATTGCAGCCGCTGGAACGAGGAAATTTTATCCTATACCCCTGCACTTATACCCATACCCCTACATTTAAAAAAAATACCCATTTTATCCTTATATTTTTAATATTTTTTTTTCTTTCACTTTTTAGATTTTTTAGAGTTCCGAGAAATTCATCCCACGATCTATCGGAACACTTTGAAAATGACTTCTGGTAGGCTTTTTTTCTCAAACCGAAAGACTTGGACAAAGAGTTCCGGTTCACAAAAATACTGTACCGGAAGACTTCAGGAAAGACTTCCGGTTTGGTAATTTTCGTGGGTGTTCACCGGAAGACTTGTAGCAAGAGTTCCGGTAGCCAAAAAACAAACCGGAAGACTTTTTACAAGTCTTTCGGTTTGTTTTTTTGGCTACCGGAACTCTTGTTACAAGTCCTCCAGTTTGAATTGTCCAATTTTTTTTTTTGAATTTTTTTATGTAATTATTTCATAAATTCCTTTACAAATATGAGATAAAGATCAGATATGCGTAGATACGTCTGATGTTTTTTCAACAACTCAAAGATTTGGTACACGAGAAGAGGTTTCAGAAATTCCTTTACAAATATGCGATAAAGATCAGATATGCGTAGATACGTCTGATGTTTTTTCAACAACTCAAAGATTTGGTACACGAGAAGAGATAATAAGATGGATTAAAGAGATCGGAATCCGAAATAAAGTTACGGTTATCTTCACTTGTTCAGATATTAAAACAGGCAAGAGAGGAAGAAGTAACAAATTAATATTTGGATGTGATAAAGGAGGAAAACACAAAGATATCGATAGTGGAACCCAGAGTGCGACGAAAAAATGTGGATGTCCATTTAGAATCAGATCAATTCCAGCGATTGATGGATCCGGATGGAAGATTGATGTAAAATGTGGAGTTCATAACCATGATTTACCTGATAGATTAGAAGGTCACACATTTGTCGGTAGGTTGACAGCGGATCAGAAGAAACATGTTGTTGATTTGACAAGGAGAAAGGTTCCACCTAGACATATATTGCTTTCATTGCAAGAGCAAGATCCAGATAATGTCACTCGGATCACGCAAATATACAAACAGAAGAGTATGATAGAAAAAAATATAAGAGGTCCTAGAAGTTAGATACAACATTTGTTTAAGCTTATTGAGGAAGCATGTTATGTTTATTGGAGTAGAAAAAGAGATGACTCTGAAGTAATTAGAGATATCTTTTGGGCTCATCCAGATTCAGTTAAGTTGTTGAATATTTTTTCTATTGTGCTAGTTATGGACAACACTTACAAGACAAACAAATATAGGCAACCTCTGTTTGAAATTGTTGGCATGACATCAACCAAGTTGACTTTTGCTGTCGCATTTGCCTATATTGAGTATGAGCAAACTGAGACTTTTTGTTGGGTGCTAAATAAGCTTAAACAATTGTTTGTGAAGAAAGAGTTGTGTCCACAAGTGATTTTGACAGATAGAGATCTTGCTTTGATGAAAGCCATTAAAATTGTGTTTCCAAGGTCGATCAATATGCTATGTCGATTTCATATTAACAAGAATGTTGGTGCAAAACGGAAACAATATGTGGCTAGTAACATGCAAAAGAAAATTGACAAATTATGGACGTATATTGTATGGGCTAGTGATGAGGTTGAGTATGATCAAAGGTTGAACCAACTTGAGCAGGCGTGTGTTGATTGTAATGAATTTATTGATTATGTGAAAGACACATGGTTGACACCACATAGACAAAGATTTGTTGGAGCATGGATTAATCGAGTGCTACATTTGGATAACACCACGACTAATCGGTGTGTATTTATTTTTAGTATTTCTAAATTGTATATTTTTTTTTTGAATTTTTTTAAAATATTTTAAATATGTATTAATTTTAGGGTTGAGTCTGCTTATTGGAAGTTAAAGCAAATGTTGGGGAACAGTATTGGTGACATGGTCAAATGTTGGGAGGCTATGAATGAAAACTTAAAGTTACAATTGAGTAATATTAGAGCTTCTTTTCAAAAGAGTTTTTATGAAGTTGAGCACGCCCACGTAAGTCCATTTTACAATAATTTACGTGGTTTAGTGTCTCGAGATGCATTGAGACGCATTGCTGAAGAGTTAAAACGAGTTGATTATGTTGGAACTAACAAGGAAATATGTCGTTGTACTCTTAGAACAACCTACGGATTACCTTGTGCTTGTGAGTTGACAGAATATAGAATTGATGGTTTACCGATACCAATAGATGTTGTACATGTTCATTGGAGAAAACTAAGTATGGAAGTTAAGTTGGACGAAGATGTAGATGATGGATCAGAGGTGGATATGAGTAGTGCATTAGATGAGTTATGGAAAAGGTTTAAGTCACTGGATGTTGTTGGGAAAAGGGCATTAAAAAGTAGGGTTTTTGAACTTGCCTTCCCTACAATGACTTCTATGTGTCCACCACTTGAGAAAATAAAAACTAAAGGGGGAGTTAAGAAGAAAGACAAAAAACCAGTAGGATATGATGTTTATAGAGACCCTTCATATCACGAGTATGTTGATCAAGCATCTCAATCTTCACAGATGCAATCTCAACCATCACAAACTTCGAAGAAATTGAAATTATCATAGTCTTCACAAAAGAAATCTCAACCATCACAGGCTTCGAAAAAGTTGAAACTATCACAATCTTCACAGTCATCTAAGCAGTTCATCCTTCAATTTCCTAATCACATAAGGTCATATATTGATGATGTATTTAATGTTGTATCAGATGGTAATTGTGGATTTTGAGTCATTGCTTCATTGCATGGATATGGCGAAGATGGTTGGCCAATGGTTCGTCGAGACTTGGGGTTGGAAATAATACATAATGAAAGATCAAGTTTGTATGTCAATTTATTTACTGATCAGTTAGCAGCAGTGAGAGAATATTTGATGATAGAGGAGTTTGGTCCTCAACCACCACATAAATGGTTAACTCTACCAGATATGGGTTACGTGATAGCGAATCGTTATAATGTTGTACTTGTCCGTTTAGGAATTGAATGCTGGACTTTCTTCCCTATGACATCTTCATTTTCATCGAATGTAGCAATTTACTGCATTGGTTTTGTAAACAGAAATAATTGGGTTCAGGTACTTAGTTGTTTTTAGATAATGCGATTAAACCTAATTCTTTTTCGTTATTTTTACATAATATTGTGATTATTTTTTTATTTAGGTAAACATGAAAGAATGGTTTCCATTGCCACCAGTGACAGTAGATTGGAAGAAGTTTCGTTCTCCAGCAGCAACATCTTGGATGATAGGATTTGCAGGACATCTACAACATTGGCAACAACTTACGCCTATATTACCAATGCATTATGAATTATAAATTATGTTACTCATTTTTAATTTCAAAACAAGAATCGTGAATTATGTTACTCGTTTTTAATTTCAAAACAAGAATCGTGAATTATGTTACTCATTTTTAATTGTAAAACATGAATCGTGAATTATGTTACTCATTTTTAATTTCAAAATATGAATCGTGAATTATGTTAACACATAAATATAAACTAAATAGGTCAAGTGAGTCTAAAATTTAACACATGAACATAAACCAATTAGGTCAAATGAGTCTAAAGGTTAACATATAACAATAAATATAAATATAAGTCACTGTGATTGACCAAGATGTAAAGCTTCGAACAAATCAGCAAACTGTGGGTCATCCTCTTCAGCGCCAGCCTGTTGAAGATAATGATGAATCAATGAAGACATACGAGCCACTATAGGATTAGATGATCCTGCTTCATATACAGGAACTGGCATCTCTGTTGTCGCATCAACACTGAGCGGTACCAGACGAGGATGCGAAACATGATAATACCACTCAAGATACCCATCATTTGTCTCATATGGGGTGGTGGCCGGTGCTGTCGGACGAATCACATTCTGAACACTCTGATGGTAACTAATCCAGTCAACATCAATATCACCAGCCATTCAAGAATCAAGAGGTGGATGTGGAACATACTGCCTCTATCCAAACTGACGCATACATCTGTTAGGCAAGTATGGAACAATAATGTCACCCCACCTCAGACACCCCCTATAGAGACATAACTCATCAAACTGACGCCATACTCTATGATTCTTGAATGGACGCCATATGACATCGGCAGGTGTCAGCTCGTCCAGAATAAGCCGCAAGTCATCCACCTTCAAGACACCTTGCCTATAGGACCATCTCATCGCTCGAGGGAGACCCACATTATTAGCTGGTATCCAGTTCTCTCCTCTTTTCCCAAGTGTTGGAAAATACTCATGAATCCAGCACTATTACAAAATTAATATGGTTACTAAATTTAAAATAATTAATTATAACATAATAAACTAGATAAATAAAATTAATATACTAGATAAAATTAATTAAAACAAAATATACTAAATTAAAATAAATACCTGAAGGAGAGTCGGATAACCACCAAGCTGCTTACAGCTGAACATGGAAGCATCTCCGAGATATCTGTAAAGAGTAACCAACGCAGCTGCTGCCCAACTCTATCCTGATAAGCCATCCAAGTTTATAAACAGTGAGAGGTATCGTGCCTCGACAAGCGTAAACGTCTTGTCCGCAAAAATAGTGGAATCCACTAACATCATCAAATAAGCTCTAGTGACATAATCCCATCGAGATGCAGCTCTGTGTAATACGAACCGATCATATAACCACTTCAGCTTATAGTAGGAACCCCTGCATTCACGGACTTGTTATTGTGCTATTCTCTATGACACTCCTAAATAATCAACAACCCACTCAACAACAAGAGCTTCACTGATATCTTGAGGGCTCCAGAAGACTCCCCTGATGGGCAAGTGAAGCAAGCAAGATACGTCATCTAGAGTAATCGACATCTCACCAAACGACATGTAAAATGAAGATGTCTCTAGATGCCACCTCTCTGCAAAAGCGGAAACTAGGTTTGTGTCTATCTTTGTTAAACTGGTTCTCTGGAGTGAAGCTAGACCAGACCTAGATTCTAGCTCTCCATCTCTCTGGGTAGCTGTAGTGGAACCCTCTGAGTCAACTTCAACCCATGTCCCGCCACCTTTAACTCTTTCTTCGACCCTCTCTCCTGAAAAAAATTAAAAGTAAAAATATTATAAAATTCAATATTAAAAATTTGAATTCTATTCAATATTAAATAATTTTCGTTTACTTACCTCACTGAACCATATACAGTATGCAACATGCTGTTCGTACTTAACTAACAGAGATGTATCATACGGTCCTCCTGGATATCCAACCGGCTCGGATTCTGATGCATATGCATCAAAATGCTCTTCTTCAGCCATCCTCGATGACTCGCCCCGTCCTAGTCTACGAGGGATCCTACCATCTCTGCCTCGTGTGCGCACCACTGGAAAAAAAATCAATATAATTACAAATCAATAAATAAATAAATATAATTAAAAATTAAAAAAAAAAAAAAAACAATGAACCAGAAGTCTTCAAGAAAGAGTTCCGGAGAAGAAACTCAAAATTTTGTGAACCGGAAGTCTTCAAGAAAGAGTTCCGGTGAATAAACTCAAAATTTTGTGAACCGGAAGTCTTCAAGAAAGAGTTCTGGTGAAGAAACAAAAACAGAATACAAACCGGAAGACTTACTCTTAGAGTTCCGGTATGTATTGAAAAACAAATGTGTTCCAGAAGAGTTGGTAGAAGAGTTCCGGTTTGTAAATGGATGAAGAGCTCTCCGAAAGTCTTGAAATGGAAATAAGTGGAAATGAAGTGAAACTGAAAAAATTGTAAAATTATAGATATTTAAATAAGGGTATTTTGGTCCAATATTTTTGAGTGTAGGGGTGTGGGTATAAGGGTAGGGGTATGGGGTAAAATCTTCCTGGAACGATGTTGCAATACTATATTTATCTACAACAAATAATATGTATAAAAATATTAATCATATTAAAAAGCCCACCATTCAAAATTTTGACACCCCCATTTTCTGAGAGGTTTTATGGCACCTTTTGGGATTATTAGCCACCATGCGTGTTTCTTTAAATGCCTTCAGGTTTCGGAAATATATTTTCGGATGCACCTTTTTTTAACTCAATTTTGGATTTTTTCGGAGATACATCTCCGGAATCACCATAAAACACGTATTATTTATTTTTGAGTCAGACTCTCAAATTTACAAATAAATTATTTTCGGAGATATATTTTCAGAAATAATTATTTGTAAATTTGAAAGGTCTGACTCAAAAACGAATAAAATACGTGTTTTATGGTGATTTTGGAAGTGTATCTTCGAACAAATTTAAGTTGAGTTAAAATAAATGCGTTTAAAAATATATCTCCGTAACCTGAAATTATTTAGTGACTAAGAAATGAAGGGGTGGGATAAGAATTTTTTTTTTTTTTTTTAGCTTCTAAACTATAAGTCTGGTTGCCCCTTACCCCATGAGGAAATAAAGCTAGTTGTAGGAGGTCTTAAGAACCTTATTAGTGTTTTTGTAGACAATTGGATGTCTCTGCATAAACTTTCTTCTAGTCATGTACGCCATTTGAGATTATGTTATTTTTCTATGATAAATTGTCCATGCAAATAGTGGATAATAATACACTTTATTCTTGTATTTTATTCTTAATATTCATTTTCATCATTTAACTTTTAAGAAAAAGTCTACAATAATTATTAAATTCTTTAAAACATACTATATTAGTACTTTTCGTCAATTTCACATCGAATCTAACTATAAATTTTAGAATTATTTTGTCATTAATTTGACACAAAAAATTAACAAAATACTTTTGAAATACTTAAAAAATTAATATATTTTTTTTTTAAGTTAAAAAATTAAAATACGGAACCATGATGTTATTCTTTAATTTCTTAATTTTTTAAAGTTAAGAAATTAAAAAATTAATATAAATCCTTTTAAAATTAAGAAATTAAAAAAATTAATATAAATTTTTTTAAAATCCGCCACCTGTTGAGAGTCCTCTTGCAGAAAAGAGAACCCTAATTTAGAACTAACCCTACAAATCCCTACTTCACAACTATTTTCGGTTCAAAATCCTGTTTTAGAACCGGTTCAGAGTGCTGTTCCAGAATCAGAATCCGTTCAGAGTCCAATTCTAACTATGTTTCCCCAACCAATCCCACTATCTTAACCACCGGCCCAAAGTTATGTTCTAGAACCGATTCATAATTCGATTCTAAAACCGACATTGTTTCAGTTTGACAGCCTTTTTCTCAATCAATTCCATATATAAGAAATTATGGGGTGGCAGGTTTGGAGATCATCTCAATATATATATCACTCACTTGTTATTTAGTTAGAAATCTAGCCCAACATTATGCTCACTAAAATTGAATTTTGTTTATTGACTGTAATATTCTTTTTAACTCTAGATTCTTAAGAGTTTGAAAAGAAGTTCATACATTTTTGAAGGTTTACTTTAAAATTGGGTTTTCGAGGGATATTTAATACAAAGAAATTGAGTCCCGATACATTGTATATCATATGTATTACAACATAGATGGATCATAGTATAGTATGAAATCCATAAGGAATAATAGTTTAAATTGAAAAAGTTACTTGAGAATTTAAATTGAAAATGCAATTGAATTATCTTTGTCTTTTTATTAAGCATAAATTTCGTGGACGAAATTTCCTTTTTAAATTGGTTGTAATATTCCAAAATTCATTTTTGAAGGTCCATTTAAGATCAATTATATTTGATTATTAATTTATAGGTGATTTGGGATCAATGACTATTTAAGAATTTAAAATTTAGAAAAGAAAGAAAAAAAGGCCTTTTGCTCATTCTACAAGGAGGTTTTTAAAACCAAGTTAAAAGCAAAATCAAAATTTCATTGATCATGAAGGGAATTCAGCACTCAAGTCAAACATTGCATGCATAAGAAGGAATTTCAACTTTAACAATTCTTTTAAAGTGGTTGTAATTTAATGAGTATTCAAGAATATCCTCTCAGTTTTTTTTTATTATAAGTCGTATTTTATTTTTCACACGTATTAAGAAATTTAATAATTATAAAATAAAAAAAAAATCTTAAATTTTTTTATAAAATTTATATAATTAAAAAGAAAAAAAATAATAAATATTTAAAAATATAATAAAAAAATAAGATTAATAATTTATTGGTATTCAAAAACGACTTATATTATACTACAATATTTTTCTCAAAATAACTTATAATAAAAATTGAAGTTAGTATTATTTTAGTTAAGAATAAGTAAATTAAAGAAAGTAAGTAGTTAATTGGACATTGTATTAGAAAGTAAAACGACAAGAAAATAATAAATAAAGTATTTGTTAGGGTATGTTTGATTTGGAGTAAATCGATGGGAGAAGAAATTTTTAATTAAATATATTTTGTTCAAATTTTAGGAGAGAAAGAGACAGGAAGGAAGGTGAACAAAATCCTTCTAAAATATATTTTTTGCATCCCTCTAAATTGGGTGGATTTGAAGAGGAGGAAATATGAGTTTTGATATTTAAAATATGGGTAATACTAACTTGTGTTCTGAGAGCACAAGTTAAGAAGTAAAAGTAGAAATGATATTTTAGAAATTGTGCAACGTTTTTAATAAAAATAATTAATTTTTTCATAATAATTTTTATGGTTATTTATATTCGCTTCTTTTCTTTTAATTTTGTCAAGTATCGTATCGTATTTTCTTAACTATTTATTTAATTTATTTTTATTTATTTAATTTATTAAATATTTTGAGCCACTAATATTTAATTATAAGTTATTTTATATATTTATTTTGTTAGATCTTTTATCACTATTTAAAAATTGTTATTAATATATAATTTATTTTGTATTGGAGAATCATAAATAATTTGAATGAAGTGTATTCAATTTTTGTAATTTTATACGATAAATTATTATTTTTTTAGTCACTCAATATTAAAATTTTATTATAAAAAAATATACATAAATTTTTTCATATTTAAATATCATATCACTTATATAAAATTATAAGAATAAAAATATAAATTATTAATAAAAAATTTCTCTAATTCTCCCGAACTAATCATATTTTTAATTAAAATCTTTATCTTCTTTTTACTATCCCTTCTTTAAACTAAACTTTTATATGATTTAAAAAAATTCTCATCTATCTTTCTCTTTCCTTTGCTTCATTAAAATTTTTCTCTTTCTCTCTCTTTTATTTAACTAAAAGATTCTTAATGGATTTGTTCGTTTTATATAATATTTATGAAAAAAAAATTATGTAATCTATAAAAATCACGTAACTAATAACATGTTGAAAAACTCTTAACTCCTTCGCCATCAACCACTCTAATCTCTTACTATAATTATAATTTGTTGAAAATAACATTGAAAAATAGTGTAAACATTGGCTTCAAATATTAAAATTTTGGATAAAACAAGGATTTTTATTGTGTAATGATTTAGCACTTCTAACTAATTTCTCTTCATTTTCTTGTTCTTTTTTTCTTATATACTAATATTCGAAAACTTTTATGCCACCCCCAAATTAGCATCCCTTTTCATAATCGTAAAAATACCATTGTTAAAATTTAATTAAAAAGATTGAACAATTGATGGTATATCATTCGAAAAATTCGGTACGACTTATAGTTTTCTTATTTTTATAAATAACCAGATAGTTAATTTTAATAGGAAAAAAAAATCAAAATTAACACGATCAAAAATTTTAAAAATTTTAATAAAAATTCATAATTTTTTAAAAAATCTGATAAAAATTTAAATTTTAAAAAAATTTTAATATGTATTTTGAAAAATCTGAATTTTAAAAAAACCATTAAAAAATTTGATAGCGTGTTTTTAAAAATCCGATGATATATTTTAAAAAATCCAAAAAGAAACTCATAATTATTTTAAAAATCCGATAACTTATAATTATTTTTTAAAATTCAGTAAAAATTCATAGATTTTATAAAAAATTCGGCAAAAACTCATATTTATTGAAGAATCTCATAAAAATTCATAGATTTTTTTTAAAAATCCAATAAAAATTCAGTTTTAAAAAAAACGGATAAAAACACGTATTTTTTTGAAAAATTCGATAGTATATTTGAAAAATTCAGTAAAAACTCTTAGAATTTTTAAAAATCCAGTAGTATATTCAAAGAATTCGATAATTTAAAAAATCCGATAAAACTTATATATCTATCAAAAATCCAATAAAAATTCGTGAAAATTTTCAAAAATCCAAAAAAAACTAAAAAAATTTCCAAAAACCCTTTAAAAAATCTGGAAAAATATATAATTGTTCAAAAACAAAAAAAAATAATTACAAAGATATTATGATAAAAGCATATGGAATGTGGGGGTGCCAAATAGAATTTAGAGGGTGGTATGAAGATTATTCCTAATGGTCACTTACATTTAATTTAGGAATTCGTTATTTTTTTTCCATACATCACAAAAATGGATCAAGCTATTTAGCCCAATATAGCTTCAGATTAACCTAATACATATTAACCTAATATAAATAAAAATATTATTTCAATATTACCTCATAAATACGTATTATATATTTTATAACTATACTTAACTTATATACTTACTTAAATAAAAATATTACTTCATATTGTACCTAATATAGATAAAAATATTACTTTAATAAAAATACTCTGCATTTTATAACATTGTTTTAAAAATATTTCCTTACAAATATAAAAATATAAATACAAATATAAAAATGTAAAATCTAATTATACATGTTAACTTAATAAAAGTAAACTTAATATTAATTATTTTCGAATTAATATTTTTTCTATTTGTTTTAAAAAATAATTTTTAATAAAAATACTCCTATTTAATAATTGAGTTTAATAAAAATACTTTTTAAAAAAATTAATTTTACAATTCTGTTTACTAAAAATATTATTAAAAATCTGTTTTTTCTAATTTTTTTATAATTTTTGTTTATAAACACAAAAATATAGAAAATCTCATTTTTTTAAACTATAAATTTTATTTTTTTTAATTCTGTTTTTAAAATATAACTTACAAAATATAATATATACTCTGCTTTTAATAAAAATAATATATTTAAAAATATATATATTTTTACACAACAATAACAACAACAACCAAACAACCAAATAAATAATCTTATAAAACCTCAATAATTTCATATATAATCAATAAATTTTAATTTTTACACAACAACATCCAAACAACTTTAATATACAATTTTATTCATATAAATCTTGAAAAATAAATAATTTAAATTATAAAAATACCTCAATGGAGCAACAATAAAGTTTGAATCTTGAATCTTGATGAGTTCCTCTTGAATCCTCCAAATATTGTTCTTTTAACAAAAAAAATTAAAATTAATATTTAGAAAATATTAAAATAAAATGTAAAAAAAAAATAAAAATAAAAAGAATAAAAAATAATGAGGAAGACATAAATCATACATTTAACTTAAAATAAAAAACTTGTTAAAAATGGTATGGTGAAATGAACTCTAGGGAAGAAGGGAAGAAGAACAGAGAAAACAGAAGAAAGGAGAGACTGGAAAGAAATGAAGGAACAAAAGCGTGAAGAGTTATGGAGATTTGGGAGAATATATAGTGAGTTTTGTGACGTGGTAAACACGTGAAAAAGTAGTCACGTGAATACCACGTCGGAACATTTCTAGTATTTATTACCCGTCAATATATCCAACAGTAATATTAAAAGAAAGGATAAAAATAATTAATATTTCTTAGTATTTGTGACGTGATAAACACGTGGGAAAGTAGCCACGTGAATACCACGTCGGAATTTTTCTAATATTTATTACCAGTCAGAACACAGTCAATACACCCAACAATAAAAAAACAAAAGGCCAAACTAATTTAAAATAATCTAGTGACGTGGGAAGCACGTCGGTATTCTTCTACCGGTCAAATAAAAATTCATTATGTCCCAATGGTAAAAACAAAATTTAGGCCAAAATTAATTAATACCAACTAGCGACGTGGGAATCACGTCGAAACTTTCTCACGTGTTTTTCACGTCGGAACCGTGCAATTCTGTCTGAATATTTACTCCACAGACAAAGATATTTAGAGATATTTCTCATTTTTTTTTTCTATTTTTGAATTTCATTTTCCCACGTGAGTACCACACCACAAATGAAATTCTGGGAAAATTCAAATTTCCCTCCCACGTGAATCTCAATATTTTGATTTTAAAGTTTTAATTTTTGTGTTGCGACGTGGGTTTCACGTCACAACTATTTTCTAAAAAATAAACCAGCAATCACCATTACGAAACTTGAATTTTGTGTGTTTATTAATAAAATAATATAGTGACGTGATATACACATCGCAACTTCCATTATTTCTCACATGAATATTACGTCACTAAATCACTTAGCACATTGCTTGTTTTCTTGTAGTGATGGGCCGTCCTTTTTGTCAGGAAAATATAAATTTACAGTATTGGTACATGGTTGAGACCCTAAAAAAGTAAAACATTTTCAGAGCTATCTCCTTTGACCAAAGGAGATGAGCTCTTGTGGCCAGGCAGCTCACGTTTTCTTCAACAGTCATTCTTTGCAGATATGGACGATACCAGGCTAAACGGGCCTGAGCTTCAAAGTTTTCGTCACTACCCTTTTCACAAAAACAAGTCCTTAGCAAGTCTTGGTCTGGTTCTGGTCCTATTTGGTACCCTAGCTGACGGCTAGTAAGGACCAGACTGTCGCTGATGATTCCCTTTGTGCCTATAAGTGGTATGTTGGAAAAGTCCCCACAGTTGTGAATCATGGCGATTCCTCCATTTTTAATGTCGTATCAGTTGACGTCGTAATGGGAAAGCGATGCTAACTTTCTGATCCAAGCATCCTTGTAGTGGAGATTCTAGAGAACATGAGTCTTAGTCAAGTGTGAAATAAACCACTTGATGAGAAGTGTTGTGCAACACGAGAACAGTCCCAAATCATACATTTTCCGAAGATGGATAACATAGTAGGTGTCAGCCAGCAGCGTGGGAATGAGGTTTTTGATTATGAAGAGTTTGATGGCTTCTTCGCTGATGAACTCACTGCAACTAGGGAAAGGTATAGTCCATAGATCAGAAAATCCAAGATTGCTTCAAAGATCCCTAAGTCCCTATTATCATAGTGGAATTCAGCTCTTTCCATGAATGGCCTTGCTTCCATTCCAGATAATCCTTCTCTACTCACCAATCGAGCAGGCAACTCTGTGGGCTCAAGATGTAGGGCTTTGGAAAGCTCCTTTCTTTTTGGTTTATCGTAGGGATGAGTAAAGGTCAAGGGAATCTTCAAATAAGCAGAATACTCTTCCAAGGTTGGGAGTAGTTGGAAATCTGGGAAAGTGAAAGAATGGTACACCGGGTCGTAGAACTCAACGAGTGCCAACAACATGTCTTTATTGACTCTTGTATCCAACAGAGGTAGTAGATCTCCATATTTGGCGATGAATGTGGCAGGATTCCTGAAGAGGCCCCCCAAGATCCTAAGATTGTCCAACCTTAGGCTCAAGAATGAAAATCTACTTCTGCGGTCCATAACAATGTCTGCAAAAATAAGATTTTGAATTCCTTGAATGGTTAGTAAAAATGAAAGAATGCAACGCAAATGCAATTGGTTTTACGAAATTCAGAAGATTAATTAAGTCAAAGCCTTATTTCATTAATTGTAGGGAAAAGTTACAACTTTAAAATTCAAGACAAGAAGCCTAAGTTTACATCAAAAAACTAGGTCCTATAGTCTAAGTTTCTGACAAGAACTTTAGTCGCAGGACCTCTTTAACTTCTTCAGTATTGTATTTTCCATTACCAACTTGTCTACTATGCTCTTCCAAGCTCCGGATGTAGGCGGGATATTTGAATACTCCTGATTGCTTTGAGTAGGCTTGACACTAGAGAAAAATAAATTCTCTTTTGTCACATCACCGTCGATCAGACGTCGTTCGAGCTAACTGATCAGTTCGTTTTTGTCTTGCAATTCTCTTCTGAGTTCCGTTGTTTCAAAAAACAAAGTATGATATTTTCATTCCCAAGTGTCTCTCTCAAGCTCTGTTCTTTCAAGAACTTCTTGGTACTCTTCCATTTTCTCAATAGGGATGGCAGAAGATGATGACGCGATAACAATCTGCGAATTCTTCTCTGGGAGATATGGCATCTTCAGATCTCGGGCTCGAGATTGTACCCATAAAGTGAATGGTTAGAAGGCCAATGAATGTCAGCTTGCGTCAGAGACGTTATCCTTTGAGACCATCTCCATCCATTGGGAGTTTTTTTTGAAAGAGTCAGTTCTTGGAAAATGGTTGACGAACCATTTGTACAATAGAGGTACACAACAAAGGATGGTTCCTTTTCCTTGAAGTGTCCAATGAAGAATTGAATGGTAAGTGTCCCCTAACAAGGTAGGCACTGAGTTTCCACTTAGGAATATGGTGATAGCGGATGAATTGACAAATTCTTAGACTTTTGGAAACAACACCAATCCATAAATTAATAGAGCAAGAACTGCTTCGAATGCATCCATACTACCTTCTTTGGCAAGATAACCAGCTTTCTTAACTAAGAAATCATAATGGAAACCCTTGACTCCACTTTTGGTGGCGCAGTTAACCTTAATCTTTGATACTTCGAGATGAAGAGCATTTGTTATTTTCTTCAGCGAGGGTAGGCTATCTAAACCACTGTAAGGTTTCTGGTCCTTTATAGGAACTCCCACATAGTAAGCATATTCCTCAAAGGTTGGCATCAACTGATATTCGGGGAAGATAAAGCAGTGATACAATGGGTCATAGAATTGAACCAAAGTGTTGAGAACTCCTTCTTCCATCCCAGTCTTGACTATACTCATTATCTTCCCATATCTTTTCCCAAAGTCTTCTGATATCATAGTCCCTAGTTTTCTTAACTTGGATGTATCAGGCTTCTTGAAACTGTATTTCTTGGTGTTTCTTGTCCCAATATCCATGATGTCCAGGGTTTCACACAAAGAAATCGACTGAGTTTTACAAAACCAATTGCAACATGATATGTTATGATGACATGATGACATGATGCACACATAACACATAGACAAGTATTCACAAATACAATGCATATGCACACACAGGGTTTCCCTAAGTTCAAGGTCAAAGCATGGGGTCACAAGGTCTACCCATCCCCAAGGACTTGTACTATAGGTTAATTGTACCTACCGAACGGGTTCTATCAAAGTTCCCAGAGTCATAGTAAATCCTTCATATATTATAGGCTACCATGACTACTCACGTGGGTCAAAAATATTTTCGGAATAAACTCGTCTGAGTATAGCATCGCGTGAAAACTATTTCGGGACTACTCCCTCATAGTTTCCGCACTACATCTTAAAAGGCTTAGTGGGGTAATAGTGTTACTAAAGGTCCTCAGTTTCACGGACTCTCATATTGAAACAATTAATGAAATGTACGACTACTCATAAATCATCAATCATCTCAAGGAGGTCTCAACTGAGCGTGATTACATCATATGTCAAACTTGTTAGGACTATTCCCAACAGTCAACTATTGATCATATCACATCCTATCATATGTGTCACTCAAGTCCGGGTTAGGACTTATCTCACCACTCATGATACCTAATGTTCACAGCAATACAATACAAATATATTCACAAATACACATGTAAGCAAGTATTCATACAATCACACAAAATAGGCTAAACCTTCAAGTTTTAAGCACGTCTCTAGTGAAGTCGCCATTTCTGTTGTGGTGAGAATCAGATGTCAAGCTATTGATTAACTTGAATCTTAATTCATTAAATTCACAACCAGACTTTGATTTATCTAAAGTAAAGGTTAAAGAAAGAAAGACCTTTTGCGCGATGTAACAACAACGCTAAGAGATTCAGGGATTGGGGGTTGGTTATGCCTAGGGTAGGTATTTCACATCCTAAACATCAGTAGTACTCTACAAGAACCTTTTGTGTGTGTGTGTGTGTATGATAAACTTGATAATGGTTATGCTATGGTTTGGGATTAGGATTTGGGTAAAGTTGAGGTAAATACCTAAGGTTGATGTTTCTAAGTTTGCTCGCAAAGATATTGCATCTTCTGCCTACGTATCCTAACTAGGATAGAATCAGAGCAATCGTAGTTCACCTCACTAGGGATGAATGAACACTTGATTATGACCAAGGTTCAAAGGGGGAACAAACATAACAATGTGTGTGTAGAATTTAACAAAAATCTCTATTCTAAGTTGTACACTCAAGGGGATTGACTTTAAAAAAATCCAAGAGGGAAGTAAGCAATCATCACCATGATTCTTACATAGAGTTGACAAACTTTATCCTAGGATTCTAGTTGAAGAACAGTCCTAGTAAAAGGTGGGTCTTTTAGACTTAAGCAAAGTCTAATGGCTAGTAGGTTCTAACTTAGCTAATTTAGGGTTCAAAATGACTTAACAAAGTCAGAGGGAGGGTAATAAGCTATCTATAACCCAAGGGTCAAAAAAGAGACCTTCCTTTGGACACAAGGACACAGACAACTTGATGTGAACTATAAAGTTCCATCATTGGGGAATAACTTAACAAAGTTGAAGAAATAAAGCAAGAACATGTAACAACATGTAACAATAATCAAGATCAACATTTAACATCTTAACAAAGATCAAAATTCAAAGAGGTAACAACCATCAATGCAAGTAAAGAACATGTGTAACAACAACAATTTCATCTATAACATTCAAACAATATTAATGCAAGCAAGTGACAACTTGAAGCAAGCATGTTATAAGGATCAAATGAGATTAAATGTAACAACATAAGACCAACTAAACATGTATTGATGACAATCAAACAAACAAGAACACAAGAAATGTTACCATAATTCAAGTATGAACTCATGATTTCATGGGGGAAAAGTAAGCAATTTTCATGGTAACAGCCAAGTCAACAATCAAACCCTAGCATGTTATGGTTTTAACAAGACACATAAATAAGTATAATGAAGCATGACAATCATATTCAAGAGGTCACAACATCAAGAATCATGTCAAAGTTCACAGATGAAATTCAAAGTATACCATGCATATTCAAGCATTCACAAAGGAAAGAAGAAACCCTAAACATGTTATGGTTCTAAAAAGACACATAAACAAGTAAGGTGAGGCATAATGGACATATTCAAGAGGTTACAACATCAAGAATCATGGCAAAGTTCATAGATGAAGTTCAACAGGCCATTTTCATATATATACATTCATAAAAGCAAGTACGAACATGGTAAGGCAATGAATCAAACATATTTGAATATTTAAACATGTTAAAAAACATATATGAACCATACAAGATAAACGTCACAAGAAAAATCAAGTTACATGTTGAAAAAGTTTAAGAACACCATGAAAAAACCCTAAAAAAACATGTTATTCAAGTGGACCAAAGTATTTCTAGGATAACATTCCTTGAATTCTTTCTTCACTCAATGAAAATAGACATGTTAAAGAGTAGTTTTCAAAAGAATGGCCTCAATAGCACAAAAAATGAGCAAGTTATGATCATGGAAAGTTGGTGTACTAATGGGGGCAAAACTAAAGCAAGGCAAGGTCACAACCTAAGGCCAATTAGCAAGAAGATTGGAAATCAGTCAAATATTAACCAAATGGGGTGAAGAAAAATTGAATATTGTTTATTTTTGAACAAGTGATTCAATGGTACGATTTGTTTTTCCATACCATGCACTCACACAAAAAATGATAGCATCAAGGTTTTGGCATCTTTGGTCACAACCAAATGCAAGAACATATGGACAGTCATGTGTAGTGATGTGATTGGTGAAACAAGTGTACAAACATCACATATACATCATATATAGAGGTTAGCACAAACGAAATCAAGAAATGCACACATGGTTTGACAGATTGGACCCATCATGCAAAAAATGACTAGGTTGGACCTAGTTTGTGACCTGGTTTTTTGACAATCCAAAAGTTACAAGTTTTGCTGCAAGAAATGGTTCATACATGACATATAACATACATAAAACATGTTCGAACAATGTACAACACAAAATCATAGCTAGAAGGCATGGTAGCATGTGAAATGCAAGTGAAAAGTTCACATTCATGAGTTTTAGGCTTACCTCTTGTAGCAACCTTGAGCAATAAGAAAATCAGAGATCTTGAGAGCTCTTCCAAGGTCTGGAAATGATCCAAGGATGATGAATATGTGCTCCAAGTAACCCTCAAGCCAGTTGGTGGGCAGAATGCCTTGTAAGTGAAGAAAAACTTCCAAAGTCCAAAGATTTCCAAAGCCAACTCACTCAATCCTTGTTACAGAAGTGCGGAACCATCATGGACAATTTATATATGTTATTTATGAAGTGTTAGAGGTATTAGAGAGTGTGGAAGTGTAAGGAATCAGTGGTTGCTCTCTAAAGTACAAAAAAGTTAACAAAAGAGGTTTCAACCATTGACTTTTTTATTGGATGTGTTTCTGGACAAGGTGAGGGTTTGGACAGCTCTAGTGCACCATTTGTGATGTGTTTGGAATGTGGTTTGAGTTGGAAAGTATTTGGAAAATGTTTGCGAAGTGAAAATGCAAGGCAAATTTTGTGAAGTTTTGGAAACTTGGCACAATTTTGCAAGAACTTGAGATTGAGTGGGTGAAAGAGTTTCAACTGGTTCTTAGCATGTAATTGGTTTTTTTGGATGTAATAGGTGAGTTATGTTTATAGCCAAAGGCCTTGGATCAAGGTATGGGCAGAAGTGAAGCAAATTGCCAAGCTTAGCCTTCCATCATGAAAATCTTGGAGTTTTTCAATGAAATCTCCATCTATGACCTCAAGCCACTCTACAAAGAGCTTCTCCATGCCTTATATGTTATTTTAATCATGCTTGAGAGGGTAGGAGGTGACTGGTTGCAACCAATTTGATGGTGTGAAGAAGGGCAGCCACCAATTTTCTCTTTCTACACTATTCATGCTTGCAACTTGCATTAAACAATTATTTCTTTCATTTCTTATGACAATTTCGTGGGAGTTGATGTTAAACATGTTTATTAACAATGTAAACATAAGAAATGACGCTTATTCTTTGATTATAATTAATTTAGGAAGCTTTGGAATCAAAACACTCATGCTGAACTAGTTTTGCAAAAGTGAGTTTTTGCAACTTGTGGACCTTGGTTCTCTATAACCATGTAGAGTTATGGAACCCAAATGTAATTTTTAGAAATCCCCCATTAGATACTAAAACATTAATTTTTGAGGTAGGAACCCATTCCACTTGAAACTGGGTCAAAAACCCTTGTGAAAATGCTGAAAACTTGACTTACAAGTCAAGAATTCTTGAAATTTCTAAGTGTATTTTCCCCTGCTTGCCTTGTTTTTAATCATTACTTAATATACATGTATTTTATTATCATGATTTCATATCAATTTTGAAGAAATCGTTTATACCTTTCCAACAAGCTTTGAACCGCTCCATTTGGATGTGTGGTTAAGGAGTTATGGTCTGACCTTTTTCAAAACCCTAATTTCCCGACTTTTTGATTACTTCTCAATTCTTGATCAATTGGTCACCAAAATTTATGATTAGATATTAAATGATGTTGGGAACATATTTTGCTTCAATTTTGGGTTAAAACTCTGTTGGCCAATGAGTTGACTTTTCAGTCAGACGAATCGAACGATTGAAAACCTCTGAATCAACTGTTGGTGTCCTGGGTTCTCTGAGGCCTTGAAACTTATTGGGTAGAATTCCTTGGGTCATATGAGCCTCATGGACCATTATTAAAGCTTTGGAATACCCTTTATATCAAAAATCAAACTAAAGTTGACTTTCCCAATCAGAAACCCTAATTAGGGTTCTTGCACTGCACTGCTTCCTTTTTCTTGGTGATAACCTCAAATTAGATTCATTATTAATCCAATGTGATATCCTTGATGACATAAAGATTATATATATGGAGGATCAATCCAAAACTTTGACTGATCAATCCCTTGAAACCCTGATTTCTGACTAGAAGAAACCCTAGTTCATCTGCATCTTGACAAAGACCAAACTTGAAATAGGTTATGGTTAGATAATCAATGTTTTTGCTCCTAGAATGATGATGTAATCTAGGGTTAAAAATTTGGGGTATAACAGATGGAACCTGAAGACATGGAAAAATAAACCTCATTCATTACACCATGGGGAAAAGTTTGCTACAAAGTGATGCCTTTTGGTCTAAAGAATGCGGGTGCAACTTACCAAAGGGCCATGAAAACTCTTTTCCATGATATGATGCACAATAAAATTGAAGTATATGTCTATGATATGATTACTAAGTCCAGAGCTTAAGAAGAACATGTGGAATATTTGTCGAAGTTATTTCAGCGTTTAAGGAAATACAAACTCCGCTTGAGTCCTATCAAATGTACCTTCGATGTTTGTTCAACGAACCTCTTAGGTTTCATTGTTAGTCAGAAGGGAGTCGAAGTTGATCCTCATAAAGTCAAAGCCATTCAGGAAATGCCAGCACCCAAAACCGAAAAGCAAGTCAGAGGATTTATGGTTCGATTAAATTACATCTCTAGATTCATCTCTCACATGACCGCTACTTGTTGGCCAATTTTCAAACTTCTTTGAAAGGATCAAATTTGTATAAGGACAGAAGACTGCTAGAAGGCCTTTTAAAGCATCAAAGAATATCTTCTTGAGCCTCCTATCCTAATCCCTCCAGTGGAAGGAATACCTTTGATCATATACTTAACAGTATTGGAAGATTCCATGGGTTGTATGCTTGGCCAACAAGACGAAACTAAGAAGAAAGAGCATGCCATTTATTACTTAAGTAAGAAATTCACGGACTGTGAATCTCGTTATACTGTGTTTGAAAAAATTTATTGTGCCTTGGCCTGGAGTGCCAAGCGTCTCCGCTAATACATGATTTGTTATACTACTTGGTTGATCTCTAAAATGGACCCAATCAAGTATATCTTTGAAAAATCCGTTTTAACAGGAAGGATTATCTGCTAGAAAATGTTGTTGTCAGAGTATGATATCGATTACCATGCTCAAAAGGTTGTCAAAGGGAGAATTCTTGATGATCATTTGGCTCACCAACCAATTGATGACCATGAACCTATCAACTTCGACTTCTCAAATGAAGATGTAATGTACCTAAAGATGAAAGACTGTGATGAACCCTTACCAAGTGAAAGACCAAAGCCAGGATCCTGATGGGGACTAATATTCGATGGAGCCGTCAACGCTTATGGAAACGGAAGTGGGGAAATCATTGTTACACCTTAAGGTACCCATATTCCTTTTACCATAAGGTTGACATTCAAATGTACAAATAACGAAGCTGAATATGAAGCCTGCATCATGGGACTCGAAGAAGCCATTGATTTAAGGATCAAAATTCTAGACGTATATGGAGACCCAACTTTGGTCATAAATCAGATCAAAGGTGAGTGGGAAACACGTCATCCCAAATTGATTCCTTACAAAGACTATGCAATAAGGTTGCTACCTTTCTTCAATCAAGTTGAGTTTCATCACATACCTCGTGAAGAAAATAACATGGTCGATGAACTAGCTACATTATCCTCTATGATTATTGTGAATCGGTGGAATGATGTACCTAAAATCGATGTTGTGCGCCTTGATAGGCTCGCTCATGTGTTTACCATGGAAGAGATTGTTGACAATAAACGATGGTACCATGACATCAAATGCTTCCTTAAAAAGCAAGAATACTTATTCGGGGCGTTAAAGAAATATAGGAAGACTCTCAGGAGACTGGCTAGAAATTTCTTCCTGAATGAGGACGTGTTATATAAAAGAAAATTCGACATGGTTTTGCTCAGATGTGTAGACAAACACGAAGCAGACATGTTGATAGAAGAAATTGATGAGGGTTCTTTTGACACTCACGCCAATGGGCAAGCAATGGTAAATAAAATATTAATAGCAATACTATTATCTATCAATGGAATCTGATTGCCGCAAATATGCTAGAAAATGTCATAAATTCCAAATTTATGTCGACAAAATTCATGTGCCGTCGAATCTTCTCAACATTATCTCCTCTCCATGGCCTTTCTCTATGTGTGGAATTAACATGATTGGCATGATTGAGCCCAAAGCCTCGAACGGACATCGTTTCATCCTTGTGGCCATTAATTACTTCACCAAATGGGTTGAAGCATCGTCTTATGCTAATGTAACCAAACAAGTAGTGGTTCGCTTTATCAAGAAAAATATAATATGCCATTATGGTGTTCCGAGTAAGATCATTACTGATAATGGATTGAAATTAAACAACAAATTGATGAAGGAGTTGTATGTTGAATTCAAGATTGAACACCATAACTCTTCAAGATTGTGTGCAGTTAACAAAAATATCAAAAGGATCGTCCAGAAGATGGTAGTAACCTACAAATATTGGCATGAGATGCTACCATTTGCTATTCACGAATATCACACATATGTTCATACTTCAACAAGGGCAACCCTTTTCTCTTTGGTGTATGGTATGGAAGCAGTGCTCCCCATAGAGGTTAAAATTCCATCAATGAGAGTTTTGATGGAAACTAAATTGATAGAGGTTGAATGATGTCAAAGAAGATACGATGAGCTAAACCTAATTGAAGAAAAGAGGATGACAACTTTATGTCATGGTCAGCTATATCAACAAAGAATGAAGAAAGCTTTCGACAAGAAGGTTTGACCTTGTGTGTTCAAAGAGGGTGACCTTGTGCTTAAGAGAATCCAACCCTTCCTTACTGACTCTAGGGGCAAGTGGACCCCTAACTATGATATTCCATAGGTTATTAAGAAAGCCTTCTTGGGAGGTTCTTTAATGCTTACAACTATGGATGGTGAAGAATTCACTCGTCCTACGAATGTTGACGCAGTCAAGAAATACTTCTCCTAGCAAAAAAAAGAGCATCTCGATAGATTGAAAACCCGGAAGTACGGTCTAGGAAAAATATTGAGACATAAAAAAATATCACCCCGATGGATTGAAAACTTGAAAGGGTAATCTAGGCAAAAGTTAGGGATATATAGCAAGTAATTACATCAAACCTGATCAGAAGCAAGCAGTCTATAAAAAAAACTCTCATATTAAATCAGTCACACCGGAAGATCAAAGGACATCGGGAATCCAAAGTTGATAGGGAGAACTCAGTCATTATATTTCAATGTAACCCTTTCCCTTTAATTACCATTTTCCACTCTATAATAATCCATGGAATCACGCTATTTGTAGGTGACCATTCTGTCAAATAAAATTCGAGCTTTTCCCCATCTGTTTGCAACTCTTGATTTATTTACATCTTGCAAAATGACATTTGTACATTGATAAAAATTCTCGAAACAAAAAGTTAAAATGTTTCTTTTTCTTTCTTTCTTTTTCGAAATACTTGTGTTTATTTTCCTTTTATTTGTGAACATAAAGAGGAACATCAATAGTTGCTCCAAGAACAATTCAACCTTGAAAGACACGATTGGGTTTTCTTATGATTCGCCTTGAAAGATTCATCCAAACTGGATGAGGGTCTCATCCCCAACAGAGTGCAGGGATACTCTGTCCCTAGTTGAACAACATAATGAGATTAGAAGATTGTCTGGGTTCATTCCCCAAGTAAAAGTATTTTCTTCTCCTCAAAAATACTTAAGCCTTACAGCAGGACTTTGATCTAGTGATGGCTCTCTTTATTTTATCTCCAATGATATGTTCAGAAGACTGGTTGAGTACCCGGTCACATTGTGATGTTATTTCATCACTCATATATCCCTTTCACGTGTTTTGTCAGAATAAAAACATATTATACATCCATATCATAAGTATACCATGCATATTCTTATCCATGTGCATATTTCATTTATTGATGATATTTGTTGTATTTATCCCCCAAGTGGTATATCTCCTCTCCTGATAGAGTGGTCAGTCGCAGGCAAAAAGTGTATACCCTAACTAATTCCCCACTAAGTTTAATTCACATGGAAGCTTTGGTTTAGTTCTCCCTTCCATGTTTGGATAGGATAAATCCTCAGTTCGAGCTTATTCCTTACTGGTTAGCATCCTGTTTGACGATATCTCTCTAGCTTATTCCTGGATTGAGTTTGTCTTTTGACCATTTTGATAACTTGAACCTCTGAATTAAAATGGAATTTATTTTGCGCCTTTTAAGTGATCAACGTCCCTAGAAAGAATATGTTGAAGATTCCCCAACAAGATAAATTTATTCCTCCTTGGAATCTTCACACGACAACACGTGGAAATCTCTTTATTTGAGAAGCTTGTTTCTATCCCTGAATTTCCTAGTGAATCAGCGTATGAAAGTCTCTTTCTGAGCTGCTTGTCTATCCTTATTAAAGCTATCAGCATACCAAATTTCCATTCACCTTATAGCATCTCTTTGAAGAAGTCTCGAAGGGAAGTATGATGAAGATATTTTTCCAACAAACACCATCTCTATAGAAATGTTTAATTGTCGAATTCTCATTTTTTACATCACATGGCATCTTTCCGAAGAAGTCTCGAAGAGAATTATGATGAAGAAATGGTTATCTCTCTGAAAGATTTCGTCAGAGAAACTTATTAAAGATTATCGTAAGTGTTTATGGGAGATGAACTACTATAAGTAATTTTATCTGCTCAATACAAAGCAAAACTACAGCTAATGGTATTTCCCCAGTAAGTCTACTACCAATTTTCTCTCATCACATAGCATCTCTCCGAAGAAGTCTCGAAGAAAAGTATGATGAAGTTTATTTTCCATCAAATAGCATCTCCCCAGTGAATCCCTGTGAGAAGTTTGATGAAGATCTTTATAAGAAGTTTTTTTCTTTATTTGAGAAATCTGTCTTTTAAAATTAACTAACCTGCATCTTTTTTAAAATCCCCGACGAAGTTATTAACTCAGCAAGCGATCACCTTTTTAGGAGCTTGTATGTTTACTCTTTTCAAGAAAAAAAAGAAATTGTGACCAATTTCATGGATTATGTCTAAAAACGAGGGGAAGTTTATTTCAGAAATCGAGACCAGTTTCATGGCTTATGTCCAGAAATGAGGGAAAGTTTATTTTATAAATTGATACCAGTTTCATGGCTTATGTCTATAAACGAGGGGAAGTTTGTTTTACCCTTTCTAAGTAATACTACTTAGTCAAAGAAGATGCCAAATCATTTTCGAATGATGGAAACTCAATTTTCAGACCTATAATCCTATCCCCTATGGAGCCGTGCCCTTTTCCCCAGTGGATTTGTTCCTCTCTTCCCAATAGAGTTACAACGTTTTCCTCAATTCTTTCTTTCCTAGGTGGGTAATCCATTTGTTATTTCCCCCCAGTAGTTTAGTCTGTTCTTAGTTTCCTGTGGCATCATATCCAAAAATCTCATATCTTGCATTCATAAGTGTGTTCATATTATCTTTTGTGGCTTCTTAAGGGCCAAAATTGTGCATTGTTACATTTAAGCCTCTTCTATCTGGTTGAGACTAAGATGTCAATCTTCATCTCTCCGAATAGGAGAAACTTAAATAGGGGCATCTGTCATACCCTACTTTTTTACCCCCTAAGATTCCACTTCATTCACTTCACTTACATAACACATATGTGTGTCTTTATGCATTACTAACCCATACCAAGAACAAGACGTGTGTGTGCTTATTTTGTTTTACAGCTAAGGTGTTCCCTCAAGGGCTCAAACAGATGAATTATCAAAAGATAGACATCATACCCAACATCTAAAGTACTCTATTCATTCATGAGAATCAAGAGCCTTCATTCATCAACTATAAAGTGAAAGATTGCATCATGACAAGCTCATCAAGCATCAAGTCCTCAGATGCACCTAAATTAGGGTTTTGACCTAATTCAGTCCCTGGGTTGAGTTTTGGATTAATACATGATCCAAAACCTCAATATATGTTTCAATGACCTCAAATGCCTCATATTATTCCATTCATATGATTGGATTGATCCAAAGAATTTGATTTATAAGCAATGCAAGGATTCAAATTCATATAGACCACAAACTAGGGTTTCTAATGAAAAGTCAATTGTACCTTTGACTTTTGACCAAGACATGATCTCAAACCTTGGGACATGATTCAAGACACTCAAAAAAATTGTTGGAGTCCATCCATAATGTTCAAATAGTCCAAGGGTTTGATTTTAATATGAGATCACAAAATCAAAGTTCATCTAATACAAAAGTCAATTATGGTCAAAATCAAGTTTGACTTTTGAAGATTTTGGTCAACCATGGTTTCTTCAAGTCAAGAATGAGGTTAATATATGATTTGGATCATTATTAATCAAGATAAATCAAGAAAAGTGAGGTTACTTGCAAAAAGGGCAACCATAAAGAAATGAAATTTTTTCTAAGTTATGAGAAAACCCTAATTTGGTGCTAACTTGCCAAAGCCCTAACTTCCAATCCAAGTAACCATTTTCTTTGATCCAAAGATCAAATTGAAGAGCTTGTTACATACTAAAACTTTGTCAATTAGGGTAGATTCCCTAAAAGTGCATAGATTTTAAGATTTGAGGCCATAAAGTTAGGGTTCCAATACTTTTTGCACTTTGACACTTAGAAAGTTTTTAGGCAGAATCTGTCTTATGTTGAAACCAACTTTGAGGATATTTTTCTCCATGATCCATATTGATTCAAGCCAAACTGTAATCATCAAACTTAAAGTACATTATACCAGCTTTCCAAAATGACTAAGAACCCCCATTTATCTTACTTGAGTAAGAAGTTATGAAATTCACAACATGCCTTGTTGCAACTGTTTTATAAGACAGATTTGGTACACATCTGGTGATGCACAATTCAGATAAGCCTTGAAATCCTAAAATCTTCACAAGATCAACTCCCAAATGATCATATAAACATGTGCTATGCAAAATATAATAGAAATTTCAAGGTTCTAGCATTGGCATGTGAAAAAATCATTTCAAAAGTGAGAAGTGAGGTTTTGTCCTCTACATTAAAGTGCTATAGTGAATTTCCCAAAACAACTCCAATCTGTCAAGACTTGATCAAAACATCAAGGGATGATATGCAATGTGAGAGGATCATGCTCAAAGTATCAAAATTGGTACCCATGTGAGTATGTAAACTATGTACCTCGACATTCAAGAAATAGCTACATGACATCATCTATTAGATAAAGGCTTTCACCCCAACCCTCTCAAATTCAAAATATCTGAACTTCTTTCCCTATAAATAGAGGTCATTTTGATCATTTTAAACACACCAAAACATTGCAAGAGCTTGTTTTCTATCCTTTCTCCTCCTTGCTAAAATTCAAAGTTCTCAAAGAGTGAAAACTTAGAATTCTCCAACCATTCCATTTCCACTCAAAACAAGCATCCAAACAATCCACATACATCATGTGTAAGTGATCCAAACACTCAAACCTCAATTGTAACACCAGAATCACCAAGTCACATTGCATTTGCTCATCATACATCATAAGTTGCAGATTGGATTGAGCTAAGTGATCCAGAGGTTTTCAACTTATTTTAAGCATTGTAACACCATCCTTGAGGGTCAAGTAAGTTATCCAAATCATTAAATCACATTTGTAACACCTCCAACAGATAATTTGATTCTCACTTGCAAGGTAAGTTTCCTCAAAACTTGAACTCTATGATACATGCATCAAATTCGATCATTTAAGTTACACACATGTTTATCATGATATTGTGATCATTTTCCCTAATTTAATTTTCATTTACCATGATCATATGGAATTTCATATTGAAAGTTCAGTTAGGGTTCATACGAATTTCAAATCATTATCTTTGGATATATTGAATTTAAATGAAATTGAGTAATATCGTTCAATTCCTTGTTGAATTTCTAACAATTTTCATGTTTACATCATCTCATATCATTGCGCATTTAAGGAGTTAGAACTTTCAAAAATTCTGATGAAGATTAAGAAGAAGACAACGATGGTGGCGGCGCCATTTTTTGAATTTAATGTTGTTTTAAAATATATATGATTGAGTGTGGTTTGATACAATGATGTATCACCGCCCCAATGGTTAAGGCGTGTGTTTAGGAGACTTGTGAGTGTGAGGTACGGGGAACGAATCCCCCTAGCCCAGGCCTTTTTATTTATTCTTTTTAAAATAATTTTCAAAAGGAAACTCTCTATATTATTTTCTCCTTCCATTGTATGTTAACCACACACGCATGGCTCAGTTGGTTATGTTTTAAGCCTCTCATCTCAAGGGCGTGGGTTTAAGTCTTGGTGGGAGCACTCCTATTTTATTAGCACTATTTTTATTCACTTTTCTTCACAAATTCATTCAATTATTTCAATAAGCAAATTCAATCTTTTTGAGCCAATTTTTTGCACAATTCTCATTTATCTTGTATATTTTTAAAATCCATTTTAAAATTCCAAAAATAATATTTACTTTTATCATTTTTCTTAAATGGAAAACCATGACTTTTTAAATGTGTTTTTCATACCTTGTTCATGTTTTATTTTGATTTTTCCTTGATCTAGTTGTTCCTAAATGTCCTTATGGTCATAGTACACTTTATAGAAACTTTATTCAAAACATTTAACTTGACTTTTTTGGAATGATACTCTATCCATACCTTGTTTAGGTATTGTTTTCTCTTGAAAATACATTGGTTATTCTTTTGAAACCCCATGGTTTTACCTCAAATAATTTCTTTCTACTCTTTTAGAAACCTCCTTGATGCTTGACTAGGGATTCCACTTGAGTTTGGGCTCCCTAAAGCCCTTGATTCAACCATGGTTGAATGTCTTGCCTAGGAACTTTCCTGTTTAAACTTTCACTAAGGTTTTTTATTACCCTTCAGTGTTCATCTAATATTTGATTCATCTTGAATACATACTTGCTTGAACTTCTCTTTAATTGCTTCCATTACTTAAATCTTTGTTCACATGTTCAAGTATTTATTTCATAAACTCTTACCATGATGAAAATGTCTCCTTGTCTGATACACTTCCACTTGTTGATATATCATGCTTAATCATTTCATGTTTTTGTCATCCTCAATGACCACACTTGTTTAAAATCTCAAGTAAACTTACCTTGTTAAGTTTCTCTTGACATTCTTTACACTTCAGGCTTAGGGCTGAACTACAATTGCTCTTAAGGATAGTAGGCATAGGATTGCTAGATACTAGCGAGCAACCTTTTAGTATATCCCTCTTTGTTTATACACAAAAACATCAGGGTACCCTTAAACTACAACCTAGGTCAAACCATTAGGTTCCCTTGTTGAAGTTCTCATCAATTTAGCCTCCTCTTGGGCTTTGTACAAGGAGACTTCACAAACAACCTAGCCTTCTCTTAGGCTTTATAGAAGGAAATCAGACTTCAAACTCAAAACTCTTCAACAAAGAGATGAGAACTCCCTTTTAATGTCCTAAAGTCAACTCACTACCCCTTATGGCTTCAAACCTTCAAACTTCAAGTCAAATCCTAGCCAACCTTTAGCTTCAAAATAAAAACACTTCCCCAGAGATGAGACATGAGTCATCTACATGGGAGAGATGTCTCTTCTATTTCACACAACATTCAATCAAACATTTTCAAACATTTTTCCATTTTTAAGTGATGTAAGTGGCATACTTGTTGATTTTATATATCCAAGTCGAGGTCCTTATCTTATATGGTATAAAAACACTTCTTTCATTTAAGTGATTTAAGTCGCACACTTGTTGATTCTATATCCAAGTTCAAAGCTTTGTCCCTTTGTACTTTCTCAAAATATTTGTGGTAAATAGGTAAGATATCTCCCTTAAAATGACAACTTGTCTCTTCTCTCAAACCAACAAACCCATTCCACCCATTAGTAGGTGGAACTACGAACGGTCTGATTTCTCAACTTCCTTTTGAGAATATGTAACATAAGATTGCGAGATCTTAGCAAGCATAGTAATAAATAAAACCCTTGGGTTCCTATACCTTTACCTCAAACCACTTCAACCACAAAAACAACAAAAATATCTCTTATCACTCACTCAAAACAGTCAACAAATCCCCAATACACAGCAGATGACTAATCAACAGTAAACACAAATATATGCAAAAGGTTCTTATAAAATACTATAGATACTTAGGGTGCTAATACCTTCCCTTAGTATAACCAATCTCGATTCCCAAATCTCTCGGTGCATTGCATTGCACACACTCACGGGTTTATTTAGATATTTTTCCCTTCCCTCTCCTGGGATAAACTAAAAGTTCATGTGTAGGCAGAAAGGGGCGACTTCACTTCGAAAGGATTGGGGCCATTATGCCTACCTATTCCCTTGTGCAATGAGAAAGTCAGCACAAACGTACTTCGGTTATGGTTTGTGGGTTTGTGATATTTATAAACTCGAACACGAGAACTATATCTCGTACCCGATTAATTGAAAGAGACAAGTGAAAGGCTCCACTCTCTTCTTACGTCTTTTTATTGACCGGCTTACAAGGTATGAAAGTGGCTCAATGTTGGATCGAGAATTGTTTGATATTTTTTTAAATGGTTTGAATAGTAACACTAAAGATGCAAAGCTACCAAAAGAAATTTAATCTGAATCTAATCATAACGATGTTGAATCGTCAAAAATTAGCACAAATTGGAAAAGACAAATTATTACCGTGTAAGTGGTCATCACAAATCGAATCAAGAAACAACAAGGTAATAAAAAATCACAAATTGCAAATTGAGACACGAATCGGTAAACGTAAAAAGTGGATTGTCACTACGCTAAACCGTCGGACGTGTGTAAAATTGAAATAAAAGGATAAATAAATATAGCACATCGCACATAAACCAATAAAAACTATCACTAGCTTGATACACTTAACGTGATCATTGCAAGAGGGACCAAAAATTGTTTGGATCTAAATTTATCAATATGAAATGCGAAGAGAAAATGAAATAAAACGTGTAAAAACAAAAATCCAACAGTATTGTTAACGCAAAAAATACAATCATCGCAGCTAGATCAAAGCAACACAATTAAATCATGAATAAAAATTATACTAATAAAATATTCATTTTTATAAATTAACATTATATATTACGTATCATATATTATATTAACATTATATATTATATAATATATTAACAAAATCTCATAATATGTATGACAATGTAAACAATGTATATACATTAGAAAAGTTAGCATTAGAAACAATTAGAAACAAGTAGTTTGTGATTTATGTCATGAAAAGTTAGCCTTAGAAACAATTAGAACTGCATGTGCATATGTGTGTGTTTTATAAAAAGTAAAAAAAAAACTAATCAGTTTGATTACACATACACATGAAACCGTAGACTATACGTGCATAGATAAAAAAATTAAACGAACCAAATATATGGATACACACAAAACCGCAGGTGTATATGTATCTATAAAATACAAAATAAGTAATCAATTTAAAAATATATTTATATGAAACCTCCATGCATGATATTATGAGTAAAAGTTAGTACAAGTTATAGGTACATGTAGCATAAGAAGAATATAATAAGAAACAAACTCAAAACGCATAGGTAAAAAGAACAGTATCAGTATATTGTATATACCACACAGTGATCCGTCGTTTCCTCTTTTTTCTTTTTTGTTTTCTCCTCCTCCTTGTGAAAAAAATGTCTCATTTATAGATGGATTTTAGGATTTGAAATTAAGTCCGATCCATCTATTTTAGGTTAGATTTTTAGAGATTGAGATCTTATTCAAGTCTTGGTGAGCAAGACTATGAATCTGGAAGGGAATGTGACCAGGTGCAAGATTTAATATGGAGTTAATGTAATCTGAAAAATATCTCTTTATTTTTTGGTTTTTTTATTTAATGCATAAAATAAATATTTAAAAATAAAAAAATATTTTTTAAAATATTCCTAAATTAAAAAAACGAAAATAGTAATTAAATAATCAAACAATGATCTTTTTACCCTTTTTTAATGAAAACACACAAAAAAGAAAATAAATACAAAAAGTAATACAAGACTTGAACTTGTGACCTTATGATTAAACTTCTTACACATACCTTCTTACCAGCTGTGTTATCTCATTTATTCAAAATAAAAGTCACTCGAAAGCATATGAAGGGTGGATAAAATTGGGGTATGACAATGAAATCAAATGGAGCCTATTTAAAAATGTTGATAAACTTTGTTCTTCTGAATTTGGAAAAGTCAAGAAGTTGAAGGATTAATTCAGAGTTTTGTTCAAGATTCTTATTGGTTTCCTGATTCCTAGAGAAGAGAGTATTAATTAAATCTCATGCGATCACAAATACTTCCTTTTCTACTTGAAGAATGAGGATAAGATAAATATGTTTGCCTACATTTTACATCATCTATGTGAAGCAATCATAGATAACACAAAGCTTTGCAAGAAGAATGTGCCTTATGATAGATTGTGTCATAATTGTTCTATCAGGGTTGTTTAATTGATACCCTGAAAAACATGCCTGATAATGAGGACCTGGAGGAGACTTATGGAAATATCTTATCTGCTTTTGTTCTTGGCAACACGAAGCTTTTGAAGAAAGGAAGTATTGTTGCTTCAAAGGTACCTCTCTGTGTTAAATGTGTTAATCCTGACTATCTTGAGGATTATCCAATCATCACCAAGTTCGATAATCCTGAAGTAATCAAGAACTTCGTCATCCAATCTTTCAAGGAAGGAAAAATAATCAAACTTAAGGATATTATTGACAAATCTATTGAAGTGTTTAAGACTTCTAACAAGAGAAAGCATGTGGCTTTAGATGTTCAAAAAACCTCAAATAAGAAATTTGTTCATCATATGGAAATTGAGAAAGAAATTAAGGAAGTGGTTGTTGCTATTGAAAAAATGCCCTTAAAGACTAGGAGTGGAAGGTATCTTCAAAAGGTTGTCTCTATGAATGTTGTATCAGAAGAACCTAAAAGGAAGAAGAGATTGAGGAATTTGGTAAAGTTGGAAGAGGAAGAGGAGGAAATAGAAGAAGATGTATGTGCATCATTTATCAGAAAGAAAAAGACTATAGATATCTCTATGCAGAAAAGTTCTATTGAGCATAACTTTAATTGTGCTCAACTTTTGGCATTTGCAATTTTGGATTAGTCTTTGAAGTCTTCAGAATATACTGCTAATCAAAAGGCTAGGACTACTGGTGGGTTAGAATCTACTGAAGTTCAAGCTATAGAGGTTATGGCTAGCTTGAAGTATGGTGTGTCTGAAGCTTCTGGTGCTCCTGAAGAAGCTATCTCAGAAGCTTTAACTCCTTTAGAAGTTTTAAATACTGGTGGAACAGGTATTAATCTGAATATATTATCAAAAGATGTTTTTTATTACTCCATCATTAATATAAAATCACCAATACATTCACCAATGCCCTAACCTGTTCACTCTTCTATACAACCTTCATCACCCATTGTTATAACACAGCTAGACTATCGGGATCTCAATAAAGTCAGTCCAAAGGATGATTTTCCACTACCTCACATCGACACATTGGTTGATAATGCAACTAGATTTGCAATATTTTCCTTTATGGATGGATTCTCGGGTTACAATCAAGTCAAGATGGACCCAGATGATATGGAGAAAACAACATTCATAACACCATGGGGCACTTATTCTTATAAGGTCATGCCTTTCGGATTGAAGAACGCAGGAGCCACTTATCAGCGAGCCATGGTTGCACTCTTCCATGATATGATGCATCAAGAGATCGAGGTATACGTAGACGATATGATCGCAAAGTCTTGGGATGAAAATGATCATTTGGATCATCTACTAAAATTGTTTGAAAGACTTTAGAAATATCAACGGAGGATGAATCCGGCTAAATGTACGTTTGGAGTTCGATCTGGAAAATTACTTGGATTCATCGTTAGTCAATGAGGAATCGAGGTGGATCCCGATAAAGTCAGGCTTATTCAAGAGATGTCATCTCCTCAAACAGAGAAACAAATCAGAGGTTTCCTCGAACGCTTGAACTACATCTCTAGATTTATCTCCAACTTAACTCCTACCTGCACGTCAATCTTTAAGTTGTTACAAAAAAATCAGGTGGTTGTATGGAATGAGAACTGTCAGTCAGCATTCGAAAATATTAAGGAATATCTCCAAGAGCCTCATATATTGATCCCTCCAGTACTTGGAAAACCGCTCTTCATGTATATGACAGTGTTGGAAGATTCAATGGACTGTGTTCTGGGGCAAACTGATGAGTCAGGACAGAAGGAACACACAATTTACTATCTGAGCAAGAAACTCACTGATTATGAGAGTAGTTACTCACCTCTAGAAAAGTCTTGTTGTGCTTTGGCTTGGGCTTCCAAATGTCTCCAACAATACATGATCAGTCACACTACTTTGTTGATCTCAAAGATAGACCCGATAAAATACATCTTCGAAAAGCCGGCTCAAACTAGAAGACTTGCTAGATGGCATATGCTCTTGTCAAAGTATGATATTCAATGTCACCCAAAAGTCAATAAAAGGAAGTGTCTTGTCAGAGTACCTTGCCGATCAACCTGTTGAGCATTATCAACCGCTCAAATTTGAGTTCCCTGACGAGGATGTGATGTATGTTCAAAAAATGAAACCAAAACTTGGTCCTGAGGAAGGTCTCGAGCCTGGTTCTCGTTGGAAGTTGATGTTTGATGGAGAATCCTACATAAAAAGACATGGTGTTGGGGCTGTTCTAAAAAATCCAACTGGAGGATATATTGCTATTACCTCCAGACTGTGTTTTTCCTGTAGGAATAATATAGCTGAATATGAGGCCTGTATCCTAGGACTCGAAGCGACCATCGATCTTCGCATCAAGATCTTAGAGGTGATCAGCGACTCTGCCTTGGTAATCTACCAACTCAAAGGTGAATGGGAAACTCGAGATGAGAAGCTGGTTCCCTACAAAGATTATATTTTGGAGATGACTGAGTACTTTGACTAGATCACCTTCAAACATATCCCAAGGGTTGAGAATCATATTGCGGATGCTTTAGCCATGCTAGCATCAATATGGAAGGTCCAGTTTGTCAACGAGGCACCTTTGATCTGCATTGAAAGAAAGACCGCATCAACGTATGTCATGATGGCGGAAGAAGAATCCGATGGAAAACCTTAGTTCTATGATATCAAAAATTTTCTTCAAAATCAAGAATATCCAGATGATGCCTCTAAGATTGACAAGAGGTCTATACAAAGATTGTCATCTAAGTTTTTCATCAACAACGATGTTCTGTACAAGAGAAATCATGATATGGTTCTGCTCCGATGTGTTGACAAGAGAGAGGCAGATCTATTAATGACAGATGTGCACAAAGGAACCTTCGGCACTCATGTGAATGGCCATGCCATGACAAAGAAAATCTTAAGGGCTGGTTATTACTGGTTGAACATGGAAACAGATTGTATCCTTTTTGCTCAAAGATGCCATAAATTCCAGATATACGCCGACAAGGTGCATGTTCCTCCACATCCTCTTAATATATTGGCATCGCCTTAGCCATTCGTGATGTGGGGAATAGATATGATTTGGGCAATTGAGCCCAAAGCGTCCAACGGTCACCGTTTCATCCTCGTCACTATCGACTACTTCACCAAATGGGTCAAAGTTGCATCCTACACAAATGTAACCAAACAGGTGGTTGCCCATTTTATAAAGAAAGAGATCATCTTCCAATACGGCATCCCTGATCAAATTATCACTGACAACGGGTCAAATTTGAACAACAAAACAAAGAAAGAACTTTGTGATAGTTTCAAGATCAAGCATCACAACTTTTCTCCATACAGACCGAAAATGAACGGTGATGTTGAAGCTACGAACAAAAACATCAAGAAAATAGTACAAAATATGGTGTTAACCTACAAAGACTGGCACTAAATGTTACCATTTGCCTTACACGGATACAGAACATCAGTACGTACTTCAACAAGGGCAACCCCCTTTTCCCTGGTCTACGGGATGGACGCGGTATTACCCATCGAAGTTAAGATACATTCGTTAAGGATCTTAATGGAATCCAAGCTTGAGGAAGTCGAATGGATAAAGGAAAGATTTGATTCTTAAACCTCATTGATGAAAAAAGGATGACCGCAATGTGTCACAGCCAAATATACCAGCAAAGGATGAAGAGAACTTTTGATAAAAGAGTTCACCTCAAGGAATATAAGAAAGGAGAACTCGTGCTCAGAAAGATCCTGCCAGTTAAGAAGGACACGGATGGAAAATGGATGCCCAACTATGATGGGACATTTATCGTGAGAACTGTTTTCTTTGGAGGCTCTCTAATTCTTGAGACAGTGGACGGAGAATAACTTAAGTACCCCATCAACTCGGATGCATTAAGGAAATACTATGCCTAAAAGAGGACTCACTGAGTCGAAAACCTGGAAAGGCGACTTAGGCAAAAAGGAGCGTCCCGGTGAGTTGAAAACCCGAAAGAGGAATTCAGGAAAAAGTTAGGGGAAAGGATTTCAAATATAATCAAGAGGCTCACTTTCCTCCAATCTCGTTAGAAGCAGCGAATCATATGGACTACTAGTTAGTAGGGCTAGATCATTATTGGATTTTGTAACCCATCTTGTTTTGCTTTGCCATTTTTCCAATTGTAATTGTTCCCGAGACCTAGCCATTTGTAAGGTTCTTGCCTATTAACGAAATTAGATTGGACCAATCATCGTTGTGATCTGTGTTTTTCTTGTTATGCAAATTTCACTTATTCATTAATAATGGGTTTTAAAAGCAAAGTGTTTTTGAAAAAAACAAAACAAAACCGTTTTGGAAAACTAATCTAGCAAACAAGTCGTACCTTTAAAGGCGTGACATGACAGTATTAGACTCCTCTCGTGAGAGCAGGACAATAGAAATCTTAACACCACCTTCAGATAAGGTTGCACTTGGAGGCCGCCATGCTACAAAAGTTGTGACTTCTCTTCTGCAATATTGCCAAAGCAGTGACCAAATCCCTTCTGGAAAGTTGATTTGCTCTCCCAGTGAAAGATCCCATTCTAAGTAGTAACATTGGGACTCAGTGTGATTAGTCTTCCCTCCAGTGAAGTTAGATTGTCATCTTTCCTTTATTTTCTTTCTCCCCCGAGAGTCGGTTTGCATTTACATTTGCATCATATCATTAGCATCCGCATTCATTTGCATGCTTTTATTTTTGGGCCATAGCCTTTGAGATCCTTTGGTCGTTACCAAATCCCTTTGCTTTAGACCTGTTGTCATGGGCTTACCCTTTGGTTGTTACCTTAACTTGGTCAAGTTGTCTGACTTAAGTATTATTGTGATAAATGCTTATATCCCCAGGAGGTCTAATTGTAACTAGCAATATCTGATACTACTCATCGGTGTCTACCAAGATGTTAGTTGTTACTAATACTTATCTTTGGGATTGGTGTTCATTTAAATCTAAGCCCAGCTGAAGTTCTGTTGGTTATTAAACTCCGCTGAGACATAGTAGTTACTATGCTTTTAAAATCCAATTGTTATTGGTACTTTGAATTTGGTTGTTACCAATCTTTTCCGGAAGTCCAGTAGTTACTGGCATTGATTAAAATCTAATCGTTATTGGTACCCTGAAATTTGGTTGTTACCAATCTTTTCTAGAGGTCCATTAGTTATTAGCATTGATTAAAATCCAATAGTTATTGGTACCTTGAAATTTGGTTGTTACCAATCTTTTTTGGAAGCCCAGTGGTCACTGGCATTGCTCGAAATCCAATTGTTATTAGATTAGGTTTGGTTGTTATCAATTTCCCCACTGAAGTCCAGTAATTACTGGAATTTGTTTGAAATCCAATTGTAATTGGTACTTCAATTTGGTTGTCACCAATTTTCCCAGTGTTAATTCCAGTAGTTACTAGCATTGTTTGAAAATCCAATTGTTATTGGTATGGAGCGTGGTTGTTACCCGTTCTCCCCAGTTAAGCCCAGTAATCACTGGCATTGTGTAAAATTCAATTGTTATTGGTATCTTGACATTCATTGTTACCTGTCTCCTGTCGCTTGCGCGAAAATAAGGTGCCGGCATGACAGAAGAGTCGCCACCTTTCGTTATTTATCCCTCAGAGCGGGAAAGGAAACGATCGGAAAAACCTGACGAATAAGGGTAAGACAAGGTCATCGCAACCATTGTCTGGATTCGGGAGTCGGTTACGCAAGGGGAAGGTATTAGCACCCCTTACGTCCGTCGTACTCGACGGGATCCTCGCTTGTTTGTTTACTTGGACGGGTTTGTTATAATCTATCTACCTATCAAGGCTGGCTGAAAAAGAAAAGAAAAATGACTCGGCAAAGCGTCGCGCTTTATGCCTACGTATTCTCATCAGAGAATGAGAAATCAGAGTCAACGTAGTTCGGCTAACTACGGGTGAAGGTGGGGAGAGGTTGCTCGCTAGGACGTCGCTTCCTATGCCTACGTACTTTCATCTGTATGGAAGATCAGAGCAAACGTAGTTCGGGAAACTACGGGTTATCTCCTGAAAGAAATGTTTTTTTATTGCGTTTGCGATTTCAACCGCACTAGAGACTATGACCTGAGAGTGAATGCGTCGCATGTCACCCAAAGGGTACCATACTAAACATCCAATCTCAGATAGCTTAAGGCTCGTAACGTACGAAAGAAATCATTCATGATTACTGTATCTTAAACTGCTTTGAGATGAGAAGAGAACAGGCCCAACTAGGAGGGAGACTATCAAGTCCTACTGTTATCATGCCATGGATTCATCCTATGGTTGAGGTTTGAACAGGGAACTCCTAGAAGTTGTCATGCATAGGTTTCAACCTAAAAGTCTATCATCAAATCCTTATCAAAGGAAATGAGAGTCCTAAGGGATCATGTCAATGATACGCCAAAACAGACAAAAGCATCAGCTTTAACAGTAAAATGCATGCAATGCAAGTGAGGGAGGAAATGTGTGTGGAGCTTCATCCTCCACAAGCTCATCTCAACCTCAAGCCAGTCATGAAATAACAGTAATCATACTGAAAAATAAACAACATGCTATCAAGCAATAAACAGTAAACTGCAATCATACAGATAAAAGAAATGAAATCATGCTATCAAGCAAAATAAACACATGGGCAAGGGAGCTGGGCTCTACCGAATACCCGCAAGCAAAGCCACACAGTAACAATACAAGCAGATGCACTCATGCTCTTATACTGAACTTATTCTAGATGAGCTTAGTCTAATGCAACAGACAAATCAAACAAAACACACAATACATCAAAGACAACAGAAGAAAGCTTCAGCTCCTCCAGCAGCAACTCAGTCTTCAGACTTCAGAGATCACTTGCTTTCCAGGTATCAACCCTACAACATGAGTATCAACTCATCTTCTCCCTTGAGCTTCAGCTCCTTTGATCAGCTCCACCTTCAGGCTTCACTATCTTCAGGGATCTTCAGGCATCAACTTGATCTTCACAAAGTCTTCAGACTTCAACAATCTTCAAGGAATCATCCTCTTCAAAGCTTCAGCTTCTATCTTCAATGGCTCCAATGCTCCCGCAAACAAGACTCAGTCAACAAGATGGGGTGAGGATGTTACAGTGCTCACTGACTTCCAAAGGATGCCATTGAGGACTTAACATCAAAGGGAAGGCTCTCTCAAAGTTCTACCTTATAGGGCAAGGTCACTAATCCCTCCAAAGGAGAGAGGTGAATACCCTTAAGGGACTTTATGTCACAGAGAAGGAAGGAGGTGAATAAGACACTCCTTGTCTATTGAATGAAATCATTCTATCTAATGCTCTACCTAGGCACTTATGATCCTGTAAACAAAACAACAAAAGCTATCTAAACTCCTCTGCAAGGTCTTCAAAGCTTCCATGATGATCCATAAGGTCTTCAACTCAATCTTCAAAGCTCACACACTCAAAGGAGAAGAAAAACAAACACAACAATACAACTTATGCCTTCAAGCAACACACATACTATCCATACATTCAAAAATCAATGAAAAATACTAAACACCATACAATATTCTAGCAAAATTCTAGGGGATTCTATACATACTTACCCTTAACCCATATATTCCCCATACACTAATTTGGCCTATAAACCCCAAAACACAATTGTTCAAGTCTACCTATACAACCTAAAACCCTAATTAGAACACCTAAATGTCTAACAATCAAACTACATCAAATTTTAATCTACAAATCAAGAAATAAATCCTACATGAAACTAGGGTTCAATACCTAACTATGCCAAAAAGAATGGCTCAAAAACCCTAAGGGAAAGTCCTAAAACAAATTGTACAAAATCAAGTATCAAACAAAATCAATTAAAAATACTATTTACAAGAAAATATGCTAAAAAATATTAAAAGAAAAATAAAATGGAATTTTATTTTTTTTTAATTTTCTAGACAAAATCATGAATATGTGAAAAAAAGAAGAAATGAAAAATATTGATTTTTGGATTTTTTATGATTTTTATAAAATGCAAAGAATTAAAAGAAATTAATAAAAAAGAATATAAGAAATAAAGGGGAGGGGGGTATCAAAAGTAACACACCCCAGTTGTTTTCATGATGGGCCAAAATCCTGGGAGGTGTGGATAGAAACAAATGCTGAGGCCCAATTCCATCAATGAACCAAAACGGTGCGTTTGAATTAGTGGCACGCTGCGTTTTGATGCGCTTCAGTCTTCCCTCCATTTCTGAGATTGAATTCTGGCCATGCGATGGACTGAACTAGTCAAACATTCTGGACGATCCAACGATGGAGAGATCATCTTCTCCAACTCAACCCTAGGGTTTTCAGAAACCCTAACTTCATGCAAGGATTTCCACTCGATCGTTCTCCTCCATTTCCCCATGAATTCACAAGCTTCCAAAAGCAAAGTTGTACTATTAGTCACCCAGAACACGATGCTATCAATAATTGTCCCTGAAACCTCTTGAATCATTCCAACAGAAAGCTCCATCATCATGGTTTCAATTCTTTCCTCTGCTATCAATCTTAATGGAACTTCAAACTAATGATCCAGAATTATTCTACATGCTTCCCTAACCAAACTACGCAATACCATATCCATTAATGCACACAAAATAGCTTGCTATCAATTCTGCAAGAAATGGTACCCTGCCTCGAAACCTCATGAATCTTCCTCTAATTCTCAGAATATGGTCCTCTACCCTAGCTTAACCAGTCTAAACCTAGAACTATGGTGAAAAGCACATAAATAAGGTGATACGATTTAAATCACCAACCTGTCAAACTTTAATGGTGGATATGGTTTCTCTCCAATTCAATGCCTGCAAGCTTCCCTGATTGATCTCCAATGGCAGATGTGAATTCTGTATGCAAGAAAATGGATGAACAAGGCTTGAATCTTGTGTTTGATCTCAATATGCTCTTCTTGCAAATTCCTCAAAACAGCTTCAAACCTCCATGGATTCTCCTTCAATTTGGTATGCAATTGCTCCTAGAGATCAGAGTAGTGTGTTTGTGGAGAAGAAAAGAATGAATATGGAAGAGAAAGAGAGTTTGTTATGGAAATGGAAAATGGAAGAATCTCACTTTTTCTCACTCTAATCTTACCACTCACCAACAATTATCACCAACCCTGGCCTCATTGTGATTCACCCTTCTTATAGCAATCAGAAGAATGATCTAGATACATCTAGAAACTTGTGGAAAGTGTTAGAAAGTTTTAGAACTTCTCATGAAATGATACATTGGATATCCATTATCTCATGCCTTAGGCTTGCCAAATTGACTTTAAAATCTCCTTACAAGAGACATTGAGAAAGAATGAGTGAAAAACATGCATTTCCTTGCCTTTGGTGAAGCTTTATCAAGTTGCCTTATTATGCAAGAATGAGAATTACAAAGTAACCCCCATTTCTAAGCTTCAAATCAAAATTCTACTTGAACCATTGTTTTTAAAATATTGTTTGGAGTCAAAATGACATATTGGATGACCCATTTTGGATTTGTACATCTCCTAAACCAAAATTAAATTTCAACTTTTTCAACTTATAAGCCATTTTTAGGTCATTTTCACCCAATCTTGTAAATCCTTGCTACAAGCTCTTTCAATAACTCATGACCACTTTTCTAGAATTAAAATCCCATTTTGAACAACTTTCATGTTTTGAGTTTTTTCATTTGAGGCTTGGAAATAGGAGATATGGCCTTTGCTTAAAATGACCTATAACTGCCAAATGACCAAAATACCCCTGTCTTGTTCAAACCATAAGTTGAGTTCTACAAATCCTATCAAGGACTTCTAGTACTCTCTAGAAAGCTAAGAAGATGACCTTCAACATTCATGTTTACCAAGAAATCATAGGAATCATCCTACTAGGGCAAAAGTTGTCTGCAAGTTGGGTGACTTTCAAGGACCCAGATTCACACACCTATGCTGACCTGTAATTTGTCAAAACCATAACTTGAGCTCTGCAACTCCTATCAAGGACTTCCACCACTCAAATTAAAGCTAAGAACAAGCTCTGCAACATTCATGTTGTGAGGAAGATGAGATGACAATCACATATTGAGCTAAAACTGCCTGGAAGATAGGGATCAAATTAGGGTTTTTTCACTGACAATCCTCAGAAACCCTAACTTGAAACTTCTCAAACTCCTCAATCATGATGAGTTGGTCTAGGAATCATCTTTATAACATCTCTATGCATCATTCCATGATCTTATGGCCCTTGGATTGGGTCTCAACCTTCCCCAAATCTTCAATTACCCTAGGGCTGACCCAGTCAAAACCCTAATTCTACCATTCATGGTTGAATCTCCTGAATCCTTGCACAATGACTTCTCTGGGCTTCATGATAGCTATCAAGACATCTCATAGGCTTTCTCAAAGCATCAAGTTCATTCTCAAAGTCTCTGAATCATCTGAGGAGTTCCCACAATTCTCAAACTAGGAGACACACCACTCTGGTTTCAACCAATTCTCTTGAACTTTCTGGTGAAGGTATCAACCTGCAAACACTTGATGGATAAATAATTGTTGGTCAAATTTTGGGGTGCAACATCTCCCTATTAAAATCCAGTAGTTACTGGCATTGATTAAAATCCAATTTTTATTAGTATGGAGCATGTTCGTTACCCGTTTTCCAGTGTAAGTCCAGTAGTTACTTGCATTGTTTGAAAATCCAATTGTTATTGGTATGGAGCGTGGTCGTTACCCGTTTTTCTAGTGTAAGTCCAGTAGTTACTAGCATTGTTTGAAAATCCAATTGTTATTGGTATGGAGTGTGGTCGTTATCTGTTTTTCCATTGTAAGTCCAATAGTTACTGGCGTTGTTTGAAATTCCAATTCTTATTGGTATGACATCTGGTTGTTACCGATCTACTTCTCAAAATATAGTCGTTACTAGAATCATCAAAAACGGTTGTTTATTGGAAATATTCACCCGTTTCTAAACTCAGGATGTTTGGTTATTACCAGTATCCCCAGTGAATCTCAGGATATCCCCAGTAAGTCTTAGAGGTCTAGTAGTTACTAACAGCCCCGTTGAGTTTGGTCTTGTTTCTAGTCTTCTCCTGAAGATATCGTTTGAACTCTTCATTGTAGGGAAAATCCCCATTTGGTTTGTTCCCCAATGAGGATCGTGTCTCTGGTCTTTTGCTTCCCCAGTCGGAATCTGTTGATTTTTGTCCCTCTGCTTGGCTTCTCCCTCGATGCATTTCTCCAATGGAGATTTGCACTTCCCCAGTGGAGACTTTCCTTTTCCCTAGTGAAGATTTATCTTCTCTGGTGGAGGTTCTTTCCCCAGTATGTCGGGTCCCTAGTGAGTGGTTACTCGTTGTTGTGGTGTTCTTTTCTTTTGCTCGTGTGTCAGCATTTTTCTTGCATCTAAGCATCATAAAACATCATTTAGAATTCATTACATTTCAGCATTTGTCCTTTTGCATACCATCGTATCTAAAGGACAAAAATTTTGGTTTGCTATATTTAAATACCTTTCAGCATGATCCTATAGAGATTGCCATCTCTCGTTGCCATCTGGTGAAGATATTTAAATAGGGGCAACTTTTATACCCCCAAATTTTACCCCCTAGATCACATCATCATTCTAGGAGCATCCACATTGTTTATCTAACCTTAACCTCTTTCAAGTTTGACCTTTGTCAAGATACAAGTGAATTAGGGTTTCACACAGTCAAAGAATGAGGGTTTTTATGGATTGATCAGTCAAGGTTTTGGATTGATTCTCTACATAATTAGTCTCTATATCATCAAGGATATCACAATGGATCAAGTATGAATCCAATTTGAAGTTATAACCCAAGAAAGAAGAATAGGGCAGTCCAAGAATCCAAATTAGGGTTTCTAATTGGAAAAGTCAACTGTAGTTTGACTTTTGACCTAAAGAGGTCTCCAATGGTGGAATCATGGTCCATAAGGCTCATATTACCCAAAGAAGTCTACACAAGAAGTTCTTATCGATCGTTCGGTTCGGCTGACTGAAAAAATCAACCCATTGACCAACAGGGTTTTGACCCAAAATTAAAGCCAATTATGTTCCCAACATCATTTCATATCTAATCATGAAGTTTGGTGACCATGTGATCAAGAATTGAGAAGTAATCGAAAAGTCGGGAAATTAGGATTTTGAAAAGGGCTAAGCCATAATTTCCCAACCACATGTCCAGATGGGTTGGTTCAAAGCTTGTTAGAAAGGTCTTGGGGAACCCTACAAAAGTTTCCTAGTGACCTATTATCAAAAAATGAATGGATTTTGAGTTATGAGCAAAAACAAGGCAAGAGGGGAAAAACACTTAGAAAATTTTCATACTTTCTTGCCTTATAAGTCAAATTTTCAGCCAACTTCAAGGGGATTTTTTACATAGTTTCATTTATAATTTGAACTTCAAGTAAACATGAAACTTGTATATCATATTTTGGGCTTTCCAAAAAGTACAATGTCACTTTCTCAGCCCCTATGGTTAGGGAGAATCGAAGGAAGCAAGTTGAGGATTTGTCATGTCGCCAAAATAAGTGCAACTCATGTCAATTGGTGCATAAACCAACATAAACTCCTCTAACTACTTATTTAGCTTGCTACATGATGGTTAGGGACTTGTTTGATGACAGTACAAGAGGTTATCACCAAGCAAAACTAGATTTTTGGACTTTGGATTTGTTTAATCAAGAAAGTACAACTAGGTACTGTCGCTACTGCGAAAATCGGCGCCGGCTGAACAGAAGAGTCGCCACCGTGCGTTATTTATCCCAACGGAGGGAAAGGAAACGCTAAGAGTAAACCTACCGCAAAGACGGGAAAGGAATGGTCATTGCAACCAAATCCTGGATTCGGGAGTCGGTTACGCAAGGGGAAGGTATTAGCACCCCTCACGTCCGTCGTACTCGACGGGATCCACGCTTGTTTTCTGGTACGGATTGTTATTCTATCTATTCTACAGGTCAGGGGTTAAAAAAAAATAAAATGCCTAGGCAAAGTATCGCACTTTATGCCTACGTATTCCCGTCTGGAACGAGAAATCAGAGTCAACGTAGTTCGCCTACCTACGGGAAAGGAGGGGAAGGTTGCTCGCTAGGATATCGCATCCTATGCCTACGTACTTTCATACAGCATGAAAGATCAGAGCAAACGTAGTTCGGGCCACGTACGACACAAGTCTGTCTTGATTGATTTTATTCCTTCTGAAAAAGGTTTTTCTGATTAACAGTCCCAGCGGACAAAAATGACGTTTTGGTGAGTTCACATTCTTTTACGGAAGAAGTGTCTTTTATTGTGTTTGAAATCTTATTGTATTTTTCTGTTTGTTTTGAGGAAGAAGAGACAGAACTATAACCTACAGTTGCAAAGGGAATCAAACTAACCTAATGTTATCATGCATGGGTTAAGACCTAGTGTCTATCATGCTCCTCTCTTGCGCAGAGAGAAACAGAGATCCTAAGGGAATAGACGGAAACAAAAACAATAGCATATATATACAGTAAAGCGGTACAATGCATGGATGCAGCAATACAAGCGAGGCAAGGGAGTCCCACTCAACCTCGAACCTAGAAAACAATAGGCAAAAGTGAACAGACTTCACTTTCAACCTAACAGGTTAAACAGCAAACAATACAGTCCAGAAAACCAATCAATACATCAAGAATGAAATACAGCAAAGATAAACAGCCACAACAGCTCTGAATCAACACCTGACTTCAAGTAATCTCCAAACAGCTACAAGCTTCAGGAAAGCATCAATCTCCATCTACACAGCCTTCAAGCAAGGTCTTTGATCATCAGTATTCAGTCTACAGTGGCTTTTCTTCAAGTCCCAAACTCTAGGAGGAATATCAGTCAACCAGATGAAGTGAAGGAATGTCAGACAGCCAATTACCTACCAAGGGTGGTTCATTGACTGTTAACATTATACAGATAATTTCCCTCAAAAGTTCTATCTTTCAAATACATTCACTGATCCTTCCAAAGGAAGGAGGTGGGTATTTGACAGAGACTTTGAATCATAAGGAAAGGATGGATGCAGACAAAGCATTCCATGTTTGAGAAACAAGCTTTTTAATCTAGAGCTCTGCCTAACTCCTAAACCCTAATCTCCTCTTCAACTCTAGAAGTTGGTCTTCAGTCTCTGGATCTCCAATGGCTTCATCATCACAAGTCTTCAGCTCCCCCAATCCCCAAGCAATCCCAATACCCACACAGACAAATCAATAATCCCCAGAGGGCACACCACACCAATCAATCAAATATAGCAGTATATACTAATAGCAGTAGGGGAATCCTAGTGATTTCTAAGGGATATAATAACTACCCATAGTCCCTATAGTCCCATATCTAACACATTCAATCTCTAAGTCCTAATGGAAATGAACTAATTCTCCTAAGTTGTCACTTAAATCCTAATTTTGCTCATGTTATTCACACCTAAACTAAGCACCTGAAATTAATTTCTAAAAAATATGAACTAAAATGTATGTACAAGTTGAATGTCTAAACTAAACAACCTAAAAAGAATGGATAAAAAATGTTAAAGCATTTGATCAAACTAAAATTAACAAAATCATGTATCAAACTAAACTTAACAAAATGCTATTTACAAGAAAAATGCATAAAAAATATTAAAACAAAATAAAATGCCATTTTTATTTTTTTTATATTTTTCTAGACAGAATAATGGACCTATAGCAAAAAGAACCAATTAAAACAAGCCATTTTCCATTTTTTAATGATTTTTTTTAAAGATATAAAAATATGAAAGAAATTAAAATAACAAAATAGGAAATAAAAGGAGAGGGGGGTCTGAATAGCCAACGCGCTCAGTTGTTTTTTCCAGGTGGGCCACAAAGCAGGGGTGTCAGTAGCAAGATATGCAAGGCCCAGGAAGCAATCAGAAACAAACAAAAAATAAAAAAGGACAAACGGTGCAGATAGTCATTAATTCAGTTCATTTGCGTTGGGCCTGGTTTGGGTAGGGTGTGAAAAGCAAGCAATTCCAAAGCCCATCAGAAAGGCTTTAATGAAACGGTGCATAGCACCTTCAGGGTTTCCCTCCGTTTTTGAAATTAAATGGGGACCGTGCGATCAGATGAAGAAGTCCAGTCTCTGGGACGATCTAACGGTGGGAGTTCATCGTCCCCAAGTGAGCTAGGGTTTGCAGAAAAAGCAGCTCCCATGCACAACCTTCGAGCTTCTCATTCTCCCTCAATACGCCATGAAAACGAAACTTGTAAAGACCAAAATCACTCTATTTCTTCCCCTCTACAAGTCTATGCTCTTAGTTTGTACTGAAATTAGCCCTATAATAAAACCCGATAGGTGGAAGCTCTGGACACACTGAATTGCACCTGGTGTGCATGATCACCAATCTTACTCAAACTAGCCTAGAACGATCTACAGGTCATGGTGAGTATTCTGAGCCAAACATCTAACATTCTCTTGCCCTAATTCAGGAGTTCTTGATCATCACAGTTTCATCATCATTAATCCAATTGTCTCTAATGGCCATAACAGATGGGGTAAATGTTTCTCTTCCTAACCCTAACAATCTTATACCACTAATCTAACCTAACAATACCTAATCATAGAGAGAAGACAGAAAACACCAACCTGTTTATCAGCTATGGTAGAGGTAGTTGCAGGTGGATCCAATGCTTGTAATTGCTTCTAGATGCTCCTCCAATGGTGTGCTTTCTACTGTTTGCAATGGTTGTGGCTCAAACTTCTTGAATCACCTTATCCCCTTCTTCATGCAACTTGGAGTGAAAACTTGGATCACACAAACCAGCCACGAGTTCCTCTCAATTTTCTTTGCCAATTACTCTATGATGATGATAACAGGAATTAATATGTTTGATGAAGTTTCAATGGAGTTTGAAGAGAAAATGCAAATGGGAGTGAAGGAATCAAAGTAGGGTTTTCAAGCTCAAAGAATCACCAACCCATACACAAATGGCTTCATTTCATTATATAGATGATGATTAACAGAATGAGAAGCTTCTGGATTGGTCCTAGAGGGATCTAGAAACTTGTGGAAATTTCAAGGAAGTTCTCATTTGATGATATGTTGAAGATCTCTTATCTCATGCTTGTACCTTTGTAAACTTGAGTTAAAATCTCCTTTCATGAGATATTAGGAGTGTATGTATGAAAAACCAAGCTTTTCCTTGCCTTGTGTTAAGTTTTACCATGTTGCCTTATGATGCAAGAAACAAATTTACAAAGGAAGTCCAATTTTTAAGCCTAAAATCAAAAATGTGGCTGAACCAATGTCTTTAAAATGATGTTGGGAATCAATTTGGTATATTGTATGACCCATATTGGATTTGTAGATCTCTCAAACCAATTTTTTATTTCAACTTTTTCAACTTATATGCCTTTTTTAGGTCATTTTTCACCAACTTTGGTCAAGTCTCATTCCATACATTTCCAAACTTTCATGACTTCTTTTCTAGACTTAAAATGGCATTTTGAGCAAATTTGATGTTGGGAAGTTTTTCATTTGAAGCTCCCTTGTATGAGTTTTAGGCATAGGCTAAGAATGACCTGTAATCCTCAGATGACCAAAATACTCTTTGCTTGCCAAGACCATAAGTAGAGTTCCACAAATCATATGAAGGCATAATATACCATTCTAGAAAGCTAAGACAATGAGGAACAATTCTTATGTTGACCAGAAATTCATTTGAAATCTCCTTGAGGGGTAAAAATAGCTTGGAAGTCAAGTCACTTTCACAAACAAAATTTCAGATACCTCAGATGACCTGTAACTTGCAAGGACCATAACTTGAGTTCTATAAATCTTCTTGATGTCTTCCACCACTCAAATTAAAGGTATTGAGATCCTCTAAAAGTTTAATGTTGACCAAGGATCCATTTGAAACTTTCATTTTGACTTATCTTGCTTGGAAATTTGACCTAAATTAGGGGATTTTACACAGAAACCCTAATTTAGAAACTCCTCTTCTCCTTGATTTCTCTTGATTTCTTCTTAGCATAACAACATATCCTTCTCTATATGTCAAATGATGAACCCCCCATCTCTCCAATAGCCTTTAATGCCTTTCAATCAGTCAATTGACCTAGAGTTGACCCAGATGAAACCCTAGTTGGCTGTCTTCAACTGTAATCCTTATGATCATACCAATGACTTGTCTCCTTCTACAAATGACTTTCTAAGTCCTCCAAGATGTCTAGATACTCCCCATGCCTTCAATTCACAGCTCATACTTTCCTTGATGATCCCCAGGTACCCTCAGATAGGAGATGGATGCACTTGCTTAATCTATTAACTTCTCAGCTTTCAAATTCTTTCTGATGACTTGAATGAGATTGAATCAGGATAATAACCTCTTGATAGGCCTATAGAGATGAGAATAATGATTAGTCCCCTGTTGGATGACTTGCTATGCTTATGCTATGCAGATGGTTAGACTATGTACATGACTCTATATGCAAATGCTAATGATATTGAAACATAAACCAAGTGAATAAGGTTGGGCAAATTTTAGGGTGCAACAGCTGCCCCTATTCAAGCGACTTGGACCCGATTGGGTGAAGAGCCCGGAGCCTTCAGACATTCGCGGTACGAGACGGTTGAGTACTAGGAAACCAGAAATTTGCCAACCACAGAAATAAACTGCGCCACTGCTTGGGGAACGACATTCATCAGCTGAATCTGACTGTTACGGCAACCCACTGATTTCGTAGCGACCGTGCTGGGGATTATTTGTCTTTCCACGTAAGGAATAACCGTTCCACGTTAGGAAAAACACCGTCCATGTTAGGACTCACCCTTCTACGTTAGGGATAACCGTTCCACGTTAGGAGTAACACCGTCCACGTCAGGACTCACCTTTCCACATAAGGAATCTCATTCTTTCCACATTAGGAAACCATCTTCTTTCCACTTAAGGAAACCTGTCCACGTTAGGACTAAACCTTTCCTCGTAAGGAATGCAACTCATCTTGATCTGTCCCCGTCAGGACTAACTTCTTCCACATAAGGGATACATCTTTTTCCATCTAAAGCAACCTCTCCTCTTTCCACGTAAGGAATGCCATCTACTTGACTTGTCCACGTAAGGAACACATCTTCTTTCCACGTAAGGAATCAATTTTTTTCCTTTCCACGTAAGGAAACACCATCTTTCCACGTTAGGAATAACTTGATCTGTCCACGTCAGGACTAAATTTTTCCACGTAATGAAACACAACCTCGATCTGTCCACGTCAGGACTCCAACTTGATATGTCCACGTAAGGACTCACTCGTTCCACGTGAGGAATACAATCTCGTTCCACGTCAGGAATGCTATCTTTCCACGTAAGGAATCAATCTGATATATCCACGTAAGGACTCAATCTTTCCACGTAAGGAATCACCTCTTTCCCCATAAGGAATACAAACTTTTCCACGTAAGGAATCAACTTCTTTCCACGTTAGGAATCAACTTCTTTCCACGTTAGGAATCAACTTCGTTCCACGTAAGGAATACAACCTTTTCCACGTTAGGAATCAACTTCGTTCCACGTAAGGAATCACCATCTTTCCACGTTAGGAATAACTTGATCTGTCCACGTCAGGACTAAATTTTTCCACGTAAGGAAACAACTTCTCTTTCCACGTAAGGAATAGCCCTGTCCACGTCAGGACTCACGTTTCGTCTTGATTTGTCCACGTCAGGACTCGCCTCTTGACTTACTGAGAAAATAAAACTTGTCCACGTTAGGACCCATATCTCAACCTGCTGAAGTAATAGAACCTGTCCACGTCAGGACTTGCGCGTCTTCGACTTGCTGGGGAAATAAGACTTTGTCCACGTCAGGACTCATACTTTGCCAACAACATGAAGAAGGATAAATTCGTCCGCGTCAGAACTCTCGTATCACAAAGAACTACAAACTTGTCCACGTCAGGACGCACATTTCACCATTACGAATAAAGCTATCTGCTGGAAATAAATGGTCCACGTCAGGACACCAATACGAAGAGTAACCAACTTTGTCCACGTCAGGACTCCCCCTTCGATGAATACCAAGAAATCAAATTCGTCCACGTTAGGACTAACACATATCGTCAAACTGAGGAAATGTCCACGTCAGGATCCCCACTTCTCTTATCGCAAAAAAACCTGTCAATAAACCCGTCCATGCTAGGACTCATCCTTCCATTGGTCCGCCAACTTCTTATCACTGACGTTACAACAACTTTGAAGCGGACTCTACTGAGGATATCTGGAAATCAAACTACTGGATGCCTGCTCTAATAACCGGCGGTAGCCTCTGAAATTCTGGTTCATGAAACCTTTTAATGCTGACGTAACAACAACTTTGAAGGAAATAATCCGCTGATCGGACTAGAGAAACTCCAACAAGAAACCCTGGCGGGGAAATAAGTAACTCTGCTTGGGGACAAAGAGAAACTTATCCTGATAACTCTGTGGGGAGTAGTGCCAAAGCTGACACTTCGTTGAATGTCTCGTGCCGAAACTTCGAATGTTATCGATTCACCTGAGCGAGGGCTCTCTCTACCTGCAAGAGAAACAATACTTGAAACAAAAGGTTAGCCATCCGGGTTTATGTTTCAAAATGCATGCGCTTGACAATGATGCACTGCTCCATTTGACATGGAAATGCTACGCTTCATTTGGTGGATGCAAGTATGACACTATATGCCCATGCAAATGCAGACTCGAACTGCTGGGTACAGAAACTGCTTCAGCACAATAAATGCTGAAGATAATGCCAACTTCGCTGGGGATAGCCAGATGCTATAGAATTATTCTAGCAAAATAAATGCTGGAAAAGTGAAGTCGACCCAGCTGGAAAATGGGGCACTTGAACCAAACACCTCGTTGAAGTAATACCCTGATGGGGAACATAACTCTGCTGGAGAATAGCAGATGCGCCTGATATGATTGAACTTCTGCTGGAGAGTGAACGGATATCACACGGTATTCTGACAAAATAAATGCTAGGACCCACACCAACTCTTCCGGGGAGAGTCTTAATCTTCGAATTCCACTGGGAGGAATGAAAATACTTGCTGGAAAGAGAACTCTACTGGGGAGGGGACGATCCTCTTGGGGAAAATCAACTGATTCCGCTGGGAGAGAGTAAATGACCCTGCGGGGAAAGGTAAACTGCCTGAATACAACTCACCGATATTAATCTCCTGAGGCTAACCCATTTTGCTTGAGATGCACTGTCTGAATACAGCCTTCGATCTAGGAATCGCCAAACTCTTCTGAGGATAAATGGCTTTGCTGGAGCATGCCTTCTAGATAGGCTACGACTAGCTAGGGAATTCGATCCTTCTTCAGGAGGCACATGCATGACCTGCGTGGGGGTCGAGTCTTTCGTTATCGCAATCTTTTGATCATCTTCCTCGTACAGCTATGAACCCTACAACAACACAAACAAGACAAGACAAGCCTATGCAACCAAATCAATTCAGGTTAGTGACGTTATTTTCAGTTAATTCAAAGCTTTAGCAATTGTTGGCAAGGGCCAGTGATGTTATACACATGCTAGTTTCAATAAACCTAGGCGTTTTATCATGCACAAAACAGTAAAGAACCAGCATCAAGTACTGAATAACATATTTTATTGATTGGGCCCCTGAATGGGCGGAGTTTTGTACACGGGATGTAACTCCTGAAATGAGGAGGCTACGCAAAGCAAATACACAAGTATGCACAAGAAGCATAAATATTTGACAAATTAAATTTTGTACACATGTCGGCAACGGGGTGCAGACGAACACCACGAAACTGATCCTCCTATGACTCATCCGACTCTAATGCTTTCCCGGTATTCATACCTATGACGAGATTGCATCTGATAATCGACCCCTCAGGTATATTCTCCCGCACTGATGCTCAAATGTGGTATCAAATTCGGACCGCAGTCATTTGCCTTTCAAATCCCTAACTTTTGCGTGAACCGCCCTTTACGGGTTTTCAGTTCACCGGGATACCCTTTTTTGCCGAAGCCGCCCCGTGTAGGTTTTCAACTTCGCGGGTGTACATTTTTTCAATTTTATCCCTAACTTTTGCCCGAACCTTTCATTCTGTTTTTGGTTCGCCAGGATGCCCCATTTTTGCCTGGACTCTCTTTTTTCTGTCCAGCGGGTCAATTTTAAGCAAAGTATTTTTTAACTGCGTCCGAATTCACAGGCGACGTGAAGTCTTCACCGTCCATGGTGGACAACAATAAAGCTCCTCCTGAAAAGACTTTCCTGACAACGTATGGCCCTTCGTAGTTGGGGGTCCACTTGCCCCTGTGATCTGCTTGCGGCGGGAGAATCCTTTTCAGCACAAGGTCGCCCGTCTGAAAGCTTCGCGGATGTATCTTCTTATCATATGCTTTCTTCATTCGGATCTGGTACAAACGACCGTATGCTAGAGAAGCTAGCCTCTTCTCGTCCATCAAACTCAATTGGTTCAACCTGTCTTTCACCCATTCTGCCTCGTCTAGCTGAACGTCTCGCAATACCCTCAGAGAAGGGATCTCAACTTCCAATGGTAACACCGCTTCCATTCCGTATACCAACAGAACGGGGTTGCCCTGGTTGATGTGCGTACCGTCGTACGATAACCATGCAAAGCGAAAGGTAGCATCTCATGCCAATCCTTATAGGTCACCACCATCTTCTGGACGATCTTCTTTATATTCTTATTGGCCGCTTCGACAGCGCCATTCATCTTGGGTCGGTAAGGGGAGGAGTTGTGATGTTCGATCTTGAAATTCTGACAGAGTTCCTTCATCATTTTGTTGTTCAGGTTTGAACCGTTGTCCGTGATTATCCGCTCGGGAATCCCATATCGGCAAATGATATCTCTCTTGATGAATCTAGCCACCACTTGCTTCGTTACATTTGCGTAGGACGCCGCTTCCACCCACTTGGTGAAATAATCGATTGCTACTAAGATGAAGCGATGCCCGTTAGAAGTTGTCGGCTCGATCTTTCCAATCATATCGATTCCCCACATCGAGAATGGCCATGGCGATGACATCACATTCAGAGGATTCGGAGGCACATGAATCTTATCAGCATAGATTTGGCACTTGTGGCACTTCCTTGCGAACTTGAAACAGTCAGTTTCCATAGTCAGCCAAAAATAACCTGCCCGCAGCAGCTTTCTCGTCATAGCATGCCCGCCAACATGCGTACCAAAGGTACCTTCGTGTATTTCCTCCATGAGCAGCTTTGCCTCTCTTTCGTCTACACAACGCAACAACACCGAATCGTGGTTTCTTCTGTACAAGACACCATCCGGATTCAAATAGAAATTACCCGCTAATCTCCTGAGAGTCTTCTGATCTTGACTGGATGCCCCAGCCGGATACTCTTTATTCTTCAGGAAATTAAGGATATCGAAATACCACGGTTTGTCGTCAGATGCTTCATCAATAGCAAATACGAAAGCTGGTCTGTCAAGCCAAGAGATAATGATTCGGGGAGCCTTGTTCCAGAAGTTGACTTTGTACATGGAAGACAAAGTGGCGAGAGCGTCAGCCATTTGATTCTCGGCCCGCGGTACATGATGCAACTCAACCTTGTCGAAGAAAGGCAACAATCTCCTTGCGTAATTCATGTAATGTATCAAATTGGGCTGACGTGTCTCCCACTCTCCTTTGATCTGATTCACCACCAGAGCTGAGTCTCCGTATACGTCTAGATTTTTGATTCGCAAATCAATGGCTTCTTCAAGCCCCATTATACAAGCTTCGTATTCGGCCTCATTATTGGTAACGGCAAAGGTCAACCGGGCAGTAAACGGGATATGCGACCCGTGTGGTGTAGTGATGATTGCCCCTATTTCACTACCGTAAGCATTCACAGCTCCGTCAAATATCATCTTCCATTTGGAACCCAACTCTGGCCCTTCGTCTGACAACGACTCTTCACAATCTTTCATCTTTAGGTACATGATATCCTCGTCAGGAAAATCAAACCTCATCGATTGGTAATCTTCAATAGGCTGCTCCGCCAGATACTCAGACAGCACACTCCCCTTTATAGCCTTTTGCGAGACATATTGAATGTCATATTCAGTCAAGACCATCTGCCAACGGGCAATTGTCCCTGACAACGCCTGCTTTTCGAATACATATTTGATAGGGTCCATCTTCGATATGAGCATGGTTGTATGATTCAGCATGTATTGCCTCAAATGCTTGGCGGCCCAGGCTAGCGCGCAACAAGTTTTCTCAAGCATTGAGTATCGAGATTCACAATCTGTAAATTTCTTACTCAAGTAGTAGATCGCATGCTCTTTTCTTCCTGTCTCGTCGTGCTGACCGAGAACACAACCCATGCTTCCCTCAAGAACTGTCAAATACATAATCAAGGGTCTCCCTGCCACTGGGGGTATCAAAATAGGAGGCTCCTGCAAATACTGCTTTATTTTATCGAACGCCTTTTGACAGTTTTCGTTCCATGTTACAGCTTGATCTTTCTTCAATAACTTGAATAATGGTTCACACGTGGCCGTTAGGTGAGATATGAACCGGGCGATGTAGTTCAACCTCCCTAAAAACCCACGCACCTCTTTCTCTGTTTTAGGCGTCGGCATTTCTTGAATCGCTTTTATTTTGGCAGGATCGACCTCTATTCCTCTTTCGCTTACGATAAACCCCAGCAGCTTCCCCGATCTTACCCCGAAGGTGCATTTGTTAGGGTTCAGTCTCAGCCTGAACTTCCTAAGCCTTTTAAATAACTTCAGCAGATTCACCAGATGCTCTTCCTCCGTCTGGGATTTGGCAATCATATCGTCCACATAAACTTCGATCTCTTTATGCATCATATCATGGAAAAGAGTCGTCATCGCACGCTGATATGTTGCCCCAGCATTTTTCAAACCAAAGGGCATCACTTTGTAGCAAAATGTTCCCCAAGGCGTTATGAAAGTAGTCTTCTCCATATCCTCTGGCGCCATTTTGATCTGATTATAGCCTGAAAAGCCATCCATGAAGGAGAATACGGAGTATTGAGCAGTATTATCAACTAGCACGTCAATATGAGGAAGCGGAAAATCGTCTTTTGGGTTTGCTTTATTTAAATCTCTATAATCCACGCACATTCGAACCTTGCCATCTTTCTTTGGCACTGGTACGATGTTAGCAACCCATGAGGGATATTTTGTCACAGCCAGGAAACCAGCGTCCCACTGTTTTTGAACTTCCTCTTTGATCTTCACTGCCATATCTGGTCGGGTTCTGCGAAGCTTTTGTTTGACCGGCGGACATTCTTCTTTCAGTGGCAGACGGTGCACAACCATATCTGTATCGAGCCCTGGCATATCTTCATACGACCAAGCGAATACATCACTATACTCTCGGAGCATTTCAACCAGTCTTCGCTTGATATCGCTCTGCAGCGCGGCTCCGATACGAATATTCTTCTCAACCCCTTCCGACCCCAAGTTGATAATTTCGATGACCTCGTCGTGAGGCAGAATGGCTCTTTCCTCTTGCTTCACCAACCAAGACAGTTCTTCAGGAACGTCACTATCTTCGACAACCTCTTCTTCGGCCTGAAATACCGGGTGCTCAAAGTCGGGACGAGTCATAGGTGGTTCAAGGATGTCATCTGAAAATGTTATCCTGCAAAAGGAATGGTTAAGTGCTTCAAAATGCGTATAAAGCGAATAACCACGTTGCCATTTTATTGAAAAATACAAAACAAGAAAGACAGAGATTACAGTATTTGCACACGAAAAACGCCATTTATTTAATGATTAACACGCAATGTTCATAACAACACAGCCCTAAGCAAATCCTGATGCCCCGGGCAAGACATCAGATTATTCAACAATTAATAAAGCAAAGCATTACTGTTTAAGAGTCACAGGAACAAGCTCCTGAATAGACCAGTTGCGCAGTCCCTGTCCTGGCGTGCTTGGCTGAATCCAGGTATCCATATCACAGTCGCTGTCTCCTTCGTCAGACTCCGAAGCAGCATTGATGGTTTCGTGACATACTCCACTGGCAGAGATGGTAATTGGCCCTCTGAGACGGGGTGCTCCCACAGCAGGTGTTGACGACGACGGTTGGTATCCCAGCCCGAATCGGTCCATCTTCACAGGAATATCCAGCACTTTGCCCCAGCCCTTTGCTTCTCCTGCCTCCACCAGAGCTTGAGCTTCTTTATACGACGAGACGGCTATCTCCGCCACTTTGCTCGGCCCGAGACTTTTGTCCTTGATACGCAACCCTTCAAATGCCTGGCAGGGTGTTTCGTGGATCTCTCCGTCGACCTCCACATATTTAAATGACGACAGATGGCTGACCAGGATGTCTTCTTCCCCGCATACGGTGACTACGCTGTCTCCGACCATATATTTCAACTTCTGATGCAGGGTAGATGTGACTGCCCCAGCCCCATGGATCCAGGGTCTTCCGAGCAGGCAGCTATATGCAGGCTGTATATCCATGAGATAAAATTTCGTTGCAAACACCTCCGGCCCCACCTGTAGAGGCAATGTTATCGATCCAAAGACTGTTCTTCGCGTGCCGTCAAACGCTCTGACTACCAAGTCATTGGGCGTGCACAGGATTCCTCTGACATCCAGCTTCATCATCGCTTTCTTGGGCATCACATTCAAAGACGATCCGGTGTCGACCAATACATGCGACATTACTGATCCTCTACACTCGACAGATATGTGCAACGCTATATTGTGATCTCTCCCCTTAGGGGTCAAATCGAAGTCGGTAAAGCCTAAGCTGTGGCCTGCATTCACGTGTGCCAACACTCCTTCCAGCTGATTCACGGAGACGTCTTGGGGTACGAAGGAAGTATCCAGGACTTTCAACAAAGCATTTCTGTGAGCTTCAGAACACAACAACAATGACAGTATAGATATCTTTGACGACGTCTGCTGCAGATGCTCCACAATCTTATAATCACTTTTTCGAATCAAGCGCATAAACTCTTCTACATCCTTCGACGCTGCTTCTTTGTCGCTTGCCTGCACTGGGACATTCTCAACCATCTTCCCTTTTCCTTTTGCTAGTCTTTCGGCCTCCACTTCAGGTGATATAAAGATCCTACCACTCCTTGTCATACCTCCTGAACCAACAACATTATCTACAGTCTCGGCTGGCTGCTTATTAACATCAATTTTTATCCCGTCACAATACACCTCCAACCCATATGACCATGGGACTGCTTTTGTGTTCTCGTACGGGATTGGTCCGGCCTTAGTTATGGTGATCGGTGGTCGCTGGACCGGTGCTGCAATAGTGTTTGTCTTTCGAGGAATTGTTACAGTGGCCACATCACTCTGATTATCTGCTACTGCCCCTGCGGGCCCTTCGATTGTTGCTCGGTCAAACTGCAATGTGCCGTTATCAATTAAAGCCTGAATGCCTTTCTTCAAATCATCACATCCCCCAGCCAGGGTCCAACATTCTAAGCAATACTCGTCACATCCTGGAAAAACACCCCCTTGCAACAATCTGCTTTTTATCTCGCTCAGCGGCGTCTTTAAATCATCAACATCCATAATCAGATTCAACCCTTCCTCAGTCAGAATGGCGTTTGCCCCATGATTAGGCATGGGTTTCTGCACTATATTCGGACCTGCCGTTCCGAAATTGATAGTCTTATTGTCCAAAAGATCCTGCACAACGTGCTTAAAAGCATGGCAACCCTCTATATCGTGGCCCGGAGCCCCAGAATGAAACTCACAGTGCCTGCTTGCATCATAACCATACGGAGGAGTCCCCGTTATCGGTGCCAGAGTTCTCTTCTCTACCAGGTTCAAACCCAACAATGTCTGCAACAAATCTGCATATGTTGAGGGAGGCTTCTCAAACACTCTTCTTGGTTTACCACCCTGGAATCTTCGCTGAGCCTGCTGTGCCCCCTTCTGAGGCTGTTGCCGCTGCTGCGGTTGCTGTTGCATTGGCTGCTGCTGAAACGGTTGTTGTGGTTGAAGTGGTTGTTGCTGATACGGAATAGTAACACTCGCCACCTGCTGCGGCTGATGATATTGGTTCCGACCTCTGCCTCTGCCTCGGCCTCGGCCTCCAAATACCGCGCTTGCCTCGCCCTGACGGCGCCCACCAAAAGCCTTCCTATTACTGCCAGATGCAGTTGATTCCTCAGCCTGGAATTTTCCTTGCTTGATGTTACGTTCAATCTTTTCTCCCATCAGAATTAAGTCTGAGAAACTGGCCAGAGATGTATGAAACAACATGTCATGAAACAAGCCTGTGAATGTGCCGACGAACATGTCATTCATTTCCTTGTCTTCTAAAGGAGGACGGACCCTGGCAGCCATATCGCGCCACCTTTGCGCGTACTCTTTAAAGCTCTCACCCTTCTTCTGAGACAGCCCTGTCAATTGGACCCGATTGGGCGCCAAGTCACTGTTATACTTGTAGTGAGCTACAAATGCCTCTGCCAATTGCTTCCATGTCTTTATATTAATTGGCTCCAACCCCATATACCACTCTAGGGAAGGGCCTGACAAACTATCTTGAAAGAAATGCATTAGCATTCTCTCATCAGTTGAGTACGCAGCCATCTTTCTGTAATAAGCCCGTACGTGCACTTTCGGACATGTGTCCCCTTTATACTTATCAAACACAGGAGCTTTGAATTTGATTGGCACCCTCAAGCCAGGTACCAGACCCATTGTTGCCATGTCCAAGCCCACAACACTTTGGTTCAGGACTCCCCTCATCTGCTCTTCTAGCATTCTGATCTTCTGGGAGTTATCCATCGGCCCTTCGAAACCTCCGCCGGAGAAAGCGTCCTCCTGCTGATCTTCTTGCCACATACCATTCCCAGCTCCATACTCATCATATTCATTATTGCGGCCAACTCTAATCTGATTCATCACCGGACCTCAGCCTCTGTTGCCGTATCCCTGAACACCTCCAGCAGGCCCAAAAGCCATTAACCCAGCGCCGTTTCCATTTCCGAAACCTCCGTAACCCTGATTGGCCATACCATAACCATCTTGCCCAAAGCCTTGAGCATTGAAACCATATTTCCCAGCATTATCGAATCCCTGATCATTGAACCCGAATCCAGTATTGCCAAAGCCGTTGCCTCCCATATTATCACCCAAGTTGACATCACCAAGCCCAACGTTATGGACAGCAGTCTCGTTCCCAACTCCGACGTTACCGTTCCCAGCAGCGGTAGCGTTGTTGACATTAGCAGCAGGCATATTGACTACAGGTGGAGCCACTGGCGTGGGAGTGCCATCTCCATGAGCAGTATCGATTCGTACAGACTGATGATTCTCATTACCGTGACCAGCATTTCGGGCCAACAGAGGTTGCACCATGGCTTGTAAATTCTCCTGACCTTTTGCAATAGCTTCCATGGTCTGCATAAAGAGAGCTAGCTTCTCGCGCACATCTTGCATCTCGTTCTGCATTTGATCAATGATTCTTCGACAGTTGGTGCGAGTGGAATAGCGGTGCGGGTGCTGATCTGCAATCCTGAAAATACCTGGTACAGAGCAGGAAATAAGACACCATCCAAAGATTACCTGTAATGCAATATGAATATGAATGTAATGCAATGTGTGTCTGTGCATTAGGGAAATTCATTCCCCGATTCTAGTGTGAAGGTGTCGGTGCAGTGACAATACTAACAATATAAAGATCGGAGCTGAATCACAGAAAGCCTCATATATTGCAGAGAAATCAATAAGCCCGGAATACAATATCACTGAGAGTACAACAAGAAGGCATGACCTCAACCAACAATCCTGGTGATGGTCAGCACTTATGCAAATAAAGCATACAAGTTAATACATGAAATGATCAAACACCCCCATAAGTCTGGTACTCTTCTAGCAACTTCTTGGTCTCCGGATGACTCGGTCGAGCAAGCAGCCCTTCAACAAGTTGGTTTCTTTTCTTAAGAACACGTCGCACGTCTTCAGCGGTTTCCTCCCATGCCCCTTCTCCGAAGCGATCTTCTAGTTTACGCTTCTGAGACACGGCTTCATCTCTGCCTTTGATGGCCTTGTTCAGTGCATTTTGGAGACTATACCGGGTCATCACTTCTTCTTCACACTTCTTGATGCTAGACTTCAACTGCTCTTCGAGGTCGGAAATTTGCTGCTTCAACTTATCTTCCCTCTTCTTATTGTTGGTGAGCGTAGCATTCCAAGTCTTATTGCAAGAAGAGATCTCTCGGTGAGCGATGTCAAGTGCTTTCTTCTTGGATTCAAGCATGTCATGGGAGCTTCTGAACTCTTGCCCCAGACGTTCGCACTTCTTCCTCTCCTCAGTCAACTCAGCCCCTAACCTGTTCATTAGCTCAATCTGCTGTTGGAAAGCATGGACGACCTTGGTTTTCTCACTGCGTATCTGGGCTAGCTCTTGCTTTAACCCTTCGTTGATCTTCATCAAGGCTTCTTTTTCTTTCACAACTTGCTCGTAGGCCTCCTTAGAAACAGTAGTGGGCTCAGCTACCGGAATAGGAACAAGGGCTGGTGCATCTGGAAATGGCATCCGCAACTGTCTTGCTCTTTCCTGGATCCAGACTCTGTAAGGTGCATAGGCCTAACAGTCGTTCTTCCCTAACAGCGGCTTCCCTCTTCGGTTAATACGCGTCCAGGCATGCTGCAACTTGGCTAACAACTCCCCCTTCAAATCTCCGGTGAAGTACAGAGATTCATGTACTTCTTCCTCCTTTGGCGGGTTCTTCAGCGCATATCCGAACTGACGGACCAACAATGATGGGTTGTAGTTGATACACCCTTTTCTTCCTATCAGCGGGACATTAGGATACCCAGAACAACTGAAGATAAGCTCGGATCCCAGCAGATCTCTATCAAACCATTGAACGTCTTCGGAAGATAGCCTCATCAGGCGCTCTGACCAGCTAGCGGTGGTTGCACTCTCTACAAAAGATCCCTTCATGGGAAGATGACTCTTGAACCACATATTCAACAAAGGAGCACAGCAGTAAACAACCTTTCCCCTTCTGTTTTCGTTCTTGTAGTGGAGGGAGTGGTAGAAGTCTCCAATCAACGTTGGCACTGGATTGCCGGCAGCAAATAGATGGAAGGCGTCCAAGTCTACGAAATTGGGCAAGTTAGGGAATAGCACAATCCCATAAATGCATAGAGCCAAAATAGCATTGAAAACCACCCAACATCCGCTCTTGGCATACTCCTGAGCTTTGCCAACCAGGAAATCGAGAGAGAACCCTGAAACCCCAAGCCAAGAAGTCACTAACAGTTCTGCAGCGTCCATATGCAAAGCTTTGGCTAAGTCCTCCAACTTGGGCTCAGCAGCAGAGTGAATAAAGGGAACCTTGTCCTGCACGGGTAGCTCAGTAAACTCCACATACTCCTCAATGGTAGGCCCTAGAATGAAGTCAGCAAACGTAAAACATCTCAATGCGGGGTCATAGAACTGCATCAAGGTGTACAGCCCGTTCATCTCATCAGCGGTGGGCTTGCAGACTAATCTCAGTAATCTCCCATGGCTCATTCTGAAGCTTCTCCTAACCTCCTCATCAGCAAGAGATATCAGACCAAGCAAAGAAGTAATATCAGGTGTAGGCAGCTTATACGCAACTGTCTTCCTCAAACCAGCCATGATCAATACTCAGAAGTCTGGGCACTAGAATCGGAGGATATGCGAATGCACCTACAGCACAGACACACGTTAATGGGATGCAATGATAATGGGTATGCAAACAATGCAATGCAAGTAACATGCAACAGGGACCAACTGCCGTAGCCGAATAGCCTGAACCATATTAAGAAGTCTCAGATAGACTCTATAGAAGTCCTCAAACCCTGGTCTCAGATAGACCTAAAACAAAGCTCCAACAATGGTCTCTGACAGACCTCAAGCCATAACTCTAACTGGTCTCTGGTAGACCTCAAATCACATCTCCAACTGGTCTCTGACAGACCTCAGAACTCTCCATAAATACCCAGGATCTCTGATCAAAGAACAAACCGGTAGTTTGAAGGTCTAGTTACCTGCATAACCCCAAACCCTCTCACAGGTGGATGTCCTAGTAACTGACAAAGGTACGGCATCCTATGCGGTCGTTGGTGTCACAAACTTTCAGGGTTGATGATACGATTCCCAGAAGGAGTGGCATCATCAAATCCTGAAGAGGCCTCACTTAGCCAACTTCCAAATGATCGGTTCTCGGAGTCGACAATTCAGCTGACCAACAACCCCTTCGACCCAAAGGGTAGAAAAAGAAGCCAACCAGAAGAACCTCGTCCGAGTGTAGATTTCATGAGACACTAATGTAAGCAAAGCCAGCACGCGCCTACTACTTTCTACTCTAATTCTAGGTGCACTCAAGCCCAGGTCCGGCTTATCACTCAATATCAGAACACCCGTCACACCCCAATACAGCAATAATAACAATAATATAAGGCTGAAAGTAAATGACATAAATATAAATCCATACAAAATCCTCGACGGGAAAACAAGCGCTAGGATTGACTCGCGTAGGGAACCGTTGAGTTTCCCCAGCAGAGTCGCCAGCTGTCGCTACTGCGAAAATCGGCGCCGGCTGAACAGAAGAGTCGCCACCGTGCGTTATTTATCCCAACGGAGGGAAAGGAAACGCTCAGAGTAAACCTACCGCAAAGACGGGAAAGGAATGGTCATTGCAACCAAATCCTGGATTCGGGAGTCGGTTACGCAAGGGGAAGGTATTAGCACCCCTCACGTCCGTCGTACTCGACGGGATCCACGCTTGTTTTCTGGTACGAATTGTTATTCTATCTATTCTACAGGTCAGGGGTTAAAAAAAAGACTAGGCAAAGTATCACACTTTATGCCTACGTATTCCCGTCTGGAACGAGAAATCAGAGTCAACGTAGTTCGCCTACCTACGGGAAAGGAGGGGAAGGTTGCTCTCTAGGATATCGCATCCTATGCCTACGTACTTTCATACAGCATGAAAGATCAGAGCAAACGTAGTTCGGGCCACGTACGACACAAGTCTGTCTTGATTGATTTTATTCCTTCTGAAAAAGGTTTTTCTGATTAACAGTCCCAGCGGACAAAAATGACGTTTTGATGAGTTCACATTCTTTTACGAAAGAAATGTCTTTTATTGTGTTTGAAATCTTATTGTATTTTTCTATTTGTTTTGAGGAAGAAGAGACAGAACTATAACCTACAGTTGCGAAGGGAATCAAACTAACCTAATGTTATCATGCATGGGTTAAGACCTAGTGTCTATCATGCTCCTCTCTTGCGCAGAGAGAAACAGAGATCCTAAGGGAATAGACGGAAACAGAAACAATAGCATATATATACAGTAAAGCGGTACAATGCATGGATGCAGCAATACAAGCGAGGCAAGGGAGTCCCACTCAACCTCGAACCTAGAAAACAATAGGCAAAAGTGAACAGACTTCACTTTCAACCTAACAGGTTAAACAGCAAACAATACAGTCCAGAAAACCAATCAATACATCAAGAATGAAATACAGCAAAGATAAACAGCCACAGCAGCTCTGAATCAACACCTGACTTCAAGTAATCTCCAAACAGCTACAAGCTTCAGGCAAGCATCAATCTCCATCTACACAGCCTTCAAGCAAGGTCTTTGATCATCAGTATTCAGTCTACAGTGGCTTTTCTTCAAGTCCCAAACTCTAGGAGGAATATCAGTCAACCAGATGAAGTGAAGGAATGTCAGACAGCCAATTACCTACCAAGGGTGGTTCATTGACTGTTAACATTATACAGATAATTTTCCCTCAAAAGTTCTATCTTTCAAATACATTCACTGATCCTTCCAAAGGAAGGAGGTGGGTATTTGACAGAGACTTTAAATCATAAGGAAAGGATGGATGCAGACAAAGCATTCCATGTTTGAGAAACAAGCTTTTTAATCTAGAGCTCTGCCTAACTCCTAAACCCTAATCTCCTCTTCAACTCTAGAAGTTGGTCTTCAGTCTCTGGATCTCCAATGGCTTCATCATCACAAGTCTTCAGCTCCCCCAATCCCCAAGAAATCCCAATACCCACACAGACAAATCAATAATCCCCAGAGGGCACACCACACCAATCAATCAAATATAGCAGTATATACTAATAGCAGTAGGGGAATCCTAGTGATTTCTAAGGGATATAATAACTACCCATAGTCCCTATAGTCCCATATCTAACACATTCAATCTCTAAGTCCTAATGGAAATGAACTAATTCTCCTAAGTTGTCACTTAAATCCTAATTTTGCTCATGTTATTCACACCTAAACTAAGCACCTGAAATTAATTTCTAAAAAATATGAACTAAAATGTATGTACAAGTTGAATGTCTAAACTAAACAACCTAAAAAGAATGGATAAAAAATGTTAAAGCATTTGATCAAACTAAAATTAACAAAATCATGTATCAAACTAAACTTAACAAAATGCTATTTACAAGAAAAATGCATAAAAAATATTAAAACAAAATAAAATGCCATTTTTATTTTTTTTATATTTTTCTAGACAGAATAATGGACCTATAGCAAAAAGAACCAATTAAAACAAGCCATTTTCCATTTTTTAATGATTTTTTTTAAAGATATAAAAATATGAAAGAAATTAAAATAACAAAATAGGAAATAAAAGGAGAGGGGGGTCTGAATAGCCAACGCGCTCAGTTGTTTTTTCCAGGTGGGCCACAAAGCAGGGGTGTCAGTAGCAAGATATGCAAGGCCCAGGAAGCAATCAGAAACAAACAAAAAATAAAAAAGGACAAACGGTGCAGATAGTCATTAATTCAGTTCATTTGCGTTGGGCCTGGTTTGGGTAGGGTGTGAAAAGCAAGCAATTCCAAAGCCCATCAGAAAGGCTTTAATGAAACGGTGCATAGCACCTTCAGGGTTTCCCTCCGTTTTTGAAATTAAATGGGGACCGTGCGATCAGATGAAGAAGTCCAGTCTCTGGGACGATCTAACGGTGGGAGTTCATCGTCCCCAAGTGAGCTAGGGTTTGCAGAAAAAGCAGCTCCCATGCACAACCTTCGAGCTTCTCATTCTCCCTCAATACGCCATGAAAACGAAACTTGTAAAGACCAAAATCACTCTATTTCTTCCCCTCTACAAGTCTATGCTCTTAGTTTGTACTGAAATTAGCCCTATAATAAAACCCGATAGGTGGAAGCTCTGGACACACTGAATTGCACCTGGTGTGCATGATCACCAATCTTACTCAAACTAGCCTAGAACGATCTACAGGTCATGGTGAGTATTCTGAGCCAAACATCTAACATTCTCTTGCCCTAATTCAGGAGTTCTTGATCATCACAGTTTCATCATCATTAATCCAATTGTCTCTAATGGCCATAACAGATGGGGTAAATGTTTCTCTTCCTAACCCTAACAATCTTATACCACTAATCTAACCTAACAATACCTAATCATAGAGAGAAGACAGAAAACACCAACCTGTTTATCAGCTATGGTAGAGGTAGTTGCAGGTGGATCCAATGCTTGTAATTGCTTCTAGATGCTCCTCCAATGGTGTGCTTTCTACTGTTTGCAATGGTTGTGGCTCAAACTTCTTGAATCACCTTATCCCCTTCTTCATGCAACTTGGAGTGAAAACTTGGATCACACAAACCAGCCACGAGTTCCTCTCAATTTTCTTTGCCAATTACTCTATGATGATGATAACAGGAATTAATATGTTTGATGAAGTTTCAATGGAGTTTGAAGAGAAAATGCAAATGGGAGTGAAGGAATCAAAGTAGGGTTTTCAAGCTCAAAGAATCACCAACCCATACACAAATGGCTTCATTTCATTATATAGATGATGATTAACAGAATGAGAAGCTTCTGGATTGGTCCTAGAGGGATCTAGAAACTTGTGGAAATTTCAAGGAAGTTCTCATTTGATGATATGTTGAAGATCTCTTATCTCATGCTTGTACCTTTGTAAACTTGAGTTAAAATCTCCTTTCATGAGATATTAGGAGTGTATGTATGAAAAACCAAGCTTTTCCTTGCCTTGTGTTAAGTTTTACCATGTTGCCTTATGATGCAAGAAACAAATTTACAAAGGAAGTCCAATTTTTAAGCCTAAAATCAAAAATGTGGCTGAACCAATGTCTTTAAAATGATGTTGGGAATCAATTTGGTATATTGTATGACCCATATTGGATTTGTAGATCTCTCAAACCAATTTTTTATTTCAACTTTTTCAACTTATATGCCTTTTTTAGGTCATTTTTCACCAACTTTGGTCAAGTCTCATTCCATACATTTCCAAACTTTCATGACTTCTTTTCTAGACTTAAAATGGCATTTTGAGCAAATTTGATGTTGGGAAGTTTTTCATTTGAAGCTCCCTTGTATGAGTTTTAGGCATAGGCTAAGAATGACCTGTAATCCTCAGATGACCAAAATACTCTTTGCTTGCCAAGACCATAAGTAGAGTTCCACAAATCATATGAAGGCATAATATACCATTCTAGAAAGCTAAGACAATGAGGAACAATTCTTATGTTGACCAGAAATTCATTTGAAATCTCCTTGAGGGGTAAAAATAGCTTGGAAGTCAAGTCACTTTCACAAACAAAATTTCAGATACCTCAGATGACCTGTAACTTGCAAGGACCATAACTTGAGTTCTATAAATCTTCTTGATGTCTTCCACCACTAAAATTAAAGGTATTGAGATCCTCTACAAGTTTCATGTTGACCAAGGATCCATTTGAAACTTTCATTTTGACTTATCTTGCTTGGAAATTTGACCTAAATTAGGGGATTTTACACAGAAACCCTAATTTAGAAACTCCTCTTCTCCTTGATTTCTCTTGATTTCTTCTTAGCATAACAACATATCCTTCTCTATATGTCAAATGATGAACCCCCCATCTCTCCAATAGCCTTTAATGCCTTTCAATCAGTCAATTGACCTAGAGTTGACCCAGGGTTGACCCAGATGAAACCCTAGTTGGCTGTCTTCAACTGTAATCCTTGTGATCATACCAATGACTTGTCTCCTTATCCAAATGACTTTCTAAGTCCTCCAAGATGTCTAGATACTCCCCATGCCTTCAATTCACAGCTCATACTTTCCTTGATGATCCCCAGGTACCCTCAGATAGGAGATGGATGCACTTGCTTGATCTATTAACTTCTCAGCTTTCAAATTCTTTCTGATGACTTGAATGAGATTGAATCAGGATAATAACCTCTTGATAGGCCTATAGAGATGAGAATAATGATTGGTCCCCTGTTGGATGACTTGCTATGCTTATGCTATGCAGATGGTTAGACTATGTACATGACTCTATATGCAAATGCTAATGATATTGAAACATAAACCAAGTGAATAAGGTTGGGCAAATTTTAGGGTGCAACAGGTACACCATGAAAGAGAAAGTTTTGGCCCAAAACCTGCAAAAGCCTAGCTACCACATATGTTCACTCTTCCTTTCACCTCACCACCATCTGTTTACAGACTGTATTGATGTTATAATGTATTGGAAACTTGTGCCTTGGTCTGATACAAGATCACAAGATTGATCTTGCTTGCTTTTCCCTCCAAAATGCCAAGATTGTGCAAAAGATCTAAACTGACCATACCACTTGATCCCTCACTTTACCTAAAAATAGAACCTCACCCTTACATCAAAAAGACACCAGATCAAGCAAGAAACCAAGAAAAAACTCTCTCATCATTCTGATCTCCACCTTCTTGTAAATCTTGAGTTTTGCTTTTGTGACCAAAAAACTGCCTTGAGCAAAACACTATCTAAAACCATTTCCAGCCATCAAACACCTCTTCTAATACTTCAAACACATTGTAAATGAAGTATTGAAGCTATTCCAACCATCACTTTCATCAGAAAACATATCCTCCAAAAAGTCAACTATCAAAGCTAAATAGTTTGACTTTTTGAAATTTGGAAGCTAGAACTCTATCCATATCATTTCTAGATGTTCCAACCCTTCAAACACTTCATGTACAAGTTCTTTGTGTTGTCCAAACACTCACCATACTTCTGTAACCACATCTCAGATATCTGCCCTTGGAATTTTTTTGTTTTTACTAGCTAAAACCATCTTGATCCAACTTGAATAGCACATTTAAACATCTTGGTGTTGCTCAAATCATCATCATCCAATTGGGATTCTTGCAAAGGAAACTTTCTTAGGAAGTCTTCAAGAGGTAAGTTATTGCAACTACCTATTCTTAGCATCATGACTATTTTTTATGTACATTAGTTTTGGACATGCTTAGAACTTATTTTAGGTCATGTATGAACTTTAATGTACTGTTGAACTTGTGTCTTTAAGACTGTCTTAAATGTTGTGCTTATCATGTGTTGAAAATCTCATTTTCATATGCGTTGTTATGCCTCTATTTAGAATTAAGGTTTGAGTGGTCATAAACCTTCTGAGTATATCATATGTGATGTGTGTGAACCTTGATTGACCTTGGAGTTTGAGTGTATGTGACTGTTATGATGTTTGCTTGCTAGTGTACTTGAAAACCTAATTTCCATATGCAATGTTATATCTCTGTCTAAATCCAAGTGTTGGATGTTTACAAACATCAATTTTATGTTGTGTGTAGTGTGTATGAACCTTTATGCAGTGTGTATCATGCCTGAATATGCTTATAGCTTTGAGAATGCAAAAACCACCACCATTTTGATCTTACCTTCGTGTTTCAAATTAAAAGCACTTTTTGCATAAACCAACATCACCATTGTTTTCCTTCTAGAAAAATACACGAGTTTGGTTTTTATTTCATGAAATTTCATTGAGTATTTTGAAAGTTATGCTTGTTCATGCAAATGGAGGTTTGACAAGGTTGAGTTTTGGCCATGGCGCCTTATGTTGCACCCTAAAATTTGACCAACCGATTCTCCTATCTGACTCATGGTTTAAATTCATATTCGCAGCTCAGACATGTGATATTTGTGCACAAGCAGGGGATATCAGAGTTTACAGCTTGACTTTCGTCTATCAGATATGGCAGATTCAGTCCAGATTATCGGGGTTTTATTTTCGGGAAATTGTGCGCTCCTCAGTGATTTTTAGCTTGCACAGTAATTTTGGGGATATTCTGATGCCCGGGGATCTCTGTTCGATTCGATCGGGTCTCGTGTGCGCTTTTATGGCGGTCATTTGCATTCATCTGCATTTTTAGGATTTTTATAGACTTTTGTGAATTTTTAATAGGCTTTATAGATTTTTCTGGAATTTAAATAGGTTTATAGAATATTTTAATAGCTTAATCCTCTTTTTAGAATTTTATAGAATATTTTAAATAGATTTTAATCATTTGTAGAATTTTTAATAGAGTTTAAATAGCTTTTATCTTTTTTAGAATATTAGTGAATTTTTCTTAGCATATTAAATAGAATGATAAATTAGGATTAGTAGAGTTTTAATTGTTTTTAGATAATATAGAGAATAATATAGTTTTTCTTTTATTAATGATAGATTTTAATAGATATTAAATGATATTAGGATTTTAATAGAGAATTAGTAGAAGTTTAGAGTTAATTAGAGGTTAATTGATCTTTTTAGAGTTTAATTAGGTTAATTGTTTTTTTTTTTTTTAGATTTAATTAGGCTTGAATAGAGTAATTAGAGTTTTAATCTTTCTAGATTTGATTAGGGCTTAATTTTTGTTTAGAGTTTATTAGTCAATCATTAGATTAATTAGGTAATTAGACATTAATCAGGTTTAGTTTAATCCAGTTTTTTTACAGTTTTGTTGTCATTTTCGTGGGCCAGTGTGCAGTTTTTGGAAGGCCCAACATGTGATATTCAGTCCAAGTCAGTTTTTTGTGCAGTTTTTGGCCAAGGAGCGCCACTTGTCAGCACATATAAAGCCCCACGTGTTAACTGCAGAAGGCCCCACGTTCCATTATTGCATGCGTGCCAGAAGAGCCCACGCGTAATCAGTGTGCTTCTGCCACGCCACCCTCTGACTCTCTCCCCTAGGACACGCGTATCCCATGCAACCACCTCCCTGAGACACTTGTCACCTCGCCATCATTCACCGGAGCTTCACCAGAAAACCACCGGCGGCCATGCATCAGCCCTAACCGCACACCGCCGGCCACCGTCAACTACCTCCGACCACCGTCTCACTCACCGGAATCTGCAAACATCCAAGAATCTCCAGAACGCCAACAATCTTCATCTTGCTCCTTCGTTCACCTTCATCGTTCTTCATCAAATTCTCCAGAACGCCAACAATCTTCATCCACTTTTCCAGAACGCCATCATCCTCATCCCAGAATTTCCAGAACGCTCCAAGATTCATCATAACCGTCTACGTTCATCGTCATCCAGAATCTCTTGGATCCATCAATGACTTTCAACAACGTGCATCTAGACCATCCCCAGATCTGTACAAGATTCACCAGCTCCAAAGATTTGTAAAGAACTTCATCAAGATCTTACTCTCTCGCGACGATTTTCATCAAGCCGTCAGAGAATTCTAGCAATTCCATCGTCTCAGGTTCGTCTTCTCCATCGCCTCCATTATTGGTTTGTTCGTTTAGATCATGAGTTTCGTTTGAGGTTTGCATGTTAGCTTATTAGATCCAGATTAGGTAGTTGATTGTGAGTTAGGGTTTGTTTCCTCGTGAGAGAGGTGTGTGAAGTCTTGTTGAGGTTCTTGTTTTCTGGGAATGGATTGGGAGATAGGGATGAGTTGCAGAGAAGAGATAGAGGAGGAAGATGACGAAAACGGCTAGGGTTTGGGGGTTAGATTGATGAACAGTGTTATGGTTTGGGAGAGGATTAGGTTTTGTTCAGCAGATAGTTGGGTTAGGGTTGAGGTATTGGGCTAAGCCCAAACGCGTTTTCTGAACGCTACACCCCTCAATTGCTCGTTACCCCCCCCCCCCCCCCCCCCCCCCCCCCCCCCCGTGTGTGAGATCTGGATGAGTGGATTTGGGCCTTAGGCCCTAATTACTAATAGCACCCCCTGGGCGTAAGCCCAGTAATAGTAATAACTGAGAACTTACTAGCGCTGCACCCCCCCCCCTGTGTGCATTTCAGTTTTTTGTTTTTTTTCTGTTTAACAAACCTGGGCCTTGCGCCCATTTGCTGATGGCACCCCCCAGGATCAGGGCCCAATGTAGATTGAACTGAATACTTTGCTGTTTAAACCCCCCTCCAGTTTTATTTCAATTTTATTTCTTTCAATTTCTTTTATTCTCCTTGCATGTTATAAAATTCATAATAAAATTGAAAATAATTGTTTTTTTAATTCTTCTTTTTTTCTACCATTTCATGAAAGCATCTAGAAAATTAAATAAAAATAAAAATGACATTTTATTTTCGTTTTTTATTTTTTTGTATATTTTCCATTTTAATTGATGTTTTTAATATTGTCAATGCATGCATATCATTAGAAAATTCATAAAAAATGATAGATTTAGTCAAATAATTCCGTTCTTTTTTCTGTAGACTCGTGATTCAGTGTAGAATTTTATAGTGCAGAAACCTTAGCTTAATCATGCATTTTCATTTTAATTGCATTTTTTTCATTGTTATTGATGTTGAATAAATTGGTTTGTGGTTATGTCTGTGTTGCTGATTTTAGTCCTTTCATCCGGTGTTGAATTTTGTTCTGATTTTTCAGTATGTTGTCATAGAGCCATGTAGGTCTCCCATTAGATTTTTGATAGATTTTGTAGGGTGTCCTGATATGATTTGTCTGAGCCTGAAGATAGGAGAAGTCTTGGTGACTTCTGACTGTGAAGTTCAACTGTGGTTGAACTTCAGAGATAGTCTCTTGTGATCTGTTGGCCTGTGGGTTCTTCTCAAGGTGGGAGCTGATGGAAGTCCTGTTGAAGCTTGCAGAGAGGTTGCAGTGGATTGAGGCTTAGTCTAGGAGCTTGTTGTCTGTTCGTGAGGTTCGAGATCCTGAAGTTTGAAGGGAGTTTATGGTACTTTCCCGAGGAAGGCACTATGAATGACTTTCATTCTTTCTTCTCACCTCTTTCGTAAGTATCCAATGATGTCGGAGCCGACTTGTGAGTTTAATTTCTCCTGAGGAGGAATGTAAACTGATCACATGTTGTTGAGCCACGTGGGATACGATTCCTAAGTGGAAGCCTCCTAGTACTTTCCTGAGGAAGGTCCTATGGGTCTATTCACTTAGTTCCATTAGTTTATCTAGGATTTCTCAAGTATCCAGTGATGTTGGAGCCAACTTGTGAGTTTAATTTCTCCTGAGGAGAAATGTAAACTGATCACAGTTGTTGAGCCACGTAGGGTACGATTCCTAAGTGTCAGCCCCCTAGTACTTTCCTGAGGAAGGTCCTATGAGTCTGTTCACTTAGTTCCCTTAGTGCATATAGGTTTTCTCAAATATCCAGTGACGCCGGAGCCTTCATGTGAGTTTAATTTCTCCTGAGGAGGAATGTAAACTGATCACAGTTGTCGAGCCGCATAGGATATGACTCCTGAGTAGTAACCTCCTGGTACTTTCCTGAGGAAGGCACTACGAGCTTGTCTGCTTAGCTCCCTTTCTCTGGTAAGCTTATTCTGAAGCTTGGAGACTGGGATTGATTCCTCTTGCTTAGGGTTTTGATTAGAATTGTTGCTTAGATCTTTGCTTAGGGTTTGGTATAGAGTTTTGTTTAGAGATAGATCAGGAGCTTGCTTCAGGTTGTTAGGGGCCCTGTTCAGGGTTAGTCTCTTTGTGTTGTTTGACTTGTATGATGTTATGTTGCATTAGACTTAGGTGTTCATCTAGATAGTTCTGAATAGGTGCATCTTAGAAGTAGACTTTGTGTGCATGAGAAGTTGAGGTGGTCCTCCTTCTGCTTGTTTGTTATTGAGTGGCTTTGCTTGACGGTATTTGGTAGAGCTGAGCTCCCTTGCCTTTGTGGTTTGCGGCCTCTGCGCCTTGTTTGTTGCATTCATGCATATTTTCAGTATTTCTTTACTTTGCAGTTTCTTGGTTGTAGTTTAGTCCTGTTGCCATGATCCCTTAGGAGCTCTGACTTCTCCGCTGCGGAGTTGTTATGATAGACATTAGGATGGTCAACCAGGTGTGGTAGCAATAGGTAGATTCCCCTGTTTCTCAGCTATAGTTTTAGGGTTTCCCTTTCCTTTCTGTAGGAGCTTTTGAGTAGCTTGATCCGTAGTTAGCTGAACTACAGCTGCTCTGATTCTTCGTACCAGACGAAGATATGTAGGCATAGGATGCGATGTCCTAGCGAGCACATTAACAACTAATCTTTGTTCTCTCGCGGCTGTGCGATCGAGACTTTCCCGCTAACGACTAATTGTTATCCTTCTCTTGCCCGAGCGCATTTGAGACCAGATCATAGTTGTGGGTTCCCGAGCCTTAGAGACCAGTTTGTTTTCTCACTGCTGTGTGAGCATCCCCTGTTTACCCGTAGTTTGCCGAACTACGTTTGCTCTGATCTTTCATACCAGATGAAAGTACGTAGGCACAGGACGCGATGTCCTGGCGAGCAACCTTTCCCCCGTTTAGTCGTAGGCAGTCGAACTACGTTGACTCTGACTTTCCCATTGCACGAGGGAATACGTAGGCCCAGAACACCGTATGTTCTGTCGAGTCCTGTCCTTTTATTTTCTTTTCAGACCAGCCATTAGCGTAGATAGATAACACACCCTTTTACCTATAAACACCAAGCGTGGATCCCATCGAGTACGATGGACGTGAGGGGTGCTAATACCTTCCCCTTGCGTAACCGACTCCCGAATCCAGGTTTTGGTTGCGATGACCATACCTTTTCCCGTCTTTGCGAGGTTTACTTCGAGCGTTTCCTTTCCCGCTCTGAGGGATAAATAACGCACGGTGGCGACTCTCCTGTCAAGCCGGCGCCGATTTTCGCAGTAGCGACAGCTGGCGACTCTGCTGGGGACATTAACATCTAGGGACTTTTCCCATCCCTTATGCTGGGACCGTTTCCCATCCCCTACGCGAGTCAATCCTAGCGCTTGGGTGTTTATTTGTTGGGTGTTGTGCATATTGTGTTTTACTTTTCTGCACTTTACTTTTCTGTACCTTTACCTTTCCGCATTTATTTTCCAGCATTATATTATTATGATTATTGCTGTGGGCAAAGGGAGGTTACTGTGAGTGAAAAGCCGGACCTGGGCTTGAGTACACACCTAGATATAGTTGCGGAGAAGTAGTAGACGAACCTGTCTGCTGAGCAGGCACAGTTCCCTACGAAAATCTGCGCTCAGACGAGATTCTTGCAGAGGTGCTCCTTTCCGGTCCTGAGGATCTGAGGGGAGTCCAGACGTGAGGATTGTCGACTTTGGGGACCGATCATTTGGAAGTCAGCTAAGTGAGGCCTCTTCATGACTTGATGATGCCACTCCTTCTGGGAATCGTATCGTCACTCATGAAAGTCTGTGACGCTGATGACCGCATAGGATGCCGTACCTTTGTCCGTTGATTAGGTTTATCCTACCTGTGAGAGGGACTGGGCTATTGCAGGAAAACTGGCCTTCAGAAACCATGATTCAGTAGTTATCAGATGGTGTTCTTGATTCATCTCCAGGTGTGTTGTCTGGGTCAGATGGGTTTCTTATCTGAGGTTGAGGCTATTATCAGATGGTATTCTCGTCAGATACAGAGGTTCAGATGGTTTTCTTACCAGGGGATTGATATTTTGAGTATCAGATGGTAGTTAGTGGCATGAGATTCTGGTGACCGTGTTGGTTTTCTGTTCTTGATCACAGAGATATTCCTCTTCAGGCTACAGCACAGCCCCTGTGTTCACAGATTGCATTATTTATCATATTGCATCATTGCATTACCATCTGCATTCAACTAACGCGTGTGTATTGCAGGTACATATTTTCCCTTCCAGTTCTGGTGTTTGTTCCTAGCAAGACATGGAAAACCTGAAGAGAGTATTGCCCTATAAGTTTCCGTCGCCGAATATCAGTCTATTGTTAGAGTTGATTTCTATTGCTAAGAAGAGGGGAATGGGTGACTTCAGAAAGAGATATGGGAGGATTCTGACCTACGTTTATCAGCCATCTGCTTATGAAACCAGCGGCATCTATACTCTGTTACAGTTTTACGACGCGGAGCTCAGGTGTTTTGTATTCCCCGACTTCGTTTTGGCTCCTACCCTGGAGGAGTACTCTGCACTTCTGGATATACCGATCCGTGAGCAGATGCCTTTTTATCGTACGGACGCTGAGCCTAAGCTGGCTGAGCTTTCTGCCATCCTGTGCTTGAAAGAGTCTGAGCTGTCTGGGAAGATGATCAGAAGAGGAGACGTATGGGGATTTCCGTTGGATGTCTTAGTGGAGAAGGCTCGAGAGTATGCCCAGAAGGGTAGCTGGGGTGTTTTTGACGTCATCCTTGCTGTATGTGTGTATGGCATCGTGTTGTTCCCGAACATTCCTGATTTTGTTGATTCTGATGCCTTCTATATTTTGGCTGCGAAGAACCCAGTTCCTACTTTGCTGGGAGATATCCACCATTCAACTCATTACCAGAATGAAAAGCGACGAGGAAGGAATGTGTCTTGCTGTGTACCTCTCCTATGCAGGTGGTTCACCAGTCATATGCCTAAGTCAGGCCCGTTTGTCACATCTATCAATTCTCTAGGATGGCCCGAGCGCTTAATGGGATTGACTGCTGAGAACGTGGTTTGGGTCAATAAAGAGGTATTTGGAGCTGAAGTCATACTCAAAGGCGAAGGATTCCCGAATGTTCTGTTAATAGGAAGGAAAGGTTGTGTCAACTATAACCCTTCCTTATTGATCAAGCAATTTGGGTACGTACCTCAAGGAGCGCCAAAGCCCGAGGAGATACAGGAATCTCTGTATCTCACTGGGGCAATAGGGAAAGAGATGCTGACCAAACTTGAGAAAGCCTGGAAAAACTTGCACAAGAGAGGGAAGCTTTCAGGTAGCAGAGGGGATACTCGAGGCCCTAGCCCATATGTAGAATGGATTCGTGAGCGAGCTGTGAAATTCCTTATGCCGTATCCAGCGGTTCAGCCATTGCATCCTTCTCCGGTGGAGGAGCCTACCACTGTGGACATTCAGGTTTACAAGCAGCTGATGGCGGAGAAAGAAGAGCTAGCCCGGGCTAAAGAGGCTTTAGAGCAGGAGAATGCCCAGCTTCGGCATGAAAAGATTGAAACAGGATACTTTTCCAAGCAACAGGCTGAAACTCTGAAACATCTGAAGACTACGCTATTGGAATTGACTGAAACCAAGAAGCGTCTAGAGTTAGATGTCGACTCCGTTAGTAGTGTGTTGGCCACCAAGAAGCAAGAGCTGGAAAGGGCCTACACAAAGCTAGCCAAGTTCAGAGAACACTGGGATCTCACTATGACCAAGCGCAAGGAGCGAGAAGAAGAGTTGAAGACACAGATTGCTCAGTTAGAAGAACAGGTCAAAGTGAAGAACGAAGAGCTTGAAGAAGAAGCCTGTCGCCGATACGAGGCCGAGCGCAAGTTGACAGATGCCATGAAGAATTTGGAAGATTTCCAGCATAGAGCAGATGCCAAGAGACCCAAACCTGGGGGCGGTGCCAATGATAAGGCTTGGGAAGACTTTGTCAGAGACATCCAGGGGACGGTCAGGAAGAGGGATCGACTGATAGAAGGTTTGATTTATCAACCAGATCATGCAGAGACAAAGAAGATGGTCGAGGACTTCCGCAACCGTACCCGTATTTGATTTTTCTCTGGTATTTTGTATGTTGAGATCACCACCAGGCATGTTGGCTGGGATCCTCTTTGTCATATCAGCCGTATGGAGCATAGTTATGTAACTTCTTGACAAGACAGTTATTCTAATCAATATATGAGGGTTTTCTCCAAATATTGTCTTTATGGTTTATCTCGCCTCGCTACCACTGACACTGGAATTGGAGGGAAAATATCTCCAATGCACACATGCACGTTAGCATTTTTGTATTTCTGTTTGCATAAATCATATTGCATAGCATTTAGCAGGTCAGAGCACTTATCCAGCCTTTGTTTTCACCAGAAAGTGATTCTCGGGGAATTGTTTGAGGCAAGAGTGGAGTATTGAAGACGACCAAGGGGCTGAAGCAGATTTGAGCAGAATCAAGCAGTGTAGTCAGTTACAGGTAATCGGTAGCTATGTCTGAAGGCAATTTCCAGGTTCCTGACACCCAGGCAGGGTTTACTGTGGCGTCCAACCATCAGTATGATTCTATGGAAGGCTTCCCGCAAGCAAACAATCTTACTGCAGCCCAAGTTGTGCAGCCTGCTGTCGAGAACCGAGATCAACATGAGCAGTTTCTTGTCCGAAATAAACGTTATCCTCCGGTTAACAATCAATGTGTTGCTTTCCCTGTGATGAATTACCGGAGAGATATTCCAGTGACCGGGTTAGTAGATCCAAGAGCTCTTGACGATGGTAGAAGAGTCCGAGTGTTGGAAGAGCAAATGAAAGCCTTGGAAGCGAAAGAAGCCGTTAACCTGGATGCTGTAGCCATGTGCTTGGTCCCTGACCTCGTGTTGCCGTACAAGTTCAAAGTGCCGGAATTTGAAAAATACACAGGAGATAGCTGTCCGAAGTTGCATTTGATGATGTTCTGTCGAAGGATGACTTCGTTTGTGCGAAATGACAAATTGATGATCCATTGCTTTCAGTATAGCCTGACTGGGGCATCGTTGAGATGGTATGTGCAATTAGAGAGTAATCAGATTCGATCATGGGTGGATTTAGCCAGAGCTTTCATAAAGCAGTACGATTACAACCTGGATTTGACTCCTAGTCTTGTAGATCTGCAAGAATTATCTCAGGCGGAGAATGAATCATTCAGAGCGTATTTGCGAAGATGGAAAGAATTAGCTGCTAGTGTTCAACCACCGCTTCCGAAAAGGGAACTGGTTGACATCTTCTTGGGTACTCTGAAAGGCCATTATTTTGACAAATTGTTCAGTTGCACAAGCTTTGTGGGCCTGATGAGGCTGGGAGAGATTGTTGAGCGAGGACTCAGGAGTGGAAAGTTTCGAGGTGTTCCTTACGTCCCAGTTAATAAGATTGAGTCAGTTGTCAGTTCTCAAGAAGAGTGGGAAGGAGATGACGTCACCTCAGGATCTCTAGCATCTCAGGATCAGTTTTTCAGACACCTCAAGTCAACGATCATCTTACCGCCGATCGCGTCAGCATGCTCCACGAAGACCAAGGAAGCCTGAAAGGCAGTTTACTCAGCTACCGGTATCGTACAGTCAGTTGTTGCCAGATCTGGTCAGAAGTGGATTGATAGTGCCAAAAGAGACTAAGCCGGTGATTCCACCGTATCCTCCAGGGGCATTCAACGAATGATTGTAAGGTGCTTAGAAGTCAGATTCAAGATCTGTTAGACTCCAGCCGTATTTGTATCACTCCTCAGGGTTTTGTTCAGATTAATGATTTTCCATCCTCCAGTTGCGCGGGTTCGTCAGTTAATGTCATGGAGGACTCCACAGGAAGTGTGTGCTCTGAAGATTGTCAATCAGAGAGTTCAGTTGAATATGGGAGAAGTTTCTAGAGGTTTCTATGCCGGGTGCCGCATCTGTTTTCTCTGCTTAATCCGTTTAGCTCTTTGTGCACTAGTATTTGCCGACCACCGCCAGGATTGTTGGCTGGGGTCATTGTATTCGTACTCATTTGTGCTTACCTGCTGATTTTGTTGGTTGTACATGTGTGGGAGATGTTTGTCTGTGTGCTTATAGCTTGAGTTTCTCTTTGTCTCGTTATGAATATGTGTTTGTTTGCTACGCTGCATTATCATTTAGCAGGTATATCAGAACCGTGGGCCTTATTTCCTCATCGTCTCAGTTTATTGCAGGAATTCCTTCAGAGATATGGAACAGAATCAGTTTGAATTGATCGAAGTCCGAAGCCAGCTGGGGCAGATGATGAGAGACATGCAAGAGATGCGTCTGGAGCAGAAGATTCTCAAGGAGGAGAACAGTCAGCTGAAGACCCAAATGAGCTTGATCATGGAGGTAGTCAAGAATGTGCTTAGGAAAGAAGACGATCAGCTATTTGAAGCCGCAATGAAGAAGCTCGCGCCACCTGTGCAGGTGGAACCTGAGCAGCAGCAACAAAAGATGCATCTGGCTCAACGGAGGGTCCAGGAAGGGAAACCAAAGAGAATGTTTGAGGCACCACCTATGACCTATGCTGAGCTCTTGCAGACCTTATTGAGGTTTAATCTGGTTGAGAAGAGAACGTTGGCACCACCAACGAGAGTGTTTCCTCAGGGATACGATGCCAGCAAGCAATGTGAGTTTCATTCCGGGGCATTCGGGCACGACATCGAGGGTTGTCATGCTTTTAAGCACAATGTTCAAGACCTGATTGACTCGCACGATATTGAATTCACGCCGGGCGGCGTAGCAGTGCACATTGCTCCTGTCTCGATCGATGCTAAGATGACAGATGTTTCTAAAGCTGCAGTGGGTCAGAAGCGTATCCTGGACTCCATGGTGTCAGAATCTCCAGGCCCACAACTGTTGCCTATCCCTGGGGCAGATCTAAGAAAGAAAATGGTTAAGCATAAGGAGAGCATTAATCAGTACATTGAAGGTCAAGAAACCGATGTTGCATTTGCTACGAAGGGTGTTCAAGGGTCAACCCGGTACCAGCAGCAGCAGCCTCAGCGGGGGGCACAGCAGGCTCAACGAAGATTCCAGGGTAGTAAACCGAGAAGAGTGTTTGAGAAGCCTCCCTCAACATATGCCGAGTTGTTGCAGACATTGTTGGGATTGAATCTGGTAGAGAAAAGAACTCTGGCACCAATAACGGGAACTCCCCCGTTTGGTTATGATGCAAGCAAGCACTGTGAGTTTCATTCTGGAGCCCCGGGTCACGATATAGAAGGTTGCCATGCTTTTAAGCACAAAGTGCAGGATCTGCTTGATAGTGCAGCAATCAGCTTCGGGCCAAGAGGTCCCCAAATCATCTGAATGAAGGAGGAAGGGCCTTATAATTTGGTTAAGTCGTTGAAAGCAGATCAGGACAGCATCAGATTGCCTCTAATAAAGATAGCTGGTTCAGCAGCAGGGCAGATGCAAAAGCCCGGTTCTCAGAAGCTAGCATATTTTCTTTGTTTTAGCTTGTCATTTCTTTACATTTGTAGTTGCTTTCCTGTTTGAATTTGTAAGCTTGTTTGTAAAACTTGTTGTTTTCATTCAAATTGATGATAATGAAATAAATATGCATGTTTTGATTAAGTCCATTCATGTTCACTAACTGTGTTTACAAATGTCCAACACTTGGTTAAGAAGAATTTGGGGAGGATGACGAAAATGACCGACATGCAACTACCGATATTGTATGCTTTTGAAATAAAACCTGTTGATGATGTACAGGCATTGTTTCAAATCCCTAAACACCGGAGATATAAGGAAGATAATCCCTTGTTAACCCCTTTGAGCCTTGTAGTAGGAGTTTCTTTCTGTGAACGAAAAAACCCTCAATCTTAACCTGGGGCAGGGTAGGTGTTAGCTAATTTGACCAAGCGTCCAAATTGCAAAAGGAGTGTCCGTTCGAGGATCAATCACACCCCTAGAGGTCGTGCTTAAAAGACCACAGTGGTTCAATCAAGAGTGTGATGGTCACATTGTTTCCCAAAGAGTCAGACAACCGGTGTCACACGACTTGTTCGAAAGAAAAAATGAAAAAGAAATCAAAAGCCCGCTAAGTCAGGAAAACTTCAAGACAAACGACTTAGGCAAAAATGAGGGCATCCCGCTGGACTTAAAAAAAATCAAAAGAAACTCAAAAGGAGTCAGTCCAGGCAAAAGTTAGGGGTATGAAAAGAAAAAGATGAAAAGGATCAAAAGAAAAATCCTCGATGGAAATACGAGTCGTGTGACCACAAGTGTCAAAGACGAAAGAGTGAGTGGCTGTCACTCCCAACAATCATAATTTCTCGAACTATCACTCCTATCTTTCAGCCTCCGAGAGGTGAGCGCTAAGGTCAAATTAGCTGAACGTAGGATGGGAGAGCATCAAGGAGAATGGGTGGGTCAAAATAAACTTCGAGCCTTTACCCTTTCTTTCAAAACCATGAACCTGACCACATTACAACCTTCAAAAGTCCTAATTGAAGCAGGTCGTTTCGAAAGCATACTCCGGTAAAGGTCGCGTCGATTCTGACTCCTAAAAAGGTTCCTCTTACCATGTTGATGCTGATGTTGATAAATGTTTTGTGCATTATATGCTATAAACTGTTTTTCCTTTTCCCAGTGAACAGATTGGATGTCAAAGCTGTCATATGTGTTGCATTAATACATCTTTTATGCAGAACAACTTGTTTTACTTGCGAGTAAGCGCTTGACAGCAGAAAAGCTTCCTACAATGGAAAGTATGGTCAAGATAGAATGCAGAACACCCAAATGTTCCGAAAGCAGGGGCAAGCTTTTATTGTGATCCCCAGTCAAGTCAGCTTTTCGAAGTCAGTTATCCTGGGACAATCAGGTTGAGATTCGGTGAATACGTCAGGAGGTACTACTCTGAATCAGCTAATCGGAGCAAAGTCATTGCAGTCCGGGGCAGACCATCTTAAGCACGCAGAAGTTATTCGAGGAGCATTTGAGGTAAAGTGTCTCTCGGAAGTTCAGAATGCTGAGGCATGTTATATCAGACCATCGAGGCAACAGATTTGCAGATTTCCTTTCAAGGACTATCCCCACAGAGATCCCGCAGGCTGGGGCATATCAGAAGCGAAAGGATTGGTCTTCTCCGCTTCAGCGGGGTCATTCAGAGTTATTCGAGCAGATGCAGTCGATTTTCGAGAGCGAGATGAATGCGGGAAGTCGTGTCACTATCCCTTGACTCTTCACTAAAAGGCTGTGTATTCAGGAAGAATGTTTTCCAGCGGCAGTTGTATCTGACCCAATAGGATAAGCTTAAGAGCTCAAATCCATGTTTGCGATTACTGTGAAGCCCATCCGTGTTGGCGCATCAATTTCCAGATCCGAGCTTCATCAGAGCGCAGGAGGACTCCCTCCATTTTCTCCAGCAAAGTCCAATTTGTCAGTGGCATGGATAAGCTATCCCCCAGAGGAGTCTAATCATATTCAGCACGCCTGCTATTTCACATCGGAGGTATATACCCCAGTAGGGTATTACTTCGTTGAGGTGTTCGGTTAAGTTCCCAATATCCCCAGCGGAGTTGATTTCACTCTCCCAGCATTTATTTTGCTGGGATAATTCAGTGATATCCAGTTTACCCCCGGCAGAGTTGGCCTTGCCTTCAGCATTTATTTTGCTGAATTGGTTCTGTACCCAGCTCTCTCCGGCAGCTCGAGCCTGCGTTAGCATATTGCATGCATCATATTTGCATCATACTTGCATCTCATTGTCAAAATGCGTAGCATTTCCACCCAGAATGGAGCATTACGCCGTGAAAGGATTAAAGCATATGCATATACATACGAAGCATGAGTCAGGCTTTCTATCAGCCTCATATGGCGCGTGAATTACTCTGTGATCAGTTCAGGGGCATTTATCCAGCAGCAGTATTCAGACGATTCAGCAGATTATTTGTATCAGATCTTATGATAGTTGTGCTTTGACGATTCAAGCAGTCATCTGATATCGACAGACTTTTCTTCCCGTCAGTTCATATTGACGATGTGTTCCTTCGATAAGTGGATTTCTCCGTCTATCATTAGACGTCTGGAGTACGAGTGTGGTTTTCTTTCCGTCTATCCATAGACGATGTGAAGTTGCGGGTGGTCGCAGTAAGGTTTCAAGAAGGGGTTTCCCCCAGGATATGCTTTCCTCCCCGTCTATCAGTAGACGATGTGAAGTTTTGGTTGATTTTCAATAAGGTTCAAAATAGAGCTTCTCCAGCAAGTGGCTTTTTTTTTCCGTCTGTCAGCAGACGATGTGAAGTTTCGAGTTACTGTTCAGCGGGCTTCTTATTGCCAGATCATACGCATGGTGAGTTTCCCCAGCGAGTCTTCTCCGGCTATCTTTGGTTGTTGAAGGGTTTCAAAATGATTTTGGATATTGGTTCTCTTTCTGGTTAGTGGATATGATGACGTTTAAGAGGGACTTTTCTGACCATCAATCCTTATTGATGTCGAGGTTCTTCGAAGAATGTTCAGTTTGCGTGATCGTTGATTCTTATTGACGACATGGTTCCTTAAAAGGTGGTTTTTCTTACCGTCGGTCCATACTGATGACGTGGCCCCTTCAAAGATGTTGATCTTTCCATCAATTCCCGTAGACAGAAGGATTCTGAAATTCAAAGGATGGTGTTGAATTGCGTCTTTCCGTCTATCAGTAGACGATGTGAATATGGAGATTATGAATGTCTTCCCGTCTATCCTTAGACGATGTGAATTGTTTTGTTTTATCGATCAGGATGTTCCCGTCTACCCTTAGACGATGTGCATATGGAAATTAACGGTGTCTTTCCGTCTACCCTTAGACGATGCAAGTATGGAGATTATGTCTTTCCGTATATCCTTAGACGATGTGAATTGTTTTGTTTCATCAATCAGGATGATCCCGTCTATCCTTAGACGATGTGTGTATGGAGATTAAGAATTTGATCCCGTCTACCCTTAGACGATGTGCATATGGAGATTAATGAATGCCTTTCCGTCTATCCTTAGACGATGTGAATTGTTTTGTTTCATCGATCAGGATGATGCCGTCTACCCTTAGACGATGAGAATATTGTTTTGTTTCATCAATCAGGATGATCCCGTCTATCCTTAGACGATGTGTGTATGGAGATTAAGAATTTGATCCCGTCTACCCTTAGACGATGTGCATATGGAGATTAATGAATGCCTTTCCGTCTATCCTTAGACGATGTGAATTGTTTTGTTTCATCGATCAGGATGATGCCGTCTACCCTTAGACGATGAGAATATTGTTTTGTTTCATCAATCAGGATGATCCCGTCTATCCTTAGACGATGTGTGTATGGAGATTAAGAATTTGATCCCGTCTACCCTTAGACGATGTGCATATGGAGATTAATGAATGCCTTTCCGTCTATCCTTAGACGATGTGAATTGTTTTGTTTCATCGATCAGGATGATGCCGTCTACCCTTAGACGATGAGAATATTGATTTGTTCATCAATCAAGATGATTCCGTCTATCCTTAGACGATGTGAGTATGGAGATTACTTCTTCCCGTCTATCCTTAGACGATGTGAACATTGATTTGATCAGGATGATCCCGTCTACCCTTAGACGATGCAAGTATGGAGATTACTTCTTCCCGTCTATCCTTAGACGATGTGAATTGTTTTGTTTCATCAATCAGGATGAGGCCGTCTACCCTTAGACGATGTGAATATGGAGATTATGGTGTCTTTCCGTCTATCCTTAGACGATGTGAATTGGGAGATTAATGTTGTCTTTCTGTCTATCTTTAGACGAGGTGAGTATTCAATCAGGGAGTCTTCCCGTCCATCTTTGGACGATGTGAGTATATTTCTCTTCCTGCCTATCAGTAGGCAATGTGAAAGGATCAGGTATTTTGCTGCAGCCCTCAGGGTTTGTTATATGGGGTATCACAAGCAACGGGTATTCAATCAGGAGTTCTTTATCAGATGATTAATCAGTTTGGTGCCGCAATAACTGGACTCGGTTTTCTGGACTGTACTCCCCAAGCGGCTTACAGTATATGCTCGCGGTTGGCAAATTTTCGGGTTTTATTTGTATTCAACCGTCTCGTACCTCTGAATGTTTGAAGGCTGAGCGCTCTTCAAACCCTTCAGGTCCAAGTCGCTCTTCAAACCCTTCAAACCGTCTCGTATGTTCTGTCGAGTCCTGTCCTTTTATTTTCTTTTCAGACCAGCCATTAGCGTAGATAGATAACACACCCTTTTACCTATAAACACCAAGCGTGGATCCCATCGAGTACGATGGACGTGAGGGGTGCTAATACCTTCCCCTTGCGTAACCGACTCCCGAATCCAGGTTTTGGTTGCGATGACCATACCTTTTCCCGTCTTTGCGAGGTTTACTTCGAGCGTTTCCTTTCCCGCTCTGAGGGATAAATAACGCACGGTGGCGACTCTCCTGTCAAGCCGGCGCCGATTTTCGCAGTAGCGACACCTTAGACTTGTTTTCAGGTCACATTCAGGTTTATCATTTAATCTGGGGGATGATACATTGGATGTATCACCATCCCAGTGGTTTACCATATGCGTGCGTATTACCATTGCCTTGCCAAACATGAGTTTGATCCTGGTTGATCAACTCTTTTGTGCATTTTTAAAAAAATTTGTGATTCATGCCATATTATCTTCTGCTTCCATTAAATTTATAAATGCGCACTTTAGCTATCTTGGTAATTATTTTGACCTGCAAATGAGGGTGCATGGGTTCAATCCCTTTGGAAGACATTTCCTATCTTTTTATCACTTGTTTTCCTACTTTTCTTTGCAAATTAATTAAATCATAACTTTCTTGATTTTCATCATTTTTGTACCGTTATTTTTGCAAATCATTCTTTGACATGTATATTTTCAATAAGTGAGGAAAGAATTAAAAAAATTATCATTTTTGAAATACTTTAGTCCACTTGAAATACATAACCTTTTTAGGGTTTTTCACTTGTTTTCATGAACTTCTTTGATTCAACATTTGATTTTTTCTACATGTTTGATCTTGTATGATTTACCCTTGGATATGTAACATGTTTGTATACATTTAGATCTTTGCTTTTCCATGTTTGTTTTTGTATTTGTAAATGTATGAATATGAAAGATATGTCTTGAACTTTTGTTTGAACTGTGAAATACTTCTTGATGTTGTAACCTCTTGAACATGATCCATAATACCCTACCCTTACCTTGATTGATTGTGTGTCTTGTTATAACCATGACGTGTTTAGTTTTCATTATTTCCTTGGTTGTTATCATGGATCTTGTTCATATTTCCCCTTTGAGAAGTTACATGATCCATAATACCCTACCCTTACCTTGATTGATTGTGTGTCTTGTTAGAACCATGACGTGTTTAGTTTTCATTATTTCCTTGGTTGTTATCATGGATCTTGTTCATATTTCCCCTTTGAGAAGTTTCAACCCATGCTTGAACTGTTGTCACCTTTCTTGCTTCTTATTTGATTGATTGACATCAACATGCCTTGGAAATGTTTGATTGTTGTTATAGTTATCTTTGTTTGATTCATATACTATGTTTTCCTCAAGTTGTAAGTTATGTGAATGAGTTTTGTTTGTTTATCATTGATAAGTTTGTTGTTGTCACAACATGTTTCATGTTTTCTTTTGTTGGTTGTTACCTTCATAGTCTTTGAACTTTGCCATGATAAGTAATATCTTGACTTATGTATATGCTTGAAATGTTGGTCTTGTAAGAACCTTGTGTTTATTCTCTTAGATATTTCACATCTATGTATACCTTTGGTTGTAACCATTTTGTTTGATTCTATCATTATTATATACTTGGTTGTAACCTTGTTGTGTTATCATGTTTGTTACATGTTTATCCTAATCTTTCTTGGTTGTTACCATGCTCTTCTTATATTCATCATATTTAAATGAATGTTTATGTATGCTTTAACTTTGTTAGGTTTCCTTCCCACAAGTGATGGAACTTGTTAGTTCTCATCCAGTTGCCTTGTTTTCCCCTTATTCCAAAGGAAAGTCTCTCTATTGACTTCACTGTCATAGATAGCTCATTACCCCTCCCCTTGACTTGGTTAAGTCATTAGGTCCTTTAACTTAGTTAAGTTAGAACCTATATCCATTAGATTTTGCTTTTAGTCTAAATATCTACCCCTTGTTAGAAGTATCCTTCAATTAGAACTTTAACATAGAGTTTGTTAACTCTATCTAAGGATCATTGTCATGATTACTTACTCCCCTCTTGGCTTTTGTCAAAGTCAATCCTCTTGAGTGTTAAACTTAGATCTAAAGATTTTTTTCAAACTATATACAAACATTGTTATGTTTGTTCCCCCTTGTAATCTTGACCATAGTCAAGTATTCCTTGACCCCTAGTGAGGTGAACTGTGATTGCTCTGATTCTATCCTAGTCAAGATATGTAGGCAGAAGATGTGATATCTTTGCGAGCAAACTCAGAACTATCCTTTGGTTTTTACCTTGATCCTGATAACCCTAGAAAACAACATAAATAAATTAGCATACAAACATACAAAAGGTTCTTGTAGAGTACTATAGATGTTTAGGATGTGAAACACCTACCCTAAGCACAACCAACCCCCAATCCCCAAATCTCTTAGCGTTGTTGTTACATCGCGCAAAAGTTCTTTCTTTCTTTAACCTTTCCTTTGGATAAATCAAAGTTCAGTTGTGAATTTAATGAATTAAGATTTAAGTTAATCAATAGCTTGACATCCGATTCTCAGAGCAACAAAAATGGCGACTTCACTGGGGAGTAGTCCTAAAATAGTTGTCATGCGATACTACACTCAGACAAGTTTATCCCGAGAATATTTTTGACCCACGTGAGTAGTCATGGTGGCCGATAATATCCAAAGGATTTACTATGACTCTGGGAACTTTGTTAGAACCCGTTCGGCAGGTATAATTAACCTATAGTACAAGTCATAGGGACAGGTAGACCTTGTGACCCCATGCTTTGAACTTGAGCTTAGGGAAACCCTGTGTGTGCATGTGCATTGTATTTGTGAATATTTGCCTATGTGTTATGTGTGCATCATCTCATCATCTCATTGTAGCATCTCATGTTGCAACTGGTTTTGTAAAACTCAGTCGATTTCTTTGTGTAAAACCCTAGAGATATATCATGGATATTAGGACAAGAAATACCAAGAAATACAATTTCAATAAGCCTGATACATCCAAGTTAAGAAAACTAGGGACTATGATATCAGAAGACTTCGGGAAAAGATATGGGAAGATAATAAGTATAGCCAAGACTAGGATGGAAGAAGGAGTTCTCAACATTTTCCTTCAATTCTATAACCCATTGTATCACTGCTTTACCTTTCCTGACTATTGGTTGATGCCAACCTTGGAAGAATATGCTTACTATGTGGGAGTTCCTGTAAAAGACAAGAAACCTTACAGTGGATTAGAAAGCATACCCTTTCCAAAAGAAATAGCAGATGCTCTTCATCTCGAAGTATTAGAGATTAAGGCTAATCGTGCCACCAAAAGCGGAGTCAAGGGTTTCCATTCTGATTTCTTAGTTAAGAAAGATACTTATCTTGCCAAAGAAGGTAGTATGGATGTGTTCGAAGCAATTCTTTCCCTGCTAATCTATGGATTGGTGTTGTTTCCAGAAGTTGAAGAATTTGTCAATTCATATGCTATCACCATATTCCTAAGTGGCAACCCAGTGCCTACCTTGTTAGGAGACACTTACCGTTCAATTCACCATCGAACACGTCAAGGAAAGGGGACCATTCTTTGTTGTGCACCTCTATTGTACAAGTGTTTCGTCAACCATTTGTCGAGAACTGACTCTTTCAAAGAAAATCCCAATGGATGGAGATGGTCCCAAAGGATAATATCTCTAATGCAGGCTGACATTCATTGGTACAATCCCTCCTACGACAGAGAAGTCTACTATGACCGATGTGGTACTTTCCTAAATGTACTACTTATTAAGGTAAGGGGAGGAATCAACTACAATCCCGTTTTGGCCCGATGTCAGTTTGGGTTTCCAATGAAAGACAAACCCACAAATCTGTTGTTATGTTGATTCTTCTATCTCAACACCGAAGCAACGAAGAATATGAAAAATAGCGCAATTGATGCTTGGGAGAATATTCAGAAAAAGACCAAAGTCGATCTGGGAAAGAAGAACTGTGTGGTCTTCGAACCATTCACTTTATGGGTACAATCTCGAGGCCGAGATCTGAAGATGCCATATCTCCCGGAGAAGAATTCGCAGATCGTTATCGCGTCATCATCTTCTACCATTCCCATTAATAAAATAGAAGAATACCAAGAAGTTATTGAAAGAACACAACTTGAAAGAGATACTTGAGAAGGGAAGTATCATGCTTTGTTTTCCGAAACAACGAAACTCATAAGAGAAGTGCAAGACAAAGATGAACTGATAGGTCGGCTCGAACAACGTGTGGTTAATGGTTAAGTAACAAAAGAGAATTTATTTTTCTCTAGTGTCAAGCCTACTTAAAGCATTCACGAATATTCAACATCTCGCATACGTCCGGAGCTTGGAAAGGCATAGTGGACAAATTGGTAATGGAAAATACAATGCTAAAGAAGTTGAAGAGGTCTCGCGACTAAAGTTCTTGTTAGAAACTTAGACCATAGGACCTAGTGTTTTTTTATGTAAACTTATGCTTCTTGTCTTATATTTTAAAGTTGTAACTTTTCCCAACAATTAATGAAATGAGGGTTTGACTTGATTGATCTTCTGAGTTTCGTAAAACCAGTTGCATTCACATTAAATTCTTGCATTTTTGCTAACCGTTCAAGGAATTCAAAATCTTCTTTTTGCAGACATTGTTATGGATCGCAGAAGCAAATTTTCATTTCTGAGCTTGAGGTTAGATAATCTTAGAATTTTGGGAGGCCTCGTTAGGAATCTCGCCGCATTCATCGCCAAATATGTAGATCTTCTCCACTGTTAAACACAAGTGTCAACAAAGGCATGCTATTGGCACTCGTTGAATTCTACGACCCGGTGTATCATTGTTTCGTCTTCCCGGATTTCCAACTACTTCCAACCTTGGAAGAGTATTCCTCCTATTTGAAGATTCCCTTGACCTTCACTCGTTACTTGTTGAAAGTTATGTTGTAAGAAAGGTCTTGTTCGTTAACAAGAACCATCTGTTATAACAGACTTTGCTTTATTAATAAAATTCTGCTTTCCCTTTTGATAATCATGTTGTCACGTGTGTTACTAACTTTGTTTGTAAACAAGATTATTGTTTTTCCTTGAATGGGTAGTTTTGCATTTGCATAGCATATCATTTGCATAATGTTGCATGGGCTCCGCAGCTCATCTGTTGTTCTTTTCCCCCAAAGAGAAAGATCACACTGAGTCCCCACCGCTACAACACCCGAGCCAACGCTCAGAGAAGAATGGCAGATCAAGATCAAAGAATTGATCAAATTGACAACGATCTTGAGGGGCTACATGGTGGCGTTAGCCAGATTATGGAAGTTCTTCAAGTAATAAGAGCAAAAATGGACTCACAGACTACAGTGGTGTCTGAAATCAATACCATGGCGGTAAATCCTCCTTCGGTAGTAACCTCAGCAACTGAACATCCGTTTGGTATCACCAGGGATTTCATGCCACCATTCAATAACCCCTAACAATTCAATCTCCAGCAGTAGACTGTTCCGTTAATAACGCAATTCCAAGGTCCCATCTACACTCAAGCAGGGGCTCAAGCACAGGTCCGACCAATTTTCAATAATCATCAATAGATATTTGACATACCCGACAGGTCTGAGGTCGAGGATGAGAAACATGAAAAATTAAGGGTCGAATGGATATAATGGCACGACAAATGAGGGCCATAGAAGGAAACAACGTCTTTGGCTCCGATGCTAAAGACATGTGCTTGGTTTCGGGTTTGGTATTTCCTCCCAAATTCGTAATGCCCAAAAATATGAAGGAGCGACCTGCCCGAAGATTCACTTGATCATGTATTGTCAGTGTATGGCCGCACATATTGAAAATGACAAGTTGTTAATACATTTCTTCTAGGATAGCCTTAAGGGTGCCTCCGCCAAATGGTACTTAAGTCTAGATCAATCAAAGATCCACTGCTTCCAAGACTTATCTGATGCATTCATGCAACAATATAAGTATAACATGGACTTGGCGCCAGATCGTCGTTAGCTCCTCAGCATGGCACATAAAAACTTTGAATCATTCAAAGAATACGCGCAGAGATGGCACCAAACAGCCGCTCAGGTGGAACCTCCCCTGACAGAGAAAGAATTGGTTGATTAGTTTATAGATACGGTCAAGCCTGAATTCTACGAGAGGTTGATTAGTAGCATCACGACAAGTTTTTTCGATATCATGGCCGTAGGTGTAAAAGTGGAGACAGGTATGAAGAACGGCAAAGTAACAAGCTCAACAAGTGGTGCCAGCACGAGCACGACAAAGAGGCCACCAGGAAATTTTCATAAGAAAAAAGAAGGAGAAATCAATGCAGTAATACATAAAAAAAGGGCACATAACCGAAGGATCTATTCCCAAGTTCAACAACAACGGTATCATCAACCACAATATGTAGTGGCAATTACGACAATTTTTCAAAATCAACAAAATCCTCAGCTAAGGGCGTCGAATGCTTATCAAAAATACAATCACCAACCTTCTAACAATTAGCAAGTGCAACAACCCAAGGCTCAAGCTCCCAGACCATCCTACCAGAACAGGAGGCCCAAAATACAGCCAATACCAATGAGTTATACCAAATTGTATCCCATGTTGGTGGCTAGGGGACTCATTCAGACAAGGAAATTGGGTGCTCCACCTAACCCTTTACCTCCCTATTACAATCCCAATGCACATTGCCTGTTCCATGAGAATTCCGTTGGGCATGATTTAGAAGGTTGTATTGCGCTTCAACACATTGTTAGGGAATTGAGCGAAATGAAGATACTATCATTCAAAGATAATCATCCCAATGTAAAGGATAATCCTCTACCAAACCATGGTGGAGTAAATGCTATAATTGAAGAAGAAGAAGAATAAGACTCTGAAACGAGGACAATCATTGCAGTGGATGAAGTTAAAACACCACTGGTAGAATTACACAAAAGATTGGCTCAAGCATGGTTGCTCAAGAATACCTATGAAGATTGTAAAGAGTGCAACAAGAACCCACAAGGTTGTGACATTGTGCGAGGAGATATTCAATCACTAATCAACAAAGGGATGCTATAAGTCAGTAGCAAGAAGAGGAAAGAGGATGTTGCGGTTATTGAACCAGTGTTCAATATACCGGAAGAGTCTAATAAAAGAGTGGTGCTCAAAACCAGTAGTAATAAAATGACTCGACCCAACGCCGCTGGACCAATATTCCGCGATGACCCAGTACCCAAATTCGAAAAAGATCAACCAAGATTCGATCCAAGGAGAGGGTCGGGCCCTCATCCAAGAGCCATATCATGGAAACGTGACTATTCCTGGTACGACATGAACGCCGGAAGAAAACAGGAGGATGTGACAAACATTGTCGGGGCAAGCAAAATGACCCGCAGTGGTCGAGTGTATCAGCCCAGGACGAACCTTATTGTCCCTCAAGCAGTTGTTGTTGCTCCCAAAACTGTTGTTACTATTCCTAAGGAAGTTGTTCTAAAGGAAGTAATCTCCAAAGAACCCACTATTAAAGGAAAAGAAATTCCCAAGGATGATGAAGAGGAGTTTCTGAGGATAATTCGCCGAAGCGATTATCGAGTAGTGGACCAACTCAACCAGACACCATCCAAAATATCGATCATGTCATTACTACTAAGTTCCCCTGCTCATCGATAAGCTTTGTTGAAGATACTCATGCAAGCCCGTGTAACGAAAGACATCACTGTGGGACAATTTGACTCCGTCGCCGCAAACATCACAACCTGCAATACGCTGAGCTTTGACAATAGTGTCTTGACCACTGAAGGTCGCAAGCATAACCGTGCTTTACACGTGTCTGTTAAGTGTGAAGTACTTTTTGACACTAGGTCAGCCCTCAATGTAATGCCCAAAAGAACATTAGCAAAATTGGTATACAAAGGAGCTGAGGTGAGACCCGCATCTTTAATTGTGAAGGCTTTCGATGGATCGAGGAGAACCGTAATAAGAGAGGTTTATTTGCCAATCATGGTGGAACCCCAAGTCTTTGAAATCACCTTCCAAGTAATGGACATAAATCCGGCATATAGTTGTCTGTTGGGAAGACCGTGGATACATACAGCGGGCACTGTTACATCTATATTACACCAAAAGGTGAAGTTTGTCACTAATGATCAGCTGGTCATAGTGCACGGGGAAGAAGATTTGATGGTGACTAACCTATCCTCTTTTAGATATATCGAAGCCAACGAGGATGCGCTTGAAACAACGTTCCAAGCCCTGGAGATTGCTCATGTTGTGTTAATCGACAACTCTGATATAGTCTATGGTACATCTTTTGCCTCCGCGCGAAGCATGAGAGCTGCAATGAAGGAAGGACTCCCACAGGGATGGGGAGAAGTTATAAAAGTAAATGCTCGCGCCAAGAATGACCGCAACGGTTGGGTTACAAACCAACTCTAGAAGAAGCATCTGAAGAGAGCATCTAGAAGCGGAAAACCCTGAAGGAAATATTTGTCAAGTGGAGGGGTACAAGTAAATTCCATCATTGAAGAAGATGAAAAGAGCAACCTCGACAACCTGGTGATCCGAGATGGAGCAGCCTTACGCAATTGGGAGACAGTAGAAATTTCTGTCATGTTGCCCTTAGAGTAATGCATTTGCTTGTTAGCTTTTATTTTCTTTGAAATTCCTGGCCTTGCCCAAGGCCAGCGAATCATTTTGTATGAGCCACTTTGCGATTTAAAAGATTTAATGAATGAAGAAGTGTTTTTGTTAAAACTCTTGTCTTTTTTGTTCATTTACTCTTTCTCATCATTTTCACTTTTTTATAAAAGAAAAAAGGAAAAATGGCAATCTTTTTGAAAATTTAAAAATGAACCCATCATCTGCATGTTGTTATGTGTGTCTGATCATGTTAAACCCTTTAAAACCATGCAGAAAACCTCTATCACCTACAAAATCCAATGATCATTCAGTTCCTTCTGGTAGTGGTTCATTTGTTTTCCAAACTGAAGTAGAGTTTGACGAAGAATTTGAGGTTTCCGAAGAATTAACCAGGATCGCTGAGCATGAAGAAGCCTACCTTCAGTCGTATAAAGAGCATATTGAAGTTGTCAACTTGGGTTCTGAAGAGATAAACAAAGAAGTAAATATTGGGGAATCACTCGAAACAGAGGTCAAGGACAGGTTGATAATATTTCTCAAAGAGTATGTCGATGTTTTCGCTTGGTAATATCAGGACATGCCAGGGCTAGATACTGATATCGTGGTCCATAAGCTCCCCCTGAAACCAGAATGTCCTCCTGTTAAGCAAAAACTCCGAAGATTAAGACCAGACATGGCTCTAAAGATCAGAGATGAAGTGAAGAAACAGATCGACGCAGGATTTCTAGTAGTTTCAAAGTACCCTGAGTGGGTAGCCAACAATGTGCCAGTAACGAAGAAAGAAGGAAAGGCCAGGATGTGTGTGGATTATCAGGATCTCAATAAAGCCAGTCCAAAGGATGATTTTCCACTACCTCACATTGATACATTGGTTGATAACACAGCTAGATTTGCAGTATTTTCCTTTATGGATGGATTCTCGAGTTAAAATCAAATCAGGATGGACCCAAATGATATGGAGAAAATAACATTTATAACACCATGGGGCACTTATTATTATAAGTACGTGCCTTCCATATTGAAGAACACAGGAGCCACTTGTCAGCAAGCCATGGTTGCACTCTTCCATGATATGATGCATCAAGAGATCGAGGTATACGTAGACGATATGATCGCAAAGTCTTGAGATGAAAATGATCATTTGGATCATCTACTAAAATTGTTTGAAAGAATCTGAAAATATCAACTGAGGCTGAATCCAGCTAAATGTACGTTTAGAGTTCATTCCGGCAAATTACTTAGTTTTATCATTAGTCAACGAGGAATCGAGGTGGATCCCAACAAAGTCAGGATTATTCAAGAGATGCCAGCTCCTCAAACAGAGAACAAATCAAAGGTTTCCTCGGACATTTGAACTACATCTCCAGATTTATCTCCAACTTAACTCCTACCTGCACGCCAATATTTAAGTTATGAAAAGATCAGGCGGTTGTATGGAATGAAAACTGTCAGTCAGCATTCAAAAAGATCAAGGAATATCTCCAAGATCCACCTATATTGATCCCTCCTGTACCTGGAAAACCGCTCTTCATGTATATGACAGTGTTGGAAGATTCAACAGGCTGTGTTTTGGGGCAAATTGATGAGTCAGGTAAGAAGGAACACGCAATCTACTATCTGAGCAAGAAATTCACTGATTACGAGAGTCGTTACTCACCTTTAGAAAAGGCTTGTTGTGCTTTGGCTTGGGCTGTCAAGCGTCTTCGACAATACATGATCTGCCACACTACTTTGTTGATCTCAAAGATGGACCCGATAAAATACAACTTCGAAAAGCCGGATCAAACTGGAAGACTTGCCAGATGTCATATGCTCTTGTCAGAGTATGATATTCAATGTCACCCAAAAGTCAATAAAAGGAAGTGTCTTGTTAGACTACCTTGTCGATCAACTTGTTGAGCATTATCAACCGCTCAAATTTGAGTTCCTTAACGAGGATGTGATGTATGTTCAAAAAATAAAACCAGAACCTGGTCCTGAGGAAGGTCCCGAGCCTGGTTCCCGTTGGAAGTTGATGTTTGACGGAGCATCCAACAAAAACGGACATGGTGTTGAGGATATTCTGGAAAATCCAACTGGAGGATATATCGCTATTACCGCCAGACTGTGCTTTTCCTATACAAATAATATAGCTGAATATGAGGCCTGTATCCTGGGACTCGAAGCGGCTATTGATCTTCGCATCAAGATCTTAGCGGTGGTCGGCGACTCTGCCTTGGTAATCTACCAACTCAAAGGTGAATGGGAAACTCGAGATGAGAAGTTGATTCCCTATAAAGATTATATTTTGGAGATGACTGAATACTTTAACGAGATCACCTTCAAACACGTCCCAAGGGTTGAGAATTATATTACTGATGCTTTAGCCATGCTAGCATCAATGTGGAAGGTCCGGTTTGTCAACGAGGCACCTTTGATCTGCATTGAAAGAAAGACCGCACCAGCGTATGTCATGATGGAGTAAGAAGAATCCGATGGAAAACCTTAGTTCTATGACATCAAAAAATTTCTTCAGAATCAAGAATATCCGGATGATGCCTCTAAGATCGACAAGAGGGCTATACGAAGATTGTCATCTAAGTTCTTCATCAGCAACGAAGTTATATACAAGAGAAATCATGATATGGTTCTGCTCCGATGTATTGACATTCGCGATGTGGGGCATATATATGATTTAGGCAATTGAGCCCAAAGCGTCCAACGGTCACCATTTCATCCTCGTCGCTATCGACTACTTCACCAAATGGGTAGGAGTTGCATCCTACACAAATGTAACCAAACAGGTGGTTGCCCATTTTATAAAGAAAGAGATCATCTGTCGATACAGCATCCCTGATTAAATTATCACTGACAACGAGTCAAATCTGAACAAAAAAAATGATGAAAGAACTTTGTGATAATTTCAAGATCAAGCATCACAACTATTCTCCATACAGACCGAAAATGAACGGTGTTATTGAAGCTGAAAATAAAAACATCAAGAAGATAGTACAGAAGATGGTGGTAACCTACAAACACTGGCACAAAATGTTACCATTTGCCTTACACAGATACAGAATATCAGTACGTACTTCAACAGAGGCAACCCCCTTTTCCCTAGTTTATAGGATGGACGCGGTATTACCCATCAAAGTTAAGATACATTCGTTAAGGATCTTAATGGAATCCGAGCTTGAGGGAGCCGAATAGATAAAGGAAAGATTCGATTCTCTAAACCTCATCGATGAAAAAAGGATGACCGCAATGTGTCACAGCCAAATATACTAACAAAGGATGAAGAGAACTTTTGATAAAAGAGTTCAATCTCAAGGAATACAAGGAAGGAGAACTCGTGCTTAGAAAGATCCTACCAGTTCAGAAGGATATGCATGGAAAATGGATGCCCAACTATGATGGCCCCTTTATCGTGAGAACTGTTTTCTCTTGAGGCTCTCTAATTCTCGAGACAATGTACGATGAACAGCTTAAGTACCCCGTCAACTCGGATGCATTAAGGAAATATTATGCCTAAGAGAGGACTCACTGAGTCGAAAACCTGGAAAAGCGACTTAGGCAAAAAGGAGCGTCCTGGTGAGTTGAAAACCCGAAATGGAAATTCAGCAAAAGTTAGGGGCAAGACTTTCAAAGATAATCAAGAGGCTCGTCATCCGCCAATTTCATTAGAAGCAGCAAATCATATGGACTACTAGTTAGTAGGGCTAGATCATTGTTGGATTTTGTAACCCATCTTGTTTTGCTTTTCCATTTTTCCAATTGTAATTGTTCCTGAGACCTCGCCATTTATAAGGTTCTCGCCTATTAATGGAATAAGATTTCGGACCAATCATCGTTGTGATCTGTGTTCTTCTTGTTATGCAAATTTCACTTATTCATTAATAATGCGTTTTAAAAGCAAAGTATTTTTGAAAAAACAAAACAAAACTGTTTCAAAAACTAATCTAACAAACAAGTCGTAACTTTATAGGTGTGACATGACGGTATTAGACTCCTCTCGTGAGAGCAGGGCAATAGAAATCTTAACACCACCTTCAGATATGGTTGCACTCGGAGACCGCCATGCTACAGAATTCGTGACTTCTCCTCTGCAATATTGCCAAAGCAGTGACCAAATCCCTTCTGGAAAGTTGATTTGCTCTCCCAGTGAAAGATCTCATTCTAAGTAGTAACATTAGGACTCAGTGTGATTAGTCTTCCCTCCAGTGAAGTTAGATTGTCATCTTTCCTTTATTTTCCTTCTCCCCCATGAGTCAGTCTGCATTTACATTTGCATCGTATCATTAGCATCCGCATTCATTTGCATGCTTTTGTTTTTGGGCCGTAGCCTTTGAGATCCTTTGGTTGTTACCAAATCCCTTTGCTTCAGACCTGTTGTCACGGGCTTACCCTTTGGTTGTTACCTTAACTTGGTCAAGTTTTCTGGCTTAAGTATTATTGAGATAAATGCTTATATCCCCAGGAGGTCTAGTTGTAACTAGCAATATTTGATACTACTCATCAGTGTCTACCAAGATGTTAGTTGTTACTAATACTTATCTTTGGGATCCGGTGTTCACTTAAATCTAAGCCCAACTGAAGTTCTGTTGGTTATTAAACTCCGCTGAGACATAGTAGTTACTATGCTTTTAAAATCCAATCGTCATTGGTACTTTGAATTTGGTTGTTACCAATCTTTTTTGGAAGTCCAGTAGTTACTGGCATTGATTAAAATCCAATCGTTATTGAACCTTGAAATTTGGTTGTTACCAATCTTTTATAGAAGTCCAGTAGTTACTGGTATTGATTAAAATCCAATCGTTATTGGTACCTTGAAATTTGGTTGTTACCAATCTTTTTTGGAAGCCTAGTGGTCATTGGCATTGCTCGAAATCCAATTTTTATTGGATTAGGTTCGGTTGTTATCGATTTCCCCACTGAAGTCCAATAGTTACATTCATTTGTTTGAAATCCAATTATCATTGGTACATCATTGTTACCTGTCTCCCTATTAAAATCCAGTAGTTACTGGCATTGATTAAAATCCAATTTTTATAGGTATGGAGCATGGTCGTTACCCGTTTTTCCAGTGTAAGTCCAGTAGTTACTGGCATTGTTTGAAAATCCAATTGTTATTGGTATGGAGCATGGTCGTTACCCGTTTTCCAGTGTAAGTCCATTATTTACTAGCATTGTTTGAAAATCCAATTGTTATTGTTATGGAGCGTGGTCGTTACCCATTTTTCCATTGTAAGTCCAATAGTTACAGGCGTTGTTTGAAATTCCAATTGTTATTGATATGACATCTGATTATCACCGATCTACTTCTCAAAATCTAGTCGTTACTAGCATCATCAAAGACTGTTGTTTATTGGAAATATTCACCCATTTCTAAACTCATGATGTTTGGTTATTACCAGTATCCCCAACGAATCTCAGGATATCCCCAGTAAGTCTTTGAGGTCTAGTAGTTACTAAAAACCCCATTGAGTTTGGTCTTGTTTCTAGTCTTCTCCTGAAGATCCCGTTTGAACTCTTCGTTGTAGGGAAAGTCTCCATTTGGTTTGTTCCCCAATGAGGATCGTGTCTCTAGTCTTTTGCTTCCCCAGTTGGTATCTGTTAATTTTTGTCCCTCTGCTTGGCTTCTCCCTCGATGCATTTCTCCAGTAGAGATTTTCACTTCCCCAGTGGAGACTTTTCTTTTCCCCAGTGAAGATTTATCTTCCTCGGTGGAGTTTCTATCCCCAGTATGTCGGGTCCCCAGTGAGTGGTTACTCGTTGTTATGGTGTTCTTTTTTTTTGCTCGTGTATCAACATTTTTCTTGCATCTCAGCATCATAAAACATCATTTATAATTCATTAGGGTTTCTAATTGGAAAAGTCAGCCGTAGTTTGAATTTTGAACTAAAGAGGTATCCAATGTGGAATCATGGTCCATAAGGCTCATATGATCCAAAGAAGTCTACACAAGAAGTTCCAAGGCCTTAGGGAACCTAGAACACCGACAACTGATTCAGAGGTTTTCGATCGTTCAGTTCGTCTGACTGAAAAAGTCAACCCATCGACCAACAGGGTTTTGACCTAAAATTAAAGACAATTATGCTCCCAACATCATACCTTATCTAATCATGAAGTTTGGTGACCATGTGATCAAGAATTGAGAAGTAATCGAAAAGTCGGGAAATTAGGGTTTTGAAAAGGGCTAAGCCATAACTTCCCAACCACATGTCCAAATGGGTTGGTTCAAAGCTTGTTGGAGAGGTTTTGGGTAACCCTACAAAAGTGTCCTAGTGACCTATTATCAAAAAATGAATGGATTTTGAGTTATGAGCAAAAACAAGGTAAGAGGGGAAAAACACTTAGAAAATTTTTATACTTTCTTGACTTATAAGTCAAATTTTCAGCAAACTTCAAGGGGATTTTTGAGATAGTTTCCTTTAGAAGTTAAACTTCAATTAAACATGAAACTTGTATATCATATTTAGGGTTTTCCAAAAAGTACAAGAGAATTTTTGCAGCCCCTATGGTTAGGGAGAATCGAAGGAAGCAAGTTGAGGATTTGTCATGTCACCAAAACAAGTGCAACTCATGTCAATTGGCGCATAAACCAGCATAAACTCCTCTAACTACTTATGTATCTTCCTACATGATGGTTAGAGACTTGTTTGATCACAATAAAAGAGGTTATCACCAAGAAAAATCAGATTTTTGGACTTTGGATTTGTTTAATCAAGAAAGTACAACTAGGTACACCATGAAAGAGAAACTTTTGGCCCAGAACCTACTGCAGCCTAGCTACCACATCAGTTCACTCTTCCTTTCACCTCACCACCATCTTTTTACAGGCTGTATTTGTTAGAACACAGATTGGTTCTTAATAATAACTCTTTGTTTTGATGATAACTGTTAGGAAATTTTATATCTAAGAATTATATACTCTAAAATTTGTTTGAGAGTTTTACTGCAGATTGAAATGAAATTAACTCTCTAGAAGCAAATCTGAATTGTATACAAGAAGTTATCCTGACTCTGAAGCGCCAGATACACTTATCAGAAGCATCTGAAGCAGAATCATCTGAAGCTAGTCAGAAGCATCTGAAGCAGAAGCATCTGAAGCTAGTCAGAAGCATCTGAAGCTGAAGCATCTGAAGCAAAGAAGAATATTGTTTGAAGAGTTTCTCAAAGCATAATTCTACAGAAGTTTCTGAAAGTACTAACGCTGCCAGGTACTGAAGTTCTGTGTCAAATATGCTCTGATGATCAACACGCTGAAAGCACACATGCTGCAGAAGACTCTGATATATATTTATTTGTGTGCTACCACTTAACAGTGTCAGTAAAGATCCAGAGAGAAATACTTTGATATATATTTATTTGTTACAATGGCTGATAATTCAACATCCAATACTAACAATAAATATGAAGAAAGGGATAGGATCAACACCAAACCCCCAATGTTTGATGGGGAGAAATTTGACTACTGGAAAGACAGAATTGAGAGTTTTTCCTTAGGATATGATGCTGATCTATGGGATCTAGTCATAGATGGATATGTCCATCCCACAGATGGGAATGGCAAGAAGATTGATAGAAAATCTATGACAGATGCTCAGAAGAAAGATTTCAGAAATCACCACAAAGCCAGGACTATATTATTGAATGCAATTTCACATACTGAATATGAGAACATTACAAACAGGGAAACTGCTTTTGATATGTTTGAATCCCTAAAAATGACTCATGAGGGAAATTCTCAAGTTAAGGAGACAAAAGCTCTGGCTCTGATCCAGAAGTATGATGCCTTCAAAATGGAAGACTCTGAATCTGTTGAAGCCATGTTCTCCAGATTTCAAATACTCACTGCTGGGCTGAAAGTTCTGGACAAGGGATACTCTACATCAGATCACGTAAAGAAAATCATCAGAAGTATGCCTATCAGATGGAGACCAATGGTGACTGCCTTGAAGATGGCTAAAGATCTGAGCAAGATCTCTCTAGAAGAACTCATCAGCTCACTGAGGAGCCATGAGATTGAGCTTGAGGAAGATGAACCTCAGAAGAAATAAAAAGGTAAATCTGTTGCATTAAAATCTAACAAAACTGCTAAAGCTTTGCAGGTCATTCAAGAAAGCTCTGAAGAATCTTCTTTTGAAGAAGAAGATGAGTTATCCATGCTGTCCAGAAGGATCAACAGACTCTGGAAGCACAAAGGAAAGAAGCTCAACAACTTCAGAAGATCTGATAATAGAAAGGAATCTTTTGGACACAGAAGATCTGCCAAGAAAGAAGTTGTGTGTTATGAGTGCAAAGAACCTGGGCACTACAAGAATGATTGCCCCAAACTTCAGAAAGAAAAACCCAAGAAGAAGTTTAACAAAAAGAAGAAGGTTCTGATGGCAACATGGGATGACTCAGATGAATCTGAATCATCTTCTGAATCAGAAGAAGAATGTGCCAATGTTGCACTGATGGCCAGCACAGAGGATCACGAGGAAGGTACCTCAGGATATGAATCAGATTCTGAATCTGATGATGATGCAGAAGAGGTAATGGCTAAACTTACCAAAGAAGAACTTACAAAAGTTTTAACAGAAGTTCTTAAAAGTTATAACAATATCAAACTCAAATACAAGAAGCTGAAAAGCAATCTTGAATCTGAGATTGATCTTCTGAAAACAGAACTTGTTGAGCAAAAAGAAATAAATCTGAAAATCAAAAATGACTTTGAAATAACTCAACAAGAATCTGAATCTGAGACTAAGTCATGTGAAAACATTTTAGAAAAATATGACTCTAGCTTTCAGAGATTTCTTACTAAGAGCATAGACAGAAGCAAGATGGCTTCCATGATCTATGGTGTTAGTGGAAACAACAGAAGAGGTATTGGATATGAATCTTCATCTGGAAGCAATCCAAAACCTGTTGACAAACTTTTCATCAAGAAGACACCTCTGTATTCTCAATTTAAATTTGGTCACTTAAATGACATTAAACACACAAGCTCTGAGAAGAATACTTATGTGTTTAAACCCAAGGCAAGTCAGAATAAACATTATGTTAAAAAACAGAAGTTTAGACAAACCTACAAACCAACTAACCCCAAAGGACCCAAGAAGATCTGGGTACCTAAAAACAAAATAATTCATGTTGCAGATGTTCTTAGCAGCAAGGTCAGGACACCAATCACGGTACCTGGACTCTGGATGCTCACGACACATGACAGGAGAAAAGTCTATGTTCCAAAACCTGGAACTTAGATCTGGAGGTGACGTGAAGTTTGGAGGGAACCAGAAGGGCAAGATAATTGGATCTGGCACTATTGGAAATGGTAAACTTCCCTCTATTACTAATGTTTTACTTGTTGAAGGGTTAAAGCATAACTTATTGTCCATAAGTCAATTAAGTGACAATGGTTATGATATTACCTTTAATAAAAAATGTTGTAAAGCTATTAGTCAAAAGGATGACTCTATCCTATTTAGTGGTAAGAGGAAAAACAACATTTATAAAATAAGTCTTTCTGAACTTAAAGTTCAAAATGTTAAATGCCTCTTGTCTGTAAATGAAGAGAAATGAGTCTGGCACAGAAGATTGGGCCATATTAATATGAGACGTATATCTCAGATTAATAAACTTAATCTTGTCAGAGGACTCCCTAATCTGAAGTTCACTTCAGATGCTCTTTGTGAAGCATGCCAGAAAGGGAAGTTGTAAAAAACATCTTTCAAATCAAAAAATGTTGTTTCCACTTCTAAACCACTAGAATTACTTCACATTGATCTGTTTGGACCAGTGAAAACTGCATCCATCAGAGGCAAGAAGTATGGATTAGTCATTGTTGATGACTTTAGTAGATGGACATGGGTAAAGTTCTTAAAACACAAGGATGAGTCACATTCTGTGTTCTTTGACTTCTGCAAGCAAGTCCAGAATGAAAAGAATTTCAAAATTATAAAAGTCAGAAGTGATCATGGTGGTGAATTTGAAAATAAATTTTTGAAAAATATTTTTCTGAAAATGGCATTGCTCATGATTTTTCTTGTCCTAGAACTCCACAACAGAATGGGGTTGTAGAGAGAAAAAACAGAACTTTGCAAGAAATGGCCAGAACCATGATCAATGAGACAAATCTGGCAAAACATTTTTGGGCAGAAGCAATCAATACAGCATGTTACATTCAGAACAGAGTGTCTGTTAGACCTCTTCTGAAGAAGACTCCTTATGAATTGTGGAAGAACAAAAAGCCCAACATTTCATATTTTCATCCTTTTGGATGTATTTGCTATATGTTAAACACTAAGGAAAATCTGAGCAAGTTTGATTCCAAAGCACAGAAGTGTTTCATGCTTGGATATTCTGAATGCTCTAAAGGCTACAGAGTATACAACACTGAGACACAGATTGTGGAAGAATCCATTCATGTCAGATTTGATGATAAGCTTGGCTCTGAAAAGCCAAAGCAAGTTGATAACTCTGCAGATAGGGAAGTAGTCTTTATTGACTCTGAAGTTCCAGAAGCAGACAAAATTCAAGTGAAGGAATCAGAAGCAACTCCAGATGCTACTCCTTTAACTTCTCAGATGAATAATCTAAACATTTCTGAAGAGTCAACTATTAGAGGATCATCATCCAGAATTAAAGCTTCTCATCCAGAGGATGTCATTATTGGAAAGAAGGATGATCCCATCAGAACAAGAATCCTTTCTAAGATCATCTGAAGCATCACTATTTGGACTAGTGTCAGAAATTGAACCATCTTCTGTAGAAGAAGCTCTGCAAGACAATGATTGGATTATTGCCATGCAAGAAGAGCTAAATCAATTCAGCAGAAATGATGTATGGGATCTAGTTCAAAGACCTCAAGGATTCAATATAATTGGTACAAAATGGGTCTTCAGAAATAAGCTAAATGAGAAAGGAGAAGTTGAGAGGAATAAGGCAAGGCTGGTTGCTCAAGGGTACAGTCAGCAAGAAGGTATTGATTACACTGAGACATATGCTCCAGTGGCAAGGTTAGAATCTATACGCCTTCTTATTTCCTTTGCTGCACAAAATAACATCACTCTGTATCAAATGGATGTTAAAAGTGACTTTCTTAATGGTATTATAGAAGAAGAAGTTTATGTCCACCAACCTCCTGGTTTTGAAAATGAAAATTTTCCAGATCATGTTTTTAAACTAAAAAAATCTCTATATGGATTAAAACAAGCTCCCAGAGCTTGGTATGAGAGATTGAGCAATTTTCTTCTGGAGAAGAATTTCATCAGAGGAAAAGTGGATACAACACTATTCTGTAAAACAATTAAGAAAGATCTTCTAATTTTCCAAATTTATGTAGATGATATTATTTTTGGATCAACAAATATTATGCTTGGAAAGGAGTTTGCTACTTGTATGCAGGCAGAATTTGAAATGAGCATGATGGGAGAACTCAGATTATTTCTAGGAATCCAAGTTAATCAAACTCCAGAATGCACCTACATACATCAGACAAAGCATGTTAAAGAACTTATGAAGAAATTCAACATGTCTGATAGTAAGCTGGCAAAGACTCCAATGCATCCTACTAGCTCACTTGGCAAAGAAGAGGTAAGTAAGAAAGTAGACCAGAAGCTCTACAGAGGTATGATTGGCTCTCTTCTTTATCTTACTGCTTCTAGACCTGACATATTGTTCAGTGTTTGTCTGTGTGCTAGATTCCAATCAGATCCTAGAGAATCACACTTGACAGCTGTCAAGAGGATTCTAAGGTATCTGAAAGGTACTTCTAATGTGGGTTTGTGTTACAGAAAATCTGATGATTTCAAATTAGTTGGATTCTGTGATGCTGACTACGCTGGAGACAGAGTGGAAAGAAAAAGTACTTCTGGAAGTTGTCAATTTCTAGGAAGAAATCTAATCTCCTGGTACAGCAAGAAGCAACCCACAATTGCACTTTTAACCAGAGGCTGAATACATTGTTGCTGCTAGATGTAGCACACAAATGCTCTGGATGAAGAGTCAACTAGAAGATTATCAAATTTTTGAAAGTAACATTTCTATCTTTTGGGATAATACTTCTGCTATATGTTTGTCCAAGAATCCCATTTTACATTCTAAGGCAAAACATATAGAAATTAAGCATCATTTCATCAGAGACTATGTTCAGAAGGGAATCATAAATTTAGCCTTTGTTGATACAGATCATCAATGGACAGATATTTTTACAAAACCCCTTGTTGAAGATAGATTCAATTTTATTCTGAAAAATATTGGTATGGATTTTTGTCCAGAATAATATTTATCAGAAGCAAATTTTTACAGATGCAAAAATGCTTAATGCTCTGAAGTATTTCTTCTGATTGTCTATTTTATTCTGATCAATATTTCTTTTGTGAAACTCTGCACTAACAATCTTTAGAAGATCTGAACGTTGGCTAACGTTTCATTTCTTAAGAGAATTCAGAACAGCATGCAAGTAAACACGTGTCACACAAAATCTGAAGAGGTGGCGTGTACATAACTGAAGAGACGTTTGAGGTGAAGTTTGAATAGTAAGAATCTTGGTTTTCCCCCCAATTTGTCAAAAGCAATTAATGTTTTGAAATGATTTTTATTCTCTTCATTTTATGCTTGTTCAAACGTGCATTTTCTGACTGTTGATGTGCCTAAGTGTTTAAGTATAAATACTTGTCTTGTATTCACTTTCACACTTTTCACTCTCTCAGAATTTACATGCGTTTTCATCTCCTATTTTCTCTGCATAAAAACCCAAAACCTAAGTGTTTGACAAAACATTCTTCAATGGCAACTTTATCATTAACAACTGCTCAATTCCAATCTACTATGGCTGCTGTAACTTCAGAAAACTTGGGTGTTGCTCCATATTCTCCTCCCAAAAGAACACTTCTAACGCCAGTTGATAAATTGGAAGTTCTATGTGAATCTATGGTAGAGTTTGATTCTCTAGCAGAAAATGGGTTTGAGTTTCGTTCCATCATTGGAGCTCAAGGATGGGTTAAGTACTTTGATAGGCTCTTTGGACCAGTTTACCCTCTCCTTGTGAAAGAATTCTGGATCCATGCATCAGTTTATCCCAAGTTCATCTTATCTTCTGTGCTGGGAAAAGAAATTATTATCACAGAAGATCTGATAAGAAAATTGATAGGATATGAAGAAATAGATGGTGTTTCCCACTTGTCAGCTGGGCGTGTGGACATGGATGAGGTTTATGAAGAAGTAATGACTGCTGGTCAAGCTTCTAACAAATTCAAAGATTTGAAGCCTGATTACAAGATCTGGGCCAAGATCTTCATGGGATGCATCCACCACAGGAAGTCAACCAATTCTCCAGACTATGTCAATAATGAACAGCTCTATTTCATGTATTTCCTTAGTCAGAGCACCAAGGTAGATCTTCCATACATTCTGTTTATGCATCTGTGGAACCATATCAGTGCATCTAGAGAATATGTGAAAGAGAAAGGACAGAAGATCAGACCTTGGTTCCCCTTTGGAAGATTGATCTCAGATCTTCTTACTGAGAATGGCTTGGTAACTGCTCTGTACGCTGCTGGAGTCACAAAGGAATTAGAATTTATAATGGTAAAGCCTCTGAATGCTAAAAGTCTTCTGAGACTCAAAATTGTTGATGAACTCACAATAGCTCCTAAGAAGCTAAATATGTCAGAATTGAATAAGAGGGTTCCTGTAGATGACTTTCCTTTATTCTTTGCTGAAGAGCCCAGACATATAGTGGTTATGTACATTAATGAATGCAAGAAGGAAGGAAAACATGTTCCTGCTAATGTGATTCAGCTAGCTAGACAACCACTACCAGATGCAGGAGAAGAAGAAGCACAACTCCATAGGAAAAGGAATCAGCCTGTAGAAGAATCTGAACCTGTTCAGAAGAAGGTCAAGATTGCTGAGAAGCCCAAGAAGCTCTTGAAGAGAAAAGATTCTGAAGAAGCTGCTTCTGTACCTGCCAAGAGGATCAAAGTAAAAGGTACTAAATCTTCTGTTACTTCTGCAAATCTTGTTATTAATGATTCAAATGTTAAGTCTGTTCCAAAACCATCTGCTATACAAACCACTTCTGTTGCTGCTCCCAGTTCTGTTTCACCACAAAAACAAACACCTGTTCCAACTCAAACAACAACACAAACAACAACACCAACAGTTTCTGTACCAAAACCTTCTCAACCCAAAATTCATATCAAACACTTTGTTCCACGTCCTCAACCATCAGATCAACAACCATCATATCCACAACCATCAGAACAACAAACCTCTATTCAACAACAAACCTCTGAACATCCAGTAAACCAAACAAAAGACTCTCAACCAGAAAAAGCCTCTGACAATCCACCTTCAAATAATCCACCTTCTGAACTAATTGCACCTGTTACTTCTGAACCTACAAAAGTAACTTCTGATCCTGTTTCATCAGAACCACCATCCAAACCATCTGAAATTCCTTTAGAACCTACCAATACTTCTGAACCTCACATCCCTGAGACAGAAGTTCTTGATATCACACCTTTAAAAACAGTATTTCAAGTATCTTCTACCTCTTGTACACCAACAACATCCTCTAACACCTCAGAATCAGAAATCCACCCAGATTTTCTAATCTCTCCATCTGACAAATACTCTGAGATAAACCAACCTGAACCTGAACCTGAACCTGAACCTGAACCTACCATACCTTCTAAAACTCCCATTCCAGATCCTATGCCTCCACCTGCACCATCATCTGAGATATTAATCCCCAACTCCAATCCAACATCTTCTATATCTTGTGCCCAAGTTTCTTCTCTTTTTCATAATCTATCTTATGGTTTTAAACTGAAAGATTTTTATGACAGAGTTGAACCTTCTGAACCCCTCAACCCTCTGAAACCAAAACTCACACAGGCTCTTCCATCTGTGATTGTTTCATATATTCAATCAATGACCAATGTAGGATCTTTAGCAATAATATATGCAACATCTGGTAAAGTTGTTGGTTCAGCTCTGCAAATTGCATCTGATAACACTGTTGCATCTGCTGAACCACCAAAATCTGCTTTCAAACCCTACTCAAATGCATCTTTTGATGTTGTTACCCCTAACAGAAGACTAAAACCTCATTTGCTTAATGCTTTAGTCAGATCTAAAGAAAAAGCTCCTGAGATACCCTTCATTCCATATTATCCTCCTCCTCTGATTTCCATCCAAAAATCACTTTTTCCACCAACTCCCCAACCCAAACCTATCACTCTGGAAACCTTGCTAAAACCTCTGCCCAAACTTAATATTGATCATTTATTTCAAACATTTTTGCAAGAAATACAGATGTATTTAGGTACTATTCAGAAGAAATGCTCTGAAACTATGGATGCCAAAGAATCTGACATCATCTGGAACGGATTCATCAATAGATTTAACACTGTAGCTTCAAATCTGAAGAACGTCTATTCTGATGATGCAAAGCTCAGAGCTGAAAGGACTCTATTCTGGACTGTCAACAAAACTGAACCTCTGCTTCGTTTAGATGCTCCTCCACCATCAACAAAATCTACTGATAATGCATTGACTATGACTCTGGTAGAACCCTCTTCAGGATCTACAGAACCAATGGCAATTGACTCTGTTCAGGCTACAGAACCTCCTAATTCTTCATCTGAGATAAAGACAAAACATCCAGACATTGAAGATAAGATTGCTGCTCTGGAAGCTGGACAGTCAGAGATCAAATCCTGGATGGCTAAGCAGGATAAGAAGTCTGAGGATATGACAGAATGGATGTCAAAGCAAGATGAGAAGAATGAAACTATGACTAAGTGGATGTCCAAGCAAGAGCAATCCTCCTCTGAGATTACAGATCTATTGAAGATGCTTTTGTCCAAACACTCTTAGATTTTTTCATTCTAATGTTTTTGCATTTGTTGTTTGCATCTGTACCTTATTATTATATCTTCTGATGATTACCTTTGTACTCTTGCTCTGATATTTTGAATGAATAAAGTTTTCTCCATTGAATTATCTTATTTACTGTTTCCTTTTATTTGTCTTTTTTAAAAGTTTTTACTTTTTGCTTATGACAAAAAAGGGGGAGAAAATATAGATCTGAACTGTTTAATATAACTTCACCAGAATGAATCTTCAGACATATCTATTCTATCTAACATTTAATTTGACTATTTCAGAACATTTGATAAGTACACTATATAAAAGAAACTCTGAGTCTCTTAGATCATTTGTCTATTATCAAACTCTGAATCTTATATCTGAAAGACATTCTGACCTTCAAATGTTATAAGAACAAACAAGATCTAACTCTGAAGATTACTCAAGACAAAAGGGAAGTTTCTATTCCTTTTTCATATTTAACTCAGGGGGAGATTCATCATCTCAGGGGGAGTTATAATTCCATATGTTCAGTCAAATAAAATTTCTGATACTTTTTGTCATCATCAAAAAGGGGGAGATTGTTAGAACACAGATTGGTTCTTAATAATAACTCTTTGTTTTGATGATAACTGTTAGGAAATTTTATATCTAAGAATTATATACTCTAAAATTTGTTTGAGAGTTTTACTACAGATTGAAATGAAATTAACTCTCTAGAAGCAAATCTGAATTGTATATAAGAAATTATCCTGACTCTGAAGCGCCAGATGCACTTATCAGAAGCATCTGAAGCAGAAGCAATTGAAGCTAGTCAGAAGCATCTGAAGCAAAGAAGAATATTGTTTGAAGAGTTTCTCAAAGCATAATTCTACAAAAGTTTCTGAAAGTACTAACGCTGCCAAGTACTGAAGTTTTGTGTCAAATATGCTCTGATGATCAACACGCTGAAAGCACACATGCTGCAGAAGACTCTAATACATCATAGTTCTGAACATCATTAGAAGACTCTGACTTATTCAGATTCTGAAGAACTTGTTGAAAACTGAAGAAGAAATATTCAAGATTATATCCGTTGGAGAAATCAACGTCTCTTTCCTCATTTGTGCTAGACACAACTACACAGACAAAAAAGATTTTTTTGTGTTATCTACTTCTAGGAAAGGTCACTTGATGTGAAGACAAAAAGGCTCAGACCTTTTTGGGACTCTCTTTTCAACGCTCAGCATCCTTGGATCAGCTGCCTATAAAAGGAAGTCTCCACCAAATTCTCCAGTTACACAATTTGCTGAAAAGAAATCATATTATTCTAAGCTCTCATTCTTTCATATTCTTCTTAGAATTTCTTGTACTTAAACTTAAGATAAAAATCACTGTTGTGATAATAGCTTTATAGAAGCATTAATACTCTTGTATTTGATTTACATTGATTGTAAAGGTTTTCCTTAAGAGGATTCAGTTTGAATCAGTAGCTCTTGAGAAGACTAAGAACAGTTGTTCTTAGGTGTTACTATTGTAATCTGTTTGATTAAATAGTGGATTAAGTCCTTGTTGAGAAAGGCAAATCACTCTAGGAAGGGTGGACTGGAGTAGTTGTTTTAAACGAACCAGGATAAAAATAATTGTGTCATTATTTTTAATGTCTTAATCTTTCATACTTATTCAAACCCCCCCCCCCCCCCCTTCTAAGTATTATCTCACCTTCAGTATTGATGCTAGAATGTATTGGAAACTTGTGCATTGGTCTGATACAAGATCACAAGATTGATCTTGCTTGCTTTTCCCTCCAAAATGCCAAGATTGTGCAAAAAATCTAAACTGACCATGCCACACTATTCCTCACTTTCCCTATAAATAGAACCTCACCCTCATATCAAAAAGACACCAGAGAAAGCAAGAAAACAAGCAAAAACTATCTCATCATTCTGATCTCCACCTTCTTGCAAATCTTGAGTTTTGGTTTTGTGGCCAAAACACTGCCTTGAGCAAAACACTATCCAAAATGTTTCCAGCCATCAAACACCTTTTCTAATACTTTAAACACATTTTAAATGAAGTATTGAAGTTATTCCAACCATCATTTTTACCATAAAACAAATCCTCCAAAAAATCAATTGTCAAAGCTAAATAGTTTGACTTTTTGCAATTTGGAAGCTAGAACTCTGTCCATATCATTTCTAGATGTTCTAACCCTTCAAACACTTTATGTATAACTTGTTTATGTTGTCCAAACATTCTCCATACTTCTGTAACCACATCTCAGAGATCTTCCCTTGGAATTTTTTGGTTTTTACTAGCTAAAACCATCTTGCTGCCAAGACAGTCACTTAGAAGGAACATGGACCACTTGAATAGCACATTTTGAACATCTTGGTGTTGCTCAAATCATCTTCATCCAACTGGGATTCTTGCAAAGGAAGCTTGCTTAGGAAGTCTTCAAGAGGTATGTTCTTGCAACTACCTATTCTTAGCATCATGACTATTTTTGATGTACACTAGTTTTGAACATGCTTAGAACTTGTTTTAGATCATGTATAAACTTTAATGTACTGTTGAACTTGTGTCTTTAAGACTGTCTTAAATGTTGTGCTTATCATGTGTTGAAAATCTCATTTTCATATGCATTGTTATGCCTCTGTTTAGAACTAAGGTTTGAGTGGTCATAAACCTTCTGAGTATATCATATGTGATGTGTGTGAACCTTGATTGACCTTGGAATTTGAGTGTATGTGACTGTTATGATGTTTGCTTGCTAGTGTAATTGAAAACCTCATTTCCATATGCAATGTTGTATCTCTATCTAGATCCAAGTGTTGGATGTTTACAAACATCAATTTTATGTTGTGTGTAGTGTGTATGAACCTTTATGCAGTGTGTATCATGTCTGAATATGCCTATAGCTTTGAAAATGCAAAAACCACCACCATTTGTCTTGCCTTCGTGTTTCAAATTAAAAGCACTTTTTGCACAAACCAACATCACCACTACTTTCCTTTTAGAAAAATACACGAGTTTGGTTTTTATTTCATGAAATTTCATTGAGTATTTTGAAAGTTATGCTTGTTCATGCAAATTGAGGTTTGGCAAGGTTGAGTTTTGGCCATGGCGCCTTAGACTTGTTTTCAAGTCACATTCAGGTTTATCATTTAATCTGGGGGGATGATACATTGGATGTATCACCATCCCAGTGGTTTACCATATGCGTGCATGTTACCATTGTCTTGCCAAACCTGAGTTCGATCCTGGCTGTTCAACTCTTTTGTGCATTTTTCCATTTTATGTGATTCATGCCATATTATCTTCTGCTTCCATTAAATTCAAAATGTGTGCTTTAGCTGGCTTGGTAACTATTTTGATCTTCAAATAAGGGTGCATGGGTTCAATCCCTTTGGAAGACATTTCCTATCGTTTTATCACTTGTTTTCCTACTTTTCTTTGCAAATTAATTCAACCATAACTTTCTTGATTTTCATCATTTTTGTACCATTCTTTTTGAAAATCACTCTTTGACATGTCTATTTTCAATAAGTGAGGAAAGAATTAAAAAATTATCATTTTTGAAATACTTTAGTCCACTTGAAAGACATAACCTTTTTAGGGTTTTGCACTTATTTGCCATGTTTGTTCTTGTATTTGTAAATGCATGAACATGAAAGATATGTCTTGAGCTTTTGTTTGAACTGTGAAATGCTTCTTGATGTTGTAACCTCTTGAAAATGATCCATAATACCCTAACATTACCTTGATTGATTGTGTGTCTTGTTAGAACCATGACATGTTTAGGTTTCATTCTTTCCTTTGTTTTTATCATGGATCTTGTTCATCTTTCCCCTTTGAGAAATTTCAATCCCTGCTTGAACTGTTGTCACCTTTCTTGCTTATTATTTGATTGATTGACATCAACATGCCTTGGAAATGTTTGATTTTTATTACAGTTATCTTTATTTGATTCATATACCATGTTTTCCTCAAGTTGTAACTTATGTGCATGAGTTTTGTTTGTTTATCATTGATAAGTTTGTTGTTGTCACAACATGTTTCATGTTTGCTTTTGTTGGTTGTTACTTTTATAATCTTTGAACTTTGCCATGATAAGTAATGTCTTGACTTATGTATATGCTTGAAATGTTAGTCTTGTAAGAACCTTTTGTTTATTCTCTTATATATTTCACATCTATGTATACCTTTGGTTGTAACCATTTGGTTTGATTCTATCATTGTTATATACTTGGTTGTAACCTTGTTATGTTACCATGTTTGTTACATGCTTATCCTAATCTTTCTTGGTTGTTACCATGCTCTTCTTATATTCATCATGTTTAAATGAATGTTTATGTGTGCTTTAACTTTTTTAAGTTTCCTTCCCCCAAGTGATGGAACTTGTTAGTTCTCATCCAGTTGCCTTGTTTTCCCCTTATTCAAAAGGAAAGTCTCTCTATTGACTTCACTGTCATAGAGAGCTCATCACCCCTCCCCTTGACTTGGTTAAGTCATTAGGTCCTTTAACTTAGTAAAGTTAGAACCTATATCCATTAGACTTTGCTCTTAGTCTAAATACCTACCCCTTGTTAGGAGTATCCTTCAATTAGAACTTTAAGATAGAGTTTGTTAACTCTATGTAAGGATCATTGTCATGATTACTTACTCCCCTCTTGGATTTTGTCAAAGTCAATCCTCTTGAGTGTTAAACTTAGATCTAGATAGTTCTTTCAAAACTCTATACATACATTATTATGTTTGTTCCCCCTTGGAATCTTGACCATAGTCAAGTATTCCTTGACCCTAGTGAGGTGAACTGCGATTGCTCTGATTCTATCCTAGTCAAGATGCGTAGACAGAAGATGCGATATCTTTGCGAGCAAACTCGGAACTATCCTGATAACCCTAGAAAACAACATAAATAACTTAGCATACAAACATACAAAAGGTTTCTATAGAGTACTACAAATGTTTAGAATGTGAAATACCTACCCTAAGCATAACCAACCCCTGATCCCCGAATCTCTTAGCGTTGTTGTTACATCGTGTAAAAGGTATTTCTTTCTTTAACCTTTCCTTTGGATAAATCAAAGTCCGGTTGTGAATTTAATGAATTAAGATTCAAGTTAATCAATAGCTTGACATCAGATTCTCACCACAATAATAGGCGGTTGAATAAAATCACTATCAATAACTGGTACCCACTTTTGAGTATTGATGATTTTATGGATCAGCTGGTGGGGACGTGTGTTTAGCAAGATTGATAAAAGGTTGTAATACCATCAGATTCGGGTGAATGTAAAAGATATTTCTAAGCTTGCATTCAAAACCCGTTATGGCCAATATGAGTATATAGTTATGCCCTTGGTGTGTTGAATGCACCAGGAGTATTCGTGAATTATATGAATAGGATTTTTCATCCTTATTTGGACCAGTTCGTAGTTGTGTTTATAGATGATATCTTGGTGTACTCTAGATCAGATGAAGAACATGCAGAGAATCTGAAGGTTATTTTGCAAATCTTAAGGGACAATAATTTATATACCAAGTTATCCAGGTGTGAGTTTTAGTTAAGAGAGGTGAATTTCCTTGGTCATGTAATCTTCAATGGTGGAATAGCATGGGAGACGCCCAAATTGATGACCAAGATTAAGATTTTTTTGGGCTTTTATGGTTATTACAGGAAGTTCATAGAGGGTTTCTTGAATATGGCATTACCTATGACTCAGTTGAACTAGAAAGGTCAAGCCAATGTGTAGAATGTTTAGTGTAAAAGGAGTTTCCAATAACTTAAGAAGAGACTAACATTCGTACCAATATTAACATTACCAGACCCAAGAGAATCCTTCATGGTTTATTGTGATGCATCTAAATTAGGACTACATGGTATTTTTATGCAGAAGGGTCGGATTATCTTTTATGCTTCCAGACAACTCAAGATTCATGAAAGAAATTATCCTACCCATGATTTGGAATTATCCACCATAGTTTTTGTACTTAAGGTTTGGAGGCATTATCTCTATGGATCGAGATTCGAGGTATTTAGTGATCATAAGAGTTTGAAGTACTTGTTTGACCAGAAGGATTTGAATATGAGACAGAAAATATGGCTAGACTTCTTGAAGGATTATGACTTTGAGCTAAATTATCACCCATACAAAGCTAATGTAGTGGCAGACGCATTAAGTAGAAATTCCTTGCATATGCCGGGATTAATGGCCAAAGAGATGAACTTAATTGAGCAGTTCAGATACATAAGTTTGATATGTGAGTTAACACCAAAATGTGTGAAGTTGGGAATATTGAGATTAACTAGAAATGTATTAGAGTAGATCAAGGAGGGTTAGAAAATACATTTACATTTGATAGACCAGTTGGTGTTAATCAACCAAGGAAAGGTGATGGAATTCAAGGTGGATAATAATAGGGTTATAAAGTTTTAGGAGAGGGGCTATGTGTCAGATACACTAGAGATTAAAACAAGGATTTTGGAAGAAGGTCATAGGATTGGTTTGAACATTCACCCATGTGCCACCAAGATGCATCAAGATCTTAAGCGAATGTTTTGATGGCCATGAATGAAGAAAAACATTGTAGAATTTGTGTATTCATGCCTGACTTGTCAAAAATAAAAAATAGAACATCAAAAACCATCTGGATGGATGCAACCTTTGAGTATTCTTGAATGGAAGTGGTATATTATCATTGTGGATTTTATAGTTGGCTTGTCTAACACCACTAAAGAGAATGATTAGATTTGGGTTATAATGGATAGGTTGACTAGGTCAGCCCATTTTGTTCCAATAAAGATCACCTACCCGTTATAGAAGCCAGTTGAGATTTATATAGGTAAAATAGTTAGATTACATGTAATTCCCTCTAGCATAGCTTCCTATCAATATATGACGTTCACCTCTAGATTTTGGGAAAGTTTGCAAGAAGCTTTGGGAACTAAACTATGGTTGAGTTCTGCCTACCATCCTCATATTGATGGTCAGACATAGAGGACCATCCAATCTTTGGAAGATTTATTAAGAGTGTGTGTAATAGAGCAATGAGGTAGTTAGGATAAACCTGCCACTGATTGAGTGTACCTATAATAATAGTTTCCACCCTAGCATTTGGATGGCACCTTTTGAAGCCTTGTATGGTAGGAGGTATAGAACGTCTTTGTGCTGGTATGAATTTGGTGAAAGTGTGGTTCCAGGACCCAAAATAGTGCAACAAACCACTAAAAAGGTTGAGATGATTCAGAAAAGATGAGGGCATCAAAAGCAGACAAAAGAGTTATCACGATAAGCATAGGAAATCCCTAAAATCTTATGGGGGAGATCATGTGTTCTTTAGAGTCACTATGGTGAAAGGGGTCGGTCGGGCGTTGAAGTGTTGAAAACTTACTCCTCATTTCATTAGTCCCTATAAAATTCTTGAAAGATTCGGTGATGTCGCCTACCAATTTGCATTACCCCCAATTTATTTTAAACCTTCATAGTGTCTTCCATGTCTCTCAACTTTGTAAGTATATCCCTGGTCTATCTCATCTGATTAGATTAGATAATGTGTAAATAAGAGATAACCTAACTTATGAAAAATCCCATTGTAAATTAAAGATCAGGAGATAAAGCAAGAAAGGGGTAAATAAATTCTTTTGGTGAAGGTCGCGTGGGGAGGATTCGTTGAGGGTAGTGCGACTTAGGAGCTAGAAATTCAAATGAAGGAATCTTATTTAAATCTGTTCTTCTCGGGTAAAATTTTCAAGGACGAAAATTCAATAAGTGGGGAGAGTTGTAACGCCCCAAATTTTTAATTTCAATTTTTATTTGAGTTCTTTTTGGTGTTTGGTGTGATTGAAAATACATTGTTATTATTTTGGAACATAAAGATAATATATATATATATATATATATATATATATATATATATATATATATATATATATATATATATATATATATATATATATATATATATATATATATATATATATATATATATATATATATATATATATATATATATATATATATATATATATATATATATATATATATATATATATATATATATATATATATATATATATATATATATATATATATATATATATATATATATATATATATATATATATATATATATATATATATATATATATATATATATATATATATATATATATATATATATATATATATATATATATATATATATATATATATATATATATATATATATATATATATATATATATATATATATATATATATATATATATATATATATATATATATATATATATATATATATATATATATATATATATATATATATATATATATATATATATATATATATATATATATATATATATATATATATATATATATATATATATATATATATATATATATATATATATATATATATATATATATAGTGAGGAAATAGTGGAAATATTGGGAAAAATAAAGATACTAAATAATTCATAGAAATTTAAAGTAATAATAATAATTAATTAAATAAAAGGGAAGGAAAAGAAACATTGAAAAAAAAACTAAAGGGGATAGTTGAATATATATATATATATATATATATATATATATATATATATATATATATATATATATATATATATATATATATATATATATATATATATATATATATATATATATATATATATATATATATATATATATATATATATATATATATATATATATATATATATATATATATATATATATATATATATATATATTAGTGGGTTATGGTAAGCGAAAAAGGAAGGGAGTTATGAAAAAACCATACTGCTCTTGAGAGAAATGAAAGAATAGGCAACCCTAATAGCTAGAAGTGAAAAAGAAAGCTCTCCTATCACCAAAACTTAGAATTGTTGTTGCATAATTGAGGTTGGTTGAATTGTTTGACATTTGATATTTAATAATGGGATAGTGGGGATTCCTTAACCCCTATTAAGATTGTTTGAGTAATACTTGAAACTATGATGAGTTTCTGATTATTTATGTGTGTACATGTGAATTTTATGTTATTTTGTTCTGATAAATCACAGATAATTATGCGTATGTTAAATTCTAATTGATGTGATTGTTGATGTGAAGAAATCGGGAGTTCGGGATCGATTCAGCTCTAAAAATTAAGATTTGCATACTGATTTGGGTGACGACATGACCATCATCATGTTGGGGAAAATGACATGTTTAAAGTAGACGATGGGCGTCAGCAATGTTGATGGGTGCACACCCAAACTGTCATTATGTGATGACTGACGCCCTTCCGTTCCAGACTATCAACGAGTGATGGATAGTACCAGGAGGAGGAGGAAGGTCGTCTTGGCCAATGATGATAAGATCTTCATCCCTCGCGAGTTCGTTCCTTGCAATTAGTCCAATTTTTCACGCGGATTATGTTCTCTGATATATTTTTATACTATTTAAGCCAACAGTGTTATGTAGTGAGTGAGGGATGACCAAAATTAACCAATGAACCTTCCATGAGAGAGATATGTAAAAATTTAGTCTGTGTACCAATGACTGTGAGTCCAGAGTTTGAAGGATCATGAATGTATTAAAATTGTATATACTATAATGACAATTATCATGCTAGTAATAGGCATGTGAGTAAAGTTGTGAGTTAGGACATAAGTCTGGCAATAATCGATAAACTTAATATATATGAGTGACTTGTGAATATTCTGTGATTTGGGAGAACTAATGTTTTGTGCGTTTATGTTCAGTGAAGTTTGATATTGTTGTGTTAGGTTCAAGGGAACTAATGTTTATCTAAATGGATAATGATATAAGGTTCATGAAGATCAGTACTTAGCCTTTTGGCGTTGAATTAGATTCATGAGAATTGGCGTTAGCCTTATCCGGTGATGTATCAAGTAGTATTAGAGGTTAAGATTGAAGCATTGCATTTGTTTGTCATTATTATACATCATGTGTGTGTGGTGTGTGTGTGTGTGCCGCGGACGTGCGTGTGTGTGTATATGTGACTTCAATCCGACAAGTTAAGACTTCGGTCCAACGATTTTGGAGTTTGGTCCAATGGTTTAGGAGTTCGGTCCGACAATTTAGAATTCTTAGTAAAATAACTCTAAATTCCGACAATGGTACGACATAAATGGGAGTAGAGGAGATAAGCATTATATTTTGCATTTCTTGTGTATTTAGGTAATAATGTACTGTGACTGTTAATACATGTGTGATGTAGAGTATCCGTACTGTTATTATGTCATTAAAATACATATTGAATATATTCTCACCCTTCCTTGTTTCTATGTTGTTATACATATATGAATCTATGCAGATGACTCTCGGGTTGAGACTGGGGAGTGATAATGCGGCTAGTTTATAGAAGATGTTCGAGTTGCTTTATGTTATTTCATGTTTCATCAGACATCAAGTCGACTAGTAGTTTTATTTAGTTTCGTAGCGTTGATATTGTAACATTGGGCTAGGATCTTTGTTTTACTATTTTCCCTTATTTAATGTTGAAATGAATCGCTACATTTTATTATTATTGTTTTGGATTTAGTTTTCCTAGTTTTAAATAAAAGTTGAGTATTTGTTATGTGGTGCCCTTAATGTTTCTATTATATTCCACAACATTTTCTTGATTAAAAATGAAATAATTTCATCGCGGGTTTATGGTGTTACACTTACTCATTACACTTAAAGCATACGAGACATTTGGTTGAGTATATAACATTGCGTACATGATAGATCCAATTGCAGATGTAAATTGAATCTTATTCATGCAATCCTTTTCTTCCTTAGTTGAATGGTATTGAGTTTTTGTATAGACCAATACATGTTTTATAGATATGAATCCTTTCTTGGAATGATTCCTATTAAAGTGTTCCAACACTTTGTCTATGTATATACTCAAACTTAGGCCAATCAATTTTTTGATCTATCTTTATAGATTCTGATTCCTAATATATAGGTTGATTCATCCAAGTGCTTCATAGAAAAAGCATTTTCCTAGCCAAGTTTTCCTGTGTTTCAAGGTAGGGAAATTGTTTTCAATGATTAATATGTCATCTACATATAATATTATATTGTTGTAACTTGCATATCTTTTTGGTTTCTTCTGGTATGTCATATCCTTGAGGTTATGGCATGTACACGTCCTCAAGAATATTTCTATTGAGGAAAGTAGTTATGACATCCATCTTCCATATTTCATAATCATGATATGTAGCGATAAAAAGTAAAATTCGAACAAACTTGAGCATTGCAACTATGAAAATATTTCATCATAATCTACACCATAAATGTTATTATAGCTCTTAGCAACCACTCGTGCCTTATGGGTATATATATTAGCATCTATGTCAGTCTTCTTTTTGAAGATTAACTTGCATCCTATAAGATTTACACCTACAGGAATCTCTACCATGGTCAAAACTTGATTTGTATGCATGGAATCCACTTTAGATTTCATGGCCTCTAGCCACTTCTTAGACTTAGGACCAATGACGACCTCTTAGTAGGTCACATGATTATCTTGATCCATAAGTAATACATCACCTTGATTAGTTATCAAATATCCATATTTATCAGGTTGGTAACGTATCATATTTGACCTACATTGGTCTTGTTCTACATGAGCAGGTCACTCTTCCACAACTTCTTGTGTTTCTTTCTCTAGTTCCTCCATATGTGTTTCACTAATCTGTGATTCTGGAATTTCTTCAAGCTCGAATTTTCTCCCACTGGTTCCTTTAGAAATAAATTCATTTTCTAGGAATTCTCCAGTTTGAGTGACAAACACTTTTCCTTCAGAATTATTGTAAAAGTAATACCTTTTTGTTTCTTTAGGATATCCCATAAAGAAGCATTTATTAGACTTGGGCTCAAGCTTTATTTAAATTTATCATTTCAAATAATCTTTGCAACCCCAAATCTTCATGTAAGATATATGTGGTCTATTACCACTCCATAACTCATATGGTATCTTCTCAACCTTTTTAGATGCAACATTATTATGTATGTAATTCGTTATCAATAAAGCATTTCCCAAAAAGTACTTTGGAAGATTGATGTGACGTACCATGGATTGAACCATGTCTAACAAGGTATGGTTTCTTCACTAATTTACACCATTCATTGTGGTGTTTCAGGAGGAGTAAGTTGGGTAGAATCCCACACTCTTTTAGATAGTCATAAATTCCAGGCTTAATATTCACCACGTCGATTTGATCGAAGAATTTTAATGTTCTTGCCTAGTATAATTTATACTTCATTTTTGAATTCCTAGAACTTTTCAAAGGATTTCAAATTTGTGTTTTATTAAATACATAAAATAATATATATTATAATCATTATTAAATGTGATGAAGTACTGAAAACATCCTCTAGTTGGTGTGTTTAGTGGTCCAGATACATCAGTATGTATGAGGGAAAAAATATCAATAGCCTTATCACCTTGTCCCTTGAATGGGTACTTTATCATCTTTCCAAGTAAACAAGATATTCATGTCTCATATAATTCATAATCAAAAGAGTCGAAGAGTTCATCCTTATGGAGTTTGGAGATGTGTTTCTCATTTATTTGTCCTAAACGACAATATCAAAGGTAAGTTGAGTTTAACTCATTAGGTTTTATCCTTTTAGTATTAATGTTATTGGAATTTCAAGATCAATAATATACAATCCATTACTAATATGTGCAGTATCATATAATATATCATTTTAGTAAATGGAGCAACAATTGTTATTTATCATAAATGAAAAACTATTTTGTCCAAACAAGAGACAAAAATAATATTCCTGCTAATTGCAGATACATAATAGCAGTTCTCTAACTAAATTAATAAACCATTAGGTAAAGTCAAAACATAAGTTCCTACGGCCAAAACAACAACCTTTGCTCCATTGCCAACTGATAACACTGAAACTCACAGCGTACTTGACTCGGATTGCACATGTTTATTATCATCTAGTTGTTATTTTATTGCATTATGTTTATGTTTTGTCTTATTTTTAGGTACATTTCCCTATAAGATCCTTTCATGAAGAAATAAAGAGAAACAGGTGGAAAAAAAGGAGATTTTAGGGTTAATTGCACACATGACGTTCCACATGGTGTTGGCCATGGGGGTAGCCATGAGGTGTAGGGTTTCTCCCACGACCAAACGGCTAGAACACCATGTCCACCACCATTTACATACATGGCGGACGCCATGCCTTGGTGGAGGGTGCCATCTTCACAAAGGTGGAGTCAGTCAAGGGCGGTTTAGAGGTTGAAGCCATGACCATAGGATCTCTCTCCCACGAATTCTGAAGGCCCAACTTGATGTACAAGGCAATGTTGCACTATAAATAGGACCTAGTTTCTCATTTTTTTAAGCATTCACTCTTAGTCGCAGCATAGGCATAGATTCACTTTGTAAAAGTGATAATTCATCATATCAAGGGATTATCACACCATTGTCGTGAGCGAGTGTGGAGTAATCGTAGAGTAGAAGTTTGCCATTATTTTCCTTACCAGTCTTGTACCAGATTTAAGTCTCCGATTTGGAGCATGTTTTTAATTCATTCGCAATTTTTATTTATCTTGCATCGCATTTATTTTTGTTTCTTTCCCGTATTGCCTTTATTTTGATTTATTTCTCGCACTGCCTTTATTTAATAATTTTGTTTTAATTTCTTTATTGTCTCACACTGCTTTACTTTGATTTACCTTGTTGTTCTTTTCATTACTTTTCTAAAACCAATTGCACACTTAAAACGCATTTTCCCTAAATGACTTATTCTGATAATCAATTTTATGCTATGTTGTTTACCATAGTCATGTCTAGCTAAATCGTTAAGTGCTAAAATTTGAGGATCGTTGTTTTGATGATACACTGTATGTTGTGTCTGTAGGAATGCTTTAAGGGTTGTTTTGGTTTTAATACAATTTTTTGTGGTTTATCTGATCAGATATATGAAAGTAGATCTGTGATTGTGTCGGGTAAGATTGAAATTCGTCTGACACTTAAGATTAAAATTGGTTAGTTTTTTATTACTAAAAACAACGGAAGCACTTTATTAATCAATTAGGGAAGTTTAATATTATTAGAAAGTGATTTTAAAACTATTTTAGGACACATTCATAGTTTAAGATCTAGTTGGCCCAACATATGCTGGAAACCCTTTAGTGTTAAAAGTTTCCAGTCAAAAGCATTTTTTAACTGAGTCTTAGAGGTAGTTACATAAAAAAGGGTTTTTCACTTTAACGCAAAGGAAGAAAATATTGCCCCATAAGTAATTCTATTTGAATATGATATGAGTATTGTCTGATAGATGTGAATTGCATTTCATCATTGTTTCTCTGAATTTATCTTCATTAATTTTTGTTCACTTTGCAACCTTGTTTGTTTAGCCTAAAATTGAACAGCATAGCAATAGTTATAGATAGCTTGACATTGGTCTATGTCGGAACGATAATCTTTTATATTACTCTGACGTAGTTCGTATACTTGCGGAAGGCACTGACAGCAGTCGGTCAAGTTTTTGGCACCGTTGCTAGAGACAAACTTCATCAAATTTTCGTACCCTGTTGTTACATCGTCTAGATTTAGGCATTTTCCTTTTCTGTTTACCAGTAAATGTAAAGATCTCGCAGTACCGGAAATTTAGTAGATGCAATAGAAGAGTCTGAAAGATACGCACGCGCGCGTCTCTTACTCCAAAAGATTAGAAGAGCTATGGCCGAAGAACAAAACCAAAAACCTCTTAAGGACTTCGCCTTACCTTCTAATGAAGAACCTCATTTGAGTATTATAAACCTAGCTATCGCAGCTCATAACTTTGAGTTGAAACCTGCTATGTTATAATTAGTACAACAAAACCAGTTCGCTGGTCTCCCTACTAAGAACCTGAACCAACATTTAAATTTTTTTATCCAATTAGCGGATACCCTAAAAGCCAATGGTTGTCCTCCTGAGGCAATACGTCTAAGATTATTACCTTTTTCCCTCAGGGGTATAGCAGGATCATGGTTAGATTCAATCCCACCCAATTCAATAACCACATGGAATGACTTAAAGAAAGTATTCCTTGCTAGATACTTTCCACCAAGTAAGATCGTTGTTCTACGAAACCAAATAACTAGGTTTACCCAACAAGACAGTGAATCTCTCTTCAACGCTTGGGAAAGATATAAAGAACTATTAAGAGTTTGTCCACACCATGGTTTAGAACAATGGCTAATTACTCACACCCTCTATAATGGACTTCTCTATAACCAAAAGATGACCATTGACGTTGTTGTCGATGGTGCACTGATGAATAAACCTTACCTTGAGGCTTGCGCTCTCATTGAAGACATGGCATAAAACCATTACCAATGGCGGACGGAACAAACATCAGTGGAGAAAAGGAGCCTAAAGGAGGTATATATGAAGTTAGTTGCCTAGACATGATGAAAGATAAGATGGACGCCCTTGCTCAAAATGTTGAAAGTATGTCTGTTAACCCTACTACTACCATAGCTGCAGTACAACCCGGATGTGAAATCTGTGAAACCCCAGGACATATAATTGTTGAATGTAGCCTCTTAGCTGGAAAAAAAACTCAGATCGGGTCAATTATGCCCAAGGAAACCCCTTTTCAAATACTTACAACCCTGGTTGGAGGAGTCACCCAAACTTTTCTTATAAAAACAATAACCCTAATCAGAATTCTGCACCCCAAAGACCACAAGGTTTCCAAACCCAAAGACCGACACAGCCTATGCAAGTTGCTCCTCATAAATCAAATCTTGAGAAAAGCATGGAGAGCTTCATTTCATCCCAAACTCAACAAAACAAAGAATTCATGAACCAAAACATTCATATAAACAAGTTGATTACTCAATTAGGAACCAAATTCGATTCTGTGGTGACCCACAACAAAATGCTTGAAAACCAAATATCTCAAGTTGCTCAGGCTATTCCACGAGGACAATTTTCTGAACAACCTCAACCTAACCCCCAAGGGGCACACTAACGCTATTACCCTACAGACTGAAACCACTTATGATGGACCAGAAGATCCCAGGTTGAAGAAGCCAAAACAACCGACAAAAAATGTTGTAGCCGCACCTAAGAAACAAAATGAGGAGAGTGTAGAACCTAAAAAAACAAAAAGAAGATAAAGATAAGGAAGGAGTTAAAGATAACCAAGTTTATATACCACACCCTCCTTATAAACCACATATCATATACTCGCAAAGACTTAAACAAACCAAATTAGATAACTAGTATAAAAAGTTTGTAAAAGTGATTGAGAAACTCCATGTTGAGATTCCTTTCACCGAAGCCATCACCCAAATACCATCTTATGCTAAATTCCTTAAGGACATCTTAACCAACAAATTTATACTTGATGACCCTAAACCTTTAGAATGCAATTCTATTGCTGAAAATAAATTAGTTAAAAAGGAGAAAGACCTTGGAAGTTTTTCTATACCTTGTGTTTTAGGAAATCATGTCATCGATAAAGCCCTTATGGACTTAGGAGCCAGTGTGAGCTTAATACCTTTAGCCGTATGTAATAGACTAAACCTAAGAGACATGCAACCAACTAGGATGTCTCTTCAATTGGCCGATATGTCAGTTAAATAGCCTATAGGTATCTTAGAAGACATCTCTATTAGGATCAGTCAACTTTACATTCCAACAGACTTCGTCGTTATGGATATTAAAGAAGATGATGAAATCCTTATCCTTCTAGGTAGACCCTTTTTATCGACAGCTGGAGCTATTATAGATGTCAAGAGAGGAAAGATGACTTTCAAAGTAGGTGATGACAAAGTAGAATTTATTTTATCCAAATTCTTAATGGCGCCTGCCAATGATGACTCATGTTTTGCCATCGATATCATCGATGAGTGCATAAAAGAGTTAGATCAAGAAGAACCCACTGAAACAATTAAACTATCGTTGACTCCCATCCTAGAGGACGATGAAATTAAGGAACCTTATATAGATGACAATCTTTATGAATGCTTAGCACTTACCCTGAACCATACACCATGTCCTAAGAAACCATCAATAGAGCTTAAGAAGCTACCTAAGAATCTGAGATACAAGTTTTTGGATGAAAAACTCAATTGTCCAGTTATAGTAAGTGATATCTTAAATAGTAAGTGATATCTTTTGGATAAAGATATCACTTACTATGTTGTAGATATCTTGAGAAATTATCCTGCAGCCCTTGGTTATAACATATATGATTTCAAAGGGATAAGTCCATCTATATGCATGCACCAAATTATGCTAAAATAGGACTCTAAACCCTCTAGAGAACACCAAATAAGGATAAATATTATAATGAGTCATGTAGTAAATAAGGAAGTGTTGAAATTACTAGAGGCTGGAATAATTTACCAAATTTCTGATAGTAATGGGGTAAGCCATGTACATGTGGTACCGAAGAAAGGAGGTGTCACAATTGTGCAAAACGAGAGAGGAGAACAAGTTGCAAAACATATAGAAAGTGGTTGGCGTATGTGTATCGACTATAGAAAGATAAGCAAAGTAACTAGAAAAGATCATTTCCCTCTTCCATTCATAGATCAAATGCTTGAGCATTTGACTAGACATTCTTACTTTTGTTATTTAGATGGATACTCATGATTTTTCCAAATTCCAATTCATCCTGATGATCAAGAGAAAATAACCTTTACATGCTCTTATGGAACGTTTGCCTATAGACGAATGTCATTCGGACTTTGTAATGCCCTAGCTACTTTCCAACTCTGTATGATGTCAATCTTCACTAAAGTTTTTATGGATGATTTCTCGGTATGCAGATCCAATTTTAAAAACTGCCTAGCTAACCTTGAAATAATTCTAGAAAGATGCATGGAAGTATACTTAGTTATAAACTAGGAGAAATTTCATTTCATGGTCACCAAAGGTATAGTATTAGGACACATAGTATCTAAAAGAGGCATTGAGGCTGGAAAAGCTAAGAGAGAGGTTATAAAAAACCTAAAACCACCAAAGACAGTTAGGGAAGTCCGAAGTTTTCTTGGACATGCCGGTTTCTACCGATGTTTCATCAAAGACTTCTCTAAGATAACCAAACCTTTAATTGGCTTTCTGATGAAAGACATTGAATTCATTTTCGAAGATAAATGTCTCGAAGCATTCAAACACCTTAAATAAGAACTAATTTATGCACCTATTATGCAACCTCCTGATTGGAACCAACCTTTCGAAATTACGTGCGATGCAAGCGATTTCGCTGTTGGTGTTGTTTTAGGACAAATAAAGGATAAAAACTTATATGTTATTTACTATGCCAGTATAACCTTATACGTCGCCCATCTTAATTATGTCACGACCGAAAAAGAACTATTTGTCGTAGTTGCTATAGACAAATTCTGATCCTATTTAGTCGGAGCCAAAATAATAGTTTACACTGATCACGCAGCTATTCGATATTTGTTAAGCAAGAAGGAAGCTAAGACTAGATTACTATGTTGGATCCTTTTAATAAGTCCAAGCTTTTGAGATTGGCATTAATTTTGGTAAAACTAACTTGACAGCAAGATGTTGGACAAGATATCCTAACATGAAGAGCACAATGAAGAACAAGTTGTTGGAAAAGATGTCTTATCATGAAGAACAAACTGAAGAAAAAAATGTTGGACAAGATGTCCTATCATGATGATTCGACATCTTTGTATGTTACTTTGTAGTTTTGATACTGCTATTTTATTTCCAGATTTCAAAATATTATGGGAATATTTGTTTATCCTAGGTGGTGTCCAAGATTGAAGAATCAAAGATTCTGTTTGAATTTGAAGATGCCATTTTCTATGTGTAAGGACATTTTAGGAAACTTTGGATTGAAGAAACTATTCTTGAGGAGAATAAGTTGCAGATTATGTGTAACAGAATTGCTACATTTTTTTAGCCCAAATCCAATCTAGTTTATGGTTATAAATAGGATGGGTTTGACCTAATCAAAGTGTGGAAAATACATTGTTGCTTAGTGAGTTTTAGGATTTGTGTATTTATGAGCCTCTCTTGTATCGTGTTGATACTGAAGGTGGGAAAAACACTTAGAAGGGGGGTTGAATAAGGGTTTTGAAATAATTATGGCAATAAAAGCAACACAGTATTTTTATCCTGATTCGTTGAACTAAACTAATCCAGTCCACCCTACCAAGGTGATTTATCTTTCTCAACAAGGACTTAATCCACTCTATTCAAACAGATTACAGTGTCAGCCACTAAGAACAACTGTCTTAATCTTCTCAAGAAATCCTGACCACAACTTGGTCTTCTTAAGGAACCTTTTACAAATAAATGTAAACTAACAAGTGTTTAAGATGCTTCTAAAAAGCTATATCACAACTGTGATTTTTTACACTTAGATTAAGAACGAATAAAAACTATTCAACTTATGAAATATATTGTATGAGAGCTTGAGAGTAGTTTTCAATTTGATTTCTCAAAAATTCATCAACTTTGAAATGTTGTTGAAGACATCCTTTTATAGAGCAGAAATTTCAATGCTTAAAGACTGTACGTAACAGAGTAGTTGTAGCTTTTTGTCTTCTATTGACTTTAGCTTTCCTAGAAGAGAAATGTTCAGACAAATCCCTTTTGTCTGATTTCCTGTGCCATACATGAATAAGGAAAGAGTCGTTTGGAATATGCCAACGGATATATCTTTGAATAATATCTTCTTCAACAAGCTTCTGTCTCAAAGTTATCAACATCAGAGTCTTGAAGTGATCAGAGTTTGATGGTATCAGAGTCTTGATGTTATCAGAGTTTTGCAGCCAATGTGCTTCAACATAAATATCAATCAGAGCAGAGTTTGAATATCAGAGCCTCTGTACTTGCAGCGAAAAGTACTTTCAGAGTCTTCTTGAAACAATGCTTGAAACTCTTCATACAAATTCTTCAACTACGCTTCAGAGTCTTCTGCAGCTTCTGCTTCAGAGTCTTCTGCAGCTTCTGCTTCAGAGTCTTCTGCAGCTTCTACTTCAGAGTCTCTTCTGGCAGCGCTCAGAGTCTTCTGATGACTTGCTTCTGATGCTTCAGAGCTTTGCGTAGAGTAATGTTCAGATGCATTTTTGCTTCCATAAGAATATTTAATTTAATATCTGAAACAAAAACACTTGAACAAAATTAGAGTATATATTTTCTTAATACAAAATTTCATTAGTGTTATCATCAAAACATAGAGATATATTAAACACCAATCTGTGTTCTAACAGATACTAGAGCTGGAATGTATGCGTTGAGTTGTAATTTTTGTCACTGTTGAGATTGAAAGGAAATTGAAAAAGGTCTCATACCTAGGAGAGTCTTAGGTAGAAATTAAGCATGGGTAGTGATTAAGTGATAAGTTATAAATAAGAGGTTTTTTAGCTTAGAATTAATACTATCTAGTGGATTTCATTCCTGAATTGGTAGCCCTCAGATGTAGGTGTTGTTGTACACCGAACTGGGTTATCAGTTACTGTGTGTTTGTTTACTTTATACAATTTTTATTGTGCTCCTTCTTGTCATTATGTTTAAGGCAGAGATCAAGTGTCTCGACATCTCTTAGAACATCTGAGATCTGCATACTAAAATTTCAATTGATATCAGAGCAAACATCCTACTATGTATCTGAGTGAGATTCAGGGAAGTTACTTTCTGGTGCAATGGACAAGGAAGGGGGAATATTGAACAGACCACACATCCTTGATGGATCAAATAATGAATATTGGAAAATGTGCATGGTGGTATTTATTAAGTCCATGGATGGTAAAGCTTGAAAATCTGTGGTCAAAGGATGGGATTCACCAAAGGCTAAAGATAAGGAAGGTAAGATTACCGATATGATAAAGCCTAAGGAAGACTGGGATGATGAAGATGACAAGATAGCTCAGGGTAATTCCAAAGCATTGAATGCCTTATTCAATGCAGTGAACAAGAACATCTTCAGATGGATAAAGAATTGTATTGTTGCCAAAGATGCTTGGGAGATTTTGAAGACTACTCGTGAAGGAACCTTTAGGGTGAAGTCATTAAGACTTCAACTTCTTACAACCAAGTTTGAGAACTTGAAGATGGAGGAGGATGAAAGTATTCAATACTTTCACATGAACATTGTTGATATATCCAATACTTCAAGTGATCTAGGAGAAAAGATTCCAGAAGCTAAGTTGGTCCAAAAAAACCTAAGATCCCTTCCAAAGAAATTCGACATGAAGGTGACTACCATTGAAGAAGCCCAAGACATAGACACCATGAAGGTGGATGAACTCATGGGATCTCTTCAGACTTTTGAATTGGCAATCAGTGAGAAATCTGAAAAGAAGAAAAGCATAGCCTTGATGTCTAATCAAAGTGAATGTGATCCAAATTCCAATGAAGAATTGCTTAAGTTTGTTGTGCTTCTTGAAAAATAGTATAACCAACTGTTAAAAAAGATGGACGAGAAGTCAAAATCAAATGTTAAGACTCAATCATCCGACATAAATAGAAGGAATGATTTTGGAAGAAGAACCAACAATGATAAGAAATCTAACAAAGGCAATGGAATCCAATGTTATGAATGCGAAGGGTTTAGACACACAAAAACTGAGTGTCCTACCTTTCTCAAGAAGGAGAAGAAAGGCTTGTCTACATCTTGGTCTAAAGATGATTCTTCAAGTGAAGGAGAATCTGTTAAACAGGTTTTTGATCTTACTGGAGTATATGATTCTAATAAAGAACTAGATGGTGAAGAACTCACTTTTAATGAACTGATTGCCTCATACAAGGAGTTGTGCATCAACTGTGCAGAAGTATGTCAACTAAGAAAGGATCAACATAATCTTATTCTTCAACTTCATGATGAAAGATTGAAGTACTTGGTTGTCGCCTCTAACCTGGAGGATGAAGTGGTATTGCTCAACTCTAAACTTGACTTATGACTAAATCTGTAAGAATGCTCAGTAGTAGTTCTAATGTGCTGGATGAAATTCTTCAATCAAGAAGGAATGTTGGAATTGTTAAAGGACTTGGTTATAATGATCAAGTTGAGAATAAAGGAAAAGGGTTTGCCATGAATTCTACTCAACCCAAAAGAAAGCAGAGTCGAAAGGTGTCAAGTAAGATGTCCCAACATCAACAAAGACATCAGAAGAATTCCCCGGGAAGAAAGAACCAAGACTGGAAATGTCATCATTGTGGCAAGTTTGGCCGCATAAAACCCTACCGGTATAAGTTACATGGTTATTCTAAATTCGTGACTCAATCCAGAAGGAAAGAGGTTGTTGTTAAAACAAAGAAGAAATGGATTCCTAAGAATGGTACTGCTGGTCTCATAACACACACCTCTCTATGAGCTTCTGCTAGAGAATACTGGTATTTTGATAGTGGTTGTTCTAAACACATAATTGGTGTCAAGAAATTTTTGGTGGATATTAAACCACATTCCATTAGCTATGTCACCTTTGGAGATGGATCAAAACGTGAAATAAAGTGTGTGGACTATAATGGGCAGCCTAGTCTTGATAAGGTGTTGTTTGCCAAAGGGTTGACTGCTAATCTAATAAGTATTAGTCAACTATGTGACCAAGGTCTCAAGGTTTACTTTACTAAATCTGTGTCTCGTAACAAATGATAAAGATGAAGTTATCATTAAGGGATCCATATATAAGGATAATTGTGCTTGTGGACTCCTTTAGAAATAAAGTGTTCCTCCATCTGCTTGATGTCAAAATAAGATGAGGTGAAGATGTGGCATCAGAAACTTGGCCACCTACACTTGAAAGGAATGAAGGAAGTCTTGTTAAAGGAAGTTGTCAGATGTATTCCTAATCTGAAAATTGATGAAGGGAGAGTTTGTGGCGGATGTCAAATTGGAAAGTAGACAAGAATGTCATATAAGAAGCTTCAACATCTGACCACTTCAAAAATTATGGAGATACTTCATATGGACTTGATGGGACCTATGCATGTTTAAAGTCTTTTAAGAAAGAGGTATGCTTATGTTGTGGTTGATAACTTCTCAAGATTCACCTGGGTGAATTTTATCAAAGAGAAGTCTTAGGTGTTTGAAGTGTTCAAAGAACTTTGTCAAAAACTTCAAAGAGAGAAGGATTATGGCATAAAAGTGACCATGGGAAGGAATTTGAAAACAACAATTTTGATGATTTATGTTCCTTTGAAGGACTTAGTCATGAGTTCTCTTCACCCATCACTCCTCAACAAAATGGTGTGGTTGAGAGAAAGTATAGGACAACCCAAGAATGTGCAAGGGTCATTCTTCATGCCAAGAAACTTCCATGTCATTTTTGGGTTGAAGCCATGAATACTGCTTGTTATATCCTGAATAGAGTAACCATCAGATTTGGCACATCTGCTACTTTATATGAGCTACGGAAAGGAAGAAAGCCAACTGTGAAGTACTTCCATGTCTTTGGATGAAAATGTCACATTTTGGTTGACCGTGAGCAAAGAAGAAATATGGATCCTAAAACTGATGAAGGAATATTTCTGGGATACTCTACAAATAGCAGAGCCTATAGAGTATTCAACTCCAGAACTAATGTTGTGTTGGTATCTATAAATGTTGTGGTTGATGACTCAAGTACAAAAGTGATTGGAATAGATAATGTTGGAAAATTCTTTCCCATGAGTGATGTTCCTGAAGATGTCACAGAAGACGTTGGAACATTGCATGATATTCCTGAAGATGTTGCAGACTCAAGTGTTAATTCTGAACTTGCAGATATTGAGACAGTAGGCAAGGGACCCTCCACCAGAATTCAAAAAGATCATCCTGAGGAGCTTATAATAGGAGATCCTAATGGTGAAAGAATGACCTGATCAAGAGAAGTTGTTGCTAGTGCTTGCTTTATCTCAAAATTGGAACCCAACAATGTCAAGGAGGCCTTGACTGATGAATTTTGGACCAATGCTATGCAAGAGGAATTGGAGCAGTTCAAAAGGCATGAGGTCTGGTATCTTGTGCCAAGATCTGAAGAGTCAAATGTTATTGGTACAAGATGGGTGTTTAAAAACAAGTCTAATGAGCAAGGTGTGATCACCATAAACAAGGCTAGACTTATTGCTTAAGGATATACTCAAATTGAAGGGGTGGACTTTGATGAAACTTTTGCTCCTATTGCTAGGTTGAAGTCTGTTAGATTTTTACTTGGAGTGGCTTATTTGTTGAAATTCAAGTTATTTCAAATGGATGTTAAGAGTGCCTTTCTAAACGGATACTTGAATAAAGAAGTATATGTGGAACAACCAAAAGGATTTGTTGATCCTACATTTCCAAGTCATGCGTTAAAATTGAAGAAGTCCTTGTATGGGTTGAAACAATCTCCAAGAGCTTGGTATGAGAGGCTAATTGAGTTCCTCATTAACCATGGATACATAAAAGATGGAATTCACAAAACTTCTCTTTGTTAAAGAGAAGGATGGAAAACTCATGAAAGCTCAATTCTATGTAGATGATATTGTGTTTGAAGAGATGCTGGATGAGATGGTTCAACATTTTATCAAGCAAATGCAATATGAGTTTAAGATGAGTTTGGTGGGTGAACTAACCTATTTTCTTGGTCTCCAAGTCAAACAGATGGAAGACTCCATATTTCTTTGTCAAGGGAAATATGCAAAGAGTATTATGAAGAAGTTTGGTTTGGAGAATGCTAGCCTGAAAAGGACTCCTGCTCCTACACACTTGAAGTTGTCTAAAGATGAAAAGGTGTTAGTGTTGATTAGAGTTTGTATAGAAGCATGATTGCCAGTCTTATATACCTTACTGTAAGCATACCTGACATAACTTTTGCTGTTGAAGTTAGTGCTAGATATCAAGTTGAACCTAAAGTCAGTCATATCAATCAAGTCAAAAGGATTCTGAAGTATGTGAATGGTACATGTGACTATGGTCTATTGTATTCTCATGATTCTAATTCCATGTTGACGGGATATTGTGATGCTGATTGGGCTGGTAGTGATGATGATAGGAAGAACACCTCTGGAGGATGTTTCTTTTTGGGAAACAACTTGATGTCATGGTTCAGTAAGAAGCAGAATTGTGTTTCTCTATCTACTGTTGATGGTGAGTACATAGCAGCAGGTAGCAGTTGTTCTCAAATGATGTGGATGAAGCAAATGTTGACTGAGTATAATGTCACAGAAGATGTCATGACATTATTCTGTGACAACTTAAGTGCCATCAATATTTCAAAGAATCTTATTCAGTATAGTAAAACCAAATATATTGACATCGGGCATCATTTAATTAGAAATCTTGTGGAAGATAAAGTTATAATATTGAAGCATGTTGCCATAGAAAATCAGCTAGCTGACATCTTTACTAAAGCTTTGGATGCTAATCAATTTGAGGTGTTGAGGGGCAAACTTGGGATTTTCCTACCAGAAGATTTATAGCAGTTAATTTGGTGTGGGAATACTGATAGCTTAATTCTCATTTGTAGCATAATTCTTCAACAATATCCTGGTATTTTACTGAATGATGATAAATTCATGAAAAGGGAGTCTCCTTTGACTTTTCATCATAACTTGTTTATTGGGGATCATGTCTCAGATATTGTTTCGACATCTGTTCAAACATCTGCTCCTACAACCTCAAAGGATGGTACTATTTCTCAGTTGAAGGAGACTAGCAAGGATCTAGATGCCATCATCAAGTCCTTCACAACTACGAAGACAAAGCTTGAACAGTTGATACAGGTCTTGACTGCTGAATAGGACAAGGGAACTGAAGCTGCTAATGGTATAGATAATGCTGAAAAGATTGCAGCAGAAGATGATAAGGTTGATGCTGAAGATGTTGGGTCAGATGATGATGATCTTAATGGAGAAGAAGAATAGGAAAAGGATGATGAGGCTATTGAAGATGATATCTGGTTGTAGTTTTATTCATTTTTTGTGGTTATGTTTTTCTTATAACGGCTAAATGCCCAGAATTTTTTTGTTGGCATTTCATGTGCTTGATCTGTACTTTAAACTCTTGTTCTACATGTGCTTATGTTTGGTTGTTTAGTTTGTTATCTACCTTTGTCATATTATGTCTAAAAAGGGGGAGTAATACTAACTTAAGAAGAAATTGATTGAGGGGGAGGCTATATTATTTTTGCTGCTGTTCTAATTTTTGCCTCTGAATTTTTGTGTATTTGTATGCAAGGGTTACTTAGTTAGTTTTATCCAAAATCTTCCAAAGGGGGAGATTGATAAGTCCAAGCTTTTTAGATTGACATTAATTTTGGTAAAACTAACTTGATAGCAAGATGTTGGACAAGATGTCCTAACATGAAGAACAAAATGAAGAACAAGATGTTGGACAAGATGTCTTATCATGAAGAACAAACTGAAGAAAAAAATGTTGGACAAGATGTCCTATCATGATGATTCGACATCTTTGTATGTTACTTTGCAGTTTTGATACTGCTATTTTATTTCCCGATTTCAAAATATTATGGGAATATTTGTTTATCCTAGGTGGCGTTCAAGATTGAGGAATCAGAGATTCTGTTTGAATTTGAAGATGCCATTTTCTAAGTGTGAGGACATTTTAGGAAACTTTGGGTTGAAGAAACTATTCTTGAGGAGAATAAGTTGCAGATTATGTGTAACAGAATTGTTACATTTTTTTATCCCAAATCCAATCTAGTTTATGGTTATAAATAGGATGGATTTGACCTAATAAAAGTGTGGAAAATACATTGTTTCTTAGTGAGTTTTAGGATTTGTGTATTTGTGAGCCTCTCTTGTATCGTGTTGATACTAGAGCTGGAATGTATGCGTTGAGTTGTAATTTTTGTCACTGTTGTGATTGGAAGGAAATTGAGAAGGGTCTCATACCTAGGAGAGTCTTAGGTAGAAATTAAGCACGGGTAGTGATTAAGTGATAAGTTGTAAACCAGAGGTTTTTTAGCTTAGAATTAATACTATCTAGTGGATTTTATTCCTGGATTGGTAGCCCCCATACGTAGGTGTTGTTGTACACCGAACTGGGTTAACTACTTAGTCGTTGATATTGTACCCCCTGATCTAAATTATCAATAGAAGGAAAGGGAGGTAAAAAGTATAATCAATCATTGTCACTCTGCACCTTATAGTGGACATACGAGCACGTCTAAGACATACGCCAAAATTCTTCAAGTAGGCCTTTTCTGGCCAACCTTATTACGCGATGTCCATGCTTAGATAGTGGAAGTCTTCGATGTTTGGGGAATAGATTTTATGGGACCGTTTCCATCTTCGATGAGAAATAAATATATCTTAGTAACCATAGACTATGTGTGTAAATGGATTGAGGTCATTGCCTCACCCACCAACGACACTCGTGTAGTCATTAAATTATTTAACAACTACATATTTCCTAGATTTTGAGTACCCCGCCTCGTTATAAGCGATGATGGATCACACTTCATATCGAGAATTTTTAACAACCTTTTAAATAAATATAGAGTTAAGCACATAGTAGAAATGCCTTACCATCCATAAACTAATGGGCAAGTAGAGGTGTCAAATAGGGAGATTAAGCAAATCTTGGAAAAGACAGTTTCAATATCCAGAAAAGATTGGTCCCTTAGACTATAAAAAGCCTTGTGGGCTTACAGGACCGCTTACAAAACCCTTATAGGAACAACCCAGTTTAAATTAGTTGATGGAAAATCTTATCATTTGCCCTTCGAGTTAGAGCATAAGGCTTATTGGGCCATGAAAATCCTTAATATGGATTATTTAGCAGCCGGTGACAAGCGAATTCTTGACATCTATAGGTTAGGGGAACTTCATCGTAACACTTATGAAAACGCCATTATCTATAAGGAAAGAACTAAAGCATGGCATGATAAGAGAATAGTTAGAAAATAATTTAACGTAGGTGACCCAGTACTTATCTTTAATTCAAGATTATGACTTTTCCCTGGTAAGATGCACTCCCAATGGACTGGCCCTTATGAGGTCACCAAAGTCATGAAATCTGGGGCAGTAGAAATCCGGAACAAGTCCTGTAACCCTTTCATATTAAATGGACAAAGACTTAAGCACTATAACGGAGATGACATTCCTACCTACTACTCTGGCCATACTCTGATTGAGACACCTATAACTACTAACACAATGTGATACTTGTGATTGTCAAGCTACCAACATTAAACAAGCACTACATGGGAGGCAACCCATGACATTTTTACTATTTTGCATTATTTCCTATTATTTTCAAAAGGTGAATTATTTAATCTATTATTTACTTAATAGGACTGACTTGTGTGATGTTTACGTTTAAGGTTTCAAACTCCATCACCCTCCATAGCATATTCTCCATTAACTATGTTTTCGGGATGCAAAACTTTGATGACATGCATGTTGCATTTAGGGATGAGGCTCAGAAAAATCGATTTGTGGTTCTATCTAAGCGACCCATGTTACCTACCAGATACCCTGACCCTAACTGCCTAGAAGCATTAGGCCTGGAAGCAAGTGTGAGATGCTTGTGCCATTAACTGCAGTGGGAGGAATATTCTGATGCTCGGAACGCCACATACAGAAATTTAACTATAGAATTGCTCAGATCACTCTCTTATGAACCTTATGTGGATAAAGGGTTTAAAAGAGGATGTATCAACTTCAGACTATTTGGAACCGAGTACACCTTTAAACATAAGAGTTTAGTAACCTATTGAGATTTTAGTGTGTCCTTAATGCTATACCTGAACTTTTATGCGGGTGAGTTCATGCAGGAAGACCTTGATAAGTTTTGAAGTGATATCACAGGTGGAGGAGGCCCTGATCTATCCACCCAGCTTTCAAATCGCATCCATAGCCCAACCTTCAGATACTTCCATATCATCCTAGCCCATACCTTTCTTGGGAAGAATGAGACGGGTGACCATGTCAGTGTTGAGGAGATCCTTATGTTTTTCTGCACCACCCAGTCTCGTCCTATAGCCTATGGTAATTTCCTAATCTTGAACCTACACCTTACTGCCAGATCCTTTGAGGGACCTATTTATGCATGAGGAACAGTGACCCATATAGCTTTCACCTTAGGTCTCCTGAACTAATTGTCTCACCTGACCCCTTATTGTAGTTACACCCTTATCAACCTAAACCACTGTTTAGACTGAGGCCTAGTGAGGAGAGTTTTCTTTAGTACCGAACACTATAAGCTTCTGATAATCAATAAAAAAATCCACTACTTTGGACTACCACACCTAGGGAGAACCAACATCCACAAGAAAGAGAACTAGTCGTACCCTTTAGAAGCCCAAGATGAGACACATGTTAAACCTAAGACCCCTCATGTTCTCGAATATCATCCTACACCTTTGTCAATAGGACCATAGTTTATTCTTCTAATGCTAATTTGCAGAGGCGCAATGTTTACTCCGAGTTGGATACCATGTGTAAAGAGATGATCTCTCTCCGTGAAGATCTTACTGAATTAACCTTGCAGATGGAGGTAGTCGATGCCACACATGCTTCAGAGACTGATTAACTTTATCAAGAAATCTACAATCTTCGACGCCAATTAGCAGAGGTCCGGTGCAAATCACCCTAAAGGAGTTACTAGAAGCACTGAGGACTCTGCTCACATTAAGTGTGGGAGATTTACCGCAATTTTCACTATTATATGATTCATCGTTGCTAGATTTTTTTCAACATATATTTCTGCACCATCAGACTTAAATTTTTCGTATTTTTGAATTATCTGGATATTATTTTTTCCGTTACTAAATTTTACTAAAATTTTTCCGTTACCAAATTCATCTGGATATTTTTCAATTATTTCAGTTATTTTTGTTAGTGAAATTTCGAATTTTCAAGAATTATGAAAATCTCGATTTTTCAAAAATTAATATTATTTTCCTTATTTATATTAAATATTACTGTGTTTACAATTATTTTTCTATCAAAATATTATCTATGTTCTATGTGTTTACATTTATGTATAAAAGCTGCACAAGATGCTCTACAACCCCCCCCCCCCCCAACATAAAGACCTAAAGCTCCAAAGTCCATCCAAATAAGGCCCAGACGGAAAGTGAAGATGGCGGGCACCATCTACCCTTTGGCGGATGCCATGGGGTCTGAAGGCAAAAACGGGGCAGAATGTGAAAAGTCTCATTTTTCCCTCATTTTCTTCATCTTCAACCTCTCCAAACCCCATTTTCCCAATTTTCAACCAACTTAAAAAAACCCACTAAACCTCATTAAACACTCATTCGCTCGCTAACCACTACCATTTCCAAAACCCCAATCACTTCCCATCCATAAAAACCCCATTTTCACCAAAATTCCATCAAATCCCCATTCCACCATATCTCACTAAAATCTCCATTTTTCTTTGACAACAACCAACAATGGCAGGAATGGAGCAGGGAGAAATCACTTTTTGCGAGGGAAAGTTCGGAGAGAGACAGAGGCAGAAGTTTGAAACGCTGCAAATACGCAAAAATTTTGCGACAAGGTTTATTGACTCAGAATATATGTATAGTTTAGGCATTTATTATAGTGTTTTCTATTTGCTTGAGAATTTAGGAGTGCATAGAATTTTTGAACAAAAAGAACCCACTTTTGAGAGGTTGACCCGAGAATCCTTGAGTTCCCTAATTTACATTGTTAGTCCTAACACTACTAGTACAGTCGGTACATTAAAATTTAGAATATTTAATGTTGAATATGAATATACCACCGACTATCTGGTAGGTTTATTAGGATTCCCCTACGGGGAAAAAGCTATTTGTGAAGTTCCTATAGAAACTGATTGGCATATTGAGGCCTTATAATTGTGGAGAAATCTGATGGGCTAAACTGTTGATTCCTTCTAAGGAAATTTGGCCTCAGATATCCACAATCCGGCCACCCGAGTGTTCTGCCATCTATAAGTCGACACTATTTTTGGCCGGGAAAATTCTAATAAATTGAATTAAAAAAAACTAATCTTTTTGTAGGCTGCCCTCTTAAAGAGGAAGTTAAATTTCGTCTTGTTTATGATAGCACACATGTGTGCCATTGTGAAAAAGGGCGGAACCATATCATTTGGAGGACTTATTACCTCCATAGCACGAGCTCTACACCTAGACATCGAGCTGGATACTTTAGAACCACTTCCCTCCCGCACAATTGATTTAATTTTTTTTAGAAATATGTGTTTATGCAAAGTGAGGAAGAAGGAGGTTTCAACCTCATGGTTCATAATGCAGCCATCCCGAGTGTAGCATTACCTTGTTCTCGTCGTACAAATATGCGATATGAGAGGAACTAGACGTATGACTTACAAGCACCACCTGTCATTGGTCCATTATCATCAAACGTCCTGGAGGACGAAGGTGATGGGACCGATGACAAATATGAGCGGAGGAACCAGTCTCTCATTCATCATTCACCCCCCATCGCATGCTTCACCTGCACACACATACCACCTTTTACTTATCCTATTGCAGGTACTTCTTCTGGCTTTTATATTACTGAGGAAATATGGAGATAGCAGAGAGCTCACGAAGAAGAATAAGACGGTTTGTTGTATGCCATGTATGAGCATCAATAGGATGCAATAAACTTCATGTGTGAGTCACAAAGACAAACTGAGCACTCTCTATGTACCATTATGAAGGCCCAACACATCATAGTCTTCCAGCAACAATGCTAGCAAGCCTATCTGCACAACAACTTCAACCTAGTAGAGGCTACTCAAGGTTCCATACTTGGAAACCTCAGACACCTCCAGGAGTCTAATGCCTCACTAGCAGCGAGGGTAGAGAAGCTTGAGCTTTCATAGGGTGCACGTCACCGCAGTAGGATCTGTCATCCTCAATGCTCATAGTGGAGAGGAGAGGGTACCGATTGCTGTTAGTAGCAATGTCCAGGTTCCACCTATTTCTTTCCACCTTTTATCGAAACATTAGGGACAATGCTCGGTTTAAATGTGGGAGGAGATATTTACCGCTTTATTTTATTGTTATTTAATTTAGTTTTGATTATGCATTTTCACTTTCTAGCTTAGTTTTAATTATGCTTTTAGCTTGTATCTATTTTTTTAATAATTACATGTATTTGACGAGTCGTATGTGTAGTTTGTCTATTTTCTCCCATTTCTTGAGTCATACCAAAAATATTTTGAATAAGAAAACAACTTTTATTTTAAAAAATTGGGTTTTTAGACAAAGTTTATGATAGTTTGCAAAGACTTGGAAAGACTTTTGAAAAATCGATATCGTCTTGACACCGTAAGCTTCTTAATTATATGAATTGATCTGTATATTTATTATGCTATGACCTTAAAATCTCACCCTTGAATTAATCCTTAAGTAGTTTATTTTAGCAGTCAGCACCATCTTAGATACTGTTAAGTGGACGACCGATGTAAATAGGTGAATGATCATGTAAAAAGAAAGAAAAAGAGAAAAAAAATACAAGTAGAAAAATAAAATATTTTGAAAAAGGATCCGCCTTATAAGTTAGGCAGCCCTCACCCAGTTACTTAGCCCAACGGTAGCGAAACTTCAAAAAATGTGTATGTGTTAAAAAGAGAAAAAATATTGAATATTTACACAATTTTGGATCAAGATCACCAACAGGTTTGTTCACCATGCGAGTAAAAGATAACGGGCTTCATGTGATTGTGCGTGAATGAAAAAGGATAAAAGAGGGACGAGTGAGTTAGGTTTAGGTATAATAACATGATACATATTGGTTTGTATAGGAAGGAAACTTATGACCCCAACCGGCAGAAAGTGTCACTATGATATCCTTGGTTCACTAGTTAGTACCTATCGATGTGACCTTGATTGAACTGAGAGTCTTTAACCTGAATTGAATACTTGTGTGTTGTTGTTTTTCTTTTGTTCTCATAAGAGTTTACTTGAGAACAAGCAAAGATTTAAGTGTGAGAGAATTTGATAACCCTAAAACACACTGCGTGCTTGACTCTGATTGCACATGTTTATTATCATTCAATTGTTATTTTATTTCATTATTTTTGTGTTTTGTCTTTTTTTAGGTACATTGCCCATTAAGATCCTTTCACGAAGAAACGAAGTGAAACGGGGAAAAATGGAGATTTTAGGGTTAATAACACACATAGTGTTCCATATGGCGTTGGCCATGGGGGTATCCATGAGGTGTAGGGTTTCTCCCAGGACCAAACGGCTAGAAGACCACGTCCACCACCATTTACATACATGGTGAACGCCATGCCTTGGTGGTGGGCGCCATCTTCACAAAGATGGAGTCAGTCAAGGGCGGTTGAGAGGTTGAAGCCATGACTAGAGGATTTCTCTCCCACGAATTCTGAAGGCCTAACTTGATGTCCAAGGTAATGTTGCACTATAAATAGGACCTAGTTTCTCATTTTTTAGGCATCCACTCTTAGTCGCAACATACGCATAAATTCACTTTGTAAAAGCGATAATTCGTCATATCAATGGATTATCGCACCATTGTTGTGAGCCATTATGGAGCAATCGTAGAGCAGAAGCTTGTCGTTATTTTCTTTACCAGTCTTGTACTAGATTTAAGTCTCCGATTCAGAGCAGGTTTTTAATTCATTCGCAATTTTTATTTATCTGGAATCGCATTTGCTTTTGTTTATTTCTCTCATTTCCTTTATTTTGATTTATTTCTCGCATTGCCTTTATTTAATCATTATGTTTTAATTTCGTTATTGTCTCGCACTACTTTACTTTGATTTACCTTGTTGTTCTTGTCATTACTTTTCCAAAACCAATTGCAAACTTAACACGCATTTTCCCTAAATGACTTATTCTGATAATCAATTTTATGCTATGTTGTTTATCGTAGTCATGTCCAGTCAAATCTTTAACTGTTGGAATGTGAGGATCATTGTTTCGATGATACTCCCTATGTTGTGTTTGTAGGAATGCTTTAGGGGCTCTTTTTGTTTTAATACAATTTTCTGTGGTTTATCTGATCGGATATACGAAAGTAGATCTGTGATTACATCAGGTAAGATTGAAAGTCGTCTGACACTTAAGATAAAAATTGGTTAGTTATTTATTAATAAAAATAGCAAAAGCACTTTGTTAATCAATTAGAGAAGTTTAATATTATTAGAAAGTGATTTTAAAACTATTTTTGGACGCGTCCATAGGTTTAAGATTCGGTTGGCCTAGCATATGCCGGAAACCCTTCGGTGTTAAAAGTTTCAATTCAAAAGCACTTTTTAACTGAGCCTTAGAGGTAGTTACATTAAAAAAAAGGATTTTTCACTTTAACGCAAGATGCGACTGGTGCAACATGAGCGACTGGTATAGATTAGAGGTCAAATCTGGTTCTGATTACGCTAACGCAACGATTCCTTTTTAATTGACTCTTTTTCAAGGAATACAATATTTCCCCATTAGTAATTCTATTTAGATACGATAGGAGTATTTTTTGATTGATGTGAATTGCATTTCAGCATTGTTTCTCTAAATTTATCTTCATTACTTTTTGTGCACTTTGCAACCCTGTTTGATTAGCCTAAAATAGAACACCATAACAATAGTTATAGATAGCTTGACAGTGGTCTCTGTGAGAACGATAATCTTTTATATTACTCTGACATAGTCCATATACTTGTGGAAGGCATTGACAGCAGTCGATCACCAACTTGTAGATCAACTTCACCTTTTGCCAGTTATTTACTCTTTTTAGCCCATTGACGACACTTTGTCTTCATGTAATTTTATCAAGAAATTACATATGTTATTTTTTATAATTTTTAGTATTTTATGTTTGAGTTTTATGAAGAAATAGGAAGAAATGAAAAAGTTGAAGAAACAAAGCAAAACCAAGAAATCATGAAGAAACAAGTATTTTTCTGCACAATTTACATCATGATGTCTTTCCAGTAATTAGATTATATCTGGAGTTTTGTAACTTAGATTTATACAGGATGTTTTGTAAAAGATAGCTAAAAAATTAGATCTAGCTACTAGAAAAATCGCGACCATGTTGGCCTGCATCGTGGTTGTGGTAGCTCACTTTTTCTGTCAGACATTTTTTGCTATTTATAAGAGAAAAAGGGGTTCTTAATTCGATGCAAGAAAGTGACATCAAGGAGTATTTTATGACAATTTTGGAGAGCTTTGAAGCCATTGGAGACCTTATTTTCCATTGATTTTCATGAATTATTCTTATCAACTCATGGTGATTTTTGTTTCACTATAGGTAGTTAAGCTAGTTTTGATTAGGTCTTTAGATATGAACCTAATTGTACTTTGTTGGATCATATAAATATTTGATATTATTTGAATGATTTTATTTTATAATTATCATTCATTTTTCTTGTTTTTACTTCTATTTGTGTGTTTACGACGCACAAAGTGATTTTAGACGAGTATGGATTATTGATCGTAAGTCTAGCTATCTGAATTAGAGAAATTGTTCAACTTTGTAGTTAACTAGGAATAGGTAATTAAAAGTTATGGCTATGAAATTAACAAACATAGAAACACCTAGTTTTATTTTGAATTCACCTAAGAAATTAGAGTGTTGTAGTCTAAATTAGTGATTTATACACCAAGGAACTGAGTGCAATGGCCTTGCTAATTTGTCATTTAGTTATATAGTAACTATTGTTCAAGTAATTCGCATTCATAAGGTATTGGAATAAATATCTAATCGCTCTTTGTTATCAAAACTTAAATCCAAGCTATTCTCATACTTATTTTTCGTACAATCATTATTGAAAACCCCTTTTTGTTTAATTTAAATTGCATAATTATCACTCTGTTGAATTTGAAATCCCCGTGGAGACACATTTATTTTATTACTTATACCATATTAGTACACTTGCTAAGAAAGTCATCAAGTTTTTGGCGTCATTGTCGAAGATTATTGGTTATTTCAACAAGATAATTTTTGTGTTTTGTTTTTTTATACTTTTTTATAATCACAATGAAGCCTACCGTGGGACTCTAGTAAAATTAACCCGGGCCACACCTTCCATTATAATTTCCATTTTGATACTCAATGTCATCTTCGCTCTTATACCTAACTATTTACAACCATGGTTAATAGGACAATGTAATCCCTTACGCTGGAAGACACCAGAGGTAGCAGTGATGTCAACGTCCTAGCGGAGATGTGTGTCGCCATTGATGAATCGCATCGTCATAATTAGAGTTTTGAGGGCATCATCATCAACATCCAACAGCGCCAACAAGAGACTAACCCCTTAAAGAGATAGAAGTGGTGAGATCTCAATCACTCTCAGAGGAAATATGGGATGCGCCTGTCCCTGAAAGGTTTAAGCCTCCTTTTTTGACGAAGTTTGATTGGCTTGGTGATCCTTATAGGCATGTCGCCTCTATCAACGCACAAATATCCATCATTGGAGTGTCTGACTCCTTGAAGTGTAAATTATTGTCTGGAACCTTTAGGAACGCAACTTTGCAATGGTATATGGTCCTGCCCAAAGCTTCTATTGCCAGCTATCATGAGCTGCTGAAGAAACCCGTACATTAGTTCATGACTAGTCAACACGGGAAGATGTCTACCACCAGACTATTTAACATACGACAAGGCCCCTCAGAGTCATTGAAGGAATACCTTGCTTGCTTTAATGAGGCTACCATAAGGTTTGTCCCCCCAAATCAAGAAATGTTCATGGGGGTGTTCCATAATGGTCTCAAAATGGGGAACTTCAATGAGTCTCTCACCCATAAGCTCGCATTTCCATAGGCTGAAATGGTCGCAAGGGCAAAGTGCTACATAAAGGGCGAGGAGAGAAACGTCGAGAAATAGGTGTGAGACTTTAAATAGCATGTTTCTAGCGCCAAGGGTTTGCATCGACAAATGAAGAGTAACTATACCTCTCCCATTAAGGACAAAATTACATTCAAGCGAGTAGGAAAGGCACAAGAGAGTTTCACGCCCACGAACACTCATTGTGAATAGATTTGGTGGGAAGTTTTCCGCTTACATAATATTCATACACCTTCAGTCTCAAAAGAAGACATTATGAGACCCAAGCTAGGAAGACGGTGTAAGTTCCATAAAGTTAAACGACATCATATAGAATATTGTTATCAACTCGAGAAGAAGATCTAGCAGTGGATCCAAGAGGGACACATCAAAAAGTATGTCAAAGATTATTCCTCCCAAGGGTTAAGCGGGTACAACTCCCTTGGGCGGAACAATGTAGGGACCCCGAGATCCAAAAGAGGAAAGGAACCCTTTAAAGAGGAGGGCGACAAGGTCATGCACCATATGCTCAATACAATTGTAGGAGGATTCGTTGGTGGAAGGTGTCATACCTTAATTTTGTCCCACCATTATCCTTTTTTTTTTTAGTTTATATTGTATTGCATCTGTTGTATTTTTAAGGCCTAAGTCATTTGAAATTTGAGGATAATTTGATCATGGTTACTCATTGCATTGTATTGTGTTGGTAATTTGGTTACTTCTAAATTATCCCACCTTCAGTCATTTTCCTTTGCATTATTCTTACTAATACGTCATTTTTGGGAGCCTTTGGCCATTGTTACTCATACTTGATTCATGCATATCATCATCATCCAAGTTAGAAGGGCTCACTTATTTATTTTTGAAACTTTGTATTAAATAACAAAATAATCATGGTTTTTATTATGTATTCTTTCTTAGGTCTCATTTTAGTACCATTATCATCATTTAAAACCAAATTTAGCTCCCATTGTCACAACCCCCAATCATCTTCAATTCATGAACATTTTACATTTTTAAATCAATTCATATCCATTTTACACTTTACAAAATCAATTGCATACACAAAATAATTTTGCATACACCATACATATTTGAATGGAAAGAAAATAGCTTAAAATGAGTTGTTTCCATTACATTTGAGCATGAGTCTACACCATCCATACATCAACACAAAAGTGATTTGAACCAATTTACATAACTTACAAAATTACATTTGCATTACTTGCCACATTCCAACATCACATAACTTTTGCATCAATCATACATTAAGTAAATTAAAAAATATAATAATTTGGACTTAAGGAAGGACATGAGTTCCTTGCTCAGCAGTATCACCATGGCCATGCCATGGTCCATGTTGTAGCCATGACATCTCCAACTATTCCATCTTCACGCATCCAGGCATCTTCATCACATCACCAACATACCATCCTCATGTTATAGTCATGCATACATACACAATACAACAAAATTGAAAAAAAAAATTAAAAAAGAAACTGAGTTTTTTAGCACGAGCTTCTTACTGCAAATTCAACACACCATGGTTTATTTATCATGCCATACCATCATCATCAACACCCTACATCATTCATAAAAGCAAACAAAATGAAAATTAGATAAAATAACATGAAACAAGCGTGAAACACATGCTCACCCAAGTATCATCAATCATGCCATCTTTAGCATCCCATACAATTTGATTCCATTACATCCAACTCACGAATTTGTTCACTCCTTCACACTCTTTTCACTACCTCACACGGATCACTAATCTTCTCCCAAAAATCCCTCATCAAAAACATAGCAGAAGTAGAAGAGGAGAATTCAAAGAGACTTAACTGAGTTATTAGAGTGCTCGTCGGAGCTCTCAAGGGAATTCCAATTTTCGGAGAGGCTCTGTTCTTCATTTTCCCATCGCTTTCCATGACTTTTGTTGTTGTTGTATCATGTGTGTTACTCTAATTGTTGTGTGTCATTTTAATTGTGACAAATAATGTAAAATATGAGGATGTATGGTTTATTTGGGGGTGAACCTGATCCAGGCTTAGGGTTGATATTTTGGTTGTTTTAATGATGGGTTCATGATGAGGATGTGAAATAAAGTAGGTTTTGTGTCATTTATTTTGGGATTTGAAGCCAATTTGTGAAATACAGATTTTAGTCATGAACACCTTCATAGTGTTCATGGGGTGTTCTCGTCAAAATATTGTCTCAGATCTTTGTTTGAAATGAGAGAAGTTTACAAAGTTATTTGTATGATGGATGAAGATAGATAGTGTCTGAGATGAGAGAGATAGAGGGAAAATTGGGAGAATAAGCCTCCAAGTGAGCTCCTTCCCCATTTTGATTGATTCACCCTTCACTTCTCACTTAGACATGTGGCCACGTCATGACCATTTGATTGGCATACTTCTTGAGTTGACCAGGGGTCCCATTAGGGGACCTCTACCATAATCCCCATGTGACCTGGGTTCTTGGCCTTCAGATCAACTTTACTCGCATCAAGTGGTTAAGGTTGAGTCCACACTTTGACTCCCTTAACCCTTAGAATGGGCCTGCTGGCATTTAGATTGGGCCATGTTGTTATGCACCCCCTTCTGATCCATTTTACTTTTTTTTTATTACTATTGTTTTTTTGGGCCTTTAGCCCATTAGGCATTTGGTTTGTTGCTAGACTTATCTCTCCCTCATGACCTCTTGTACCCCCACTTACCATTCATTTTGTTTTTTGTTTTTTTATTTTATTTTTTTTTTTTATTCCATTTTTTCTTATTACTTTTGGCTAATTAAAAAGAATCATTTTAATAAAATAAAATCAATAATTTATTTTAAATAAATTTTTTATCAACATCAAGAACTCCCAAAAAATCAAACTTAAACTTTTTCTATCCAATTCAACCTCATTGCAAAATACGAACCAAAACACTTGATCGCTATCAAACTTCTTTTCAAACAAACGATTGAAAACCTTTTCACAAAGAAACAATATTTTATCCATTCTACCTCGATACAAACAAATGACTAACTCTCCCTTACTAGCATACAAACAACAGTTAACCGCTAGAATGCGACCTAAATATTCGTTCATTAAAACCAACCAACCAACTAGTATGTGGTTTTCTCCTAAGAACTATGTAGCTTTGAGTTACCTATCGCACATGGGGATACATAGGAGTGAGATTCAATGTCTCGTCAAGCATTATAACCAAAAATCCAAAAAAATAATTTTTCTTACAATGAACTACATAGCTTTGAATTCCTCATCGCACCTGAAGATACGTATGAGCAAGACTCGCAATCTTGTCAAGCACCCTAATAAAAAAAATTGCAACCTTTCTATTTTGCTCAAACTTTTAATAATCAGAAGAAACAAATAATGAAATCTATTATTCTATTTGCAAATCTAACTAAATGGTTCTCGTTGAGAACAACATATGTAAGGGGTGCTAATACCTTCCCCTCGCATAAATGACTCCTGAACTCGAAATCGGTTGTGACGACCATTTTCTTTTTTCTTTAAGGGTTATATTAATATTTCCCCTTTCCTTTTGGAATAAATAATGTTCAGTGGCAACTATGTTATCATCTCGAGTGTGTGAGCACTCTAGGTATTGACTATAGTAGATTTCTCAAAGGAGTTGGGGGAAGGTGGGTCAAAGATGCCAGAAGTCAAAATTTCATTCTAAGAGAAAGATATAACAAGAATTCACCCACGCAATGACGACCCATGCTTATCATTGTTCAGTGCGATGAATATGAAATCATAAGATTTCTTGTATACCAAGTAAGTTTTACAGATATCCTTTACAAGGATGCACTTGAGAGGCTCTGCCTCAACCCAGAGGATTTAAAAACCTTCAAGGGATTGCTTGTTGGATTCTCTGGGAAGAAAATGTAAGTGAAAGGCCACATAAAATTGAGGGCCACATTTGGGGCAGAAGAGCAAGCTAAGGAGATTAAGGTTAGGTATCTGGTTATTGTCGCCCGCTCTTGTTATAATATGATTATAGGGCATCCAACTTTTAACCAGTTAGGCTCTGCCTTATCCACCTTGTATTTATGCATAAAATACAAACTCTTTGTTAGGCGGGTTGGAGTCATCAAAGGGGGCTAGGAAATCACCAAAAAGTGATACGTATAGAGCCTAAAGCTAAAAAGGGTTCGGATTTTGCGCGTGAATAATAGGAAAGTGGATTTGGGGATAAAGCCTCTTATAAAAGCTCTCAGATTAGAATAATATACCCCTCACATAGGCGAGAAGATTAAAAATTGAAATCCTATAGGGAACTCCCCCCCGTTGCTTATTTATTTTACCATCATTCGCTTATTTGCTTTACTGTTATTTGTTTGCTTTGCTACTATTTTTTAGGCAAGTATTATTTCTCTGCCGATTTTAAGGATATGTTTTTTTTCTGGGGGCACACTATTTTCCCTGTGTACCTTGTATGAGGCAAGGGTTTTTAATGAGACTCCCAATTCCACTATTATTATTTCTTGAAAATTTGCACTATAATCTCCTCTTTTTTACAGGAAAACTAAGTGTAGCGGTAAAAATTATGAGTATAAGCTATTTATTAACTTAACTCATAAAGTAAGAGTCGCCACCGCACTTTTATTTTATCCAAAGGAAATGGAAAAAAAAATGAACAAAACCCTAAGAAGTTCTAAAACAAGAACAAATAAACAGAGAGAGGGTAAGGGAGTTGGTTACGAATAGGGAAGGTGTTAACACCCAAAACGTCTATAGTACTCTATAGGAACCCCTTTGAAATAGCTATGCTTTTTGTTCTAAAAATGGTTTGCTTGTAAAAGATTGGGGAGGCGAGAAAAGAAGTGTTTTTAATAATTTTGTGTTTGACAAGACTTCTTGAGTCTCGCGCCTACGTAACCACAAAGTGCAATGGAGGATCAAAACCTCGTAGTTCGTGGTAAAAATAAAAAAATGGTGTGTTTTGATTCATTTTAAATGAAAATATAATTTTTCATTTTAAGGAGAATACTACTACTAATCACCCACAAGTAATGAGAACTTTGCATCACAAGGAGAATGCCTCTAACATAGATAAAATCAACAAGTATGCTACTAACTCTCACAAGTGGAAACGAATTACCATCTATACTATGGGGATAGGAGAATTACATCTCAACTATGAAAATAACTCGTGTCTCAACTTTATGAAAAATTTTAAAAGAACAAATGCACAAAGGTCCACAATGATTGAATGAATTTTTTTATTTTTTAAGTTTTTTGAAAATGGTCAAAGTATGCTTAAGATGTATTAGCATTTATTAACAAAAATATTTTGAAAATGCACTTGACAATGTAAAGGTTTATTAAGAGAAAGGTTCTAGTTTTAAAGAAGAAGATTTTGAAAAGGGGAGAAGATTTTAAAAATTTAAGAATGGGGAAGAGATGAAGAGATTATCCTATAGCATAAATAAAAGCTAGGGATAAAGAAATATCTAACCAAGAGAATATAGCAAGCCCATGACATAAGTCAATCAAGAATTCCCTCTTTTGGACTAAGCCTCAAAGCTAAATAAGCAAATAGAAATCCAAGCATCAGATGAAATCAATAATAACCAAGATGAGTCTTCAAGAGAATCCTTAAGCCAAGGGTACCAGATAAATCCAAATAAGTCTTAAGATGTACTTCCAAGCCAAGGTCAAGGTCTTAATTCTAAGTCCAAACTCCATATCAATGCATAGGGTAGTAACATCAAGTCCAAGAAAGTAACCAAGTTTTTTTAGGGGTTTTGGTATTTATTAATGTCTTAAAGAGAAAGTCCAAATGGACAAAATAAAAAGAGCATAAGCATAAACACAAGTCTAAGTAGACAAAGAAAAAAAGCAATATGGTAATATGATATGAAATGCTAAAATAAAAGCATAAAGTAAATTTAAATAAGTAAAGAGCATAAAGTACATGGCTTTAAAGTAAAGAAATAAAACACAAAAGTTAGTAAGTTAATGATTAAAAAAGAAAGGCCAATTTGTCATTTTTTGGAGAACGCTCAACTAGACATCCATAAGTATGAAAATATGGTCTTATACATTACCAAGAGAAGGGCTCCAACTTGGACAAAATCAACAAGTATGCTACTAGCTCTCTTAGGTAACAAAAGATCCAATCTATTTCACACAATATCATGGAAAATAGGAGGTTGACAATCTCACTTACAAAAATGACTTAGTTTTCGATTCGGGACAAACTTAGCGCTATGTTAAGCAATCGTAGCACAATCTATAAGGAAGGTCATGCAATGGGAGGTCGGTCAATAACAATATTTGTGCTAATACAAGTTAGAGAAATGACATGTAAGCCATTCTCCTAAAACTTTCCACACCAAAAAAAAAGAAAAAGAGCAGTGGTCTCGTCTTAATCAAAGATTTCCATCAATGATCAAAGGAACCTATCATTACTCCAAAGTGAAGCGAGTGATTCAAATGATCACTTCAACAAAATGTTTGAAGTAGTGAAGGTTCAAACATCTTTAATCATCAATAATCCATGATGTTAAAGATTTTCATCAACCAAAGGAAAAAAAGAATAAGGGAAATGGAGGAGAGGTAGCAAGGAAACCAAAAACAACAAGTTGAATCAAAGGATTGATCAAGCTATCATCAAGATCAATCATCTATTTTGGTGGATTAGGGTTTTCACCCCATCAACACTCAAGATCCATTGAGCTTGAAGAAACTTGACCAAATCAATCAAGATTCAAGTTAAACAGAATTCAACAAAGGTCAACAAACACAAAAATGTAATAATATGAACTAATATGCATCAAAATGAATTTTAAAATGAAAATGCCAAAGATGCATCAAACAAGATCACAAATACCCAAGAAAAATCTAGAAATTCAGAAATAATGCAAGAATGCTATGGAAATTTTTTGAGAATTTTTTAATCCATAAAAGTATTTTTAAACTATTAAAAAATATACGCAAAAAGAATAAAAATAATGAAAAATATAAAATGATAAAATAAAAATATGCAAAATATATAATTAGAAAGAGAAAAGTAAAAGAAAATTTTAGAAATCATTTTGGTATTTTTTGGATAAAAAAATGAAATTACTATGAATTTTTAAAAGAAAACTCAATTTAAAAATAAAATCAGAAAAGAAAATAAAAACCAAAAAACGCACTCATTGGATCTGGCCTCATTAATTGATGTGGCAGATTCAACGCACCTTAGGTGAGGATGCTTAGTGGAAATTACCAGAGAAATAACACATGAATGCATTCCAAATGAACCGATAGAAACATTTTAAACAACCGGCATGGAAGTCATCTCATGTCATCGTCCAACCTCTCCAATCATCTTCTCTGGTGAGCTTTCACCGGAGAATCCACAAATGGTAAAGATAGGTCATGAGACCTATGCCATTATGACCGTCTCATCAAGGTGAACTCAACCTCACTATCCATTTCCATTTATTGAAAAGGAGTAGAGAGAATTTTGAAGAAAATCAAAAGAAACAAAAAACATGAAAACAAAAATTAAATGATGTACAAGAAGAATTAATACCAGCTAGGTTAGGGGAAACATTCAGCAAGCAAAGGGCTACATTGTGGTAACTTGTTTTAGTGAAATGGAGCTTCAAACTATCTTGTCCAAAAATGATCTGAGAAGCTCTGAAACTGGATTTGATTGGAGCAATTCAGGGACTCTTAGAGCTTGGAATTTATTGCAGAAACTTCAAAGGAAAAGGGTGAAGCTTATGGAATCAAGAAATGAGAGTGAGAGTGTCTAGAAATTGAAACATGGTAGCTTAATTTTTTGTAGAAAATTTGAAGGATGAGCAAGGGTTTTCTGGCTCTCAAAAGTTTAGGAATGAAGGTAGAATGAATCTCTATTTATAGATGGAGATGATGGAAGGCTTAGAGAGGTGAATTGAATGGAAATTGAGTGAATTCTTACACACCCTCATCATGCCAAAAGTGTGACTCTTAAGTCACCAAAACTCAACCAAAAATTGTGTTTCAAGTGCTAAACAACTTTTGGATACTTGATAAACTTGATTAGGCACGAAATTGAACTTTAATTTGGCCTCTAATTGGAATTAAAATCAATCAAAAATCTGATCATGGAGCTTTCTCCAGTTTCAAGTCATCATGTTTGCATCAATGAGGCATCCTACTCAAGGGGCTTTTTTCCGCTATTCTTCTTGCAATGTTCAGTCCTTATGACCTAGTTTATAATGTGCCAAGAAAGTATTAATTTGAACATATGAGGATAAAGTTATGATGTGTTGAAGTTGGCATGAAAAACAAGTCATCGTACTTAGAAAAATTCTAAGTCTTTGAGGTAGAAAATGACATATAATGTTCCATCAAATTCTAAGGTCTTCCAAGTATAATTTGATCTTGACCATTGAATAAACTTGTAGAGGGCATTGTAAATGATATAATGCAAAAATAATCAGCTTCAAAGGATAAAAATTGAAGAAGTTGTGTTCCTTGAAAGTTTAGAAAAAGTCACTTGAAAATAGGTCAAATTTCACTAAGTCCACAAATGACCTATAATGTCTTCAAACTTTTGATGGTCCTCCAAGCATAATTGGATTTTGTCATGTAAAGAGAAGTCGAAGAAGGTGTCAAGAAGAGTCATGTGCAAAAATAAGCACTAAAAAATATGGAGAATTGAAGGAGTTATAGTCCTTGGAACTTTGACTTGAAAATGTTAACTTTTTGGTCAAACCTTCTTGAACCAACTTGTATACTTGAGATTTTCTTGCACTTCAATGCACATGGACGATCATATGAAACCAAAATATTATGTACTTTGATTAAATTGACCAAGGATTGAGATAACATATTGAAGAAGGCATGGAAATAAACACATGAACGTTTGACTTTCTTGAGAACCAAAGCTACACAACCTTGAGGTATCCTTGCTCAAAATGATATAGGATGATGCTTGAGAGCATAAACCTTGATATTAGAAGCCACATCTTGAGAAATAAGTATTTCAGAGTCAATGGATGTTCACACTTTGACTTGAGGGATCAGAACCCTAGCTGAGGAACCAAGCATGGTGCTTTTAATGAAATGTTCTACCTTACACAATAAGTTTAAAGAAACAAGACATATTTTTGAATTTTGATTAGTGGTTAGTTAAAAATAAAGCATATAAGCATAAGGATAAAATATACACAAAAAGGGTGCTTGGTGATCTTAAAAACAAAACCCCAAAGAATGATAGGGAAGAACCAAATGTGTGATCTTGTTTGTGTAAATATGCAAATGATAAGTGAGATATTAGGGTTAAAAATTAGGGTATAACACTAAGGGGTCTAAAGAATATTGCCCTTTGAGATGAACAAATACTTGGATCCCTAAGAGGGATCCTTGCCACCATTATAGATAATCAAACACTGGATCCCTAAGAAGGATCCTTGCAACCCTTAGAGGCAATCAAATGTTGGATCCCCAAGAGGGATCCTTGTCGTCCTTAGAGGCAATCAAATGATGGACCCCTAAGATGGATCTTTGCCTCTCTTAGAGGTAATCAAATGTTGGATCCTCAATATGGATCATTATTATCCTTAAAGGCAATGAAACTTTAGACTCCCAAGAGGGATCCTTGTTGTCCATAGAGGCAATCAAACGTTGGATCTCTAAGGGGGATCTGTGTTACCCTTAGAGGCAATCAAATGTTGGGTCCTCAATAGGGACCCTTACTGCCCTTGAGGTGATCAAAAATTTGAATCCCTAAGAAGGATCCTTATCAACCACAAGATGATCAAGCGCTGGATACACATAAGGGATCTTTGTCTCCTTTGAGGCGATCAAAAATGTTGAACCCTTACAAGGGATAATAAGTAACTAGAGGGGCTATAAATACATTAAACCTAATGAGGAACCATGGTTGCCTCCCTCTTGGTGGCTTATGGCTTGGGGTCCCATGTAAAAAATCATTTTCTCCTGAGTATGAGTCAAGAATATAATTCTAGCAGAAAAAGAGCCTGTACAGATAATAGTAAAATTCAAATACAATAAGCAAATAAGATATTACAAAAATCTTATTAGCTTCGAGATTGGCCCATAGTTAAAATTTCATCTTGGTTGATATTTACTCTTTGTAAAACCTCTTTTTGGCTTAAGCTCAATCCAGTGTTAAAAGCTTGCTAAGGTTGGAGATCAACTCGGTATAAAATTTACTAGGTTCGGGAGCTCAGCCTGGTGTTTAAAGCTCACATAGGTTTAAGATCAGCCCGTGCAAAATCTTGATTTGAAGCTTGAAGACTAATCGCTCCAATTTTCTTGTGGAAAAGGATACTAACCACTTCAATACATTATTTGAAAGAAAGAATTGGCACTTATCTCTGTGTTTTCTATTTGGTTTAAAGTTAGCCATAAACTTCATTTTTCTTGTATAAATTGGTTTGAGAGTTCAACCTACTAAAATATTTTAAGTTTATTGGATACTCGTAAAAACAAATCTTGAGGAAATGATTAGGTCTTTTTCTTCTAAGTGAACCTCTATAAATTTTTGTGCTCTCTCTCTCTCTCTCTCTCTCTCTCTCTCTCTCTCTCTCTCTCTCTCTCTCTCTCTCTCTCTCTCTCTTCCCTTAACTTTTATTTTCTACTGCTTATTTTTAAAATCTTTTCTAAAATGTTTTTAAACTCTAGAATTAATTCTAAAAGTTTTTAAAAACAAGTTTTTCTGAAACACACAATTCACCTCTCTTGTGTGTGAAGTCACATGTACAACAATGTTAACATAAGTCAGGAATCATAAGCCTACCCAAGTGATGTGAGTGACCTCATATTTTACATAAATAATTAGAGTATACATGCATGCTAACTATGTAGACTTTGCATCATTCTTGCTATTACTTGATATGTTTGAAAGTCATGGAAATGATCAATGCACTGTTTGCTATTGAGTGAAAAAATACATGACCTAAAAATCCTACCTTGTGAGGGTGTGAATCTTTTGACAAACCCCTTTGATCCTTAAAATGAAATTTTTTGTTCTTTTCAAATGTTACACCCCTTAGCCGATTTAAAAGAAAAATAATGTTCGCAACTTTATCTTAAAGATAGGAGAACGCGTAAAAGCAAGGGTATTTCAAAATTAAAAGTTGGGGAGAAAAACAAAATGACATATTTTGAAAAAAAGAATTTCAAGTAATATTGGTGTAATGAAAGGAAAAGAATGTCTTAATGATAAAAAATTCAAAAATCAAAATTGATACAAAAGAAAAAAGCACCAAAAATGGTTATAAGAAAGTGGATATAAAGAAAGAGAATTTTGGAAATGAGTCATTTATGCTTTCTTATCTTTAGGCATTTCAATAAAAAAACAATATATTTTATAAGTCCAACCACATTACGACCAAAATAAAAACCTTAGTGATCCATGACCGATGATATATTTGGTGATGTTGCTTAGATGAAATGCAAAGTGTTTCTATAGTCCATGCATTGTCTGATATTGAGGGAAATACTAGCCATTTAGAGATACTCAGTGAGACTATGATTCTGATGAATGCTTAACTGTTTATTTAAACATGCTTTAAAATCTTACTTTGATAAAGCAAATGATTCATCTTTATTCTATGATTTATGGATAGTCATGATATTGATTATGAACTTCCATTTGAAAGAATACCATGTGTCATACCCGAAAATTTACCCTACTTTTTTCTAATTTCATATAGCCCATGGTTCATGATTCATCTGCATTTCCTTGCCCTAACCATCTATAATGAGATCATTCATTTGCACTTTCATTTCATAAGTAACACCATTGATTCAGAAGTTTCTTATTATTTATGGTCCATGGAGGCTAATAATCTTCATGGATTAGGGTTTCTATGGTGCCTTTGAAAAACAAGGTTGTGGACTCATCATACTATTTTGACTTTAAGGGCACACTTAACCTTGGGATGTTTCATTTCTCTTAGGCCCAAGTCTTTGAAATCCTTCAACTTTGGTTTAGGCATCTTTGGTTATTAATTTGAAAGTCATTTGCAAGTTTGACTTTGCTCAACAAAATCAACCTTGGAAGGTTGACTTTTTGTTGATAAATTCCTTATAAGGTCTTACATGATTAATTGATTAGCTTTTGTTCTATGTATTCAAGACATGACAATTTACATTCAAGGATTCAAAAGATTCAAGGTTCAAATGTTCAAATTTGAAAATTGGAGGGAAAAGATACATAGCTTGAAAAACAAGTTGCAACTACCATTCAAAAGCCAAGTGTCACACCCTAATTTTTGACTCTAAGATCCCACATCTTTTGCATCATCTGTGTTGTTTATCATGTCTTGCATCTTGCATAATACCCAATTTATCAGCTGGAATAAACTTGTTGGAATTACAGCTGAATCAGTCAAACTAAAAGTCAATTGTGCGTAAAATCAGTGGACAAAAAATTTTAAAATCGAGCCTGCAAACGTCAATGATATTAATATATGTTTCACGTAGTTTAACCTGGCATGTTCATTTAATTTTTTTGACCACTTTTCGGTCGCATTTTTGGACAATTTAAGTCATTTTAGCAGGTAAAATTTATTTCAAAGTTTGACCAAATGCTGTATTTTTCCGAATCGTATATTTTACACCGATCATTTTGATGTATTCATTTTATTTTTCTGAGCACTTCGATACCGGTCCAATTATTCGTTTTTTACCGTTTTTTATTTCTACTTTTAATTAATATATTCTTTCAATTAATCAAATTTTTATTTTAGATTTTATTGTAAATAGTTTATCCTTTTTATGTTTATCTTTTACTTATTTTGTGGAGGTTTTAAAAACGTTTTTGATCTTATAGTACATATAGAATAGATTTTGTTCAAGTTTCTAGTAATATAATAGACATAGCATGTACTATCCCCCTATTTCACGTTCACTTTTTCAATTAAAATTATTTTAAAAAATAGAACAAAAGGTTACATATGGTTCATCACGATCATGATAGAATTCCCATACAAACCATGAAATACAGTACAACCATTATACTCTATCTCTCTCTCCCTCTCTCTCTCTCTCTCTCTCTCTCTCTCTCTCTCTCTCTCTCTCTCTCTCTCACGCGCACACACACACACACACACATACACACATACAAAACACTCTTCTTGTCCACTTCAACAAAAACATGTTTCTCCATAATCATACGATATCACCTCCTACAATTTTTTATAAACTGTAAACACAACACTTCTCACAAGAAACTCACTGCCTGTGTTTTCCCTCACGGCCCTCGTGTCACTCTCCACAGCAGTATCTTTTCTCTCATTTTTTTATCTTTCCATTTTGGTCCCTCACCTTACTTCATAAGACTCTTCACTTCCCTTTCATAACAAAAAAAAATACCTGATGTTTTCATTGACAAAAACTTACCTCAATATCTCATCACAAACCAAAATCCATTTTACTACACACTCCATACCTTTATCAAAAGAGCATAACAAGCCTGCTTTAAAAAAAGAAAACCTCTTCAACCTTCAATAACTTCATCCCTCCATATTCATGAGCTGCTACTTTCTCCACTATTCATCATCTTCATCATTTTATCAAAACTCACAATAAACACACACCATTAACTCTCACTATTTCTTTTTTCCTCCATGAAAAACAATAACACCACATAAGATTATTATTCCTACACCGTAAAACCGAGCTGCGAGCTTCACTCAAGACCCTTCGTGCACAACCACCATCACCAAACAAAAACAAACAACCTTGCACTCATGTGAAACAATTTCTATTAAGAAGTTGTGTGTGCGATAAATTGCAACTTCCATTCTATTTTCTGCAACAACAATAACAACACAACTGACTTTGCATATATGCCGCAGGTCTAAACAATAACAGTAAGTAAGCATCGCGATATTGCAGTTGACTTCCACACATCATCAGAGTCGCGCTCGAAAGTTTGAGAACACAAGCATGAGGTATCGACCTCATCTTATAGTTTTGCAATATTCCTTGGTTTATGTTGATTGCTTTGTTTCATGGAAGGAATTGATTGGCGTTGTTATGGAATACACGCTTGGAAGCTCGTAATGTTTTGGGTTCATGTGTTACATTTTTTTTTACACTTATGTGAATTATTTTTGCACAATGCTGAAGTTGAAGATTTTTATGTTTCTACACAATAAAATTATTTTTTGTCATGAACTGTTATTGTTTCTGTAAGTTATCCATGTGGTGATGTGTAAACATTAACATCAAGTACCATCACTATGTTTCAAGAAAGAGAAAAACAAATTTATTTTATTAGTTATCTTATTTATTTCCTTTTTAATTCGAAAGTATATAAAAAAAATGGTAAAAAAGATATCTAGAAAATAGCATGTTTTGTTTTGGTTATTTGTATTCTTAGTTAGTTGTTTAAATATTTATATTTCTAGTTATTGTTTTAAATGTTCTTTTTTTACTATTTGTTTTAATTTATTTTGGTTGTTAAGTATTAAAAAAATGTAAAGAATATTGTTGTTAATTATTAATTGATTTAAATATTTTTATTTAATATTGGTTAGTTAAATTATTAATTAATCTTATTAAATACTTATATTAAAATTGATTAATAAGTCTTCCGGTTGCCCGATTTTATCTTGCAATTTGTTCTACTTCTATGTTTCGAGCCTGTTCCTGATTCAATCTTGACACTTTTTCATGATTAATCGGATTGTTTCTATACGATGCTTTTCCATGATTGATCTCGTCTCACGATGTTTTGCCGCGTATCTCTGTTTATTTACTACGTGATGCTCTTCCGCGTACTTGTTATTTGTTATTCGCGATGTTTTGCCGCATATCTTTGTCTGTTGATTACATGATATTTTTCTATGTATTTGTTGTTGTCTTTAATTTCTTGTTAATCTAATCCAAGGGGATGGATTGTATGTTAACTTATTGTCATTGTATATCCCTCGTTTGTTCTTTACCTATCTTTTTTATTCTTGGTTCTTAGGACCTGGCAACTCGTAGTTCCACGAACTACGAACACTCTAATTTCTTAAGTTCCTCTTGAGAATACGTAAGCAAAAGGCTCTGATCCTTGGCGAGCACTCTTTTTCTTTTTCATCCATTTCCTTCTTTTTTACACGTAGTTTATGAATTACGATTGCTCTGACTTCCTATTAAGGATACATAGGCATAAGATTGCGAGATCCTACCGAACTACCTTTTTTATTTTTCTACCTTTTTTTATTTTTCTACCTTTTTATTTTTCTACCTTTTTCTTTTTCCACCTTTTTTCTTTTATTTACCCATCCTTACCTTTAGCAAACAATTCTTAGCAATAACACAAATATTTCAAGAGGTTCCTGTAGAGTACTACAGATGCTTAGGATGTCAGCACCTTCCCTTAGTATAACCAACCTCCGTAGCTTTGATCTCTCTTTAGCTTAGGCCTTGCTTTATGCTTTGCATTTTTATTTATGGGTTATTCTTTCTTTTCCCCTTCCCTCTGATAAATTAAAGATCGGTGGTGATATTTTATGATTTGTGATTAGGGATAGCAACGGGGCAGTGTGGGATGAGTTTAACTATACCCGCACCCGCACCCGCCTTCATATAACACACCCGTCCCCGCCCCCAAGCTCAATCGGGGGTAAAAATTTACCACCCAGACCCGCCCCTAGTGGAGAACGGGTGCACCCACCCCGCCCCCACCCGTAAAAAAAAAAATTAATTGCAATAAAAATTAATTATTTAATTCAAAAATTGATTATTTTAATAAATTAATTAATTATTTAATTATAATTATAATTAGTAAATGAATATTAACTTGATTACTTTGATTATTTTAATTGCAATAAAGGCATTAATAATTTAATTAAAAATATAATTAATAAATGAATATTAAAATAAGTAAAATAAAGGAATTAAAGTAAAATACATTATTTGGGGGCGGGGGCGGGTGTGGGCTGGTCTTAGTGTCTACCCGCACCCGTAGTTAAGAACCGGGTTTCCCCCGTACCCGAACTCGCACCCAATTAAATCGGGTTTTCTCCGTTAATTTCAAGGCGGGTTCGGGCGGGTGCAAGCGGGTTCGGGTTTGTTTTCCATCCTTATTTGTGATTCAAGTTAATACAATAGCTTGATATCTGATTCTTACCGTGACACCAAGATTCAATTACAAACACAAAAGTCATTACAAAAACCAAAATTATAAATTATACACACAAAAACCCATTTTGACCTATGGTTTGAAGGTGTGAGAAAAACACAAGAAAGGGGGTTTGAATTGGATTTTTAAAAATGAAAGCTTTTTATGAAACTCAAACAGAAATCCCAGAGACTAAACAAGACAGAAAGACACACGATATATATTGGCTCACTTGAAAACTATCAAGCTAATCCAATCCACCCGTCAAGGTGATTTTTCCTTATATCCAAGGACTTATCAAATATAATCATCTGATTTCAATCTGCACTAGCAATCGCTAGTGACTAACAACCATAAAGACTAACTATCTAAGTCTTCTTAAGGATTCTGACCTAATTGGTCCCTTAAGGAATTATAAACATAGTTTGTGAAAGATAAATGTTTATAATAAAATTCTTCTACACAAGCAGATATAAACACAATGAATATCTTAAAAAGACTTAAAGAAAATTTGTACACAATATGAGTTTTTCGTTTTTGTGTTGTTGTTCTTCTTAATTTTCTTCAAGTTATCAAGTCCTTATATAGCCAGTAAAAGATCTTTTGGAGGGCACATCAGGAATATCCTTGAGTGAGCTGACGACTTGAAAGAAGTCATTACGTAAGGATGAAAATCGTAAAGTTGTCCTTTTCACCATAAAACCAGGTTAGTGGAATGGAACATTTTGATACGTACTATGTACTATTTCCCTCGTAAACTTTTGATATTATCTTATATACATCAGAGGCTTCTGGATAGAGATATTTGAAGCATGAGTAGAAGAGTTGATCACTGGGTCTTCAGAATCTTCAACACTTAGTCTTCAGAACCCTAAGTCTTTAGAAACTTAAGTCTTCAAAGTCTTCAAAACTTTGTTCAGCAGAACTTTGTTTTCAGAGTCTTTAGAACTTAGTCTTCAGAGCCTTTAGTCTTCAGAAACTTAAGTTTTCAGAGTCTCCAGAACTTTGTTCAGCAGAACCTTGTCTTCAGAGTCTTTAGCACTTAGTCTTTAGAAGAGAGCAACTTCAAAAGCTAGAAAGCCTTCATAAGTAAATCATCAGAGTCATGCTCAGAGGAAGAATCCAAGAGAGCATTGCAGCAGTAACATATTGTCTTCTTAGAATCTTTCTGAATGTGAGTAGGTACAGAAGCAAACTTGCTTCTTTAGTGTATAAGTGACTTTTGTCATACCAGAATAACGTTGCATATGGTCTCTATCAGAGTCAGAACCTGTTTGTTAAAACTTCAAAATAACAAACCGTTAGAGTATTAAAATTGTTTTCACATAAATACTACTTTGTTATTATCAAAACTTAGAGATAACCAACAAAACCAAATCTTGTTATAACAATATCCCCCTTTTTTATAATGACAAAACAATGTATTTTGATGAAACAATTTCGTACAAAAATAATCAATAGGTGATGACAAAGATATCTTTTAGAAATAACTTCCCTTTATCAAGCTCCCCCTAAATCTAAGACTTAAAAAATCTTATTAGATTTAATATAACAGAGCCTGGTTATAAAAATCTTATCAGATTTGGGACAACAGAGTATGATTAGTCCTATCAGATCCAGAATAATGTCTGACTAAGTTATTTTCAATATTTAGTTAGGGCTGATTCTTATCATATGCATCAGATAGTCATGATTGCCTGAGTTTCAATATCATTCCTGAAAAACATTCTAAGAAGGATTGTGTGCATTTATTATGTTACAATGTCAGAGTTAAGCTTCAGAGACCAAGATATTTTTATCAAAATAATTTCTTCATTACTACTCCCTCTTTTTGTCATAATAAAAAAGGTAAAGAAAAAAAAACAAAAAAACAACTAAAGGGTAGCCTAAAAAGTGTCTAAGGTTTAGGAGGAAGGAGACTCTGAAGAATTTGAGCAAGCACATTTTGAATGTTGGATGTAACTTCATCTTGCTTATCCATTCTAGTTCTAAATAACTCTTGTTCCTTCTGAATTCTTTCCATAGTCTCCAATACTGGATTAAAAGTAGGTTTAACAGAGCTTTCAACAGTGTTCAGAACATCTTCAGAACTCTTTATTTCTACTTCTCTCTCAAGAGCTTCCTTAGCTTGCCTTTCAGCTAATTCTTGAGCTTCCTTAGCTTGTCTTTCAGCTAATTCTCTTTCTGCAGCTAATTTTTCTTCAACTTCTCTCTGAGCTACCAATCTTTCGTTTACTTTCTAGATAAAGTGCTCTTTTGCTTGAGCAGAAAGATTTTTGATCTTTTGAAACTCTAATGACATCCATCGATTGAATCAATTCTAGGTAGCACCCAGAGCAGAAGGGTCAGTGCTAGAACTGGATTCATCAGAAAGTTTCTTGACCCTCCTAACTACATTGTCTTTAAATATAGAAATGACTTCTTCAAGGTTATGATGGGAAGGATCAGAAGATTGATGTTCAGTAAGTGTTTGGGTTTCTTCATAAGAAGTATCTAGATTGGAAAGTGTTTGGTCAAAGTCTGAATTAGAGATTACTTCTGGCGATGAAGGGTCAGGATTATTAGAGATGGTCAGTGCGTTTATTTGTGGAGAGTTTGAGGGTGTGGGTGATTGAGGGTTGGTTGTTGGAATAGGTTCTGTAGGAATTTATACATAAATGGGTTGGGTGATAATGTTAGAAGTTAATGGTAAAAAGATGGTGGGAGTTAATGGTAAAGATATGGTGGGAGTTAATTGAGTGGAGGTAATTTGAAGGAAAAAAAGGTTGTGTAGATGGTGCAAAAGATGGAAATATTTGAGATGATGGTGGTTCAGAAAGAGGAATGGATAAGGTTATAACTATGGTTGAGAATATTGGAGGTGTTGTTGGGATATATAAAGATACATTTCTATTAGAAAGAACAAATGTAGTCATAGAAGAGTCAGAAGACTTACTTGTTTGTTCTGGATAGGATGTCAGTGAAGGATTCTTCGTGTTGGCTTCACCCATATGTAAACCTTTCTTTTGCTTCTTAACAATATTCTTCTGAGGGGTCTTGTTGTGGGTTCTCTTCTTCCTCATTTGATCAGGGGGATTATCTGGTAGACTTTCATACGAGAATACAGACATATCATATCCTTCAACTTCACAGATCTTAATGTACTCCACTATAGCTTCTATAGAGTCATGCTTAGTGAATAAAGGAAATTTGTTGATTATCATTCTTCTGGACTTCAAGTTGTCCCAATCTGTAGCCATACTTGGTTCAACTCTTATCTCGTTTATAATTTTCATCATCTTCAAATTTCTACTATTCAGGGGTGTTCTAGTTATAATTTTTAACTCTTCTTTGAAATTCAAATTAGCCAGATGATCAATCATACCACTTTTAATCAAAATATTTGAGATAAGTCTTCTAAGAGGAATGTAGTTTTTAGGCTTCTTTGCATCATTTTTGGTTTTTCTTACTGAATCTCTGAGATATTTGAAGAGAATGGAAGGAAGGCAGGTCTTTTGACCTTTCAAAAAATAATACAACATGTATTTATGTTCAGTGTTGATGAAGTCAGATGAACTTGAAGAAGGTCTATGGTAGATATAACCCATAATGAATCTGAGCCAGATATGAAGTTCCTTAGACAGATCCTGACTCTTAAAGGGTGGCTTTCCATCAAATGATTGAGTGAAGATGGCTGGTTTGGTCACTTTAGAAATAAACTTTTACTTGGAATTCATTTTGTAAATACGCTTTCCACCAACGTTCTCCGTTCTAAGTAAGGTAGCGATAGATTTCTCCGTGATGACAAATTTATTTCCCAAAACATATGGCATAATGAAGTGTTCATCAGCATTAGCAAATCCTCATAATTTCTTGATTAGGTTAGGGAAAATAGGGTCGTAAAGACGATCAAAGTAGTTTCTCCAACCTTGAGCATTCAGTTCCCTAAATAAATCTATTCCATTATCAAGTAGGTTATCAAAATCTACCAACCATTCACAAAGAACTTCCAAATCTTCAAAAGGGGTTGAGAGATGAATGTGAGATGGATGATCCATAATATGAACTTCAAATAGTTTCTGGAAAGTAAATAATGATTGATGTAGTGATATTAAAGTAGTTTGAGCAGTAGTAGAAACTATTTGAGACGATTATGCATGTTGTGATTGCTGAGAGAAGTTGTACACGCTTTATTATTGGGGATCCATTGATGAAGATGATGAAGTTACGGAACACACGGGGTTTTAAGGTTTCTAAGAAAAAGTGTGGGAAGTGAAAGAGTAGTGTAGTGTGTGATAGTGAGATAGTGAGTATTTAAAGAAAGAATTTGATGATTACAAAAAAATATGGAGTAATAGGAATAATTATTTTAAAACCTAGTCTCACAAAATCACAATTTTAGAGGTGTCACTTCAAAGGTAAGGTATGATTTGATATTGGACAAGTGTCATAAGAAATCATAGTCGTCTGTTTAAGTGAGCACGTTTGATATTCCCAAAGTCAAGAATACCAAGAGGTATCTGACTAGACAAGTTTCTGATCAAGACATCTTCTAACATATAGAAGTATTTTTATTCAGAAAGACAAATAAGTAAATCAAAAGAATATTTACTTAACGTCAGAATCTCTTTTTATAGAAGGAGATTAAACATATTCTGATAAAATTTATTATGGACAAAAATTCATATATATGTTTTTCAGAATAAACTGAAATCTAGCTTCAGCTAAGGGTTTTGTAAAGATATCAGCCCACTAATGGTCTGTATCTATAAATTTTATAGTTAAAATCCCTTTATGACCATAGTCTCTAATGAAATGGTGTTTAATTTCAATGTGTTTAGTTCAAGAATGTAAAATAGGATTCTTACTTAAGCAAATAGCAGTTGTGTCATCACAGAAGATAGGAATGTTACCCTTGTGAATCTGAAAATCTTCTAGTTGATTCTTCATCCAGAGCGCCTGAGTACTGCAAAGAGATGTTGAGATGTATTCTGCTTCTGCAGTAGATAGTATAATGGTTGATTTCCTTTTGCTTGCCCAAGAGACGAGGTTGTTACCCAGAAACTGACAGTTTCCAGAGTTACTTTTCCTTTCTAATATGTCTCCAACATAATCTGCATTACAATAACCAGATAGCTTTTACTTTGATGTTTTCTTATACATCAAGCCAAGGTTAATTATTTCCTTTAGATACCTTAGGATTCTCTTAACAGATCTTAAGTGAGTTTCCCTTGGATCTGATTGGAAATGAGCACACAGACATACATTAAATAGAATATCTGGACGAGAAGCAGTCAAATACAGAAGAGAGTCTATCATACCACAATAGAGCTTCTAACATACCTTTTTACTTACTTCTTCTTTCTCTATAATGCATGTAGGATGCATGGGAGTTTTTGCAGGTTTACTATCTGACATCTCAAACTTCTCCAGAAGTTCTCGTGCATATTTTCTCTAATGAATATACGTTCCTTCTGGATGTTAATCAATTTGAATTCCCAAAAAGAATATGAGCTCTCCCATCAGACTCATTTTAAATTCTGCTTGCATTAACTTAGAAAATTTCTAGCACAAAGAAGGATTATCATAACCAAAAAAAATATCATCTACATAAATTTGCACAACCAGAATGCCATTCTTAAGAGTTTTGCAAAAGAGTGTAGTGTCTACCTTCCCTTTAGTAAAATCATTTTCCAAAAGGAAATTACTAAGTCTGTCATACCAAGCTCTAGGAGCTTATTTCAGACCGTATAATGATTTCTTCAATTTAAATAGATAATCTGATTTCTCATAATTTTCAAAGTCAGGGGGTTAATGTACATACACTTCTTCATAAATATACCCATTTAAGAATGCATTCTTAACATCCATCTGATAAAGAATTATGTTATGATTAACAACAAAAGAAACTAATAAGCGAATAGATTCTAACTTGTCAACTAGTGCAAAGGTTTCAGTATAGTTTATCCCTTCTTGCTGACTATAGGATTGTGCAACCAGTTCAGCTTTGTTTCTTATGATCTCACCTTTCTCATTAAGCTTGTTTCTGAATACCCATTTTGTTCCAATGACATGGACACCTTTTGGTTTCTGAACAAGATTCCAAACATCGTTTCTAGTGAATTGATTTAGTTCTTCTTGCATGGCTAGAATCCACTCATTCTTCAGAAGAGCTTCATCAACTGATGTTGGCTCTATAAGTGACACCAAACCCAGAAGAGTTTCTTCAGAAGGTTTGAATGATGAATGAGTTCTAACTAGATCATCTTTTTCTCCCATAATCAATTCTTTAGAATGAGAAGTCCTTAGTTTGTTCCTCTTCTGATGAGATGGACTAGTTATTGTTTCTGGTGAAGTTGTACCTTGGTATATGGTTTCTGCAGCTTTGTCTTCTTATTTAGAATCTTCCTCCTTGGACTCTACAAAAGTAATCTTCAAAACTGCAAGCTTTTCAACTAGCTTTGACTTTTCAGGGTCAAGCTTATCATTGAATCTAACATGAATTGATTCCTCAACAATTTGTGTTTCTGTGTTATAGATTATGTAGCCTTTAGGGCGTTCAAAGTATCCTAACAATAAACACTTTTGAGCTTTGGAATCAAACTTGCCAAGATTCTCTTTAGTGTTCAACATAAAACAAATACAACCAAAAGGATATAAATAAAAGATGTTGGGTTTTCTATTCTTCCACAATTCATAAGGATTCTTACCCATAATAGGTCTAACAAAAATCATGTTATGAATATAACATGATGTGTTTACTGCCTCTCCCTAGAAGTGCTTAGCCATGTTAGTTTCTTAAATCATGATACGATCCATTTCTTGCAATGTCCTATTCTTCCTTTCCACTACTCCATTCTATTATGGAGTTTTAGGACAAGAGAAATAATGAGAAATGCCATGGGAATCAAAAATATTCTCAAATCATCTATTCTCGATTTCTCCATCATGATCGCTTCTGACTCTGACTATTTTACAATCCTTCTATGTTTGCACTTGTGAGCAAAAGATAGAGAACACAAAATGTGACTCATCCTTGTGTTTCAAGAATTTTATCCGTGTCCAACGACTATAGTCATCTACAATGACTAATCCATATTTCTTACCATTGATTGAGGCAGTTTTCACTGGACCAAAAAGAACAATATTCAGAAGTTCCAATGGTCTAGAGGTAGAAACACCATTTTTCGCTTTAAAAGAGGTTTTGGAAAACTTGCCTTTCTAACATGCTTCACAAAGAGCATATGAAGAATACTTCAGATTTGGTAAGCCTCTGACTAATCCTTGCTTATTTAGCTGAGAGATCTTTCTCATGCTAACATGGCCCAAAAGTCTATGCCATACCCATTGCTCCTTATTAACAGACATTAAGCATTTAGCATTCTGGTCCTTAAGATCAGAAAGTTTGATTTTGTAAATGTTTTTTTCCTCTTTCCATTAAAAAGGATTGAGTCATCCTTCTGACTAATAGCCTTACAGGACTTTTGATTGAAAATGATATCATAAGCATTGTCACTAAGTTGGCTAATTAACAATAATTTATGCATCAAACCATCAAATTGAAGAACATCAGTAATAGAAGGAAGTTCACCATTACCAATAGTTCTAGAACCAATGATCTTACCCTTTTGGTTTCCTCCGAAACCAACGTAGCCTTCAGGCTTAAGTTCCAAACTTTGGAACATATGCCTTATTTTTTTCATGTGTCGCGAGCAACCACTATCCAGGTACCATGGTTGGTGTTTCATTTGAGCTTCTAAGGATATCTGCAACATAGATTATCTTATCCTTAAGTACCCACTTTATGGGTCCTCTTTTGTTAGTTTTCCCAGAGTTTTTCACGACTTTGAGTTTCTGTGGAACAGGATAATCAAGTGGAATTTATGGATGATACTTTAGTTTAAGATCAGATTTGTGTGCCTGTGAAGGTGCTTGCACAAGCTCAGAACAATCAAGCTTAGTACCAGAAGGCACGAAATGATCATAGAGAGGTTTTGGTTTTACAGACTGACTTTTGTCATTTTTAGATGTTTCTGTACACCCTAAACCTTTCTTGCCATTTCTGATAACTCCATAAATCATGGAAGCAATTTTGCTTCTATCTATGTTTTTAGCCAGAAAGTTCTGAAATGCTCTATCATACTTGTTGACACAATTAGTATTAGAGATATTAGAGACTAATTCTTCTTATAGTTTAAAGATTGTGCTTTTCAAATCACAATTAATATTTTTTAAAGAAAAAATATTTTCATTCAGAGAAGAATTATTCTATTCAAGCTTATCTCTAGCTTCATAAGTAATTACACGAATTTGTTTAAGGTCCTTGTATTTACTTTGAAGATTTTGATATCTTTCTATCATTTCTGAAAGATATGACTCTAATTCACAACGAGATAATATACATGTTTTGGACTGGGTCGGGACCTGCCCCTTAGTTGGGCAGGCCCAACCCAACGTTATGCTGATGAGGCCCAACAAGGCCCATATCCCCCCCCCCTGTTGGGCACGAGCCTCAACAAGGCATACATGTCGGGAAGGTGACTCCCTTGACGGGGAGGCTCATGCGCTTACCACATGTTCTCCATGTGTTCCCCATGCGAAGACACGTTATCAGGAAACTACCTGTTGCGGTGGAAATAGGATCACAAACTATTAATGAGTTTGAATCGCAATTCAATTCACAACCGCTCTTTGATTTATCCGAAGGAAAAGGTCAAAAGAGGGAAAACCTATTTTGCATCGTAAACACAATGCGGGGAAAGATCTAGGGTTCGGGGGTTGGTTAAATTTAGGGAAGGTATTAGCACCCTAAACTTCTGTAGTACTCTACAGGAACCTTTTGTTCAAATGTTTACTATTTGCTTTATTCATTTGCTTAAGGTATATGTACAAAGGATTAAAAGTGAGAAAAGAGACCTAAGGGGTTAATTCTAAGTTTACTCGGCAAGACATCGCATCTTGTGCCTACGCATCCTTACGGGAGTGGAATCAGAGTAATCGTAGTTCCCCTCAATAGGGAGGTTAGAAACTTCTTGACTGTGGTCAAGGTCTCAAGGGGAATAAACGCATCTTAAGGACACGCTTATGTGGAGTGTAGAAACTCCAAATCTCTACGTTGAAATGTTAAGTTGTAATTAGGGTTAAATTAGGGATTCCACGGCGGGAAACCCTAAAATGAGCGCGGCGGCTCTTTGACCTATTGCTAGGGGTAAAATTGTAATCTTGCCTGCGGTGAGGCATTTGTGAAAATTAGGGTTTGTAAGGGTGTAATTTTGAGGGTTTGAATGTGTGAGGTTTTACGGACTATTGGCATGGCGGCCAAACAGTTAAACCTAACCTTCGGATGTGTGCAATGTGACAGAAATAATGGTAAACGCGTGAGATAATTGAATTGCAAACAGAGAGATAATGTCATAATTTAAACCATGCAAGCAGAAATTTAAAGGCAGAATTTAAAGAGCGATTGTTAAGTTCGCGAGGTTACATGAGAGGAGCAGATACAATATGATAATGAAATTTGAATTGAACAATAATAAAATAAAATAAATAACGGTTCTAGTTATTATTTAAAAAAAAAAAGATTTTAGTTATTATTTTAAATTTATCTAAAAAAAAGTTTTTCTTAAAAATAATAGGTTTTCATATTAATTTGGAAAAGATGTTAATGTTATTTATTTTAAAAAACAGATTTTTATATTATAACAAGTTTTAATAAATTAATGATAACAATAATAATAATAATGGTAATAATAATGATAATAATGATAATAATAATAGATAATGATAATAATAATACTAATAATAATAATAATAATAATAATAATAATAATAATAATAAAGCAATAATGAATTTTAAATGTGCCAAATAACCCAACAATGTTGCTAACGCAGAAATGCGCTCATCGCAACCAGATCTAAATCGGACGAAATTTATCGCAAAGAAAAAGAAATTAAGCAAAAAATAGTATTATTGCTCACACAAAAATGCGATCATCGCAACCAGATCGAACTAACACAAATGTCACGCGTCATGCACACAAATGTGCAAACATCGTATCGACATAATTCGATCAAAAATTAATTTTATATATATAAACTCTAACAATTTAAAAATTATATATATATATATATATATATATATATATATATATATATATATATATATATATATATATATATATATATATATATATATATATATATATATATATATATATAAACGTAACAGTAATAGATAAAGAAAAAGAAATAACGGTAATAGATGAAGAAAAAGAAATAACGGTAAAAGATGAAGAAAAAGAAATAACGGTAAAAGATGAAGAAAAAGAAACAACAGTAATAGATGAAGGAAAAGAAATAACGGTAAACGATGAAGAAAAAGAAACAATAGTAATGGATGAAGAAGAAAACTAAATAACGGCAAACGACACTCACTCCTCTTAGGTTTTTTCATTCTCCCCTTTTTTCCAACAAGGCAACACATGTATATATAGGGAACAAATTAGGGTTAACACAAAATTGTCAATAATGTCCCTAAAGCCCATTTTAAAGCCCAAACTAAATAATTAGTTAAGAAAAAAATAAAATTTAAATAATTTAAAATAATTAAAATAAACTTAAAATAAAAACTAATAATCCTATTGATTCCTAAAATCAAAAATATTATAAAAAGAACAAAATTTTTTTCAATATTTTTTATTTTATGATTTTTTGGATATTTTTATGAATAATTTAGAAAAAAGTGAAAAAAATAATATTTTAAAAAATGATTTAATTAAAATACGAAAATAATAATTAAATAATAATAAAAAAACTATTTTTGTTATTTTTTTAATGAAAGATAGAAAAATTTAGAGTAAAAATAATAAAAAACAAAAAAAAGTGACAAAGGTGAGATTCGAACTCTCAACCTCTCACACTCATAACTCCTTACACATGTCCTCCTGCCAATTGTGTCATTTTTACTTTTTAGAAAAAAAATGCATGCCATATGATATTTACCTGCAAAAAGTCAAACGACTACACAAATTTGTTAGTAATTGATTAAATGCAATAAAAATGCAATGAAATGTGTTGCACCCAAAAAATTTGACCAACCGATTCTCCTATCTGACTCGTGGTTTAAACTCGTATTCGCAAATCAGACGCATGATATTTGTGCACAAACGGAGGATATCAGAGTTTACAGCTTGATTTTCGTCTATCAGATATGGCAGATCCAGTCCAGATCACCAAGGGTTTCATTTTCGGGAAATTGTGCGCTCCTCGGTGATTTTTAGCTTGCACAGTGATTTTGAGGATATTCTGATGCCCGGGGATCTCTGTTCGATTCGATCTGGTCTCGTGCGCTCTTCTATGGCGGTCATTTGCATTCATCTGCATTTTTAGGATTTTTATAGACTTTTGTGGATTTTCAATAGGCTTTATAGATTTTTCTGGAATTTAAATAGGGTTTTTGTATTTTTTATATAGTTTAATTCTCTTTTTAGAATTTTATAGGTTTTTAAATAGATTTTTAGAATATAAAAGAGTTTAAATAGTTTTAATTGTTTTTAGAATAATAAAGAAAAAGGGGAATATAGTTTTTTCTTTTTATTAATAATAGATGTTAATAGTTTAGAATTTTATGTAGATTTTAAAATAGGTTTAATAGTTTTTTTAATCATTTTTAGAATATAAAAGAGTTTCAATAGTTTTAATTGTTTTAGATAATATAGGAAATATTATAGATTTTTTTTATTAGTTTTAAATAGATTTACTAGTTTTAAATAATATTAGAGATTAAATAGAGTTAATTAGATTTTTAATCACTTTTTAGAGTTTAATTAGGTTAATTGAATTCATTTAGATTCAATTAGGGTTTAAATCTTTTGTTTAGAATTTAATTGAGTTTGTTAGATGTTATTAGGATAGTTAATTGTCTTTTAGATTTGATTAGTTAGGATAATTAGTTAATTAGTCTAATAAGGATTTAATTAGAGATAATCAGATTTTAACTAATGTTTTCTTTTTCAGTTTTTTTGAGTTTTTTTAAAATGATTTTGTTTGGGCCCAAAGCCCATTTTCGCAGCCAGAATAATGCATGGTTGTCCAAGTCTCGGTCCATCAATTTCCCAGCACTCTCCACCACTTTCCAGTACCTTCCAGAAGCGTCTCAGGAATTTGTCAGTATATAAACCTCAGCACGCCACGTGTGGCAGGGAGGTTGGCCCCACGCGTCTCACATTCCTCACGACACCACACACTCAGACTCCCTCACACTCTCCCACGTGTCCCACCAGAGCTCACCCTCTCTCTCTGCTGCCACCCGTCCTGACACGCGCTCCCCATGCAGCAACCCCCTGAGACACTTGGCACCACCACAGCTGGTCACCGGAGCATCGTCGGGACCTTGCCGCCGGGCATGCAGGCGCCTTGAGCCACCGTCCAACGTCCTCCGGCCACCGTCTTTCTCGCCGGAATCCCCAAACACCCAAAAATCTCCAGAAATCCATTTCTTCACTCCGATCGTCTCCGATCTCCTCCCTTCCACCTTCATCGGTACCTCGCCGGAAAGATCATACTCGCCGGAAACCTCAAATAATTTCCCAGAACTCATCCATCCTCGTCGCATCTCAAGAATAACGTCTCCAGAAATCGCTCAGACCTTCATCGTTTTGCCAGAAATTTTCCAGAACACGTTCAACGATCTTCATCGTTCTTCAAGGTTTCCAGAACATCACCAAACGTTCATGCATCATCTGGAATTTCCAGGGACCTCCATCAACCAACGAACACCAACGATCTTCCCAGAAGATCCTCGTGATTCATCCTCCCTCATCAAGATACTCTGAGATCTTCTGAAGATCTTCCTCAAGAACATTCCAGGCCCTTTCTCTTCTTCATACGCGTTCAGCTACCGGCTAACAGCTTGGATCGTCGTTGAAGGAGTTTCGCTCTCCAGAATCTCCAGTTCGCTCCAGATTCATCTCCAGGTATGTTTTCTGGAATTCGTTGCATATTCTTTCAGATTGCGTTGTCTTCACTGACTTATAGAACGGTTAGAGTTTTGCGAATTGATTGAATCGTTTGAGTGTATGATGCTGAAATCTGGTTTGATCTTGATGAGGTGTTTGAGGCTGATTTAGGATTGTTAGGCTTAGATTGCTGTGTTTGCTTGAGTAATTCGTTTGAGTGTTGAGAGTTCTTGAGGAAGGAGAAAGAGAGGTTGCAGAAAGAGTGAGTTGGGGGAGACGGGCGAAGCGGCTAGGGTTTAGGGTGAGTGAACAGTGATTTGGGTTGTAAGGGTATTCAGATTTTTGGTTAGGGTTTCATTGGGTTAGGGTTAGGTTTGGGCCAAGCCCAAACGCGTTTACTGACGCACTGCTCCCAATTTGCTCGCATACCCCCCCTGTGTGAGAAACCAGAGTGAATTAGTTTGGGCCTTAGGCCCTAATGCTAGCTGCACCCCCCCTGGGCGTAAGCCCAGTGAAGAAATAACTGGGAAGCTGCTAGTCTGCACCCCCCCCCCCCTGCGTTCATTTCAGTTTTTGTTGTTTTTTTCTGGTTAATAAGTTTGGGCCCTGCGCCCAGTGCTTTTAGCACCCCCATCTCTGGCCCAGCTTGCAATAATAGCTGAAATTCATTGCTGTTAGTACCCCCCCTCCATGTTACTTCAATTTTATTTTCTTTAATTTCTTTTATTTCTTTGCATATTAGAAAATTCATAATAAAATGAAAATAATTGTTTTTTAACTCTTCTTTTTTCAGCCATTTCATGAAAATGTTTAGAAAATTAAATAAAAATAAAAATGTCATTTTATTTTTGTTTGTTATTTTTGGTATATTTTTCATTTAATTGACTTTTTTAATATTCTTTAGTGCATACATGTCATTAGAAAATTAATAAAAAATAGTAGGTTTAGTCAAATAATCCCGTTTTTTTTTCTGTAGACTCGTAATTCAATGTAGAATTTTATAGTGCAGAAACATTAGCTTAATCATGCATTTTCATTTTAATTGCATTTTTTCATTGTTATTGATGTTGAATAAATTGGTTTGTGGATATGTCTGTGTTGCTGATTTTAGTTCTTTCATCTGGTATTGAATTTTGTTCTGATTTTTCAGTATGTTGTCATAGAGCCATGTAAGTTTCCCATAGATTTTTGTTAGATTTTTGTAGGATGTTCTGATATGATTTGTCTGAGCTTGAGGATAGGAGAAGTCTTGATGATTTCCGACTTTGAAGTTCAACTGTGGTTGAACTTCAGAGATAGTTTCTATTAGTTTGGTGGCCTGTGGGTTCTTCTCAAGGTGGAAGCTGATTGCAGTTCTGTTGGAGCTTGCAAGGATGCAATGGATTGAGGCTTAGTCTAGGAGCTTGTTCTCTGTTTGTGAGGTTCGAGATCCTGAAGTTTGAAGGGAGTTTATGGTACTTTCCTGAGGAAGGCACTATGAATGACTTTCATTCTTTCTTCTCACCTCTTTCTTAAGTATCCAATGATGTTGGAGCCAACTTGTGAGTTTAATTTCTCCTGAGGAGGAATGTAAACTGATCACATGTTGTTGAGCCACATGGGATACGATTCCTAAGTGGAAGCCCCCTAGTACCTTCCCGAGGAAGGTCCTATGGGTCTATTCACTTAGTTCCATTAGTTTATCTAGGATTTCTCAAGTATCCAGTGATGTTGGAGCCAACTTGTGAGTTTAATTTCTCCTGAGGAGGAATGTGAACTGATCACAGTTGTTGAGCCACGTAGGATACAATTCCTAAGTGTCAGCCTCCTAGTACTTTCCTGAGGAAGGTCCTATGAGTCTGTTCACTTAGTTCCCTTAGTTCAGATAGGATTTCTCAAATATCCAGTGATGCCGGAGCCTTCATGTGAGTTTAGTTTCTCCTGAGGAGGAATGTAAACTGATCACAGTTGTCGAGCCGCATAGGATATGACTCCTGAGTAGTAACCTCCTGGTACTTTCCTGAGGAAGGCACTATGAGCTTGTCTGCTTAGTTCCCTTTCTCTGGTAAGCTTGTTCTGAAGCTTGGAGACTGGGATTGTTTCCTCTTGCTTAGGGTTTTGATTAGAATTTTTGCTTAGATCTTTGCTTAGGGTATTGTGTAGAGTTTTGTTTAGAGATAGATTAGGAGCTTGTTTCAGGTTTGTTAGGGGCCTTGCCCAGGAGTAGTTTCTTGTTTTGTAGATAGAGGCTTATCAGGTTAGCTAGCCTTCTCTTTGGATTGTTTGACTTGTATGATGTTATGTTGCATTAGACTTAGGTGTTCATCTAGATAGTTCTGAGTAGGTGCATCTTAGAAGTAGACTTTGTGTGCATGAGAAGTTGAGGTGGTCCTCCTTCTGCTTGTTTGTTATTGAGTGGCTTTGCTTGTTGGTATTCGGTAGAGCTGAGCTCCCTTGCCTTTGTGGTTTGCGGCCTTTGCGCCTTGTTTGTTTAGTTGTTGCATTCATGCATATTTCTGTTATTTCTTTACTTTGCAGTTTCTTGTTTGTAGTTTAGTCCTGTTGCCATGATCCCTTAGGAGCTCTGACTTCTCCGCTGCGGAGTTGTTATGATAGACATTAGGATGGTCAACCAGGTGTGATATCAGTAGGTAGATTCCCCTTTCTCAGTTATAGTTTTAGGGTGTCTTCTTTCCTTTCAGTAGTAGCTTTTGAGTAGCTTGATCCGTAGTTAGCTGAACTACAGCTGCTCTGATTCCTTGTACCAGACAAGGATATGTAGGCATAGGATGCGATATCCTAGCGAGCACACTAACGACTAACCTTTGTTCTCTCGCGGTTGTGCGATCGAGACTTTCCCGCTAACGACTAATTGTTATCCTTTTCTCCTGCCCGAGTGCATTTGAGACCAGATCGTATTTGTAGGTTCCCGAGCCTTTAGGACCAGTTTGTTTTCTCACTGCTGTGTGAGAGCGCCAGTTTACCCGTAGTTAGTCGAACTACGTTTGCTCTGATCTTCCATACTGTGTGGAAGTACGTAGGCACAGGACGCGATGTCCTGGCGAGCAACCTTTTCCCCGGTTAGACGTAGGTAGTCGAACTACGTTGACTCTGACTTTCCCATTGCACGAGGGAATACGTAGGCCCAGAACACCGTATGTTCTGTCGAGTCCTGTCCTTTTATTTTCTTTTCAGACTAGCTATTAGCGTAGATAGATAAACACACCCTTCTCCTTATAAACACCAAGCGTGGATCCCATCGAGTACGATGGACGTGAGGGGTGCTAATACCTTCCCCTTGCGTAACCGACTCCCGAATCCAGGTTTTGGTTGCGATGACCATACCTTTTCCCGTCTTTGCGAGGTTTACTTCGAGCGTTTCCTTTCCCGCTCTGAGGGATAAATAACGCACGGTGGCGACTCTCCTGTCAAGCCGGCGCCGATTTTCGCAGTAGCGACAGCTGGAGACTCTGCTGGGGACTATAGCATCTAGGGACTTTTCCCATCCCTTGTGCTGGGACCGTTTCCCATCCCCTACGCGAGTCAATCCTAGCGCTTGGGTGTTTATTTGTTGGGTGTTGTGCATATTGTGTTTTACTTTTCTGCACTTTACTTTTCTGTACCTTTACCTTTCCGCATTTATTTTCCAGCATTATATTATTATGATTATTGTTGTGGGCAAGGGAGGTTACTGTGAGTGAAAGCCGGACCTGGGCTTGAGTACACACCTAGATATAGTTGCGGAGAAGTAGTAGACGAACCTGTCTACTGAGCAGGCACAGTTCCCTACGAAAATCTGCGCTCAGACGAGATTCTTGCAGAGGTGCTCCTTTCCGGTCCTGAGGATCTGAGGGGAGTCCAGACGTGAGGATTGTCGACTCTGGGGACCGATCATTTGGAAGTCAGCTAAGTGAGGCCTCTTTATGACTTGATGATGCCACTCCTTCTGGGAATCGTATCGTCATTCGTGAAAGTCTGTGACGCTGATGACCGCATAGGATGCCGTACCTTTGTCCGTAGATTAGGTCTATCATACCTGTGAGGGGGATCGGGTTATTGCAGGAAAACTGGCCTTCAGAAACCATGATTCAGTACCTTTATCAGATGGTGTTCTTGATTCATCTCCAGGTGTATTGTCTGGGTCAGATGGGTTTCTTATCTGAGGTTGATGCTATTACCAGATGGTTTTCTCGTCAGATACAGAGGTTCAGATGGTTTTCTTACCAGGGGATTGATATTTTGAGTATCAGATGATAGTTAGTGGCATGAGATTCTGGTGACCGTGTTGGTTTTCTGTTCTCGATCACAGAGACGTTCCTCTTCAGGCTACAGCATAGCCCCTGTGTTCGCAAATTGCATTATTTATCATATTGCATCATTACCATCTGCATTCAACTAACGTGTGTGTATTGCAGGTACATATTTTCCCTTCCAGTTCTGGTGTTCGTTCCTAGCAAGACATGGAAAACATGAAGAGAGTATTGCCCTATAAGTTTCCGTCGCCGAATATCAGTCTATTGTTAGAGTTGATTGCTATTGCTAAGAAGAGGGGAATGGGTGACTTCAGAAAGAGATATGGGAGGATTCTGACCTACGTTTATCAGCCATCTGCCTACGAGACCAGCGGCATCTATACTCTGTTACAGTTCTACAACGCGGAGCTCAGGTGTTTTGTATTCCCCGACTTCGTTTTGGCTCCTACCCTGGAGGAGTACTCTGCACTTCTGGATATACCGATCCGTGAGCAGATGCCTTTCTATCGTACGGACGCTGAGCCTAAGCTGGCTGAGCTTTCTGCCATCCTGTGCTTGAAAGAGTCTGAGCTGTCTGGGAAGATGATCAGAAGAGGAGACGTATGGGGATTTCCGTTGGATGTCTTAGTGGAGAAGGCTCGAGAATATGCCCAGAAGGGTAGCTGGGGTGTTTTTGACGTCATCCTTGCTGTATGTGTGTATGGCATCGTATTGTTCCCGAACATTCCTGATTTTGTTGACTCAGATGCCTTCTATATTTTGGCTGCGAAGAACCCAGTCCCTACTCTGCTGGGAGATATCCACCATTCAACCCACTACCAGAATGAAAAGCGGCGAGGAAGGAATGTGTCTTGTTGTGTACCTCTCCTATGCAGGTGGTTCACCAGTCATATGCCTAAGTCAGGCCCTTTTGTCACCTCTATCAATTCTCTAGGATGGCCCGAGCGCTTAATGGGATTGACTGCTGAGAACGTGGTATGGGTCAATAAAGAGGTATTCGGAGCTGAAGTCATACTCAAATGCGAAGGATTCCCGAATGTTCCTTTAGTGGGAAGGAAGGGGTGTGTCAACTACAACCCTTCCTTATTGATCAAGCAATTTGGGTATGTACCTCAAGGAGCGCCAAAGCCCGAGGAGATACAGGAATCTCTGTATCTCACCGGGGCAATAGGGAAAGAAGTGCTGACCAAGCTCGAGAAGGCATGGAAGAACTTGCACAAGAGAGGGAAGCTTTCAGGTAGCAGAGGGGATACTCGAGTTCCTAGCCCATATGTAGAATGGATTCGTGAGCGAGCTGTGAAGTTCCTTATGTCGTATCCAGCGGTTCAGCCATTGCATCCTTCTCCGGTGGAGGAGCCTACCACTGTGGACATGCAGGTCTACAAGCAACTGATGGCGGAGAAAGAAGAGCTAGCAAGGGCTAAAGAGGCTTTAGAGCAGGAGAATGCCCAGCTTCGGCATGAAAAGATTGAAACAGAGTATGTTTCTAAGCAACAGGCTGAAACTCTGAAACATCTGAAGACTACGCTATTGGAATTGACTGAAACCAAGAAGCGTCTGGAGTTAGATGTAGACTCAGTTAGTAGTGTGTTGGCCACTAAGAAGAAAGAGTTGGAAAGGGCCTACACAAAGCTAGACAAGTTCAGAGAGCACTGGGATCGCACTATGGCCAAGCGCAAGGAGCAAGAAGAAGAGCTGAAGACACAGATTGCTCGGTTAGAAGAACAGGTCAAAGTGAAGAACGAAGAGCTTGAAGAAGAAGCCTGCCGCCGATACGAGGCCGAGCGCAAGCTGACAGATGCCATGAAGAATTTGGAAGATTTCCAGCATAGAGCAGATGCCAAGAGACCCAAACCTGGGGGCGGTGCCAATGATAAGGCTTGGGAAGACTTTGTCAGAGACATCCAGGGGACGGCCAGGAAGAGGGATCGGCTGATAGAAGGTTTGATTTATCAACCAGATCACGCAGAGACGAGGAAGATGGTCGAGGACTTTCGCAACCGTACCCGTACTTGATTTTTCTCTTGCATTCTGTTATGATGAGATCACCACCAGGCATGTTGGTTGGGATCCTCCTTTATCGTATCAGCTGTATGAAGCATAGTTATGTAACTTCTTGACAAGACTGTTATTCTAATAAATATATGAGGGTTTTTCTAAATATTGTCTTTATGGTTTATCTCGTCTTGCTACCACTGACACTGGAATTGGAGGGGAAATATCTCCAATGCACACATGCACGTTAGCATTTTTGTATTTCTGTTTGCATAAATCATACTGCATAGCATTTCTCTAGCAGGTCAGAGCACTTATCCAACCTTTGTTTTCACCAGAGGGTGATTCTCGGGGAATTGGTTGAGGCAGAGGTAGAGTGTCGAAGACGACCAAGGGGCTGAAGCAGATTTGAGCAGAATCAAGCAGCATAGTCCGTTACAGGTAATTGGTAGCTATGTCTGAAGGCAATTTCCAGGCTCCTAACACCTTGGCAAGGTTTACTATGGCGTCCAACCATCAGTATGATTCTATGGAAGGCTTCCCGCAAGCAAACAATCTTACTGCAGACCAAGTTGTACAGCCTACTGTCCAGAACCGAGATCAGCATGAGCAGTTTGTTGCCCGAAATGAACATTATCCTCCTGTTAACAATCAATGTGTCGCTTTCCCTGCGATGAATTACCGAAGAGATATTCCAGTGACCGGGTTAGTAGACCCAAGAACTCTTGACGATGGTAGAAGACTCCGAGCATTGGAAGAGCAAATGAAAGCCTTGGAAGCGAAAGATGCCGTTAACCTGGATGCTGTAGCCATGTGTTTGGTTCCTGACCTGGTGTTGCCGCACAAGTTCAAGGTGCCGGAATTCGAAAAATACAGGGGAGATAGCTGTCCAAAGCTGCATTTGATGATGTTCTGCCGAAGGATGACTTCGTTTGTGCGAAATGACCAACTAATGATCCATTGCTTCCAGTATAGCCTGACTGGGGCATCCTTAAGGTGGTATGTGCAGTTAGAAAGTAATCAGATTCGATCATGGGTGGATGTAGCCAGAGCTTTCATGAAGCAGTACGATTACAACCTGGATTTGACTCCTAGTCTCGTAGATCTGCAAGAATTGTCTCAGGCGGAGAATGAATCGTTCAGAGTGTATTTGCGAAGATGGAAAGAATTGGCTGCTAGTGTTCAACCACCGCTTCCGGAAAGAGAACTGGTTGACGTCTTCTTGGGTACTCTGAAAGGCCATTATTTTGACAAATTGTTCAGTTGCACAAACTTTGTGGGCCTGATGAGGCTGGGAGAGATTGTTGAGAGAGGACTCAGGAGTGGAAAGTTTTGAGATGTCCCTTACGTCCCAGTTGATAAGATTGAGTCAGTTGTCAGTTCTCAAGAAGAGTGGGAAGGAGATAATGCCACCTCAGAATCTCTAGCATCTCAGGATCAGTTTTCAGACACTTCAAGTCAACGATCATCTTACCGCCGATCGCGTCAGCACGCTCCACGAAGACCAAGGAAACCTGAAAGGCAGTTTACTCAACTACCAGTGTCGTACAGTCAGTTGTTGCCAGATCTGGTCAAAAGCGGATTGATAGTGCCGAAAGAGACTAAGCCGGTGATTCCACCATATCCTCCAGGTTTTGATGCCAACGCCCGCTGTGAGTACCATGTTGGGGCACAAGGGCATTCCACAAATGATTGTAAGGTGCTTAGAGGTCAGGTTCAAGATCTGTTAGACTCTAGCCGTATTTGCATCACTCCTCAGGGTTCTGTTCAGATTAATGATTTTCCATCCTCCAGTTGTGTGGGTTCGTCAGTTAATGTCATGGAAGACTCCACAGGAAGTGTGTGCTCTGAAGATTGTCAATCAGAAAGTTCAGTTGTATGGGAGAAGTTTCTAGAGGTTTTTGCGCCGGATGTCGCATCTGTTTTCTCTGCTTAATCTGTTTAGCTTTTTGTGCACTAGTGTCTGCCGACCACCACCAGGATTGTTGGCTGGGGTCATTGTATTCGCACTCATTTGTGCTTACGTGCTGCTTTTGTTGGTTATACATGTGTGGGAGATGTTCGTCTGTGTGCTTATAGCTTGAGTTTCTCTTTGTCTCGTCATGAATATGTGTTTGCTTTCTACGCTGCATTATCATTTAACAGGTATATCAGAACCGTGGGTCTCATTTCCTCATCATTCAGTTTATTGCAGGAACTCCTTCAGAGATATGGAACAGAATCAGTTTGAATTGATTGAAGTCCAAGGCCAGCTGGGGCAGATGATGAGAGACATGCAAGAGATGCGTTCGGAGCAGAAGATTCTCAAGGAGGAGAACAGTCAGCTGAAGACCCAAATGAGCTTGATCATGGAGGTAGTCAAGAATGTGCTTAGGAAAGAAGACGATCAGCTATTTGAAGCCGCAATAAAGAAGCTCGCGCCACCCGTGCATGTGGAACCTGAGCAGCAGCAACAGAGGGTGCATCCGTCTCAACGGAGGATCCAGGAAGGGAAGCCAAAGAGAATATTTGAGGCGCCGCCTATGACATATGCTGAGCTCTTGCAGACCTTATTGAGGTTTAATCTGGTTGAAAAGAGAACGTTGGAACCACCAACGAGAGTGCTTCCTCATGGGTACGATGCCAGTAAGCAATGTGAGTTTCATTCCGGGGCATTCGGACACGACATCGAGGGTTGCCATGCTTTTAAGCACAATGTTCAAGACTTGATTGACTCGCACGATATTGAATTCACGCCGGGCGGCGTAGCGGTGCGCATTGCTCCTGTCTCAGTCGATGCTAAAATGACAGATGTTTCTAAAGCTGCAGTGGGTCAGAAACGTATCCTGGACTCCATGGCGTCAGAGTCTCCAGGCCCACAACTGTTGCCTATCCCTGGGGCAGATCTGAGAAAGAAAATGGCTAAGCATAAGGAGAGCGTTAATCAGTACATTGAAGGTCAAGAAACCGATGTTGCATTTGATACGAAGGGTGTTCAAGAGTCAACCCGATACCAGCAGCAGCAGCCTCAGCAGCAGAGCCAGCAGGGGTATAAGAGATATCAGAATCGGGCTCCCCTGGCAAGCCGTCATTTGGAAACTCCTCCTATGCCGTATGCACAGCTTCTGCAAACGCTACTTCAGCTCCAATTGGTTCATAAAAGGACAATGACTCCCTTAACGGGACCACCACCACCGGGGTATGATGCCAACGCTACTTGTGAGTTCCATACTGGGGCACCAGGCCATACGGTTGAGAATTGTAAAGCTTTTAAGCACAAAGTGCAGGATCTGCTTGATAGTGCAGCAATCAGCTTCGGGCCGGGAGGTCCCCAAATCATCTGAATGAAGGAGGAAGGGCTCTATAATTTGGTTGAGTCGTTGAAAGCAGATCAGGACAGCATCGAATTGTCTCTAATGAAGATAGCTGGTTCAGCAGCAGGACAGATGTGAAAGCCTGGCTCTCGGAAGCTAGCATTTTTCTTTGTTTTATCTTGTCATTTCTTTACATTTGTAGTTGCTTTCCTGTTTGAATTTGTAATCTTGTTTGTAAAACTTGTTGTTTTCATTCAATTGATGATAATGAAATAAATATGCATGTTTTGATCCATTCGTGTTCACTAACATGTTTTTGCAAATGTCCAACGCTTGGTTAAGAAGAATTTGGGGAGGATGACGAAAATGACCGACATGCAACTACCAATATTGTATGCTTTTGAAATAAAACCTGTTGATGATGTACAGGCATTGTTTCAAATCCCTAAACACCGGAGATATAAGGAAGATAATCCCTTGTTAACCCCTTTGAGCCTTGTAGTAGGAGTTTCTTTCTGTGAATGAAAAACCCTCAATCTCAACCTGGGGCAGGGTAGGTGTTAGCTAATTTGACCAAGCGTCCAAATTGCAAAAGGAGTGTCCGTTCGAGGATCAATCACGTCCCTAGAGGTCGTGCCTAAAAAACCATAAGGGTTCAACCCAGAGTGGGGCAGTCACATCATTCCCCAAAAAGTCAGGCAACCAGTGTCACACGACTCGTCCGCAAAAAACGAAAAAGAAATCAAAAGCCCGCTAAGTCAAGAAAACTTCAAAACAAATGACTTAGGCAAAAATGAGGGCATCCCGCTGGACTTAAAAAAATCAAAAAAAGCTCAAAAGGAGTCAGTCCAGGCAAAAGTTAGGGATATGAAAAGAAAAAGATGAAAAGGATCAAAAGAAAAAAAGCTTCGATGGAAATACGAGTCGTGTGACCTCAAGTGTCAAAGACGAAAAGTGAGTGGCTGTCACTCCAAAATCCAAAAGTTTCTCGAACTATCACTCCTATCTTTCAACCTCCGAGAGGTGAGCGCTAAGGTCGAATTAGCTGAACGTAGGATGGGAGAGCATCAAGGAGAATGGGTGGGTTAAAGTAAACTTTGAGCCTTTATCCTTTCTTTCGAAACCATGAACCTGACCACGTTACAACCTCCAAAAGTCCTAATTGAAGCAGGTTGTTTCGAAAGCATACTCCGGTAAAGGTCGCGTCGATTCTGACTCTTAAAAGGGTTCCTCTTACCATGTTGATACTAATGTTGATAAATGTTTTATGCATTATATGCCATAAACTGTTTTTCCTTTTCCCAGTGAACAGATCGGATGTCAAAGCTGTCATATGTGTTGCATTAATATGTCTTTTATGCAGAACAACTTGTTTTACTTGCGAGTAAGCGCTGGACAGCAGAAAAGTTTCCTACAGTGGAAAGTATGGTCAAGATAGAATGCAGAACGCCCGAATGTTCCAAGAGCAGGGGCAAGCTTTTATTGTGGTCCCCAGTCAGGTCAGCTTTTCGAAATCAGCTATCCTGGGGCAATCAGGTTGAGATTCAGGCAAATACGGCGTAGTCAAGGGCACTACTCTGAATCAAATAATCAGGAGCAAGGTCATTGCCGTCAGGGGCAGACTATCTTAAGCACGCAGAAGTTATTCGAGGAGCATTTGAGGTGAAGTGTCTCTCGGAAGCTCAGAACGCTGGGGCATGTTATATCAGACCATCAGGGCTCAGATTTGCAGATTTCCTTTCAAGGACTATCCCCACAGAGGTCCCGCAGGCTGGGGCATATCATAAGAGAAAGGATTGTTCTTCTCCGTATCAGCCATACAGAGTTATTCGAGCAGATGCAGTCGATTTTCGAGAGCGAGATGATTGCGGGAAGTCGTGTTACTATCCCTTGACTCTTCACTAAAAGGCTGTGTATTCATGAAGAATATTTTCCAGTGTCAGTTGTACCTAACCCAGCAAGATAGCTTAAGAGCTCAAACCCATGTTTGCGATTACTGTGAAGCCCATCCGTGTTGGCGCATCGGTTCCCAGATCCGAGCTTCATCAGTACGCGGGAAGACTCCCTCCATTTTCTCCAGCAAAGTCCAATTTGTCATTGGCATGGGTAAGCTATCCCTAGAGGAGTTTACTCATACTTGGCACATCTGCTATTTCACAGCGGAGTTATATTCCCCAGCAGGGTGTTACTTCGTCGAGGTGTTCGGTTAAGTTCCCAACATCCCCAACGGAGTTGATTTCACTCTCCCTGCATTTATTTTGCTTGGATAATTCAGTGATGTCCGGGTTATCCCCAGCAGAGTTGGTCTCGTCTTCAGCATTTATGTTGCTGCAGTGGTTTTCTGTACCCAGCTCTCTCCGGCAGCTCGAACCTGCACTAGCATATTGCATGCATCATCATACTTGCATCATACTTGCATATCATGGTCAAAATGCGTAGCATTTCCATCCGGAATGGAGCATTACGCTGTAGAAAGAGTAAAGCATACGCATATGCATACGAAGCATAAGTCAGGTTTTCTATCAGCCTCATATGGCGCGTGAATTACTCTGTGATCAGTTCAGGGGCATTTATCCAGCAACAGTATTCAGACGGTTCAGCAGATCATTCGTATCTCAGATCAGACAACAATTATGCTTTGATCAAGCAGTCATCTGATATCGACAGACTTTTCTTCCCGTCAAGTCATATTGACGATGTGTTCCTTCGATAAGTGGATTTCTCCGTCTATCATTAGACGTCTGGAGTACGAATGTGGTTTTCTTTCCGTCTATCCTTAGACGATGTGAAGTTGCGGGTGATCGCAGTAGGGTTTCAAGGAGGGGGTTTCCCCCAGGATATGCTTTCCTTCCCGTCTATCAGTAGACGATGTGAAGTTTTGGTGGATTTTCAATAGGGTTCAAAATAGAGTTTCTCCAGCAAGTGGCTTTTCTTTCCGTCTGTCAGCAGACGATGTGAAGTTTCGAGTTACTGTTCAGCGGGTTTCTTATTGCCAGATCATACGCATGGTGAGTTTCCCCAGCAAGACTTCTCTGGCTATCTTTGCTTGCTGAGGGGTTTCAAAATGATATTTCGGATAGTGGTTTTCTTTCTGTTTATTGGATGAGATGACGTTTCAAGAGGGACTTTTCTGATCGTCGATCCTTATTGATGTCAAGGCTCTTCGAAGAATGTTCAGTTTTCGTGATTGTCGATTCTTATTGACGACATGGTTCTTTGAAAGTGGCTTTCTTCCCGTCGGTCCCTACTGACGATGTGGCCCCTTCAAGGATATTGTTCTTTCCATCAATTCCCGTGGACAGAAGGATTCTGAAATTCAAGGGATGGTGTTGAATTGCGTTATGGTGTCTTTCCGTCTATCGTTAGACGATGTGAGTATGGAGATTATGAATTTCTTTCCGTCTACCCTTAGACGATGTGAATATTGATTTGTTCATCAATTAGGATGATCCCGTCTACCCTTAGACGATGTGAATATTGATTTGTTCATCAATCAGGATGATCCCGTCTATCTTTAGACGATGTGAGTATGCGATCAGGCTTTGTTCCCGTCTACCCTTAGACGATGAGAATATTGATTTGTTTCATCGATCAGGATGATCCCGTCTATCCTTAGACGATGTGAATTTGGAGATTAATGTTGTCTTTCCGTCTATCATTAGACGAGGTGAGTATTCAATCAGGGTGTCTTCCCGTCCATCTTTGGGCGATGTGAGTATATTTCTCTTCCTGCCTATCAGTAGGCAATGTGAAAGGATCAGGTATTTTGTTGCAGCCCTTGGGTTTGTCATATAGGGTCTCACAGGTGATTGGCGTTAAAATCAGGAGTTCTTTATCAGATGATTGATCAGTTTGTTGCCGTAATGACTGGACTCGGTTTTCTGGACTTTATTCCACAAGCAGTATATGCTCGCGGTTGGCAAATTTTCGGGTTTTATTTGTATTCAACCGTCTCGTACCTCTGAATGTTTGAAGGCTGAGCGCTCTTCAAACCCTTCGGGTCCAAGTCGCTTGAATAGGGGCAGCTGTTGCACCCCAAAATTTGACCAACCGATTCTCCTATCTGACTCGTGGTTTAAACTCGTATTCGCAAATCAGACGCATGATATTTGTGCACAAACGGAGGATATCAGAGTTTACAGCTTGATTTTCGTCTATCAGATATGGCAGATCCAGTCCAGATCACCAAGGGTTTCATTTTCGGGAAATTGTGCGCTCCTCGGTGATTTTTAGCTTGCACAGTGATTTTGAGGATATTCTGATGCCCGGGGATCTCTGTTCGATTCGATCTGGTCTCGTGCGCTCTTCTATGGCGGTCATTTGCATTCATCTGCATTTTTAGGATTTTTATAGACTTTTGTGGATTTTCAATAGGCTTTATAGATTTTTCTGGAATTTAAATAGGGTTTTTGTATTTTTTATATAGTTTAATTCTCTTTTTAGAATTTTATAGGTTTTTAAATAGATTTTTAGAATATAAAAGAGTTTAAATAGTTTTAATTGTTTTTAGAATAATAAAGAAAAAGGGGAATATAGTTTTTTCTTTTTATTAATAATAGATGTTAATAGTTTAGAATTTTATGTAGATTTTAAAATAGGTTTAATAGTTTTTTTAATCATTTTTAGAATATAAAAGAGTTTCAATAGTTTTAATTGTTTTAGATAATATAGGAAATATTATAGATTTTTTTTTATTAGTTTTAAATAGATTTACTAGTTTTAAATAATATTAGAGATTAAATAGAGTTAATTAGATTTTTAATCACTTTTTAGAGTTTAATTAGGTTAATTGAATTCATTTAGATTCAATTAGGGTTTAAATCTTTTGTTTAGAATTTAATTGAGTTTGTTAGATGTTATTAGGATAGTTAATTGTCTTTTAGATTTGATTAGTTAGGATAATTAGTTAATTAGTCTAATAAGGATTTAATTAGAGATAATCAGATTTTAACTAATGTTTTCTTTTTCAGTTTTTTTGAGTTTTTTTAAAATGATTTTGTTTGGGCCCAAAGCCCATTTTCGCAGCCAGAATAATGCATGGTTGTCCAAGTCTCGGTCCATCAATTTCCCAGCACTCTCCACCACTTTCCAGTACCTTCCAGAAGCGTCTCAGGAATTTGTCAGTATATAAACCTCAGCACGCCACGTGTGGCAGGGAGGTTGGCCCCACGCGTCTCACATTCCTCACGACACCACACACTCAGACTCCCTCACACTCTCCCACGTGTCCCACCAGAGCTCACCCTCTCTCTCTGCTGCCACCCGTCCTGACACGCGCTCCCCATGCAGCAACCCCCTGAGACACTTGGCACCACCACAGCTGGTCACCGGAGCATCGTCGGGACCTTGCCGCCGGGCATGCAGGCGCCTTGAGCCACCGTCCAACGTCCTCCGGCCACTGTCTTTCTCGCCGGAATCCCCAAACACCCAAAAATCTCCAGAAATCCATTTCTTCACTCCGATCGTCTCCGATCTCCTCCCTTCCACCTTCATCGGTACCTCGCCGGAAAGATCATACTCGCCGGAAACCTCAAATAATTTCCCAGAACTCATCCATCCTCGTCGCATCTCAAGAATAACGTCTCCAGAAATCGCTCAGACCTTCATCGTTTTGCCAGAAATTTTCCAGAACACGTTCAACGATCTTCATCGTTCTTCAAGGTTTCCAGAACATCACCAAACGTTCATGCATCATCTGGAATTTCCAGGGACCTCCATCAACCAACGAACACCAACGATCTTCCCAGAAGATCCTCGTGATTCATCCTCCCTCATCAAGATACTCTGAGATCTTCTGAAGATCTTCCTCAAGAACATTCCAGGCCCTTTCTCTTCTTCATACGCGTTCAGCTACCGGCTAACAGCTTGGATCGTCGTTGAAGGAGTTTCGCTCTCCAGAATCTCCAGTTCGCTCCAGATTCATCTCCAGGTATGTTTTCTGGAATTCGTTGCATATTCTTTCAGATTGCGTTGTCTTCACTGACTTATAGAACGGTTAGAGTTTTGCGAATTGATTGAATCGTTTGAGTGTATGATGCTGAAATCTGGTTTGATCTTGATGAGGTGTTTGAGGCTGATTTAGGATTGTTAGGCTTAGATTGCTGTGTTTGCTTGAGTAATTCGTTTGAGTGTTGAGAGTTCTTGAGGAAGGAGAAAGAGAGGTTGCAGAAAGAGTGAGTTGGGGGAGACGGGCGAAGCGGCTAGGGTTTAGGGTGAGTGAACAGTGATTTGGGTTGTAAGGGTATTCAGATTTTTGGTTAGGGTTTCATTGGGTTAGGGTTAGGTTTGGGCCAAGCCCAAACGCGTTTACTGACGCACTGCTCCCAATTTGCTCGCATACCCCCCCTGTGTGAGAAACCAGAGTGAATTAGTTTGGGCCTTAGGCCCTAATGCTAGCTGCACCCCCCCTGGGCGTAAGCCCAGTGAAGAAATAACTGGGAAGCTGATAGTCTGCACCCCCCCCCCCCTGCGTTCATTTCAGTTTTTGTTGTTTTTTTCTGGTTAATAAGTTTGGGCCCTGCGCCCAGTGCTTTTAGCACCCCCATCTCTGGCCCAGCTTGCAATAATAGCTGAAATTCATTGCTGTTAGTACCCCCCCCTCCATGTTACTTCAATTTTATTTTCTTTAATTTCTTTTATTTCTTTGCATATTAGAAAATTCATAATAAAATGAAAATAATTGTTTTTTAACTCTTCTTTTTTCAGCCATTTCATGAAAATGTTTAGAAAATTAAATAAAAATAAAAATGTCATTTTATTTTTGTTTGTTATTTTTGGTATATTTTTCATTTAATTGACTTTTTTAATATTCTTTAGTGCATACATGTCATTAGAAAATTAATAAAAAATAGTAGGTTTAGTCAAATAATCCCGTTTTTTTTTCTGTAGACTCGTAATTCAATGTAGAATTTTATAGTGCAGAAACATTAGCTTAATCATGCATTTTCATTTTAATTGCATTTTTTCATTGTTATTGATGTTGAATAAATTGGTTTGTGGATATGTCTGTGTTGCTGATTTTAGTTCTTTCATCTGGTATTGAATTTTGTTCTGATTTTTCAGTATGTTGTCATAGAGCCATGTAAGTTTCCCATAGATTTTTGTTAGATTTTTGTAGGATGTTCTGATATGATTTGTCTGAGCTTGAGGATAGGAGAAGTCTTGATGATTTCCGACTTTGAAGTTCAACTGTGGTTGAACTTCAGAGATAGTTTCTATTGGTTTGGTGGCCTGTGGGTTCTTCTCAAGGTGGAAGCTGATTGCAGTTCTGTTGGAGCTTGCAAGGATGCAATGGATTGAGGCTTAGTCTAGGAGCTTGTTCTCTGTTTGTGAGGTTCGAGATCCTGAAGTTTGAAGGGAGTTTATGGTACTTTCCTGAGGAAGGCACTATGAATGACTTTCATTCTTTCTTCTCACCTCTTTCTTAAGTATCCAATGATGTTGGAGCCAACTTGTGAGTTTAATTTCTCCTGAGGAGGAATGTAAACTGATCACATGTTGTTGAGCCACATGGGATACGATTCCTAAGTGGAAGCCCCCTAGTACCTTCCCGAGGAAGGTCCTATGGGTCTATTCACTTAGTTCCATTAGTTTATCTAGGATTTCTCAAGTATCCAGTGATGTTGGAGCCAACTTGTGAGTTTAATTTCTCCTGAGGAGGAATGTGAACTGATCACAGTTGTTGAGCCACGTAGGATACAATTCCTAAGTGTCAGCCTCCTAGTACTTTCCTGAGGAAGGTCCTATGAGTCTGTTCACTTAGTTCCCTTAGTTCAGATAGGACTTCTCAAATATCTAGTGATGCCGGAGCCTTCATGTGAGTTTAGTTTCTCCTGAGGAGGAATGTAAACTGATCACAGTTGTCGAGCCGCATAGGATATGACTCCTGAGTAGTAACCTCCTGGTACTTTCCTGAGGAAGGCACTATGAGCTTGTCTGCTTAGTTCCCTTTCTCTGGTAAGCTTGTTCTGAAGCTTGGAGACTGGGATTGTTTCCTCTTGCTTAGGGTTTTGATTAGAATTTTTGCTTAGATCTTTGCTTAGGGTATTGTGTAGAGTTTTGTTTAGAGATAGATTAGGAGCTTGTTTCAGGTTTGTTAGGGGCCTTGCCCAGGAGTAGTTTCTTGTTTTGTAGATAGAGGCTTATCAGGTTAGCTAGCCTTCTCTTTGGATTGTTTGACTTGTATGATGTTATGTTGCATTAGACTTAGGTGTTCATCTAGATAGTTCTGAGTAGGTGCATCTTAGAAGTAGACTTTGTGTGCATGAGAAGTTGAGGTGGTCCTCCTTCTGCTTGTTTGTTATTGAGTGGCTTTGCTTGTTGGTATTCGGTAGAGCTGAGCTCCCTTGCCTTTGTGGTTTGCGGCCTTTGCGCCTTGTTTGTTTAGTTGTTGCATTCATGCATATTTCTGTTATTTCTTTACTTTGCAGTTTCTTGTTTGTAGTTTAGTCCTGTTGCCATGATCCCTTAGGAGCTCTGACTTCTCCGCTGCGGAGTTGTTATGATAGACATTAGGATGGTCAACCAGGTGTGATATCAGTAGGTAGATTCCCCTTTCTCAGTTATAGTTTTAGGGTGTCTTCTTTCCTTTCAGTAGTAGCTTTTGAGTAGCTTGATCCGTAGTTAGCTGAACTACAGCTGCTCTGATTCCTTGTACCAGACAAGGATATGTAGGCATAGGATGCGATATCCTAGCGAGCACACTAACGACTAACCTTTGTTCTCTCGCGGCTGTGCGATCGAGACTTTCCCGCTAACGACTAATTGTTATCCTTTTCTCCTGCCCGAGTGCATTTGAGACCAGATCGTATTTGTAGGTTCCCGAGCCTTTAGGACCAGTTTGTTTTCTCACTGCTGTGTGAGAGCGCCAGTTTACCCGTAGTTAGTCGAACTACGTTTGCTCTGATCTTCCATACTGTGTGGAAGTACGTAGGCACAGGACGCGATGTCCTGGCGAGCAACCTTTTCCCCGGTTAGACGTAGGTAGTCGAACTACGTTGACTCTGACTTTCCCATTGCACGAGGGAATACGTAGGCCCAGAACACCGTATGTTCTGTCGAGTCCTGTCCTTTTATTTTCTTTTCAGACTAGCCATTAGCGTAGATAGATAAACACACCCTTCTCCTTATAAACACCAAGCGTGGATCCCATCGAGTACGATGGACGTTAGGGGTGCTAATACCTTCCCCTTGCGTAACCGACTCCCGAATCCAGGTTTTGGTTGCGATGACCATACCTTTTCCCGTCTTTGCGAGGTTTACTTCGAGCGTTTCCTTTCCCGCTCTGAGGGATAAATAACGCACGGTGGCGACTCTCCTGTCAAGCCGGCGCCGATTTTCGCAGTAGCGACAAAATGCGACGACAAATCTTAGGGCAAAATTTGGGGTATTACAGTTGCCCCTATTTAAATAACTTCACCGGGTGATTCGAGCAACGGAGACTCGAGAAATCATGGTGGAGGGATTTAAATACAGATAACCGAAAATTTTGCCTTTAGACGCAGTGCTATGCAATGATATGGACAAAGCGAGAACAGGTTAATGCAGATGATATGATGCGTATGCTGGAATGATGAATTGTGAAAATGCTGACGAATGCGACGACACAGGGACGGACGCTACGAGAGGAAACACACTGGGGAGAATGACGCGCTGGGACACCGTACAACCCTGGGGAATTCTAAAATGATGGTCAACTGGTGCGAACACGACCAATTGTCATTTTTAGAACGGGAACGAGATTCTCAAATGGAGATGGCACCTATGAGACGGCCTCCACTGGGGAATCTAAAAGTAAAACTGGATCATGTACGACTGCAAGATCGATCACAGAAGGCTGGAGCATTGAGCAAAGAATAACATCCAAGCTTCTGTAAACTATCCCTCGTGACAGGATCAAACGGGCCTTTCGGAACTCCGTAGCAAATATACAGGGTAAAAAAAACCGGCTGTATGCCAAAATAAATGGACTTTAAGAATAAGATCCTTAAATGGAGATGACACCTATGAGATGACCTCCACTTGGGAATGTCTAATAATAATTGGACCTACACGATTGCAAGATCGATCACAGAATGCTGGAGCATTGAGCAAAGAATAACATCCAAGCTTCTATAACCTATCCCTCGTGGTGGGATCGAATGGATTTTCGGAAATCCGTATCAAATATACAGGGTAAAGACCGGCTGTATGCCAAAGTAAATGGACTTTAATGGGAAATGCCCCGATAAGCTTCTCGAGGGAGAACTGTCACTTATCGTTGGAAGGGACTTACATGCCAAAACGGATAAACACTCAAATAAAGAGGCTGCTGCTTATCTGATATATAAATCTTCTCATATTTAAGGTCGGTGCCTGGAATACGATTCTGATTTTTCTTAAAGGGTAAACTGAACTTCCTCATACTTCAAGATCGTGCTCTCCTGAATATGATTCTGCTCCTTCTTTTACTAAAGGGTAATTGAACTTCTTCATACTTCAAGATCGTGCTCTCCTGAATATGATTCCGCTCCTTCTTTTACTAAAGGGTAAATGAACTTCTTCATACTTCAAGATCGTGCTCTCCTGAATATGATTCCGCTCCTTCTTTTACTAAAGGGTAAATGAACTTCCCCATACTTCAAGACCGTGCTCTCCTGAATATGATTCCGCTCCTTCTTTTACTAAAGGGTAAATAAACTTCCTCATACTTCAAGATCGTGCTCTCCTGAATATGATTCCGCTCGAACCTCCCCGTATTTCAAGATCGTGCTCTCCTGGATACGATTTGGTTCAAACCTCCCCATGCTTCAAGACGACAGGGAAAATGGAAGCTCAACTGCTCAATGGAGATGGCCATTTGCTGCGAGTCATAACGAAGATAGGATTGGCTTCTCAATGCGAGAAATGTCGCTTACCGATGTTGTAAGATGTAAGGTGTTGTGCCGATAGATTTTTCCAGGCGTGAACTGGCGTGTATCTGTAAAGGATTGCGGTTGAAAGATAGTGCAAAATAAATGCACGTCCGGGTACGGTGATAAACTTTTCAGGCGAGAACAGTCGCGTATCTGCCATGGTATGGTGAACATCTTTAGATGGTGCAAAATAAATGCACGTCCGGTTGGGCTTGACTACCGACATGACTGAGATTCAATCTAGGATCGAGCTAGAAAGAAGACTGGTAATCAAGACTCCATCGAGGGAATGATCTCGAAGGGTAAATATCTTATCCTGGCGAGGAAAGATGGCTGAAGTAACCGTCATCCACGAGGACCGAGCTCTGTGGGGAAACTGGAAACAAGTAAGTATTTTATGCTTAGGGTTGACAATCTATTTGGAGAGAATGGACGAGCCCCAGTTACTCGGCGGTAACAACCAATGATGGCGAAACACAATGAACCTGTGCGTGCTAACGCGTATGTTAATGTGTATATTAATGTGAATGTATGTTAATGTCTATGTATGTAGTTAAATGTGCAAGATGTTATGAAATGAGTATGCAATGAGTATGTGAAATAAGTATATGAAATAGGCATGTGATGCTTATGCCCCTGCGTATGCTGACGAAACTGACTAGAGACGGGACGAGAGATGAAATAAACATCTCGACGGAGATACCCTGCGTTCTCTGCAACCAATACGTCAATCATGGGTGAGAAGGATCAATGGTAGAACCAAATCTGGTTTTAGAATTCTGACTTCTCTGGGGAGAAGGTAATCTGCTTGGGTGCACAGTATCACGTCTTCACATGGGGAGAAAAACCTGTGGGACACTTTCGAGTTACCCAAGAAGAAGTTGTCAGCTTATGGTCTCTCTGGGGACTGTGATGAGGCAATAGTTTAGGAGCCTGTTGCAACACTGAGATTTACTGGGGAATGACGGCCGCCGTGAGTAAAATCCATCGGGTGCATGAAGAAAAGTTGTGAAACCACATGGTTTTGATCTTGAAGGACCTTGTAGTAGTCGCCATTTGTTTCCCCTTTTTTTTAAAAGAAAAACACGGTGCCCCAGGATACTTGTGTTGTGAGGTATGGTCATCTCAAGAGGATTTTATAGAGAACACGGAGTCTGGTTGCCCCACTGTTTTCAAACTCTTTGAGAGATTCGTCAGGTCTTGACGTAACTGGCACAAATTAATCGTGTCACGACGAAATCTTTGAGAAATAGCTCTTAAGAGCGTCAGACTCGTGTTGGTAAGCGAACTGGGAAACTGCCTGCCCCTGTTTAGCAGGATCTTCAAGTTCCACGGGTTATGCCCATATGTAAATCTCTAAGATATCAAGCGAAGTCGTCATGCCTGAAATGCCTATCTTGAGCTTGTCAATGCACACATACATTTGTCTTGAATTTTTGTTTTGAAAAAGATATCGCAATAACTTGTGACCGAAATCACTAGTCAGGATATAAGTTTTAATTATAATGCCAACATGAATTTTTTCTGAGCATAGCTCGTAGGAGTCAGGAAACGTGATCTTGTCGAGTATGCTTTCAACCGAAGTCCTACTTCAATTAGGTCTTTTAAAGGTTGTATCGTGGCTTGGTTCACGGTTTAAAAAACAAAGGATATAGGCTCAAAGTTATATTTGTACCCAACCCTTCTTCGTGATGTTCTCCAATCCTAATTCAGTTAATCGGATACGAACACTCATATCTCAAGCGGATTTGCTGTGGTCGAGAACTTATCAAGGCTTTGGACATGGCAGTCACTCACCTATTTCTAATGGCAATTGGTCACACGATTTTGTTCTTTATAGGGATTCTAAAAAAACTACTGGTTTGTTGTTCTTATTCCCTAACTTTTGCCTGGACAACATCTTTTGATTTGCCTTTGGAGTCCAGCGGGATGCCCCAGTTTTGCCTAAGTCTCCTTCATAGGTTTTGACTTAGCGGGCTCTTGAATATTCTTTTATGCACAAGTCGTGTAAATCTTTTGAAAGGCTCGTGACTGCCCCACTCCTTAGGTAGCCGAGGGATAGTCATTGTATTGGACTTCTTAAGATGCTAAGGATAAATTCTCGAAGGTTTGCTCTTCCTTTTTTAGAGTCTAAGCGCTCGATCGGCTTAACTGAAACCTACCCTGCCCCAGGTTAGGATGAGGGTTCTAAAAAAGAAAACTCCTACTTCAAGGCTCAAAGAGGTTAACGAGGGATTAACATCCTTATATCTCCAGTGTTTGGGATTTGAAACAATGCCTTACATCATCAGCGGATTTCAATCGAAGCATACGACAAGAGATTTGACGTTTCTGGTTCATCATCCTCCCCCCAATTCTCCATCAGAACAAGAGATCGGGTAAAGTTGGCATTATGATTTATGAAAACGTTTTTTGAATGAGTGAAACGAATGGATTTATTCAAGACAAACATATGCGTTGCATTAATTAATCAAAGATAAACAAGTTCGTGCATGCTAAATATGCTTAATTGAAGAGAAATACATATAAATAAACAAATGAACTGTCGGAAAAATCCTTCTAAATGTTTATGAAATCTTGCATTCAAGAGCAACAGTTTCCTTTGGCGGAGCCTCAATGGAAAGGACGTCTGGTTTATGATCACTGTGAGTCGTCATGGCTTGCCCCAGTTATGCTGGTCACATCTTCAACAGTTTTCAGTCGTTGCTTCAAAATAACTTTCCCAGATTCTTTGTTGATCCCGGTCATATCATCTTGAGGGTTACTGAAATGAAGCGAGCTAGGCCTTTGAATAATTACTGGATTCAACTGATTTGCTGAGGTAACCACATGCTTTGCAGAATTTAAGCTTGACAAGCGGGGAACCCCGAGAGGAGTCTCGATCTTCGGCTGAGCATCGCTAAAAGACAACTTCTTCGTTTCTAGCAAATTTCTGACACAGTTCTTAAGAGCGTAGCAGTTCTCTAGATCATGGTCGGGCGCACCCTCATGAAATAAACAATGAGCGGCAGCGTCGTAACCTGCAGGTAACGGATTAGGCGGAGGACCCAAAGCACGGGTGGTAATCAGACCTTGTTGTACCAAATGGGGGTATAACTCAGTGAAAGTTATCGGAATTGGAGGACAAGGCTTATACTGCCTCTTGCAGGGATAAGGAACCTGATTCTGTGATTGTTGGTGAACAGGAGCGTTGGGCACTCGTTGACTGTTGACAGGCACTTGCATGGGCGGATAACCGAAAGGTTGTTGATAAATCGGTGCTTGATATACCGGAGCTGACTGCACAGGCTGGTATGTAGGACACTGCTGGTCGAAAGGAGGTGCAACAGTAGCTACATAGGGTTGTTGAACATATGGAAACGGATAACCTTGAACATAATCAGGCTGATGTTGCCAAGGTTGAGGGGTAGCCATCTTGCGATTCCTCGAACGTGTAGGTCCTTTACCATGGTCGGAGTTAGGAGTTTTGCACTTTGGAGGGGTAGCCCGTCGAACTGGTTGAGCACTAGGAGGCACCAAACCGGATTGAAGACCATGAGGAGGTACATTCTCGACAATAACAGCTTGTTGAGGTTCCATAACGGTATTAGTAGTTTCAGAAACGACAGCAGACTGAGCATCCACCTTCACACTAAGAGCTCGTAGCATCTCCAAAATCTGCCCTACACTTCCTCGAAGATCTTCGAGTTCATGGCTGACACGGTTGATCTCTTGGTTTTGATCTTCCATCCTTATGAAGGGTCGTATTGATGTAGAGAAATCAGGGCGACAAAACTGGAAGGTGAGAAAACCGCGTATGAGAAACCGGGAGACACATGCAATGCAAAAGTAAGATGCTAAAATGTGAATGCAAATGAAGATTTCATGGAATTCAAATATTTACGAATATTGCGGAATACCAAGGACAAATTACAAATAATATCCTTGCAACCAAAATAGCTAAATAAAAGCCTAGAAAATCCTAGAGAAGCATCTTCCACAACTTCAGTGAGCACACAGAGATCCGGAGGAAAATAAATATTCGTAGAGCCTTCTCTTCATGTAGGATTGTATCTCATCATTCTTCGACTGAATCTGCTTTTGAAGTTCTTCGTACTCGCTGACCATCACATGGTATTTGTTCTTCCATGATTCTGTTTCGCGTTGTGATCTCTTCAAAGCGATCTTCAAAGTCTCAGCTTCGGTCATGAAATACTGGACAGGTTCCTCTCTTTGAGGTACAGGATCTTGGCGAGAGTAGGGCATCTTCAACTCAATAGCTCTTCCTCGGACCCATTGAAGGTATGGTTCCATGGACACACAATTAGGTCTTCCCAAACTTTCTTTGTCTTTCCTATGCAGATGATTCCAAGAAGATAAAATCTGATCTTGAAGCTTTTTGTCGTCTTTGAAAAAGATTTTCTCCACATGAACACCTTTAGGCGGTTCTTTCAAGGGATATCCCAACTGTCGGCGAGCTAGGACCGGATTGTAGCTAATTCCTCCATTGAAACTGAGCAAAGGCACATTGCTGAAGTTTCCACAACTATCAATGATCGATATCCCATCGTACATGTGATTATACCAATCAATATCAGAGTGAGTTAAAGCCATAACTTTTTGCGACCAACGTTCTTGATTAGATCTCCAGAACGGACCGGACTTGGGTAAGTGAGAAATAAACCACTTGTATAGTAATGGCACACAACACGTAATCATTCCTCCACCATGAAAGTTTCGGAGATGTAATGAATGATAAGTATTACCCAATAGCGTTGGAACTGGATTTCTTCTCATGAAGGTCTTGATTGCATTAAGGTCCACAAACCCCTCGAAACTAGGAAAAAGCAGCAACCCATAAATAAGCAAGGCAAATATTGTCTCAAAGGCAAACACGTCTTTATGATCGGCATAAAATTGGGCCTTCTTAACTAGGAAGTCCCTGGGAAAGCCGGAGATCCCCCCTTTGGTGATCATATTGTTTTTGACATCGGATATCCTTAGACAAATGGCTTTAGCAATATCTCGTTCTTTAGGGTCTTCCTCCAAGAAAGGGAATGGAGATTTATCCAAGATCGGTAATCCCACCAACTGAGAGTACTCTTCTAAGGTAGGTAAAAGCTGATAATCTGGGAAGGTGAAGCAGTGATAATCCGGATCATAAAACTGTAGCAAAGTCGCAAGAAGTCCTTCGTTTACTTGAACCTTCAACAAAGATAATAGCCTTCCATATCTGTTTTGGAACTTTTCTTGATCTTGAACCAAATCTCTTAGCTTCTCAAGGGCTTCCAAATTAAAACCCTTAAAAGTAAATTTCAAAGTATGCTTCCTAGAGTAATCCATGGTATCCTGTAATGTTCATAAATAGAGTTTGAATTCCATGAAATCTTAATGCGATATGATGTTTTATGAATGCAATGCATGAAAACACACAAAGTCCTAGGTTAAAGGAACGTGAGCGGAGTTAAGGTCTACCCATCCCAAAAGGAGTGTACTATAGGTTAGTTGTACCTGCAGAACAAGGTTCTAAAAAGTGCCCAAAGTCATCATCCCATCTTTCGGATATTATCAACCTTCCGATTGACTCGGGGGTTAATAATATTCTCAAGAGAACCTCTTTTGAGTGTAGTATCGCGTAGCAACCGTTGTAGGATTACTCCCACATAGCTCCCGCACTACGTCCTAAATAAGGCCAAGGTGGTGTTAAGGTACTACGGTTCCCAATATCACAGACTCCAATCGACCATGGAAAAAGTTTTCACGATTATTCGTTCAACCGAACTATTTTCGAAAAGGTCTCAACTGAGCGGTGATTCTCGAATCAGCTTGGTCGGGATTCAACTCCCTATAAGCCTCCTCGAATATATCCCCATCCTATAATAATGTCACTAGTCCGGGCGTAGGACTTATCTCACAACACAAGGAACGGTCCCAAAATCAGAGTACAATATATACATGCAAATGAATAGCAAAGCAAATAGTAATAAACATGAACAAATTAGGGGTAACCCTCAAAAGTTAGAGTCCCCAGTGAAGTCGCCATTTTCTGTTGCGGTGGAAATAGGATCACAAACTATTAATGAGTTTGAATCGCAATTCAATTCACAACCGCTCTTTGATTTATCCGAAGGAAAAGGTCAAAAGAGGGAAAACCTATTTTGCATCGTAAACACAATGCGGGGAAAGATCTAGGGTTCGGGGGTTGGTTAAATTTAGGGAAGGTATTAGCACCCTAAACTTCTGTAGTACTCTACAGGAACCTTTTGTTCAAATGTTTACTATTTGCTTTATTCATTTGCTTAAGGTATATGTACAAAGGATTAAAAGTGAGAAAAGAGACCTAAGGGGTTAATTCTAAGTTTACTCGGCAAGACATCGCATCTTGTGCCTACGCATCCTTACGGGAGTGGAATCAGAGTAATCGTAGTTCCCCTCAATAGGGAGGTTAGAAACTTCTTGACTGTGGTCAAGGTCTCAAGGGGAATAAACGCATCTTAAGGACACGCTTATGTGGAGTGTAGAAACTCCAAATCTCTACGTTGAAATGTTAAGTTGTAATTAGGGTTAAATTAGGGATTCCACGGCGGGAAACCCTAAAATGAGCGCGGCGGCTCTTTGACCTAATGCTAGGGGTAAAATTGTAATCTTGCCTGCGGCGAGGCATTTGTGAAAATTAGGGTTTGTAAGGGTGTAATTTTGAGGGTTTGAATGTGTGAGGTTTTACGGACTATTGGCATGGCGGCCAAACAGTTAAACCTAACCTTCGGATGTGTGCAATGTGACAGAAATAATGGTAAACGCGTGAGATAATTGAATTGCAAACAGAGAGATAATGTCATAATTTAAACCATGCAAGCAGAAATTTAAAGGCAGAATTTAAAGAGCGATTGTTAAGTTCGCGAGGTTACATGAGAGGAGCAGATACAATATGATAATGAAATTTGAATTGAACAATAATAAAATAAAATAAATAACGGTTCTAGTTATTATTTTAAAAAAAAAAGATTTTAGTTATTATTTTAAATTTATCTAAAAAAAAGTTTTTCTTAAAAATAATAGGTTTTCATATTAATTTGGAAAAGATGTTAATGTTATTTATTTTAAAAAACAGATTTTTATATTATAACAAGTTTTAATAAATTAATGATAACAATAATAATAATAATGGTAATAATAATGATAATAATGATAATAATAATAGATAATGATAATAATAATGCTAATAATAATAATAATAATAATAAAGCAATAATGAATTTTAAATGTGCCAAATAACCCAACAATGTTGCTAACGCAGAAATGCGCTCATCGCAACCAGATCTAAATCGGACGAAATTTATCGCAAAGAAAAAGAAATTAAGCAAAAAATAGTATTATTGCTCACACAAAAATGCGATCATCGCAACCAGATCGAACTAACACAAATGTCACGCGTCATGCACACAAATGTGCAAACATCGTATCGACATAATTCGATCAAAAATTAATCTTATATATATAAACTCTAACAATTTAAAAATTATATATATATAAACGTAACAGTAATAGATAAAGAAAAAGAAATAACGGTAATAGATGAAGAAAAAGAAATAACGGTAAAAGATGAAGAAAAAGAAACAACAGTAATAGATGAAGGAAAAGAAATAACGGTAAACGATGAAGAAAAAGAAATAATAGTAATGGATGAAGAAGAAAACTAAATAACGGCAAACGACACTCACTCCTCTTAGGTTTTTTCATTCTCCCCTTTTTTCCAACAAGGCAACACATGTATATATAGGGAACAAATTAGGGTTAACACCAAATTGTCAATAATGTCCCTAAAGCCCATTTTAAAGCCCAAACTAAATAATTAGTTAAGAAAAAATAAAATTTAAATAATTTAAAATAATTAAAATAAACTTAAAATAAAAACTAATAATCCTATTGATTCCTAAAATCAAAAATATTATAAAAAGAACAAAATTTTTTTCAATATTTTTTATTTTACGATTTTTTGGATATTTTTATGAATAATTTAGAAAAAAGTGAAAAAAATAATATTTTAAAAAATGATTTAATTAAAATACGAAAATAATAATTAAATAATAATAAAAAAACTATTTTTGTTATTTTTTTAATGAAAGATAGAAAAATTTAGAGTAAAAATAATAAAAAACAAAAAAAAGTGACAAAGGTGAGATTCGAACTCTCAACCTCTCACACTCATAACTCCTTACACATGTCCTCCTGCCAATTGTGCCATTTTTACTTTTTAGAAAAAAAATGCATGCCATATGATATTTACCTGCAAAAAGTCAAACGACTACACAAATTTGTTAGTAATTGATTAAATGCAATAAAAATGCAATGAAATGCGACGACAAATCTTAGGGCAAAATTTGGGGTATTACACTACCCACCTCTGAAAGAGTTGGTCAGCTCATCTTCTGAAGATCACGGGGAAGTTGATCCAGGGCAAAGACCACGTGCTGATCTTCATTACGCCATGTAAGTCCTGGCAGTTACTTGGGTTAGGCTTGGCAGTCTGGCCCAATACAATGTAATCGTTGGCCCTGCGTTGGGGGAACACTATAAATACCCTATTTCACTAGAGGGCCAGGTAACTTCTTCCTCACACCTAATCTATGTGCTTGCTTTCTCTCTAATCCTTTACTCACTTAAGCATCAGAGTGCCTTGCAGGTACACCCCCTCTTTCTCCACAATTCTGGTGAAAACAACAATCCAACAACGTGTGGCAAGCCATTGGTTCTTTCTGATTAGGTAATATCAATAGACAATACCTCTGAGTCAGAGTCTGAACCTGATTCTGGTTCTGATAACATTTTATCTTCGGGTTCTCCAGCAACTTCAGTGTTAATTATTGTTAGCACTAATGCAACATTTGCCTATTCTTCATCAAAATCTTCTTCTTCAGAATTAGAGTCATCCCAAGTTATCATGAGTCCCTTCTTGACTTTGGTGAAGTTCTTCTTAGACTTCTTATCTTTCTTAAGCTTTGGACATTCATTCTTGTAATGACCTGACTCATTTCACTCATAGCAGATGACTTATTTTCCAGAACTCTGCTTCTTTTGTCCAGATGTTGAGTCAGAACGACCATTGTTCCTTCTTGATCCTCTGAATTTTCCTTGTCTATGTTTCCATAGTTTGTTGATCCTTCTGGAGAGAAGTGATAACTTATCTTCTGAGTATTCATCAAAATCTTTTGATTCTTCCTCAGCTTGATAAGCCTTTGCCTTTTAGGTTTAAATTTAAGAGCAATTGATTTACTCTTCTTCTGAGGTTCATCTTCCTCCAGCTCTATCTCATGACTTCTTAAATAACTAATCAGTTCTTCAAGACTTATATTCTTCAGATCTTTAGATAGATTTAGAGCAGTTACCATAGGTCTCCATTTCTTGGGAAGACTTCTAATAATCTTCTTGACATGATCAACAATTGAATATCCTTTGTTCAGTATTCTGAGTCCTGCTACCAGCATCTGAAATCTTGAAAACATAGTTTCTACAGATTCATCATCATCCATCTTGAAGGCTTCATGTTTTTTTATTAGGGCAAGAGCCTTTGTCTCCTTTACTTGAGCATTTCTTTCATGAGTCATTTGTAGTGAATCAAAAATGGACTTGGCAGTTTCTCTATTTGTTATTTTCTCATACTCAGTATAAGAAATAGCATTCAGTAGTATAGTTATTGCCTTGTGATGATTCTTGTCATCTTTCTTCTTTTGATTGGTCATAGCACTTCTTGACACTTTTTCTCCTGCATCATTAACTGGGTAAGTCTAGCCATCAACTACAAGATTCCAAAGATCTACGTCATAGCCAAGAAAGAAACTTTCAATCATGTATTTCCAGTAATCAAACTTTTCACCATCAAAGATTGGTGGTTTAGCACTGTAGTGATCTTTATCTTCTGGAATAGGATTAGCAGCAACAGCCATGATGTCTAACACAAATACTGGATCGATACTGAACATAGTGAAGTGTTGATAAAACTTTTATCACAATCAAAACCGGAGCTCTGATGCCAATTGAAGGTGTGAGAAAAATACAAGAAAGGGGGGTTTGAATTGAATTTTTAAAAATGAAAGCTTTTTATGAAACTCAAATAGAAATCACAAAGAGACTAAACAAGAGAGAAAGACACACGATATATCCTGGTTCACTTGAAAACTATCAAGCTAATCCAGTCCACCCGCCAAGGTGATTTTTCCTTATATCCAAGGATTTAATCCAATATAATCAACTGATTACAATCTGCACTAGCAACCGCTGATGACTAACAACCACAAAGACTAACTATCTAAGTCTTCTTAAGGATTCTTACTTAATTGATCCCTTAAGAAATTACTAACACGGTTTATGAAAGATAAATGTTTACAATGAAATGCTTTTACACAAGCAGATATAAACACAATGAAGATCTTAAAAAGACTTAAAGAAAATTTGCACACAATATGAGTTTTTCGTTTTTGCGTTGTTGTTCTTCTTAATTTTCTTCAAGTTATCAAGTCCTTATATAGCCAGTAAAATATTCGTTGGAGGGTACATCAGGAATATTCTTGAGTGAGCTGGCGACTTGAAAGAATGTTGTTACGTAGAGATGAAAATTGTACATAAAAGTTATCATTTTCACCACAAAATCAGGGTAGTGGAATGGAACGTTTTGATACATACTATGTATTATTTCCCTCGTAAAATTTTGATCTTATCTTTTGTACATCAGAGGATTCTGGGTAGAGATGTTTGAAGCATGAGTGGAAGAGTTTTTCACTGGGTCTTTAGAGTCTTAATTCTTCGGAGTTTTCAGAACTTGTTCACCAGAACCTTGTCTTCATAATCTCCAACACTTAGTCTTCAGAATCCTAAGTCTTCATAAACTTAAGTCTTCAGAGTCTTCAGAACTTTGTTCAGCAGAACCTTGTTTTTAGAGTCTTTAGCACTTAGTATTCAGAACCTTTATCTTCAGAAACTTAAGTCTTCCAAGTCTTTAGAACTTTGTTCAACAGAACCTTGTCTTCAGAGTCTTTAGCACTTAGTCTTCAGAAGAGAGCAACTTCAGAAGCTAGAAATCCTTTAGAAGTAAATCATCAGAGTCACTCTTAGAGGTAGAATCCAAGAGAGCATTGCAGCAGCATCATAGTGTCTTCTTAGAATCTTTCTGAATGTGAGTAGGTACAGAAGCAGACTTGCTTCTTTGGTGCAGAAGCGACTTTTGTCATACCAGAATGATGTTCTATATGGTCTCTATTAGAGTTAGAACCTATTTGTTAAAGCTTCAGAATAACAAACTGTTAGAGTACCAAAATTGTTTTCACATAAATACTACCTTGTTATTATCAAAACTTAGAGATAACTAGCAGAACCAAATCTTGTTCTAACAAGGTTGACTTTTGGTCAACTATTGACTTTTGGTCAAATAGTTGACCAAAGTCAAACTGACCCTAACTTTACTTTTTCTCTTGATTCTCAATGTGACCCTCAAAGTTCTTCAAGATTCATTCCAAAAACCTCTTCATGTCATTTCCATAACAATGATCCACCATAATGCCAAACCTTGATCATGTCATGCCAAACTATGATGAGCCACACCATGATCAACTTCATGCTTCCCTCGTGTCAAACACTAATAACCAGCCTTGCAATAAAAACCTCAACACTATCAAGTATGTTATGTCATGATGCATCTTGGCCCAAATTTCTTACATACTAACAAGTGTAGCCAAGACATTCAATACACAAACATAAACACAATGTACATTCTGAAATTCAACAAGTATACCATAAGCACACAAGTCTAATCTATCATGAATCACCATTCAATCATTTAGCAAAATTATCATTCAAATTAACAAACCAATTCCAAGAGAAGCCCATATAAAGCATCATCCAACCAACACTAATTGTTTTTAACTTTTGATTTAATTTCTAATGCTAACCTCTAAACTTTCATCAGCCTTTTCTCTTTACTTCATTAGCCTAACACGTTAAGCAACAAACCTTTCTCTAACAAGTAACTAACAGTGATTCAAACTAACTCCCATTTTAAAACTCTTATATAACACTAATTACCAAAACTATTCAATGAACTAAATAACTAATTCCTACTTCTAACTAATTAACACTATCAACTAATAATTAACATAACATCTAACTGTAAATTTCTAACACTAATAGTTAACAAAAATTACTCGCTGCACTTTAGCTGCAACCTATTAACATTAACATAACATTTAGGTCAATTCCTAATTTCTACATAATCCTAACTTTTTCCTTTACATGTGAGAGAGGGAGAGAGCATACTTACTTAGGGTTGAAAAGTGACAATATTTATAAAATCAATTTTTCTAAAGGAAAGAGAAATGACAATGTTTATAAAATCAAATTTTCTAAATTGGTTTATCAGAAGGTTGTTTGCTTTCTATCTGTGAGTGACTAGAATTTGATATGGCACATAAGGTTAGGTCATGCTAACTAGAGATTAATCTCTAAATTTAACAAGTTAAAACTTATTAATGAAGGGGTGAGAAACATGAGAAATGGGAGTTTGAATTGAGTTTCACCAAATATGATCTTTTGCGGAAATTCAATATTTAATGCTAACAAGAGAATAAAAATAAATAGACACGATTACTTTATCCTGGTTCATTATTAACAAAGTTACTCCATTCCACCCACCAAGGTGATTTTGCCTTAGACAAGGACTTAATCCAATAATCTAGGAAGATTATAACCTCTAAGTGTTAGAAAACAACTTATCCCTCTCAAGTATCCAGATTAATGACTTAGTCACTTGAGGAATTTCCACTTTGAAAAGTGTTACAAATGTGTGTACAAGAATTGCTTCTAAACAAGCAGATGACACAAATTGAAGTACAATAACACAAAAGTGTTTTCTAGCAAGATATGAACAATAACTCCTTGCTAATTTACAAAACTATCTTAAGAATAATCTCTAAGAGATTTGCATCATACCAGCATGAGTTTTGTTGCTTAAAAGCTTCTTTTAATGCTTCTATCTTTTTCTCGTAAAGTTGCGCTCTATTTTGGTTGAGCTTCAAGCATCTTCTTTTGAGCTTACAACTTGGTGCTTTGCTTCCACTTTGCGCACATGCTCTCATGTTTTCTTCAGCTCTTTTTTTCTTTTATATGAGCTCACATTTCTTCTCTTTGGCTCTTCTAGCTCTTAGCACATCATCTCTCTTTATTTGTCGTTGCTCATCACTCCTTATCATCTTCTTCAAGCTTTAAGATCTTTAATATATAGAGCTTAAAAATAGATCTGATGGAGGATATAATATGAAACAAATTTCAACTGTAATATCCCAACATTCAATTGAAGTAATGCTCACATTCTAATACAAAATGTTGTCATTGCGCCACCTAATATAGGTAGATGTTACAGACGATTTTTCACTTTTATATTCAACACTTTATCCAACCATTCTTGATCTTCTATCTTCTAATTCTTCAGAGGCTTTAGACGTATAATTGATAAAGCATGTTGTAGAGAGATTAATACTCTAAATTCATAATCTAAGTCTTTAGAGTCTCAGATCTTCATTCAACATAACCTTGTCTTAAGAGTCTTCAACACTTGGTCTTTTAGAAGTGATGTCTTCAGAATCTTCAGAACTCATTCAACAGAATCTTCAGAACTTGTTCAGCACATACTTGTCTTCAGAGTCTTCATAACTTCGTTCAACAAAACCTTGTCTTCAGAAACTTTAGAACTTTAGAGCAATAGAAATGATGTCTTTAGAATCTTCAGAACTTCTTTCAACAGAACCTTGCCTTCAGAAACTTTAGAACTTTAGAGCAATAGAAATGATGTCTTTAGTTTCTTCAAAACCTCATTCAACAGAACCTTTCTTTTAGAAACTTCATAACTCATAGCATTTAGAAGCACATCTCTTAGAAAACCCTTAAGGCTTTACACATAAGGTTTAAATCAAAAGTTTTAATACAAACATTCTTCAGAGCCGTTGCATTAAAAGCATTCTTGAGTTTTGACTTTATCTTGACACATCATATGTTTTCTTCCAGAGTGTTTAGATCAAAGTTTGATGACGTCACGCGCCTTTCTATCATATTTAGATCCATTTTAGCAACAACTACACATTAGACAGAAACCATAGAGTACCAAATTGTTCTCTAGGATAACATGTGCAGTTATCATCAAAACTTAAGGCCAGATGTAGAACCAATCTTGTTCTTACAATCTTCCCCTTTTTTATGATGACAAACAATGTATTTTGATAAATCAATTCGTACAAGGTAATAACCATAAACCACATAACCAGAGTTAAGCTAACCAGAACCCCCTGAATTTGTTACTTTCAAAATTCATTTGTTCTTGTTCAGAGTCTCCCCCTGATCTCAAAACTCACAAAATAATTTTGAAGTATAGAGCATAAGAACAAAGGAGGAATACTTCTCAGTGACGTCACATTAGAGTCTGACTAGAGTTGTCTAGTATTCATCTCAAAACATGGCTTGCTATCAGAACATGATTGACATAATCAAAACCTGATTAGCAACTGTCTTGATGCCTCACATCATATATTAGAGCTAGGTTCTTTCAATATCTTGAACATATCACCAAAAGGTGCACAAATCATGTCATTAAAAGGTTTAAAACTTGAACAATTCCTGAATGACCATTTCTTGATTTGATATCCATAAGTTCCATGACCTTTGAAGTAATAGAGTCTAGCTACCATGCTTTCAGAAAGTTTAAAACTTCTGACAAGCCTGAGGTATTAGAGCACTAATAAACTTCTTTCTGACTGTCCTTTACTTCTGATTAATGAGTGGTCAACAACCTTTGAAGTACTAGAGTCTAGCTATCATGCTTTAAGAAAGTTCACAACTTTTGACAAGCCTGAGGTATCATAGCACTCATAAACTTCTTTCAGATTGTCATTTGCTTCTAATTAATGAGTGGTCAAACCCAATTTTTCATTAAATAATGTATTACATCAGAACAAACTCATTTAGAGCATTCTTCTTGCTTCTAGATCATATCCTCTGATATCCTGTTCTAAACGATAGTGAACTTTTACAAAGTTCCTGATTAATTATTAAATATAGGTTAGTCGTAAAAGCATATTGGAATATGTACTTGGGATCAAGATTCTGAGAATAGGTATATCAAAATCATTTCACTTTCTCCCCCTTTTTCAGAAATAAAAAAGGAATTAAAAAAAGTAGCAAGATTATTAACATAAGTATAGATAAATAATATTCATAAGATAGCATAATAACCAAAGGAAAACGAAAAATTCATTCAAAACAAAGAAAATACAATAGGAATGAACATAAGAAAAACAGAAAAGAAAAACAAGGGTAGTCCTAAGGTGCCTAAGAATGAGGGGTTCTTGAAATGAGCTGAGTAAGCAAGTTCTAAATATTCTTGTTGAATTCTTCTTGCTTTTCTAGTCTAGTTCTAAGTAACTTTTTTCTTTTAATATCTTCTAGGATGTTCATCAACCGAGGGAGAAGATCAGCTTCAGAATGAAGTGACTTGTCAAAATTAACTGCATAACCCATAGAGGTTTTTGCATGTTCTTTTTTAATGGCTACCATTCTGGCAACTTTTTTCTACTTCTCATTAGACTGAACAGACATAACAACTTCTCTTTTCCTCTTTCTACTTGAAATTGTTTCTAGATTTTGTTCTTCAGGTGCCTTAATCACATTGGTAATTAAAGACATGTTTACCAGGTCTTCAACATTGAAGGCTTTTCCAAATAGAATTTATGGTGTCGGTCGAGGATTTAACCGCTCTTTGATCTTGCTAGCAATCAAAACGGCAGAGACTAATCTTCCATGAGGTATCCAAGTCCTCTGATGCTTGGATATTTTCTTAGCATGGTTGATAGAGGATCACAGGTAGTATAAGAGATATGCAGGCAAGTTGATTTTATCTCCTTTAGCCAAATGAAACAATATGTACATGGTGTCTATGTCCATGTGATTGACAAAATTTGTTGCAAACCTGTGATATATGCTTCCAGTGATAATCCTGAACCAAACCCTTAGATTATCAAAGAGATTCGCAGTCGAGGTTGAATCCTTTCCATTTTTGAAAATGGTAAGGGTGATCATTTCGATAATCTCTGTATAGTTCAACGTCGATTTTAAGCAATATAGCAGTTTTCTGGTCATAACATCGAACAAGTGAGTTATCATGAAGAAGTAATCTAGCAATATCGGTTTCACAAATGCAGAAATTATGTCCCTTAATATTTGAGTGAACCTTTATGTCATTCGAGACATATGCATTTCCCAAAATTCTTTGACTAGCTTCGGGCAAGTCGGCCCTTTTAGGAGGTTAAAGTAGATCTTCTAACCTTGAGTTTCCAGCATCTCCGAGAAATCAAAACCATTAGCAGTCAGATCATTAAAATCTACTATTAATTATGATAGAAAGTCAGGTGTTCTCTAGGAAGGGCTAAAGTGATTTGAGGAGTATCATCGTTTTGAATATTTCCCAAGAGTTGTTGTTGTAGAGCCATATGTTGTTCATCAGACATATAGTTAGACATTTGATGAAGAGAGAAGGGAACACACACTGGTTTTTTAGGGTTTAGAGAGTGAAAAGATTTGAAAGATTAAAAGTGTGAGAAGTTGTAGTATAAGTGTGTGATTTGAAGTGAGTGAGTATAAATAAGAGATTTTGAAATGATTATAATTAACTAGAGACTAGAGAACGTTTTAAAAAAGAGAGAGTTGAAAAAGTTTATCAGATAATCCCAAGGAAATCTCGTCTCTCAATGTGTCATATCAAGTACTAAGCATGGTTCATTGAAAGACAACTATCTTATAATGAAATCACAAACTTTTCACTTTCCTGACAGCGTGTAAATAAAGTAAACTCTTCAGTTTCCAACGGTCAAATACAACCTCAATAGAGCATTCTGATCTTGGATACTTCAGATACATGAGAAGTTCACTTGTTAGAAGCCTCACATTTCAGAAGTAAAAGCACTGTGAATCAAACATTAGAAACATATTTTTCTATTCTATAGGACATATATATTCTAAGATACTCCTTTTCATTCTAGACATAGAATAGAACTCACATGTTGGAATGAGAAAAAGTCTATTTTCAGTAAGGAATTTTATATGGATAACAATCATAAGAAAAGATTGTAATGACTATTTACAGAATTCACATGTTGGAATGAGAAAAAGTCTATTTTCAGTAAGGAATTTTAAATGGATAACAGTCATAATAAAAGACTGTATCAAAATTTCAGAAGTCTATTTTTAGTTCCTTTCTGAACATAATCTCAAAATTTTAATCCTAGAATATAACAATAGATTCTTAGACAAATAAGCAAAAAAAGTAAGAGTTAGAACAATGTTACTCTCAATTATTTGGTAGACTTCCAGCTTGCTTTGTATCTTGAAAGTGTAGGTGCTTTTTATGCAATTAGCTTCTCCAGTTGAAGACGTTATTGATGAATATCTCTAGCTAGACCACTAGATCAAATTCTCCTCAGAAACTAACATCACAATAACTTCTTCCTTTCTTTAGATCTCGAATGAGATGTATATAAGTCCTTGATTCTTGCACTGAGGCAAGATCATCTTTATAGCTTCTTTGGTCTTCTCATTCTGATGGATGAAACATCTCTCTTGATGTTTGTTGCATCTAGATCATCAGAGGGAACTGAGTTATCTTTTAACTTATCTGCTTTTGATCAACCGCTTCTGTCTTTACTAAGACTTGCTTCCAGAAGGCCACTTGATTCAATCAAGTAGTTTCCAAGATTGATATAGAATACAAATGCCATATATTAAGAAAAATAGATTGAATTCTTCTTGCATCGCTAGAATTTAATTTTTTATAGACATTCTTCTTCACAGATGCAGAAATCATCAAGAACATTAAACTATGAGACATATCTTCAGAGGGTTTGAATGTTGATCTTGTTTTTACTAACTTAGTCTTATCACCCAGAATCAATACTTCAGAAAGTAAAGATTACTGTCTAAGCTTTCTCAGAGTGGTAAGAACTGCAACAACATTTGATATTTTGATTTCTTCATCTTGTACTTCATCAGAAGCTTCATTACCTTCAACATTTGAAAAGGTAATCTCCAGATTTGCAATCTTCTAATAAGCTTTGGCTTTTAACTACAAAGTTTAACATTAAATCTGGCATCAATTTGATTCATTTACAGAAGCACTTCAACTCCAAATACTTTGTAAACTTTGAGTATTTTAATCATAATGCATCAGAATAGATCTGAAAAGAATTGTATTCTGAATAACATGCCACAACTCCTTAGAAATGCCTTGTCATGATAATCTCATATACCATGATTCTATCTATTTCTTTTCAAGATCATGTTCTTCCTTTTACAACTGCGTCTAGTTGTAAAGAACTAGGACATGAAAAACTCATTCTCATCAAATAGTTTCTCAAGAAGTTTGTTCTTAGTTTGTTAACCAAGATTATTTCTAACCTTGAACATTTATGGACAATCACTTTTGCACTTAGAGAGACGAAAACACATAAGGATTCATCTTTGTCAAGATTCTTCACCCATGTCTATTCTATAGATACTAACAGTAATTGAATCAATACTTCATACCGTGGTATTTCACTGGTTCAGATATGTCAGTGTTTAGAAATTGTGCAAGCAATCAGAATCATGGTAACCAGGACAATAACTGCACCACTGAGAACTTCTGCGACATGGATAGTTCCTGTTGAATCAGAAACTACTTCATCTTCTAGAGGAATCTTCTTCATCAGACATTATAACACTAGTAAATGATGCTACATTAGCTTGTCCTTCATCTTCTGAGAACTCTGAATCATCTTGTGTTACCTTCAGCCTTTTCTTCTTGCTTATCAAAGCTTCTTACTTGGATTAAGGTGAACTTGAAACAATTTTAGCAGAACATCTAGTTCATTTGAGTCTGTTGCAATAATTCTTCTTCAAGAGGCAATTAATCATTCTGGACAGAGTGACACACTAACTTCATCTTCTTCAGATAGATGTAAGCATAACATATTTCCTCTCATATGAATTAAACTGTTATGCCTTAATCTGAAGGTGAGAAAATACTTAGAAGGGGGGGTTGAATAAGTATGACAGAAAATAATCAAAGATAAAAACACAAGTATTTTTATCCTGGTTCGTTGAACTCAACTACTCCAGTCCACCCTTTTCAAGAGTGATTTGCCTTTCTCAACAAGGACTTAATCCACTATTCAAATCAACTGATTACAAATAGCAACACCTAAGAACAACTGTTCTTAGTCTTCTCAAGAGCTACTGATCTAACCTAGATCCTCTTAAGGAAAACTTCCTTTACAAATTAATGTAATACAATAAAGAGTAAGAAATGCTTCTATGAAAGCTATAAACACAACTGTGTTATTTCTCTAAGTTTAGAACAATGTATGAACTATGAAGAATATGAGAGCTTTTAGCGTGAGAGAGTTCTTGCAATAAGTTCGTCAATTTCGTCACTTGAAGAATGAGCTATGATATCCTTTATATAGCCACTTGAATATTGGAGAGAATATTTTACCGTTAGAGAAGATATTTCCAATATCAAATAGTACTGTCCTTTGTACTATAGCAGCAGAGAGACGGTGCACAAAATGTGGGTGTAGCAATTGTCTGCTGAGCTGTGATTATACCATATATGGAATGTACCAGAGGAATAATATTCTTGCAGAGAATTTTGTCTATCCCAATTAAGGAAAGATTTGCTGGCATATTCCAACGGATATATTAAAATAATCTTCTTCAAATAATTCTTCAGATAGTTCAGATCAACAACCAATATCAGAGTCTTCAGTCTTCAGATTCTTCTGGAAACTTCAGAGCCTAAGATGTTCTTCAGATGTTGATGAATCAGAGTCTGGTGCAGCTGTGTGCTTGAAGCGTAACATGCTCTTAGATCAGAGTCTTCTCTCATTCAGAGTCTTCTCTCATTCAGAGTCTCTTCACTCAGAGTCTTCTTTCATTCAGATTCTTGATAATATATGCAGCGTGTTGTATCTTCAGAATCTTGATAACTGAGCTCTTATACTTCAGATTCTTCTAATCTTCAGATGCTCTTGAGCCATTCAGAATCCATTGTTCACATCAAATTTGCTCTTTAAGATTAAAATCTTTTGTGCCTGTAGAAAACAGTTTAGAACAAATTTAGAGAGTATAATTCTTGTATACAAATTATCATTAATGTTATCATCAAAACATAGAGATATTACTGAGACACAATCTGTGCTCTTACAATCTCCCCCTTTTTGATGATGACAAAACATGAGCAATTTGTTCAATAAAAGTATGAATTAAAATTACTCCCCCTGAGATTAACAATCTCCCCCTGAAATGAATACTCTAATGGAATTAGATACTTCCCTTTCTGGTTGAGTACATTTCAGATTCAGAGCCTGATTACATTTCAGATTCAGAGTCTGATTGAAGCCTGGTTGACAAATCTTGGTTGACATATGTTTGACTTCTAGAGTCAAAGCTTGATGCCATAATAAAGCTTGATGTCAGATGAACAACTTCAGAACTTCTGGTTGTTTATCTTGTCATTTCCTGTCTTGAGTTATCTTTTAGATCATAGTACTCAAGGTTAGATATCAGAGTCTGGTCTACTCAGATTTAGCTATTTTTGATCAGGTTCTGAAAAGATAGATCTCAGGAAAAACTTCAATGAAATTTGTCAGAGTCTGGTTAGATAAATTTATCAGAGTCTGGTTAGATTCAAAGAATGTTAGTAACATGTCTGACTTAGTTCAGATAATTGCTTATAGATTTGAACAATCAGATTCTATTTTGTTTCTCCCCCTTTTTGTCATAATCAAAAAGAATTTCAAAAGACAGTAAAGATGCAGAAGAAACACATATCCAGATAAGCAAAAAGATCATTGTCATTAAGATAACATCCAGATTCAGATAAAAGCACACAAAACATATCAGAAGAAAATCAAAACAAAGCAAAACATGAAAAACTTGTGCAAAACATCAAGTAGGTTTAGCAGATGAGGCTTGTTGAGAAGCAATGAGTTGCAGCAGTGCTGTAATCCTTTCTGAATTTTCATCTTGCTTAGCCATCCAAGTTTTCATTTCTTCATTTGTTTTCTTTTGATCAACCATAAAATCCTTTAGTTCTTTGACATCCTTCTGAAGATCTGAAGATTCTGAAATAGCAGATTCTGAAACAATGGATTCTGAAACATTCTTAGTAACATCAGGTGCAGGAATTTCTGGAGGTGGAGGAGCTTCTAGAAGAAGAATAGGAGGAGGGTTTCTCTTAATCCGTTTTTGATAAGCAGCAAGCCTTACTTTTGACAATCTAAGACATTGAGTCCTGATTTTCAAAGCCTCCCTATTCAGTCTGTAAAGATATTTCTTCCAAACAGCATTAGCAGCCTCTTTGTCCATAGTAGTCATGCAAACATCCATAATGTCAGCAAAGTCTGAGACATTATCCTTATCAAAATCTTTTAATAGAGTATAAACACTTGATCCCAATTCTGCTTCATCAGGGATTCTGGGTTGGGTTGGTTGTGTTTGTGGTGTTTGTTTAGAAGGTTGAGGTTGTGAGGATGGATGTTCAGATGTTTGTGGTTCAGATGTTTGTTGGTTGATTTGTGGTTCAGAAGTTTGTTGGTTGGTTGGTTCAGATGTTGGTTGTGTGGTTTGTGGTTCAGATGTTGGTTGTGGAGTGTTTTGGATTTCAAGAGGTTGTGGAGTGAGAGTTTGAGTTGGGGAATTTTGTGGAGAAGGTGGATGTTCAGAAGTGGGAGATTTAAACAGTTGTTTCCAAACACTCTCAGAACGAGGTTGTTTGAGATCATTCAAACATTCATTAATGTAACCAGATGATTCATCATCAGATGATGTATCAGAGTGGTTAGATTTTTCAGAAGTTGAAGATAAAATGATAGAACGGTTTAAAGGTGTGACATCTAATATCTCATTAGGATCAATGAGATTTTCAGGTTGGTCAGAGTGTTCAGGGTGAACATCCTCTGGAATGGTAGATTCTGGGATGGTGTTTTGAGGTTGTGGTGTTGTTTGTGGAATTTCTGTTTGTATGATTGTTGGTTGTGGTGTATGAGTCTCAGATGGTCTAGATCTTTTAAATATGAGGGGTGAGTCAGATGGTGTGGGGGTAGCAGAATGATGAACAGGATTAGAATCAGTGTTAAATACCTGTTTCAGAGTATCTCTAATTTCTTCAAAAGTTGCTGCAGGAGGATTTGGTTGAACCTTCTTCAGCTTCTTCCTTTTCTTCTTCTTTTCAGCATCTGAATGCTTCCTTTTCTTCTGATGACCTTCACTATCAGCTTTTCTCTTACGTCTTCTTTCCCTTGTTAAATCAGGAAGAACTTGGCCTTCCTTCTGCACAAGATTGGCAGGAATCTCAACACCATCTCTTATGCAGCGAGCAACATACTCAGCAATAAGTTCTCTAGGTTCATCTGAGGTGAATAAAGGAAAATCCTCAACTGGAATCCTTCTTCCCCTGACTTCTTCAGAGTTAGTTTTCCTTGGTTTCACAGATAAATCTTCAACCAGTTTCATCCTTCTCAGAGTTAAACCATTTATTTCAGAGCCAATGATAAAATTCAGATCTTCTGTCAGCCCAGCCTCTTGCAGATGCGCCACAAGTTGGTTTTCTATCAGAATATCTGAAATCAGTCTTCCCATAGGAATCCATGTTCTGACTTTTCCAAATTTATCTCTGGCTGTTTCCCTTGTTTCCTTGACGTGAGATACCAGATGATTAAACAACAGATATGGAAGATCAATCTGAATGTTTTGGTGTAAACAATACATGAAGTAAAGTTGTTCAGCATTAACATAATCAGATGAGTTTGAAGAGGGTCTGTGAAAGATGGTGTTCATGAAAATCTTAGCCCATATCTTGTAAGTGGGTTTCAAGAACTTAACCTTCTTACAAGGTTCACCAGTAGTGCAGATTTCTTGACAAACATCTTTCAGATCTTCACGCGCAGAAGACAGAGAGGTTACTCCATCAGTTGCCTTAAAACCTATAAGTTTCCTTATCAGATTTTCAGTGATAACAATCTTCTTTCCCAGCACAGAGGAATGAACGAACTTTGGAGTAGCAAATGCATGGATCCAGAACTCCTTCACTAACTTTGGATACACATGACCCATAAGCCTGTCAAAGTAACCGTCCCAGCCTTGTGCTTTGATCGAAGAAATCAGATCAAACCCATTTTCAGCAAGATCTTCTAAATCCACGAAACTTTCACACAATACTTCAAGAGAATCAACAGGAGTTAGGAGAGTGCGTACTGGTTCTATGACGGTGGTAGCATCTTTGGTAGTAACTGCTTTTGAAGTGGATGCCATTGTTGATGATGATGAAGAAGATGAAGGTTTCTGGGTTCTTTTAGGGTTTGAAAAGAGAGAGAACAACAGGCAAAAGCGCATATGTGTTTGAGAATGTGAAAAGTGTGAATGTGTTAAGAGAGTGGTTTATATAGACAAATAAAACACGCATGGGAAACACAACAGACATACATAGGACACATACGCACGTTTGCATTAAATGAAAAGTAATCATTTTTAATTATGATATGACATTTGGGGGGAAAATCAAGACAGATTGAGATTTTCAAAGCAATACCTTAAACGTCATAATCAGTAGGTGTACTCCATCTTTTCAGATTCTGAGTGACACGTGTTTGCTTGCATGTGATTCTATAACTCTTAAGAAATGAAACGTTTTCAACTTTCAGATCCTCTGAGATGGTTAGTATAGAGTTTCACACAAAAATAAATCACAGATAAAATAAACAAGCAAAACAGATGAAATACTTCAGAGTGTTAAACACTTAGCATCTGAGAAGTTGACTCTGAGAAATATTACTCTGGACAAAAATCCATACAAATATTTTTCAGAATAAACTTAAACCTATCTTCAGCAAGGGGTTTTGTGAAAATATCTGCCCATTGATGATCTGTATCAACAAAGGCTAAATTTATTACACCCTTCTGAACATAGTCTCTGATGAAATGATGTTTAATCTCTATATGTTTAGCCTTAGAGTGTAAAATTGGATTTTTGGATAAACATATAGCAGAAGTATTATCACAGAAGATAGAAAGATTACTCTCATAGATTTGATAATCTTCTAGTTGACTCTTCATCCAGAGCATCTGAGTGGAACACCCAGCAGCAGCAATGTATTCTGCCTCTGTGGTTGATAGTGCAATTGTTGGTTGCTTCTTGCTGTACCATGAGATCAGATGACTTCCAAGAAACTGACAGCTTCCAGAAGTACTTTTGCGCTCAACTCTATCTCCAGCATAGTCAGCATCACAGAATCCAACTAGTGAATATTTGTCAGATCTTCTGTAACACAAACCAACATTAGCAGTACCTTTCAGATACCTTAGAATCCTCTTAACAGCAGTTAAGTGTGATTCTCTAGGATCTGATTGGAATCTAGCACATAAACAAACACTAAACAGAATGTCTGGTCTAGAAGCAGTCAAATAAAGAAGAGATCCTATCATACCTCTGTAGAGTTTCTGATCTACCTTCTTACTTACCTCTTCCTTACCTAGAGTGCTTGTAGGATGCATTGGAGTCTTTGCCATTTTGCTATCCAGCATGTTAAACTTCTTCAGAAGCTCTTTAACATACTTGGTCTGATGTATGTAGGTGCACTCTGGAGTCTGATTTACTTGGATTCCCAGAAAGAATTTCAGTTCTCCCATCATGCTCATCTCAAATTCTTCCTGCATACATTTAGCAAACTCCTTTCCAAGCATAAAATTTGTTGATCCAAAAATAATATCATCTACATAAATTTGACAAATCAACAAATCTTTCTTAATGGTTTTACAAAATAGTGTGGTATCCACTTTTCCTCTGATGAAATTTTTCTTTAGAAGAAAATTACTCAACCTCTCATACCAAGCTCTGGGAGCTTGTTTTAGTCCATAAAGAGATTTTTTCAGTTTGTAAACATGATCTGGAAAATTTTCATTTTCAAAACCAGGAGGTTGGTGGACATACACTTCCTCTTCTATAATTCCATTAAGAAAAGCACTTTTAACATCCATCTGATAAAGAGTGATGTTATGTTGTGCAGCAAATGAAATAAGCAAGCGTATAGACTCTAACCTTGCAACAGGAGCATATGTTTCTGTGTAGTCTATGCCTTCTTGTTGACTGTAGCCTTGAGCAACCAGTCTTGCTTTGTTCCTTTCAACTTCTCCTTTTTCATTAAGTTTATTTCTGAAAACCCATTTTGTTCCAATGACATTGAAACCTTTAGGTCTTGGAACCAGATCCCAGACTTCATTCCTTGTGAATTGATTCAGCTCCTCTTGCATAGCTAAAATCCATTCATTATCTTCCAGAGCCTCATCAACAGATGATGGTTCTATAATTGACACTAAGCCACAGAAGGAAGATTCAGAAGTTCTGAGAAATGCTCTTGTCCTTATTGGATCATCTTTCTTTCCAATTATCACATCCTCTGGATGAGAAGCTTTCATTCTGGAAGAAGATCCTTTGACTGTTGGTCTTTCAGAAATATGCAGATTGTCAAGTTGGGAAGTTAGAGGCGTAGCATCTGGGTTTGCTTCAGAGTCTTTGTCTTTAGTCTTGTCTGCCTCTGAGCCTTCAGAGTCTGTGAGAATAACTTCTCTATCTGCAGAACTTTCAACTTGCTTTGGCTTTTCAGAGCCAAGCTTATCATCAAATCTAACATGAATAGATTCTTCCACAATCTGTGTTTCAGTATTGAATACTCTGTAGCCTTTAGAGCGTTCAGAATAACCAAGCATGAAACACTTCTGTGCTTTGGAATCAAACTTGTTCAGATGATTTTTAGTGTTAAGCATATAACAAATACATCCAAATGGATGAAAATAAGCAATGTTGGGCTTTCTGTTTCTCCACAATTCATAGGGAGTCTTTTCCAGAAGAGGTCTTACAGACACTCTGTTCTGAATATAACATGCTGTATTTATTGCTTCTGCCCAAAAGTATTTTGCCAGATTTGTCTCGTTGATCATGGTTCTGGCCATTTCTTGCAATGTTCTATTTTTCCTCTCTACAACTCCATTTTGTTGTGGAGTTCTAGGACAGGAGAAATCATGTGCAATTCCTTTTTCAGAAAAATATTTTTCAAAATATTTGTTTTCAAATTCGCCACCATGATCACTTCTGACTTTAATAATTTTGCATTCTTTTTCAGTCTGGACTTGATTGCAGAAGTCAATGAATACAGAATGAGACTCATCCTTGTGTTTTAGAAACTTTACCCATGTCCATCTGCTGTAGTCATCTACAATGACTAACCCATACTTCTTGCCTCTGATGGATGCAGTTTTCACTGGTCCAAACAGATCAATATGAAGTAATTCCAATGGTCTAGAAGTGGAAACAACATTTTTTGGTTTAAAATGAGATTTTGAAAATTTACCCTTTTGACATGCGCCACACAGAGCATCTGAATTGAACTTCAGATTAGGGAGTCCTCTGACCAGATTGAGTTTATTAATCTGAGATATACGTCTCATATTAATATGTCCCAATCTTCTATGCCAGACCCATTGCTCATCATTCACAGATAAAAGGCATTTTACATTTTGAACTTTAAGTTCTGAAAGGTTAATTTTGTAAATGTTGTTTTTCCTCTTTCCACTGAATAGGATTGAACCATTCTTTTGACATACAGCTTTGCAACATTTTTGATTAAAGATGATATCATAACCATTGTCACTTAATTGACTTATGGACAATAGATTATGTTTCAATCCTTCAACTAACAGAACATTAGAAATAGAGGGTAGGTTGCCATTACCTATTGTACCAGAGCCAATGATTTTGCCCTTCTGGTTCCCTCCAAATTTCACGTCCCCTCCAGATCTAAGTTCCAGGCTTTGGAACATAGACCTTTCGCCCGTCATATGTCGTGAGCATCCAGAGTCCAGGTACCATGATTGGTGTCTGGATTTTGCTGCTAAGAACATCTGCAACAGGTATTATTTGACTTTTAGGTACCCATATCTTCTTGGGTCCTTTGGGGTTAGATGTTCTGTGGTTTTGCCTAAACTTCTGTTTTTCAACATAGTGTTTATTCTGGCTAACCCTTGGCTTAAACACATAAGTACTCTTTTCAGAGCTTGTATGTTTAATATCATTCAGATGACCAAACTTAAAATGAGAATACAGAGGAGTCTTCTTGATGAAGAGTTTATCAACAGATTTTGGATTTCTTCCAGAGGAAGATTCACATCCAATGCCTCTTCTGTTGTTCCCACTAACACCATAGATCATAGAAGCCATTTTGCTTCTGTCTATGCTTTTAGTGAGGAATCTTTTGAAACTGGAGTCATATTTTTCTAAAATATTTTCACTTGACTCTGTTTCAGTATCAGATTCTTGTTGAGTTGTTTCTAAATCATTTTTGAGTTTTAAATTTATTTCTTTCTGCTCAACAAGTTCTGTTCTCAGAAGATCAATCTCAGATTCAAGATTGCTTTTCAGCTTCTTGTATTTGAGTTTAATCTTGCTGTAGCTTTCCAACATGTCAGATAAACTTTCAACAAGTTCAGCTCTGGAGAGTTCAGAAAATACCTCTTCAGAGTCAGAGTCTGATTCTGACTCAGATTCAGATGATGACGTTCCTTCATCTTGATCATTTGTGTTGGCCATCAGCGCAACATTTGCACATTCTTCCTCAGATTCAGAAGATGATTCAGATTCATCTGAGTCATCCCATGTAGCCATCAGAACCTTTTTCTTTTTATCAAACTTCCTTTTGGGTTTTTCCTTTTGAAGTTTGGGACATTCACTCTTGTAGTGTCCAGGTTCTTTACATTCAAAGCAAGTGATCTCTTTCTTGCCAGATCTTCTGTGTCCAGAAGATTCTTTCTTTTGATCAGATCTTCTGAAGTTGTTGAACTTCTTCCCTTTGTGCTTCCAGAGTTTGTTGATTCTTCTGGACAGCATAGATAGTTCATCTTCTTCTTCAGAAGAAGATTCCTCAGAGCTTTCTTCATTAACCTGCAAAGCTTTAACAGATTTGTTAGATTTAAAAGCTAAGGATTTACCTTTATCTTTCTTCTGGGGTTCATCTTCCTCCAGCTCAATCTCATGACTTCTCAAAGAACTGATGAGTTCTTCTAATGAGATTTTGTTCAGATCCTTGGCCAGCTTCAATGCAGTCACCATAGGTCTCCATCTGGTAGGAAGACTTCTGATGATCTTCTTGACATGATCAGATGTTGAGTAGCCCTTGTCCAGAACTTTCAACCCAGCTGTTAGAATCTGAAATCTGGAAAACATAGTCTCAATGTTCTCAGATTCTTCCATTTTGAACGCTTCATACTTCTGTATCAGCGCCAGAGCCTTTGTTTCTTTCACCTGAGAATTTCCCTCATGAGTCATTTTGAGAGACTCAAACATATCATGAGCAGTTTCTCTGTTGGTAATCTTCTCATACTCTGTATGAGATATTGCATTAAGAAGTATGGTTCTGGCTTTGTGATGATTCTTGAATTCTTTCTTCTGCTCCTCAGTCATTGATTTTCTATCAATCTTTTTGCCATCCTTAGTAGGATGTTCATACCCATCAATGACTAAATCCCAGAGATCAGCATCATACCCCAAGAAAAAACTTTCAAGTCTATCTTTCCAATAATCAAATTTTTCTCCATCAAACATTGAAGGTTTGGTGCTGATTCTGTCTCCTTCATATTTGTTGCTTGATGTAGGAATATCACCCATATTAGCAACCAAATAAATAACAGAGTATTTTTCTCACTGGATCTTTATCTGTCACGGTTAAGCGAATGCACACTCAGAACCGGAGCTCTGATGCCAACTGAAGGTGAGAAAATACTTAGAAGGGGGGGGGGGGTTGAATAAGTATGACAGAAAATAATCAAAGATAAAAACACAAGTATTTTTATCCTGGTTCGTTGAACTCAACTACTCCAGTCCACCCTTTTCAAGAGTGATTTGCCTTTCTCAACAAGGACTTAATCCACTATTCAAATCAACTGATTACAAATAGCAACACCTAAGAACAACTGTTCTTAGTCTTCTCAAGAGCTACTGATCTAACCTAGATCCTCTTAAGGAAAACTTCCTTTACAAATTAATGTAATACAATAAAGAGTAAGAAATGCTTCTATGAAAGCTATAAACACAACTGTGTTATTTCTCTAAGTTTAGAACAATGTATGAACTATGAAGAATATGAGAGCTTTTAGCGTGAGAGAGTTCTTGCAATAAGTTCGTCAATTTCGTCACTTGAAGAATGAGCTATGATATCCTTTATATAGCCACTTGAATATTGGAGAGAATATTTTACCGTTAGAGAAGATATTTCCAATATCAAATAGTACTGTCCTTTGTACTATAGCAGCAGAGAGACGGTGCACAAAATGTGGGTGTAGCAATTGTCTGCTGAGCTGTGATTATACCATATATGGAATGTACCAGAGGAATAATATTCTTGCAGAGAATTTTGTCTATCCCAATTAAGGAAAGATTTGCTGGCATATTCCAACGAATATATTAAAATAATCTTCTTCAAATAATTCTTCAGATAGTTCAGATCAACAACCAATATCAGAGTCTTCAGTCTTCAGATTCTTCTGGAAACTTCAGAGCCTAAGATGTTCTTCAGATGTTGATGAATCAGAGTCTGGTGCAGCTGTGTGCTTGAAGCGTAACATGCTCTTAGATCAGAGTCTTCTCTCATTCAGAGTCTTCTCTCATTCAGAGTCTCTTCACTCAGAGTCTTCTTTCATTCAGATTCTTGATAATATATGCAGCATGTTGTATCTTCAGAATCTTGATAACTGAGCTCTTATACTTCAGATTCTTCTAATCTTCAGATGCTCTTGAGCCATTCAGAATCCATTGTTCACATCAAATTTGCTCTTTAAGATTAAAATCTTTTGTGCCTGTAGAAAACAGTTTAGAACAAATTTAGAGAGTATAATTCTTGTATACAAATTATCATTAATGTTATCATCAAAACATAGAGATATTACTGAGACACAATCTGTGCTCTTACATAATCTTCATGACTTATCAAAAGGAACTCACCAATTCTTCTATAGAACGTTGATCAGATCTTTTGTAACTAGGAAGCAGTTACTTATAAGCTTCTATCCGAATGGAAAGCTTCTGATAGTCTTCTTTAAGAGAACTAACAAAGAGAGAACCTATGTTCAGAACTCTAAGTCCTGCATCCATGGTTTGAAAACTTAATAACAAGATTTCAACCTTCTTCAACATCCTTCATCTTGAAGTCTTCATGCTTCAAAGTAAAAAACATGAACAATTGTTTCTTTGACTTAAAAGAGTTCTTAATGAGTTATTGAGAATGACAAATGTAGAATTAGAAGTCTGTTATTTGAAAACATCCCATACTCAGTAAGAATTATCTTTCAGCAAACAACGAACTTCTTGCTTTCTGATGATTCTTTTCATCCTTTTACAACTGATCATTCAGATTTTCTTTCAGCCTCTTGCCAGCTTCACCTGAGGGAGATATGTAGTTATCAACTACCATATTTCAAATGTCAGTATCACTGTTTAGGAAGAACTTTAAAGTTCAGCATTCCAGTACTTAATCTTTTCACCAACAGTGGTGGAAGATAGAAATAAGAACATTTGAGACTGGAATAACAAGTGGTGGAGTAGAAACCATCAAAGTGTTTCTCAAAGCTCATCTGGATCTTTATTTTACACGATTAAGTATTTAATAAACATCAATACCAAAATCGGAGCTCTGATACCAATTGAAGGGGTGAGAAACATAAGAAATGGGGGTTTGAATTAGGTTTCACCAAATATGATCTTTTGCAGAAATTCAATCTTTAATGCTAACAAGAGAATAAAAATAAATAGACAGGATTATTTTATCATGGTTTACTGTTAACAAAGTTACTCCAGTCTACCTACCGAGGTAATTTCACCTTAGACAAGGACTTAATCCAATAATCTAGAATGATTACAACCTCTAAGTGTTAGAAAACAACTTAGCCCTCTTAAGTATCCAGACTAACGCCTTAGTCACTCGAGGAATCTTCGTTTTGAATTTTTTTACAAATGTGTGTACAAGAATTACTTCTGAACAAGCAGATGACACAAATTGAAGTATAAAAACACAAAAGTGCTTTCTAGCAAGATATGAACAATAACCCCTTACTAATTTTTAAAATCATTTTAAGAATAATCTCCTAGAAATTTGCATCGTATCAACATGAGTTTTGTTGCTTAAAAGCTTCTTCTAATGCTTCTCTCTTTTTCTTGTAGAGTTGTGTTCTATTTTGGTTGAGCTTCAAGCATCTTCTTTTGAGCTTACAACTTGGTGATTTGCTTCTGCTTTGCACACATAGTCTCGTGTTTTCTTCAGCTCTTTTTCTTCTTTTAGATGAGCTCACATTTCTTCTCTTTGGCTCTTCTAGGTATTAGCACATCATCTTTCTTTATTTGTTGTCGCTCATCACTCCTCCTCATCTTCTTCAAGCTTTTAGATCTTCAATATATAGAGCTTAAGAATAAATCCATTGGAGGGTATAATAGGAATAAAATTCCAACTGTAATATCCCAAAGTTCACTTGAAGGAATGGTTTCATCATAATAGAAAAAGTTGTCCTTATCCCACCTAATATAGGTAGAGGTCACATACTACTTTGCACTTTTATATTCAACATTTTATCTAACCATTATTGATCTTCTATCTTTTAATTCTTTAGAGGCTTTAGATGTATAATTGATAAAACATTTTGTAGAGAGATTAATACTTGTAACTTCAGAACTTCGTTCAGCAGAACCTTGTCTTAAGAGTCTTCAACATTTGGTCTTTTAGAACTGATGTCTTCAGAATCTTCAGAACCCATTCAACAGAACCTCGTCTACAGAATCTTCAAAACTTGTTCAACACATTCTTTTCTTCAGATTTTTTAGAACTTTGTTCAACAAAACCTTGTCTTTGGAAACTTCAGAACTTTAGAGCAATAGAAATAATGTCTTTAGAATCTTCAGATATTCGTTTAAAAAATCCTTGTCTTCAGAAACTTTAGAAATCTGGAGCAATATAAATGATGTCTTTAATTTCTCAGAACCTTGTTCAACAAAACATTGTCTTTAGAAACTTCATAACTCAGAGCATTTAGAAGTACATCTCTTAGAAAACCCTCAGGGCGTTACACATAAGGTTACAATCAGAAGCTTCAATACAAACGTTCTTGAGAACCATTGCATTAAAAGCATTCTTGAGTTTTGAATTTAGCTTGACACAACATATGTTTTCTTCCAGAGTAATTAGATCAGAGTATGATGACTTCACACACCTTTCTATCAAATTCAGATCCAGTTTAGCAATAACTACACACTAGACAGGAACCATAGAGTACTGAATTATTCTCTAGGACAACATGTGCAGTTATCATCAAAACTTAAGGTCAAATGTAGAACCAATCTTGTTCTTACAGTTAAAGGTTTGACAAATCTCAATTATCAGTCAGATGCTCTTTGTGGAGCATGCCAAGTAGGAAAAATTAGCAAAACTTCATTCAAATCTAAAAACATTGTCTCCACCTCTAGACCTTTAAAACTACTTCACGTTGATCTGTTTGGTTTTGTTGGCACTGCATCAATCAATGGGAATAAATATGGTATAATCATTGTTGATGATTATAGCAGATGAACTTGAGTTAAATTCTTGAGAACCAAGGATGAATCATATGATGTGTTCAACATCTTCTACATACAAGCACAAACTAAAAAGGAATCTAAAATTTTAAAGGTAAGAAGTGATCATGGTGGTAAATTTGAAAATGAGCCATTAGAACTATTTTGTTAAAAACATTGATTTCTCCATGAGTTCTCTCATCCTAGAACTCCACAACAAGATGGAGTTATAGAAAGAAAGAACAGATCTTTACAAGAAATGGCTAGAACCATTATCCATGAAAACAACTTACCTAAGTACTTGTGGGAATAAGCTATAAATAGAACATGTTATATTCAGAATATAATCTATATTAGACATATTGTAAACAAAACATCATATGATATGTTTAAGGGGAAAAAGCCAAACATCTCTTATTTCCATTAGTTTGAAGAATTATATATGTGCTTTAAATGTTTAAATTTAATTAACCTGGATAGAACTTAGGAGGAGATTACAAACCTAACCCTATGGACTATTAGACTCAAAGGGAGCTTACAAACCTTAGACCCTGCAGTCAACTAGTTAATTAAATCACCAACCATTATTCTTAAATACTTGTGTTTGTCATCATAAAAAGGGGGAGACTGTTGGAACAAAATTGGTTTGTCCCGTATCCCTTGGGTTTTGATGATAACAACGTATTTAAAGAATAATATGGTATACTAATATTTGTTCAAGTGTGTAGGACCATATACTAAAATTCATAGTAAATCCAAGCATTGATTCTAACTCTGAACATCCAAAGAAAAGCGTGAAGAGTATATTTTGATGTATCAGAAGCTGATGAGATGACTCTGAAGATGTCATCTTCCAAAAGAGTTCAACATTGAAAGATCAGACTCTGAAGGAGTCAGGCTCTGATGAACAGACTTTGGAGAAGCCTGCTTGTGGTAATCTAAACATATTTTTTCATGCTTATATAAGTATTTAAGCACCTAAAATTTAACTATTATTATCTTGCTTAAATTCTAAAGAATTATATATGTGCTTTAAATGCATAAATTTAATTAACCTGGATAAAACTTAGGGGGAGCTTACAACCTAACCTTATGTGTTAGTTCCTTTTGTAGCAAAGGTTTTTCAAACCAGGTTTTACCTAACCTTACAGTTTGGTGAAACATCCCAACGTCTCTTTTGAAGCTTCTCAAAGGACTCAACGGTTGCATTTTCAAAGGCTATTTTCCTCATTATTTAAGGAACTAAAAGACTTGAAGAAAAACATAACACAATAATGCAACAATAAAAAGGAATACACGTTGAAAATGCTAGAACACCACGATTGACAATCAAAGAGAAGCTACTCTATCAAAGTTTTAGCACAAGCTAAACTTAAGGATTTCTTATCCTTGTAAATATTAGAAACCCTTAAGTCCTAAAAGAGTCCTACTATGTTGTATTATTTATACACCTCTAATTGTATATCAAGTGTATTCACCCAACAATCATTTATCTACTAGGTAGATTGTTATAAGTATCTTACTAAGTGTTTGAGCAAGGAAGTCTTGAGGTTGTATGCTTGAGCAATGAAGTATTAAGCTTGTGTGCTTGAGTAAGGAAGTCTCAAACTTGTGTGTTTGAGCAAGGAAGTCTTAAGCTTGTATGTTTGAGCAAGGAAGACTCAAATTTATGTGTTTGAGCAAGGAAGTCTTGAGCTTGTGTGCTTGAGCAAGAAAGTATCAAACTTGCGTGTTTAAGCAAGGAAGTATTGAGCTTGTGTGCTTGATCAAGGAAGTTTTAAACTTATGTGTATGAGCAAGGAAGTCTTGAGCTTGTGTGCTTTAGCAAGGAAGTCTCAAACTTGTGTGTTTGAGCAAGGAAGTTTTGAGCTTGTGTACTTAAGCAAAGAACTATCAGACTTGTGTGTTTGAGCAAAGAAGTCTTATACTTGTGTGTGTAAGCAAATAAGTCTCTTGCTTCTGTGCTTGAGCAAATTGTAATCTTGATTGCTTATAGTGAAAATATTTTATAAGTATAAGGGGAATGGGATATTCTCAGTTTATGAGTGGAACCATGATAATCGTCTGTGTTATTCTTCTTTCTTGCATTTTATATCTGCTGCCTATCTCTAACTCAATCAGATTCTATAACCTTGTGTTTAGATTATAACTTAAGAGTTTTAAAAGAAAGAAAAAGAAAACACAATTTAACTCTCATTCTTGTGTTTTTCTCACCTTTAAAACAATCATACCAATTTAGACGATCTAAGCTTAATTTGTTGCATACAATACTAAATGGAAATCAACAACAAGAATAACACAAGCTTTAAATACGAATTGGATAGAACTCCTATTCCACACCTGAAGAACATTATCAAGCTCTCCTTCATAAAGCTTCATATAAACTTTGAAGTGGCAACATTATGATCATTACTAATTGACACAACTTTTCAATTCTGGACCACCAATTTAACTCCTGGAGGATTTATTATCACTTCAAGTACATTTCTTGAATCTTTTGTAGTTAGTTGAAACTTCAGAGAATCATTGCCAATGGACACAAAACTGCCTGCATGTTCTTTTTACAATGACCTTGGAAGACTAAGTTACTAGAAGATGCTTTTGTTTTATTCTTCTTTTCTCATAATATTTTATAACACATTTTAGTAGGAATTCATGATCTTCTGAATTAGGACCAATCTGGAACAACCTTTAAGAAATAGTGTCAAAAACACACTACACATATCTCAGAAAAATTGTTAGTTCAATCTTGGATGAATCAAAACGTAGAGAACATCTTAAATACAATTAATGCTTTAAAGAATAATATATTAAGGTTTTACTTTGAATTAATCTATGTAATGCATTTCAATGAATAATTAAACACAAGTAAATCAATGTAATTTCATTAGGATTCATTGAATTTCATAAGCTTTCAAACATTTTGAAAAACTCGTCTAGGATCAAAGGAACCATATCCCCAACTTTTGGAGTCACTAGACTTTGATCAAAACCCTGACTCTAGAAACCAATTGTTGGGTGAGAATATGGATACAACAAGGTCTAAAGGAGGGGGGTTGAATAAACCTAAATACCCTTTAGACAATTTGAAAAACTTTTTAGGTCCCATAAACAAAATCAGATATTTTAAGAAGTGCAAAAGAAAAATACAAAAATACGAGAGCTTGGAAGAATCTCAATGAACCAGGCCACATGAAATGGTACATTAAATTATCATGAAATCAATTTCTTATAAAGCAAGTCACTTACAAGTCAATCCAAGCCTCTTTATACAAAGCAATTTAAAAATACATTACTTAGATGTTCTTAACAATGATTAATTCACTTCATGATATATCCTTAATATTAATACACCACATACCTAAGCTTATACATTAAATCGTTATAAGCATGGTCTAACTTATATGGTATACAACCAATTTAGTCTTGCAATGATGCATCATCAAATATAAATGAATAAATGCCTGTGAAGTAAAAGAGATAAGGAAAGGGAAAGATACACAAGATATATATTGCTTTGACATTCGTCCTAGTTTTGCCTATGTGCACTCTTCAATGGATGATGCCATCATAACATAATCGCATTCTTCTACTATTTTGATAAAATATTTATAGTGCTTTGATTACAAAGAACTATCACACGATAAACCCTCTAATGATGCAGACACTAAACTACCGACAAAAATAAGACCCCTCACGATCTTAATCCAATTACCTCGCTATCCAAAATAACCTGCTCCAAGTATTCGCGTGTGGAAATGCCCCTGGTCCCACCGATTTCATGTCTGAGCAATTTCCATTAACTGAGCATATATTGGACAACTCCCAACTTTGTCTCAAAGTAATATTTCTCCAATGCCACCAAAGAATGACAACTTCTAACTCCGCCTTACAGGCCGTTGATACTTGATTCTACGAAAGTCTTCCTTGAAGTATAATGTAAACTCTCATCTTGATAGATAACAACTCAATTCCAAACTGTGCTCAAGAAATGATTCCTGCACCTATAACACAACAAACAACTCCACACAAAAAACATTAGATGCCCTAATGTACCAGTAGTCCCCCTTACACTCAATCTTTAGAAGAAGGTACATAATCAAAGGGAAAAAAACTAACGATAAAGAAGGTAAATAGTGTCAGATAATCTCAAAAACCACTGACATTATGAAGTGTTAGTCAAGTAATTTAGTTTTGATGAATGGTGAACAGACATACAAGGTTCAATCAAATTTCTATATAAATGGTCTTGGTTTTTGATTGTTATCAAGATCTTGATCAATCCTCAACAAGATTGATCAACTTATTCTCTAATTCACACAATTAAAAAAGCCAAATTGCACAAAACAAGATGCAACAAAAAGGATAAAGAACTGACATGGATTCAATATCAAAAGGTTGAATGTCTGGAGAAGAAGAGAGAAACACCCTGTAAAGATGAACACACTAAGAAGAGTAGACAAAAGTCACAGTTTTTGTCTCTATAGATCACCATAGGTTTCCCGCTGTTGTTACTTTTACCAAAAGAAATAAATGTTTAAATAAGTGATGAATATTGGACTCTTTGAAGATTGACTTGAATCAAGAAGGATTTGTAATTTGAACTTGCACTTGATTCAAACCATTATTTGCACTTGATTCAAATCAAATGAGGTTATGACTCAAATCATGTTCAATTTTTTATTTGAATCATTTGATCCAGAATTGTGTTTCAATTTTCAACATGTGAGTGATTTGAATCAAATACCAAAACATCCAAATTCAAATGTTCTAACTTGTGATTCAAGCTAATCATGTGGAAATGGCAAAATAGTAATTTCATATGCTCAAAAAGAAAATACCAACAAAGATCAAATGAAAATAATCATGAAATATAGAGGGTCCTCGGTGGTACAATTTAGTAGCCAAAGCGAATACAATAAAATGGAAATGAATAGTACAATCACACAAATGAAATGAATAATCATACAAATTACAGATGCGCAATCAAAAACTAGTCGAATTGTAAAAAATCAAAATACAAATTGATACTAAAGCACGTAAATGATACCAAATAATACTATGTGCTTTAGAGTTTACTCAAGTAACTTGAGATTTAAGGTGGTACACTTTTAGATGTTGAAAAATCATAGAACTCTAATTAACCATCTAAACAAGTTGTTTATTATTTGATCAATCATTTTAAATTATTTTTAATAATGCTCTATTTTAGTTTCAAGCATTCTTAAAGAATCGACATAATATGAACAAAAAGGGGTGTCAAAACCAAAGCTAAATTTCAACCCAATACCTAAAAAACCAAGAAAGCTGAAAAATAACAAAGATAATCTATTAGCCTAATCGATTAAGGCATATTATATATTTTCCTTAAAGTTAATCAAATCAGTGTTTTAATGGAGAATGCGTGAACTTTTTTTTCAGATTCAACATCAAATAATATATTAGACCACTAAAATAATTGATTATCATATATGTTTGGGAAAGTTTTGCTTCCAATATTTTCTGGGCCAAATATTCAAGAATTGTGTAGAGTCTTTACACGCATAAACCTTCAGGAGCAACACTATAAATAGACACTCCTATTCCCTTATTTTGCATCAAAGTTTTTCTCCATTCTTCTTGTGCCTTCTTTGATCTTGCTTTTCTTTTTATGCGTGTGAGACTACTACTTTAGTACTCCATCATAATCATCATGGTACCCAGGAGATTAAAATTCCCCTATTTGACTTGTCTCTCTGATGACTTCTCATATCAAAAACAAGAGGGAAGATACTTTCAAGAGTACACAAATAAAGTGGTTTTTATGCATTCATACCTTGGATACTAAAATATTTCAAGAATGTGAATTCTTCAAGACTCTTTAATAATCAACCTTAAAGGTGTCACCTACAACCCTCTAAGACAAGTGTGACCATCTCTAGTCAACATGTTATATTCAAATCTTTACTTCACCGATGTGATTATCTACTTCAAAGTCAAAAAGCACAAAATATCTCTAACTTTTGAGGAATTTGTTGAATTTTTTGATGTACCCTGTGATGGACCTAGTTTCAAACCAGATGAACTAGAAGAGTGTGATAAATACATGTACAAAATTGATGCTTCCTCTTTCTTGTTGGATCTAAATTCTCACATTTCTTCTGTGTCCACTGTAGGCTTTGTGCGCCCTGATATTGGTCTCATTATTATGTGGTAAATCATATAATATTTCCAAGGAAAAGTAACTTTAGTTATTTAACTAGATTTGATGTTGCCACAATATGGTTACTTGCGGAAAAAATTAAGACAATTTGAGAATGTGCAGTAATCCAACACATATCAGGGAGAAAAAGAAAAGGAATATGTCTGCCATATGGTGACTGAATCACGAAGATCTTGAAGGAGAAGTATTAGTGCAAGATGTAACAAAAATAAGAGAGACAACATCAGAGATAATGTGATACAAAATTGTAAATAGGGAGATATTTCAAAATCCCCCAAAGGAAAGAAAAGGTCTATGGAATAACATGAATCTCCTTATAAAGATGCATATGTGAATCTAGAAGAATTTGACAGTGATATCCTCGATACACCCTCAGTTGAAAACCCACTTAAGGACATCATTAAGTGACTGAAGTGGTATGATAAGAATATCAACTTCCTGGTCTATCACTTCTCCCAAGACTCAAGGCATCTACCTTCAGAGTTGTTCACTGATGATGATAGGATACTGAAGAGTAGTCTCATTTATATGTTTAATTTTAACAATTAAGTATGTTTAAATTTCCATATTTTTCCCATTTTTTGTACTTCAAATTATCTTTTAATAAAATAATGTTCTTTGTTCGTTAACAAATCATACTTTATCTATGTGAATTATGTGCTTGCACGTTCTTAATTACTTTCTAGCATTTTTCTCGTATTTTTTATTATGCCAAAGGGGAAGGGAGAGTATACTCTCAGGAGAAGTAAAATATACTCTCTACTTATACGTTAGAGAGTTTAACCACTCCATAATTTATCAGTATATTTTTTTTATATTTTACCACCTCCCTAAGAGATGCGCTGTCATCACCAAAAAGGGGGAGAATGTGAATCTATGTTCTTACAGGTATAGCCAAAATGATCCAAGGTGGTGAAATCTGTTGATATCAAAGTTGCAAATCAACCAAGTAGATACTTAGTTGTGATGATGACAACACCCCCGATGTCAAATGATATCCTGTGAAGTCTTTGTCCGATGAAGATATCTCAAGCACTAAAAAATGCTTAACATGGTTCATCAAGATATCCTTTTGAATAAAGTTATCATTTTGAATATCTTATTGAATAACAAGTTATCTATTTTATGTCAACACTATGGTCAAACAACATTCACGTGAAGACATACGTTTCAAAGATTGTTGGTGGGTTAATCTTTCAACTCTCAAATGATGGTAATCAACATGAAGATATCTCAATCTCTGTTAAGAAGATTAAAGGTTCTTATGTGATGCTAAAGGAAAAGATAATGATGTCAATTCTTGAAGCTTCATAGTTGTGAAAAAGCGAAAATGTGAAAGCTTGTCTAATTGTGTATGTCTGAGTGACTAGTGTATCGTAAAGACGCATGTTTTTTCTTCTTCTGGAAATACTATTACAAAATTACACATACTAAAATTCTTTGAGAATCTTCTCATATTTGTTTAAACCACCTGGAAATATTTGTATGGCTCAGTCAATTGATTAAGGAAGTGTGAGATTGATTAGAAAGCTTTTTTCAACTAAATAATCGATTATACTTAATAACCTAATCGATTATTTTTGCTTTGTTAAGTCTAAAATTGATTGTGACCGTCACTTAATGATTGGTAACAACTAAATATTAAAAAATTTCATTAGTGACTCGAACAATTAATTATTGGAGATCAATAATCAACTAGCCTAATGGATTATTGAACAATACATTTTATATAATCAAATATTTTCGTTATTATTAGCCTTAAATTATTTTATATTCTATCCAGAGGACTATGATATTACAATGGTTTGCTTCAGCTTAATAAGAGATCATTTAATAAGAGGTTATTTTTTAAAAATATCAATGAGAGTGCATAAATGTTAAGTCTTTTGAAAAAATATTTTGTCGTCTATTATGACCCCTCTAACTTGATGAAGTAGTATTCACAATTGTACGAAAAAAATTGTGTATATACAAAATAAAACTATTTTATATTTTAAGTAAAAAATAAAAACTATGAATTAACTCTAATTATAGATTATTTAATAAGTAAATTAATCACAAGTTTATCAATATATAACAACAAAATTGTTATATGTTTGAATATCTTAATTGTTTGATTGAGAGTTCAATTTTAGTCTGTACGTATAAAAAAATATTTTTAAAACACTCTTAATTTTATAAATAAATTTAGTTTAACAGATTAATATATATATATATATATATATATATATATATATATATATATATATATATATATATATATATATATATATATATATATATATATATATATATATATATATATATATATATATATATATATATATATATATATATATATATATATATATATATATATATATATATATATATATATATATATATATATATATATATATATATATATATATATATATATATATATATATATATATATATATATATATATATATATAAATAAATTTATTGAATAAACTTTTGTATTAAAGCTGACTTGGATACACGACATCATAATCTCTAAAATTGATTTTTTAACTTAAGTTTAAGATTTGAATTTGATATTATCTATATCTGACTTTTTTGAACATACATTGAATTTCTACAGGTCTGTCTATATTTATATTTAACTTATTAATAATTAAAACGTGAAAAAAAAAATTAAATAAACTTATAATGAATGTTTTTATAAAAGAAATCTAGCATAAATTATTGGTGGATAGTGCGCCAATACTATAAAACTAAAGCTAGGCTGGATCTGGTTTGTAATTTATGTTTTATATATATATATATATATATATATATATATATATATATATATATATATATATATATATATATATATATATATATATATATATATATATATATATATATATATATATATATATATATATATATATATATATATATATATATATATATATATATATATATATATATATATATATATATATATATATATATATATATATATATATATATATATATATATATATATATATATATATATATATATATATATATATATATTCTATTTAATTTTGTTTTGAATTTTATTTTAAATTCAATATGTCTTTGAAAAAAAAATCTCATTTTTTATTTCGTTTTATTACTATGACCACAAAAAAAATATAAAAAAATCAAATCTTTAAATATTTTGAAATGACAAAAAAAACAATTTTGACATATACTTTTGAAAGAACTATCTATCGATAATATTATTGTTTCTCTATTAATATTGAGAGAATTATCTAGAACTATCTAGATAATATTTCATTTTTTCCAAATTGAATTACATTATTTTTGTTAAATTTTATATTAATAATATTTTATTTATTAAAATGTTATATTAAAATATTTATTTATTATTTTTTAAAAGTTTAATTATAATTAAGTTTAATTGCAACTATGATCCTCCTATTTTGTATTTTTTAAAAGTTTAATATTTTTTTTAGTTATAATTAAATTTATTAATATTAATTTTTATTAATTAATTAAATATGAAAATTAATAATAAAAAATTAATAATTTATTTATTTATTAATAAAAATAATATTAATAAATTAATTATCCTAATTAATAATTAAAGTCTCAAATTAATTTTAAAATGACTTGGCATTGCCACGTCATCTTGGATAGCGCCACATCATTAAAAAAATGTCTCAAATTGGAGAGAGGACTAAAATCAAACTCAAAACTTAAAAAAGGGACCAAAATTGTGGTTTTTAAAATGGAGGGATCAAAACCCCAAAAAATGCAAAATAGGGGGACCACAGTTGCAATTAAGCCTTATAATTATAATTCATCTATTTCAACTGATTCACGTTCATATATTTTCTCACATTTTTATATTTAAAATTAATATAGTATATTTTTAAATGATATGTGTGAAACTTGACAAATGATCATATGAATATTTGATGGAACATTAATAATCAAAATTATAAGTTACACGTCATTAAAAATGGATACATCATCAATTTTAAATACAAAACTATAAGAGAAGATTAAAATTGTTTGAATTTGAAATACATTAACTAAAAGTTGTAATTAAACCTTTTATAAAATATAAAGTGTTTAAATACTTTAAATTTATAATTTTATTTATTTAATACTAACTTTTAATAATTGTTGACGAAAATTATGGTTTCTTTAGTTAGCGGTAGACATCTATTATAGTGGTGATCGATGATGCCATTATAGTTAGTGTAATGGTTGATTATGGTTATATTTGTGATTAAACATGGATGATGTGATGATTGATGTGATGAGTCATCACGAGGGAGAATCACTCACATTAAATCAAACACTCACCTAAAGATCAAATACTCACCAAACAAGTGAAAGCACCACATATTCATCCAAAATCTTAAGGTGATAGGTGTATGGATCATCTCACTTATAAGTTCTCAACCTTCACTTTTCCAAACAATGTGAGACTTATAACTCACACTTGTTTCTCAACACAACTCACACTTGTTTCTCAACAATCTCCCCCCAAGTGTGAGTCCATCCACTATGATCCCCCTCAAGCATAAGCTCTTTCATCCACATGCTTGTACCGCCGTTGAGAGACACCCTTATCTTGTCATGGGCACTTCAACGGAACACGCCGTCTGACCACCATGTCAGGAAGACTTTCCACACAAGGAGCTAGTCCCTTACCTGAACCAAGTTCTAATACCATGGATGGGTTATAATAAGGGGAGCATTTACATTGGGTTAAATACTCACCTAAAGATGAAAGACTCATCCAAACAAGTGAAAGACACCACATATTCACCCAAAACCTTAAGGTGATAGGTGTATGGATCATCTCACTTATAAAGTGCTAAATCTTCACTTTTCCAAACAATGTGGGACTTAGAACTCATTCTTGTTTCTCAATACAACTTACATTTGTTTTTCAACATGATGTGGTCAGGATTATAGTTAAAATGATGATCGACGAGAGTCAGTGTAGATGATTTGAATAATGGTTGAGGTGGTTGTCAAAGAATGATTGATGGTGAACAAAGATGGGTGGTAATTGGTGGCTAGAGTGGTGATTAGAGGCGGTCTAAGTGATAATTGACAATGGTTAAATTGTTGGTTGACGATGTGGCAATGGTAGTCGCAGACTACTGATGATGACGTGTTAGTGCTAAAATGTAAAAGGAAAAACAAAAATCGTTCATATGATTTGGAGATTTAAGTGAAAGTTGTTTCTAGTATAGGTATAAAAACACTACTACAGAAATGATTTTTGGCAGCGTATGAAAAGACATCGCTTTTTGAAAAAGCGCTGCTAAAGAGTTAGGAAAAAAAAGAAAAAAATAGTAGACTTTAGATAGCGCTTTTAGAAAAGCGCTACTAAAGGTGGTGGTTATTGTTAACAATAGAAAGCACTTTATAAAAAGCGTTGCTACAAGTAGGCCCTACGAAAGCGCTGCTATAGGTGGTACAAAAGACAGCGCTTTTATAAAAGCGCTGCTATAGGTCCTACCTTAGCAGACCTTAGAGAGCACTTTTATAAAGCGCTGCTAAAGGCCATGCAAAAGCGCTGTTGTAGGATTAAGTGACATAAATTTAAAAAAACCCAAAAAATTCATAAACAGAAACAGTCGTGGTTTTTGGCATTCTTACGCTCGCAACCATAAAACAACCCAGCAAATACCTACGTTATTTGCTTCTGGCCTGCCTTCGTCTGTCGCTGTCTTCCATTTCTTTCGTCGCTGTCTTCTATTTTCGCCTTCGTCCGTCCGTTTTGACGGTCTGTCTTCGTCCTCCACCCATTCTGTATGAAATCTACAGGTTTGCTTCGAACCAATCTCGCAATGTTGTTATTTATTTCATACTTTTAGCTTTCTATGCACATCAATGGTGAAAAACGGTTGTTAACATTTTCACAGTTTCTTATTACTTTTTTTTCTATATAGCAGTTGTAAAGCTGTTCTGCATATTCTATCTCAGTTTTTTATTACATTTTATTTCTATATCAGACTTTGACTTTCATTCACACTACATTGTTACATTTTGTTTCGGTTTTGACTAATACGAGTGTTGAGTAGTTTGTTTCAGTTTTGATACAAGATTAACATTTTGTTTAGGTTTGATATTGTTTCCACTATTTTGATACAAGTTTGGACATCCTGTATTTGCTGCTTTTATTTTGATGCAAGTTGAGCATATAGTTTTTTGCTTTGATTCGATGTTGAATATGTCAAATGCCATGCCATGTAGAAATTTGTTAAAGAGTTAACAAAGTTAGAAATTCTAGTAAAGTTAGTTGTTAGGATGCAATTAAATTGAATTAGAGGTTAGTGAAGTATTAGTTGTGAAAATGGAATGTTGTTGTTGTTAGTGTTGTTGTTGATGTTAAAATGGAATGTTGTTGTTAATGTTAAAATGGAATGTTGTTGTTGTTAGTGTTGTTGTTGATGGAAAAAAATAATGTTAATGTTGTTGTTGTTAGTGTTGATTCTAATGATATTGTTGATGGAAACAAATGAATTAATTTCGTATATATGTTAATGTTATTGTTGTTGATGGAAACTTGAATTAAAGTAAATGAATTAAAGTAAATGAATTATTGTTGTTGATATTATTGATGTTATTGTTGTTGATGAAAGTAAATGAATTATTTAAGTCTGTTAATTTTGATCATTTCCAAGAATTATTTAATGTTGATGATATTATTAATTTTGTATGTTATAGGGGTTACCTGTGTAGAGCAAGATTGTGATCGTTTCCAAGAATCCTACTGTGTAGTTCTTGTTGCACCCCAAAATTTGCCTAACATTTTCTTTACCTAGCTTGTGTTTCATTGCATTCATTTTAGCATTATCATTTGCATTGCATTGACATGTGTGCAGGAGATCAGGAGGTATGACTACCAAAAAAAGGCTACCAAGGTCATGAAGCTATTTAAGAGTCTTCATTCAAGTATTCAAGGGTTGATATCCTCATCAAAGAAGTCAAAGATCCTCAGAGAAGTGGCTAGACAGTTATGTGCACATCTCCTAACTTGAAGGTTATGGGAAGGCATCTGATGATGTTAAATCTATATATATGGACCTATAGTATTGAGAGAGTCCATATGGTGTCTTGATAGTCATGATGGAGCTTGGACAAGTCATCATGCAAAGTATAAGAAGCTACAACCAAGATTGGTGCAATTAGGCTTTTCACCTGGTCAACCCTAAGTCAACAGGTGAATTGAAAGAGGTTGAGACCTAATTTTAAGGCCATGTGATCATGGAATGAGGTGTTGAGACACTAAAGTGATGATTCCAAGACCAACTCATCAAGGATCAAGAGTGTGAGAAGTTCCTAGGCTAGGGTTTCTAAGCTTGACAGTGTAAAATCCCCTAGTTTAGTGCCTAACTTCAAGACCACATAACTCAAGATGCAAGTCTCACCTAATCTTGACATCCACATTTAACTTGTAGAGCATGTTCTTACCTTTAATTTGAGTACTAGAAGTCCTTGATAGGGTTTATAGAACTCAAGTTATGAGACAGACAAGTTACAGGTCATCAGATGAATGTGATTTTGGTACTTGAAAGTCAACCAACTTCCATGCCATTTTTGACCTAGAATTAAGCTTATCCTCAACTTCAGGTGAACATGAATGTTCTTCCTCATCTTCTTAGCTTTCCAAATAGTACTAGAAGTCCATGATTGGATTTGTAGAACTCAAGATATGGAGCTTGCAAGGCAAGGGCATTTTGGGAAAGTAAGATTATAGGCCATTTTGGGTTATAGGTCCATTTCACCAACTTGCATACCTCAAATGGAGATTTGTCCAACTTGAAAGTTGTTCAAAATGATGTTATTTGTCCATCTAAGCACCAAGAATCCATTGATATGGATTGGAATAAGGATTGTTAGAAGGAAATTTCATGAATGAATCATTAAAGGCATAAAAAGGGCAAAAATTCAAATTAATTCACAATGGCTCAAAATTATGAAAACTTGTGCATTTTTTGAGTGCATCTGGCATTTTAAAAATAATGGCATTGATGGATTTCAAAATTGGAGCCATTTACATGGACATTTCACAAGTTCCTTAAGCTTGAAGCAACCAAACCATTACACATCATTGATTGAAATCAAGGCATTAATCCAAGCCCTTCATGCTCACCATGCATTACACAATTGAATTGAACCAAATTGGAGATCAAGGCAAGCAATTTTTGTGCATTGGCAAATTGGAAAAAGTGGAGAAAAGTGAAAACTTGAAATGGACCTTATGGGCCATGATTGGGCTTGGACTTGATCCAAATCATTTCTATATAAGATTTCCATCAATTTCAGATGAAGGTTGGTGAATTTTAGAGGGAAATTCAGTTAGAGCAGTTGAGAAAAGCAAGCTTGCAAGTGCATATCATGTTTGGAGATTGAAGCCAGATCAAGAGGAATTAAGCATCAAGATAGCTTCAGCATTAACCACTGAGTGATTATGCATTGATTGGAGCAAGGTTCAACGCTTGATAGTGCCTCTATTGAAGCTTCTGAACAGGTTTTTATACTTCATGATTTCTCTTAATTTATGAGCAATTAGGATCGTTTGAACATGCGTTTAGGTTTCTGATGATGCCTAGATGGATTTAGGATAAGAATTGTGGCTGTTTGTGAGATTTGTGGATGATGCACGTTTTCTGTTAGCCATCGTTTAGGCTTGACTCTTGGATAAAAATGAAACTGGAGAGTGTTAGGTTGTCGTACATGGAGAGAGGAAGAGATTAGGATCAAAATTATGGAGTTTAGTGATGTTTGAAACCATGCCACAGTTGCTCTCGCCGGAGAAGACGACCAGAGTCTTCTCCGGCCACCACAAGACTTCCCTCCCTGTTATTTCAGTTTAAATGAAGAAGATGGCCTGATGGCCGCATGATTTGATAGACTTAGAAGACTCAGTAATTAGATCCAACGTGTGAGATGCATTTTCAGAGTGTGCTGACTAGGGTTTGCATAGGTGGCGCGATATAGATCATTAGATCAACATACTTTTGGAATGAACGTTCAAGATTAAGACTCATTGTGTACATAGTCAACTGAAACGCATAGGATCCCTAGTGAAGTGCTCCATTTCACTTAAATGCCCCAGTGCTACGTGGCGCGCTTATGCGTGTTAGATCTGTTGACCGGTAGCTCCATCCAGTGGTTGTGTTATTTTCCAGCTTTTCTTATTTTCTTTTTTTTATTTTCTTTTATTCCATGATTGTTTTTAATTCATAAAAAATAGTAGAAATTGCCAAAAAATTATGAAAAAAATCATGAATGATAATTGACATTTCCTTTAATTTTGTGAGCTTTTTAATTCCATTTTTGATGTATTTTCCATGTAATTGCATTTTTTTCATTTAATTAGTTCATTAATAAATGTAAAAAATATATGCTTGCTTGCTGATTTTAGTACTTGATCATAGTTATGATTTAAGACCTAAATTTTTGCATGATAGTTCTAGACTCATTGAATGACTTGTATGATTTTCCCCTTGACTTTTAGGTGCCTTTTGATATAGGTTTGAACTAGTTCTTTAGTAACATTCCCAATTGAACTTCCCCTAGCACACCTTTAGGTTTAGCATTAGATTAGTGCCCTTAAACTTAGAGTTTGGCTCTGAAATTTTTACCATGACTTCAAAACGTCCTTAGAGACCTATGGATTTTTTACTAGAAATTTTAGGATAGATTTCCTATTTTTACCCTATTTTACATTCTGACTAGCATTAGTGTAGCCTTATGGGATCCTTCCAACTATCTTTCCCATTTATTGAACTTTGTTGCAAACTTTAGGTACCTAATCTCCACATTATACCTTAGTTCATAAGTTGATACTTATTTAGGAGGATTATCAAACATTTAACATGCCATTAGCTCCTTTAGAATGGATTTTCTTTAGGGCTTCATATTGAGGTTTCTTTAAGAGCTTTAGGTGGATGATTCCCCCTTCCTTTGAAGCTTTTCCTTCATTATTCCTTAGTCCAATTCCTTGGATCCTCCTTGGGTGAGAGCCTCATTCCTCCTTAGGAGGGATGATGTGCATTCCTCAAGGAGTTTGAGCTTTGGATGGATATTAAAATGACTTGGTGGGTTCCCTAGGTTCACACCATATTTCTCTTCTCTCTCGTCCAATTCTGTGGATCCTTTTTGGGAGAGCCCAATTCCTCCTTAGGAGGAATTTTGGGCATTCCTCAGGAAGTCTGAGCCTCAGTGGATTCTTGTGCTGATGCACGTCAAGCTTAGTGAGTTGATTCTAACCTTGTTCCCTTTAGCTTGTTTTCTCCCATCTCCATGTTTGATTCCTTGATGTGATGCATTTAGGATAGAGCTTCATGAATAGATACTCTTATTTAGGTGCATGATTGCATTAAAGGTCGAGATGCGCTTGTGGCGGCTGATGCCCCACACTATTTCCTCCCTTTGCTTGGTTGCTTATTTTCTTTCGTACTTGCCTCTGATTGTTTGCATTGAAGGTTGAGGTGATCCTCCCTTGCTTGTATGTTCTTTTTCTTTTATGTTTGCATTAGAAGTTGAGGTTTCCTCCTTCTGCTTGTATTGCTGATAGCATATGCATTTGTTCTTATTTCAGTAGCTTGATAGCTGTATTCATCCGCTTAATGATTTTTGCTAGTGTTTGCCTTTGACATGTTCCCTTAGGGCTCTCACTTCCTTTGACAAGGATAGTGATGATAGAAATTTAGGATGAATCCATGTATGATAACAATATGGTAGATTCCCCTTTCAAGCTCAATCATAGGGCCATATTGTATGACAATAGTAGGATGCTTGATAGTTTCCACGGTAGAGTCCTCCCTCTTTCTCATCTCCAAAACAACAAAAACACATAATAAATGCAAATTTATATCGTACATTACGAGCCTTAAGCTATTTGGGAAATGGTGATTGGGGGGCCTCTCCTCAACTACCTAGAGTGTTTAGTACACGCCCTTAGGGCGATGTGCGATGCATTCGTTCCTAAGTCATAGTCTCTAGTGCAGTAGGAATTACAAACATCCATAAAAAACACTTCTTCTCGTAAAAGACTCAAAAACAAATTCAAACCTTTTTCCTCCAGGATTAATCAAACTTCCTTTTTTGATGAAAAGAGTGTTGTTAAGCTTCAGTTCTACCGCAAACAGGCATCGTTCCTAACTGCTGGAACTGTTGTTTAACTTTACTCGAGTAAAACAGATGAATCAAACTTGTGTTCCATTTTATCCCGAACTACATTCGCTTTGATTTCTCTGATGAGAATACGTAGGACAAGATGCGATGTCTTGGCGAGCAACCTTTCCCCTTCACCCGTAGTTAGCCGAACTACATTGACTTTGACTTTCCCATTGCCCGAGGGAATACGTAGGCACGAAGCTATGAGGCTTTGCCGAGTCAATTTTCTTTTTCTTTTGAACCAGCCTTGATAGGTAGATAGATAAACAACCCGTCAGATAAATAAACAAGCGTGGATCCCGTTGAGTACAACGGACGTGAGGGGTGCTAATACCTTCCCCTTGTGTAACCGACTCCCGAACTCAGAGATTTGGTTGCGATGACCTTGTCTTTTCCTTTTCGTTAGGTTTGTTTCGATCGTTTCCTTTCCCTTCCTATGAGATAAATAACGAAAGGTGGCGACTCTTCTGTCTTTGCCGGCACCTTTTTTTGCACTAGCGACAGTTCTAGAAGTTGGTGATTTCTCTACAGGTGTTATAGGTATTCGCTATTTTTGTTTAGCTTTCTTAGTTTAGTTTAGCCTACTTAATTAGTATAGATAAAAAATGGATGTCTTCTAATCGATTGTCAAAAGAGTACGAGAATGAGGTATCAAAATTCGTTAAGTTTGCTGTTGAACACACCAAAGACCCCAGTAGGATCACATGTCCTTGCTTAGGTTGTTGTTATGGGCATCAGATTGACGCAGTTCAGTTGGAATCTCATTTAATGAGACATGGAATTGATCGAAGTTATATATGTTGGACATTACATGGTGAGATAAGTAACGAGAATGTCGAACCGGAGGATAATACGACCTATGCTTCAAAGGACAATGGCAAGGATACATATGATTGTGATTGAGTCGAAGAGATTGCAGAAGCACTTAAAGAAGATCTTCAGGATTGTCCCAAGATGTTTGAGAGGTTGGTAAGCGATACAGAGAAACCATTGTATAAAGGTTGCACTACTTTCACAAGATTGTCTGCGGTATTAAGTTTGTACAACTTAAAGGCGGGTAATGGATGGTCGGATAAAAGTTTCACAGAGTTGTTAGCCCTACTACAAGAGATGCTTCCGGAGGATAATGTTCTTCCCAATCGAACTTATGAAGCTAAAAAAATTTATGCTCTATTGGCATGAGCTATGATAAGATACATGCTTGTCCAAATTATTGCATTTTGTTTCGAAATGAATATGCATCATTAAACGAGTGTCCTAGATGCGGTGTATCTCGGTATAAGAAAAAGTTGTCACCAGCAGAAGTCTTATGGTATTTTCCTATAATTCCGAGATTTAGACGCATGTTTCGTAGTGAAACAGATGCAAAACACTTGACTTGGCATGCAGATGATAGAATTATAGATGGGAAGTATCGACATTCGGCAGATTCACCATAGTGGATGAAAATTGATAATGAGTATCCTAATTTTGGAGAAGAAATTAGAAACCTTCGCTTGGCATTACCGACTAATGGAATGAATCCACATGGTCTACAAAGTATCTCATATTCCACATGGTCTGTGATTATTATGATTTATAACCTAACTCCATGGCTATTTATGAAGCGTAAGTACATGATGTTATCTATGTTAATTTCTGGCCCTAAACAACCAGGGAATGACATAGACGTATACTTGACACCTTTAATCGAATACCTAAAGATTTTGTGGGAGAACGGTGTGGAGGTTTATGATGGATATAGGAAAGAAAGTTTCAATTTGAGGGTGATGTTTTTTGGCACAATTAATGATTTTCCAGCATACGGAAATCTATCGGGGTATAACATTAAAGTTCAATGTGCGTGTCCTATCTGTGAAGAAAACACAGATTGGAAGTGATTGGAATTTGGTCAGAAGAATGTCTTTCTTGGTCATCGTAGATTCTTAAATTCTAATCATCACTACCGTTGGTGGAGAAAAGTGCATTCAATGGAAATTGAGAACAAGGTAGAGCTCCATTTACATTGGTCGGTGAACAAATTTTTGAAAAGGTGAAAGATGTGAGTACTAAGTTTGGCAAGCCTTTTGCTCATACGCTTGTCACGCGTGGGTGGAAGAAGAGGTCAATTTTGTTTGAGTTGCCGTATTGGAAGTTGTTGTATGTAAGACATTTTCTTGATGTTATGCATATTGAAAAAAAATGTATTTGAAAGTGTTATTGGTACGTTACGCAATATACAAGGAAAGTCTAAAGATGGCCTTAAAGCAAGAAAGGACTTGGTAGCAATGGGAATAAGAAATGAATTAGGACCCTTGAAGAAAGGAAATCATATCTACCATCTGCTGCTTATACTTTACCTAGAAAGGAGAAAAAGATATTGTGTAAGTTTCTGAGTGAAGTTAAAGTTCCAGAAGGATACTCTTCAGATATTAGAAGACTTGTTTCTATGAAAGACCTCAAGTTAAAGAGTTTAAAGACACATGATTGCCATGTTATAATGGAACACTTTCTACCAATAGGTATACGTTCTATTTTTCCAGAAAAAGTGAGAAGGACAATAACTAAATTGTGTTTTTTCTTCAGGTCAATTTGTAGTAAGGTGACCGATCCGACGATCTTACCAACATTGCAAAAAGAAATAGTTATTACTTTGTGTGAGCTTGAAATGTATTTTACTCCATTATTTTTTGACATAATGGTACATCTAGCTGTTCATCTTGTGAAAGAGACACAATTGTGTGGACCAGCTTATATGAGATGGATGTACCCTGTTGAATGTTATATGAAAATATTGAAAGGGTATGTGAAAAACCGAAGTCGACCAGAGGGTTGTATTGTTGAACGATACATTGTTGAAGAAGCGATTGAGTTTTGTACTGAATATTTGTCCAATATTCAATCCATTGGCCTCCCAAAAGTTCATGTTGTTGAAAAAATAGTAGGAAAACAGTTAATTGAAAATAAAGTTGTGACCGTTTTAAGGGATGAACGGGAGCAAGTGCATTTGTATGTTCTGCACAATGACATTGAGGTTGAGCCGTATGTTGAAATGCACAAGAACATTCTCTGAGGTTTAAATCTAAATAGAAATTAATATTGGATAGTACGTGAGCACAATCAAAGTTTTATAACATGGTTCAAGGATCATATTTTTTCAAAGGTTTATTCTGATCCCGCTTCAATAACAGAAAGGTTGAGATGTTTAGCATATGGTCCAAGTTTACATGTGTTTTCTTATAGCGTATACGCAATTAATGGATACACATTTTATACCAAAGAACAAGATAATAAAAGTACAATGAAAAATAATGGTGTCGTCGTGCTTGCCGAAGCAATGCACATTTCAAGTGTGAAGGACTTAAACCCCAAATATGCAAATCTGTCGTATTTTGGGGTTATCGAGCGCATTTGGGTGTTTGATTATGAGAAGTTTCAGATTCCTATCTTTGGATGCAAGTGGATTGAAAATAATAGTGGCATACAAATGGATAACTCCGGATTTTTGCAAGTGGATCTTAACAAGGTGGGGTACAAAAATGAGCCTTTTATTCTAGCCACGCAAGCTAAACGAGTGTTCTATGTCACTGATCTGACAAGTATGAAATGGTCTATAGTTCTTTTTTCCAACAAAGTAATTGATGATAACATTGGAGACAAGGGTGATGTTGATGTTGAGAAGGAATCTTATATTATAGATGATCCAAATGAGAATATTAGAGCAGGCGAATCATATATTAGAAATGATCATAACGAGAAAATTTGGATCAATCCATCCGTCCGTGTTGTTAAGAGACAAGTAAACCATGTTCTAACGAAGAAAAGAAAGAGATGTTAGTGACAAAGATACTTGTAAAATTACATATTGTCTCATTCAATACAATTACATATTTATATCATGCAATGAAATTACATATTATATCATTCAATAAAATTACATATATGTTTTTCTTATTTATATATTTCTTATGTATATATTTCTTATTTACATATTTGTCATTCATTTGATAATTTGGTTTTTCTGAATTATAGGTATTATGGCCACCAACGAGGAAAAATCGCATGATGGAAACGAAACAACAAAAGACGTGGAAGGCGAAATTAAAAGAGGAATAACGATTATGAAAAAAATCATTCGTGCGAGAGATAAAGGTGTAAAGTATGATGTCCATTAGAATGAAAGAGATCAATTAGTTGAGTCTAACGGTGTGATGTTGACAAGTTACATTAGAGAACTTGTTCGTTCGCAAATTCCAATTACTTGCGATGATTGGAGAATTCCTTCGTTACAACCGGCTAAAGACAAAATTTGGAGCGAGATACATGTATGATATTTGATATTTTTTAATTATGTCGACGGATATATCTTTAAATTAATTATACTAACATGTTATATGTATGTTTATTTGTTTGCAGAGATCTTTTAATATTGATGATTGCAGGAGAAAATATTGTCTTCAATTGGCCGAAAAATGACTGAGATGATTTAGAGCATTTTTAACGAACAAGTTTCTTAAAGATTCTGATGGAAACTTTATCGAATCGGAGCGTCCAAATAAGTACGCTGATCTGATTTCAAATTAAGAATGGGAGACATTTGTTGCCAAGCGAAGAACCAAAGAATTTTGTGTAAGTACAACCTATCATGAACAATGTATAATATATATATATATATATACTTCTTCCACAAGAGTTCTGATATGACTTAAACTTGTTTTTTCATGTTGTGAGTGACGTAAACCGAAAACGGGCATCAAAACCCGTGTATCCATACAAAAAAGGGCGTTTAGGATATGCACGCTTACAACAAAAAATAATAAGTATATATAAATGCTTTAATATGATATAGTTACAAAAAATAGTAAGTATATATAATGGGATATGAATGCTTTATTATCTGTCTTAATATGTAGTTAGAAGAGGAGAAAAGTGATGCAACATCTCTTTCGAACCATGTTTTGTGGATGGCTGCCCGTGTGGGAAGAGATGGAGTCGTTCAGGAAGAAGTTCAACAAGTATTTGAACAATGTGTAAGTACAATATTAGTTTTGTCAGTAACTCAAAAGTGTATAGTATATTTATATATGCTTTTATCTATATTTCAGGAGACTCTGTCCTAGACTATAACTGCAGCTGAGGACGATGATTGCAGGAGCTTACTGAGTCGAGTGTTAAATATTCCTGAGTATTCTAGGCGTGTGAGAGGTAAGGGATTTGGTGTCACTCCATCAAAACTGTATAAGCAGCCAAAGAATAAAAATCTTAGCAATAAAGAAGTGATGGAGACGTTGGAGGAATTGAAAGCTCAGATTCGTGAATTATAGAAGGACAAAGAGAGATGCATGTTAGAAAGGCGCGATCCAGAGTGAAAAGATACTAGCGACAAAGATAGTCTCAATTATCCGCAGAAGCTTCCAGAGGTAATTGTATATATTACATTGAATTTAATTTAGCACAATTTTCTTAATTGACACATTAATCATATTAATTATTTTTTTAAGGCATTTCACCTTGTCGGCTATATCGTCACCGACCTATCGCATGGTTGGCAAGGGATAAGTACATAACACTTTGGGAGACTTACTTCACCATAAACCGCTCCATGCTAGATTTTTGAAAGTATCGGTTGATATTGCATTAGAGGGTGTGCGTTATTGCCTATACCAGATGATGTTTCAGACGCAATAGTGGTGGGAGACGCAATATGATCGTATGTTGCATGGCCGTCAAATCTCATTTTCATAAATGATGAGGTAGGTTGAACATCATTATGAAGTATTCAAATGTTTTACGACTCATACATGAAAGTTATTTTTACATTTACATTTACTTATTTACATGATGATCTTAGACTCCTACAAAATCTAAATCAAAATATAAAGGAATTATTATGCGGAAAACCGATTCAGCTGCATCAAAAAAACAGGTACTATTACAGTTACACGATGATCTTATTATACATTAACTACTGAATTTATATGACTTTTAGGTTCATGATCAACAGTTGCAACAAGTCAGCAAGGGTAAGATGCCTGAATCTAGCAAGGTGCCTAACAATAAAAAGGCCGAGCCAAAAAAAGCATATGTTCCTCGATTTAGGTTGTACCTTAAAACATATGTAGGAACAACAGATGTGGCTGAGGGTGGCATCCGTCAAATATCTATGCAGGAAGGTATTTTCGATTTTGAATATGCCGAAACAATTGCCAAGGAGGATTTGGACCAGATTTTCAAACATTCTGAATTGGGCATGGGTGTTATGCATTCCTACATCAGATAGTACTCCGATCAATTTTTATTATATAATTGAACAATTTATTTGCTCATTTAAATGAATATTCTAATGTTGATTATGTTTTTATTTAAGGTTATTGTATGACAAGATGTTGGTCCCGCATGATTTGACTTCAAGATTCGCATTCTTATCTGCTAGTTGTATCAACGCACGGTCAATCAATCATACTCCATATGTAGTCAGAGATTACATAGTCAAATCATTTATGGCCGCAGATACAGAGAAATTGTACTTTTTGCCATATAATACTGGCCATGGGTTAGATTTCATTCTAAATTCATCTATTATAATTATTCGTTTTTTGCCATTCTATATAACATTTCCGTCTAAACTTTTGTCTTATTTTACAGTGGACACTGGTTGTTGGTCACGATTAATCCGATGAAAGAAATAGTGCATTATCTGAATTCATTGGATGGTGATCAAACAAAATATCCTGATATGAAGACTATGGTTGATACGTAAGTGATGAGATATATTGTTCTGAATAATTATCTTTATTTATTATGTGAGATTGTTCTAAATATTCGTTTATATTATGTTTGAGTTATACAAATATTTCGATCGCAAAGAAAAGAAACAGTGCCAAAAAGGAAGGCTAACAACATTAGTTGGATCAGAGTGCATGTATGTTTTCACATTTTTTTACTGTTATAGTGATTCTACTTGATAAAACTATTTAAACTATATATCCTGATAAATGATCGTTTGTTTTTTCCATTTACAGTGTCCTCATCAACGCAATGGGATTGATTGTGAATATTTTGTATTGCGCTTTATGAAGGAAATTATTCACTCGGGTTAAATAGATATTCCAATCATGGTATGGATCAATTCATAAGTTATACAATTTATTTTAATAATTAACCGATATTTCATCTGAGTAATTAGTGTTAAAACTAAATCGTGCATGTTTTGTTATATTATGTAGTACTTTGATGAATTCAAGTGTGGTACTTACTCGAAAGCAGGATTGGAAGAAATTAAGGAGGAATGGTGTCAATACATTCTTGAGTTGAGAATTGTATAAGTGTTGCACCCCAAAATTTGACCAACATTTCTTTACCTAGCTTGTGTTTCATTTCATTCACATTAGCATTATCATTTGCATTTCATTGACATGTATACAGGAGATCAAGAGGTATGATTACCAATCAAAGGCTATACAAGAGTATGAAGCTATCCAAGAAGATTATTCAAGTGCTCAAGGGTAGACATCTTTGTCAGAGAAGTCAGAAGATTCTCAGAGAGAGTGGTTGAAACCAAGAATGTATGCCTCCTAACTTGAGAGTTGTGGGAGCTCCACAGATGATGTTGAAGCCATGAATGTGGACTTGAAGCCTTGAGAGAGCTTATGAGATGTTTTGAAAGCCATCATGAAGCCTAGACAGGTCATTGTGCAAGATTAAGAAGACTCAGCCATGAGTGGTGTAATTAGGGTTTGACTGGGTCAACCCTAGGTCAACTGATGATTGGGAGAGGGTTGAGACCCAATTCAAGAGCCATGTGATCATGGATTGATGCATTGAGATGCTATAAGGATGATTCCAAGGTCAAATCATCATGATTGAGGAGTTTGAGAAGTTTCAAGCTAGGGTTTCTAAGGCTTGACAGTGTAAAATCCCCTAGTTTGACCCCTATCTTCAAGGCAGTTTAGCTCAAGATATGATTGTCATCTCATCTTACCCCCAACATGAATGTTGTAGAGCTTACTCTTAGCTTTAATTTGAGTACTATAAGTCCTTGATAGGATTTGTAGAGCTCAAGTTATGACTTTGACAAGTTACAGGTCATCTGAGGTATGTGAGTCTGGGGCCTTGAAAGTTACCCAACTTGCATCAAACTTTTGCCCAAGAAGGATGATTCCTATGAACTTTTGGTAAACATTAATGTTGTTCCTTATCTTCTTACCTTTCTAGAGAGTACTAGAAGTCCTTGATAGGATTTGTAGAACTCAAGTTATGGCTTTGACAAGTCAAGGGCATTTTGGTCATTTGGAGATTACAGGTCATTTCAAGCATAAGGCCATAACTCCTATTTCCAAGCTTCAAATGGAAAAATCTTCAACATAAAATGTGTTCAAAATGATGTTTTAAGGCTAGTAAGGAGTTCATGAGATGATGGAAATGCTTGTAGCTCAAAGTTGCAAAAATGACCTAAAATAAGGGCATAAGTTAAATAAACCAAAGTTGGGAATTGATATTTTCAACCTACACATCCAAACCATGGCATGTAATATATCATTTTGACTCTAGAAAAAATTTTAAGAACATTGGTTTAGCCACATTTTTGATTTGAGGTCTAAATTGTGGACTTGCTTTGAAAAGCACTTACTTGCACATTAAGCAACATTTGCAAAACTCAAAATCAAGGCATGAGCAAGGCTTTTTACAAGCTAAACACCTCTAATATCTCACTTGGGGAGATTTTGGGATGAGAACAAGTTGCTGCACCAAGGGAAACGGAATTATGCATAGCATGAGACATGATTGAAAATCTCATGACATGAGAAGTGGAAAATCTCATTGGAAGGATCTAGAGGGTTCTAGATCATCCAAACTTCAACTATATAAGGAATAGAGTTGATCCATTGCAGAGGTTGGTGATCATTGAAGGATTGAACTTAGTTTGAGATTGAAATTTCATAGCTTGCAAGTGCAATCGGTTTCACCAAATTCTCCATTTTCTTTCCATTTTCTTCATTGATACTCCTTCCATGAATGTCAAGGAGTGATTCCAGATCATTATCAAGAAGAATTGGTGGCTAAATCGTGTATGAGCAAGTGATTTTCAGCACCTGCAACTCACCATCGGGTTTCAAGATTCAAGCATTTTCCATTGGTTCTTTTGCATACAGAAGCAAGAAGAAGGTTCATTGATCGTGTATGCAAGATTGTAGAGCTTGAAGTGGAGGATTAGTGCATCTGTTCAACCAAGGTTTTCAGGTTGGTACCTTTCTTCCTATAGCATGATTTAGGTAGAATTAAGGTGCTAGATTGGTTGTAGAATGGTGTAGGATGGATTTCAGATAGTTAATTGGAGAGTTAGAGACAAGTTAGGTGAATTTCCATTTTCGGTTGAGATTGGGATATGGTGAATCTTGAGGTTTCAGAGGAAACTAAGGGTATGGTTGAATTCGTGGCAAGATTTGGGATGAGTTTCATGTTCTGACCATTTGCATTAGAGGTTCCTAGAGAGAACTAGGGTTGAAGGGGATGACCGGAGCTCCACCGGTGGTGGCCGGAGCTGGGCGCGAAGCTCATAGGTTTGAAAGGTTGAAGATGATGGGGATACCATTGGATGATGGTTTGACTTGGACTTTGAGGCTGATCCAATGGCCACGTTTTAAAGTTGATTTGTGAAGGATTCTGATGAATGAAACGGACCGTTTCATTTATTCAGGTGTTTTGGGCTTAGTGAACTAGGCGCTATCCACACCCCCCTGATGGCCCAACCCATAATTTTAACTGAGTTTGGTTGCTATTTACACCGCGCGTGTATTCTTTTAATTTGGATTTTCTTTATTTTTCATTTTATTCATGATTCTTGTAAAATTCATATAAAATTGAAAATTAATCCAATCAACCCCATTCTTTTTGCATTTTACTCATGATTGAGTCTATTATTGTTTAGAGAAAAAATATTTTCATTTCATGTAATTTCTGATTTAATTGGAATTTTATATTTTAATTGATATTAAAATGGTTATGTTTGATACATATTTTTGTGGAATTTTGTATGATCTCATGGTGATGATTTTGATCCTAATTTTTTGTGTGTGATTAGGATAGACATGTATGATCCCATAGAATTTTTCTCACATTTTTGTGATGAAAATAAGTGTGCTTTCTAGATTGGCATTTAGATGCTTCCTTTTAGGGTTTTAGGTTTGATACCTTGTAATATAGGATTTATTTATAGGTCTAATTTGATGGTTTGATCTTTGAAATTAATGTGGTAGAGTCATGATTGACCTAGGTTCCCATAGTAATTTTTGTAGGATTTTACAATTGATTTTAGTATTTTAGTTAAGACTAACTTTAGTACTAGGTTTTAGGTGATCCTAACTTACTAATTCAATTAGTTTAACTTCCTTAGTTCCCTTAGATTAGGGTTTGTGCTTGGTTTGCCTTTGATTGGGATTGAAGACAAGTTGAAGACAAGGTGAGGATTCTTGAAGTTGCTTGAAGTTGCTTGGAGCTTTGGATTTGTTGGTGCCTGAAGGTGTCTGATGAAGATTAGGAGATAGGACATAGGGAGAGCCTTGTAGTTAGAATGATTTCTTTCACAAACATGGAAAGCATCTTGTGCTTCATTCCTCTCAATGACTAAAAGTCCTTCTCAGATATTCACATCCCTCCTTTGGAAGGATGAGTGGCTTTATCTGGGAAGTAGAACTTTGAGGGAACCAGTCTCTCATAATGATGAACCCTTACAGGCTTCCTTTGGTTGTCAGTAAGTTGTTTATCATTTCTCCTCATCCTGTTAAATCAATTGTATTCTGATTGGAGTATCTTGAGAGATGTTAGGCTTGAGTTTGAAGATGAGGACTTCACTGAAGAGTGTGGAAGAGGATGATTCCTTGGGCATTGCCATTGCAGTTGAAGCCTGAAGAGCTTGAAGAGCAAGTTGATACTTGAAGATCCAATGGAGATTGAATGAAGAATGAAGAGTTCCTTGCTTGAAGAGAATTGAGGGATGAAGTTAACACTTCTATGTGATTAAAGACTACTCTCAGAAGCTGAAGCTTGTAGGAGAAGAAGACCAAGTTGATGCTGGTAAAGCAAAGAGAGCTGAGGCTTGAAGACTAAGTTGATACTTATGAAGAGGATCCAATTGAGATTGGGTGTAGAGCTGAGGCTTGAGGAATAAAGGATAAGTTGACACTTACACTGATGCATTGAGAGCCTGAAGGAGTCAAGTTGATACTTGCAGTTAGGAGTGAAGCCTGAAGGTGGAATTGACTGAAGAGCTGAAGCTTGGAGAAGAGAGAACAAGTTGATACTTATGTTTGATGTATTGGAAGCTTGAAGAAGCAAGTTGATACTTGTTATTGAGGAGGATAGCCTTGAAGGGTGATTGAAGTCTGAGGGTTGAGCTGCTGTCAGAGGACTGTTGTGTTGTGAAGCTGTGGAAGCTGCTGCTTTCTTTCCTGTCTGTTTTCTTCTGTGATGATGTGCCTTGTTTGACTTGCTTGATGCATTAGAATAAGTCCATATCTAGACTGATCCTAAGCTAGGAGCATGATTGCACTAGAGGTTGAGTTGCTCCCTCTGCTTGTATTTTTACTGTGTGGCTTTGCTTGCGGGTATTCGGTAGAGCCCTGCTCCCTTGCCTATGTGGTTTGTTTTGCTTGATAGCATGTTATTCCTACTGTATGATTGCAGTTTACTGTATTTTGCTTGATAGCATGTTTTATTTCTTCAGTATGATTACTGTTATTCATATATGGCTTGAGGTTGAAATGAGCTTGTGGAGGCTGCTGCCCCACACACATTTCCTCCCTCACTTGCATTGCATGCATTTTACAGTCGTTTATTGTTTACTATTTAAGCTGATGCTTTATCTGTTTCTGTTTATCATTGACATGATCCCCTTAGGAATCTCATTTCCTTTGATAAGGAAGTGATGATAGAACTTTAGGTTGAAACCTATGCATGATAACTTCTAGGAGTTCCCTGTTTCAAACTTCAACCATAGGATGAATCCTTGGCATGACAACCGTAGGACTTGATAGTCTTCCTTTAGTTGAGCATGTTCTCTTCTCATCTCAAAACAGCTTAAGATACAGTAATCATGAATGATTTCTTCCGTACGCTACGAGCCTTAAGCTATCTGAGAAAGGATTGTTGGAGAGTTTCTTTCCAACAGTCTGGATGTTTAGTATGGCACCCTTTGGGTGACATGCGGCGCATTCACTTTCAGGTCATAGTCTTTAGTGCGATTGAAATTGCAAACACAATAAAAAACACTTCTTCCGTAAAAGACAGAAAACAAACTTCAAACCTTTTTGCCCCGTGGGCCCATAATTCAAAGGAAAGCTTTTCTGAAGAAAAGAGTGTCGTTAAACTTCAGCGCCAACGCAAACAGGTTTTGTCCCTAACTGCTGGAACTGCTGTTTAACCCTACTCGATAAAACAGATGAATCTGAACCCCCGTAATCCGTAGTATCCCGAACTACGTAAGCTCTGATCTCTCATACCTGTTGAGAGTACGTAGGCACAATACTGATGTATTGGCGAGCCACCTTTCCCGTAACCCGTAGTAGGTCGAACTACGTTGACTCTGATTTCTCATTCTCTGATGAGAATACGTAGGCATAAAGTGCGACGCTTTGCCGAGTCATTTTCTTTTCTGTTTAAGCCAGCCTTGATAGGTAGATAGATAAACCAACTCGTCCAGTAAACACAACAAGCGTGGATCCCGTCAAGTACGACGGGCGTGAGGGGTGCTAATACCTTCCCCTTGCATAACCGACTCCCGAACCCAGACAACGGTTGCGATGACCTTGTCTTATACCTTTTTCGTCAGGTTTTTCCGATCGTTTCCTTTCCCGTTCCGAGGGATAAATAACGAAAGGTGGCGACTCTTCTGTTTTGCTGGCACCTTATTTTCGCGGAAGCGACAGCTAGCGACTCTTCTGGGGACTTGATAGTTTCCTGGGATCCAACGTCCCATATGCGAGTCAGTTTGGGGATCCGACGTCCCCTGCGAGAGTCAATCCTAGCGCTTGTATGATTACTTGTTGGGTTGTGTTTATTTATCGCATTTTATTTCCCGCACTTTATTTTCAGTATGATATGATTATCTGTGCTGTTGTGGGAGGGGCATTCTGATGAGTGAGAAGCCAGACCCAGGCTTGAGTGAACATAGCATTAGTTGTGGAAATTAGTGGGCGCGTGCTTGCTTGGCAGGAACTAGTGACTCATGAAATCCACGCTCAGACGAGGTTCTCCCGGTTGGCTTCTTTTTCAACCCTTTGGGTTGAGGGGGTTGTTGATTTGAAGGATTGTCGACTCTGGGGACCGATCATTTGTGATTCAGCCGAGTGAGGCCGCTTCATGAGCTGGTGATGCCACACCTTCTGGGTATCGTATCACCCCTCTTGAATGTCTGTGACGCTGATGAATGCATAGGATGCCGAACTTGATTCAGTTTAGGTCCATACCTATGAGCAGGGTTGGGTTTATTGCAGGAAACTTTGACCTTCAGATTACCTGGTTTTCTTGATAGTGAATCAGTTTTGTTGATACCGGAGGTTCTCATCATCAGATATATGATTGTTCTTGACAGAGCAGAACTTTGGTCCTGTATCAGAGGACCTTATATTCAGAGATGTGTATCTGTTCTTGATAGAGCAGGTTTTGATCAGAGGGTCTTATTATCAGATGTTTGTTCTTGATAGAGCAGAGTTTTGGTCCTATATCAGAGGACCTTATATTCAGAGATATATATGTGTGTTCTTGATAGAGCAGATTTATGATTGGGGTCTGAGGATCTCATCAGCAGATGTATGGTTGTTCTTGACAGAGCAGAGTTTTGGTCATCAGATGTGTGTTCTTGACAGAGCAGATTTTTTGGTCCTGTATCAGAGGTCCTTATTATCAGATGTTTGTTCTTGACAGAGCAGATTTATGGTCCTATATGTGTGTGTTCTTGACAGAGCAGATTTGTGGTCCGATACCAGGGTTTTCTTATTATCAGATATAGTGGTTGTTCTTGACAGAGCAGCATCATGGTTTTGTTGATACAGAATCTCCACAGCACAGTTGCCTTGGTCTCCTGCTGCATGATTGCATTTTACATTGCTTTGCATACTCATTTGCATTTCATTAACGCGTGTCTGTGTTGCAGGTACCGTTTCCCCCGATCTAGGATCTCTTGCCTCCTACTGTATTGTTATGGGTTCTCTGAGGAAGACCGTGGCTTACAAGCTCCCTGCCCCTGATGTGGTTCAGCTAACTAGTTTGATTGCTTTAGCAGATGATTCTGTGAGAGATGAGTTCAGAAAGTCTTACGGCAAATTGCTCAGTTTGGTTCGCAAACCTTCTGCGTTCGAGTTGAATGGGTTGCACGCTTTGCTGCAGTTCTACGATCCTCCGTTGAGATGCTTTACTTTCTAGGATTTTGTTCTCGTGCCCACGCTAGAAGAATACGTTGATTTGTTAGGTGTGCCTATCAAGAGGCAGATGCCCTTTGTTCATATGGATACTGAGCCTGATCTGGCTAGTCTAGCTCCTTCACTTCATCTGGATGCCTCCGAGTTGGTATTGTCTAGTTGGAACAAGGTTTCCGTTTTCTCCTTGCAGTTCTTAGTGGGAAAAGCTCAGCAGTGCGCCAAAGACGGATGTTGGGTCGTGTTCAACGCCATTCTCGCTCTGTGCATATATGGCATTATTTTGTTCCCCAATATGCCCGACTTTGTAGACTTCGACGCATTTCGTATCTTTGCTTCAGGGAATCCAGTCCCTACCTTGATAGGAGATGTCTACCATTCCTTCCACTACAAAAACGAGAACAGAAGGGGCAAGAATGTCTCGTGTTGTGTGCCCTTGCTTTATAAATGGCTTGATAGTCATCTACCCAAGAGGGGTCCCTTTGTTTCGTCTGCAGCCACAGCTGAGTGGTCCGAGCATTTGATGGGTTTATCTGCAGAGGATATTGACTGGTTTGACAGAGATAGGTTGGGTACCGAGATTATCTTCAGCTGCAGCGGGTTTCCGAACGTGCCTTTGATAGGCAAGAAGGGCTGTATAAACTATAATTCGTCTTTGCTGGTCCGACAGTTCGCGTATGCTTTGAGAGCCCCGCCGAAAGATGAAGAGGTGCAGGAATCTCTGTACCTCACTGGTCTTCTAGAGGGGGATCTGTTATCTAAGCTTCAACGCGCTTGGAATGGCATCAGTAAGAAGGGAAAACCATTGCTGGGGAGAAGCAATAACCAAGCCTACCCTCCGTATGTGGCATGGATCAGAGCCAGAGCAGATGCTATAGGGATGTCGTTTCTTCCTGCCAAGCCAAAAAGCCCTCCAGTGATTGAAGAGCCTACTACCGTGCCCATTCAGCAGCATGATCAGGTGTTGGCTGAGAGAGATGAATTGAAAAGGGAAAATGAAGAATTGGAGAAAGAATTGGCGCAGCTCAGGAGTGAGAGAAACGAAGTCGTTCATTCCTTCAAGAGGCAGACCGAGCTGGTGAACCAGCTGGGGACAGACTTGACTAAGCAGATAGCTGAGCATGAGCGCATGGGTCGAGACTTCAAAGCTGTCAACGATGTACTGGCCACGAAGAAGCAGCACTTGGACGAAGCGTATCGGAGGATATCCAAGTTCAACCAGCACTGGAAGGCTTCCCTAGCCAACAGGAAAGAGCGGGAGGATAAGCTGATGCAACAGATTTCCAAGCTGAAAGCCCAGGTGAAGGCTAGTGAGAAGAGGTTTGATGAAGAAACCGCTCGCAGATACGCCGCTGAAGGCCAGCTCAATAGAGCTCTCGCTAACCTGAAGGAGCGCAAACTGACGTTTGAATCCAAGAAACGGAAGTTAGAGGATTGTTTCGGCGAAGGAGCATGGGAAGATTCGGTCGAAGGTCTTCAGTACACCATTATGCAGAGGGAGTTACTCGTCGAAGGGTTACTCACTCGGCTTGATCATCCAGAAACGAGGAATTTGTTAGAAGAGTTTCGCGCCCGTGGCCGTGCTTGACTATTTGTATTCCTTTTGTCTTGATCGTTGTTGTAGGCTGACCATCACCAGGCTTGTTGGCTGAGGTCACGCTATTGATTCTGCTTGTACTCACTGACGTTGTGTACCGCCTTGATGGGCTTTCTTTATATATGAGATTGTTATTTCTATGACTGGACTCGGACTTCTTATTATCAACACTGACACTCAGGCACTAGGATCGGGGGAGATCTCCCTAACGCACAGACACACGTTTGCATTTGCATGAAGCATTTGCATGACGAACACTTTGTCGTTTTTTCCTAACCCTTTTGTGTTTTCAGGTTGTTCCAGGATTGATCAGATACCTATTCACCGCTATCCGACCAGAGCTAATCAAACCAGGATCATGGAGCAAGTGCAAACTGATGTTCAGGAACTCCGCGAAAGAATGGATCGCTTCATGGAGCTCATGCAAGCGGTCGCCAATGGCCAGGATCAGCTCTGAACTTTGGTTCAGCCTCTGATTTCAAGGGTCGATAGCAATGGCGTACTCCATGGTGGGACTGTTCCTACTCCTCCGCGCGTTGAAACTCCGCAGAATAGCGTCCCCGTGACCGGGGGGAATGGCAATGCCAACGGCAACGTAATAGCTAGCATGGGACTCAACGGCAATACGACGGGCGTCGGTAATGGGAGTCTTGAAGCTAACGTCAATGCTGGGCTGGGCAACGGCAATGCAGGTGTTGGGAATTTGTTTGGGCCTCAGCCGTGGTTAGAAGATCGTCAAGACAATGTGTTCTCTCAGAGAGGTGCTGAAGGGGAGCTGACTGCTGAAGCACGTCTAAGGTTCAAGGCGCTCGAGGATAAGATGAGGAATATCGAGAACCAGAACACCCTGGGTGTTGATATGTCCAAGTTGGGACTGATTGCTGATTTCAAGGTGCCTCCCAAGTTCAAGGTACCTGACTTTGAAAAGTATAAGGGCACCACTTGCCCTCGCGTCCACCTGAGATCGTATTACAGGAAAATGTCAGCTCATTCCGAGGACGAGAAGTTGTTGATGCACTTCTTTCAAGACAGTCTGTCCAGACCCTCCCTCGAATGGTACATGAGTCTGGAGCCTACCAGTGTGCGCATGTGGAAGGACCTTGCTGAAGCATTTGTGCACCACTACCAATACAACAACGACTTGGCCCCGAACCGAGTCCAACTGCAGAATCTGTCGCAAAGGAATAATGAAGGTTTCAAGGAATACGCCCAGCGGTGGCGTGAGTTGGCAGCCAGGGTTCAGCCGCCGATGGTTGAGCGTGAGCTTGTGCAAATGTTCGTAGCCACCCTCCCAGGGGTTTACTATGAGAAATTGGTCAGCGGCATGTCTAGAACCTTCTCAGATCTCATTATCACGGGTGAGCACATAGAAAATGGGATCAAACTGGGGAAAATTCAAGGTGATTCATCCTCAGCTGGAGGAGGCAGAAAGAAACCTTATGGTGGCAAAAGACGGGAAGGAGAAACGAGCGTTGTGACCAACGCTCGAAGGAAGGGTAAAGGCCCTCACCAACAGGTGGCCAGCATAACTATCCCGGCAGTTCAACAGCCACAGTAGCAGCAGCAGCCGAATCAACAAGGGTACAGAAAGTATCAGAATCGGGCACCTCTGTCGAGCCCTCACCTCGAGACACCACCCATGTCGTACGCACAACTATTGCAGACTTTGCTTCAGCTACAGTTGATCCAGAAGAGAACGCTGGCTCCCTTGACAGGGGCACCTCCGTCGGGTTATGACGCGAACGTAACTTGTGAGTTTCACTCAGGGGCACCAGGCCACACAATAGAGAACTGCAAGGCCTTCAAGCATAAGGTGCAGGACATGGTGGACGCTAAGATCATCAACTTCTCCGATAATGTGCCAAACATCACGAAAAACCCTATGCCGAATCATAGGGGAGGTGGAGTAAACGCCATTATTAAAGACGAGAGTTTGGATTTGTTGACTGACGTCAGAGATCTGAAGACACCGCTTAGCTTCGTTAAAGCTAAGTTGATGAAAAGAGGTTTCTTTCCAGGCTGCGGAGAGTTGTGTATGGGTTGTGCTACTAGTCCTGATGGATGTGAATAACTGATAGAGGGAATTCAAAGTCTGATGACTGAAGGGATTTTACAGTTTAGCCGGAGGGCCGAAAGCGGATCGGGAGAGGTAATGCTGAAGCAAGATGATGAGGTTGCCACCATCACCATCCCTCGCCAGACGATAACTATTTCTGCACCCAGACCGCCCACGATTACCATCACCAAAGTTGGGCCGATACCGTTCGAAAGCACTAATGATGTCCCATGGCATTATGGGGCAGAGGTCTACTGCAACGGACAGAAGTTGGAACTAGAACCGTTTGGGTCGTCTGTGGAGAACCTAGCGGGCGTTAGCGGAATCACTCGCAGCGGAAGAGTGTTTGCACCACCTGAGGTCGTGGCGGACAAAGCGGACAGAGCTGATGCAACTGATAAAGGGAAAAGTAAAGTCATTGAAGAGATCCCTCGCGGGGTAGACAAAGACTTACTTGTTAAAGACGCTGAAGAATTTATGAGGTTGATTAAAAAGAGTGACTACAAGATCGTGGATCATCTCCATCAGACACCCTCGAAGATTTCCATCCTGAATTTGTTGCTGTGTTCCGAGGCACACCGCAACGCACTGCTGAAGGTGTTGAACGCCGCATATGTACCACAGGAAATATCGGTAAACCAGTTGGAAGAGGTCGTAGCTCACGTGAATGATGGAAATGGGCTAGGGTTCACTGACCTGGAGCTGACGCCGAAGGGAAGGAACCACAACAGCGCCCTGCACATCTCGATAGAGTGTAGGGGAACGATTATGTCCCACGTGTTGGTGGACATGGGGTCGTCGCTCAATGTTCTTTCGAAGAAGGCATTAATGAAGTTAGATACTCGCGGAGTGATTTGCACACCCAGTGATCTGGTTGTGAAAGCGTTCGATGGAACCAAACGCCATGTTTTCGGGGAGGTGACCCTGCCAATCCAAGTCGGGCCGGAAACGTTCGACGCAATCTTTTACATTATGGACATCATGCCTGCCTACAGCTGTCTCTTAGGTCGGTCGTGGATCCATGTTGCGGGTGTCGTAACCTCCACGTTGCACCAGAAGCTCAAGTACGCTGTCGGAGGTAGCATTGTGACTATGTGTGGCGAGGAAGACATAATGGTGAGCCATTTGTCGTCCTTCAAGTATGTTGAGATGGATGGGGAAATCCACGAAACCCTATGCCAAGCGTTCGAAGCTGTTAAAGTCAAGGACGTAGCTCCTGTAGTCACTGAGAAGCCAGAGATGACTCTCTCCTCATTCAAGGAAGCCCGGGCTATTGTCCAAGCCGGATCTACCCCAGGTTGGGGGCGAATTTTGGAGATACCTAACAAGCAAGACAAGTTTGGGTTGGGATATTCTCCTACGGCTGAAGCCTCCTCTTCTAGCAGTGCGTCACGAGGTAAAGGGCCGATCCAGTTTACCAGTGGCGGGGTGATATTTGAAAGCGTCAACGCAGTGTCTGAAGACAGCGGGGATAGTGACTGCGACCTCGACTCTTGGATCCAGCCAAGCAAGCCAGGCGAGGGCCTCACCAACTGGTCCGTCAAGGATATCATCCAGATGACAAGCGAAGAGTAATGATTTACTTTTTCCAATCATTGTACAACCCTGTGTCCTACCCGGGGCATAGTGGTTTTATTGTCAGGGCCTTGTTGGATTATGTACATGCATTTTATCAATAAATCAAAAGGCGTTTTTCTTTGTATTCAAATATTGTGATCTCTGTTATTCCTGTTTTATATTTGTTTTGAAAAACAATAAAATGGCAATGGGTTTGTGCTAACCTGCATATCCTCGTTTTAAGCGTAACCCTTATTATTGCAGGATCCACATAGCAGATGACATCGACTCTGGACCTTGTACGACTCACTTCGACTTCGATTGCCCGATCTATCAAGCCGAAGAAGAGATTGATGAAGACGAAGACCTTCCTGAAGAGTTGGCCCGCTTGTTGAAACAAGAAGAGAAAGTTATTCTGCCTCACGAAGAGGAAATCGAGATCGTGAATCTGGGTTCTGAAGAACTCGTCAGAAATGTCAGGATAGGGGCTGCATTGCAGAGTGATGTCAAGCAGAGATTGGTCGAGATGCTAAGAGAGTATAGTGACGTCTTTGCTTGGTCATACGAAGATATGCCCAGACTTGACACTGACATCGTGGTTCACCACTTGCTGTTGCAAGAAGATTATCCTCCCGTTAAGCAGAAGCTTAGGAGGACAAGACCAGATATGGCTGTTAAGATCAAAGAAGAAGTACAAAAACAGCTTGATGCTGGCTTCTTAGCGGTCACTACTTACCCTCCGTGGGTCGCCAACATAGTGCCTGTACCGAAGAAGGACGGTAAGGTACGCATGTGCGTCGATTATCGGGATTTGAATAGGGCGAGCCCTAAAGATGATTTCCCGCTGCCTCATATTAATGTGTTGGTCGACAATACAGCGCAATTCTCCGTGTTTTCGTTCATGGATGGCTTCTCCGGCTACAATCAGATCAAGATGGCGCCGGAGGACATGGAGAAAACTACGTTTATCACTCCTTGGGGAACGTTTTGCTACAAGGTAATTCCTTTCGGTCTGAAGAACGTAGGGGCCACTTACCAACGAGCAATGGTTACTTTGTTTCATGATATGATTCATCATGAGATTGAAGTCTATGTTGATGACATGATTGCGAAGTCCCAAACGGAGGAGGGACATCTGGTCAATTTGCTGAAGCTTTTTGAGAGGCTTAGGAAGTTCAGGTTGAGGCTGAATCCTAACAAATGTACTTTCGGAGTACGGTCCGGAAAGTTACTGGGGTTTATCGTGAGTGAAAGAGGCATCGAGGTTGATCCTGCGAAGATAAAAGCGATACAAGAAAGGCCAATGCCGAAAACAGAAAAAGAAGTTCGTGGTTTCCTGGGCAGAATAAACTACATTGCAAGGTTTATTTCTCAGCTCACGGCCACGTGTGAACCGATGTTCAAGCTTTTAAAGAAAGATCAGGCGATTATCTGGAACGAAGATTGCCAGAAGGTATTCGATAAGATAAAGCAGTATCTTCAGGAACCTCCAATCTTGATACCCCCAGTGGCTGGACGGCCATTAATCATGTACTTGACAGTTCTTGAGAATAGTATGGGGTGTGTTCTCGGTCAGCACGACGAGACGGGCAAAAAAGAGCATGCCATTTACTACTTGAGTAAAAAGTTCACAGACTGTGAATCTCGTTACTCGATGCTGGAGAAGACGTGTTGTGCACTAGCCTGGGCTGCCAAACGTTTACGACAGTACATGCTCAATCACACCACCATGCTAATTTCGAAGATGGATCCGATCAAGTACGTCTTCGAGAAGTAAGCGCTTTCGGGCAGGATTGCCAGATGGCAAATGGTGTTGACGGAATATGATATTCAGTACGTTTCCCAGAAGGCCATCAAGGGAAGCGTATTGTCTGATTACCTTGCCGAACAGCCGATCGAGGATTACCAGCCGATGAAATTTGATTTCCCTGATGAGGATATCATGTTTCTCAAAGCGAAGGATTGCGATGAACCGTTGCCCGACGAGGGGCCAGATAGGAAATCCCAATGGAAATTGATATTTGACGGGGCGGTTAATTCTTACGGAAGTGGCATTGGGGCGATCATCACGACTCCCCACGGATCCCACATCTCGTTCACTGCGAGACTGACGTTTCCAGTCACCAATAACGAAGCGGAGTACGAAGCATGCATCATGGGTCTAGAAGAGGCAATTGATTTGAGAATCAAGAACCTAGACGTATATGGTGACTCGGCGCTTGTGATCAACCAGATTAAAAGGGAGTGGGAGACTCGTCAATCGAATTTGGTGTCGTACATGAACTATGCCAGAAGGCTACTTTCGTTCTTTGATCGAGTGGAACTCCATCATGTGCCCAGGGCTGAAAATCAGATGGCTGATGCCTTAGCCACGTTGGCTTCGATGTATAAAGTCAATTTTTGGAATGAAGCTCCAAGAATTGTCCTTTCTCGTCTTGATAGACCTGCATTTGTCTTTGCGATCGAGGAAGCCGCCGACGGCAAGCCATGGTTCCACGACATCCAGACTTTCCTTATGACTAAGGAGTATCCTGCGGGAGCGTCAACCAGGATAAGAAGACTCTGAGGAGGCTGTCTGGAAATTTTTATCTCAATCCTGATGGAGTTCTGTATAAAAGAAACCACGATCTCGTGCTACTCAGATGTGTAGATGAGAAAGAGGCGAGTATGCTCATGGAAGAAGTCCATGAAGGCACATTTGGTACGCACGCCGGCGGACATGCTATGACAAGAAAGATCCTGAGAGCAGGATATTACTGGCTGACGATGGAGTCAGATTGCTTTAAATTCGCGAAGAGGTGTCATAAATGCCAGGTTTATGCTGATAGAGTCCATGTGCCGCCGTGCCCGTTAAATGTCATGTCCTCCCCGTGGTCGTTCTCCATGTGGGGCATTGACATGATATGCAAGATCGAGCCCACTGCATCTAACGGTCATCGCTTCATTCTAGTAGCTATCGACTACTTCACCAAGTGGGTGGAGGCAGCCTCATATGCTAATGTGACCAAGCATGTGGTGGTCAAATTCATAAAGAGGGATATTATCTGTCGTTACAGAATTCTCGAGCGGATCATTACTGATAATGGTTCGAATCTGAATAACAAGATGATGAAGGAGCTGTGCCAGAGTTTCAAGATTGAACACCACAACTCATATCCTTACCGGCCAAAGATGAATGGCGTCGTTGAAGCGGCCAATAAGAACATAAAGAAGATTGTTCAGAAGATGGTTGTGACCTATAAAGATTGGCACGAGATGCTGCCATTTGCACTGCACGGTTATCATACAACGGTACGTACGTCAACCGGGGCAACTCCTTTCTCCTTAGTGTACGGTATGGAAGTTGTCCTGCCGTTAGAAGTGGAGATCCCTTCTTTGCGAGTTTTGGTTGATGTGAAACTCAACGAGGCAGAATGGATTAAGAACCGACTGAACCAACTCAGCCTGATGAACGAGAAGAGGTTAGCATCGATTGCGCATGGTCGTCTATACCAAAGCCGAATGAAGAAAGCTTATGATAAGAAGGTGCGTCCTAGAAGCTTTCAGACGGGTGATCTCGTCTTGAAGAAGATTCTTCCTCCACACTCCGATCACCGGGGCAAGTGGACTCCCAATTACGAAGGTCCGTACGTCATCAGCAAGGTCTTTTCAGGAGAAGCTTTGTTGTTATCCACGATGGATGGTGAAGATTTTGCATCCCCGGTGAACACGGACGCAGTTAGAAAATACTTTGCTTAAAAATGACCCGCTGGAAAGAAAAAGAATATCCAGGCAAAATGGGGCATCCAGGCGAACCATAAAAAAGGGAAAAAGGTTCGGGCAAAAATTAGGGATATAAATCGAAAAAATGTACACCCGCAAAGTCGAAAACCCGCAAGGGCGACTTTGGCAAAAAAGGGTATCCCGGTGAATCAAAAACCCGGAAGGGCGATTCAGGCAAAAGTTAAGGATTTGAAAAAGCAAATGACTGCGTTCCACGTGTGGACTCTCATTGTTTAGTGGTTTGGAAGACCTGAGGGCCGTTTATCTGAATCAATCTCTTCTGAAGCTGAAGCCTCGGAGAAGTATCGAAGTCGAGTGGGTCATAGATGGATCAACTCATGGTGTTCGTCTACGCCTCGTTGCCGACATTTGTATATACTGATGTATATTTATGTTTTATTTTTTGCGCGGCTTCCTCATTCCAGGAGCTTGCATCTGTTGTAAAACATTTTTACCCATTCAGGGGTTTGTTATCAATAAAATGTATACTATTCAGCAATTATGTTTGTCTGTTTAGCATTTATCTGTTTTGTTTGCGAAAAAGAACGCCGATGTTTTTGGTAAAATGCGCATACATAAACTTACTGGCCTAGGCCACTGATTGTTGAAACAATGAATTACTTGAACATTGTCACAAGATGATAACCTTGATAGGCCCCTTTGAGAAGGGTATCTTGTCTGTTTGTTTGTGTTGTTACAGGTGTAGCAGGCAGTACGCCGTATGCGCCCCCAAGCAGGATGATTCCTCCTTCTCCAGCAAGTTCAGCAGCCTCTCCCCGCAGAGTCTGAACGTGAGATCATAAGGCATTGATGTGTCCCCCCATCAGAGAAGATTCTCCCCGATCAGATGTATCCTGAAGGAACGTCATCTCCCCAGCTGAGTCATATACTGAAGTGTGCAGCAATTGATAAGTTACAGACTGAAGTCTTCAGCAGAATCGAGATTCCCCACAGAGTCGTACTCTCCCCAGCAAGCAGGGCGATTCCTTCTTCCCCAGCCTAGTTTGTAGATCCCCAAGAGAGCCGAGTCCTTGGAGGCCGTTCGGGACCATGATTGGTTTTCCCTAGTAGAGTGTTGAATAGCTGATGCCGTACTGCCCCACCGGAGTCGTTACCTCCAGGAAGGTTGGTTGCGAAGGCCGTGTAGTTTATTTCCGCTATTGACATCGCTTTCTTCAGCAGGTCCAGGTTCTCGTAGAGCTTCGTTCCCCTATAGCAGTCAACTGAAGTTTGCTTTCCTGTGCGGAGTCCAATTGAGATTGGCGTGACCTTTTCTCCTCGGCAGGATGATTCCTTCCTCCACCATAGTGGTTCTTTCTCCTTGACAGGAGGATCTTCCCTTCAGCATTTATTTTGCTGACGAGATCGCAACATTTTGCATGATTGCATAACATTTATCGTGAATGCGTAGCATTTCCACCGTGTGGAGCATCGCGGCATATGCATACTAAACATGAGCTAGGGCGTTACAGTTCTTGTTTGCAGGTGTTCCGCCGCAGAGTCGCTTGCTCAAGATGATTCTCGAATTCTCCCCAACAAAGTCGTTGCTCAAGATGATTCTTGAAATCCCCAGTGCAGTCGCCAGAGTTGGTTGCTCAAGTTGACGCTTAGAATCCCCGGCAGAGCGTTTGCTCAGGACGATTCCTGAAATCTCCAGCAGAGTTATTGGTTCAGGATGATTCTTGAAGTTCCCACGGAGTTATTTATCCAAGATGATTCTTGGTATCCTCAGCAGAGATGATTCACCCAGAATGATTTCTGGATCCCCGAAGCATAGTTACTTGATAGTTCTCCAGAATCCCCAGCGGAGATGCGTCATCCCCAGCAAGTTCCTGAACAGTGAAGTTGAAACTTCCCCGGAAGACTTGATGATTGAAGTCCAACTGTATTGACGAAGCAGTTCTCTCAGCTGAAGCAGAGTGCCTGATGGTAGAAGTGGATATCCCCGAGCGGTTCATGATTGACCAAGAATTCTATTCCCGACTTACGGATGAAGTCCGGCTGATGCCCAAAAACTTCTTGGAATGCCCGATGGCATGATCAACTTGATTGTTGTTCTGACAAGTCCTGAGGAATCTTGATGCCTGATGGCATGATCGACCATGTATTACCGGTTACCGTGTGGCCAATTCCCCAGCTAGTTGATGTGCAGCTAATATTTCAGTTTTCGAAGATTTGTTCCCATCAGAGTACCGTGTACTTGTGCAGTTGGAAAATTTCCGGGTTTGTTGGTATTCAACCATCTCGTACCTCGATTGGTTGAGAGTCATTCTCTTCTCACCCAGTCAGGTCCAAGCCGCTTGAATAAGGGCAGCTGTTGCACCCCAAAATTTGACCAACATTTCTTTACCTAGCTTGTGTTTCATTTCATTCACATTAGCATTATCATTTGCATTTCATTGACATGTATGCAGGAGATCAAGAGGTATGATTACCAATCAAAGGCTATACAAGAGTATGAAGCTATCCAAGAAGATTATTCAAGTGCTCAAGGGTATACATCTTTGTCAGAGAAGTCAGAAGATTCTCAGAGAGAGTGGTTGAAACCAAGAATGTATGCCTCCTAACTTGAGAGTTGTGGGAGCTCCTCAGATGATGTTGAAGCCATGAATGTGGACTTGAAGCCTTGAGAGAGCTTATGAGGTGTTTTTAAAGCCATCATGAAGACTAGACAGGTCATTGTGCAAGATTAAGAAGACTCAGCCATGAGTGGTGTAATTAGGGTTTGATTGGGTCAACCCTAGGTCAACTGATGATTGGGAGAGGGTTGAGACCCAATTCAAGAGCCATGTGATCATGTATTGATGAATTGAGATGCTATAAGGATGATTCCAAGGTCAACTCATCATGATTGAGGAGTTTGAGAAGTTTCAAGCTAGGGTTTCTAAGGCTTGACAGTGTAAAATCCCCTAGTTTGACCCCTATCTTCAAGGCAGTTTAGCTCAAGATGTGATTGTCATCTCATCTTACCCCCAACATGAATGTTGTAGAGCTTGCTCTTAGCTTTAATGTGAGTACTATAAGTCCTTGATAGGATTTGTAGAGCTCAAGTTATGACTTTGACAAGTTACAGGTCATCTGAGGTATGTGAGTCTGGGGCCTTGAAAGTTACCCAACTTGCATCAAACTTTTGCCCAAGAAGGATGATTCCTATGAACTTTTGGTAAACATTAATGTTGTTCCTTATCTTCTTACCTTTCTAGAGAGTACTATAAGTCCTTGATAGGATTTGTAGAACTCAAGTTATGGCTTTGACAAGTCAAGGGCATTTTGGTCATTTGGAGATTACAGGTCATTTCAAGCATAAGGCCATAACTCCTATTTCCAAGCTTCAAATGGAAAAATCTTCAACATAAAATGTGTTCAAAATGATGTTTTAAGTCTAGTAAGGAGTTCATGAGATGATGGAAATGCTTGTAGCTCAAAGTTGCAAAAATGACCTAAAATAAGGGCATAAGTTAAATAAACCAAAGTTGGGAATTGATATTTTCAACCTACACATCCAAACCATGGCATGTAATATATCATTTTGACTCTAGAAAACATTTTAAGAACATTGGTTTAGCCACATTTTTGATTTGAGGCCTAAATTATGGACTTGCTTTGAAAAGCACTTACTTGCACATTAAGCAACATTTGCAAAACTCAAAATCATGGCATGAGCAAGGCTTTTTGACATAATGGTACATCTAGCTGTTCATCTTGTGAAAGAGAAACAATTGTGTGGACCAGCTTATATGAGATGGATGTACCCTGTTGAATGTTATATGAAAATATTGAAAGGGTATGTGAAAAACCGAAGTCGACCAGAGGGTTGTATTGTTGAACGATACATTGTTGAAGAAGCGATTGAGTTTTGTACTGAATATTTGTCCAATATTCAATCCATTGGCCTCCCAAAAGTTCATGTTGTTGAAAAAATAGTAGGAAAACAGTTAATTGAAAATAAAGTTGTGACCGTTTTAAGGGATGAACGGGAGCAAGTGCATTTGTATGTTCTGCACAATGACATTGAGGTTGAGCCGTATGTTGAAATGCACAAGAACATTCTCTGAGGTTTAAATCTAAATAGAAATTAATATTGGATAGTACGTGAGCACAATCAAAGTTTTATAACATGGTTCAAGGATCATATTTTTTCAAAGGTTTATTCTGATCCCGCTTCAATAACAGAAAGGTTGAGATGTTTAGCATATGGTCCAAGTTTACATGTGTTTTCTTATAGCGTATACGCAATTAATGGATACACATTTTATACCAAAGAACAAGATAATAAAAGTACAATGAAAAATAATGGTGTCGTCGTGCTTGCCGAAGCAATGCACATTTCAAGTGTGAAGGACTTAAACCCCAAATATGCAAATCTGTCGTATTTTGGGGTTATCGAGCGCATTTGGGTGTTTGATTATGAGAAGTTTCAGATTCCTATCTTTGGATGCAAGTGGATTGAAAATAATAGTGGCATACAAATGGATAACTCCGGATTTTTGCAAGTGGATCTTAACAAGGTGGGGTACAAAAATGAGCCTTTTATTCTAGCCACGCAAGCTAAACAAGTGTTCTATGTCACTGATCTGACAAGTATGAAATGGTCTATAGTTCTTTTTTCCAACAAAGTAATTGATGATAACATTGGAGACAAGGGTGATGTTGATGTTGAGAAGGAATCTTATATTATAGATGATCCAAATGAGAATATTAGAGCAGGCGAATCATATATTAGAAATGATCATAACGAGGAAATTTGGATCAATCCATCCGTCCGTGTTGTTAAGAGACAAGTAAACCATGTTCTAACGAAGAAAAGAAAGAGATGTTAGTGACAAAGATACTTGTAAAATTACATATTGTCTCATTCAATACAATTACATATTTATATCATGCAATGAAATTACATATTATATCATTCAATAAAATTACATATATGTTTTTCTTATTTATATATTTCTTATGTATATATTTCTTATTTACATATTTGTCATTCATTTGATAATTTGGTTTTTCTGAATTATAGGTATTATGGCCACCAACGAGGAAAAATCGCATGATGGAAACGAAACAACAAAAGACGTGGAAGGCGAAATTAAAAGAGGAATAACGATTATGAAAAAAATCATTCGTGCGAGAGATAAAGGTGTAAAGTATGATGTCCATTAGAATGAAAGAGATCAATTAGTTGAGTCTAACGGTGTGATGTTGACAAGTTACATTAGAGAACTTGTTCGTTCGCAAATTCCAATTACTTGCGATGATTGGAGAATTCCTTCGTTACAACCGGCTAAAGACAAAATTTGGAGCGAGATACATGTATGATATTTGATATTTTTTAATTATGTCGACGGATATATCTTTAAATTAATTATACTAACATGTTATATGTATGTTTATTTGTTTGCAGAGATCTTTTAATATTGATGATTGCAGGAGAAAATATTGTCTTCAATTGGCCGAAAAATGACTGAGATGATTTAGAGCATTTTTAACGAACAAGTTTCTTAAAGATTCTGATGGAAACTTTATCGAATCGGAGCGTCCAAATAAGTACGCTGATCTGATTTCAAATTAAGAATGGGAGACATTTGTTGCCAAGCGAAGAACCAAAGAATTTTGTGTAAGTACAACCTATCATGAACAATGTATAATATATATATATATATATATATATATATATATATATATATATATATATATATATATATATATATATACTTCTTCCACAAGAGTTCTGATATGACTTAAACTTGTTTTTTCATGTTGTGAGTGACGTAAACCGAAAACGGGCATCAAAACCCGTGTATCCATACAAAAAAGGGCGTTTAGGATATGCACGCTTACAACAAAAAATAATAAGTATATATAAATGCTTTAATATGATATAGTTACAAAAAATAGTAAGTATATATAATGGGATATGAATGCTTTATTATCTGTCTTAATATGTAGTTAGAAGAGGAGAAAAGTGATGCAACATCTCTTTCGAACCATGTTTTGTGGATGGCTGCCCGTGTGGGAAGAGATGGAGTCGTTCAGGAAGAAGTTCAACAAGTATTTGAACAATGTGTAAGTACAATATTAGTTTTGTCAGTAACTCAAAAGTGTATAGTATATTTATATATGCTTTTATCTATATTTCAGGAGACTCTGTCCTAGACTATAACTGCAGCTGAGGACGATGATTGCAGGAGCTTACTGAGTCGAGTGTTAAATATTCCTGAGTATTCTAGGCGTGTGAGAGGTAAGGGATTTGGTGTCACTCCATCAAAACTGTATAAGCAGCCAAAGAATAAAAATCTTAGCAATAAATAAGTGATGGAGACGTTGGAGGAATTGAAAGCTCAGATTCGTGAATTATAGAAGGACAAAGAGAGATGCATGTTAGAAAGGCGCGATCCAGAGTGAAAAGATACTAGCGACAAAGATAGTCTCAATTATCCGCAGAAGCTTCCAGAGGTAATTGTATATATTACATTGAATTTAATTTAGCACAATTTTCTTAATTGACACATTAATCATATTAATTATTTTTTTAAGGCATTTCACCTTGTCGGCTATATCGTCACCGACCTATCGCATGGTTGGCAAGGGATAAGTACATAACACTTTGGGAGACTTACTTCACCATAAACCGCTCCATGCTAGATTTTTGAAAGTATCGGTTGATATTGCATTAGAGGGTGTGCGTTATTGCCTATACCAGATGATGTTTCAGACGCAATAGTGGTGGGAGACGCAATATGATCGTATGTTGCATGGCCGTCAAATCTCATTTTCATAAATGATGAGGTAGGTTGAACATCATTATGAAGTATTCAAATGTTTTACGACTCATACATGAAAGTTATTTTTACATTTACATTTACTTATTTACATGATGATCTTAGACTCCTACAAAATCTAAATCAAAATATAAAGGAATTATTATGCGGAAAACCGATTCAGCTGCATCAAAAAAACAGGTACTATTACAGTTACACGATGATCTTATTATACATTAACTACTGAATTTATATGACTTTTAGGTTCATGATCAACAGTTGCAACAAGTCAGCAAGGGTAAGATGCCTGAATCTAGCAAGGTGCCTAACAATAAAAAGGCCGAGCCAAAAAAAGCATATGTTCCTCGATTTAGGTTGTACCTTAAAACATATGTAGGAACAACAGATGTGGCTGAGGGTGGCATCCGTCAAATATCTATGCAGGAAGGTATTTTCGATTTTGAATATGCCGAAACAATTGCCAAGGAGGATTTGGACCAGATTTTCAAACATTCTGAATTGGGCATGGGTGTTATGCATTCCTACATCAGATAGTACTCCGATCAATTTTTATTATATAATTGAACAATTTATTTGCTCATTTAAATGAATATTCTAATGTTGATTATGTTTTTATTTAAGGTTATTGTATGACAAGATGTTGGTCCCGCATGATTTGACTTCAAGATTCGCATTCTTATCTGCTAGCTGTATCAACGCACGGTCAATCAATCATACTCCATATGTAGTCAGAGATTACATAGTCAAATCATTTATGGCCGCAGATACAGAGAAATTGTACTTTTTGCCATATAATACTGGCCATGGGTTAGATTTCATTCTAAATTCATCTATTATAATTATTCGTTTTTTGCCATTCTATATAACATTTCCGTCTAAACTTTTGTCTTATTTTACAGTGGACACTGGTTGTTGGTCACGATTAATCCGATGAAAGAAATAGTGCATTATCTGAATTCATTGGATGGTGATCAAACAAAATATCCTGATATGAAGACTATGGTTGATACGTAAGTGATGAGATATATTGTTCTGAATAATTATCTTTATTTATTATGTGAGATTGTTCTAAATATTCGTTTATATTATGTTTGAGTTATACAAATATTTCGATCGCAAAGAAAAGAAACAGTGCCAAAAAGGAAGGCTAACAACATTAGTTGGATCAGAGTGCATGTATGTTTTCACATTTTTTTACTGTTATAGTGATTCTACTTGATAAAACTATTTAAACTATATATCCTGATAAATGATCGTTTGTTTTTTCCATTTACAGTGTCCTCATCAACGCAATGGGATTGATTGTGAATATTTTGTATTGCGCTTTATGAAGGAAATTATTCACTCGGGTTAAATAGATATTCCAATCATGGTATGGATCAATTCATAAGTTATACAATTTATTTTAATAATTAACCGATATTTCATCTGAGTAATTAGTGTTAAAACTAAATCGTGCATGTTTTGTTATATTATGTAGTACTTTGATGAATTCAAGTGTGGTACTTACTCGAAAGCAGGATTGGAAGAAATTAAGGAGGAATGGTGTCAATACATTCTTGAGTTGAGAATTGTATAAGTGTTGCACCCCAAAATTTGACCAACATTTCTTTACCTAGCTTGTGTTTCATTTCATTCACATTAGCATTATCATTTGCATTTCATTGACATGTATACAGGAGATCAAGAGGTATGATTACCAATCAAAGGCTATACAAGAGTATGAAGCTAGACAAGAAGATTATTCAAGTGCTCAAGGGTAGACATCTTTGTCAGAGAAGTCAGAAGATTCTCAGAGAGAGTGGTTGAAACCAAGAATGTATGCCTCCTAACTTGAGAGTTGTGGGAGCTCCACAGATGATGTTGAAGCCATGAATGTGGACTTGAAGCCTTGAGAGAGCTTATGAGATGTTTTGAAAGCCATCATGAAGCCTAGACAGGTCATTGTGCAAGATTAAGAAGACTCAGCCATGAGTGGTGTAATTAGGGTTTGACTGGGTCAACCCTAGGTCAACTGATGATTGGGAGAGGGTTGAGACCCAATTCAAGAGCCATGTGATCATGTATTGATGCATTGAGATGCTATAAGGATTATTCCAAGGTCAAATCATCATGATTGAGGAGTTTGAGAAGTTTCAAGCTAGGGTTTCTAAGGCTTGACAGTGTAAAATCCCCTAGTTTGACCCCTATCTTCAAGGCAGTTTAGCTCAAGATGTGATTGTCATCTCATCTTACCCCCAACATGAATGTTGTAGAGCTTGCTCTTAGCTTTAATGTGAGTACTATAAGTCCTTGATAGGATTTGTAGAGCTCAAGTTATGACTTTGACAAGTTACAGGTCATCTGAGGTATGTGAGTCTGGGGCCTTGAAAGTTACCCAACTTGCATCAAACTTTTGCCCAAGAAGGATGATTCCTATGAACTTTTGGTAAACATTAATGTTGTTCCTTATCTTCTTACCTTTCTAGAGAGTACTAGAAGTCCTTGATAGGATTTGTAGAACTCAAGTTATGGCTTTGACAAGTCAAGGGCATTTTGGTCATTTGGAGATTACAGGTCATTTCAAGCATAAGGCCATAACTCCTATTTCCAAGCTTCAAATGGAAAAATCTTCAACATAAAATGTGTTTAAAATGATGTTTTAAGGCTAGTAAGGAGTTCATGAGATGATGGAAATGCTTGTAGCTCAAAGTTGCAAAAATGACCTAAAATAAGGGCATAAGTTAAATAAACCAAAGTTGGGAATTGATATTTTCAACCTACACATCCAAACCATGGCATGTAATATATCATTTTGACTCTAGAAAACATTTTAAGAACATTGGTTTAGCCACATTTTTGATTTGAGGTCTAAATTGTGGACTTGCTTTGAAAAGCACTTACTTGCACATTAAGCAACATTTGCAAAACTCAAAATCAAGGCATGAGCAAGGCTTTTTACAAGCTAAACACCTCTAATATCTCACTTGGGGAGATTTTGGGATGAGAACAAGTTGCTGCACCAAGGGAAACGGAATTATGCATAGCATGAGACATGATTGAAAATCTCATGACATGAGAAGTGGAAAATCTCATTGGAAGGATCTAGAGGGTTCTAGATCATCCAAACTTCAACTATATAAGGAATAGAGTTGATCCATTGCAGAGGTTGGTGATCATTGAAGGATTGAACTTAGTTTGAGATTGAAATTTCATAGCTTGCAAGTGCAATCGGTTTCACCAAATTCTCCATTTTCTTTCCATTTTCTTCATTGATACTCCTTCCATGAATGTCAAGGAGTGATTCCAGATCATTATCAAGAAGAATTGGTGGCTAAATCGTGTATGAGCAAGTGATTTTCAGCACCTGCAACTCACCATCGGGTTTCAAGATTCAAGCATTTTCCATTGGTTCTTTTGCATACAGAAGCAAGAAGAAAGTTCATTGATCGTGTATGCAAGATTGTAGAGCTTGAAGTGGAGGATTAGTGCATCTGTTCAACCAAGGTTTTCAGGTTGGTACCTTTCTTCCTATAGCATGATTTATGTAGAATTAAGGTGCTAGATTGGTTGTAGAATGGTGTAGGATGGATTTCAGATAGTTAATTGGAGAGTTAGAGACAAGTTAGGTGAATTTCCATTTTCGGTTGAGATTGGGATATGGTGAATCTTGAGGTTTCAGAGGAAACTAAGGGTATGGTTGAATTCGTGGCAAGATTTGGGATGAGTTTGATGTTCTGACCATTTGCATTAGAGGTTCCTAGAGAGAACTAGGGTTGAAGGGGATGACCGGAGCTCCACCGGTGGTGGCCGGAGCTGGGCGCGAAGCTCATAGGTTTGAAAGGTTGAAGATGATGGGGATACCATTGGATGATGGTTTGACTTGGACTTTGAGGCTGATCCAATGGCCACGTTTTAAAGTTGATTTGTGAAGGATTCTGATGAATGAAACGGACCGTTTCATTTATTCAGGTGTTTTGGGCTTAGTGAACTAGGCGCTATCCACACCCCCCTGATGGCCCAACCCATAATTTTAACTGAGTTTGGTTGCTATTTACACCGCGCATGTATTCTTTTAATTTGGATTTTCTTTATTTTTCATTTTATTCATGATTCTTGTAAAATTCATATAAAATTGAAAATTAATCCAATCAACCCCATTCTTTTTGCATTTTACTCATGATTGAGTCTATTATTTTTTAGAGAAAAAATATTTTCATTTCATGTAATTTATTATTTAATTGGAATTTTATATTTTAATTGATATTAAAATGGTTATGTTTGATACATATTTTTGTGGAATTTTGTATGATCTCATGGTGATGATTTTGATCCTAATTTTTTGTGTGTGATTAGGTTAGACATGTATGATCCCATAGAATTTTTCTCACATTTTTGTGATGAAAATAAGTGTGCTTTCTAGATTGGCATTTAGATGCTTCCTTTTAGGGTTTTAGGTTTGATACCTTGTAATATAGGATTTATTTCTAGGTCTAATTTGATGGTTTGATCTTTGAAATTAATGTGGTAGAGTCATGATTGACCTAGGTTCCCATAGTAATTTTTGTAGGATTTTACAATTGATTTTAGTATTTTAGTTAAGACTAACTTTAGTACTAGGTTTTAGGTGATCCTAACTTACTAATTCAATTAGTTTAACTTCCTTAGTTCCCTTAGATTAGGGTTTGTGCTTGGTTTGCCTTTGATTGGGATTGAAGACAAGTTGAAGAAAAGGTGAGGATGCTTGAAGTTGCTTGAAGTTGCTTGGAGCTTTGGATTTGTTGGTGCCTGAAGGTGTCTGATGAAGATTAGGAGATAGGACATAGGGAGAGCCTTGTAGTTAGAATGATTTCTTTCACAAACATGGAAAGCATCTTCTGCTTCCATTCCTCCCAATGACTAAAAGTCCTTCTCAGATATTCACATCCCTCCTTTGGAAGGATGAGTGGCTTTATCTGGGAAGTAGAACTTTGAGGGAACCAGTCTCTCATAATGATGAACCCTTACATGCTTCCTTTGTTTGTCAGTAAGTTGTTTATCATTTCTCTTCATCCGGTTAAATCAATTGTATTATGATTGGAGTATCTTGAGAGATGTTAGGCTTGAGTTTGAAGATGAGGACTTCACTGAAGAGTGTGGAAGAGGATGATTCCTTGGGCATTGGCATTGCAGTTGAAGCCTGAAGAGCTTGAAGAGCAAGTTGATACTTGAAGATCCAATGGAGATTGAATTAAGAGTGAAGAGTTCCTTGCTTGAAGAGAATTGAGGGATGAAGTTAACACTTCCATGTAATTGAAGACTACTCTGAGAAGCTGAAGCTTGTAGGAGAAGAAGACCAAGTTGATGCTGGTAAAGCAAAGAGAGCTGAGGCTTGAAGACTAAGTTGATACTTATGAAGAGGATTCAATTGAGATTGGGTGTAGAGCTGAGGCTTGAGGAATAAAGGATAAGTTGACACTTACACTGATGCATTGAGAGCCTGAAGGAATCAAGTTGATACTTGCAGTTAGGAGTGAAGCCTGAAGGTGGAATTGACTGAAGAGCTGAAGCTTGGAGAAGAGAGAACAAGTTGATACTTATGTTTGATGTATTGGAAGCTTGAAGAAGCAAGTTGATACTTGTTATTGAGGAGGATAGCCTTGAAGGGTGATTGAAGTCTGAGGGCTGAGCTGCTGTCAGAGGACTGCTGTGTTGTGAAGCTGTGGAAGCTGCTGCTTTCTTTCCTGTCTGTTTTCTTCTGTGATGATGTGCCTTGTTTGACTTGCTTGATGCATTAGAATAAGTCCATATCTAGACTGATCCTAAGCTAGGAGCATGATTGCACTAGAGGTTGAGTTGCTCCCTCTGCTTGTATTTTTACTGTGTGGCTTTGCTTGCGGGTATTCGGTAGAGCCCTGCTCCCTTGCCTATGTGGTTTGTTTTGCTTGATAGCATGTTATTCCTACTGTATGATTGCAGTTTACTGTATTTTGCTTGATAGCATGTTTTATTTCTTCAGTATGATTATTGTTGTTCATATCTGGCTTGAGGTTGAGATGAGCTTGTGGAGGCTGCTGCCCACACACATTTCCTCCCTCACTTGCATTGCATGCATTTTACAGTCGTTTATTGTTTACTGTTTAAGCTGATGCTTTATCTGTTTCTGTTTATCATTGACATGATCCCTTAGGAATCTCATTTCCTTTGATAAGGAAGTGATGATAGAACTTTAGGTTGAAACCTATGCATGATAACTTCTAGGAGTTCCCTGTTTCAAACTTCAACCATAGGATGAATCCTTGGCATGACAACAGTAGGACTTGATAGTCTTCCTTTAGTTGAGCCTGTTCTCTTCTCATCTCAAAACAGCTTAAGATACAGTAATCATGAATGATTTCTTCCGTACGCTACGAGCCTTAAGCTATCTGAGAAAGGATTGTTGGAGAGTTTCTTTCCAACAGTCTAGATGTTTAGTATGGCACCCTTTGGGTGACATGCGGCGCATTCACTCTCAGGTCATAGTCTTTAGTGCGATTGAAATTGCAAACACAATAAAAAACACTTCTTCCGTAAAAGACAAAAAACAAACTTCAAACCTTTTTGCCCCGTGGGCCCATAATTCAAAGGAAAGCTTTTCTGAAGAAAAGAGTATCGTTAAACTTCAGCGCTAATGCAAACAGACTTTGTCCCTAACTGCTGGAACTGCAGTTTAACCCTACTCGATAAAACAGATGAATCTGAACCCCCGTAATCCGTAGTATCCCGAACTACGTAAGCTCTGATCTCTCATACCTGTTGAGAGTACGTAGGCACAATACTGATGTATTGGCGAGCCACCTTTCCCGTAACCCGTAGTAGGTCGAACTATGTTGACTCTGATTTCTCATTCTCTGATGAGAATACGTAGGCATAAAGTGCGACGCTTTGCCGAGTCATTTTCTTTTCTGTTTAAGCCAGCCTTGATAGGTAGATAGATAAACCAACTCGTCCAGTAAACACAACAAGCGTGGATCCCGTCGAGTACGACGGACGTGAGGGGTGCTAATACCTTCCCCTTGCGTAACCGACTCCCGAACCCAGACAACGGTTGCGATGACCTTGTCTTATACCTTTTTCGTCAGGTTTTTCCGATCGTTTCCTTTCCCGTTCCGAGGGATAAATAACGAAAGGTGGCGACTCTTCTGTTTTGCCGGCACCTTATTTTCGCGGAAGCGACAATAAGGTATATGTATCGTCACATGAAATGGTACATTAAGTTACCATGAAATCAATTTCTTATAAAGCAAGTCACTTACAAGTCAATCCAAGCCTCTTTATACAAAGCGATTTAAAAACACATTACTTAGATGTTCTTAACAATGATTAATTGACTTCATGATATATCCTTAATATTAATACACCACATACCCAAGCTTATACATTAAATCGCTATAAGCATGGTCTAACTTATATGGTATACAACCAATGCAGTCTTGCAATGATGCATCATCAAATATAAATGAATAAATGCCTGTGAAGTAAAAGAGATAAGGAAAGGGAAAGATACACAAGATATATATTGCTTTGACATTCGTCCTAGTTTTGCATATGTGCACTCTTCAATGGATGATGCCATCATAACATAATCGCATTCTTCTACTATTTTGATAAAATATTTATAGTGTTTTGATTACAAAGAACTATCACACGATAAACCCTCTAATGATGCAGACACTAAAATATCGATAAAAATAAGACCCCTCACAATCTTAATCCAATTACCTCGCTATCCAAAATAACATGCTCCAAGTATTCGCGTGTGGAAATGCCCCTGATCCCACTGATTTCATGTCTGAGCAATTTCCATTAACTGAGCATATATTGGACAACTCTCAACTTTGTCTCAAAGTAATATTTCTCCAATGCCACCAAATAATGACAACTTCTAACTCCGCCTTACAGGCCATTGATACGTGATTCTACAAAAGTCTTCCTTGAAGTATAATGTAAGCTCTCATCTTGATAGATAACAACTCAATGCCAAACTGCACTCAAGAAATGATTCCTGCACCTATAACACAAAAAACAACTCCGCACAAAAAACATTAGATGCCCTAATGTACCAGTAGTCCCCCTTACACTCAATCTTTAGAAGAAGGTACATAATCAAAGGGAAAAAAAACTAAGGATAAAGAAGGTAAATAGTGTCAGATAATCTCAAAAACCACTGACATTATGAGGTGTTAGTCAAGTAATTCAGTTTTGATGAATGGTGAACAGACATACAAGGTTCAATCAAATTTCTATATAAATGGTCTTGGTTTTGATTGTTATCAAGATGTTGATCAATCCTCAACAAGATTGATCAACTCATTCTCTAATTCACACAATTACAAAAGCCAAATTGCACAAAACAAGATGTAACAAAAAGGATAAAGAACTGACATGGATTCAATATCAAAAGGTTGAATGTCTGGAGAAGAAGAGAGAAACATGATGTAAAGATGAACACACTAAGAAGAGTAGACAAAAGTCACAGTTTTTGTCTCTATAGATCACCATAGGTTTCCCGTAGTTGTTACTTTTACCAAAATAAATAAATGTTTAAATAAGTGATGGAAAATTGGACTCTTTGAAGATTGACTTAAATCAAGAAGGATTTGTAATTTGAATCTATCTTTACAGGCCCAAAAAGGGCGTTTTTCAAATTTAATGATTCAAACCATTGTTTTCACTTGTTTCAAATTAAATGAGGTTATGATTCAAATCACGTTCAATTTTTTATTTGAATCATTTGATCCAGAATTGTGTTCCAATTTTCAACATGTGAGTGATTTGAATCAAATACTAAAACATCCAAATTCAAATATTCTAACTTGTGGTTCAAGCTAATCATGTGGAAATGACAAAATAGTAATTTCATATGCTCAAAAAGAAAATACCAACAAGGATCAAATGAAAATAATCATGAAATATAGAGGGTCCTCAGTGGTACAATTTAGTAGCCAAAGCGATTACAATAAAATGGAAATGAATAGTAAAATCACACAAATGAAATGAATAATCATACAAATTATAGATGCGCAATCAAAAAATAGTCGAATTGTAAAAAATCAAAATACAAATTGATACTAAAGCACGTAAATGATACCAAATAATACTATGTGCTTTAGAGTTTACTCAGGTAACTTGAGATTTAAGGTGGTACACTTTTAGATGTTGAAAAATTAGAGAACTCTAATTAACCATCTAAACAAGTTGTTTATTATTTGATCAATCATTTTAAATTATTTTTAATAATGATCTATTTTAGTTTCAAGCATTCTTAAAGAATCGACATATTATGAACGAAAAGGGGGTGTCAAAACCAAAGCTAAATTTCAACCCAATACCTAAGAAACCAAGAAAGCTGAAAAATAACAAAGATAATCTATTAGCCTAATTGATTAGGGCATGCATTTCAAATTTCAAGCTAAATCATATTATATATTTGCCTTAAAGTTAATCAAATTAAAGTTTTAATGGAGAATGCGTGAACTTTTTTTCAAATTCAACATCAAATAATATATTAGACCACTAAAATAATTGATTATCATACATGTTTTGGAAAGTTTTGCTTCCAATCTTTTCTGGGCCAAATATTAAAGAATTGTGTAGAGTCTTTACACGCATAAACCTTCAGAAACAACATTATAAATAGACACTCCTATTCCCTTATTTTGCATCATATTTTTTCTCCATTCTTCTTGTGCCTTCTTTGATCTTGCTTTTCTCTTTATGCGTGTGAGACTACTACTTTAGTACTCCATCATAATCATCATGGTACCCAAGAGATTAAAATTCCCCTATTTGGCTTGTCTCTCTGATGACTTCTTATATCAAGAACAAGAGGGAATATACTTTCAAGAGTACACAAATAAAGTGGATACTAAAATATTTCAAGAATGTGAATTCTTCAAGACTCTTTAATAATCAACCTTAAAGGTGTTCACCTACAACCCTCCAAGACAAGTGTGTTCATCTCTAGTCAACACGTTCTATTCAAATCTCTATTCCCCAATGTGATTATCTACTTCAAAGTCAAAAAGCACAAAATATCTCTAACTTTTGAGGAATTTGTTGAATTTTTTGATGTACCCTGTGATGGACCTAGTTTCAAACCAGATGAACTAGAAGAGTGTGATAAATACATGTACAAAAGTGATGCTTCCTCTTTCTTGTTGGATCCAAATTCTCACATTTCTTCTGCACTCACTGTAGGCTTTGTGCTCCCTGATATTGGTCTCATTATTATGTGGTAAATCATATAATATTTCCAAGGAAAAGTAACTTTAGTTATTTAACCAAATTTGATGTTGCCACAATATGGTTACTTGCGGAAAAAAATTAAAACAATTTGAGAATGTGCAGCAATCCAACACATATTGGGAAGAAAAAGAAAAGGAATATGTCTGCCATATGGTGACTGAATCACGAAGATCTTGAAGGAGAAGTATTAGTGCATGTAAGTGCTCTTGATTGGCTACATTTTGTGGCAAAACATTAGAGTATGTATGTATGTCAAATTGAATGTTGAGACATACATAATGATATGTGTGTAGGGTAAGTTAACTTAGCTAGCTATAAGTTAAGCTGGATGTCATACTGAATGTCATGACTTGGATCGTATGACATCAAGCGAGCAGGTTAGTTTTTCTGGTATATAGAAATCAGGAAACTTAATAGGAGCTCAAGTTGGAAGTCAGGAAACATTTTAGAAGCCCTAAGCGATCTAAAATGTCCCTGAATTAATTGGCAAGTGTGCAGATTATTGAAATTAGGTTTGTTATGGATAAACCTAATTTATGCACCAAGGCCCAAAGGACTGAATGCAGCTATAAATATGAGAAGGAGCAATCCTAGAAGAGCGGCTCTTGACAGAAGATTAGAGAGTGCTAATTAAGAGTCCTTGTGAGTGAAGAAGGCTAGTCTTCACGTGTGAATTGTGTCTTATGAATACTTGTACTCCAAGCAATTGTTTGTTGGATGATTGCATTGGTTAGGTAGATTCTAAGTTGTGTGTCACTCAAAGTTGTTAAGCAAGAGTGTGTGTCCCTTGATTAAAGCTGTGAAGCAAGATCAAGGTGTGTGATTGAAGTGTATCTTCATAAGTGTCTATAATTGTATTTGGCAATCACTGAGGTGATTGAGGGATAGTGAGTGGGTATACTCAGGTCTAGAGTGTCTCTAGGCAGAAGTGTCATTGGGTAGGTTTTAAGTGAGGAGTGCAAATTGAGTGTTTGACTCTGAATTAATTATGCTAATAGTGAATTTCCTCCCTGGCTTGGTAGCCCCCAGATGTAGGTGTTGTTGACACTAAACTGGGTAAACAATTTTTGTGTGATTTACTGCTTTACTATTACTAATTATTAGTTATTCAGTAGCCTATGTCATTGTGGATGTTATAACCATAGTAATAACATCCATCATGTGCTTGCCAGAATTTCAATTGGCATCAGAACAGGCACCCTGTCTGTTTAAATCTGGGTGAGATCTAGGGAAGATAAATTCTGGTACAATGAATAAAGACATAGGATTCACAAATAGACCACCAATTCTGGATGGCTCTAATTATGACTATTAGAAACCGAGGATGATTGCCTTCCTAAAGTATTTAGACAGCAAGGCATGGAGAGCTGCAAACTCTGGCTGGGAACATCCTGTGAAGATTGACAAGGATGAAGTATCTGTGCTAATTCCTGAAGAGGAATGGAACAAAGAGCAAGAGGCTTTAGCTCTTAGGAATTCTAAAGCATTGAATGCACTATTCAATGATATAGACAAAAACATCTTCAGACTAGTACACCATTGTGAACTGGCAAAGGATGTTTAGGACACTCTCAAACTACTCATGAGGGAACTTCCAAGGTCAAAATGTCAAGACTTCAAATGCTGACCACCAAATTTGAAAGTCTGAGAATGTTACATGAATGTTCTTGAACTTGCAAACACCTTAGGAGCCTTGGTAGAAACGATGACTGAAGAGAAGCTTGTAAGGAAGATTCTAAGGTCACTACCTAAAAGGTTTGCTATGAAAGTAACAGCCATTGAAGAAGCCCAAGACATATGCAACATGAAGGTGGATGAACTCATAGGTTCTCTCCAAACATTTGAGATGGGCATGTGTGATCATACTATGGAGAAAAAGAGCAAAAGTATAGCTCTTGTCTCAAACACTGTTGATTCAGAAGAAGAAGATGGTGAAAAAGAGGAGAACTTGTCTAAAGCAATAGCCTTGCTTGAAAGACAGTTCAACAAACTGGTCAAAAGGATAAATGCTAAGTCTAAACCTTATACCAAAAGCATGCTTGCTGATAAAGAGAAATCTGAAGATAAAGTCAGCCAAAGTAGAGGAGTACAATGCCATGAGTGTGAGGGATATGGACATATTAGAAAGGAATGTCCCACATACCTCAAAAAAAGGGGGAAATGCCTAACTGTCACTTGGTCTGCTGGAGATTCTGATAGTGGATTAGAAGAGGAGTCAGCTAAACATGTCACTGCTCTTAACAGTGTATGTATTTCTGATGATGATTCAAGTGAAGAGGAGCTAACTTATGATGAACTAGCAGAATCATATAAGAAGTTGTCCACCAGAAGCATTGAATTGTATCAGCAAGGAAAGCACCAGAAGAAGTGCATAATGGAATTAGAGGCTGAGAAGATAGAGCAGCTAGCAACAATAGACTCACTCAAAAGTGAGGTTAACTTGTTGGAATCTAAAATGGAGCAAATGACAAAATCCATAAGGATGCTAAATCTTGGGACTGACACTCTAGAAGAGATTCTGCAGAGTGGTCAGAACTCAGGAAATAGGTCTGGACTAGGATTTATTGATAGACAGAATCCTGTTTTGAAACTCAAGAGATTACAACCTGAGATTCAGAAGTTAAAGAGAATGTCACGACCAATGTCACAACATCCACCACACAGAAACTGGAACCAAGTCAAAAGTAGATTCAAAGGGTATAGATGTTACCACTGTGGAAAACTTGGTCATATCAAATCTGTGTGTTTCTGGATGCATGGATTTCCTAATCATCCTCATCAAGGGAAATCTAAATAAAGAGCTCATGTCAAAAGGCAGCATCAAGCAAAACCTAAGAAGGATGCTCCTAACAAGCAAAGACAATGGGTTGCCAAGAATATGGCTTTAGTAGCTCACACTTCTCTAAGGATGCCTACCCAAGAGGATTGGTACTTTGACAGTGGTTGCTCCAGACATATGATTGGAATTGAGGATCACTTGATAAAACTCAACCCTCATTCATCCAGTCATGTAACTTTTGGTAATGGAGCTAGAGGAGAAATCACAGGTGTTGGACAACTGGACAACCCTAAAACTCCAAAATTGAAGGATGTCTTGCTGGTTAAAGGATTGACTATTAATCTAATAAGCATAAGTCAACTATGTGATCAAGGTCTAAAGGTCCAATTTTCCAAGGATAAGCGTGTGGTCATAAATGAAGAAGGTAAGAAAGTGATGAGGGGATCTAGATCCAAGAATAATTGTTACTTATGGGAGTCCAGAAGTAACCTACCTAAATTGGTCAACAAAGAAAAGAAGGATCAAATATGCTTGGATAAAGGAAGACATTCTCAAAGGATGAAGAAGACCATAGTCAAGGAGTCAGGAAGAGGTACTCCAAAGTGCCCTCCAAATGGGAGAACAGGATATGATGAATGTGAGGACAGCAGGAAAGTCAAGATAGCATATCTAAAGAAGGTACATCACAGAAATCTAGACCTGCTGTATTGGAATTTGATGGAGTCCATGAAAGATGGCCTGCATAAAGGAAGCAATGTCACTCAGGATGTCATGACCCTGCTCTGTGACATTAAGAGTATGAACTTTGTGGTGTGCAAGAGAGTCATACTCAGGGATAACTGGTGTCAATATCAAAAGGCTGGTGTAAAATTTGGTGATTCTGACCTAAATGATGCTGAAGTGGGTAGAAGAGGCCTCAAGGATACTCAATTTAAAAAATCTCTAAGAAAGTTGAGGTCCTCTATTAATGATGAATTTTAGCAATTAATAGGGAATTATATTTTGAAAAACAATCATATTTTGATTGGTCAAAATTTTGAATTCCCTCCTCTTTTACAAGCAACCCCTTCTAAACCCATTATCTTCTGCCAATCCACCTCCTTCCTTATCTCACATAACCCCATCAGAAATCCCCTTTCGTTACAACCTAAGTCATCTACAATGTCTCAACACCATACCTCCATCCCTACCAAGCCCGACCCTGCTCAGCATAAAAGCATCTCTGTGATGAATGTCAGTCCTCCTGGTATGATTTTTGGAAGAAGGAGTGAAGGCTAATCGTCATCTACTTCTCATGCAGACCAAGAAGGTCATAATGTACATGGAATCACCATTCAACTGCCTATGGTTGATCCTTCTCCAATATCTAATAAGAATCATGAGGACAATTCTGAGTTCTCCTCTGATGAGACTAACCCTACCACAGAAAAATTGGCAAATTTAGCTAACTGTGTAGTACAGAAGGAAGGACAGGATGATGATCTGAATGAAGCTCCTGCCAATGATGTTGATGTATCTTCAGATGATGAATTCCTCAAGAATATTGCTCCTGGCATAGCTCAGAAACTAATGACCAAGAAAGGCAAAACTAGTCTGAAAGATAACTCTCGCAAAAGTCAGAGAAAAATAACTCATGTTGGATCCTCCAAACCTAGGAGCAAAACTACCTCCAAGAAAAGAAAAGTTACTGAGAGTAGCCCTAAGTCTGAAGGTGATGTCATAAGAGATGTTCCTAACATCTTCGATGTCAAACATTCATTAGGTAAGAGGCCACTTAAACCCATGCCAACTGCACCTCTGGACAACATCTCTTTCCACTCCATTCATAGTGTAACCAAATGGAGATATGTCTATCAAAGGAGAATAGCCCTTGAGAGAGAATTAGGGAAGGATTCCCTGGAGATCAAGGAAGTAATGCAACTCATCAACAAGGCTGGACTGCTTAAGACAGTCACTGAATTTTCCAGATGCTACGAGGGACTGGTAAAGGAGTTCATTGTAAACATACCTGACTCAATCTCAAGCAGAAACAACAAGGAGTTCATGAAGGTATTTGTTAGAGGGAGGTGTGTGCAATTCTCACCGGCTATGATCAATAGGTATCTGGGGCAAGCAAATGATGGTACAACAGAATTGGATACTTCAGACAACCAGGTCTGCAAGATCGTCACTGCAAATCAAGTCACAACATGAGCATCCAAAGGGAAGTTGTCTACAACACTGCTCAGTGTAAAGTATGTCATTCTTCATAGAATTGGAGCTACTAATTGGATGCCTACCAACCATACATCCTCCATTTTTGTTAAACTAGGCAAGATCATTCATGCCATAGGTACCAAAGTCAATTTTGATTTTGGTCTATACATCTTTGATCAGACTGTTAAGCACTCCACAACCAGTGCTGTCAGGATACCTATTGCATTTCCCTCCCTCATTTGTGAGATCATCCTAAATCAACATCCTGGGATCCTGAACTCAAGTGATGTTGTCAGCAAGAGGGAGCCTGAACTGTCACTTCACTTTAAACTGTTTGAAGGAAGACATGTTCCAGATATGATGTTTACATCTGCTGAGAAAGTTAAGATCTCCAAAAGAATGATGATTGCATAATTAAAGGACACCTGTAAGGAGTTAGGAGAAACCATCGTTATAGCTACTACCAGAAAAACCAAGCTAGAAGCTCTTATCCAAAGGCTTGAAAGAGATGCAGATAATAGTGGAGCTGGGTCAGAAGAAGAGGATGATGACAGTTGTGAGAATGTCCCAACCAATGTCAAAAACAGTGACTTCAGCTCTTCCTCTGATGAAGAAGATTGAGGATCGAGTATGTGACTCCATCTGCTGTTGAGGTGTGTTGCTGGTTTAATGTGTTTATGTTTTTCCTAATTTGTGATGCTCTTCAGAGAGTAGTTTTGTTGTAATGTAACCCCAAACAGGTGTAATGTTACAATGTATGATCTATGCTAAGTTCCTAGTTGGATCTTAATTTGTGGCTAAAAAGGGGGAGAGAGTATAATAGAGAACAACAAGTACAAAAAGATGAAAGAACAGGTGGATAAGCTTGAAGGATGGCTAGAGCATATGTGTCATTGAGCATGTGATATAATCAAGCTTGCAGGTGCTGCTGATGAAATATGTGATAATAGCTGCTAGTGCTGTTAGTAATAAGCTGATGCTTTGTGTAGATTCCTAGCTTGCGTAAAATTGCCTAGCTTGTGTAAAATTTCCTGTTAGAACTAGGAAGTTTGTGCTGAAGTTGCTTTATGTGTGATCCTAGAAGATGTCTAGGAGTGTGTTTGTGACTTCAGGATGTTATCCTGAAGGTCATGACATCCAGAAGAGGCTGGATGCTTATTTGTGACTGCAAACTGTGCAGGTTGTGCCTAACTGATGTAGAATGCATCATTTGAGGGGTAGTGACTCTATGTGTTACTTACTCGGCAAAGAGTGACATCTGTAGTGGTGACTAACAGATGGTTAACAGGGTGAGTTTTAACTAAGCTGAGAGCTAACTGTGTAAACTATGAGGATAACTCTGGGAATGTGTTGAGCTAGTGACTTTCCTGCATGACAAGGTATAAGTTAGGACTTCTGTTGCATGTAAACTCTGATATTATAACAGAGTGTTTTAGCCAAAAATTTGCCAAAGGGGGAGTTTGTAAGTGCTCTTAATTGGCTGCATTTTGTGGCAAAACATTAGAGTATGTATGTATGTCATACTGAATGTTGAGACATACATAATGATGTGTGTGCAGGGTAAGTTAAATTAGCTAACTATAAGTTAAGATGGATGTCATACCGAATGTCATGACTTGGATCGTATGACATCAAGCGAGCAGGTTAGTTTTTCTGGTATATAGAAATCAGGAAACTTAACAGGAGCTCAAGCTGGAAGTCAGGAAACATTTTAGAAGCCCTAAGCGATCTAAAATGTCCCTGAATTAATTGGCAAGCGTGCAGATTATTGAAATTAGGTTTGTCATAGATAAACCTAATTTATGCACCAAGGCCCAAAGGATTGAATGCAGCTAGAGATATTAGAAGGAGCAATCCTAAAAGAGCAGCTCTTGACAGAAGATTAGAGAGTGCTAATTAAGAGTCCTTATGAGTGAAGAAGGCTAGTCTTCACGTGTGAATTGTGTCTTATGAATACTTGTACTCCAAGCAATTGTTTGTTGGATGATTGCATTGGTTAGGTAGATTCTAAGTTGTGTGTCACTCAAAGTTGTTAAGCAAGAGTGTGTGTCCCTTGATCAAAGTTGTGAAGCAAGATCAAGGTGTGTGATTGAAGTGTATCTTCATAAGTGTCTATAATTGTATTTGGCAATCACTGAGGTGATTGAGGGATAGTGAGTGGGTATACTCAGGTCTAGAGTGTCTCTAGGCAGAAGTGTCATTGGGTAGGTTTTAAGTGAGGAGTGCAAATTGAGTGTTTGACTCTGAATTAATTATGCTAATAGTGAATTTCCTCCCTGGCTTGGTAGCCCCCAGATGTAGGTGTTGTTGACACTGAACTGGGTGAACAATTGTTGTGTAATTTACTGCTTTACTATTACTGATTATTAGTTGTTCAGTAGCCTATGTCATTGTGGATGTTATAACCATAGTAATAACATCCATTATGTGCTTGCCGGAATTTCAGTGCAAGATGAAACAAAAATAAGAGAGACAACATGAAAGATAATGTGATACAAAATTGTAAATAGGGAGATATTTCAAAATCCCCCAAAGGAAATAAATGGTCTATGGAATAACATGAATCACCTTAAAAAGATGCATATGTGAATCTAGAAGAATTTGACAGTGATATCTGTAGCACCCCAAAATTTGCTCTTCTGCTTTAACCTTAACTGGATTTTGTTTCTTTGCATTTTCGCATTTCTGCATATTATAACATCTTTTCTTGAGGCAGAGGATCAAAGTTTTTTCGTGGCTTAAGGCTCTTTTAGTGCAAGAGACCGGACAACGAGTATCAGAGGCTCCGACATTTATTTTGCCCAGCAGTCGAGCGGTCGATTTTATTTTATTTTTGCAGGTTATTTTCAGCTCGGCAGGCAGCATTCAGGCAATCTTAAGAATTCTCACAATTATAGCATCCGAGAACAAGTTTCAGAGGCTGAACAAGGCTTAGAATGAGTGAAAACAGACAAATATGCAGGTTTCCCTCCAAAAGGCGCCAAAATTCAAATTTTGAAGGTGTTAATCGATTAACCAAATGGTTAACCGATTAACCAAGTCAAAATCAGGTCAAATTTGAATTTTTAAGGGTGTTAATCGATTAACCCATATGGTTAACCGATTAACCAAGGCAAAAATCAGCTCTGCACATGAATTTTCAAAGGCAGCCACTTTGAGGTCCAATTTTGATCACTTGTGAATTGATTTTTCACCAAAGGAAGGATCTAGAACCACTTTGAATTTTGGTTAATTTTCAAATTAATTCAAGTTCCCTCCAAATTTCCATGCCTAATCCCAAACCAATTTTCACAAACCACACTCCAAACCAAATTTGGATCCAAACCAAGAGCATATTTAAATGATTTTCTCCAAACCTCACACACACAATCCTCATAATTCCATTTTATTTTTAGAATTCACTCCAATTCTCTCAATTTTCTCTCAACTTTTTCACTCCCAATCTCCATTAAAGCTCTTCTCACCTTGAATTCTTTGATTCTCCATTAGAATCATTGAATTCTTGAGCTAAAACCTTCATCCTTCATCCATATCATCTCCATTTTTCCATTCAATTTTCGTGCTAGTGTGGATCTGAATTTTGAAGTTGATCTAAAGGAGTTTATTTGGATAATTCTTGTTTAATTTTGGTGGATCTTAACTAAATCACTTGGATCTTGAAGGAAGTCCGGATTTCTTACTTGGATCTGCTCAATTGAAGTTGAATCAACAATTACCAAAGCAAATATTCGCTTTGTAGGTTGGAAATTCTAGATTCGATTCTGTTTTTGAGCTTATTTGCATATTCAATGTGGATCTTCAATTTTTATTGACTTTTGGTTGATTTGATCCATGTGATTTGAGATCTTGTTGTTGTAATGTGTTTACATGTTGATTGAATCACTATTTTCTGGTTTAAATTCGTGCATAATTGATTATATGATCATCTGGATTATTGGAGAAGTGATTAATTGCTAAAAAGTGCTTTTGAGCTGCTGTTTTCTGCTGCTGGTACAATGTTAATCGATTAACCAGTTGCAGTGTAAACTAGTTAATCGATTAACCTGTGCGAATATTCAAATTTTTAAACATTTTTCAATGGTTAATCGATTAACCCCTAGTGTTAACCGATTAACATTGCGCCAGGAGGCCTGTTTTGCTGTTTTTCAAGGTTGTTTTAGTATCATTTCACTCTGAATCTTCATGGATCAGTATGATGCATTTGAGTGAGATGTTTTGGATATTGTGTTGTTGTTCTTGATTGTTTAATCATGATTTCTTCGACACGCGTGTTCGATTTCCACTTGAATGCATGCTTATGGATGTGGTTCAAAATGATGATCATTTGCATTATTACCTTTGCTTGCATTGCATTATTGAGATGTGCAGTTGGTGGCTGCTGCCCCACACTTTTTCCTCCCACTTTTCTTTTATGTTTCATTTCATGTTTGCATTTATTTCATTTCTTTCTACTTGTGATTGATTTACCTTGTGTTTTCTTGGCTCCTTTGCCATGTTCCCTTAGTATCCCTAGTCCCTTTGGGAGTAAGGGAGACATTAAGTGTTCAATCCAAGCATGCTAATATTAGGGTAGATTTACCTTTCAATCCCAACTTTAGGATCACTTTGCATGCTAACATTAGGGTTGATTAGTTTCCCCTTATAGGTCGCGTCTCTCTTCTCATCTCAAAACATTCTAACTCATCTAATAAATACAATGAACATTGTACGTTACAAGCCTTAAGCACGTGAGAAATGATGAGTGAGGGGTCTCCTCTCACTTGTCTAGAGTGTTTAGTGTACGTCCCGTTTGGGGGCGATATACAACGCATTCATTCCTATGTCATAGTCTTTAGTGCAATGTGAATCACAAATCAACTAATTCACTTCACTAAAAAACACAAACCAAACATCAAACCTTTTTATCCTTCAGGATTGGTTGAAAACCATTTTCAAAAAAGTGTGTTGTTAACTCTTGGTTCTACCACAAACAGGCATCGTCCCTAACTGCTAGAATGAAGGTTTAACCCTACTTGATTAAAACACTTAATCCACCTATGGTTTCGTGTCAGCTCGAACTACGTTTGCTCTGATTTCTCATACCAGACAAGGATACGTAGGCACAAGACAATGATGTCTTGGCGGGCAACCTTCCCCCACCTCCACCCGTAGTTTTCCGAACTACGTTGACTTTGACTTTTCCATTGCACGAGGGAATACGTAGGCATAGAGCGGCGATGCTCTATCGAGTCTCTTTTCTTTTTCTTTTGTCCTGTGAGCCTGTAGCTTAGATAGATAAACACACACTTTGATAAGACAACAAGCGTGGATCCTGTCGAGTACGACGGTCGTGAGGGGTGCTAATACCTTCCCCTTGTGTAACCGACTCCCAAATCCAAGATTTGGTTGCGACGACCTTGTCTTTTCCCTTTTCGTCAGGTTTTCTCTGATCGTTTCATTTCCCTCTTTATGGGATAAATAACGAACAGTGGCGACTCTTCTATTTTTCCGTCGGGTGTTTTTCGCAGTTGCGACAGCTGGCGACTCTATTGGGGACTAGAGATGGTTCCCTATGCGAGTCAAGCATAGCGCTTGTCTGTTGTGCATCTTTGGGTGTTTATTTTTGTACATTATCTATTGTATATTATTGCATGTGCATTTTGTTACTATATTGCTGCTATGCTGTGGGGGGTTGTTCCATTGAGAGATAAGCCCAATACCCAGGCTTGAGTATACACACAGGATTACTGTAGAGAGTAGCGGGAGCTTATGTGGTGTTTGGCCATGCAATAGCTCATGCAAAATTCACGTCCAGACGAGGTCTTTCTTTGGAGATATTCTATCCTACGCGTCTGGTGCAGTTGAGGGAGTATCGACTTAGAAAGACTAACGACTCTGGAGACCGTTTATTGGGAAGTCAGCTAAATGAGGCCGCTTCATTAGACTATGATGCCAAACCAGAAATGGTGAACGTATCATCGTTTCTCAAAAGTCTGTGACGTTGATGACCTGCATAGGATGTCGTTCCTTTCAAGACTAGAACCCACATGTGAGAGGGGATGGGTTTTATAGGAAAATTGACCTTCAACCAACCCGGTTTTCTTGCCAGTGCAGATTTTTGATCCTAAGTGCTCTGGTTTTCTATTATCTCAGTGTTCTGATTAGCTCAGAGCTATGGTTGAATTCAATCAACAGTACAACAACAGATTTGAGCATTGGATACCTTGATCCCATGTGTGCATCTGCATAATTATTCTGCACTTAACATTGCATGTCTATGTGTGTTACAGATCCTCGTCTCTCCTTTGATTCTGGTACTGGTCTTTTGTAGAGATGGAAGTTGGCAGAAAGAGGATTGTGGTATACAAGTTTCCTGCGCCTGAGTTGAGACCTTTATTTTGTCTAATTTCTCTAGCTGATCTGGTGTCTTGGCAACCTTCAAGGAAGATTATGGGAGAATTTTGAATCTTGTCCGTAAGATCACGAGTTATGAGCATGGAGCTATCCATACCCTATTACATTTTTATGATCCACCACTGTGATGTTTCACATTCCCGGACTATGTGTTGGTTCCGACTTTAGAGGAATTCGCTTTCATCTTAGGTGTTTCAGTTCAAGATAAGGGGTCATTCTTCAGTTCCGAAGAAAAACCTGATCTCGAGAAGTTATCCACCGCTCTTTATTTGAGCGTCTCTGAGTTGGTATACCATGTTATCAGCAGAAACGAAGTTTCCGGCTTTGATTTATCTCTCTTAGTGGATAAAGCCCAAAAGTATGATGAAGAGGGTTGTTGGGTGGTTTTCAGTGCTATCTTGGCTCTGTGTGTCTATGGCATTGTGTTGTTCCCTAATGTACCGGATTTTGTGGATCTTGATGCTTTTCATATCTTTGCCTCCGGGAATCCTGTACCTACTCTTCTAGGAGATTTGTATCATTCAGTACACCACAAGAATGAGAAGAGAAGAGGGAAAATGGTTTCTTGTTGTGCACCACTTTTGCACAAGTGGTTTGTTGATCATCTTCCTCGCTCTAGAGCTTTTGTGGATTTAGTGAACTCGTCTGAATGGTCAAAGAGGCTTATGGGTTTAACAGAAAAGGATATTGCCTGGTTCAACCGAGACTTGCTTGGGCGTGAGCTTATCTTTAGTTGTGGTAGCTTTCCTAATGTGCCTTTGATGGGGAGAAAAGGCGGCATCAACTATAATCCTTCTCTTGCTGTGAGACAGTTTGGTTACGCTTTGAGAGGACCTCCGAAAGAAGAGGAAGTGCAGGAATCTTTGTACTTCACTGGTGTAGTTGATCCTTGTATTTCGGCCAAATTCGTGGACGCATGGGGCAAAATTCATAAGAAGGGAAAGCTTTCTTTGGGCAAAGGCGATTGTAGAGCCTATAACCCTTACTTGGAGTGGATTCATAAGAGAGTTGGGAAGGTTCTATTGTCGTTTCCTGTCGAAGAACCATTATATCCTATAGTCATTGAGCAGCCTACTACGATCGACATCCTAAGGTATAATAATCTTTGGGTAGAGAAGGAAAAGCTACACAAAGAGAATGAAGAGTTGAGACAAGAGATCGGTCAGCTGAAGCATGATAAAGGTGAAGCTGTTTATTTGGCCAAGACGAAGTCAGAGTTATTGATCAAGTTGGAAAAGGAACTTGCTGATCAGGTACAAGTACGATAGTGGGTCGGTCATGATTTAAAAAAGCACCTGTAGCATTCTAAAGCGCAAGAAGGAGGATTTAGATAGAGCATATCTGAAGATATCCAAGTTCGATGAGCAGTGGAATGCTACTTTGACCGCCAACAAGAGTAGAGAGGATCAGCTTCGTACTCAGGTCAATAGGTTGAAGGCACAACTCAAGGCTGAGGAGAAAGAGGTATTGATAGAATCGTTCGCAGATGCACGATTGAGCATAAATACCAGGAGACTTTATCAGCACTTGAAGAGCTCAAGATACGCGCAGAGGTGAAGAAACCCAGGCTTGAAGATGTCTTCGGCGAAGATGCTTGGGAGGATCATTGTTATTATCTTCAGGATGTGATACGCAAAAGGGATATCCTCATCAGAGAGTTAGTTGATAGACCAGATCATCCAGACACGAAGGAGATTCTTAGGGAAGCTCAAGCCTGGGGCAAAGAGCATGACTACTAGGGAGGTTTATCTTTTGTAGTTTCTTTGTTTTTGTATCTTGATCATCACCAGATATGTTGGATGAGATCAACACCTCTTTGTATGCGGATATTTCTCATTTGGTTGTATTGGCTCAGCTTTATTTGATATATGAGAAGATTATCGTGGTGTTCTTATCCATTTCCGTTGTTCTTATTTATTGAAACTAGAATCAAGGGGGGGAGATCTCCCTGTAAATACATAGACATGTTTGCATTTTGCATCTTGCATTTTCATTTGCATCGTAGGTGTTCTCGGTGGCCTTCTGTTCCTAACTCTGCTTGGTTTTCTTCAGTAACAGGATTGAGAAGTTCAGTTTCCACAGATATTCAACTCGAGGGAATCAACAAAGAGTAATTGATCAGGTTCAAGCTGAATTGCAGGAAGTCAGGGCTCACATGGCCTAATTCATGGAGCTGATGCAGACTATTACTAGTGGGCAGGAACAGTTAAGAACTATGTTCCAGCCATTGATAGCTCGGGTTAACGAAGAGGGTGTTTTTCACGGAGGAGCTGGTGTTATTCCTCCACCGATCAGTGGATCTGTTCCACAGGGTATTCCTACTGTTGTCATACCTCTAGGCAGAGGTGCTGCAAATGAGAATGGTAATGTTGCTGGTAATTGAAGTATGTGCCTTGTGCACGGGGCTGCTGGCCCTCATTGGGAAGATAACCAGGATGATGTCTTTTCCATGAGAGATATGGAGGGTGGTCTACCAACTGAAGCTGACCGAAGGTTTAAACTGATTGAGGAGAAAATGAAGTCTTTTGAGAATCATAACTCTTTAGGTCTTGATATGTCAAATCTTGGTATAGTTCCTTGGGTCAGGATTCCTCCCAAATTCAAGGTACCATATTTCGACAAATATAAAGGGACGACCTGTCCAAGAGTGCATATTCGGGCGTATTTCAGGAAAATGTCTGCTTATTCAGATGATGAAAAGCTGCTAATGCATTTTTTTCCAAGATAGTCTGGCAGGGGCGTCTTTGGAATGGTATATGGGACTTGAGAGAACTCATATCTGCAGCTGGAGAGAATTGGCCGAGGCTTTTGCGCGTCATTATTAGTATAATAGTGATCTAACATCGAACCGAACACAATTGCAGAGTTTGTCGCAGAAAAGTAATGAGAGCTTCAAGGAATACGCCTAGAGATGGCGGGGTCTGGCTGCAAGAGTGCAACCCCCTATGGTAGAAAGGGAACTGATTGACATGTTCATGGCTTCGCTGCCCCTGTGTATTTTGAGAAGTTGATAGGATGCATGTCTGCAGGGTTTTTCGATCTGGTAATGGCTGGTGAAAGATTCAAAAGTGGGATTAAGTCTGGAAAGATTCCAAATAGCGGTGAATCCTCCACAGGAGGAACAAAGAAGCCATATTCAGCAAACCCCAAGAGAAGGGAAGGGGATGCAAATGCTATTTCTCACAAGGGTAAAGGTAGAGCTCTGTCCCATTATAATCAACAGGTTGCTATTGTAGATATCCCAGCTGTAACTCAGCAGCGAGTTAATGTTCCTCGACCATATAATGCTAGACGCAGAATGATTGATAGATAGTTCGAGAATCCTCCGATGCCATATTCTTAGTTGTTATAACATCTGCTGCAGTTACAAATAGTCCAGAAGAGGACTTTGGCTCCTCTCACTGGTACACCGCCTCCTGTTTACGATGCGAATGCCAGGTGTGGCTTCCATTCTGGGGCCATAATATTGACAATTGCAAAGCTTTTAAGCACAAAGTTCAGGACTTGCTCGACTCCAGGGCTATCAACTTCACCAACGATGAGCCTAATGTGAATCAAAACCCGATGCCAAATCATGGGGTGGCAGGGGTTAATGTTGTTATTAAGGGAGAACAATTAAATCTGGTAACCGATGTTGGGGATTTGAATACTCTGTTGAGCTTTGTGAAGGCTAGTTTGTTGAAGAAATGGGTGTTTCCTGGTTGTTCCACTGACTGCTCAGAATGTGAGGTGCAGCCTGAGGCTTGTGATCTTTTGAGGAAGGGTATTCAGAGATTGATTGATGAGGGCCGTTTACAATTTGACAAGGTTGTAAAAGACGATGATGAGGATAAGGTGAGTAAGAGTGGAAGCGAAGTTGCTACGATCTCTATTCCATACCAGACAATCAATATTTCAGCGCCTGCTAGGACAGCTCCGATTATCATTATTGTACCTGGACCGGTGCCATATGAGAGTTCTAAAGCCATCCCATGGAACCATGGGGGAGAGGTGTTCTGTAATGGGAAGAGACAGGAATGGACAACGCCTACAGGTGGAAGTTCATCAGTTGAGAATATAGTTGGTGTCGGAGGTATTACCAGAAGTGGTAGGATCTTTTCTCCACCAGAGGTTAATGATGGTAAGAATGACAAAAGTAAGGGTAAGGTCGTGATTGAGGAGAATGTCCAACAACAGGTTGGTACTGATGTATTTTTGAAAGACGCGGAGGAATTTACGAGGCTCATTCTGAAAAGTAACTACAAGATTGTGGATCACTTAAATCATACTCCTTCGAAGATTTCCATTCTATCATTATTGTTGTGTTCGAAGGCACACCGCAACGCTTTATTGAAAATCTTGAATGCAGCATATGTACCCCTAGGAGATCTCTGTTAACTAGCTAGAGGGGGTAGTAGCTCATGTAAACGCCAGTAATGGTCTTAGTTTTAATGATCTGGATTTGACTCCTGCCCGGAGAAACCATAACCGTGCTTTGCACATATCTGTGGAGTGTAGAGGGTCTTTGATGTTGCATGTCTTGGTCAATACAGGATCATCCCTCAATGTGCTTCCGAAGAAGGCGTTGATGAAATTGGATACTCGGGGTTTGATATACACGCCAAATGATTTGGTTGTGAGGGCTTTCGATGGGTCTAAGAGATCAGTGTTTTGAGAGATTACGATGCATATTCAGGTAGGGCCAGAGACCTTTGATGCAACTTTTTACATCATGGATATCCAGCTGGCGTACAATTGTTTGCTTGGCCGACCTTGGATACACGCTGCGGGAGCAGTTACTTCAACGTTGCATCAGAATCTGAAATACATGATGGAAGGGAAAATTGTCACGGTATGCGGCAAAGAGGACACTATGGTCAGCCATTTGTCGTCCTTCAAGTATGTGGAAGTGGATGGGGAGATCCACAAAACACTTTGCAAGGCGTTTGAAATAGTTCAGATTCAGAGGAAGTCTCCTGTAGAAGCCCAGAGCCCAGAGGTTTCGATGTCATTGCTCAAAGAAGCTCGTGTTATCGTAGAATTCGGCTCGTCTCAGAAGTGGGGCCAAGTTCTTAATATTCCCGTCAAGTAGGACAAGTTCGGTTTAGGATACAAACCTTCCAGTTCTTCTCGAAGCATTCTGAAGTACAGGGGACCCGTGTAATTCACCAGCAGTGGTGTGATATTTGATAGAGTTAATGTCGTTGGAGATGACAAAGGTGACAATGATTGCGATATGGATGCCTGGATTTGTCCATGTACTCCTGGGCAAAAGTTGTGCAATTGGACTATTGAAGAAGTCATTCATGTTACTACTGCAGAGTAATGTTCATTGTTTTGTTTATGTTCAGTCCTGCATTCTGCCCAAGACGTAGTGACCCAACTTGTGGGGCCCTCTTGGTATTTGCACTTTATCATAAATAAAGGACGTTTTTCGCATATTGTGATCCCTATTTTTCTTGTTTTTGTTTTGCATTTGTATTAAACAGAAAAATGGCAATGTGTTTTGTTTGTTGCATCACATAATAAACATAAACATCATCATGCAGGTCTTTTCTATCAGATGCCACCGATTCTAGTTCAGCTATGACTTCGTATGACTTTGATAATCCCATTTATCAAGCTGAAGAAGAGACTGACGAAGACTGTGAACTACCCAAAGAGTTAGCCAGACTTCTCAAGCAAGAGGAAAAGGTCATTGTGCCTTATCAGGAGGATATTGAAGTTATCAATCTGGGTACCGAAGATGACAGGAAAGAGGTAAAAATGGGGGCTGTATTGGAAGACAGTATCGAGAGAAGATTGGTTGAAATGCTCCGTGAGTATAAGGATATATTCGCTTGGTCTTACTAAGACATGCTTGGGCTGGATACAGATATTGTGGTACATCGGTTACCTCTCAGAGAAGAATGTTCGCCAGTCAAGCAGAAGTTGAGACGGACAAGGCCTGACATGGCAGTCAAGATAAAAGAAGAAGTTTAGAAGCAGTTGAATGCTGGTTTTCTTGCTGTCACGAATTACCCTCTGTGGGTCGCTAATATTGTTCTTGTGCCTAAGAAAGATGGAAAGGTCAGGATGTGCGTTGACTACAGAGATCTGAATAAAGCGAGTCCGAAAGATGATTTCCCGCTTCCCCATATTGATGTGTTGGTTGATAACACCGCTAAATATTCTGTGTTTTCCTTCATGGATGGCTTCTCTGGATATAACCAAATCAAGATGGCCCCAGAAGACATGGAGAAAACGAAGTTCATCACACCATGGGGAACTTTTTGATATAAGGTAATGCCTTTTGGATTGAAAAATGCAGGGGTAACCTATCACTGGGCAATGGTGACTCTCTTTCATGATATGATTCATCATGAGGTTGAAGTATATGTTGATGACATGATTGCAAAGTCACAGACGGAGGAAGGACATCTGGTCGATCTTCTGAAATTGTTTGAAAGGTTAAGGAAGTTCAAGCTGAGGCTGAATCCTAACAAGTGCACCTTCGGAGTGAGGTCTGGAAAGTTACTGGGCTTCATCGTTAGTGAGAAGGGTATTGAGGTAGATCCTTCCAAAATAAGAGCTATACAAGAAATGCCTGAGCCGAGAATGGAAAAAGAGGTTTGTGGTTTCCTGGGGAGATTGAACTACATTGTAAGGTTCATATCTCATCTTACAGCCGCTTGTGAACCAATTTTCAAATTGCTAAGAAAAGATCAAACGGTCAGGTGGAATGAAAATTGCCAGAAGTCATTTGAAATAATAAAAGAATATCTACAGGAACCTCCAATACTCATGCCTCCAGTTGCAGGGAGACCTCTGATCATGTATCTCACGGTTCTTGAGAATTCAATGGGATGTGTGCTCGGTCAACAAGACGAGTCGGGTAAAAAAGAGCATGCCATATACTACCTGAGTAAGAAATTCACTGATTGTGAGTCGAGATACTCAATGCTGGAAAAATCATGTTGTGCACTCGCTTGGGCTGCTAAGCGTTTGAGACAATACATGTTAAACCACACAACCCTGTTGATTTCGAAGATGGATCCGATCAAGTACGTCTTTGAAAGACAAGCACTCTCTGGAAGGATTTCCCAATGGCAAATGGTTTTAACAGAGTATGATATTCAGTATGTTTCCCAAAAAGCCATTAAGGGAAGTGTTCTGTCAGAATATCTTGCTTAACTGAGGATTATCAGTCAATGAAGTTTGATTTTCCAGATGAAGACGTCATGTTTTTGAGAATGAAAGACTGTGATGAGCCTTTACCTGACGAGGGTCCCAAGATTGGATCTCAGTGGAAACCGGTTTTCGACGGAGCGGTTAATTCATATGGTAATGAATCGGTGCGATCATTACAACTCCTCATGGTTCCCACATACCGTTCACTGCCCGATTGACTTTCACATGCACCAATAATGAAGTCGAGTATGAAGCGTGCATTATGGGTTTAGAAGAGGCCATTGATCTGAGGATCAAGAATCTAGACGTGTACGGTGATTCAACACTAGTCGTCAATCAAATCAAAGGAGAGTGGGAAACTTATCAGGTCAACCTGGTGCCTTACAAGGAATATGCAAGGAGACTGTTGCCTTTATCTGATAGAATTGAGTTCCATCATGTGCTAAGAGCTGAGAATCAGATGGCGGATGCCTTGGCCATGATATCCTCAATGTACAAATTGAATTACTGGGATGAAGCTCTAGCTATTACCATCATGCGTCTTGATGGACCCGTTTTTGTGTTTGCGATTGAAAAAATATCGGATGGAAAGCCTTGGTATTTTGATATCAAGCATTTTCTCAAGACTCAAGAGTACCCATCTGGGGCATCCAACAAAGATAAGAAGACTTTGAGGAGGTTAGCCGATAATTTTTATCTGAACAAAGGTGATGTGCTCTACAGGAGAAACTTTGACATGGTCTTGTTGCGCCGTATTGACGAACTTGAAGCAAACCTGTTGATGGAGGAAGTCCACGGGGTTTATTTCGGTACTCATGCCGGTGGACATGCAATGGCTAGAAAATTGTTGAGAGCTGGGTATTATTGGATGACCATGGAATCCGATTGCTTCAAATACGCCAGAAAATGCCATAAATGTCATATTTATGCTGATAAGGTGCATGCCACCAACTCCTCTGAATGTGTTAACGTCTCCGTGGACTTTTGCTATGTGGGGAATCGATATGATCGGAAAGATTGAGCCGACTGCTTCTAATGGACATCGCTTCATTTTGGTTGCGATTGATTACTTTACGAAGTGATTAGAAGCAGCTTCCTTCGCCAATGTCATAAAACAGGTGGTCGCCAGGTTCATAAAGAAGGACATCATTTGTCGTTATGGAATTCCAGAGAGAATCATTACTGATAATGGTTCGAATTTGAATAACAAAATGATGAAGGAACTGTGCCAGAGTTTCAAGATTGAGCATTACAATTCTTCTCCATATCGTCCGAAGATGAATGACGTTATTGAGGGGGCTAACAAGAATATCAAGAAGATTGTGCAGAAGATGGTTAAAACCTATAAGGATTGGCACGAGATGTTGCCCTCCGCTTTTCACGGTTACCGTACCATGGTACGTACGTCAACCAGGGCAACTCCTTTCTCACTGGTGTATGGTACGGAGGTTGTCCTACCATTAGAAGTTGAGATTCCTTTTTTAAGGGTACTGTCGGATGTGAAGCTTAACGAGGCTGAGTGGGTGTAGACCAGGTTGAATCAACTGAGCTTGATTGACGAGAAGAGATTGGCAGCCATTGCTCATGGCCGATTGTACCAAAGTAGGATGAAGAAAGCCTTTGATCAAAAAATGCATCCTCGGTGCTTCCAGATGGGTAACATGGTGTTGAAAAGGATCCTTCCTCCTCAGACAGATCACAGGGGAAAATGGACTCCTAATTATGAAGGTTTGTATGTGCTGAGAAAGGTTTTCTCTGGCGGAGCCTTATTGCTATCTACCATGGATGGTGAAGATTTTTCATCCCCTATGAACGCAGACGCGGTTAAAAAATACTTTGCTTAAAAGAGACCCGTTGCGTAACACCCAAAATTTAATCGGAATATTTTAATTAATTATTTTGAGAATATTCATGTTTCGGCAAATTTTCGGTGGTTTTGAGAAGTATTGGGAAAATGTGCATTTTCGGGTATTTATTTGATTAATAGCATATAATATTAATTTATTAGTATTATTATTAATTAAAATGAATATAAGTGAAATAAGGGTAGTTTGGGTATTTGAAGGAGTTAGTAAGGGTAATGAGGGAAAAGCCTAATTTGTGAGGCCCAATACTAGGTTTGACAAAATTGAGTTCTGAAGGGAATTAGAATTCATTTTGTGTTAACCGTGAAAGTTTGGTGGCCAGAGCTCTGAAGGAAATGTTGGAGGTAGAAGATTCCAAGGTTAATTGTGAAAGCTGCGAATCGACTGAGGTATGGGGAGTATCGCTTTTCATGATTTTCTATGTATGCGTTTCGATGTGTTTATGGTGGGGTTAAGATTTAAGGTATTTTGGATTGATTGTGGGAAAATTAGATAAATTGATGATAAGACTCTGAGGTTATGGCTAGTAGTATGCATCACTGAATATTGGTATGAAATTAGGAAACCTTAGGCCTTTGTGGCCAAAACCTTAGATTATTATATGTCTGACCATAAGGGATAGGAATATGTGATATGAGAAATTATGATGCCTTTGGGGAAATTGTAGGGTAATTGGGATTTATGACATGAATATGTCCCGGGATTGGCCTAATAAACCGTAGGTTTTGTGCCTTTATCGCCGTATGACCTTAGGGATGATTTTGGGAGATTTTGGGGGCATTGGGTAAGTAAATCGTATGAGTATTTGAGTGAAAATCAGTTCTTGTGCGTAGCAGATTTTGTTGTCATCGCACTGTTCGCCTAGCGAACCATGTTTTTCCAGACTCTCCTACCGAAGAAAGCTTCTCCTACCGAAGAAACTTGCCTCGACTCGCCTAGCAAGCATGCCAGCAGACGTAGCAGAGTTCACGAAATTTGATCGTGTGCAGCGATGCCGTGATGTTTGAATCTGTGATTTCTGTGATGGATTACCATGAGTATGACAGTGGGTTTTGGGTGATATGTACATGATGACATGATGGTTTCTATAATATATTGATTGAATTAACATGATGAAATTACCATGATTTGATGAATTATGCGATAACATGAGATATGATGATTTATGTGATGATGATGAATATGATGAATGATGATGCACCATATGTTTTATTATGAGGGTTATTATTGTAACGTGTGCATCATGCATTCATGTGCATCCGGACTTCGGTTCAGGACCTCGATTACTTTGGCTTCAATCCCATTGTGTGGATGTGAAGTATTTTGATGTGCTCTAGTTCTCAAGTAGAATTGATCCTATTGACGGGGATCTATGGAGGGTTGATGCCCAGTGTCCATCGAGCTGTGATAATTGGTACCACATGCGTTGAGTAGTGTCGCATTGCATTTATGAGTCTTTTTGTATAAATTATGACGTTGTGGCCTTTGAGGCATATTTGAGGAATATGAATGTGTTGAATATAATTATAATGTCGTTTATGCATTAATTTTTATATATTGATTATTATGAACTGTTTTACTCACCCTGCCTGTTTGAATGTTACCTTCACGTGGGTAACGTGCAGATGACCCAGTTTAGCCGTGGACACCGTCGAAGAGTATTTTTGAAGTTTTTGAGTGTTTTAGCCTTTTGGTTAGCTTAGAGGGTCTTGCTCTGATATGTAACGTCGGGTTGGGTTCTTTGAGTGAAACTATATACCAGTGGGTTATTTTACTTATTTTTCCCTTTTGAGGAAACCTTGACTTTATGCTTTGAGTTCCGCTGTTTTATGATGTTTTGATGTATTTTGGGGAAAACCCGTAGTTCGAAGTATGGACCTATTTTGACGACTTTGAGAAATGTACGACCTTTTAGTGGCTTTTTATGAGATTTATTTATTCACTCTGATTTTTGTGTTATTTTGCCTTAATAATTTTGGGGTAGAAAAGGGTGTTACATTAGTGGTATCAAAGCAGGTCGGTGCGTCCGGCCAAATTTTTATGTTGTTAATCCCCTGTCAGTCGATAGTGTGAGAACACTATTGATGAGTTGTTTTCTTCTAACCTTATTGGTGGTTGTAGATGGTAGGAAGGAATGATCGTGCTATTGCTGATGCACTGGAATCACTTGCCCAAATGATGGCTCAGAATGGTGGACCTCCAGATGAGTTCCGTGCTTTGGGAAAGTTTCAGAGGAACAATCTGTCGACTTTTATGGATACTCATGATCTTGATGGTGCGCATAAGTGGTTGAGAGTGATTGAGAAGATTTTTCGAGTTATGGCATGCACTAATACGCATCAAGTACAGTTTGGTACGCATATGCTGGCAGAGGAAGCTGAAGACTGGTGGGATAACACTCGTCAGAGATTGGGAGATGCTGGCATTGCAATAACTTGGGCTGTGTTTAGGGAAGAATTTCTGAGAAAGTATTTTCCTGAAGATGTTCGGGGAAAGAAAGAGGTGGAATTCCTTGAGATAAAGCAAGGTAATATGATTGTGGCTGAGTATGCGGCAAAGTTTGAGTCTTTGGTCAAGTTTTGTCCGTATTACAACCGTGCTGACGCAGAGATGTCGAAGTATCTCAAGTTTGAGAATGGTTTGAGAGCAGAGATTAAGCAGGGAATTGGGTATCAACATATTCGTCGGTTTTCGGAACTGGTGGACAAGAGAAGAATTTATGATGAAGATAGCCGAGCTCGATCTACTCACTACAAGCAGCTGAGTGAGAAGAAAGAGAAAGGTCAGTTCAGAGGAAAATCGTATGTGACTTCTGGTGATAAAGGGAAGCAAAAGGCTTCTGATGGGAAAAAGCCAAGTGGGGAGCGACTACTGCTCCAGATAAGTGTTATAAGTGTGGCGAGCAAGGCCACCGTGCTGAGGGGCACTAGTCCTGTGTCGATGACTCCTTATCGGATGTTTGCATCTGAGTTAGAAGAATTGAAGAAACAGTTGGAAGATTTGCTTGAGAAGAAGTTTATTCGACCGAGTGTTTCTCCGTGGGGTGCTTCTGTGTTGTTAGTGAAGAAGAAGGATGGTAGTATAAGATTGTGTGTGGATTATCGGCAGTTGAATAAAGCAACGATTAAGAATAAGTATCCACTTCCGAGGATTGATAACTTGATGGATCAATTGGTGGGTGCTTGTATGTTTAGCAAGATTGATTTGAGGTCTGGTTATCATCAGATTCGCGTTAAGCCTGATGATATTCCAAAGACAGCTTTTAGGACGAGGTATAGGCATTATGAGTATACTGTGATGCCGTTTGGTATGTTTAATGCACCTGGTGTATTCATGGAGTATATGAATAGGATTTTCCATCCTTATTTGGATCAGTTTGTAGTGGTGTTTATTGATGATATTTTGATATATTCTAAGTCCGAGGAAGAGCATGCGCAACATCTAAGATTTGTATTGCAGGTTTTGAAGGACAAGAAGCTTTACACAAAGTTGTCTAAGTGTGAGTTTTGGTTGAAGGAAGTGAGTTTCCTTGGCCATGTGATTTCTAGTGGAGGGATTGTTGTTGATCCGTTGAAGATTGATGATGTGTTGCAGTGGGAGACTCCAAAGTCTGCTGCTAAGATTCGAAGTTTCCTTGGGTTGGCTGGTTATTATCGCAGGTTTATAGAAGGCTTTTCTAAGTTGGCATTGCCTTTGACTCAGTTGACTTGAAAGGGTCAAGCTTATGTTGCTTGTGAGAAGAGTTTTGTAAAACTCAAGTAGAAGTTGACGACTGCTCCAGTGTTGATTTTGCCGAATCTGAGTGAGTCTTTTGTTGTGTATTGTGATGCGTCGAAGATGGGTCTTGGAGGTGTACTGATGCATAATGGTCAGGTTGTCGCTTACGCTTCCAGACAATTTAAGATTCATGAAAGGAATTATCCTACCCATGACTTAGAGTTGGCTGTTGTGGTGTTTGTGTTGAAAATTTGGCGACATTATCTTTTTGGATCCAGATTCGAAGTGTTCAATGATCACAAGAGTTTGAAGTATTTGTTTGATCAAAAGGAGTTGAATATGAGGCAGAGAAGATGGCTTGAACTTCTGAAGGACTATGATTTTGAATTGAGTTACCATCCGGGTAAGGCTAATATTGTGTGATGCGTTGAGTAGGAAGTCCTTGCATATGTCGATGCCTATGGTTCGAGAGTTAGAACTGATTGAGCAATTCAGAGATTTGAGTTTGGTTTACGAAGAAACTCCTAACAGTGTGAAATTGGGTATGCTGAAGTTGACTAGTAGTATTCTCCAAGAGATCGGAGAAGGTCAAAAATTTGATTTGAGTTTGGTGGATCGTCTCACGTTAATTAATCAAGGTAACGGAGGTGATTTCCGAATCGATGAGAATGGTGTGATGAGGTTCCGAGATAGAGTATGTGTTCCCGATGTGCCAGAAATCAAGAAGAGCATTCTTGAAGAAGGTCATAGAATAGGGTTGAGTATTCATCCTGGTGCCACAAAGATGTATCAAGATTTGAAGAAGTTGTTTTGGTGGCCGAGTATGAAGAAGGGAATTGCAGAATTTGTTTATGCTTGTTTAACTTGTTAGAAGTCGAAGGTTGAACATCAGAGACCGTCGGGTCTGATGCAACCGTTGAGTGTTCCAGAATGGAGATGGGATAGCATTTCTATGGATTTTGTGACAAGTTTGTCGAATACCTTGAAAGGATATGATTCGATTTGGGTAATTGTTGATAGATTGACTAAATCATCTCATTTTATACCGATAAGGATCAATTACTCGTTGCAGAAGCTTGTCGAGTTATATATTGAGCAGATTGTGAAGTTGCATGGTGTTCCGTCGAGTATTGTGTTTGATAGAGATCCGAGATTTACATTGAGATTTTGGGAGAGTTTTTAGACGGCTTTGAGTACTAAGTTGAGGTTGAGTTCTGCCTATCATTCACAAATGGATGGACAGGCAGAAAGAACTATCCAGTCTTTAGAGGATTTGTTGAGAGCTTGTGTATTGGATCAAGGTGGATCGTGGGATAGTTATTTTCCGTTGATTGAGTTTACCTACAATAACAGTTATCATTCTAGTATCGGAATTGCACCGTATAAGGCTTTGTATGGTAGAAGGTTTAGGACTCCTTTGTGTTGGTATGAGTCAGGCAAGAGTGATGTGCTCAGACCTGAAATTGTGCAAGAGACGACCGAAAAGATCAAGATGATCCAAGAAAAGATGAAAGTGTCGCAGACTCGTCAGAAGAGTTATCATAATAAGAGGAGGAAAGCACTTGAATTCCAAGAGGGAGGTCACGTGTTTTTGAGATTTACGCTAGTAACTGGTGTTGGTCGAGCTTTGAAGTCTCGAAAGCTCACATCGCGTTTTGTTGGTTTGTATCAGATTTTGCAGAGGGTGAGGGAAGTAGTCTATCAGATTACTTTACCGCTGTCACTTGCAAATTTACATGATGTGTTTCATGTATCTCAGTTGAGGAAGTACATTCCAGATCCGTCGCATGAAATTTAGATGGATGATGTACAAGTGAGAGATGATTTGACTGTTGAGGATTTGCCTGTTCGGATTGACGAACGAGAAGTGAAGCAGCTGCAAGGTAAAGAGATTTCCTTAGTGAAGGTATTGTGGGGAGGACCAGCTGGAGAAAGTTGGACTTAGGAACATGAAGATCAGATGAAAGAGTCATATCCGACTCTATTTTCTTGAGGTAATTTTCGAGGACGAAAATTCCTTTAAGTGGGGGAGAGTGGTAACACCCCAAATTTAATCGAAATATTTTAATTAATTATTTTGATAATATTCATGTTTCGGCGAATTTTCGGTGGTTTTGAGAAGTATTGGAAAAATATGCATTTTCGGGTATTTATTTGATTAATATCATATATTTATTAGTATTATTATTAATTAAAATGAATATAAGTGAAATAAGGGTCATTTGGGTATTTGAAGGAGTTAGTAAGGGTAATGAGGAAAAAGCCCAATTTGTGAGGCCCAAGACTAGGTTTGACAAAATTGAGTTCTGAAGGGAAATTAGAATTCATTTTGTGTTAACCGTGAAAGTTTGGTGGCCAGAGCTCTGAAGGAAAGGTTGGAGGCAGAAGATCCCAAGGTTAATCGTGAAAGCTGTGAATCGACTAAGGTATGGGGAGTATCGCTTTTCATGATTTTCTATGTATGTCTTTCGATGTGTTTACGGTGGGCTTAAGATTTAAGGTATTTTGGGTTGGTTGTGGGAAAATTAGAGAAATTGATGATAAGACTCTGAGGTTATGGCTAGTGGTATATATCACTGAATATTGATATGAAATTAGGAAACCTTAGGCCTTTGTGGCTAAAACCTTATATTATTATATGTATGACCATAAGGGATAGGAATATGTGATATGAGAAATTATGATGCCTTTGGGGAAATTGTAGGGCAATTGGGATTTATGACATGAATATGTCCCGGGATTGGCCTAATAAACCGTAGGTTTTGTACTTTTATCGCCGTAGGATCTTAGGGATGACTTAGGGAGGTTTTGGGAGCATTGTGTAAGTAAATCGTACGAGTATTTGAGTGAAAATCAGTTCTGGTGCTTAGCAGATTTTGCTGTCATCGCACTGTTCGCTTAGCGAAGGGAAGCTTCGCCTAGTGAACCATGTTTTTCCAGACTCGCCTGCCGAAGAAACTTGCCACGACTCGCCTAGCGAGCATGCCAGCAGACGTAGCAGAGTTCACGAAATTTGATCGTGTGCAGCGATGCCGTGATGTTTGAATCTGTGATTTCTGTGATGGATTACCATGAGTATGACAGTGGGTTTTGGGTGATATGTACATGATGACATGATGGTTTCTATGATGTATTGATTGAATTAACATGATGAAATTACCATGATTTGATGAATTATGTGATAACATGAGATATGATGATTTATGTGATGATGATGAATAGGATGAATGATGATGCACCATATGTTGTATTATGAGGGTTATTATTGTGACGTGTGCATCATGCATTCATGTGCATCCAGACTTCGGTTCAGGACCTCGATTACTTTGGCTTCAATCCCATTGTGTGGATGTGAAGTATTTTGATGTGCTCCAGTTCTCAAGTAGAATTGATCCTATTGACGGGGATCTATGGAGGGTTGATGGCCCAGTGTCCATCGAGCTGTGATGATTGGTACCACATGCGTTGAGTAGTGTCGCATTGCATTTATGAGTCTTTTTGTATAAATTATGACGTTGTGGCCTTTGAGGCATATTTGAGGAATATGAATATGTTGAATATAATTATAATGTCGTTTATGCATTAATTGTTATACATTAATTATTATGAACAGTTTTACTCACCCTGCCTGTTTGAATGTTACCTCCATGTGGGTAACATGCAGATGACCCAGTTTAGCCGTGGACGTCGTCGAGGAGTATTTTTGAAGTTTTTGGACGTTTTAGCCTTTTGGTTATCTTAGAGGGTCTTGCTCTGATATGTAACATCGGGTTGGGTTCTTTGAGTGAAATTATATACCAGTGGGTTATTTTACTTTGTCGCTTGCGCGAAAATAAGGTGCCGGCATGACAGAAGAGTCGCCACCTTTCGTTATTTATCCCTCAGAGCGGGAAAGGAAACGATCGGAAAAACCTGACGAATAAGGGAAAGACAAGGTCATCGCAACCATTGTCTGGGTTCGGGAGTCGGTTACGCAAGGGGAAGGTATTAGCACCCCTCACGTCCGTCGTACTCGACGGGATCCTCGCTTGTTTGTTTACTTGGACGGGTTGGTCATAATCTATCTACCTATCAAGGCTGGCTGAAAAAGAAAAGAAAAATGACTCGGCAAAGCATCGCACTTTATGCCTACGTATTCCCATCAGAGAATGAGAAATCAGAGTCAACGTAGTTCGGCTAACTACGGGTGAAGATGGGGAAAGGTTGCTCGCTAGGATGTCGCATCCTATGCCTACGTACTTTCATTCGGTATGAAAGATCAGAGCAAACGTAGTTCGGGAAACTACGGAAGAAAACCCAACTAGGAGGGAGACTGTCAAGCCCTACTGTTATCATGCCATGGATTCATCCTATGGTTGAGGTTTGAACAGGGAACTCCTAGATGTTGTCATGCATAGGTTTCAACCTAAAAGTCTATCATCAAATCCTTATCAAAGGAAATGAGAGTCCTAAGGGATCATGTCAATGATACACCAAAACAGACAAAGCATCAGCTTAACAGTAAAATGCATGCAATGCAAGTGAGGGAGGAAATGTGTGTGGGGCTTCAGCCTCCACAAGCTCGTCTCGACCTCAAGCCAGTCATGAAATAACAGTAATCATACTGAAAATAAACAATATGCTATCAAGCAATGAACCAGATAAAAGAAATGAAGTGCCATCAGGCCAACAACACACATGAGAAAGAATCATCTACTCTCTAATCCTAACCCTAATCACAGGATCTAAACAAACCTAAGCAAAGCTCTCAAGCAGAACCCTAAGCAGGAGAAATCATTCCCAGTCTTCAAGCTTCAGAATAAGCTTACCAAAGAAAGGGAGCTAAGCAAGCAAGCTCATAGTGTCTTCCTCAGGAAAGCACTAAGAGGTGAATACTCAGGAGTCATACCCTATGTGGCTCAACCACTGTGATCAGTTTACATCCCTCCTCAGGAGAGATTAAACTCACAAGCAGGCTCCAACATCACTGGATATTTAGGAAATCCTATCTGAACTAGTGGAACTAAGTGAATAGACCCATAGGACCTTCCTCAGGAAAGTACTAGGAGGCTTCCACTTAGGAGTTGTATCCCATGTGGCTCAACAACATGTGATCAGTTTACATTCCTCCTCAGGAGAAATTAAACTCACAAGTTGGCTCCAACATCATTGGATACTTAAGAAATCCTAGATCAACTAGTGGAACCAAGTGAATAGACCCATAGGACCTTCCTCAGGAAAGTACTAGGAGGCTTCCACTTAGGAGTTGTATCCCATGTGGCTCAACAACATGTGATCAGTTTACATTCCTCCTCAGGAGAAATTAAACTCACAAGTTGGCTCCAACATCATTGGATACTTAAGAAAGAGGTGAGAAGGAAGAATGAAAGTCATTCATAGTGCCTTCCTCAGGAAAGTACCATGAACTTCCTTCAAACTTCAGGCTCTCAAACCTCACAGACAGGAGATGAGACAAGCTCTGGGTCTCTGCATCTTGATCTACAAGCTTCTCCTTATGATGCTCACCATCAATATCCTCAAGGCAACACAAGCCCTTCATCAAATTCCTCAGAATGAACCCCACAGATGAACAGATAACCCACTGAACAAATCAAATCATCAGGCAATCTTCAGATAATACCTAAAAATACTAAACTAATGGGGAAAAAAAATTAACAGATATTCACAAAGGTCCTCAACACCTACTCATAATATCTACAAAGGTTTCTACCTAAAAATCAAGATAAAACACAATCAAAGAAAGGAATCATCACCTATGCACAATTCTAAACCCTAATTAGACTATCCTAAGTCAACCCTAATTAAACTAATCAAGATTAATTCTAAAAATCTAGAAAAAAACCTATGGGGAAGTATGAATCATCATCTAATTGCATAAAAAAGAATGGATAAAAAACCCTAAGGGAATGTCCTAAAATAATTCCTACAAAATCAAATATCAAAATGAAACAATTAAAAAGCTATTTAATTGGAAAATCTATTAAAAATATTAAACCTAAAAATAAAATCTCAATTTTATTTTTATAATTTTCTACTCATTTTAATCTACTCATAGAAAAAAGAAGCATTTAAAAATCATTTTTTAACTATTTTTAATGAATTATTCAAAAACAGAAAATATTAAAAGAAAATTAAAAAGGAATAAAATGAATTAAAGGGGTGGGGGGTGCATTAAGCAAAGCGCGCCAGTTAAAGCTGACTGGGCCAACAAAGAAGGGGGTGGGAATAGAAAGCTAAGGCCCAGCGCTGGTTTAATGAAACGCAGCGTTTGGGATTAGTTTGAATTTCCCTCTCTTTCTCAGACGCGATCACGGCCATTGGATCTGAATAACAAGTCAATTTTTGAAACTGATCGAAGGGCTCTCCCTTCGTCTTCTCCAAACACGCATTAGGGTTTTCAGACCCTCCCTCCATGCACTCTCATTCGAGCTCCATTATCTCTCTCTACAGGCCACGGCTTCCCTCGACTTAAACATGAAAAATCATCTACTAAATGCCTAGATTACAACCATACGTAAAACTTACCATAACTCGCCCTAAATTGTTCTAACAGAATGCAACAACACCATGGCACCACCATATTCACCTGACATTAACCTTCATCAAACTTCAATTTAATGGTCAACAGAGGCTCTACATGTTACCCTCGCTATCCTAAACCAATTCATGTTAACTGGAACTCAGTAAACACCCAGCTATGGAAGATCCAAGAATCATGGTTCTGTTATGCAACCTCATGGATCGTGCCCTAGCTTTCTAGAATTAATCCTCTACCCTAACACATCAATTATACACCTAGAATCTAAACCATCTATGCATAATTATGGTGAAAAAGAAAGGAGAAAGAACCTGTCAAGGAACTATGGTGTATGATGCTTGAGCACGATTCAAAGCTTGCAAATCCTTCAGGATGATCCTTTGATGATGGATAGCCTTCTGTTTGCACAATTCTTGAAGGAGAAGACTTGTAATGGAAGAATTCTTGAGTTGCTTCAAGTTGAAGGAATGGCTTCAATGGCTATCTCTCCTTCTTTCTCCTCTGACTTGGCTCCAATTTCACCAACCTCTAATCATTCTTTGATGCACTCTTTAAATAAAAATTGATGGATGCTTCTAGATTCATCTAGAATGATGTGGAAGTTTCTTGAAAGTTCCATGATATTCCATAATGGTCATCTCATCTCATATGCCATGCCTTGTTATTTTGACTTAAAATACCCTTACATGAGTTATTAAGAAGGAATGTGTGAAAAACAAGTGCATTCTTGGCTTGGGTAGGGTTTTCTAACATTGCCTTCTTTCTTAAGTAACAAATTTCCAAAGGAACCTCATCTTTTAAGCCTCAAATGAAAATTCTATTTAAACCAATCTTCTCAAAATGTTTTTTCCAATCAAAATGATATATTGGATGACCTATTTTGGATTTGTAGATCTCCCAAATCACTTTTCAATTTCAACTTTTCAAAGTTATAAGTCATTTTTAGTTCATTTTTGACCAATCATGGAATCTTGTGCTATGTGCTTTTTCAACAATTTGTGACCTTCTTTCTAGACTTAAAATCACATTTTGAGCAACTTTCATGTTTTGAGTTTTTCCATTTGAGGCTTGGAAATAGGAGTTTTAGGCATTGGTTAAAATGACCTATAACTGACAAATGACCAAAATACCCCTGCCTTGTTCAAACCATAACTTGAGTTCCACAAATCCAATCAAGGACTTCTACCACTCAAATTAAAGCTAAGAAGATCCTCTTCAACATTCATGTTGACCAAGAAATCATAGGAATCAACCTACTAGGGCAAAAGTTGTCTGGAAGTTGGGTGACTTTCAAGGACCCAGATTCACACACATCAACTGACCTGTAATTTGTCAAAACCATAACTTGAGCTCTGTAACTCCTATCAAGGACTTCCACCACTCAAATTAAAGCTTAGAACAAGCTCTACAACATTCATGTTGTGGGGAAAATGAGATATCAAACACATCTAGTGCTAAAACTGCCTGGAAGATAGGGATCAAATTAGGGTTTTCTCACTGACAATCCTCAGAAACCCTGACTTGAAACTTCTCAAACTCCTCAATCATGATGAGTTGGTCTAGGAATCATATTTACAACATCTCTATGCATCATTCCATGATCTCATGGCCCTTGGATTAAGTCTCAACCTTCTCCAAATCTTCAGTTATCCTAGGGTTGACCCAGTCAAAACCCTAATTCTACCATTCATGGTTGAATTCTCTGAACTCTTGCACAATGACTTCTCAGGGCTTCATGATGGCTATCAAGACATCTCATAAGCTTTCTCAAAACATTTAATTCATTCTCAAAGTCTCAAAATCATCTGAGGAGCACCCACAACTTTCAAACTGTGAAGCACACAACCCTGGTTTCAAACCACTTCTCTGGAGATCTCTTGAGCTTTCTGATGAAGGTATCAACTTTCAAACACTCAATGAGTAAATAATTGTTGGTCAAATTTTGGGGTGCAACAGCTGCCCCTATTCAAACGGCTTGAACCTGACTGGGTGAGAAGCGAACGGCTCTCAACCAATCAAGGTACGAGACGGTTGAATATCAGTAAACCCGAAAATTTGCCAACTGCACGAGCGCACGGTACTCTGCGGGGAACAAATCTTCGAACACTGCAACACTAGCTGCTCAACAACTAGCTGGAGAAATATCGACCTGACATCACCGTCAGTTATCCACATTAAATTCTTCTGACGTTGCCTTCAGACAACCACAACACCCAACATCACCGCTGGAAGACTAAACCTTCTGGCGTTGCCGTCGAACAATCAAAACACCCAACATCGCCGCTGGAGAACTAAATCTGACATCGCCGTCTGAAACAAACATCGCTCTGAGAGACACTCGACATCATCGTCGTACCAACATCATCTCTACTGGGGATTTAAAGAGTCTGACATTGCCATCAACCAAACATCCAACCTCGCTGCCGGAAACAAACATAATCTGATCTCGCCGTCGGATAATCAAAATACCCAACCTCACTGCTGGACAACTATATTACTGAACAATTCTGACCTGGGGTTCACCCCTGGTAAATGGAACAAAAGGTACACTTGCGTATTTGAAACTACTCCGCTGGGGATGAGAGACTTAACCGAGCACACTCTGATCTGGGGTTCACCCTCAGAACCATAACGAACATCGGAATACTGCTGCACACTGCCTGCCGTAGAACTTCAATATTAGAACTATATGAAACCCTGGCCCCTGGCCACTTCCAGCTTCAGCTAGAAAAATCTTCAAGTAACTCTGAATATAGATGGAACCCTGGCCCCTGGCCACTCCAGATCCGCTGGAGAATCTTCAAGTATTTCTGAAGAAAGATGAAACCCTGCCCGTCGGCTATTCCAGCTTCAGCTAGAAAAACATCCTTGACCTTCAAGGATGTAAACTTTGCCCGTCGGCAACTCTGCAGGAGGTATCTTCGACTTCAGTCTAAAGAAATGGTCCTTGACCTTCAAGGATACATGGATATGCCTTCAGGCAACTCCGCCTCTGCTATAGAGTATCCGAGACGTCAGTCAGGGATATACTTCGGCCTTCAGTCCGAAAAATGAATCCTAGGTCATTCATAACCCTGGGGATAACCTTGCCCTTAGGCACCTTCGCTTCAGCTTAGGAAATCTGTGACTTCAGTCAGAGAAATGGTATTTTGAGCCATTCATGACTCTACGGGGATTCAAAACACTTTGCCTTCAGGCAAAACTCCGCTTCAGCTGGAGAAACATCTTCGACTTCAGTCAGAAGAAACACTATTCACTTGATCGCAATCAATCATCTCCTCAGGATAACTAATTTGGTCTTCAGACTCACACGAATCACTCTGTTGTATCTACAACCTCTGGAACCTTATCTTCAGCCACCCGTTGCTTCACCCACACGGAAATCTGGACTCACCGGAACCTTCTGATATCGCCTTCGGGCGCTTTACGAAATCCATCTTCAGATTAGACATCGTTGCTGGGGAAACATCTTCGACTTCAATCGGAAGACGTATCATTCACTTGATCGCACTCAATCATCACCTCAGGATAACTGACCTGGTCTTCAGACTCACACGGATCGCTCTGTTGTATCTACAACTCCGGAACCTTGTCTTCAGCCACCCGTTGCTTCATCCACACGGAAATCTGGCTTCACAGGAACCTTCTGATATCGCCTTCTGGCGCTTACGAAATCCATCTTCAGATTAGACATCGTTGCTGGGGAAACATCTTCGACTTCAATCGGAAGACGTATCATTCACTTGATCGCAATCAATCATCTCCTCAGGATAACTAATTTGGTCTTCAGACTCACACGAATCACTCTGTTGTATCTACAACTCCGGAACCTTGTCTTCAGCCACCCGTTGCTTCATCCACACGGAAATCTGGCTTCACAGGAACCTTCTGATATCGCCTTCGGGCGCTTTACGACATCCATCTTCAGATTAGACATCGTTGTTGGAGCAGACATATCACGCTGCTACTCACTTGACATCCTGTCAAGTCGTTGCTAAATAAAAGCAAACATGCCGAGTCACCAGACATAATCACCAAGTTAACAACTCTGTTGAGGAGAGAGGAATGAGGGTTCACCCAAATAATCCTGACGACTCACTGGGGAAAAAGGAAGAAGGGTTCACCCAACGACCTTGTAGACTTTGCTGCAGAAAGACGAGAGAGTTCACTCAAACGACTTCAACAACTGCTGGGGAATAACGACAGAGCACACTCAGACGATTCCTACCAATTTTACTGAGGGAAAGCTACCTTTCAAGGGAGCTGCATTTTCTGCTGATCTCGACTGGACTTATACTTGAGGATGACGGACTCCTCCGGGGAGCACAGCACATCAGGCTGATTAACACACTATCCTCTGCTATACTCTGCATGGGGAAAGCGATAGATGCCCTGAACGACTTTTTGGGAAATGACCCTTCTGGGGAACATAGCTGTCAGGCTACAAGACACTCATGTCATTAAGTTCTCAAACTTGCGGGATAAACAAACTTCAGCTTGCTGGACAATCCTTCGGGATCTGTTTGGGGGAACCTTTCATCTGCCAATCATGATTGTGCTCGGCTGGGGACATCAATCTACCTGCCTGCTGCTGGGGAAGTGCCAACCACCTGCTGGGGAAAAGACCTTCACTCTGTCGGGGGTTCCAGAAATCATCTTGAACAAACAACTCCGGCGGCGCTTCCAAGAATCATCCTGGACTGATAACCTTTCTGGAGACTTTATTCTGCTGGGTATTTCCAGGAATCTTCCTGGGCAACTCTTGCTGCGGATGCTACTGGGGAGCTCAAGAATCATCTTAAGCAAACAACTCGGGAAACTGTACTGAGGTCTTAAGAGTCATCTTAAGCAAACGGCCCTGCTGAGGAATTCGAGCATCATCTTGAACCGAAGACTTCGCTGGGGATCTCAAAAATCATCTTGAGCGAGCGAACTGCGGGGATCACACCGGGGTCTTTTAGAATCATCTAAGAAAACAACCTGGCTGGGGAGAACATCAAGAATCGTCCTGAGCAACCGGTCTTTTGGGATACACCTGTTCAACAAGGATGATAATGACCTAGATCATGTTTATGATGTGTATGCTTCTGCACTATGCCCCACACGGTGGGAATGATATGTATTTATGCTAAATGCTATGCAATCATGCTCAGTGCTATGCAATCATGCATAATGCCATGCAGTGTTGAATGCTATGCAGTCATGCACAATGATACGATCCCGTCAGCAAAATAAATGCCGAAGGGGAAATCTTCCTGTCAAGGAGAAAGAACCACTCAGGTAGAGGAATCATCCTGCTGAGGAGAATGTGAACACGCCAATATCAATTAGGCTCTGTCTAGGGAATTGATCTTCCGCGAATTGCTGCAGGGGAACAACTTCAGCTGACTGCTGCAGGGGATGAAGCTCTACGAGAACTTGGATCTGCTGATATCAATCGCTAGAATGAAATGCGCGGCCGTCTCGGCTACTCTTCTGGGGATGACCACTCTGTGGGGAGCCAACTTCAGCTGCTCAACACTCCACTGGGGAAAAACCAATCATGATCTGATCAACTTCCAAGGATTCGGATCTCTTGGACATCTGCAAACTTGGCTGAGGAAGGAGAAATCGTTCTGCTTCGCTGGATAGAGTACGACTCTGGGGGAAATACAGCATCAGCTGCCCCACGCTCTGCTGAGGAAAATTGATCATGACCTGATCAACTTCCGAGGATTCTGCTTTTCTGCGGACTCAGCCGGGGAGAGAAATCATTCTACTTCACTGAAGAGCACGACTTTGATGGGGAATTTCAATTCCGCTGGGGAAGAAAGAATCATCTGACTTCGGGGGAGAGTACAACTCTGCAGGGGAATACAACATCAGCTGTTCCAAGACTCTACTGGGGAAGAAGGAATCGTCCGTCTTCAGGAGAGAGCCTGATTCTGGTGAGGAACCTCAATTCCACTAGAGACTTCAGTCTGGCACTATCAGTTACTGCATACTTCGGTATACGGCTAGCTTCTTGCGAATCCTGCACTTGTGACCCGGTGCTGGGGGAAAATCCTGCTTCAGCGACTTTACTGGGGAAAACACGAGCTTCGGCACCCGAACACTTCTTCGAAATCTGCACTTGTGACCCGGTGCTGGGGAAACACGACATCGTTCTTCGGTGCTTGATTCATCTGATGAGGTGACGTTCCTTCAGGATGCGTCTGCTTGGGGGAGAGAATCACCTCTACCTGGGGGAAGACATATCAATGCTTATTATTCTGATTCTGATTCTACGGAGGAGAGACTACTGAACTCTGCCGGAGAGGGAGGACTCGCTCCGCTTCGGGGATATCAATCCTGGTCTGCTGAGGGTAATCTTGACCCTAATCTGATGAGGGGTAAACGCCATCTTAATCTGCTGCAGTCTCGCACTGTACAGGGGAACAACCTCAAACCGTACATCTCTGCGGAGAAACAATCCTGATTCAACAATGCCAACACAGGGAATACAGGCTACCAATCATGGAGTCAAGTAACAGGTTATGCTGTAGGATAGCAACCCAATGACCGCAAGGTTTCTTCAGAAGGTTCGGATTTTGGCAGGGTAATGACATGATTCCCCGATACTCAACTCTTGCTAGGGTGAACAAACTCATCTGAACAACTTGCCCCAGCGCAATTCAACTTGCCCCAATCCGACCTTTGGGAATAAATCATTCTGAGCCGAAAACAACTGGTAACAAGACAATCTTCAGAGGGCTTGCCCCAGCATCCGCATAACGGGAGGATTCATCCTCAACTGATCAACTCTCAGCATGGTTAGCTTCAATATCTCTGAAGTAGTTTGCCCCTGAACGAGCGATGAGCGACTCAACATGCTCTGATCGAACACGGGAGGGATCTGCCCTTAAATCGCAAGAATTCTGGATAACTGCCCCTGATTGGGTCTCGAGAAGATTCACTTCCGATCAACCGCTGCTCGCATAAACGGCCCCATAATCAACTGATGCTCCGGGACTTGTCCTCAGACAAACTGATTCCAAACTCACTGGAAGTCATTGCCCCGGATTCACAGGGTTTCAAAGCACAACATTCTGATCCAGACCTCTGGCGATTCAGTCCTGATTGACTATTCCTTGCTGAAGTTCCTTCGCATCAGCTACTAACCTGCAACTAAAATTGTTTATTCACGAATAGTAATTTTAATGCAGTGTTCATGCAAATTTCGAAAAACGTTGTACTGTCACTCATTTACGTGTCATGCTAGTGAGTGACGAATGAACTCAAGAGTTCAATCGTAGTGCTGATGCGATCAGTGAAAAATGCAATAAGGATATGATTAGCAAATCATGAAGGAGTCAGGCTACTCAACCTTATCGTAATGCACTCTCAGAATAAACCCATGCCTCAATTAGGTCTTTTAAGGGTTGTATCGTGGTCGGGTTCACGGTTCGTGAAACAAAGGATATTTGGCTCAAATTATGATTTGTACCCACCCCTTCTACGTGATGTTCTCCGATCCTAAAGTCCAGTTAACTTGGCTCGAGCGCTCGCCTCTTCGAGAGGTATGTTGAACATTGGGAACAACTGGTTAAAGAATTCACAAGGTGCTTTGGAGTGACAGTTACTCCTTTTCGTTTTCGGCGTCTGTGTCTACACGGCTTCGTCCTTGTTCGAGGATTTTTCCTTTTTTATATCCTTTCTTTTTCATTCTTTTGATTCCCTAATTTTTGCCTGGACTGACTCCTTTTGAGTTCTTTTCGATTTTTCTTTTGAAGTCCAGCGGGATGCCCTGATTTTTGCCTAAGTATTTGCTTTCTAGCTTTTCTTTTTTACTTAGCGGGCTTTCTTATTTCTTTTTTTCCCTGGAACAAGTCGTGCGACACTGGTTGTCTTGATTGCTCCGAAAGGATTGTAACCGTCTCACTCCTGATTGGTGAGGTTTAACCATTGTGGTTGATGAGGTACGACCTCTGGCGAGGAATATGATGTGATTGGTCCTCGAAGGACAACACCCCTCTATAAGACTTGAACGCTCGATCAAGCTAACTGACGACTACCCTGCCCCGGGTTAAGATGCGAGGGTTTAAAAATTCCGAAGGAAACTCCTACTTCTCGGCTCGAAGTGGTTAACAAGGGATTCTCTTCCTTATCTCTCCGGTGTTTAGGGGATTTGAAACAATGCCTTGTACGTCATCGGCAAAGTTTTATCTGAAAGCAATACGATCATCGGTTATGCGTATTCAGTTTCATCATCCTCCCTCCGCTCATTGCTAATCATAGTAAGAAATCGGAGTAAATAAAATGCAAGTCAGTGCAATGCAGTAAATGAGTGACAACGACATAACTAATTCAGAAGAAATGCATAGTCACTTTATTATCATTACCATTCGAAACATACAATGTTTAACAGCAAGTAGTAACTAACAGAAAAGAAACTACAAATGCAAATGGTAAAAAGCCCGAGGACTGCCAATGTTGAGGACGTCTGCCTGTCTGGATCACTGGCTTCTGGAAACAACCCTCTGAACCTGCGAGCGAGGTGATTCAGTCACCAAAGGTTGAGGGACGTATTCCGGATCTTTCTCAGCTTCAGGCAAAGGAGTGGAATCATCCACCTTTTCCGCAGGGTAGGGGATAAACTTTCCCGATGCTCTTATGCCGCCCGGCACAAGCCTAATTGTCCTCGAGTCGATCAGGTCCTGAATCTTGTTCCGGAGAGCCTTACATGTTTCAACATGGTGCCCCGGCGCTCCTGAGTGGAAATCACAACGCACGCTTAGATCAACGTCTGATGACCCCTCATCTGGTGGATTTAAGGTCCGAAGCTTGAGAACTCGGTTCTGAACCAACAGCGGCAGCAGCTGGGCATAACTCACAGGTAGTGGGTCCAAAGCTCTATCAAGTAGCTTCTTCTTTTGACCATACCCTTCAGGATTATTCTGAGATGCTCGGCGCGGCTGACGACGAGACAGGCCTCGAGCTTCATGCTGTGTAGAGGGTCCATGAGGTCCACTTGGCTTCAGCACAGGTGGCACTGACGGTAACGGAGGAAGCACTCTGGTCTCCTCCTTGGGTGCTTGACCACTCTCCTTATCTAACATACTTCTCACCACTCCCATGAGAAAGCTCAGCTGATTCTGCAGCTGCTGATTCTCCTCTCTGAGTACTTGCTGGTCCAGACGCACTGCCCGTATGTCATTCATGACCTGCCCCAGCTGGCTTTGGATTTTCTCTAGTTCAGCTTGTATCTGCTCCATTGGTCTGAGCTGCTCGATTCTGAGTCAAACCTGCAAACACAAAGGTTAGAAGACAAGTCCTGGCTTCTGCCATGCAAGACGAATTATGGGTGTCTGTACGTTCAGGAGATCACCCCTGATTTTGGTGTTAACGTGCCAACATAGTGTCAATGCAATGATAAGACTGGATCCATTCATGGAAGAAGATATCTCATATTGCTCGGGACACTAGGATCAGGGTACGAAACACGCCTGCAGCACAGACACATGCTGATGGGATGCAAACATGAATATGCAAGCTAATGCAAAATGCAGTCATGCAACAATATATCCGGGCGGCTGTGGAGATTCGATGTCAACAGTCACTGCTGAGAAGGAAACCCCGGTGTAAACCACTGATCTGATCTGCTGTGAATAACCATCTGATAGGATCGAGATCAGCATTCTGCTCTGTCAAGAACGAAGGCCTGATAATAAAGACTCCGGATGCAAGATCGAGGAATATCTGTTGATGAAGTCTTCGGACCCCAAACCACAAATTTGCCCTATCAAGAACAAAATACACAGCTGCTGATGAGATCTTCAAACCTCACTCAAAACCTGCCCTATCAAGAACAAAATAACAACTGCCAATGAGATCTTCAGACCCTACTCAAGAATCTGCTCCATCCAGAACGAACTTCTGATAATAATACACTGATCAAAGCCTGCTCTATCAAGAACAGACAAACATCCGATGATAAGATCCTCTGATCAAATCCTTGCTCTATCAAGAACATATCTGCAACTGAGAACCCAACATAACTGATTCACTGTCAAGAAAACCAGGTGGTCTGGAGGTCAAAGTTTCCTGCAATATCCCAACCCCACTCACAGGTATGATGGACCTAATCCATGGACAAAGGTACGGCATCCTATGCGGTTGTCAGCGTCACAGACATTCGTGAGTGACAATACGATTCCCAGAAGGAGTGGCATCGTCAAGTCATGAAGAGGCCTCTCTTAGCTGACTTCCAAATGATCGGTCCCCAGAGTCGACAATCCTCACGTCTGGACTCCCCTCAGATCCTCAGGACCGGAAAGGAGCACCTCTGCAAGAATCTCGTCTGAGCGCAGATTTTCGTAGGGAACTGTGCCTGCTCAACAGACAGGTTCGTCTACTACTTCTCCGCAACTATACCTAGGTGTGTACTCAAGCCCAGGTCCGGCTTTTCACTCACAGTAACATCCCTCTCCCACAGCAGCACAGATAATCATATCAAACTGGAAATAAAATGCAGGAAATAAAATGCGGGAAGTAAAAATGCGAGCAGTAAAAATGCGATAAATAAACGCAACCCAACAAGCAAACACACAAACGATAGGATTGACTCGCGTAGGGGATGGGAAACGGTCCCAGCATAAGGGATGGGAAAAGTCCCTGGATGCTTTCTTCCCCAGCAGAGTCGCCAGCTGTCGCTTGCGCGAAAATAAGGTGACGGCATGACAGAAGAGTCGCCACCTTTCGTTATTTATCCCTCAGAGCGGGAAAGGAAACGATCGGAAAAACCTGACGAATAAGGGAAAGACAAGGTCATCGCAACCATTGTCTGGGTTCGGGAGTCGGTTACGCAAGGGGAAGGTATTAGCACCCCTCACGTCCGTCGTACTCGACGGGATCCTCGCTTGTTTGTTTACTTGGACGGGTTGGTCATAATCTATCTACCTATCAAGGCTGGCTGAAAAAGAAAAGAAAAATGACTCGGCAAAGCATCGCACTTTATGCCTACGTATTCCCATCAGAGAATGAGAAATCAGAGTCAACGTAGTTCGGCTAACTACGGGTGAAGATGGGGAAAGGTTGCTCGCTAGGATGTCGCATCCTATGCCTACGTACTTTCATTCGGTATGAAAGATCAGAGCAAACGTAGTTCGGGAAACTACGGAAGAAAACCCAACTAGGAGGGAGACTGTCAAGCCCTACTGTTATCATGCCATGGATTCATCCTATGGTTGAGGTTTGAACAGGGAACTCCTAGATGTTGTCATGCATAGGTTTCAACCTAAAAGTCTATCATCAAATCCTTATCAAAGGAAATGAGAGTCCTAAGGGATCATGTCAATGATACACCAAAACAGACAAAGCATCAGCTTAACAGTAAAATGCATGCAATGCAAGTGAGGGAGGAAATGTGTGTGGGGCTTCAGCCTCCACAAGCTCGTCTCGACCTCAAGCCAGTCATGAAATAACAGTAATCATACTGAAAATAAACAATATGCTATCAAGCAATGAACCAGATAAAAGAAATGAAGTGCCATCAGGCCAACAACACACATGAGAAAGAATCATCTACTCTCTAATCCTAACCCTAATCACAGGATCTAAACAAACCTAAGCAAAGCTCTCAAGCAGAACCCTAAGCAGGAGAAATCATTCCCAGTCTTCAAGCTTCAGAATAAGCTTACCAAAGAAAGGGAGCTAAGCAAGCAAGCTCATAGTGTCTTCCTCAGGAAAGCACTAAGAGGTGAATACTCAGGAGTCATACCCTATGTGGCTCAACCACTGTGATCAGTTTACATCCCTCCTCAGGAGAGATTAAACTCACAAGCAGGCTCCAACATCACTGGATATTTAGGAAATCCTATCTGAACTAGTGGAACTAAGTGAATAGACCCATAGGACCTTCCTCAGGAAAGTACTAGGAGGCTTCCACTTAGGAGTTGTATCCCATGTGGCTCAACAACATGTGATCAGTTTACATTCCTCCTCAGGAGAAATTAAACTCACAAGTTGGCTCCAACATCATTGGATACTTAAGAAATCCTAGATCAACTAGTGGAACCAAGTGAATAGACCCATAGGACCTTCCTCAGGAAAGTACTAGGAGGCTTCCACTTAGGAGTTGTATCCCATGTGGCTCAACAACATGTGATCAGTTTACATTCCTCCTCAGGAGAAATTAAACTCACAAGTTGGCTCCAACATCATTGGATACTTAAGAAAGAGGTGAGAAGGAAGAATGAAAGTCATTCATAGTGCCTTCCTCAGGAAAGTACCATGAACTTCCTTCAAACTTCAGGCTCTCAAACCTCACAGACAGGAGATGAGACAAGCTCTGGGTCTCTGCATCTTGATCTACAAGCTTCTCCTTATGATGCTCACCATCAATATCCTCAAGGCAACACAAGCCCTTCATCAAATTCCTCAGAATGAACCCCACAGATGAACAGATAACCCACTGAACAAATCAAATCATCAGGCAATCTTCAGATAATACCTAAAAATACTAAACTAATGGGGAAAAAAAATTAACAGATATTCACAAAGGTCCTCAACACCTACTCATAATATCTACAAAGGTTTCTACCTAAAAATCAAGATAAAACACAATCAAAGAAAGGAATCATCACCTATGCACAATTCTAAACCCTAATTAGACTATCCTAAGTCAACCCTAATTAAACTAATCAAGATTAATTCTAAAAATCTAGAAAAAAACCTATGGGGAAGTATGAATCATCATCTAATTGCATAAAAAAGAATGGATAAAAAACCCTAAGGGAATGTCCTAAAATAATTCCTACAAAATCAAATATCAAAATGAAACAATTAAAAAGCTATTTAATTGGAAAATCTATTAAAAATATTAAACCTAAAAATAAAATCTCAATTTTATTTTTATAATTTTCTACTCATTTTAATCTACTCATAGAAAAAAGAAGCATTTAAAAATCATTTTTTAACTATTTTTAATGAATTATTCAAAAACAGAAAATATTAAAAGAAAATTAAAAAGGAATAAAATGAATTAAAGGGGTGGGGGGTGCATTAAGCAAAGCGCGCCAGTTAAAGCTGACTGGGCCAACAAAGAAGGGGGTGGGAATAGAAAGCTAAGGCCCAGCGCTGGTTTAATGAAACGCAGCGTTTGGGATTAGTTTGAATTTCCCTCTCTTTCTCAGACGCGATCACGGCCATTGGATCTGAATAACAAGTCAATTTTTGAAACTGATCGAAGGGCTCTCCCTTCGTCTTCTCCAAACACGCATTAGGGTTTTCAGACCCTCCCTCCATGCACTCTCATTCGAGCTCCATTATCTCTCTCTACAGGCCACGGCTTCCCTCGACTTAAACATGAAAAATCATCTACTAAATGCCTAGATTACAACCATACGTAAAACTTACCATAACTCGCCCTAAATTGTTCTAACAGAATGCAACAACACCATGGCACCACCATATTCACCTGACATTAACCTTCATCAAACTTCAATTTAATGGTCAACAGAGGCTCTACATGTTACCCTCGCTATCCTAAACCAATTCATGTTAACTGGAACTCAGTAAACACCCAGCTATGGAAGATCCAAGAATCATGGTTCTGTTATGCAACCTCATGGATCGTGCCCTAGCTTTCTAGAATTAATCCTCTACCCTAACACATCAATTATACACCTAGAATCTAAACCATCTATGCATAATTATGGTGAAAAAGAAAGGAGAAAGAACCTGTCAAGGAACTATGGTGTATGATGCTTGAGCACGATTCCAAGCTTGCAAATCCTTCAGGATGATCCTTTGATGATGGATAGCCTTCTGTTTGCACAATTCTTGAAGGAGAAGACTTGTAATGGAAGAATTCTTGAGTTGCTTCAAGTTGAAGGAATGGCTTCAATGGCTATCTCTCCTTCTTTCTCCTCTGACTTGGCTCCAATTTCACCAACCTCTAATCATTCTTTGATGCACTCTTTAAATAAAAATTGATGGATGCTTCTAGATTCATCTAGAATGATGTGGAAGTTTCTTGAAAGTTCCATGATATTCCATAATGGTCATCTCATCTCATATGCCATGCCTTGTTATTTTGACTTAAAATACCCTTACATGAGTTATTAAGAAGGAATGTGTGAAAAACAAGTGCATTCTTGGCTTGGGTAGGGTTTTCTAACATTGCCTTCTTTCTTAAGTAACAAATTTCCAAAGGAACCTCATCTTTTAAGCCTCAAATGAAAATTCTATTTAAACCAATCTTCTCAAAATGTTTTTTCCAATCAAAATGATATATTGGATGACCTATTTTGGATTTGTAGATCTCCCAAATCACTTTTCAATTTCAACTTTTCAAAGTTATAAGTCATTTTTAGTTCATTTTTGACCAATCATGGAATCTTGTGCTATGTGCTTTTTCAACAATTTGTGACCTTCTTTCTAGACTTAAAATCACATTTTGAGCAACTTTCATGTTTTGAGTTTTTCCATTTGAGGCTTGGAAATAGGAGTTTTAGGCATTGGTTAAAATGACCTATAACTGACAAATGACCAAAATACCCCTGCCTTGTTCAAACCATAACTTGAGTTCCACAAATCCAATCAAGGACTTCTACCACTCAAATTAAAGCTAAGAAGATCCTCTTCAACATTCATGTTGACCAAGAAATCATAGGAATCAACCTACTAGGGCAAAAGTTGTCTGGAAGTTGGGTGACTTTCAAGGACCCAGATTCACACACATCAACTGACCTGTAATTTGTCAAAACCATAACTTGAGCTCTGTAACTCCTATCAAGGACTTACACCACTCAAATTAAAGCTTAGAACAAGCTCTACAACATTCATGTTGTGGGGAAAATGAGATATCAAACACATCTAGTGCTAAAACTGCCTGGAAGATAGGGATCAAATTAGGGTTTTCTCACTGACAATCCTCAGAAACCCTGACTTGAAACTTCTCAAACTCCTCAATCATGATGAGTTGGTCTAGGAATCATATTTACAACATCTCTATGCATCATTCCATGATCTCATGGCCCTTGGATTAAGTCTCAACCTTCTCCAAATCTTCAGTTATCCTAGGGTTGACCCAGTCAAAACCCTAATTCTACCATTCATGGTTGAATTCTCTGAACTCTTGCACAATGACTTCTCAGGGCTTCATGATGGCTATCAAGACATCTCATAAGCTTTCTCAAAACATTTAATTCATTCTCAAAGTCTCAAAATCATCTGAGGAGCACCCACAACTTTCAAACTGTGAAGCACACAACCCTGGTTTCAAACCACTTCTCTGGAGATCTCTTGAGCTTTCTGATGAAGGTATCAACTTTCAAACACTCAATGAGTAAATAATTGTTGGTCAAATTTTGGGGTGCAACATACTTATTTTTCCCTTTTGAGGAAACCTTGACTTTATGCTTTGAGTTCCGCTGTTTTATGATGTTTTGATGTATTTTGGGGGAAACCCGTAGTTCGAAGTATGGACCTATTTTGATGACTTTGAGAAATGTACGACCTTTTGGTGGCTTTTTATGAGATTTATTTATTCACTCTTATTTTTGTGTTATTTTGCCTTAATAATTTTGGGGTAGAAAAGGGTGTTACATTAGTGGTATCAGAGCAGGTCGGTGCGTCCGGCCAAGTTTTTATGTTGTTAATCCCCTGTCAGTCGATAGTGTGAGAACACTATTGATGAGTTGTTTTCTTCTAACCTTATTGGTGGTTGTAGATGGCATGAAGGAATGATCGTGCTATTGCTGATGCACTGGAATCACTTGCCCAAGTGATGGCTCAGAATGGTGGACCTCCAGATGAGTTTCGTGCTTTGGGAAAGTTTCAGAGGAACAATCTGCCGACTTTTATAGACACTCATGATCTTGATGGTGCGCATAAGTGGCTGAGAGTGATTGAGAAGATTTTCTGAGTTATGGCATGCACTGATGCGCATCAAGTATAGTTTGGTACGCATATGCTGGCAGAGGAAGCTGAAGACTGGTGGGATAACACTCGTCAGAGATTGGGAGATGCTGGCATTGCAATAACTTGGGCTGTGTTTAGGGAAGAATTTCTGAGAAAGTATTTTCCTGAAGATGTTCGGGGAAAGAAAGAGGTGGAATTCCTTGAGATAAAGCAAGGTAATATGACTGTGGCTGAGTATGCGGCAAAGTTTGAGTCTTTGGTCAAGTTTTGTCCGTATTACAACCGTGCTGACGCAGAGATGTCGAAGTATCTCAAGTTTGAGAATGGTTTGAGAGCAGAGATTAAGCAGGGAATTGGGTATCAACATATTCGTCGGTTTTCGGAACTGGTGGACAAGAGAAGAATTTATGATGAAGATAGCCGAGCTCGATCTACTCACTACAAGCAGCTGAGTGAGAAGAAAGAGAAAGGTCAGTTCAGAGGAAAACCGTATGTGACTTCTGGTGATAAAGGGAAGCAAAAGGCTTATGATGGGAAAAAGCCAAGTGGGGAGCGGCTACTGCTTCAGGTAAGTGTTATAAGTGTGGCGAGCAAGGCCACCGTGCTGAGGGGCACTAGTCCTGTGTCGATGGCTCCTTATCGGATGTTTGCATCTGAGTTAGGAGAATTGAAGAAACAGTTGGAATATTTGCTTGAGTCTTCTGTTCCCCAGAAGGGTTGTATTCTGGTAGGTCATTTAGGGCACTTTCCTCAGCAGAGTTTGCGTTGATCCCTAGCAGAGTGGATTTTTGTTCTCGTCAGAGCAATATTACCCAGGAAAGTTCTTTTCTGGGAGTCCATCCAGGGCTTGTACTGACCAGCATAAGTCCAATCGTAATTGGCATATCTTATCCTTCCCCGACAGGGTTATTCCCTTCAGCATTTATTTTGCTGAGGTGGTTCCTTTGCATTTACATTTTCGCATAGCATCCTCCTAAATGTGTAGCATTTCCGTTTCGTATGGAGCATTAAGCCATTTTCAAACATATGCATCTGAAGCATAAACCAGGATTGGTGCCAGGGGTTGTTTGATTCAAGAGATTTTTGTGTTATCCCTGTTGGTGTGGATCTTTGGGTTGGTCATTTTATTGGATTTTTCCCAGCTGGGTCGTTTGGTTAAACGTCTTTCTCCAGCTGGGTCATTTGGTTAAACATTTTCGTTCTCCCCAGATGAGTCGCTTGTAAGTGCCTTTTTCCCTGGTCGAGCCTGTTATTTAGATGTCTTTTCCCTAACAGAGTTGGTTGGTGAATGTTCTTTTCCTCGACAGAGTCATTTGTTTAAACCTTTCTTTCCCTGTTGGGATTTTTCGTTGCAAATTGTGAGTCGGTTGATTTTGTTGCTTGCCTATTCCGGGTGCGTCATTCCAACTTTTGGTTGGTACCCCCTAGCGTAGTCCGATTGTTATGTTTGGTATTCCAACTTTTGGTTGGTAATTCTAGGGTGTTATTCTAACTTTTGGTTGGTAATCTCTGGTCCCCCTTCGCAGAGTCTCTATTCCAACTTTTGGTTGGTAATCTTTACTTTGTTCCAACTGTTGGTTGGTGACCTATTGGCGTCTGGATGTTATTTCAACTTTTGGTTGGTAATCCTCGTTTTTCTTCGGCAAAGTCGGATATTCCAACTTTTGGTTGGTAACCTTTGTTGTGGTCAGTTCGCTCTCGTTTAGCGTTTTCAGTGATTCTAACTTTTGGTTAGTAGCCTTTTATTCCAACTTTTTGTTGGTAATCTTGGATGATCATCCCAACTTTTTGTTGGTAGTCTCCTGTGGTGGAGTCAGCTTTGTTTAGCGTCCCCAGTGTGTTAGAACACATATTGGTTCTTAGTTATATCTCTATATTTTGATGATAACACTAATGAAATTTTGTATTAAGAAATTATATACTCTAAACTTGTTCAAGTATTTTTGTTGCAGATATTAAATTTAATATTCTTCTGAAAGCAAAAATGAATCTGAACATTGAACTACGCAAGGCTCTGAGCGTCAGAAGCATTTCATTAGAAGACTCTGAGCGCTGCCTACAGAAGAATCTGAAGCATAAGCTACAGAAGCATCTGAAGCGTAAACTAAAGACTTTGTATGAAGAGTTTCAAGCACTATTTTTCAGAAGACTCTGATAGTACTGTTTGTTGCAAGTACTGAGGATCTGATCTCCAAACTCTGCTCTGACTGTTATTCACGCTGAAGCACACTTGCTGTAACACTCTGATACAACAAACTCTGATGACATCAAGACTCTGATCACTCAAGGCTCTTATGTTGATTGCTATGAAATAGAAGCTTGTTTAAGAAGATTATTCAAAGTTATATCCGTTGGCATATTCTAAACGACTCTTTCCTCTTTTATGCTAGACACAAGAACACAGGCAAAAAGGATTTCTTTGAACGTTCTACTTCTAGGAAAGGTCAAGACATGTGAAGACAAAAGGCTACAGCTATTGTGCAGTACACGGTCTTCAAGCTTGAAATGTATTGGACTTCTTTGTCTATAAAAGCAAGCCTTCAACAGCTTTCTTCAGTTGACGAAAATTGACAAAACTATTGAAAACTCTCTCAAAGCTCTCATACAAATTATATTTCTTTGTTGAATAGTTTCATACGTTTTTAAACTTAAGTGTATAAATCACAGTTATGATATAACTTTCATAGAAGCATTTTTAAACACTTGTTTAGTTTACATTTGATTGTAAAAAGTTCCTTAAGAAGACCAAGTTGTGGTCAGTAGTTCTTGAGAAGACTAAGACAATTGTTCTTAGTGGTTGAAATTGTAATAAGTTTGGTTATAGTGGATTAAGTCCTTGTGGAGAAAGGCAAATCACTCTTGATAGAGTGGACTGGATTAGTTGAGTTCAACGAACCAGGATAAAAATCATTGTGTTTTTATTGCCATAATATTTTGAAAACCCTTATTCAACCCCCCCCCCCCCCTTTCTAAGTATTTTCTCACCTTCACAGTGATCCTAACTTTTGGTTAGTAGCTTTTATTCTGACTTTTGGTCGATGTTGATCTTTCCTAACGATCCTAACTTTTGGTTAGTAGCTTGTGTTCTGACTTTTGGCCGATGATAATCTTTTCTGCTGATCCTAACTTTTGGTTAGTAGCCTGTGTCCCAACTTTTGGTTGGATTCTATCCCCTGCAGTCGTTATTCCAACTTTTGGTTGGTATTCTATATCTTGTTGGATGTTATCCCAACTTTTGGTTGGTAGTTTTCCTTTCTTGGATTTTGTTATCCCAACTCTTGGTTGGTAATCCTTGGGTGGTGGTATGTTTATCCCAACTTGTGATTGGTAGTCCTCCTCTATTCCCCTTCGGAATCGTCATCCCAACTTTTGGTTGGTAGCTTTGTTTGATTCCAACTTTTGGTTGGTGAGATTTTGTTGAAAGTGATTCCAACTTTTGGTTGGCAGCTTGTGGTCGTTGTGTTTCATCGGACGTTTTCAACTTTTGGTTGGTAGTTTGTATTCATTACCTTTTGTGGCATTCTGACTTTTGGTTAGTGTATTCCCCATAGAGTAACCTTTATCCCATCTTTTGGATGGTATCCTTTGAGTGTTATCTTTTGGTGGATGTGCAGAGTTGTCTGGTTAGTCTACTTTTTCCCCAGTGAAGTTACCACAAGACTGCTTGGGTAATTTCCTCTTATGTTCCCCGGCGGAGTCGGCACTCCAACTCTTGGTTGGTATATTTGGTTCTATCCTAACTCGTGGTTGGTACTCATTTTCTGGTCATCCCATCTTTTAAATGGTATCCTTTGATTGTTATTTGGTAGACGCTTGGTCCCCACAAGGTGGTCTGGTATAAGCTTCTCTCTTATTTTCCAAGTGGAGTTTTTTTTGTCCTCAGGTCGTAAATCTTTTGGTTGTACGTCATGCAGGTTCTTGATTCAAGTTTTGTCCTCAGGAGGTTACCTTTTGGTCGACATTCTCGTTTTATCCCAACTTTTGGTTGGTATCCAGAGTTTGTTATCCCAACTTTTGGTTGGTATCTTTGTTTTGTTATCCCAACTTTTGGTTGGTATCCTTTGCCTGCTATCCCAACTCTTGGTTGGTATCGTTTGGTTGATGTTTCATATTGGATTGTTATCCTCAGCGTGTCGTATTCCAACTTTTGGTTGGTATTCGCTGTTTTACATCCCTGCGGGTTACAACTTTCCGGGTTCTTTTGGTATTCAATCGCCTTCTATCTTGGATGTTTAAAAGCTGATGCTTTTCACCCCTTCAGGTCCAAGTCGATTGAATAGGGGCAGCTGTAGCACCCCAAAATTTGCCCTTCTGTTTTAACCTTAACTGGCTTTTGTTTCTTTGCATTTTCGCATTTCTGCATATCATAGCATGTGGTCTTGAGGAAGAGGATCAAGGTTTTTCTGTGGCTCAAGGCTCTTTTAGTGCAAGAGACCGGACATCGAGTATTAGAGGCTCCGGCATTTATTTTGCCCAATAGTCGAGCAGTCAATTTTATTTTATTTTTGCAAATTATTTTCAGCTCGGGAGGCAGCATTCAGGCAATCTCAAGAATTATCACATTTATAGCATCCGAGAGTAAGTTTCAGAGGCTGAACAAGGCTTAGAACGAGTGAAAACGGACAAATATGCAAGTTTCCCTCCAAAAGGCGCCAAAATTCAAATTTTGAAGGTGTTAATCGATTAACCAAATGGTTAACCGATTAACCAAGTCAAAATTAGGTCAAATTTGAATTTTTAAGGGTGTTAATCGATTAACCCATATGGTTAACCGATTAACCAAGGCAAAAATCAGCTCTGCACGTGAACTTTCAAAGGCAGCCACTTTGGGGTCCAATTTTGATCACTTGTGAATTGATTTTTCACCAAAGGAAGGATCTAGAACCACTTTGAATTTTGGTTAATTTTCAAATTAATTCAAGTTCCCTCCAAATTCCCATGCCTAATCCCAAACCAATTTTCACAAACCACACTCCAAACCATATTTGGATTCAAACCAATAGCATATTTAAATGATTTGCTACAAACCTCACACACACAATCCTCATAATTCCATTTCATTTTCAGAATTCACTCTAATTCTCTCAATTTTCTCTCAACTTTTTCACTCCCAAACTCCATTAAAGCTTTTCTCACCTTGAATTCTTTGATTCTCCATTGGAATCATTGAATTCTAGAGCTAAAACCTTCATCCTTCATCCATATCATCTCCATTTTTCCATTCAATTTTTGTGCTAGTGTGGATCTGAATTTTGAAGTTGATCTAGAGGAGTTTATTTGGATAATTCTTGCTTAATTTTGGTGGATCTTCACTAAATCACTTGGATCTTGAAGGAATTCCGGATTTCTTGCTTGGATCTGCTCAATTAAAGTTGAATCAACAATTACCAAAGCAAATCTCCGCTTTGTAGGTTGGAAATTCTATATCCGATTCTGTTTTTGAGCTTATTTGCATATTCAATGTGGATCTTCATTTTTTATTGACTTTTGGTTGATTTGATCCATGTGATTTGAGATCTTGCTATTGTAATGTGTTTACATGTTGATTGAGTCACTATTTTCTGGTTTAAATTCATGCATAATTGATTATATGATCATCTGGATTATTGGAGAAGTGATTAATTGCTGAAAAGTGCTTTTGAGCTGCTGTTTTCTGCTGCTAGTACAGTGTTAATCGATTAACCAGTTGCAGTGCAAACTAGTTAATCGATTAACCAGTGCAAATATTCAAATTTTCAAACATTTTTCAATGGTTAATCGATTAACCCTTGGTGTTAACCGATTAACACTGTGCCAGTAGGCCTGTTTTGCTGTTTTTCAAGGTTGTTTTGGTATCATTTCACTTTGAATCTTCATGGATCAGTATGATGCATTTGAGTGAGATGTTTTGGACATTGTGTTGTTGTTCTTGATTGTTTAATCATGATTTCTTCGACACGCGTGTTTGATTTCCACTTGAATGCATGCTTATGGATGTGGTTCAAAGTGATGATCATTTGCATTGTTGCCTTTGCTTACATTGCTTGGTTGAGATGTGCTTGTGGTGGCTGCTGTCCCACACTTTTTCCTCCCACTTTTCTTTTGTGTTGCATTTCATGTTTGCATATATTTCATTTCTTTCTACTTGTAATTGATTTACCTTGTGTTGTCTTGGCTCTTTTGCCATGTTCCCTTAGGATCCCTAGTCCCTTTGGGAGTAGGGGAAACATTAAGTGTTCAATCCAAGCATGTTAATATTAGGGTAGATTTCCCTTTCAATCCCAACTTTAGGATCACTTTGCATGCTAACATTAGAGTCGATTAGTTTCCCCTTAGAGGTCGCGTCTCTCTTCTCATCTCAAAACATTCTAACTCATCTAATAAATACGATGAACATTGTACGCTACGAGCCTTAAGCACATGGGAAATGATGAGTAAGGGGTCTCCTCTCGCTTGTCTAGAGTGTTTAGTGTACGTCCCATTTGGGGCGATATGCGATGCATTCGTTCCTATGTTATAGTCTTTAGTGCAACGTGAATCACAAATCAAACTAAACCAAACATCAAACCTTTTTATCCTTCGGGATTGGCTGAAAACCATTTTTAGAAAAGAGTGTTGTTAACTCTTGGTGCTACCACAAACAGGCATCATCCCTAACTGCTAGAACGAAGGTTTAACCCTACTCGATTAAAACACTTAATCCACATGTGGTTTCGTGTCATCCCGAACTACGTTTACTCTGATTTCTCGTACCAGATGAGGATACGTAGGCATAAGACGACGATGTCTTGGCGAGCAACCTTCCCCCACCTCCACCCGTAGTTTTTCGAACCACGTTGACTATGACTTTCCCATTGCACGAGGGAATACGTAGGCATAGAGCAGCGATGCTCTATCGAGTCTCTTTTCTTTTTATTTTATCCTGTGAGCCTGTAGCTTAGATAGACAAACACACCCTTTGATTAGACAACAAGTGTGGATCCCGTCGAGTACGACGGACGTGAGGGGTGCTAATACCTTCCCCTTGCGTAACTGACTCCCGAATCCAAGATTTGGTTGCGACGACCTTGTCTTTTCCCTTTTCGTCAAGTTTTTTCTGATCGTTTCTTTTCCCTCTCTATGGGATAAATAACGAACAGTGGCGACTCTTCTGTTTTTCCACCGGGTGTTTTTCGCAGTTGCGACAATATCCTCAATACATCCTCAGTTGAAAACCCACTTAAGGACATCATTAAGAGACTGAAGTGGTATGATAAGAAGATCAACTTCTTGGTCCATCACTTCTCCCAAGACTCAAGGCATCTACCTTCAGAGTTGTTCACTGATGATGATAGGATACTGAAGAGTAGTCTCACTTATGTGTTTAGTTTTAACAATTAAGTATGTTTAAATTTCCATATTTTCCCCATTTTTTGTACTACAAATTATCTTTTAATAAAATAATGTTATCCCTTCATTAATAAATCATACTTTATCTATGTGAATTATGTGCTTGCACGTTCTTAATTACTTTCTAGCATTTTTCTCGTCTTTTTTATTATGCCAAAGGGGAAGGTAGAGTATACTCTCAGGAGAAGTAAAATATACTCTCTACTTATGCATTAGAGAGTTTAACCACTCCATAATTTATCAGTATATTTTTTTTATATTTTTTACCATCTCCTTAAGAGATGCGTTGTCATCACCAAAAAGGGGGAGAATGTGAATCTATGTTCTTACAGGTATAGCCAAAATGATCCAAGGTGGTGAAACATGTTGATATCAAAGTTGCAAATCAACCAAGTAGATACTTAGTTGTGATGATGACAACACCCCCGATATCAAATGATATCCTGTAAAGTCTTTGTCCGGTGAAGATATCTCAAGCACTAAAAAATGCTTAACATGGTTCATCAAGATATCCTTTTGAATAAAGTTGTCATTTTGAATATCTTATTGAATAACAATTTATCTATTTTAAGTCAACACTATGGTAAAATAACATTCACGTGAAGACTTATGTTTCAAAGATTGTTGGCGGTTTAATCTTTCAACTCTCCAATGATGGTAGTCAACGTGAAGATATCTCAATCTCCGTTAAGAAGATTAAAGGTTTTTATGTGATGCTAAAGGAAAAGATAATGATGTCAATTCTTGAAGCTTCATAGTTGTGAAAAAGAGAAAATGTGAAAGTTTGTCTAATTGTGTCTGTCTAAGTGACTAGTGTATCGTAAAGACACATGTTTTTTCTTCTTCTGGAAATATTATTACAAAATCAAACATACTAAAAGTCTTTGAGAATCTTCTCATATTTGTTTAAACCACCTGGAAATATTTGTATGGCTCAATCAATTGATTAAGGAAGTATAAGATTGATTTGAAAGCTTTTTTCAACTAAATAATCGATTATATTTAATAACCTAATCGATTCTTTTTGCTTTGTTAAGTCTAAAATTGATTGTGACAGTCACTTAATGATTGATAACAACTAAATATTAAAATCTTTCATTAGTGACTCGAACAATTAATTATTGGAGATCAATAATCAACTAGCCTAATGGATTATTGAACAATACATTTTATATAATCAAATATTTTCGTTATTATTAGCCTTAAATTATTTTATATTCGATAAAGAGGAATATGAAATTATAATGGCTTGCTTCAATTTAATAAGAGATCATTTAATAAGAGGTTATTTTTTTAAAATATCAATGAGAGTGCATAAATGTTAAGTCTTTTGAAAAAATATTTTGTCGTCTATTATGACCCCTCTAACTCGATGAAGTAGTATTCACAATTGCACGAAAAAAATTGTGTATATACAAAATAAAACTATTTTATATTTTAAGTAAAAAATAAAAACTATGAATTAACTCTAATTATAGATTATTTAATAAGTAAATTAATCACAAGTTTATCAATATATAACAACAAAATTGTTATATGTTTGAATATCTTAATTGTTTTCTTAACAATTGAATATCTTAATTGTTTGATTGAGAGTTCAATTTTAGTATGTAAGTATAAAAAAATATTTTTAAAATACTCTTAATTTTATAAATAAATTTAGTTCAAGAGATTAATATATACAATTATATATATATATATATATATATATATATATATATATATATATATATATATATATATATATATATATATATATATATATATATATATATATATATATATATATATATATATATATATATATATATATATATATATATATATATATATATATAAAATATGTATTAGTATTTAAATTAATTAATATAAAAGGTAATTGTAATTTTAATGTTAAAAAAGAGGAACCAAATCTTTTAGTTTTTATATATTACTATATATTTTTATCCATTTAAATAAATTTATTGAATAAACTTTTGTATTAAAGCTGACTTGGATACACGACATCATAAACTCTAAAATTGATTTCTTAACTGAAGTTTAAGATTTGAATTTGATATTATCTATATCTGATTGTTTGAACATACATTGAATTTCTACCTGTCTGTCTATATTTATATTTAACTTATTAATAATTAAAACGTGAAAAAAAAATTAAAAAAACTTAAATAAACTTATAATTAATGTTTTTAAAAAAGAAATCTAGCATAAATTATTGGTGGATAGTGCGCCAATACTATAAAACTAAAGCTAGGCTGGATTTGGTTTGTAATTTATGTTTAATATATATATATATATATATATATATATATATATATATATATATATATATATATATATATATATATATATATATATATATATATATATATATATATATATATATATATATATATATATATATATATATATATATATATATATATATATATATATATATATATATATATATATATATATATATATATATATATATATATATATATATATATATATATATATTCTATTTAATTTTGTTTTAAATTCAATATGTCTTTGAAAAAAAAAATCTCATTTTTTATTTCGTTTTATTACTATGACCACAAAAAAAATATAAAAAAATCAAATCTTTAAATATTTTGAAATGACAAAAAAACAATTTTGACACATACTTTTGAAAGAACTATCTATCGATAATATTATTGTTTCTCTATTCATAATGAGAGAATTATCTAGAACTATCTAGATAATATTTCGTTTTTTCTAAAATGAATTACATAATTTTTGTTAAAATTTATATTAATAATATTTTATTTATTAAAATGTTATATTAAAATATTTATTTATTATTTTTTAAAAGTTTAATTATAATTATAATTCATCTATTTTAACCGATTCACGTTTATATATTTTCTCACATTTTTATATTTAAAATTAATATAGTGTGTTTTTAAATGATATGTGTGAAACTTGACAAATGATCATGTAAATATTTGATGGAACATTAATAATCAAAATTATAAGTTACACGTCATTAAAAATGGATGCATCATCAATTTTAAATACAAAACTATAAGAGAAAATTAAAATTGTTTGAATTTAAAATACATTAACTAAAAGTTGTAATTAAACCTTTTATAAAATATAACAATTTAAATACTTTAAATTTATAATTTTATTTATTTAATACTAACTTTTAATAACTGTTGACGAAAATTATGGTTTCTTTAGTTAGCGGTAGACATCTATTATAGTGGTGATCGATGATGCCATTATAGTTAGTGTAATGGTTTATTATGGTTATATTTGTGATTAAACATGAATGATGTGATTATTGATGTGATGAGTCATCACGAGGGAGAATCACTCACATTAAATCAAACACTCGCCTAAAGATCAAATACTCACCAAACAAGTGAAAGACACCACATATTTATCCAAAATCTTAAGATGATAGGTGTATGGATCATCTCACTTATAAGTTCTCAACCTTCACTAAAGATCAAATACTCACCAAACAAGTGAAAGACACCACATATTTATCCAAAATCTTAAGATGATAGGTGTATGGATCATCTCACTTATAAGTTCTCAACCTTCACTTTTCCAAGCAATGTGAGACTTAGAACTCACACTTGTTTCTCAACACAACTCACACTTGTTTCTCAATAATCTTCCCCCAAGTGTGAGTCCACCCACTATGCTCCCCCTCAAGCGGAAGCTCTTTCATCCACGGAACACGCCGCCTGACCACTATGTCCGGAACACGCCGCCTGACCACTATGTCAGGAAGACTTTCCACACAAGGAGTCGGTCTCTTACCATGGATGGGTTATCATAAGGGGGAGCATTCACATTGGGTTAAATAATCACCTAAATATGAAAGGCTCATTCAAACAAGTGAAAGACACCACATATTCACCCAAAATCTTAAGGTGATAGGTGTATAGATCATCTCACTTATAAAGTGCTAAATCTTCACTTTTCCAAACAATGTGGGACTTAGAACTCACTCTTGTTTCTCAATACAACTCACATTTGTTTCTCAACATGATGTGGTCAGAATTATAGTTAAAATGATGATCGACGAGAGTTAGTGTAGATGATTTGAATAATGGTTGAGGTGGTTGTCAAAGAATGATTGGTGGTGAACAAAGATGGGTGGTAATTGGTGGCTAGAGTGGTGATTAGAGGAAATCTAAGTGATAATTGACAATGGTTAAATTGTTGGTTGACGATGTGGCAATGGTAGTCGCAGACTACTGATGATGACATGTTAGTGCTAAAATGTAAAAGGAAAAATAAGAACCGTTCATATGATTTGGAGATTTAAGTGAAAGTTGTTTCTAGTATAGGTATAAAAATTATTTCCTTTTTACTCAAACATGTGTTTGTTTTTCAAACTTAAGTTTAAAACAAAAGACAACGAGAAAACTCATAACCACCCATAATGTCACCATAAAGTATCAATTTGGTTAATAAAATAAAGATATTGGTTTCATTTTTTCTACTTTAATAGTATTATCATTTTCAATTGATTAGTATATGAACTTTTGTAGTGACTAAAATGGAAGAAACACTCGAGTTTAAATTCAGATTTAACTTATCTTTTGATCGAATTATAGATTACGATAACCTTTTTCCCTAAAAATGGAATATTTAAGACAAAAAACAACAATACATATCATTATTTAAATTTGAAACGATTAATGCAAGGTTCTAATAATCGAATTAGATCACCAACATGATGTCATACGTATTTGTAACACGATCATTTCTCTTAAAAATAACCTTAGTTTGATTCCTAAAGTAACATATTTGGGAGCCAACCTGACTATGTATAAAAACCAAACAAATGTTCTGTTGTCGACCCAATGATCAAGAAATCAAGTTTAATTAAATAATTCAAATGAGTGAACAATGCAAGAAACTTGTCAACTATTTATGAATCAAGCTATAGAATTCTGTAAATTCTACGCTTGTCAAGTTAGATTACACTACATGTAGAGGAACCAAATCCTAAGTATCACTGGAGTGTAAAGCAGTCATCTCATTGGCAACAGTCTGTCACCGTCCAGGGTGAGACATAACTTTGCCTATAGTTTTGGGAATAAACACAAAATCCAAGGAAACCACAAAAGTCGAGCAAGATGTAGATAATTAATGTTAATCTAAATGATAAGCATAAATAGGATTAAGATTTTGAGATGACTCATTATCTTATCTTTGTGTAAATCCATGGATAGATCCCATGTTGGATGTGAATGCTGAGAATATGTTAGAGTAGTGCATGAGTCTTGAGGAATGAGTGATGGGAGTGGCCTTCGCTGATCAGTGCGAAAGATGAGTGTGGGGATAAAAAGGAGTGCAGGGATAAAGACTGGTGTCGGTGCAATATGAAAATTTATGACATATGGAGATAATGAATGTGACTGACCATAATTATTGGGTTCTTTAGGAGTAGAATGAAAAAAGGACAAGTCTCAAATAAGCTAACATCGACAGAGACAATGTATTAACCAAGTTTTGGGAAATAACATCAATAACTTTTATGCATACGAGGTAGACAAGGAAAAGAGATTGGAGGGATCTTGCAGCAAGTTTGTTTTTACCTAGAGTAAGATCATGAACAAAACATGTGCATCCAAAGACGCAGGTGGTAGGTAATAAATGAGTTATTAGGGAGCAAAATGGAATGTGGTACCTGGTTGTCAAGTATTAAGGAAGGCATGCGATTGATTAATAGAAACCTATAAGGATCACATCTCCCAAAAAACGAAGAGGTACATTATCATGAAGGAGTATGATATGGGTCGTTACAACTAACTGTCAATTATTTCTCTCAATAACACCATTTTATTAAGGAATATGGGCGAATAAGGTTTAATGGAGGATTCCATATGAAGCCAAAAAGGATTGAAAAGACATAGACAAATATTTTACAGCGTTATCACTTTGCAGTATTTTAATGTGGGTACCAAATTGTGTGTTTATTTTTGAGTAAAAAGTTTGAAAGATTGAGAAAACATCTGAATATTTTTTCATTAAAAATATCCAAGTGCATATAGAAAAGTCATCAATAAAAGTAACAAAATATTGACAATTTAAACATGTAACAACGTAACTCTTTTATTTACTCTGTCAGGAAAGAAACTCTTAGGATGTCTCCCAAACTGACACGACTCATAAACATTGATGAAACTTTTGAAGGCTAAATGTACCAAACATTGACGAACAACAACGAATACTTGATGACCGAATAAGAAATAATTGTTGTTGGTGCTGAAAGATGATATAGACCTTGAGACTCATGCCATACTCCAACTGTCGTTCCAGTACTCCGATCCTGCACAAGAACACAATCGTTAGAAAGTGTAACAGAGTAAAGTAGGGTACAAGTGAGTTTTTTTGATAAATATTAAATTAAATGGATAACCAAGAATATAAATCACGACTTCCAAGGAAAGTGTGGGTATGAGATTAATTTGGCCAATGCCTTGACATTTGGTTTGTGATTCATTAGCCAAAGCAATACTCTAAAGTGTGTATATATAAGTCAAATACAAGAAAAATAATTTGTTACCAAACATATGATCAAAGGTGTGTGAGTTACGGATCCTAGGTCCAAGTGGATAAGACTTTATAACAAAGGCAATATGATTACCATTCAAAGCAACAAAGACAATATGTAATGTTGTTTGCATTTGTGCCTTCAACTGAAGGTACTTATAATACCTTGTGGTAGAAAGGGAGACTTAAGCACTTGTGTTATAGGCTTCTGTTTGAGTAACATAGCAACTTTTGGCAGTAATCGATTAGCTTTCGTTCGACATTGTGCCTCAACATGGTTAAAATAATTGCAATAGTTACAATGAGGTTGAGTCTTGTTATTTCCACATCCTTTTCCTCTACCACCTTGTTGATAAGAACTTGAGACGAGTGTAATATATTCATTTGGTTCATTAAGACAAACATGGTATGTGATAGAAATTGAAGAAGCAGAGAGACGCAATAATTGCTCGCAAATAATGTCATATGAGGGGGCACATGCACTAGACACAATTTAGTTTCGGACTGAGTCAAGGTCCGATGTGAGACCAACAACTGCTAGAACCATAAAGAATTTTCCACTTTGTTTAACATGTTTGTCGACACTTTAAATGAAAGGCATAATTACATCAAAATCAACAATCAAACTATTATGTTTCCCTATACATCTTTGCATATTGATCGGTAAAATAGCAAGTGTACTATTTTTACCGATGTAGTAATAAGGGGAAATTCCCCGAATATCGATCTCGAAGACTGCGTATGAATACAAGTTCTATAATAATGCAATTGAACAAAAAGTCAAAGGGGTTTTGGTTTGTTGTTTTAAAAATGTAAAGGCTAGAAGGGAAAAAAAACGTAAAATAAAGGTTTTGGACAGTTATGAGAAGCATGCTAGGGTAGGGTGTATAAAAAGCCTCGTAAGAACCTTACTTCTTATTTTCAGAAATCACTGCTCAATTCAATCGGTACCGATTTTAAAGATTAGTTTACTCTAATTCCTAAGCAGAAAACCCTTTGGTATTCTCCTTATACCCAATTCCTTGGCAGTATAGGAACAATACCAAGCAATTTATATTATCTAAAACACTACGGTTACTATAGGGTATCCCAATTCCTAGACAATATCTACTAAAGTATTATCGTATAAAAGCGTTAACGATCGTTTTTCCAAACCTAAGGTTAACCGTAAATTGAATCCTTATTTGTCAGATAAGAAAAGCCTTAAGAACATTATACAATAACAACGATGATTAGAAAGCAATGAAATCAATATCCCAAAGAAAACAAGGTCATTACAGAGTCAATTCAAGGACACCCCTTAACATTAAGGGGTTTAGCTACTCATACTATTTAAAATAAATTCAACAATTAGATTGAACATTACAACATAATAGGGTTTCCTTGATCTTCAATTGCTTCCGCTCATGAAAACCTTCAGTTTCCCCAATCCTTGATCGCTGCAATCTTGATCGTAAAATTCTTTTCTGTCCAAAGGTCCTTTTTTTCTTCTTAAAACACGTCTTAAATAGTCTCAGGTCCAACCCAGCAATAGGGAAATACCCAAAATACACTCATGGATCACAAATGCCCAAAATCCAATAAAAAAAGAAGATGAAGCGTTTTAGCCAACACGGGCCGTGTCAGCTGACACGGGCGGCCGTGTTGGCTCCCTGTTACATTTGCACGAGAATTTATTAAGTTCCAGGTGTAATGACACGGGCCGCATCAGCTGACACGAGCGGCCGTGTCAACTCCATGGTTTCCACCAATATTTGCCTTTCTGAGCACTTCCTAACACGGGCGGCCGTGTCAACTCCATGGTTTCCACCAATATTTGCCTTTCTGAGCACTTCCTGACACGGGCCGTGTCAGGTGACACGAGCGGCCATGTCAGGCTCCTGGTCCACTTTAAAACTCGTCCGAATTCTTGTTGTGTGCCCTGGTTTTTGCTCTGATTCTCCTTTATTGTTTACCTGAACCTAGAAACAATGGAAATACTAAACCGACGTGTAAAATGCAATAAAAACGAACGAAATGCGACTAAACAATAAAAATGATTAACTAAAACTAATGGTAAAATAACGTATAAAAACCACTGATCAAACTCCCCCAAACTTAAACCATTGTTTGACCTCAAGCAAAAAGCTTGGATAAATAACTTTCAAATCAAACAACATATCAAGTGAAGGACTTAAGAATGTAAGGTGTGTCGATACTCATACGTGAGTCTTTGTTCTGATCGGCTAAAACTAGTTCTCTCGTAATTATCCGTTAATGAAGGTATTACATAAACACACACCACGGTAAAACCACGAACCTAAATCCCCCTTTCGGCAACCTCTCCAACTATGCTTTGGGCTTAAGTCTTTTCTTCGATTTTCTATCCCTTTCATTCGGATAATCAGATTAAGGCATTTTTGATTGCTTTCCTTCACATGTAAATTTTTGATCGAGACTTTTTCCGTGACACCTTTATTCTTTTTTTTTCCTCGCTCATTGGTGTTTATTATTCCACTTTGGGATGACTATAGAGATTCAACCGCCGTTAGGCTAAATAACCAGGTGAGGGTTACCCAACTTAGAAGGACAAGTTGTCCTTACTGTCATTATTCAATTTTTTTTGTGCCACAAGTTATTCTCACACTCAATCTTTAAACATGCAATTCTTTTTAATCATGTCGGACTATCATTATGAACTAATCGGGGAATACTTCTCAAATCCAAGTACTATGGCACAAATCTACATGTTGGACTCGTTTCCTTACTTCGGGGAACCTAGGGTGTTCAAATTATACCTCAACTTCCAAACTTGCCGAGTTCCTTAGTTTTAACTCCTCTTCCCTCGAATTCTAAATACTTTCCTGACTACCTCACACAACAAAGCATTAAATAGAAAAAATTTACGGTCTTAATAAAGGGGAAAGTCGAAGTGATTCTTACCAAACTCAATTAAAACAATATTTAAATTGAAACTTCAAAACAGTAAAACCTCCCCCAAACTTGAACTAGACATTGTCCTCAATGTTTAAGAATAATAGAGGAAGAGACGTACTCACAGAGATCTTCATAGAGGGGTCGACAGGTAATGCAACATCTCTTTGCTGCTTCCACGTTATCCCTTGCAAATTCTCGTTTTATTCCTACAAAAATTAAAATAACCACAAACAGAAAAACATAAATTCTTAAAATTTGTGGGTTGCCTCCCACGTAGCGCTTCATTTAACGTCGCATGGCTCGACGGTCGACTCCCTATTGTTATGGGGGGTACTTTAGCCTCCAAACTCTATTGCCTGACTTTTTCTCAATAAAATACTGGTCAGGTTCAGAGATAAAAGCAACTTGAAGTGGTCCTGATCGTTCTCCTCTTTTCGTTGTTTTGATCATTCCAACTGAAGGTTTAACATCTTCCTCTTTACCTTTCTTCTTAACCTCTAAAGCTTTTAAAGTGATATCCTCATCAAAAGATTTCAAAGTGAGCGTACATGTTTCAACATCAGTATTGCACCGACTAGTAAGCAAGAACGGTCGACCAAGTATGATCGAAGTCTCTTCATCTTTTGGAATATCCATAATTTGAAAATCATTTGGGAAGGTAAAGTTATCGATTGTCGCTAGTACATCCTCTGCTAGCCCATATGCCCTCTTAGTTGTGTGGTCAGAGAACTTCAAGCTTGTTCCCGTATCGCTCACTTTTCCAATATCCACCTTTTTAAAAATAGACAAAGGCATGAGACTCACACTAGCACCTAAATCAATTAGGACTTTCTTAAAAGTTCTATCTTTTATAGTATAAGGGATTACTACTGGTCCAGGATCCTTCCTCTTGATGGGGATTCTCTTTTCTTGTGATATTTCCTTACATTGCTTAGTTGTGATCTTCGGTTCTTCACCCATTGATCTTTTTTTACCTATTACCTCTTTCATGAATTTCTTGTACAAAGGCATTTGCTCGAGTGCTTCAAAAAAAGGCATATTGATTTCCAATTTGTTGAACATTACGCTGAATCTTCCAAAGTCTTTCTCTTTTTGATCCTTCTCTTGTGACTCTTTGAGGATAAAGTAGCTTGCTTTTCGGTTTAACCTCCTCTTTCTTTTTCTCTTCAATTGGTTTTTCAGATGGTACAACTTCTTCTGGTTCTTTCGCTTGTTCTCTTACCTCAAGTTCCACCTCTATACATTCATACTCATTTGTTTCCTCTTCTTTTATCATTTTCTGATTTCTTGTTGTGACAACATTAATACTCTCTTGATTTTTCGGGTTCGGTACTGTCGCACTCGGGAGGGTTCCTTGAGCGTGTGTTGAGAGGTGTTGGTATATCTGCCCCATTTGATTCTCCAGATTTTTTATGGAAGTTGTGTTATTCCTTTGAATATTACGGGTGTCTTCTCGGAATTGAATATTTTGAGCTGCCATTTTTTCGATAGCTATCTCCCATTCTGCTTTTTGAAGAGTCTGTTGTTGTTGCAGATGTGGAGATTGACTCTGATCTTTCCAAGAAAAGTTAGGATGATTTTTCCATCCTAGATTATAAGTCTGAGAATACGGATTTTTCTGCCTCAAATATTTTATCTCTTCAACCTTTGAGCAGTAGCAAAATAATACGCAGTAAAATGAGGTCCATTACAAACCTCACAACTCACAGCTTGGACAGGTTGAACTTGAGCTACAGTTTCAGTACTCACATTCATTCCCTTAAGCCTTCTTTCCACTTCAGCTTTGATTTGCTCTTCCATTTTCACAACTTGTGCAGTCAACTTCAAATCAATTATTTCTTCCAGCTTACCCACACTCCGGTCATATAGTTCTAGATGCTCATTTGCAGCAATGGCTTCAATGATTTTTCTTCCAGCTTTGAATAGAAACTCTTTCGTCTTCTGAAGCTAATAGTCTAGCTTGTCTACGTCTTTCGTGCAGAGTCCTTCAATTTCTGAGTCCAAAGAAAAATTAGCTAAGGGATCTCCTCGCATGAAAATGTTAGACACAGATTAGTAGTAACAAAAATAATAATAAAAATAAAAAATAAAAACTGAAAATAAAATTTTGGTTGCAGAGCAACAAAATTTCAATTGAATTAAAATTGAACTGATATTCTGGCAGTCCCCAGCAACGGTGCTAAAGACTTGATCGGTAAAATAGCAAGTGTACTATCTTTACCGATGTAGTAATAAGGGGAAATTCCCCGAATATCAATCTCGTGGACTGTGTATGAATACAAGTTCTATAATAATGCAATCGAACTAAAAGTCAAAGGGGTTTTAGTTTGTTGTTTTAAAAATGTAAAAGCCAAAAGGCAAAAAGCGTAAAATAAAGGTTTTGGACAGTTATTAGGAGCATGATAGGGTAGGGTGTATAAAAAGCCTCGTAAGAACCTTACTTCTTGTTTTTAGGAATCACTGCTCAATTCAATCGGTACCGGTTTTAAAGATTAGTTTACTCTAATTCCTAAGCAGAAAACCCTTTGGTATTCTCCCTATACCCCAATTCCTTGGCAGTATAGGAACAATACCAAGCAATTTATATTATCTAAAACACTACGGTTACTATAGGGTATCCCCATTCCTAGACAATGTCTACGAAAGTATTATCGTATAAAAGCGTTAACGATCGTTTTTCCAAACCTAAGGTTAACCGTAAATTGAATCCTTATTTGTCAGATAAGAAAAGTCTTAAGAACATTATACAATAACAACGATGATTAGAAAGTAATGAAATCAATATCTCAAAGAAAATAAGGTCATTACAGAGTCAATTCAGGGACACCCCCTAGCATTGGGGGGTTTAGCTACTCATACTATTTAAAATAAATTCAACAGTTAGAATGAACATTACAAGACAATATGGTTGCCTTAATCTTCAACTGGTTCCGCTCATGAAAACCTTCAGTTTCCCCAATCTTTGATCGCTGCAATCTTGATCGTAAAATTCTTTTTTGTCCAAAGGTCATTTTTTTCTTCTCAAAACACGTCTTAAATAGTCTCAGGTCCAACCCAGCAATAGGGAAATACCCAAAATACCCTCATGGATCACAAATGCCAAAAATCCAATAAAAAAAGAAGATGAAGCGTTTTAGCCAACACGGGCCGTGTCAGCTGACACGGGCAGCCGTGTTGGCTCCCTGTTACATTTGCACAAGAATTTTCTAAGTTCTAGGTGTGCTGACACGGGCCATGTCAGCTCCCTGGTTTCCACCAATATTTGCCTTTCTGAGCACTTCCTGACACGGGCCGTGTCAGGTGACACGGGCGACCGTGTCAAACTCCTGGTCCACTTCAAAACTCGTCCGAATTCTTGTTGTTATCCCTGATTTTTGCTCTGATTCTCTTTTATTGTTTACCTGAACATAAAAACAATGGAAATACCAAACCGACGCGTAAAATGCAATAAAAACGAACGAAATGCGACTAAACAATAAAAATGATTAACTAAAACTAATGGCAAAATAGCGTATAAAAACCACTGATCACATATCCATGTTCGTTTTTTATTTCTGGAAATGAGATTAGAGATAACTTTGTACAAATGATTAACATCATTAAAATAAGTCCTTTTCGCCTTTCCCTAAATGTCATAACACGTTTTAAAAGAACAAAACCGAGATTGAAGTATGACATTGATAGAATATCAAATAACACTGCGAAGAAAAACATAAACATAGTTCTAATTTGCTTGATCCTTGGTTGGAATATCTTTGTGATGTTTGAGCAAATGATTCTCACGATCTTTTCCTTCAAATCAAAGTTCAACTACAACAGCCAAACATGCATAATTAGCACTATCTACCATTTTTTTGTAAGGAATTAGATGGAGCCTAGTGAAATTGAAAACGAAATAAGAGAGACAACTTGTCCAATCCCCAGACACGATCTACATGAGATTAGAGAAGAAAAGTTGTTGAAAAATCACCAAAAAATTATAAAAACACATTGGAATGTGGCAGAGGGGGCTTTGCAATGGTCGATGCTGGAAATTGGTTGCTGAAGTAGTGTGTGGGATGGAATACAACAATGCTAGGAGCTGATTGTTGTGCTCACCAGAAGATTACACATCGGCAAGGTAAATTAGATAAAACACAACTGACTATAGAACAACTAGAAGTGTGTAAAACAATGGCTGGACTGAGGATACACTCAAGAAGAAAAATGTTAAACTATATTATCGAAGTGTGTAAACTATATTATATTATATTTAATAAAATGAGTATGATCCGAACCATCATGCCATTATCACGAGTTTTTGTAAAAAAATAATGAAATTAATAAATTAGTAAAAATGTTGTATTGATTTCTTGAACAATACCATTATAAATCACCTTAATACAAACTTAGATAAATAATTGACTATTATTGATTAATAATTTGATGGGCATGTATACATCTTCAATATTTTGGTTATTAAATATCAAAGTAACATGTTAAAAAAAATATCAAAGTGTGATGTGTTTGAAATTAAATAAGGCGAAAATGTCTTATTTGAGCTCACAACTTGTTTAGATAAAAACAATGGTGAGTTTAACTAACAACCTTTGTTTCAAATCTTTTCACCACATAATATAGGTAATCACAAATTCCATAATCTAACCAATTTAAAATTTTCAAGAGAAAATAAGTCATACTCTTAATCAAAAGTCATCATACACATATAAAGAAAAATACTTGTTAAAATGTTAATATACCACAAATATTATAATTGATTGTGAAGAATTCAAAATTAAACAAAATATCACAATTAGCACCTCTAAATTATAGCAACATTTTATATGTGCAGATGAATTTCAAGTTTTAGTACACATGAGGAAAGTATATAAGAAAAATTCATTGTTTCATGCATTATACAAAGCACTGAATGTTCATTGAAATTTTTTGTTCAACCTTAGTTACCTTTTGATCAATAGTTAAGTACTCAAATCTCATTAGAATTTCAAAATTTTTGATGCGACGAAATCCTCATTTACCCTATTATCACATACAACTCTTAAAATCCAATCCAAGTGCAAATCATTCCTCTAAATGATCTAAAAACCATGATACCATCACAAGAAACCCTAATCAAAACCAATGTCACTTCAAAACAAAATTTCTCCCAAAATACCAAACCATTTATCACTCTAAGACATTCATTAGAAATATCACAAAATAATCTACAATCTGCAAAAAACCTCACTCAATTCCATTAAAAAACCAATGAGATATAATCAAATCATTCGAGCTTAAAAGCACACCCAAATTTTTACCAACAAGATCCATTCTTCTAAAATTTCCCATTTCTGCCTTCTCCACACGGAACCGAAACCGTCGATAGAGTTACATCCAAGGGTTGATATTTAAACTTTAATAATGGATGAATCCTTGTGTAGAGAAACGGACCAATCAGGATTCAGCATTTGGATGTTGTTCTCGATTCACATATTATATAAACCACGTAATTTTCGTTTATTCTCACACCAAAAATTTCGCTGAAAGCTACAACATCTTTCAACAGATCCATTATCATATCCATTCTTTTTCTCCCTCTTTTCCCGTTTTCGAGTTCAAGCAATGGCGTCTGAAGAGCCCACCACCGTCGCCGTCGAACAACCCATTGTGGAAGAGCCGGCAGCCGTCGACACCCTCCCACCAGTTGTCAATGAAGCTGAGGAGCCCGCTGCCAAGCCCAAGAAGGCACCCAAGGAGCCCAAGGCCAAGAAAGCTCCGGCCAAGCCCCGAACTCATCCCACCTATGAAGAGGTAGTTAACTCATTCTTGCTCAATCCAACTCATTACTGTTATTCCCATTTCGTAATCATATTCTAATCTTTCGTTTTCTTTTTCTTATTCTTTGGAATTGAATTTTTCAGATGGTTAAGGAAGCAATTGTTGCATTGAAGGAGAAGAGCGGTTCGAGCCAGTATGCGATAGCGAAGTTCATTGAAGAGAAGCACAAGCAGCTCCCATCGAACTTCAAGAAGCTTTTGCTGGTTCAGATCAAGAAGCTTGTTGCTTCTGGCAAGCTCGTGAAGGTGAAAGCGTCTTACAAGTTACCGGCAAAGTCCACTGCTGCAAAGCCCGCCAAGAAGCCTGCTGCTTCAAAGTCCAAAGCCAAGCCCAAGGCTAAAGCTGCAACCAAGTCAAAGGCCAAGCCAGCTGCCAAGGCCAAGCCTGCTGCCAAAGCTAAGCCTGCAGCTAAGGCCAAGCCAGCTGCAAAGGCTAAGCCGGCTGCTAAGGCAAAGCCTGCTGCCAAAGCTAAACCCGCTGCCAAACCAGCTAAGACTGTCTCCGCCAAGCCAGCTGCCAAGGCCAAGCCTGCCGCGAAGCCCAAAGCTGCTGCTAAGGCCAAGCCAGCTGCAAAAGCGAAGCCAGCTGCTAAGGCTAAGCCGGCTGCTAAGCCAGCTAAAGCTGCAAGAACCTCGACGAGGACTTCACCTGCAGCTAAAGCTGCTGCTCCAAAGCCGACGGTGAAGAAGGCTGCTCCTGTGAAGAAGACTCCGGTGAAAGCGGCAGCGAAGGCAAAGACTGCGAAATCTCCAGCGAAGAAGGCAGCGGCAAAGAGAGGGAAGAAATGAAGGTTGTGAGGGTAATTAGTGAAGCTAGTGTTTGTAGCGTTAGCTGTAAATTTTTCTCTGGTCTGCGGTTTAGTTACAGAAGTTGTCAAATTCTGAATTTATTAAACTTTTATATTCATCGTTTGCTACACAGTTTTCTAGCTATGTAATTTTCCTCTATTATTGAGTTTCATCATAAATCAAAGCTAGAAGGGATTTTAGGGTTTCAATGTCTTGTTATAGTGCTCTTTTTACAACCAAATGGATCTGTATTTTGAGCATCATTTTTCTTCAGATCTTGTTTATTAATTATCAATGTTATCAATGCAAATTATCTGCGCTTTTGCTCTTGAATTTTTTCATTGCTTGTGTATATCTCTTTCTCTTTGTATTCATGATGTTAAATCCCTAAATTCTGGTTTAATGAACTTACAATTTACTGGATCTGGTTTCTGTAATAGGTTGATTTCAGATCTGTTTCGATGCATTTTATGTAGTGTTGGAAAAAATTCCTAAACCTTTTTTTGACGATTTCACAAATGGAATAAATGTGTTTTCATCTGTTATTTTCGTTAGATCTTATTCATTTCTACGTATTGATCTATGGTTGGTAAAAGAATCCTCTAAATGTAGGTTGTATTACATTACGATGTTATAGAATAGATCTGGTTTATTCTAGATGATTTTTTTGGATCTCGTTTGTTGCACCAAGCTATGCAATTAGGTAAAAGTTCATATTTTTTTATTTTATGATATTGAAAAAATCCTTGGGTTTTGTCAATGAAAATTATTTAGATCTATTATCTATGCATGTTTGGTATAAAATCCCTAAACGTTTTTTTTATGAAGATCCATTTTTGGTTCTTGCCGCGTCCTTACGCTTTTAACCTACGTTGTTGCGTTTCATTCAATGGCTGATTTCATGAAATAATTCAAGGAAGTGTTGTTTTAAATCTGTGCCTCTTTTGCAGCATTTTTTGATGTTATCTAATTTATTGAGAAGATTCATCTAGTTTAATACATTGAGAATTAGAGCTATTTAGTCTACGGTTTACATGTGAAGATTCATCTGAAGCGTATGGTTGATCTGTTATGTTAAATGTCTTTTTTTTTGGTTGACTGGAACATGTTTGATATGCAGTCTTAGCGAAATTATTGAACTGATGACCATTAAGGACATGTTAGTATGCTTAAACAAAACGACTAGAGATTTTGCATGTTCTCTAAAGCCCTTTGCATAGATAAAAGCAGGAAAAACTATAGTATTTAGCAAAGCTGCTTGAGATGTTTTGGCGATAATGTGGGCTGCCCATGCTTTGTTTCTGAGCTTAGAGGGATGTGAATCATGGTTGTTGTCAAAACTGTGTTTCTTTGCAGATTGTTTTTCCTATCGGGAATAGCGGAAAATAACTGTTTGTTTTTCAAATTCTGCTACACGATCGCATCCAAATTCTGCTATGCTATATAGCACCGCGTGTGTTTCTTTCAATAACGGTTTGTTCAAATTCCGCTACACTATCGCATTCAAATTCTGCTATGCTATAGCACTGCCGCCACCACTATTAACAGCACTGCTTGCAGGATCGAATAATCTCTCAACATTACCTTCCATATCCATACCTTCTGAAGATTAATCTGTGATCGGATCGATGGGGAAACATGAAGCATGGATAGATGCTGTAACTAGTGATACTCCACAATTGGACACTCCACAGATGGAGGCATATTGAGTTGGGCGACCAGACTTGAAATTTGTGAGTTACCCTGTATTTTCTGTTCACTTTGATGTCTCTATTCGACTGGTTTAGTAATTAAACTGTTTACTTGTAGTGTTTTAATTTTATGTGTTTTATGAACTTATGTCTTATAGTCTAGGCTGTTTTCCTCAGTTGTGAAATTAATCTTTCATAATCACAATTGGTCTGACCATTCTATGAATCCCATTGTATTTAGAGCTTTGCAACACCATGTTGTCCTTTTACTAGAAGTTTGTTATATACTGAGTTGTTAAATTTTCCGAGGATGATTTAAGGTCATGTTTTCTTATCTATAAGGTTTGGTTATACTTGTATATTTTTTCAGATAGGATCTTACAGTCCATGTTTATAGTCCTTGTTTCCAATGTCTTGGCAAATATTCCCACAAGCTCTCAAAATTCAGTTTCCCTGTGTAGTATTGGCCGCTTCCCCATTTACATGTTCCTTTTTTAAACTGATTTTAAAGATTGGACAATTCAGAGATCAAATATTTTGGTTCAAATCACCTTTAATTTAATTCACTGCATAATATTAACTTCAACCTTTTAAACAACAACTAATTTGAGTTTTATATGAATATACAATTTTGAAATAATTTAACAGGTAACCTTTGGCTGCTCAAATGTCTTGCAAAAAATTGCTCCCGTCCTTCTTTATGTTGTTTCCAAAGTTTAGGGTTAGATTGATGTGAAGCAAGGTTATCAAATTGTATATTTCCACATAGGTTCAGATGCACAGATGATCACATTCTGGCTGGATCAACGAGGAAGCTTTTGCAAATGCTGTAATAGTTTTTATAGATGCTGTAATAACTAATAAGCGATATCCCACTAGTTGGGCATTTGCCATGCGGGTGGGTTAAGGACCTATTCTGAACCAGTTTTGTCAATTTTCCGTGATGGCATTATGGCGATTTTCCATAATAGCTTTTTCGGTAGTTTATTTACATTATTAAATGCGACTCAGTTTACTTAAATAGATGTTTTAAAAAAATCTAAGATATGATCTTATGATCTGAGTTATAACCCCTTCCTTGAAAGGATCTCGATTTTGATAAATTAATGTGAAGAAATTAGTGCTGTTCTGTTTTTGCTGGATGGAATGGAACTTCTTTTCGGAATTATGATTAACTGCATTAATAATTTCTTTGATGCCAGTTTGTTATTCCTAACTATTGCAGATGACTTGTTGAATTTATCCATCTTCAATTCTTCTTGGTGCTACCTGTACCAATGGATTGTTGTATCACTGTTTTCTTGGAATAGAATTACCAATACCTATAGATCTATTTGATATGATTTCCTCTAATGGTAATCATGTTGAGAGTTCTGGGAAAATGAAACGAATAAGAAATTGTAGTTGTGCATGTTAGCTGTTAGTGTTACTAAATGCATTTAAATTCCTCTGAAATGAAAGATTGTGCTGAAGACATCAGTAAATGGTAGTAGATGACCAGAAATAATTAAGTTAATGAACCAGGAGCAAGCTTTATCATTAATTATTGTGGTAGCAGGCGCTGCTTGATGATTTTCTTATCCAATCAGCATTTTGGTTTGACTTGAATGGTTAAAATTGCCACTACTTGGTCTATGTTTTTGGAAGTTTTGCGTCTATTTGGAAAAAAATCTTGCACAATCCGAACCATATATGTTTAGAAGGTTTAAACAATTATAACTGTTGACTGGTAAACATATAATCAAATTTTATTGTAAACTGAGAAAACAGGTATATGTGGGTTTCAAGTCATTCTTTGAAAAAACTGTTTTTTCTTGTAAGAAGTTTGGATTAGTTAGGCTATATAATTTAAATAAGGCAATGAAAGAAATCATATGATAAAATTAGGAGTTGAGATAAAATGATGAATCAAGGTGCTCAATTTTGACATTTACTAGTATAATGTCAGGATCATTGTTACAATGAAGTGTTATTTTGCAGGGTACTGCTGCCAGCGAGCAACACAGCAAACAGGTTTTACAAGACAGCAAAATTGAGGTGCAGTGTGGCATGTTGGTTTTCCTTATCTAATGATTGGAAAAGTCCAAGAATCTACGAGGCCCATACACATATACTACTGAATACAGGTATGATAAGGTAGGGGATACATGAAAATAAAAGATACAACTTGTTCTTTATGAAGTACATAATTATTACTATATTTCTATGTAATATCATAAAATTAGGTGGAGTGAAATGGTATAACCGTAAAGAAAAGTTTTTAATGTATCTGATATGTTCAGTAGTTACTTGAACTATTGTTCATTTATGCAAAGTGTTTTTAAATAGTTGGCGCTATTGCATAATAGACTTTGAACAAATTATTATTGTCCAGTATAAAATTTTGTTAAAAAGCAGTGCTATAAGTGCTACTGTATAACGACTTTGAACAAATTATTATTGTCCTGGAATACTCTATTTAATATAAAGTTTTGTTAAAAAGCGGTGCTAAAACAATGTTGGGTAGCAGAACATGAACATAACACTATTTTCCGTGATCCGTAATTGACAATGCTCTTTGTGCATTGATGTATGATCATCTTATAGTTTTATTGATCTTATGATTTGGGTAAACCCGAACTCATTTTAATTAGACTTAGTCTTAGCTAGACTTGGAATTAGGATTGGATGAGGCAAGGCAGAGTTATGTGCAGAGTTCATGTGAGGCATCATTAGCTGAGACAGAGCAGGGAGTGGCATGGAGGGGTATGGGACATGATATTGAGGACCAAAGATGCTCAAAGCCGAGTAAGGTCAGGGCAGAGGCTGAGAGCGAGCGTATGGAGCGGGAGCACGTGTATGTGGTGTGGGCACAGTTGGCAACGAGGGAGTAGCGTAAGCTTGTGATTCTTCTTGAGCTAGAGGGAACGAAGTCTCTCTTGAAGCGATGATAGCAAATGGACACCTCATTTCCATACTTTCTGCATACTTGACATAGAATCGAGCCACCACGGTCACCATGGCCTCCCTGAGATTTAAAATTGGCTGAGTGCACCAGATCTGAGAGGTTATGGTTCGACTCAGTGAGATTAATCTGAGCATTGATCGTGAGGTGTGACATTAGAGGTTGTGGACGAGATAGATTCGCATTTCCAGATGCAATCGTGTTCTTACAAAAACAATCTAGGCGAGATTTATGACATAGAAGAAGAGTTTCAACTTCTTCAATGTACACCGAACCAAATCTTCCAGTCATAATGCTGATTGTAGATTCAAAATCTCGAGGAAAGCCTTTGAGGGTTACATCAAGGCGTTCGTGTGATGAAATCGGTTTGCCAATAGCAATGATGGATCACATTAGAGATTGTACACGTAACAAGAATTCCGAAACAAAGTTTTTGCAATTTTCCAACCACGTGTGTCGGAGTTTTGATCGATGCTGACTCAGCTTCGCCGCTGTGTGTTGTTGAAAATATGCATGGATTTTTCCATAATGCATCCATGAGCTTTTACAACTAATAACGCGATGAAAGCATATAACGAGAGATGGTTGATTGTGTAACCACGCAAGGAGTATTTCATCTTGCTGTTCCCAAACTTCAAATGCGGGGGAATGCGATTATGATTCGCGTCATCAAGTGAAGTAAATTTCACTGGAATTTGAGGATTTAGTAAAAAGTGATGAAGTTTATGAGCTGTGATTACAGGTTCACCTATTGACACCACAAGAGATAGTTTTCTGAGTCAAGTTTTTCATAAATAGCAGAGAACAAATGTTTGTGCATCTATAAATAGCTTCTCACTTCTATAGTTACCAATCTCAGTTCCAGTTTTTTCTCTAAAAAGGAATTGGGAGATCTGGATTATTTCCTAGATATTAAAGTTAAGATTCAACCAGTTGGTTGTATACTTCTCTCTCAAGGAAAATACATCAGGGACTTACAAGCAAAGACCAACATGCAGGAAGCTAAACCTCTTCCCTCAAAATGATTGTTGGCCTTAAGCTTTCTAAGGAAGGCTCTGACACCTTCCCGAATCCTACTCAATATAGATCCATGGGAGCTCTTTAGTATGCCACCATCACCAGGCATACTATTTGCTTCTCTGTCAACAGGGTATGTCACCCTCTTGATTCACTTTGGCAAGCAGTTAAAAGAATCCTACGCTACCTCAAAGGCCCAACTCAACTTGGCCTACTCCTCAGACCAGTTCCTGCATTTCCTATCACTCTGCAAGCCTTCTGTGATGCTGATTGGGGCCTGTGTTTGTTCCTAGGTCTCAATTTGTTTAGGTGGTGTGTAAGAAGCAACGTGTTATTTCTAGGTCAAGTACTGAGCAAAAATACAGGAGGCTAGCCTTAGCTACCTCAGAACTTCTCTGGCAACAATTTCTCCTCTCTGAATTAGGAATCAAGTTCAAGACACCCCTCATTCATTGTGATAATGTGAGCACGATTCCTCTAGCTCATAATCCTATCCTCTATGCTTGTACTAAACACATGGAGTTGGATCTTTCTTTTGTCAGAGAGAAAGTTCCACAGCAGCAGCTCCAGGCTGCCCACGGTCTTCAGCAATATGCAGATATCATGTCATGACCAATGGCCTTTCTCCTTCCCAGTTTGAAGAATTCAGGTCCAAGCTTACTGTGTGTGAAGCAACTTCCAGTTAAGCTTGTGGGGGCATATTAAAGAAAAGAATTATCTAAATTAGTAGAAGCCCACTATATAACAGGCCTAGACCCCGACACACTGAAGCATACCCTCTAACTGATTATGTTAAGCTATGTAACTGAATCTGTTGTAATGTCTCTAACTAAGCAGTGATGTAAGTAACTGACTGGCACATGTCAATCAGTAAACTAGCTATAGCCAGTCTCTTCCTATCCTTTAGGAATCCTATAAACATGATTAGACTCTATTGTAATTGAAATAGAATTCATTCAATAAAAATTGAGAAGCTTAAATCAGTATTCTGTTCATACATCTTTATACTTTCTGCATCTATGAATAATTGCAAATTACAGTTTCAGAAATTCTAATAGTAACTAACTAACTAACTAACTAACGGTTTTTACTGATTCTACTGTAGATGCATGTCACGTTTGTTATGCGAGCTCTCCCATATTAAAGAATTTCTCGAAGTAGGTTGTTTGATTGATGAATTTGACCGTTATGCAGTATGCACTCTACAGGTATTGACTGCATATGAGCAGTTTGCTACAAAATTCTGACTACACGCTGTTTGTTTATACAGGTAACTAGCTAACATTGATAAAACATACATAAAATCTTATATCACAAATTTCAACACTTTACTTGTCTACTCTTGATGGTTTTCATCTGCTTATCCTTGTCTGAAAAAATGCGTAGGTGAATTTATATGTGCTCCTTGAAGTTCTCATTTCAAGCGCTCAATTTCTTGGATTGAAAATTTGAGCTCTTGTTGGATGTTCAACCTTGAAGGAGATAATACAATGTCTTTCCATACGGATCCAGCTTCACAAGCTGGGTTGGGTTGTTTGTAGAGTTCATATATGGAGTTGGCATCTTCATTTAACTTTGCAACCCTTTTCAAACAGTCAATTTCATCTGGATCAACTAGCAAGGTTCTGTCTCTATCTTTCCATCCTATCAACTTTACACCAGTTATAATGTCAGCAGTAGCAGATGTTAAATATATTCAGGAAAAAGGAAGCCATGATAAATCTATTAGGCCAATGATAACTTGTGCCCTTAGAACACATGTTAAGAAACATAATGTAGGAATTGTGTACCTTGGCTGGGCCTTCCAATGCATTTGTGCAGTATAGACGGGCATTGTCTACTAATTGACAGTATGTCATAAATGCATCAGCAAATCTCTTATGGGATTTCAATTGCGATTTTACTCTCACAGCTCTTCTACTCATGATAGCTCTCCTGTTGACATTCAATTCTAGTTATTAATATCTAAGAGGAATTCATTCTTTGTGATTTGTGAGTCATTTTGTCAAATGGAAAGATTGAAGATGACCTTATGCCTCTAACAACAGCAAGATATGCATCACACACTACTCCAACAAGCTCAATCCTATATGGTTTTCTCTTTTTTCCTCCAACTTGTTCAGGTTCTTCATCTTCAACCCGTTCCCAATAGTTTTCAGTTACGGTTCTGTCTTTGTTGACCCTGTAGCCAACTCCCATGCGATAGCGGCGGCGGTGGACATTTCTAGCCATTGTTATTGTCTGCACAACAAATGGAACCCAGGAGAGTGTGCCGTCCATAATTACGTCACGCCCCTCGTTTAGTGCTGTTACCAAGAGGGACGATGCTGCATCTGTGGATGATTGGTGTACCTGATTGGACCAGATTCCATGATGCAATATTGAAAGTCATTTACAAGCTACAGTTATGAAATGATGACTGCTGGATTATTAGTACTGTTCAGAAGAAAGCTTACAGTACAAGTCTGTGTTTGAAAATGTTTATAAAAGTAACTTATGATTTGTTTAAATTGTTTCAGTCCATATTCATGATATTTTGTAAAAACAACTTATTAAGCACAATGTGAATGTACTCTCATTCAAGAAATAAGGTTGCAGGGTAAGAGTGGAGAAGAGTCTCAACTATCTCACCAGTTCGGCTGTTCGAATCATGTCATGATGGCCTGTTGAGCGAAGTGCCTTGTAAATGACATCTGATTCTTTGAAGGCATCTGCTTCAATGACTACGGCATTTCCTGATGCTCCTGCCCAGAAAGGTCTGTTTAAATTTCATTCATAAAGAAACAACATTAGGTTCTTATAACTGTTTATTTTGACGATTTCATGATGAGTCTTGTACATCAAAACTCTAAAGCTAGATAAGCGCTAATGATAGTTGAAACAAGAAAACAACACATTTATGAACTTCCTTTTGCAAAATCTAAACTAGTTAAAGATTAATAGATATACTCAAACAATAATAATCCATTATGTGCAGACTTTATATAGAATTAAACTAACAAAGTAATGTTTAGTTTTTGTTTAGAAACTAAAATTTCTTGATGTAATTGCTTACTCTTTGAGAATATCCTTGAGTACAGTGCTCTTGCCAGCTCCCATACCTCCCCCCATTAGAAGGAGGACCGGGCTCCTATCACTGTGAGCCACCGGAGCCATTACCTCGGTACATTGAGAGTCATCGTTTACTGCAATACCCATCGCTTTCATCTCTTCCACTAATGTATTAAAAACACTAGTCACCTTCAGATTCTTGGCAACTCTCTCGAACCTTTGATCCCTGTGCAAAGAAACAAAGATACTATCTGAATTAACTCTTTTGAACATGGACCGAATTGCCTGCGGTAGTAATTCCATGTAGAAAACGATCTCGACCATTGATATGAGATCGAAATACTTATATTTAACAAAATCAGCGTTAAACGATCTCAGCTTCATTTCAGATTGAGCGGTCAAGATCAGCATTTGCGCGAACAACTACTGCATCAAATCCAAATCTTACTGTTCTTAGAGAATGTTAGAAATACACACCTAGTAGCGGCCATAACTATGTTCTTTAACTTCTTTTTTGGCTCAGAAATTTCCGAGCTCAAGACCTGCAAAGCCAAAAAAATCTCAGTTTTAGAGAGTGTATTGCTGCGAACACCTGTTGTATTTGTTAATAATTAAACAACCCTGATTGATACCTGACTTATCAATATGTCACAATAGTTCCAATGAAATCCAAAGTAACTAAGAATGCATCTCTCAAACTCTTCCACCAACTTGACATAAAGTGAATCAGCATCTGGTTCATTCTCAAAATAGGCATATATATCATCTTCAAACCCCTCACATTTGCTTATGTATTCAGAAGCCAATCTACATAGATCAGGACCGATTCGCCTATCCTTGAACCCCATTTGCCTAGCTGTAACAAATCAAAGAAAATTACATATAGATTCATTTCAATTTCCAAATGATAAAATAATAGTGGATCCATCCATGTATGTAATTGAAAAGAATGCATATTTTTGTTTACCTACGTAATGAGAGAATCTTTCAAGCTTTGGGGGGTGACCTGCACGCGAAAATCTTAAACGCGGAATGATCTTTTGATCTCGAATCTTTTTGAGGTGATAATGCAATGCTATGAAAAATATCAACCCAATAGATGAGAGTACCAAGATCTGTGTAAAGCTGGGTTTGGCATTATAATCTGAATGAACAACATTGGATATGTTTGAGGAATATAAATCATATTATATAATACCGCTAGTTACATTGCTATAGGAATTTATGAAAAACAAATTGATAAATTTATATAGATGCTGATGAAATTTGAGTTGTTCTTAACAATGTATTATTACCTGTCTGTATGTCATCCATAAATCAAAAGCCAATGATCACAAAAGGTGTAATGAAGGATATATAATTTTGTGTTTTTGGCTTTGTTTTTTTACTTTGATTCTGTAGTTTGATCGATGAAGGAAATTCTTCACTCCTGTGGCCTTCGTTGTTTGTTGAATATGAACAATTATGTTTGTTTGGAGTATATCGTAAAGTTGACATGTGGATCTACAACTTTGCATGGCGCTATTAAGTTCGCATGAAGTTTGTTTATTGATTATATATACATCAAAATATTCAAATAATAATAATTATAAATTAATTGAAATAAAAAATATTTACATTTTTTATATGATTTCTAAAATAATAATAGAAGAAAATAGTATTTTTTTTAAAAAATATAATTTATAATAGGAAATATTTTGGGCCGTTCGCAAGAATTAGGCGGTCTCTCATTCTATCAAGAGTAGACGATTTCGGCCCCCAGATACGTCAAGTACCATCAGATTAGATCTAATAGCTATTTGCACAACGCGTCTCATCTTACGCAGACGACTTTAACTGCTCACGCTATATATAAAACAAAAGCGCGTAATTTCAGGTACTCAAACTCATTTTCACTCACATTACTCTTTATTCTCCCACTGGTTTGGGCATTGAAGCGCTAACCTTCCAGGTCACACAAATTCACCGCATCGAAAACACAAATCCACCGCAGTAAGACATTACTTCATCATTTCATCGATCATTTTTAAATATGAACTGAGCAATGGTGCCATTGTGAGAATCAACTTCTGATTCCTACGAATTCCACAAAGAACCATCGTATTTCTCTATCGCAGATCTCCGATCTTCTCGCAAACACCGATCTCTTCCTGTATAATTTGGTATCAAACTTCTAAAGCTATGGTGAATTTAAAAATGACTCTTTCTATCGAAGTCGCATTTGTTAAAGCTAGCAGGGCTCACCCTCTTCTCTTGGAGATAGTCGATCCTATTTTAGTGACCTTACTCTCCGTTCTAACACTGCAGGATTTGGCTCCTCCAAGAGCCAATCAAGGAGCATTCCAAACTTTTCTAACTTCTTAACCTTTACCTCTTCCTTATGAAGGGGAACCTTCGAGCCTACCTCCCTTGCAACCTTTAGTACCAGGACATGGGATGCTTCCTAGCCTCTAACTGCAACAAGCCAATCTAGGCATCCAGGGAGCCAATGACCTATTGAACTTCGTGTACACCTTAGCGCACCAAAAAAAATATCAATTCATAGGAGACATTGATTATAAGAATTGAAGAAAACTTACAATATGCCCTTTTAAGAGATAGTAACATATGGGGAGCGACTACGCACGACAATCCTGTCGCAATACCATATCCAATCTCTAATAGAGCGACAACACCACGTGAAGTTACTCCATGATCTCTAAGCTGCCATCGAAGTAGGGGATACAAAGACCATAACCGTCATCAATAACTGAAGCACCATTCTTAGAGGAGAGAAAAATACAATGTGGATGCTCCTACTGCAAAACAAAAGAGGAACCCGCTGTTTGCTCACATCCTTGATAGCAAACATCCCAGGTATCTAGAGAAACATCTAAAGCTGGCATACTATGACGAAATTGGAGATCCTGACGAACATGTAGAGCATGTCGATAACAGGTTAGACTACTACCACACCCTTGGGGCTGTAAGTGTAAGCTCTTTGTGATAACCCTCACCGGAGCTGCCATGACGTGGTATAAAACCCTTCAAATGAAAGCATTAACTCATGGAAGAATCTATGTGACTTCTTCACCACCCAGTGAACTGGAGGATAATAAGAAATGGTCATTCCACTTGGTTAAATTTTCCCTTATTTCATGTGTATAAGGAAAATTACTACTATGATATAATGACATTTCTTTCCTTAAGAATAAATATATTTTCACTACTTTTTTCCTTTTCCTTGTGGTCACAAAGTAATAGTAAAATCTATGGGGTGAATGACTAAAGAAGTTAAACCCCATGGAAAACGATGTCGGGGCCTTGCCAAAAATCTCCAAGCATATGGGAAACCAATTCAAATCCACAGTGAAAGATAAAGAAAACAAAGTGGAAATAACGCGCTCACCCTGTCTTGGTAGCTAGCCATTCTAGAGGCCGATGTGAGTCCCTACCATGTCAACCTCGAACCAGGTTTTCACCCGGAGGCATGGAAGAGGTATCAACCCTTGATCGAACACGACTCTAGAGACGTCTAATAAACTTCAAGCACGACTTCAAAAAACAAGCTATCTCTTAGAGAAATGAACTCGACACTTAAAGCAATGTCATATAAACAAGTAAAAATAATGGTAAGTAACCAAAATTGAAATGCACATTACTGTTAGCTCTCATTTTCGACGCTAGTGAAAGTCATAATCATCTTAAGTCAAAATGTCACTTTAGCACATGTGAAAGTTTCGACACGACTATGAAGAAATCCGAGTCGAAGGAAGGTGGACAAAGTTCCTAAAAAAAATACTAAGTGTTGGAAACATTCTCGACCAAGATTATGCTGAAGGGAGCGCAAGGCAGTTACTATCAAAATTGGAGGGAGTTCTTAATGTCTAAATTCAAAGTGATAGTGGGCGAACGTGAGAGAAGTTGAAGACTACAAAAAGCGCCAAAAAGACACGTTGTGAAGCCTCAACCGTCATCTAAGTGGTTACTTTCTAGCACTATAAATAGGTGTTATTTTTATGTAATAGAGGTGTTCATTCATTTCTATACTAGTCACTCCATACAATTCAAAGTACCTGCGTGTAGAGAAACGAGTTAGCGAGAATGTACGTGATACAATACCAACCCCTTTTCCTTAATGCAATTTACTCGTTCTTGCCATTTACTTGTTGCCCTTTAACCTTCAGCTTTTACATTTAAACTGTTTTACAAGCTTTCCCTCAACTTAAAAATTCCTTTACTTTCCATACCATTTTACTTTTCTGCACCTTTATTTTTAATGATCCCCTAGTCGAACGCGGAGTTCAGATTAGCATCTTTTGCACCTTTAATATTAAATGCCATTTAACTTTTCTGCACCTTTATTTTCAAAGATTCCATAGTCGAACGCGGAGTTCAGATTATAGTCTTTGGCACATTTACATTATTGCCTTTATTTTCAAAGTCATTTACTTTTAAAAGCTTTTACATTACTGCACTTTTGCATTCTTGCCTTTTAACCTTTGACGCATTACTTGCTTTCTTTTAACCTTCAAGTCATCTTACTTTCCAAAAGATTTCATAGTCGAACGTGAAGTTCAACTTAGGGTCTTTTTGCATACTTAGCACATGTTCTAGGATTTAGTATGGTCGATCTTGCAAGTTAGTCAATTTTACCCTAAATTGATAAACCATTGGTTGTTTACCAAAATTCATAGTAAACAAATTGGCACACCTGATGGGACCCAATGCTAAGCATTTCAAAGTTTACATTAATCTTTTGGGCGAGTACTTCGTTGTATGTTATTAAGGAGTGGAAAGTTAGCCACAACACATGAAGAAGTACCAAAAAGAAGATACACTAAAAAAATGGCAACAAGTGTTAATCAACAAGTTGATCCTCAAGGAAGCATTTCAAATGCTCAGTCGAGCATGGGGTCTTAGAATACTCCATATCCAATTTCTTCGACGGGAGGACAGATGCCACCACCAATAGTGGTGTCTGAACAAGTGCAGCCCATGGTGAGTCCAGGATTAACATGTGTACGAACGTATATTCAACCTGTGTTGGAATATGTAGGACCCCAAAGTCCTAATTCGCTAACACCCCCAGGAAGTTCAATATACAAGCAAATTCCTCCTCCAGGTTTCTCACAACCATTATCAAGGAACCAACCATATGGTATGTCTACGTCAATAATGCAGAATTTGCAGAATGCTCCATCCATATATTTAGAAAATGTGGTATCCTCGCCAGTACAAGGAGCTGAGTTAGGTGGTCGAAACAACCAGAGTATAAGTGTTGGTTACTTTAGGCAAGCGCCTAGTCTTACGAATACATCTATAAACTGCTTAAGACAACAAATGGATGAAATTAATATGCAAATGGTGCACACGTTGTCTCAGATAATGGGAGAGATCTTCCAACCTCTAATTCATAATACTACTAAAACTAATCAGCAGGTGACGACGCAATGAGCCCGTATGACTGATTTTATGAGAGTACCAACATTTGAGCAAAGAGCAACAGTTGTCGAGAACGTTCCACGATATCAGCAACGAAACTTCCATGAGGCGAATATAGAGGACCAAGAAATGAGTGAACCTTTTAGAGTCGAACCACAAAGGAACCAGGTACCGACCCATATGGAGGAAGAACCAGGAATAGTCATGGTGAATAAAAATCAGAATGATGACCAAATACTTATACAAGTTTGACATCACGATGCAACAGAAGAGAATAATCTTGCAGCTATGGTCGAAAGAATAATGACCAGAAATGGAGCAAACTTTGGCTTTACAAGGCCAAATTATACTTCACCTATAGTAGATTATATTTTGCAGGTTGAGTTACCTCATAGGACGAAGGTTCCAAAATTTAGTAAGTTCGCAGGGGACACTACTGAATCAACTGTCGAACACGTGGCTAGGTACATGATCGAAGCAGGAGAGATAGTTGGTGACGAGAGCCTTAGGGTCAAATATTTCCCAAGTTCTCTCACAAAAAATGCTTTTACATGGTTTACTACGTTGCCTTCCAATTCAGTTTATAATTGGGCTCAATTAGAGCGCTTGTTTCATGAACAGTTCTATATGGAGCAAACCAAGATTAGTTTGAAGGAATTGGCTAGTATCAAATGTAAGGGTACTAAGCCAATTGATGATTACCTGAATAGGTTTCGACTTCTTAAAGCCATGTGCTTCACGCAAGTTCCAGAGCATGAACTAGTTGAAATGGCCGCAAGGGGCCTAGATTATTCCATTAGGAAAAAATTGGATACCCAGTATCTCAGAGATATGGCGCAGCTAGCTGACCGAGTTCGACGCCTAGAAAGGCAAAGAGAAGAGAAAACTAGGTTCAACAAGGGGAAAAAAGTAGCTTTCGTCGAATGTAACGAAGATGTAGAAAATCTGTATGATGAAACACTTGACTTCGACGAGCATGAGGTTGACGTTGCTGAATTAAAGCAGAGTTCACCTTACGCCTATAAACTTTTAGCTCCTTCAAATGGGAAAATCCCCATTGAGTCTAATGACAAATTTCCCAAAAGAACATATACTTTTGACGTGACGGAGTGTGGTGAAATCTTTGACTTGTTAGTTAAGGATGGACAAATAATAGTGCCTGCTGGTGCTAAAGTGCCTCCTTTAGAACAAAGAAAGAAAAGAGGTTTTTGTAAGTACCATAATTTCTTGGGTCATAAGACTTCTCAATGTTTTCTTTTCAGGGATCTGGTGCAAAACGTCATTTAGGAAGGAAGGCTGAAGTTTGGAGACAAGGGGAAGACTCAAATGAGAATTAATTTTGACCCATTGCAAGTTGTAGAAGCTAACTACGCAGAACCTGGAGAAGTTCAGATGGTCGAGGCCATTGAAGAGTCTCCAATCAACATGGTGGAACTCACTGAGAAATTCGCTACCAAACTTGAGATGACTGAGGTGATTGACGACTGTAACTCAAAATCAAAGAATCAAGAAAAAACTGATGGTCATAACTTGATGCTGGTAACCAAGAAGACTGCTGAAGAATTCGTTCAGTTCGACAAAACTGCTAAAGAATCAGACGCAACAGAAGAAGAATTGGGACAAAACGCTGCTGAAGGAATTAATATGGTTGAAGCTGGCGAAGAATATGATGCTAGTACTGATAGTGTCTGCACCAATGAAGTGTTAGGTAGAAAAGTTCCCAGGGTCCAAGTGATCAAGGAATTGGAGAATAACATGCTGTTGGTGGGAGAAATGATTGAAATGGATGGTTTCTTTCTAGAAAAATGGATATGCATGGTAGTAGAACAGTACTTCAACACCTCCCCTGACATTGAGAGATTCAACGCTGAAGATTCAAGTTAGATCAAAGACTACAAGGATACTGAAAACCTGGGAGTTCACTTGTCTAAGATGAAGCTCGAAGATAAGGTTGATGTTAACATGGTTGAGATCACCAATCAAAAGGTCGAAGAGATGGGTGAAGCAGGAAAGCCAGAGGAACCTAACAAAGTGGTGTACCCCATTCAGGAGGAAACCATTGTTGACTTTCTCCATCGTTGCCAGAGGAATGAATCAGGAGTAATGCTATGCCCTAGGTGCAACGCCATTTTTGATGAGAAAGCTGCTCACGACTTAGAAGAAGTCAAAAGACCAGTGGAAACTAGGGGCAGAAAAAGAACCAGGGCCCAAGAAATCTTGATCCCAGAAACCCCTCGATGGGGATAAAGACTCCAGCTAAACCCAACACATTTAAGCCAGCTGGAAACCTGTCAACAGGAAACTGGATTAAACTCGTTGAAGGATAAGGGCGGAGGAAATGGAAAAAGTTTGACGTGGAAAGGGGTTCCCCATTCGAGTATCTAAGAGAGAATCATACCACTAACAAATCAGCGTACATCTCTCAGAATTACAAAGGAAAAAACCCTATGACCAGGTCTCAATGGCGAAGGGAACAACGTAGGCGAAAGGCCATTAGAGAAGCGCAGGGACCAAAACAGGGGGAGTCAAGTACAAACATTGGCAATCAAGGTGGAAACACTGAGAGGATGCCTATAAGACGAAAGCTGTTTGACGATCGAAAGAACCAGCCAGTCAGAGACGTCGAAAACGATGAAGATATGACAAATAACTTCGACAGTGAATCAGCAGCCTCCTTGGACATCATAGTAAATGTCGTATCTGTCATGCCTAGAGAGTGCAGCCAGGTCACAGAGGTAGAAGATGTGGATCAAAATACTGAGATGGAAATGCTGGCACACAAGCCTGTGTGCTATTATATTATGAACAATGGGTGCGTAGAGGAGCAAAATGCTTTCTTCAAACGCCCTACAGAGGCTATGAAGGGTCACTTGAAGCCTCTTTATGTCACTGGAAAGGTGGAGAACGTCCATATCAACAAAATACTAATGGATTGTGGTGCAACGGTGAATTTGATGCCCCGTTTCCTACTAGGTAAAATTGGAAGTGTGACGAAGATACCAAGCCTCATAACATGGTTCTATCGAACTATGAGGGAAAAGTGGGCTCCACAATGGGAGTGATCCAGGTGGATCTTACAGCGGGAACGATCACTAGACCCACAATGTTCATGGTTGTTGAAACCAAAGCTAATTATAATTTGCTCTTGGGAAGAATATGTATTCATGGCGTAGGCGCTGTACCTTCGTCAATGCACCAAAGAATTACCATTTGGAGGCCAAATAGTATAGTCGAGAACATTGAAGCTGATCAAGGGTACTTCAAGATCCCTGTCAATTATGTTGATGGGAATCAATTTGATAAGCATCTGGCAAACATTGCTCCATGTCCTTCAGCAGAATTTGAGTTCACTCCAAATGAAGCAACATTCCATTCATTATACTTGCATCCTGTCGAAGGTTTCAAATGGGACAGTGAGGTCCTAGGAGAGAGGCTACCAGGTTTTGAGGGGCCTCTAGTAGAACCCACTGGATGGGGAAGCGAAGTCATTGACCATGACTGAGTTTGAAGCATTGAAGAAAATTTCGGCCTATGTGGCTGAAACAAAGTTATAAACGGCTCTAAAAGCAGATAATAATCACATGGCTGGTGAAGCCATTTCTGAAGTCCACCAAGAATGTCCCATAGAGGACTTCAATATAAAATCTCCAGATAAGATCCAAGATGGAGAGCAAAGCCAAAGAGTTGACGCCATTTATGAAGATGAGCCTTTGGGGTTTGAAAAAGATCCGCTAGCAAACAGTGTCAAGATGTTGGCACAAGATCCTTTAGAAGAAATAGATCTTAGTGAGGGGGCAATCAAGAGGCCTACATACATCAAGCCAATTTGAACCCCCAACTAAAGGTCGAAGTGGTTCATTTATTGAAGGAATTCAAAGACTGCTTTGCCTGGGACTACGACGAGATGCCTGTCACCACCTTGTAGAAATAAAAGTATGAGATTGTATATAGCTGCATCTGATAAAACTTTAGGGAGCATGTTGGCTCAAGAAGATGAGAATGGAGTCGAAAGAGCCATTTATTATCTTAGTAGAGTTTTAAATGACGCAGAGACTAGGTATAACATGAGATTGTATTTCTCTTGTACCAAATTAAAGCAATATATAAAGCCAGTTGAGGTGTATGTTTCATCTCATTTTGATGTTATAAAACACATGTTATCTAAACCTATTTTGCACAGTCGAATTGGCAAATGTGCATTAGCATTAACATAATATTCATTAACATATCAACCTTTAAAGGCTATGAAAGGGTAAATAGTGGCAGACTTCATAGTCGACCATTCTGTCAATGAAACAGATTTGAATTATGTCGAATTAAAATCCTGGGAATTATACTTTGATGGGTCAAGCCATAGAAATGGAACAGGAGTGGGCATACTGATTATTTCTCCTGAGCAAATTCCAACAAAATTTAAATTCAGCATTGATGGGCCTTGCTCTAATAATGGGGCTGAATATGAGCACTGATTGCTGGCCTTGAAATTTTGTTAGAATTGGGGGCAACTAGAGTCGAAATAATGGGAGACTCAGAGTTGGTGGTAAAGCAAATAACAAAGGAATACAAATGTGTTAAAGAGAATCTCATTATGTACTTTGTGATAGCAAAAGGTTATTAAAGAAATTTGAAGAAATGGCCATCCAACACATACCAAGAATAGAGAATCAGATTGCTAATGACTTAGCCCAAATTGCTTCTGGATACAAGGTGTCAAAGGAGAACCTTCAAGAAGTGATTGAAGCAAGAGGAAAAGTGATAGCTGTTGGATTATGCCCATCAAATTTGGAGACAACTAAGCTTGGGTACCTGGATGGCGAAAAATTTGAAAATTTTGCCATAGACGGTCTAACAGATAAGGATTGGAGAAAGCCGATAGTCGAATATCTGCAAAACCCAACAACTTTGACAGAGCGAAGTGTCAGGTACAAAGCCCTAAGTTATGTGCTAATGGGTAATGAATTGTTCAAAAAGACCTCTAAGGGAGTCTTGTTGAAATGCCTTAGTGAAACAAAGGCATATTTAGCACTTTCGATAGTTCATAGCGGGGCCTGTGGAGCACACCAAGCTGGCCATAAAATGAAGTGGTTATTGTTTCGACAAGGCATGTATTGGCCTACTATGCTGAAAGATTGCATAGAGTTCGCCAAGGGTTTCCAAGAATGTCAGATCCATGCTGGCATACATCACATCCCCGCAAGTTAATTACACTCTATAGTGAAACCATGGCCTTTTAGAGGATGAGCTTTGAATATAGTGGGAGAGATTCAACCAGCATTGTCAAAAAACTAAAGATATATCTTGGTTGGCATTAACTACTTTACCAAATGGATAGAAGCAATACCATTAGTAAATGTAGGTCAGGAAGATGTTATTGAGTTCATCCAAAACCACATCATCTACAAATTTGGTATTCCAGAAACAATTACAACAGATCAAGGATCAATTTTTACTTGTCGAAAGATGCAGGAATTTGCCAAAGAAATGGGTTTTAAACTCTTAACTTCCACGCCTTATTATGCTCAGGCGAATGGGCAAGTCGAAGCTGCCAATAAGGTGGTGATTAGACTAATTAAGAGGCATGTGGGAAAGAAGCCTAGAAATTGGCACAAGACGTTAGACCAAATCCTTTGGGCATGTCGAACGTCACCCAAGGAAGCTACTAATGCTACGCCATTTAGACTTACCTTTGGTCATGATGCAGTGTTGTCTGTTGAGATATGTTTGCAGTCCGTGAGAATCCAAAGACATCATGAAATCCCTTCTCAATCTTATTGGGCAATGATGATAGACGAACTGGTAGATCTAGATGAAGAAAGGCTTAAGGCCTTGGAGCTATTAAGGAGACAAAAAAGAAGGGTCGAAGAATCCTACAATAAAAGGGTTAAGTCCAAATCTTTTTTATATGGGAAGCTAGTGTGGAAAGTAATTTTGCCTATAGATCGAAGAGATAGAACTTTAGGCAAATGATCTCCTAAATGGGAAGGCCCATTCCAAGTCATACAAGTATTCTCCAATGGGGCCTATGAAATTGAGGAATTAGACAAGATAAAAGAATCTTGAAAGTAAATGACAAATATTTAAAAAAGTATAGGCCTATCTTGCAAGAGATTCATATAAAAACTTAAATTTCATTAAAAAGGCGCAAAGGCCAAAATAGGCCAACAAGGCTAACATGGCTATCCAGAAAAACAAAAGAGGAAATCAATACAACAATTCCTGATGCAAATAAGGATCAATCAAAATCCTTAAAATCAATGGATTTGAGAAATTCCATGTAATCCTCATATGCCTCGTCGTCAAAAGTGCTGGTAGGAGGACGTGTCTTGGGAATTTTCATTTTGGTTTCATTCTTCTTCGTACGAAAAGAGACTCCATTTGAAGCCTCAGGCTTGTGGACCTCTTTAACTTCTGTTGTTACTTCAGGTTTCTTAGAAGCCTTAGCCTGCTCTTGGATGACGGATGCTCCTGAATTGGTATTCATGCTGGATTTTCGAGATGCCAAAATACGATTCAGAAGAGGAAAGGTTTTATAGAAGAAAGACATGGCACAGATTGGCCATTCAAACAGTGGAAGTACAGGGATTGGTCTTGGGAGTCCACCTAAAAAGGCTATACCTTAAATGCCATAATGAGGCTAAAAGCCTATGCCGGGTGAGCATTAAATGAAACTAGAAAGAGGTGTTTCTAGGAAAAGAAAAGGCCTTAAGTGCAAAGTGGATTTAGGCCATGGATAAAATACGTCATACATACGCCATAAACATACGTGTCGAAAAGATATGATATGGTGCAAATAATTAAGTTAAAAAAGCAAAATATTATCATTACATAAGAGGGCTCGAAAGCCACGAAGCAAATGATGATTACAAAACAAAGGCCGATAAGATATCAGAAGGCATCAAAAAGGAAGCTTCGACTTCAGTTGAGCAAAAGTATTCGCGTGATGACCAAGGTGAGCCTCGCACAGAGATTTGTTGAGCTTGGCTGCGGCGAGCTCCTTTTCAAGCTTTTGGGCTGCATCAATGAAGTCGATAGTACTCTTCAGTTCTTGGGACATATCAGGGTCGACAAATCCTTGCAACTCAAGATTACACTTTTCAGCGTTAGAAATATTCATTTGGAGCTCCTTGAGTTGCTGCTTCCACATATCAATGTCCTTCTGGTTAGAAGTTATCTCTTCTTGACGTTGTTTGTGGGCAGCTTCCAACCGTTCAACCCTAGCCTCTGATTCTTGTGCACCAGTCCAGGCTGCACTTTCACGACCAGTTGTAGCCTCAATGGTCTTCACGAGAGAAGGGAGTCATTGAACCTCTGAAGATAAATCATCCACCACAACCGTCAACTTTAGCAAGAAACCATGAACTTCTGGACTAAGAGTGGTGAGATCCAGTTTCTTGAGTTGATCTTTCAAAAAGAGACGGGTTGTGGGGTCTGAAGCCAGTACATTGTGGATATTGCCTCTGAAGAATTTCTTCTTGATGGATTGGAGAATTGGACCAACAAAGTCATCGACCACTTGAGAAATGTTAAAGGATCTTTAGGAGTCACGATGGGAGCTAGAGTTTTCTTCACCATAGGTGAAGTATGTTGAGGCTCAGGACCAGTTTGGCCTTCTTCTTCTTCCTCTTCGTCCTCTGCCTCCTCTTCTTTTTTGTCAGCTTCTCTATCTTCTTCCTCCTGTTCTTCCTCCTCTTCTTTGACTCTCACTTCTTCGTTTCTATTGACAGCGAATGGATAGGTGTCTGAATTGTGAGTGGGTTCAGGGGGCATGTCTATTGGCTCTTCATGAATGGTTGGATGTGGCTATCAATTATTGGTGGGTCTGAAGGAATACGTGCTTGTTCGACAACCACCTCATCAGTAACCATAGGTTCAACATGATTGAGGGGTGGGGGACTGGAAGCACCATCTTCCCCAGAATTGAACCCATCTGCGTGAGCCTGCTGCATGGTGGTGTGCGCCAAATGAGGGTTGTTTCTTATAGAAGGTACAACAGGTTGGTTTACTTCACTCAAACTAGAGCTAAAATCAGAGGAGGGGTGATAAGTTGGCTCACCTTGGCTATTGAGAGGGATAAGTGACAGAATTGCCTGAAGCGAGAGGATGAGTGGTGTTTGTATCATCCTGAAAACACAAGCAAAAAAGAATAAGGCTAAGCAAGTGATTAACAAATGTACACGTGACAAAATGTTGGTACACATACCTGGGTTGGTGCAACACCGGGGTTAGAATGGTCACTTCCATGGTCACAAGAAGCTGTCTTCGAGGTAGCCATAAGAGGTTGTTTTTCAACACTGCTTGTAGCAGGTGTCATCTCAAGAATTTTAGCCACCTTCGATAGAGGTGGGCCAGTGGGTCCAGATGCATTTATAGGTTTCTTTCTCTTTTTTACAAGAATATCCTCAGGAGATTCATCAACATCTGAGGCAACAACAATAAGAGCGTCCTTCTTGCCTTTCTTGGAAGGAGTTGAAGGTCTTCACCCATCCTGAGAAAGTAAAAAAGAAACACTACAAGTGTGAGAAAAGAATCACATAGTAAGAAAATAGGCAAAATATGCAAGATATACCTGTTTTCCTTCTTGTTCCTTGCTAATTTGAGAGGTAGCAACCCTAGTGGAAGGAACTTTCCTAGGCACAGATGGAAGACAAGAGATGAGTGCCAGTTAAATATTGAATGTTTAGCTACATAATCATAGGTAAAAGGCATCAAACCTTCATATATGTCAGATTCAACACGAACATCCTGAATCCCTATATGAATATGTCCTTTGAAACTGTCTAAAGTGTGCTTAGTCGGAACCACTCGTCGAGCCTTGGGTTGGGACTGCTGTCAAAGGAGTTTAAGATCCTCGCCATAGACAAACCAGTCTGGAAATAGAGGGGTAAGTGCCACTCCAAAATAAGTAGTAGGCAGGCGAGGGAATTTTGGAGGAAAGAGTTTAAAAGCTACCTCATAACGTTTCTCACGAGGAACGTTTGAAGGAATTTTTAAGTGATCCAGTTTTTGCAGAAAGCTTCTTTTTAAAATAACGGCAGCCTCATGAATGGTCCGACTAAGATCATCTGGACGATAGACAGTTTCAAAGTATTTCTGAAAAGCTTGAATTTCTTGGATATGAGCGAGCTTACTTTTCTTCGTCTTGTCCTGCACATCAAGGAAAGCTTGGTCAAGTAGTAAAGAAAAAGTGGTCACAGTAAGAAAATGTTCACTATAATGTTTGGACCACCAGTGGTGGAATGAAGAAGTGCATAGAAAAAAGGTTCAAAGAACATAGGCGAAAGCACTTCTCTCTTCTTGCTCAAATCAACGAAGATGTCAACGATTGTTTCTTCATCGAAGCTGGCAGTAATAAGGATGACTTGGCCCTTCTTTTCAAAAAAGCACCTAGGAAAACTCTGAATCAACCCAAACTAGCGAGAAACAAGGTTAGGTTGATACGCAGTCAAGGATGCTAAACCTCTTCCCAAGTTAAGTCTGTTGACAATGAACCTAGGAATTAAAAAGGCTTCCCAGATAGCAGCAGATCCATCAGAAGTGGGAAATGGCCTTTTGAACCATACATGGCCATACTTCCTTGCAGCAAAAGGTGCCATACTAGGAGTAAACTCATGGCGCTTAGCAAACATCAGTTTGTAACTGGTGAATGCTCCCTTGGTGGTTTCACCATCATCGTTGGGAGTCAAATGGACCAGACGAGGTCCCTCGATACTCCTCCCTACGATTTCAGCAAAGGCTTCATCAACTAAGCCTTTCCTAGGAAGGCTAGCTTCAAAAGTTGTGTTAAGCCACAACTGAAGCAGCCACAGAGGACCACTCAAAGATATAGAATCACATGCCTCCATGCGCTTCAGTCGAGAAGCTACTTCACTCAGGGACTCATAAAGGTTCACCAGAATAAGTTCACTTAAGCAGACACCTTTGTTATGATGAAGCTGGTTGGCAAGAGGCAAGTACTTTTTGGCAACCTGCAAAGATTTGGTGCAAAACACGTACCTCGACAGCCATACGGCAAGAAACGCTATATTCTCTTCATCAGATACGTCGTCAGTGGTTTGGTCAAAGTGGTGTTTGATGAAGTGAGTATACGTGAGTTTTGAGTTAGAAATATTGATATAGTCTTTAGCGTTGACATCAGGATGGTAGGAGACACCGTCAGGGCGAAGGCCAGTAATAGTAGCTATGTCGAAAAGAGTGGGGGTAACCATCCCACATGGCAGGTGGAAAGTATAGTGGCTGCTATCCTAGAAGTATAAAGAGGCTGCCAGCAAGTTTAGACAATATGGTATGTTCGTCTTCGACAGCATCAAAAGATCATAAATCCCTACGGATTTCCAATGGTCAGCTTTAACCTTCTCCATATTCGCCATCCAAAGGTCAAAGTCCTTAAGGGAACTGACGGCTCTCACTATCCTTGTACTGTCAACGAGATAACCAAGGTTGAAATTTGGCAATGGAGATTCTTCAGCAGCAGTGGTGAGGAGTCTAGGGAAACTCTTTTGCCCTAACGACCTTGTTCTCCGGTAAGACGGCAGAAATTCACTCAGTCTCTCGTCAGAAGTTCCAACCTGAGCTAGCGAACCTGAAAGCGCGTAGGGTTTATCTGAATAATTAAAGGAATCATTACTTGAGATTGATAGATGCTCATTGTAGCTTCAGTGGTAGGTTCTGGTACACATTGGCGGTTCTCCACCAGTTGAAGGCCATGAATGTTTGAAAAAGGAGGGATGGCTTGTTTGAACTGAGTAGCTCGGCCTTTCTGGGTTTTCTTGTCCTGAACGTTGGATTGAGAAGATGCCATTGTTGAAAGAAATGAAAGAAAATGGGTTTTTTTCTCTAAGTTTGGGGGAAGAAAACTGAAGAAAGAGACAGGTTGCTTGAGATTCTGGAAAGTGTAAGAAGTTCATGAAATGGTGAAGAAAGGTATTTATAGGCGTTTAGGAATCCTAAAGGTTTAAATCCACCGCTGAAGTTAATCAGATAGTGGGACGCGTGTTTTGTTTTGAGAAATGACGTGTGTTGGCAGTTATGTTTAGATTGCAAAACATACATTTTTAAGACAAAGTAATGATAAATACGACTGAAAAGGTGTTTAATGATTTATCATGATGGCATGATGTCATAAGCATGGAAGAAAAGAGAGTGAACAATTAACCAATAAACAAGTAGTGGGTTGTTTAGGCAAAGCCATGCAACTTAACACGTCGAAACGATTAGAAAAAATGACCTTCCTACCAAGTCTGGCGAAAAGACATTTCTTGGGGGCAATTTGTTAGCTCTTATTTTCGACGCTAGTGAAAGTCAGAATCATCTTAAGTCAAAATTTCACTTTAGCACATGTGAAGGTTTCGACACGACTATGAAGCAATCAAAGTCGAAGGAAGGTGGATAAAGTTCCTAAAAAAATACCAAGTGTTGGAAACATTCTCGACCAAGATCATTCTGAAGGGAGCGCAAGGCAATTACTATCAAAATTGGAGGGAATTCTTAATGTCTAAATTCAAAGTGATAGTGGGCCAATGTGGGAGAAGTTGAAGACTGCGAAAAGCGCCAAAAAGACACGTTATGAAGCCTTAACCGTCATCTAAGTGGTTACTTTCTAGCACTATAAATAGGCCTTATTTTTATGTAATAGGGGTGTTCATTCATTTCTGTACTAGTCACTCCGTACAACTCAAAGTACCCGCGTGTAGAGAAACGAGTTAGCGAGAATGTACGTGATACAACACCAACCCCTTTTCCTTAATACAATTTACTCGTTCTTGCCATTTACTTGTTGCCCTTTAACTTTCAGCTTTTACATTTAAACTATTTTACAAGCTTTCCCTCAACTTAAAAATTCCTTTACTTTCCATGCCATTTAACTTTTCTGCACCTTTATTTTCAAGGATCCCCTAGTCGAACGTGGAGTTCAGATTAGCATCTTTTGCACCTTTAATATTAAATGCCATTTAACTTTTCTGCACCTTTATTTTCAAAGATTCCATAGTCGAACACAGAGTTCCGATTATAAGTCTTTGGCACATTTACATTATTGCCTTTATTTTCAATGCCATTTACTTTTAAAAGCTTTTACATTACTGCACTTTTACATTCTTGCCTGTTAACCTTCGACGCATTACTTGCTTTCTTTTAACCTTCAAGTCATCTTACTTTCCAAAAGATTTCATAGTCGAACGTGGAGTTCAACTTAGGGTCTTTTTGCATACTTAGCACATGTTTTAGGATTTAGTATGGTCGATCCTGCAACTTAGTCAATTTTACCCTAAATTGATAGACCAACGGTTGTTTACCAAAATTAACAGTAAACAATTACAAAGCAGGAACCGTGAAATTTACTCACTCATTAAAGGTACAAGCACACAAAAAAAGATAAGTAGGACCACACATTCGACTGATCCCCCAGGGAGATCGATTTTCAATTCTCCATCATTTGATCACGATAAACTAGTTTTCTTGAAATATGCACTGGGGGATAATAATGTTCCACCTGCTACAAAGCATTTTCAAAAGAACCATGTGTAATAGTGTAACTCCTCTATTGATTTCGCATACTCCTTGGACAAACTAGATGAAAATTTTGGAAAGCACACGATGGATGTTATTCCCAAAGTTATAATATCCACTGTGACATCTGCTACTTAACAACTAATAATCATTAATAATAAAAGCAGTAAAAACACATCAATTGTTTACCCCGTTCAGTGTCAACAACACCTACATCTGGGGGCTACCAAGCCAGGGAGGAACTTCACTATTAGCAGAATTAATTCAGAGTCAAACAACACAGTTTACACTCCTCACTTAAAACCTACCCAATGACAATTCAACCTAGAGACACTCTAGACTTGAGTATACCCACTCACTCGCCCTCAATCACTCCACAGTGATACATAACTCTCAATTACAAAACAGTTGAGGAGATACACTCCAAACACACTTTGATCTTGCTTCACATCTTTGATCAAGGAACTCACACACTCTTGCTTCACAGCTTTGAGTGAGACACAACCTAGAATCTACCTATCCAATGCAAATCATCCACCAGACAATTACTTGGAGTACAAGTATTCCTAAACAGAATTCACACGTGAAGACTAACCTTCTTCACTTACAAGGACTCTGCAATCTGCACTCTCTATTCTTCTGTCAAGAGCTGCTATTCAGGATTGCTTTCTTTGATATTTATAGCAGCTGTCAGTCCTTTTGGGCCTTGGTGCATAAATTAGGTTTTATTCATAACAAACCTAATTTCCAATGATCTGCACGCTTGCCACTTAATTCAGGGATCTTTTAGATCGCCTAGGGATTCTAGAAAGTCTCCTGATATCCAGCTTGAGCTCTTATTCTGTTTCCTGGTTTATAGCTACCAAAAAAACAAACCTGTGCAAACCTGCGCTTGATGTCATACAACCCAAGTCATAACATTGGGTATGACATCCAACAAAGCCTGTATGGTATGCTTTATTCTCATGGGTGTGACCCTATTCTATCTGGGTATTGTGATACTGATTTGGCTGGGAGTGCTGATGACAGAAAAAGCACATCTGGTGGATGTTTCTTCTTAGGGAACAACCTCATATCATGGTTCCGCAAGAAGCAAAACTGGGTCTCCTTATCCACTGCTGAAGCTGAATACATAACGGCTGGTAGCAACCGTTCCCAACTGGTCTGGATGAAGCAAATGTTAACTGAATACAATGTCACTCAGGATGTCATGACATTATAATGTGACAATCTTAGTGCCATCAATATTTCCAAGAACCCAATTCAGCATAGCAGAACCAAGCATATTGATATCAGACATCACTTCATAAGAGATCTTGTGGAAGACAAAGTGATTACCCTGGAGCATATGGCCACTGAACTACAACTTGTTGACATTTTTACAAAAGCTCTAGATGCTACTCAATTTGAGAATTTAAGAAGCAAGTTGGGAATTTGTCTCTATGAGGAATTATAGCAATTAATGTTATTTGGTAATTGTTGTACCCCAAATTTTACCTTTAGATTCACTTATCATTCACATCACCCATGCACAACTAACAGTTTTGCCTAGTTTGTTTGTGTTGCAGGTTTGTTAAAGCATGTTGAAAGCCATTTAAGCTCCTGTGTGTACGCCCATAAAGGTGTCAATCTTTTACAAGTGTTTGAATTCACGTGGATATAAAAGGAGAATATACCATCAATCAATTTCCCCTCAAGACTTCCCAAGGAGGGATTAAGGTATTCTATCCATCGATATGGAACACAGTCACTTAAAAATTGGTCATGGTCGTGTGACAAATGGTGCTAAACGGTATCTTGATACTTCTTCAAGAAGTAATGCTCGCTACTATTTCCATTTTATGAAAATCAGGCAACACATAGCTCATGTATCTTTAACCTTGAAAAGAAATCCTCAGGATCATTTGTTGACATTTCGAATAGAAAATTAAGAAGGATGTGGCAATAAGGTTATCAGGATGAAGTTCATAGCGCCTGCCAAAGTTCAGGTTTGTATGTTACAAACTTCAAGTTAAAAGGAAATGCAAGTTACTCCAAGTTTCTTTTCAAAGGACTCACCATGCAAAATCTATGATTACATGATAAAAGTTTCAAGGTATACAAAGATTTCCAAAAGTATAAGTGAGCCATCTCCTATATTAATCATTTGTCATTATGGAAGAAGTATATTTGGCATTGTAAAACAAGAAAAGTAGAAGCTTTCATTAAGCTAATACAAACTGCCACTATATAACAGGCCTGAGAAAGAATTAAATGAATGTTCCATTTAATATTTTCCTAATAGTCTAAAAGTGAAAAGGATTTTAAGACTTAAGCTACATAAAATACAACATGGCTCCTTGAATCTAAGTCAGGCGTCCCTACAACTGTTTTCCAAAGTTGTGCTATGGCAAGAGCAGCAAATCCCGTTGCCTCCCATATCCTGCCAGTAGCACTATGCCTCCATTACCATACCAAGGACAACCCTGTCAAGAACCAAACATTAAACATCAGATAACTATGATCGAAATTTTGAATTACTCCATCGCAGAACCATGGCTCATTCACTTTGGTATCAAAACATGGTCAACAATATCATACAAAAAAACTGAGTTGGTGTTCTGGCCGGCGACGTCGGGCTGCCCCCAAATGCAGACAGTTTGTTTGAAGCTTCGGTAAAAGCATGAATCAAGCGATAATAACCCGATGTCATCACCGTGAGATTCAAGAGGCCAACAACCGGCACCGTCACCAATGTCCGAACCTACATTTACAGTAATCAAGCTTTAGACAAAGAAATTATGGCATCAACCAAAAAAAGGCGACTCTTTGAAACTCACGTGCTATGCTCCTGTTGCGAGACGCATGAAGAGAAACTATGTTGGAGTCACTGGCTTTTAGTTGAATACACCATTATCTGCACCTGTGAAAACCTGCAGATTGATACAACCCGTGCTCCCTCCCGAAGTAACCCAAGAACCTATTGAAAATCAAAACGGCAACGATGTTTATCAGGCATATCAGAATCAAGCTCTACTGAGCTAAATTCATGTTCAAGAATAGAGATAGCCACAATACTTCATTCCCAACGACATGTCAAAACGAAACAAAAAGAGCTTTGCCACCACTAAACCCGGACGCAGAAGTTGCTAACAGAAGCCTCAAACCGTAAGAAGTTAGGCTTAGAATCACTTTTCTCTTGTATCCACCAACCCGCGAGTTGCAAAAATAAACATCTCACTCAAGCTAGTGCATCGTGTGAAACATGATTCAACTAAAAACACCACTGTTGCTACTTACGAGAGGATAAAAAAAAGGATTCACTTGACATGCCAGCTCGTGCCGTTGTTTGCAATATGTTGAAGTTCAGCTCTGCACATCTCGAAAAGATCACAAAAAGGGGTTCAAGTCCATCCATTGATGCTCTTCAGAACTTCCTGCAAAAAAAGGGAACACAGTAGAAGTTGCTAGTCCATAATTAGAGATAACCCACCTGCTATACCAGTTTGAAATGAAAGTTAGCATACAACACATTTTATTCAAAGTTAATATCCAAGCCAGGGTAGTATTTCACCTATTCATTCAATTCTCGAGTAGAACCATTGTTGGTCCAAATACCGTCTGTCTCGTCCCATCCATGCTTACATTTCACTATGAGCTACCTGATGCAAGAGAAATATATACAAGTCAGCATACTCATGCTTAAGCCAAGTTTTAGCATTTAAAACATTTGTTGGAGCTTAAGGAAGCCAAACCTCTTATCTTACAGCTCATCATTATGAAAATGCAAAGAGCAATTCTACAAATCTACTACGCAAGAGCTGATGTGGAAAGACATACCTTCAGGAGTTTGAATTTCTACGGGTTAAAGCGTGAGGCGACATATATGGACGGTGCAGTTTTTAAGTGGCTGTGTAACAGAATCTCAAGTCTGTTGCTGAAAGAAGGTAGAGGACCTCCTTCTCATCATCTTGCCATCATGTTGACCGAAGCGGAGGGATCCAAGTTTCCTCTAAAGCTTCATCGCATGGTTACTTCTTGAACAAATGCCCATATACCTGCAATGATAGTCTGAGAGCTCAGTGTCGCTACTGCAAAAATCGGCGCCGGCTATGACAGATGAGTCACCACCGTGCGTTATTTATCCCAACAGAGGGAAAGGAAACGCTCAAAGTAAACCTACCACAAAGACGGGAAAGGAATGGTCATTACAACCAAATCCTGGATTCGGGAGTCGGTTACGCAAGGGGAAGGTATTAGCACCCCTCACGTCCGTCGTACTCGACGGGATCCACGCTTGTTTTCTAGTACGGATTGTTATTCTATCTACTCTATAGGGTTGAGGGTTAAAAGAAAATAAAATGACTCGGCAAAGCATCGCACTTTATGCCTACGTATTCCCGTCTGGAACGAGAAATCAGAGTCAACGTAGTTCGCCTACCTGCGGGTTAAGGGGGGAAGGTTGCTCGCTAGGATACTGCATCCTATGCCTACGTACTTTTATACAGCATGAAAGATCAGAGCAAACGTTGTTCGAGCCACGGAAGACACATATTTGTCTGACTGTTTTTTATCTTTCTGAAAAGGTTTTCTTCTGATTAAGAGTCCAAGCGGACAAAAATGACACTTTGATGTTTGTTTTCAGTCTTTTACGCAAGAACTGTTTTTTGTGATGTTTGCAATCTCTGACGCACTAGAGACTATGTTTTGAGGGTGACTACATCGTATGTCACCCTAAGGGTAACACACTAAGCAGTCAGATTACTGAAGAGTGACCCTCCAGCAACCCTCTCTCAAATAGCTTAAGGCTCGTAGCGTACGACATCAATTAACCTTATTAGTGTGTTTTGAATTGTTTTGAGATAGAAGAGAAAGAAACTCTAAAAACCTAGGGTTTGAAATGGGAATCAAAGCTACCCTAATGTTGTCATGCATGGATTACAACCTAATGTCTGTCATAATTCCCTCCTGCACAGAGGAAATTAGAGATCCTAAGGGATAAACAGCAAAAGAAACAGATATACAGTAAACAGTAAAATGCATGTAATGCAACAGTACAAGCGAGGCAAGGGAGTCCCACTCAACCTCGAACCTGGGAAAACAATAGGCAAAGTGAAACAGTTTCACTTCAAACCTAAGGGGCAAGCTGAACAAGCCAACAAACAATACAGAAAAAGAAATAAGACCCAACACCAGCTCCGACAGCAACACCAGCTCCTACAGTAGGCAATTCAAACAGCAACAGCTCTGACAGCTACAGTTTATTAACAACAAAGGAAAGGTTGACAGTAACAACTTCAAGAAAGACCCCATCTTTAATCTTCAATGATCCCCAAACTTTAGATAAGCCCCTGTCTCCACAAATTACCAAACTCTGACAAGTATGAACCTCAACCAGTAGACAGCTTCAATCAGCAGCAAAAACCCTAGTCTTCAACAGATAACTAGCTTTAACATGCACAAGCTTCATCTTCAACAATCTTCAATGAACTTCATCTTTAATAGGCTTCCATCTTCAAGGTAAGCACTCACAGGAGAGAATCAACTAATAGATGAAGTTGAAATGTTGAGAGGCTCAGTGACAACCCAGGGAAATCACTAAGATCTTAACATAGCAAGTGAAAGGTATCCTCAAGGTTCTACCCAACCAAAGCCTGCTCTACATCCCTCCTAAGGAGAGATGGAACTTATTTGGGGGACCTTGTGTCATAGGATGGAATAGAGCCACAAAAAGCTCTCTATGTTTGACAGAAGAAATCAGTCTACTCTAAAGCTCTCCCTATATCTCCTATCTCCTAAGTCTTCAGAAGCAACCTTCAAGGATGAGAATATTCATGCTCCAAGCTCCATCCTTTGTCTCTAATCATCTCCAATGTCTTCATTAGCTCCAACAAACCAAGCCCAAGCCCAACACCCAGTTGAAATGCCCAAAACCCAACAAACAAAACAACATCCCAAGTGGGAAACACACCAATATCAACCAAATTTGCAAAAATCAAGTAAAATAGTAATACTCATCATAAAATCCTAGATTAATTTTTAAGGGAACCTAACTATGTACCCTATACCCCACATAAACCCCAAGGCCTAAATCAAACCTTAAGTCTCCAAACTATGCCCTAAACTACCCCTAAGTATTATAAAACCCTAATCCTAACACCCTAAAGTTCATTATTCAAAACTAACCTAAATTTCATTCACAAAAATGTGATAAAATTTATAAGGGTACATGCTTCCCTAACCTAATCAACCTCACAAGAATCAATCAAAAATCATGCATCAATCTCTCATACTAAATTCAGAAAAATAAGGTATCAAACAAATGCAAAATAAAATCAATAAAATTTTAAAATATACCAAAAAATATAAAATGCATGAAATAATGTTTTTATTGTTTTATTAAATTCTAGAAACCCTAAGGAAAACAAGGAAAAAATCCTCACCCTAAAATGATCTTTTTTCAATTTATTATGAATTTTTTATTAACTATGCTAAAACCATGAAATAAAAAGAAAATAAAATGAAAATGGGAAATGGGCGTGACAAATAGCAATTGGAATCAGTACAATATCAGAGATGGGCCCAGGAGGGGGTGTGAATATCATTGCGCGCATTAAGCCCAAAGCAAATCAGGAAATAAATGGAAATATCATGAAAAAAATGAAAAAAGAGTTGTGCCAAATAGCAACTATTTTATGTGTAATTCTCAAATGGGCCTCAGAAAGGGGTGTTAGTAGCAAATTATCACTTAAGCCCATGCCACTCATTAAATGAAATGAAGCGTTTAGCTCCTCTCAAACTCCTTCACAAATTTTCATCAATCCTGGCCGTTAGATTATTATTGAGTCAAAAGTCCACTACTGATCCAAGGGTGATGACATCTTCTTCTACCTTTGAATTTTGGAGGGAGAAAGAAGCCATGGCTGAACAGAGATCAATACCTTCATCTTCTCCAAATGCAACTCCACTAATCCTCCCCAAAACTCAACCCTAATAACATCATTTGGTTCGTTTTTTCACACTGAATTCACTCATGCCATCCATTATCATTGAAACCTCTTCACTCTCAAAACACGAAGAAATGTTCAGAAAATGCTCAACCATAAATCCTAACCAAACTCAAAATTGAGATGCCTAACATCATCACCATGCTACACTGAGTAAAATCCACTATTAAACTAGGCTTAATCCTCAAGAATCATCAAGATATATCCATGAACAGAAATGGTGTCCTCTACAAAATTGTCTCCAATCCTTGAATTTCTTTACCAAAAAGCTCCTAGCAATGATCTACATCATATCTAACCATCTAAACCCTAACAATTATACCTATATCAAGCCATAGGATAAGATTTACATACCTGCAAAAATCGAGTGAACAGACTAAGCAATCCTTCAAATTAGGCTTCAAGAATCTCTAGATTGCTTCAATGATGTATGATCAAGCTTCTGTATGCATCAAATTGGACTGAATCTTCTTGAATTACCAAACTCGATTCTGACCTGCAAGATGAAAACTCAAAGTGCTATCTCACGATTCTTCATAGTTCTTGATCACCAATTTATCTGGAATCAATCACCAACACATGATCAAGCTTCTGAGTGCAAGAATTTGGATTGAAACCTCTCCAATTTGTGTAACCGATTTGGATTTGCAAGATGAAAACTCTAAACTCAATCTCTTTAATCTCCCTCAATCTGCACCAACCAATGCCTTGAACCTCTTCTTATACTTATATAGAAGGTGTATGAATGATCTAGAAACCTCTGGAAAGCTCTAACGAGAAGTTCAATATCTCTTGCATTTGAAAATGTCATGAGAAGTTCATACATGGCAGCTGAGTTTTAGCTTGCTTCAATGCCTTGATTCTGATCCAAATTCTCCTTAGATGACATTTTGAGTTAATTGGCAAGGGTTAAGGCCTTGGTCATGCTCTAAAGAGTAGTTTTGCATATGTGACTTATGATGTAAGTAATAAAGGAAGTCATAGAATTACCCCTCAACTCAAAAATGTGGCAATGTCATTGTTTTCAAAATATGTTTTCCAATCAATTTGGTATGTCATATGGCTAGGTTTGGACCCATAGCTCAAAAATCCCAATTTTCATCCTTGGTTAATTTAAAATTCACCCTTATTTTAGGCCATTTTTGTAATTTTGTGATACAAGCCCTTCCAAGCTCTCATGACTTCTTTCCTAGCCCAAAAACATCATTTTAAGCACATCTCATGTTGAAAATTTTTTCATTTGAGGAGTGGAAGATAGAGATTTTGACCTATGTTGAAAAATGACCTATAATCATCAATACCCAAAATACCCCTGGATTGTCAAGACCATAACTTGAGTTCCACAAATCTTCTTGAGTACTTCTAGTACTCAAATTAAAGCTAAGATCAAGCCCTACAATTCTTATGTTGGCCAAGAATCCATTTGAAAATTCCTTTATGGGCAAACGTTGCTTGGAAGTCAAGTGACTTTCACAGATAAATTTCAGTGTCTTCTGATGACCCATAACTTGCAAGAACCATAACTTGAGTTCTAAAAATATTCTTGAAGACTTCTAGTACTCAAATTAAAGCTATTTAGAAGCTCTACAAGTTTCATTTTAGCCAAGAATCCATTTGAAACTTGAATTTTGACTTATCTGGCTTGGAAGTTAGGCCTAAATTAGGGGATTTTACATTGAAACCCTAATTTGGCAACTCCTCCTACTCTTGATTCTCTTTTATTTATCCTTGGCACAACACCACACATGTATCAACATATCAATTTATGAATCCCACAACCTCCAATTAAGCATTGATGCTCTTCAATCACTCAGTTGACCTAGGGTTGACCTAGATGAAACCCTAGTTGACTGCACCTCAACTGTGGCTCTTGTACTTGAATCAATGACTTGCCTCATCTTCAATATGACCCTCTAGGCATTTCATAAGCTTTGTACACATTCCATACCCTCAATTCATAGCTCATACCCCATTGATGACCCCCAATACACTTCAAATTAGGAGAGAAATCCACCTGTTGACACTCAAATCTTCTCAAAGCTTCAACCCATTCCTTGATGACTTGGAGGTTCCTCAGCTTGAATTAGGCCCCTTGATGTGCTTCTTTAGATAAGGATGGCACTTGATCCCTTGTTGGATGCATTGTTATGCTATGCTATGCAAATGATTAGATTATGTACATGATGTATCTATGCAATTGAAACATAAACCAGGTGAAATAGGTTGAGCAAATTTTAGGGTGCAACACTCAGCACAGAACATCCAAGTAAATCTAAAACATAATTGTTATTCAAGTTGCAAACTAGGTGATCATTATGAATAATAATGTGTATCAGCAAACTTACTAAGTCCGGAAAGAATTCAACGGCATGAAAGCTCAAACAATTCAAAACATACAGTCGCCACACCATGAACTGTCACTAGCGGCCATGGAAGCATTGCGAATATTCAGCTAACAGCAGCAGAAACCATCTGTCAGCATCAATGGACTGTTCTGGAAAGGCCTGACTTACGATCCTGAAGGCATTGTGAACCTCACCAATTTTCAGCGGTAACCCCTACAGGATATGTCATTGAAGTTAGCGATATACAGTATTTAGCGAATGAAACCAAAGCAGTTAATATGTTTCAAACGTAGGCAAGGCAAATTTAAGGTTTTTTTTTCAAAATCAAAACCAAATCAGACAGTATTGAACGAAATCCAAAATCTTCCAAAAACGCTCCAACATGTTGCAGACATTTCCTAAACCAAAAAGGAAATCAGTTACTGCTATTTAATTTCTCGATTCACTCAGCCATCTATAAGAAGGAAGAATTTGAGACGAAAAAGAGGGGAACAATGGATAGAATCCACAATCACCACGAAAAGAGAAAAACGACTTATCTGCGTTAGTTTCATCGGGAAACCACTACCAGTGTCGAAATCCTCGGAGTTGCCTCAAAACCACCGCGTCTCCGCAAGCCGCCACGAAACCCTTCAACCCCATTGCGACATCCTCACTGGAAGCAGCTACCCTTCTACTATCGATTTATTTCGTTCTGGGTAATATTTCTGTTTCCATTTGAGTTTCGTGTTTGTTTTGTTTGTTCATTAGGTTTTGGGAGGAAGAACGGAAGAGTTGCAGAAAGACGGAGAAAACATCATAAAGAAAGAGGAAAAGACGAAAGTGAGAAGAAGAAGGTTGAATAAGAAGACGGGGAAGTCGCGAGGGGGAAGGCGCCGTTCGCAATCGTGAATATAGGGTTTCAGACGAAACCCTTTCTTCCCCCTCTTTCAATTTGACCGGGTCGGGTCTGGGGATTTCAACGCCCCAGCCCACCCATTTGTTTATTTATTTTATCTTTTTATTTTTTTATTTTTAATTCCTATTTGTTTATTTGTAATCCTTATTCATTATTAATAAAAAAAATACTAACAACTAACACTAACTACTAACATTAATATAACTAACTTAAAAAGAAAAAAAACTGAAGAATATAACTTATTTAATTTAATAAAAACGAACTTAATTTAAAATAAAAATATATATTTTTAATTGATGATTTTAATGTAAGTTTCGTTTAAATATTAAAAAAAAAAGAAATGTTAAGTTAGATTTTACTTATTTCTCTTATAATTATTAAAAATATAAAACAAAAATTACTCACCTCGTTATTTCAATTTTCTTGTTTTTCTTTAATAAATTAAAATTCAAGTTTCTTTTAAAATTTAAAATTAGCTTAATAATCTATTTGACTTAGTTTACTTTCACCTTTTGGAGTTTTAGTTAATTAAGTTGTTTAAAAATAAATAATTTAGTCTAATTTAATTCAATTAATAAAAATAACTTCCGTTAGTAATTTAAGACTATTTTCTAAATCTTAATAAAAATCACAAAAATAAATAAACACTTTCTTGCAAATTAATTTTTAAGCACATTCTCAACTTAGACATAAACCTCACCAAAAATAATAAACAATTAGCTCTTTTACGTAATTTAAGAATCAATTAGTCTGGTATTTGTTTAATTATAATCCATTTCTAACATTCCTTAGTTACGTAAAGTTTCTTACAAAAACATTCAAACATATTTCTAAATAATTTCACCATTGTTAAAATCCATTTAACCATAAACCATTCTTAACATCATATCTCACCACTATCATCACTTGTCCATTTAGTTACCACTTTATTTTACCACTATTTCCCCTCCGAAGGAAAGGTTACCTTGTTTGATCGCCGAGTCAATACCTCCCCTTCACCCCATCCTAGCCTTAGGATCCGAGTCGCCGTACTCATGTTTAGGCGTCCCACCGTGGACATTCTAACCTTTCTATCCTAGCTTTAGGATTAGGAGTCGCCGCACTCCATATGGGTTCCCGCCATAGGATACCTACTTACACCTTTAACTAAACCTTATAATGTAGTAAATCGGAGTCGCTGCACTCCAAAATAAGTGCTTCCTTATGAACGCTTATTTCCCCCTGGAACCTTGACCACAGTCAAGAAGTTCCTATTCCTCCCTCTGTGAGGGGAACTACGAATATTCTGATTCCATCCCCTACCCAGGATACGTAGGCACAAGATGCGAGTCTTGGCGAGTATACTTAGGACTAACCCCTTTAGGTCTTTCTCTTTACCCTTAACCCTTAGCATAACCTTAAGCAGATAACTATAGCAATAGAACATTTTAAAACAAGAGGTTCCTGTAGAGTACTACAGAGGTTTAGGATGCTAATACCTTCCCTAAACTTAACCAACCCCCAAACTTTAGATCTCTCCCCGTGTTGTGTTTACAATGCAAAATAGGTTTTCCCCTTTCTTTAACCTTTCCTTCGGATAAATCAAAGACCGGTTGTAAATGAATTAAGATTCAAGTTAGTCAATAGCTTGACATCAAGATTTCATCGCAATAGAAAATGGCGACTTCACTGGGGAAGTTCTAGTTTTGTGGGTTTCCCTAACTTGTTTTATTTTTGTTTTGTTGTTATATGACTATTTGTATATATCTTGTTTATGCTTTTGGGATAATATCTTTGAGTGGTGAGACAAATTCCTACACCCGGGCTTGAGAGAAATTAAGATAGGATAGTGATATGTTCGACGAGGCTTATAGGGGGTGGAATCCCGACCAAGTTGACTCGAAAATCACGCTCAGTTGAGACCCTTTCAAAAATGGTTCGGTTGAACGAGTTATCGTGAAATTTTTTACTATTGACGATTGAAGTCTATGATATTAAGGACCGTAGTTACCCTTAACCCCACTTTGGCCTTTATTAGGATGTAGTGCAGGACTATGTGGGGGGTACCCCCCGAAATAGTGTTACGCGATGCTACACTCAACTGAAGTTCTCTTGAGAATATTATTAACCCCCAAGTAATTGGGAAGTTGATAATATCCGAAAGATGGACTAATGACTTTGGGCACCTCTTTAGAACCTTGTTCTGCAGGTACAATTAACCCATAGTACTTACCATTCGGGGTGGGTAGACCTTGGCTCCACTCATATTCCTCTAACCTAGGACCTTTGTTTGCTTTGTGTGTTTGTGCATTGCATCCAGCATCATATCATTCCTGGTTTCAAGGAGTTCAACTGTCCTTATGCAAATGCAAAAAAAAAAAATTTCTACATTTTAGAGTCTAAAACTCTTTCAAGATTTCCTCAAAAATATTTGCAATCGACCGTCGAAATCCTTGAAACCAATGCATTGCATTGCATCCTGTTTTTGCATTTGCATTTTTCCCTCCAGTTTCTCATACTCCGTTCTCTCGCTTCTAGTTCTGTCACCCTGAGTCCTTTGTATCAATACAACACCAGAGCTCGAGCTCAGAAAAAGATGGCGGAACAGAATCAAGAACTTGACCGTGTTAGCAACGAACTCGAAGACCTTCGTGGAAGTGTTAGGCAGATAATGGAGATGCTTCAAGTCATTAACGCAAGGATGGATACTCAACCCACTATTGTGTCCGAGATTACTAATACTGTGGTGGATCCTCATCCTGCTGTTACTACTGCGAGTGTACCTCCCTATGGTCTCCCATTTGGTTTCGTGCCTCCTCCTCCTATGGTTTCTATCGCTCAATCGGTTCCTTAAGCTATTCCTTTGGTTTCTGAAGCTCCTCAAGTGATTCCTACCTTTACACCAGCTGCTGTTCATACTCGTGTGCAGCCTTACTTTAATGAGCCGGTTTATGATATTCCTGACATGAAGGATGACGAAGATGAGCGACATGAGAAGTTGCGTGAGAATGTTGAAATCATTGATAAAAGGCTGAGAATGATGGAAGGTGACCAAATATTTGGTGCTGCTGCCAGAGATGTCTGCTTGGTATCTGGATTGGTTATTCCCCAAAATTTCAAAACTCCGAGCTTTGACCTATATGAAGGTGCTACTTGCCCGAAAAGTCATTTGATAATGTATTATCGTAAAATGGCAGCTCATGTTGAGAACGACAAGCTAATGATACATTGCTTCCAGGATAGTCTGAAAGGTGCTTCCTCAAAATGGTACCTAACTCTGGATCAGTCCCCTATCAAATGTTTTCAAGACCTATCTGATGCCTTCATTAAACACTACAAGTATAACATGGATCTGGCTCCTGATCGAAGACAACTGCTTAGTATGTCCCAGAAGAACTCAAAATCATTCAAACAGTATGCTCAGAGGTGGAGAGAGATTGCTTCGCAAGTCGAACCTCCTCTGATCGAGAAGGAATTAGCCGATTGGTTTGTTGACACAGTGTGCCCAGAATTCTACGAGAGAATGGTTGGTAGTGTAACTTATAATTTTTCTGACATTGTTGCTGTTGGTGTAAAAGTGGAATTGGGTCTGAAAAGTGGTAAAATGTCAAGTACTGTTGGTAGTTTAAGCTCCAAAGATCAAGCCAAGAAACCTTCGTTTAGTTCTCAGAAGAAGAAAGAGGGTGAAACTAATGCTGTATCTGCAGGCAGACGAAGAAATCAGCCTTATCAACATCAGCCGAATTATGTTCAACACCAAGGTTATCCTGGACAGTATGCTCAACAACCTTATGTGGCCGCTGTTACTCCCGCATTCAACCAGCAAATGCCTGCTTATCAGCCTGTGCAACCGACTCCTATTTATCCGCCTCCGGTATATCAACAACCTCCTGGTTATCAGCCTGCACAAGCTCCTGCCAACTATCAACGAGCGTCCAACGCTCCAGCCTATCAACAACCAAAGAATCAGGCTCCTCGTCAGAATGGTCCCAACAAGAGACAATATAAGAAGTGTCCTCCAATTCCAATGACTTACACCGAGTTGTACCCCTCACTAGTACAACAAGGTTTGATTACTACCAGAGCTTTGGGTCCACCTCCTAATCCGCTACCATCTAATTACAATGCCGCCGCTCATTGTTTATTTCATGAGGGTGCGCCAGGTCATGATCTAGAAGGCTGTTACGCTCTTAAGCATCTTGTCAGAGAGTTAATGGAAAAGAAGATCCTGTCTTTTGATGATCCTCAGCCGAATGTCAAGAGCAATCCTTTGCCTAACCATGGGGCTGTTAATGCTATTGATGATTTCTCTGATGAAAGCCTTATACTCGATGTTGCTCAGATCAAGACTCCTCTCCGTGTTTTTTATTCTAAGCTGTTTGAAGCCGGTTTAGTGTCTACTTCTCATGTTGTTTGTACAAGTTGTGATGTCAGTATCAAAGGTTGTGTGTGGGTTCGAAATGATATTCAGAAACTGATCAATGATGGGTTCTTACAAGTGGTTGGTAAGATAAATAAGGATGAAGTTGCTGTGATTGAGCCCGTCTTTAGTTTACCAGAGCCAAATATTAAAGTGCCAGTGTTTAATTTGCCAAGGTCAAGTGTTGCAAAGCCCGTGTTCAACATACCAAAGCCTGTGACTCCTACAATGAATCAGCCAAAGCCGGTGATTATTCAGAAGCCAAGTCCGTTTCATTTCAGTGATCCTAAAGCTGTACCCTGGAAATACGATGTGACCATGATTGACAAAGAATCTGGGAAAGTTATTCCAAGGGAAGAATTGAAGACTGATATTGAAAATGTGACAAATATAGCTGGAGCAAGCAGGATGACACGCAATGGTCGTATCTATACTCCCCAATTCAACGAGGCTCTGCCAAAAGAAACCACTGCTGCCGTGCCTACAAAAGACAAGGATAAAAAAGCAGTCACTAATGAGGAAGACATTGAGTTTTTGAGAATCATTAAAAAGAGCGACTACAAAGTTATTGATCAGCTCCATCAGACTCCTTCCAAGATCTCAATTTTATCCCTGTTAATGATTTCACCTACTCACAGAACTGCTTTGCAGAAGTTATTGGCTCAAGCTCATGTCGCTCAGGACATCACCACCGGGAAATTTGATAGTATGATTGCCAACATTATTGCCTGCAACACTCTCAATTTCAGTAATGAAGAGCTACCAAGAGAAGGTCAGTATCATAACCGAGCTTTACATATATAAGTAAAGTATTTGGAGGATAACTTATCAAGGGTGCTTGTGGATACCGGTTCATCTCTGAATGTCCTACCCAAGAGAGTTCTTGCTAAGTTGGCTTATAAAAAGACGGTGATGAAGCCTACTTCCTTGATTGTTAAAGCCTTTGATGGTTCTCGCAGATCCGTGATCGGAGAGGTAGAGCTTTCGATCTTAATTGGACCACACGTATTCAACATCACTTTCCAGGTAATGGACATCAATCCCAATTACAGTTGTCTGCTTGGAAGACCTTGGATCCACGCCGCTGGGGCAGTGAGTTCAACTCTGCATCAGAAGATGAAGTTTGTGGTAGATGAGAAGTTGGTTATCATACATGGTGAAGAGGATCTGATGGTCAGTAACCTATCTTCTTTTCGTTACATTGAGGCTGATGAAGATGCTTTGGAAACTTCCTTCCAAGCACTTGAGATCACCAATGCTGTTTTATTGGAAGTTGAAGAAACACTGGGCCAGAGTAATCCATCCTTTGCATCTTTCAAGAGCACCAGATCAACAATCGACAGGGGCATTCCTGAAGGTTGGGGAGAAGTGATTGACATCAAGACCAAGACTAATCGCCACGGGTTGGGTTACAAACCAACTCATGATAAAGCTTCTACAACTGTCAAAGGGCGTCCGAAGACTGTCCAAGAAGTGTTTGTCAGCGGAGGTTTCCAAGTCAATGCTATCAACGATGATGATAATGTTAAAGACCTAAGCAACTTGGTATTCAAGAGCGATGCAACTTTGAGCAACTGGGAAGCTATAGAGATCCCCGTGATTTTTCCCATTTCAAAGTAATTTAATGTTTTCATTTGCTGTTTTCAAAATTCCATAGCTACGCCTGAAGCTATTGGAGAATTTGTAGGGCCACCTTTTCACTTTCTAAAATGATATTAATAAATGCATTTTGTTAAATCCTATTTGTTTCACTTGCGTTTTTTTGTTTTCACCTTTAAAATGAAATTGGCAAACCTTTTTAAAAACTACAAAAAATAAATTTAAAAGCATTTTTCTTCCGCATTTCCTCGGCGTATTTAATAAAATAAGCCCAAACATTGCAGTCATATCCAAAACCTTGTTGAATCCGACGATCCTGCTTTCACTCCTGACTGGGATTCACCCATTTATCAAGCTGAGGATGAGGGTGATGAAGATTTTGAAGTACCCGCGGAACTGGAGAAATTGGTTGAGTATGAGTACACCGAGCTTCAACCGTACAAAGAGCAGGTAGATTTGATTAATCTTGGCACTGATGAAGATAAGAAAGAGGTCAAGATTGGTAAAACACTTGGGGCCGAGGTCAAGCAGAGATTGGTCAAGCTTCTAGAAGAATATTCTAATGTGTTTGCATGGTCGTATCAAGATATGCCTGGCTTAGACACTGATATTGTAGTTCACAAGCTGCCACTTAAGCCAGAGTGTCCACCTATCAAGCAGAAACTTCGAAGAACAAGACCTGACATGGCTTTGAAAATTCGAGATGAGGTTAAGAAACAGCTTGATGCAGGTTTCCTTACAGTTGCGAAGTATCCTGATTGGGTAGCCAACATTGTTCCAGTGCTCAAAAAGGTCGGTAGAGTCAGAGTGTGCGTAGACTACAGGGATTTGAACAAGGCAAGCCCAAAAGACGATTTCCCTATACCGCATATTGATACACTTGTTGATAATACAATCATTTTTGCAGTTTTCTCTTTTATGGATGGTTTCTTCGGTTACAATCAGATCAAGATGGATCCGACCGACAGAGAAAAGACCACTTTCATTACTCCTTGGGGAACCTACTGCTACAAAGTTATGCCTTTCGGTCTGAAGAATGCAGGGGCAACATATCAAAGAGCTATGGTCGCTCTCTTTCATGACATGATGCATAAAGAGATCAAAGTTTATGTTGACGATATGATTGCCAAATCCCAAAATGAAGAGGACCATTTGGACCATTTGTTAAAACTGTTTGAACGACTGAGGAAGTACCAGTTGGAATTAAATCCTGCTAAGTGTACCTTTGGTGTTAGATCTGAAAAAATACTCGGTTTTATCGTCAGCCAATGGGGAATTGAGGTAGATTCCGATAAAGTCTGAGCCATTCAGGACATGCCTGTGCCGCAGACTAAAACACAAGTGAGATGTTTCCTTGGACGACTGAACTATATCTCCAGATTCATTTCTAATATGACTGCTACCTGTGAGCCGATCTTCAAATTACTTTGCAAGGGGCAGACTGTTGGTTGGAATTCTGATTGTCAGCAAGCATTTGAGAAGATCAAGGGTTGTCTGCAAGAACCTCCTATCTTGATTCCTCCTGTTCTTGGAAGACCACTGTTCATGTACCTTACTGTTCTTGAGAAGTCTATGGGTTGCGTATTGGGTAAACATGATGAGACCGGATGAAAAGAACATGATATCTACTACTTGAGCAAGAAGTTTACTGATTGTGAGAGCAGATATTCACTTTTGGAGAAGATGTGTTGTCCATTAACATGGGCCGCTAGGCGCCTCAGGCAATACATGATTTGTCACATTACCTTGTTGATATCAAAAATGGATCCAATAAAGTACATTTTTGAAAAGCCTGCTCAGACTGGAAGACTTGCCCGTTGGCACATGTTGTTATCAGAATACGATATCCAGTATATGACAAAGAAAGCTATCAAGGGTAGTATTTTGTCAGATTATCTTGCAGATCAACCAGTTGAAGACTATGAGCCTCTCAAGTTTGATTTTCCTGATGAAGACATTATGCTAGTAAAGGATTATGAAGAGCCAGGTCCTGATGAGGGTCCCGAGCCGGGTCTCTGTTGGAAGATGATGTTTGATGGTTCCTCTAATTACAGTGGGCATGGCATAGGCTCCGTTCTGATGAATCCAGAAGGTGGTTATACCCCATTCACAGCCAGGTTAGACTTTGAATGCACCAACAATATTGCCGAATATGAATCATGCATTCTTGGCCTTGAAGCAGCAATTGACCTCAGAATCAAAATTCTTGAAGTGAGTGGAGATTCATCTTTAGTTATTTATCAAGTTACAGGTGAATGGGAAACCAGACATGAGAAGTTAATGCCATACAAAGCCTACATTGTTGAAATGATCGAGTACTTTGATGAGATCACTTTCAAACATGTTCTGAGATCTGAAAACCATATCGCCGATGCTCTAGCCATGTTAGCCTCAATGTGGAAAGTCAGATTTGTTAATGACGCTACTCTTATCCGAATTGAACGCAAGACTGAGCCTGCCTACTGTCAAATGGTTGAAGAAGAATCTGATGATAAGCCATGGTTTTATGACATAAAGAACTACCTGCTTAAGCAATAATATCCAGCCGATGCTACTAATCTCGAAAAGAAGACTTTGAGAAGACTAGCATCCAAATTTTTCATCAGCAATGATGTGCTATATAAGAGAAACTACGACATGGTCCTGCTTAGATGTGTTGACAAACGTGAAGCAGACATGTTACTTCAAGAGATTCATGAAGGAACCTTTGGAACCCATGCCAACGGTTATGCTATATCTAAGAAGATTCTGAGAGCTGGATATTACTGGTTAACCATGGAATCTGATTGCATCCAACATGCCAGGAAATGCCATAAGTGCCAAATCTATGCTGATAAGGTCCACGTACCTCCAACATCGTTGAATGTTTTATCTTCACCATGGCCTTTCTCAATGTAGGGCATTGACATGATTGGAGCAATTGAGCTGAAAGCCTCCAACGGTCACCGTTTCATTCTTGTCGCTATCGACTACTTCACCAAATGGGTAGAAGCTGCTTCCTACACCAACGTGACCAAGCAAGTGGTTGCCCGCTTCATCAGAAAAGAGATTATCTGCCGTTATGGAATTCCAAGTCGGATCATAAGTGACAATGGTACTAATTTGAACAATAAAACCATGAAGGAATTGTGCGAAGGTTTCAAGATTGCACATCACAATTCTTCTCCTTACCGTCCTAAGATGAATGGAGCTATTGAAGCTGCGAACAAGAACATCAAGAAAATCCTGCAAAAGATGGTCAAGACTTACAAAGATTGGCATGAAATGTTTCCATTTTCTTTGCACGGATACAGAACTTCAGTGCGAACTTCAACAGGGGCAACCCCTTTCTCATTGGTGTATGGAATGGACGCCGTTCTCCCCATCAAAGTTGAGTTGCCTTCCTTACGGGTATCGAGGGAAACCGAGCTTGATGAAGCCGAATGGATGCAAGACATATTTGACCAGCTGAATCTCATAGACGAGAAGCGCATGACAGCTATGTGCCATGGTCAGTTATATCAGAAACGGATGAAGAGATCCTTTGACAAGAAAGTCCGAATCTGTGAGTTCCGCCAAGGAGAACTCGTACTCAAGAAAATCCTGCCAGTTTACAAAGACATGCGTGGGAAGTGGATGCCCAACTACGAAGGCCCATTTGTTGTGAAGACAGTCTTCTCCGGAGGATCACTAATTCTTACAACTATGGATGGTGAAGAGCTTGCACATCCTGTAAACTCTGATGCAGTCAGAAAATACTATGCCTAACATAACCCGCTAAGTTGAAAACCTGAAAAGGCGATTTAGGCAATAATGGGTATCCCGGTGGATCATAACCTATGAAGGAGATCCAGGCAAAAATAAGGGATGAAAATAAAAAAATACATAGCTCGCTAAGCTGAAAACCTGAAAGGGCGGCTTAGGCAAAAATGAGCGTCCCGGTGGATTGAAAACCCGAAAGAGCGATCCAGGCAAAAGTTAGGGACAAAGACATTTCACTGCATTAGACGACGCCGAGCATCAAAGAACATTTTACAGAAAATAAATTCCAGTCCAATCGCTCTTGTCAGAAGCAGGGTTTTGGATAGTCTCAGTTATTAGGGTCAGTAGAGGTCGTTGGATTCAATGTAGCCTTTCCCTACTTGCCAATTTCAATTTTAATTTTCCATGGAGCTTTGCCCTTAGCAAACTACCATTCCTTTAATAAATTAAAACCTTTTGCAATTCAATTTTTGTCTATTATACCATCTCTGTTTTCATTTTTGTTATGCAAATTGCTATTTGTTTGATAATAATTTTGAAAGTGAAGAGTTTTCTAAACTTAAAACTGTTTTTGAAAACGCTTTCGGAACATATAAAGCTGCTTTGACTTGTGGAAACCTCTGAAGGATATCTTCCTTTCCCCGGTAAGTCTCATTGTTGCAGAAGAGCTTTTAAACCATTGCCTCAGGACAGTCCCCAGAGAGACTATAAGCTGACAGCACTTTCGGACAGAGCCGAAAATATTCCCCATGAGATTGCCATGCTCTCCCCAAGAAGTGGAGATACGTTCCCTAGGGAAGTTGATGTACTTCTCCAGGAAGCTGTTACTTTCTCCCTATCCCCACACTTCCCCATTGAAACAGATATTTATTTTATCCCCGGAAGCCTTTACTCCTAAGATGGCAATCCTCCAATGAAGTCATGTTATCTTGTCCCCAAATGGAATTTTGTTCTCCCCAGAGAATTTGGAGCTTTGAAGAAAGATTTAGTTCCGCCATCAAATTTCCTATCCCTTGATAGACTGTATTGTTGCAGAGGTCGTCGGGTATCCCCGTCGCGATGTTTATTTCATCTCCTGTTTCCTCCTCCGCTCGCCTGTTTTGTCAGCATGTGCATCAGCATATGCATAAACATGAACATTCTACATACTCATTGCATTCGCATTACATTTTCATGTTGCATACGCATTAGCATCTGCATGTGTGCTTTCCTCCTTGTGTCTTTTGTCGCTACCTTGGCTGTGGTTTTCGCCAAGTAACTGGGTTTGTCCGTTCTCTCAAAATAGAGTTGTCAACCTTAAGCATAAAATACCTACTATGTTCAGTTTCCCCATAGAGTTCAACCCTCGTGGATGATGGTTATTTCAGTTATCTTTTCTGTTCCTGGAGAAGATAATACCCATTTGAGCTTATTCCCTCAATGGAGTCTTGCTTGATAATTTCTTTCTAGCTCGATCCTAGATTGAACTTCGGTCCCTATCGGTCGCCGAACCTACCTAGACGTGCATTTATTTTGCACTATCTATCAAGAAGAGCCCTTTTACAACCTTTGCAGATATGCGACAGTTCTCGCCCGAGAAACTTATCACTACATCATACAAGCAACAGTTCTCGCCTGAGAAGTTTATCCCTATCATGACTAGTAACAAGTGATCGCCACCTTGAAACGTTGAGTCGCCGTACTCATTCTTGGGCGTCCCGCCGTGGACATTTTATTACCTTAAACCTTGAGACGTTGAGTCGCCGTACTCATTCTTGGGCGTCCCGTAGTGGACATATCATTACTATACACCTTCAGACATTGAGTCGCCGTACTCAGTCTTGGGCGTCCCGCCGTGGACACATCATTTCTTGAACCGTAGGACGTGGAGTCGCCGTACTCATTCTTGAGTGTCTTGCCGCAGACAATTTTTACCCTTTTCATGAAAAAGAAGAAACTAAGACTCGTTCACGGCATACCGACCTTGAAGTATGGGGGAGGTTTATTTTACCCTTTAGTAAAAGAAGAAACGAAATCATTTCAGGGAGCAGCAGGCCTTGAAACGTGAAGAAGTTTATTAACCCTTTCTAAGTGAATCATTTAGTTAAATAAGAAGTTAAATCATATTTTGATCATGGAAGCTTACCCTTTATCTTAGAGTATCAGTTGGTCATGCCTGAACCTTTTGAGCAGTACTCTCAGATATTTTCCCCAGTGGAGGCCGTCCCTCCGGTGCCTTCTTCATTGAGGATCTAGTTTCTAAAGTGTCAACCGGTCATGCCTGAACCTGTTGGTCCATCACTTTAGAGTATCAGCCGGTCATGCCTGAACCTGTTGAGCATTTACCTTACTGCTTATCTCCCCATTGGAGGCCGTCTCGTCGGTGCCTTCTTCATTGAGGACCTCATGGAAGTGTATTTTCATCAGATAAGCATCTGTCTCTTTATTTGAGAGCTTATCCATTTTAGCATGTAAGTCCCTTTCAGCGATAAGCGGCAATATCTCTCGAGAAGCTTATCAGGGTATTTCCCCTTGAAGTCCATTTATTTTGGCATACAATAGGTCTTTACCCTGTATATTTTCTAATAAGTCCTGAAGATCCTGTTTCCAGAAGCTCAGATGTTATTCTTTGCTCAATGCTCCAGTATTCTGTTTACTTGATCCTACCCCAGAGTACCAACCAGTCATGATTAGACCTGTTGAGCAGCTACTCTTGGTTATTTTTCCTAGTGGAGGCTGTCTTGCCGGTGCCATCTCCATCAAAGATCCCGTTTGATCTCTTCGCTCAAGAGTTTTCAGAAGCTCGGATGTTATTCTTCGCTCTATGCTCCAGCATTCTGTTTACTTGATCCCACCACCGTGTGGATCCTGAGCTACCTTTTCATCCTAGAGTGTCAGTCGATCGTGCCTGGACCTGTTGAGCAGTTAATCTCGGATATTTTCCACTGTGGAGGCCGTCTCGCTGTTGCCATCTCCATTGAGGAGCTCTTCTTGTTCGTCTTTCTAAAGTGAATAGCTGGTCATGTTTGAACTCGCTGGTCTACCACTTTAGATTTCCCCGGTTTCCCCGCTGGCTGCCCAGTGCGTCGTCTTCCCCTGTGTTGTCGCTTCGTTTGCATCCTTGCATTTATCATTTCCATCATACGCATCATATTAGATTCATGGCATCGTCGGCATTATCGTGTTGTCCATAGCATTGCATATCACTACATCCAAAGGCAAAATTTTCGGTTATCTATATTTAAATCCCTTTCACCATGATTTCTCGAGACTTCGTCGCTCAAATCATCCGGTGAAGTTATTTAAATAGGGGCAACTGTTGTACCCCAAATTTTACCTTTAGATTCACTGATCATTCGCATCACCCATGCACAACTAACAGTTTTACCTAGTTTGTTTGTGTTGCAGGTTTGTTAAAGCATGTTGAAAGCCATTTAAGCTCCTGTGTGTACGCCCATAAAGGTGTTAATCTTTTACAAGTGTTTGAATTCACGTGGATATAAAAGGAGAATATACCATCAGTCAATTTCCCCTCAAGACTTCCCAAGGAGGGATTAAGGTCTTCTATCCATCGATATGGAACACAGTCACTTAAAAATTGGTCATGGTCGTGTGACAAATGGTGCTAAACGGTATCTTGATACTTCTTCAAGAAGTAATGCTCGCTACTATTTCCATTTTATGAAAATCAGGCAACACATAGCTCATGTATCTTTAACCTTGAAAAGAAATCCTCAGGATCATTCGTTGACATTTCAAATAGAAAATTAAGAAGGATGTGGCAATAAGGTTATCAATATGAAGTTCATAGCACCTACCAAAGTTCAGGTTTGTGTGTTACAAACTTCAAGTTAAAAGGAAATGCAAGTTACTCTAAGTTTCTTTTCAAAGGACTCACCATGCAAAATCTATGATTACATGATAAAATTTTCAAGGTATACAAAGATTTCCAAAAGTATAAGTGAGCCATCTCCTATATTAATCATTTGTCATTATGGAAGAAGTATATTTGGCATTGTAAAACAAGAAAAGAAGAAGCTTTCATTAAGCTAATACAAACTGCCACTATATAACAGGTCTGAGAAAGAATTAAATGAATGTTCCATTTAATATTTTCCTAATAGTCTAAAAGTGAAAAGGATTTTAAGACTTAAGCTACATAAAATACAACATGGCTCCTTGAATCTAAGTCAGGCGTCCCTACAACTGTTTTCCAAAGTTGTGCTATGGCAAGAGCAGCAAATCCCCTTGCCTCCCATATCCTGCCAGTAGCACTATGCCTCCATTACCATACCAAGGACAACCCTGTCAAGAACCAAACATTAAACATCAGATAACTATGATCGAAATTTTGAATTACTCCACCGCAGAACCATGGCTCATTCACTTTAGTATCAAAACATGGTCAACAATATCATACAAAAAAACTGAGTTGGTGTTCCGGCCGGCGACGTCGGGCTGCCCCCAAATGCAGACAGTTTGTTCGAAGCTTCGGTAAAAGCATGAATCAAGCGATAATAACCCGCTGTCATCGCCGTGAGATTCAAGAGGCCAACAACCGGTGCCGTCACCAATGTCCGAACCTACATTTACAGTAATCAAGCTTTAGACAAAGAAATTATAGCATCAACCAAAAAAAGGTGACTCTTTGAAACTCACGTGCTATGCTCCTACTGCGAGACGCATGAAGAGAAACTATGTTGGAGTCACTGGCTTTTAGTTGAATACACCATTATCTGCACCTGTGAAAACCTGCAAATTGATACAACCCGTGCTCCCTCCCGAAGTAACCCAAGAACCTATTGAAAATCAAAACGGCAACGATGTTTATCAGGCATATAAGAATCAAGCTCTACTGAACTAAATTCATGTTCAAGAATAGAGATAGCCACAGTACTTCATTCCCAACGACATGTCAAAACGAAACAAAAAGAGCTTTACCACCACTAAACCCGGACGCAGAAGTTGCTAACAGAAGCCTCAAACCGTAAGAAGTTAGGCTTAGAATCACTTTTCTCTTGTATCCACCAACCCGCGAGTTGCAAAAATAAACATCTCACTCAAGCTAGTGCATCGTGTGAAACATGATTCAACTAAAAACACCACTGTTGCTACTTACGAAAGGATAAAAAAAAGATTCACTTGACATGCCAGCTCGCGCCGTTGTTTGCAATATGTTGAAGTTCAGCTCTACACATCTCCAAAAGATCACAAAAAGGGGTTCAAGTCCATCCATTGATGCTCCTCAGAACTTCTTGCAAGAAAAGGGAACGCAGTAGAAGTTGCTAGTCCATAATTAGAGATAACCCACCTGCTATACCAGTTTGAAATGAAAGTTAGCAGACAACACATTTTATTCAAAATTAATATCCAAGCCAGGGTAGTATTTCACCTCTTCATTCAATTCTCGAGTAGAACCATTGTTGGTCCAAATACCGTCTGTCTCGTCCCATCCATGCTTACATTTCACTATGAGCTACCTGATGCAAGAGAAATATATACAAGTCAGCATACTCATGCTTAAGCCAAGTTTTAGCATTTAAAACATTTGTTGGAGCTTAAGGAAGCCAAACCTCTTATCTTACAGCTCATCATTATGAAAATGCAAAGAGCAATTCTACAAATCTACTACGCAAGAGCTGATGTGGAAAGACATACCTGCAGGAGTTTGAATTTCTACGGGTTAAAGCGTGAGGCGACATATATGGACGGTGCAGTTTTTAAGTGGCTGTGTAACAAAATCTCAAGTCTGTTGCTGAAAGAAGGTAGAGGACCTCCTTCTCATCATCTTGCCATCATGTTGACCGAAGCGGAGGGATCCAAGTTTCGTCTAAAGCTTCTTCGCAGGGTTACTTCTTGAACAAATGCCCATATACCTGCAATGATAGTCTGAGAGCTCAGCACAAAACATCCAAGTAAATCTAAAACATAATTGTTATTCAAGTTGCAAACTAGGTGATCATTGTGAATAATAAAGTGTATCAGCAAACTTACTAAGTCCGGAAAGAATTCAACGGCATGAAAGCTCAAACAATTCAAAACATATAGTCGCCACACCATGAACTGTCACTAGCGGCCATGGAAGCATTGCGAATATTCAGCTAACAGCAGCAGAAACCATCTGTCAGCATCGATGGACTGTTCTGGAAAGGCCTGACTTACGATCCTGAAGGCATTGTGGACCTCACCAATTTTCAGCGGTAACCCCTACAGGATATGTCATTGAAGTCAGCGATATACAGTATTTAGCAAATGAAACCAAAGCAGTTAATACGTTTCAAACGTAGGCAAGGCAAATTTAAGGTTTTTTTTTCAAAATCAAAACCAAATCAGACAGTATTGAACGAAATCCAAAATCTGCCAAAAACGCTCCAACATGTTGCAGACATTTCCTAAACCAAAAAGGAAATCAGTTACTGCTATTTAATTTCTCGATTCACTCAGCCATCTATAAGAAGGAAGACTTTGAGACGAAAAAGAGGGGAACAATGGATAGAATCCACAATCACCACGAAAAGAGAAAAACGACTTATCTGCGTTAGTTTCATCGGGAAACCACTACCAGTGTCGAAATCCTCGGAGTTGCCTCAAAACCACCGCGTCTCCGCAAGCCGCCACGAAACCCTTCAACCCCATTGCGACATCCTCACCGGAAGCAGCTACCCTTCTACTATCGATTTATTTCGTTCTGGGTAATATTTCTGTTTCCATTTGAGTTTCGTGTTTGTTTTGTTTGTTCATTAGGTTTTGGGAGGAAGAACGGAAGAGTTGCAGAAAGACAAAGAAGACATCATAAAGAAAGAGGAGAAGACGAAAGTGAGAAGAAAAAGGTTGAAGAAGAATACGGGGAAGTCGCGAGGGGGAAGGCGCCGTTCGCAATCGTGAATCTAGGGTTTCAGACGAAACCCTTTCTTCCCCCTCTTTCAATTTGACCGGGTCGGGTCTGGGGATTTCAACGCCCCAGCCCACCCATTTGTTTATTTATTTTATCTTTTTATTTTTTTATTTTTAATTCCTATTTGTTTATTTGTAATCCTTATTCATTATTAATAAAAAAAATACTAACAACTAACACTAACTACTAACATTAATATAACTAACTTAAAAAGAAAAAAAATATGAAGAATATAACTTATTTAATTTAATAAAAACGAACTTAATTTAAAATAAAAATATATATTTTTAATTGATGATTTTAATGTAAGTTTCATTTAAATATTAAAAAAAAGAAATGTTAAGTTAGATTTTACTTATTTCTCTTATAATTATTAAAAATATAAAACAAAAATTACTCACCTCGTTATTTCAATTTTCTTGTTTTTCTTTAATAAATTAAAATTCAAGTTTCTTTTAAAATTTAAAATTAGCTTCATAATCTATTTGACTTAGTTTACTTCCACCTTTTGGAGTTTTAGTTAATTAAGTTGTTTAAAAATAAATAATTTAGTCTAATTTAATTCAATTAATAAAAATAACTTCCGTTAGTAATTTAAGACTATTTTCTAAATCTTAATAAAAATCACAAAAATAAATAAACACTTTCTTGCAAATTAATTTTTAAGCACATTCTCAACTTAGACATAAACCTCACCAAAAATAATAAACAATTAGCTCTTTTACGTAATTTAAGAATCAGTTAGTCTGGTATTTGTTTAATTATAATCCATTTCTAACATTCCTTAGTTACGTAAAGTTTCTCACAAAAACATTCAAACATATTTCTAAATAATTTCACCATTGTTAAAATCCATTTAACCATAAACCATTCTTAACATCATATCTCACCACTATCATCACTTGTACATTTAGTTACCACTTTATTTTACCACTATTTCCCTTCCGAAGGAAAGGTTACCTTGTTTGACCGCCGAGTCAATACCTCCCCTTCACCCCATCCTAGCCTTAGGATCCGAGTCGCCGTACTCATGTTTAGGCGTCCCACCGTGGACATTCTAACCTTTCTATCCTAGCTTTAGGATTAGGAGTCGCCGCACTCCATATGGGTTCCCGCCATAGGATACCTACTTACACCTTTAACTAAACCTTATAATGTAGTAAATCGGAGTCGCTGCACTCCAAAATAAGTGCTTCCTTATGAACGCTTATTTCCCCCTGGAACCTTGACCACAGTCAAGAAGTTCCTATTCCTCCCTCTGTGAGGGGAACTACGAATATTCTGATTCCATCCCCTACCCAGGATACGTAGGCACAAGATGCGAGTCTTGGCGAGTATACTTAGGACTAACCCCTTTAGGTCTTTCTATTTACCCTTAACCCTTAGCATAACCTTAAGCAGATAATTATAGCAATAGAACATTTTAAAACAAGAGGTTCCTGTAGAGTACTACAGAGGTTTAGGATGCTAATACCTTCCCTAAACTTAACCAACCCCCAAACTTTAGATCTCTCCCCGCGTTGTGTTTACAATGCAAAATAGGTTTTCCCCTTTCTTTAACCTTTCCTTCGGATAAATCAAAGACCGGTTGTAAATGAATTAAGATTCAAGTTAGTCAATAGCTTGACATCAAAATTTCACCGCAACGGTAACTATATTTTGAACAGTTTAAATATTAATCATCTTCTGATTGGTCAAAATTTTAAGTTTCCTTTCCTTTTGCAATCATATCACTCTAGCACCTATACACGGTACCTCTGTTTCATTTGCTGTCCATACCACTGCTTCATCTTCCATATTCTCCTCAACAACCACAGAAAAATCTCACTCACATTGTCGAAGCCATCTGAAATATCTCAACAACCGGACTCTCTCTCCTAAGAAAATGTCCTCCACCTCTGATCCTGACTCTGTTCCAAGAACTGACCCTATCAACCCTAATCAGGTTCTTGATGTTGCACCTATGCGAATGGTGACCCCAGAAGATCTGAATGTGAAGAAGCCACAAACTCAACATGCAAGAAGACCCAAAAAATCAGTCTCGGGTAAGGCCTCTCACATTTCATCCTCCGTCCCTCATGAGGACAGGACTAGGGAAGGCTCTAGGTATGTTCATAATGCTATTGCAAAATTAGTCTATAGGATCTTGAATGAACAACATGATGTTCCTGGGATATCCATCCCTCTCAACATTGAGGTTCCTGAACCCCACCTTAATAAGGATGTTGAAACTATGGATACGTCCTTAGGAAAGAATGATGATAATGTTCAAACTGTTGAGAATGATGTTAATGTTCAAACTGTTGATGAGGATGATGATTCTCAAACTGGAATTGATAATGCTATGCATGATGATGATGTACAAGCTAGTAACGTGATGTTATACAAGCTGATGATGATAATGTTCAGAATGATGATGCTAATGAAGATGGTTATGTTGCTAAGGAAATTAATTACAATGATGACTACTCAGATAATGATCTGGTAGTATCTATCAACCTTAGCATAGCCAAAAGGCTCATGACTAGTGTCGCTACTATGAAAAAAGGTGTCGGCAAAGACAGAAGAGTCACCACCTATCGTTATTTATCCCAAAGGAAGAATGAAAACGATCAGGGAAAAACCTAGCGAAAAGGGATAAGATTGGTCATCACAACCAAATTTCTGGGTTCGGGAGTCGGTTACGCAAGGGGAAGGTATTAGCACCCCTCACGTCCGTTGTACTCAACGGGATCCACACTTGTTTTGTTTATCGAAAGGATTGTTTATCTATCTAACTAAAGGTCTGGGTTAAAGAAGCAAAAAAAGGACTCGACAGAGCGTCGCAGCTCTGGGCCTACGTATTCCCTCGTGCAATGGGAAAGTCAGAGTCAACATAGTTCGACTAACTACGGGTGATGGGGGAAGGTTACTCGCCAAGACATCGCATTTTGTGCCTACGTACTCTCAACAGGTATGAGAGATCAGAGCAAACGTAGTTCGGGATAAAACGGAACACAGGTTTGTTCGTGGATTTTATCCGAGTATGGTTAAACTACAATTCTAACAGTTAGGGACAACGCTTGTTTGCGGTAGAACCGAAGCTTAACAACACTCTTTTCTGAAAGATTTTCCTGGATTAGAGAGAGAGCCCCAAAGGGAAAAAGGAAATTGGTGTTTTTTTAGTCTTTTATGAGAAGTGTTTTTGAATGAATGTTTGTAATTCATACTGCACTAGAGACTATGACTTAGGAGCGAATGCGTTGCATATCGTCCTAAGGGCGTATGCTAAACACTCTAGGTAATTTAGGAGAAGCTCCCCAATCACCATTTCCTAAGTTGCTTAAGGCTCGTAACGTATAATACTCATTAGCCTTTATTAACTATTTTGATTTTGTTTGAAGATGAGAAGAGAGAAGGACTCTATAGGGGGACTATCAAGAACCCTACTGTTGTCATGCAATATGGTCCTAATGTTGAGTTTGAAAGGGGAATCTATCCTACTTGTTATCATGCATGGATTAGAACCTAATGTATATCATCATCATCCTTGAACAAGGAGGTGATAATCCTAAGGAATCATGGCAATGGAAAGGAAAGCAACAACAAAAACAGATGAATACAGCTATCAAGCAGATAAAATGAGTACATGTATGGGTATGCAATGCAACAATACAAGCAGAGGGAGGAAGCCTCAACCTCTAATGCAAACAAGCAAACACAGAGGATAAAAGAAACAACCAAGCAAAGGGAGGAAACCTCAACCTTTAGATGCACACAGGAACTTAAGGAAAAAATGCCTACACATGCAATTCTATCCTAATGCGTCAAAGCAAACAATTAAACATGAAGAAGAGGGGTAAACAAGATGAGCAACAAGGAAAGCATCAAGTTTAGATGTGTATCAACACAAGCGTCCATCAAAGGCTCAACCTCTTTACGGAATGCACAGAGTACTTCCTAAGGAAGACCAGGCTCTCACAAAAGGGATCCTAGATAATAGGACAAATAGCAACGAAGAATGGGAAGCACAGTGTGAACCAAAGGGAACCCACTATGGTCAATGTGTATCAACACAAGAATCCACTCAAAGGCTCAACCCCTTTATGGAATGCATAGAGTACTTCCTAAGGAAGACTAGGCTCTCACAAGGGAGATCCTAAGATAATAGGACAGATGAGTAAGGTGAAACTTGATGAAAGTCTAAGGTAATAGGTTAATGCGTATCAATACAGGAGTCCCCAAAGGCTCAACCTCTTTATGGAATGCACAGAGTACTTCCTATGTAAGACTAGGATCGCACAAGAGGGATCCTAAGATAATAGGACAAAGAATTGTTGATTGATGATTGGAATTATAGTGAGAACCTAAGGAACTAACCATGACACTCAACCAAATTCATCTTTATTCAGGAATAGTCCTCAATGGTTCAACCTCTTTATGGAATGCACAAAGTACTTCCTAAGGAAGACAAGGCTCTCACAAGAGGGATCCTAAGATTAAGGACAAGGGAAAGGGAATCACACAAAGAAGAGAAACCAATCACTGAAAGCTTCTAGGGAACCCTAAAAGTAAAGCTCTAAAGGACATCTATCCTAATCAAGCTATGGACATGTTAAGGACTTGAAACTTAACCTACATTGTTTTCAACCTATGTACTATAGGATCATGCAAGGATTGAGTGCCTAAGGGTTGCAAAAGGATCACCTAAAATGCAAAACTAGGTGAAGGTTTAATGGGGAACACATTAACAACATCTAGAATGCAAAATCTATTAAAAATAGGAAAACAATCCTAAAAATTATAATAAAATTTCTAAGGGATCCTCAAGATGTTAGGAAGCTATGGTTTAAATATGGGAGCTAAACGCCAAGCCTAAGGGTTCTAACAGAATGCAAAACCCTAATGTGTACTATTGAAGATGCAAAGGGAAAAGGTGCTAAAGATCTACTTCAAAACCTATTCAAATGGAATCTAAAAATCAGAACAAAAATATCTAAAGATCACTTAAGATGCCTAGAATCATCACACAAAAAATTAGAAATTTATTCAATGCTTTGATAAGGAAATAAAATTCTAGAAGTAAACATGTACATTTTCTATTTATTAAATGTCTATTAAATGGAAAAATGCACAATTAATTGAAAAAGAATTAAAAAATGCAATTAAAAAATATGTAAAATTATAATACATGCCAAATTACCTACATGAAATTTTTCAGGATTTATTGAATTTATTTAGCATTTTTTATGAATTAAGAACAGAATATAAAGAAAATGATAAAAGAAAAAGGAATAAAATGCAAATAACATCGACCACTAGATCTGATTACAAGTCAAGCAATCCAAGGTCTCACATCATGAAACGTGCGCAGTCAAAGTTTAAGTCAAAACATAAACCAATCCTGGCCATCAGATCAGGTCAAGGTATAACAATCCAAAGGCTGTGAGGGCCTTGATGAAACGTCGCGTTTCATTAAAACGGAGGTCAAAGCAACCTGGACCATCAGATGCACTCCAAGTCCACACATCCAATGGGCCTTGCATTGCCACGTATGTGCAAGGAGCTTAGTACAAACTGAGGTTAAGTCATGGCCGTTGGATAAGGGGAAAGCATCATGATCTGATGGCTGAGGACACGCCTGAAAATCCATGATTTTTTTGCTCAAATTGCAAATCCACAAATGCCATTGTGTTTGAAATGTTTAATGCACTCAAAATATCCACAAATTTGCACCATTTTGGTCCATTATGAATTAATTTGATTTTTTTGACTTTTAATGACCTTTAAAGCTTCCTTCATGAAAATTCCTTCATCAAATCTTTAATCCAAGCCAAATAAATGGTTCCTTGAGGTTTAGTTGAGCAAATTACCCCATTTGGAGCAAGTTTGAAGTTAGAAATATTTTCATTTAAGATGTGCAAGGTGGTGAAATTGGCCTATAACCAAAAGTGACCTATAATCAAAATTTCCCAAAATACCCTTGCCTTGAAAGCTTCATATCTTGAGCTCTACAAATCCAAATGAGGACTTATAGCACTCTTTGGAAAGCTTAGATCATAAGGAACAACTTTCATGTTTGGTTCAAGGATAGGAGATACATCCTTCTAGGTCAAAAATGGCATGGAAGTTGGTTGACTTTCAAGGACCAAAATTACATTCATCTGATGACCTGTAACTTGTCTGCTTCATATCTTGAGTTCTATAAATCAGATGAATGACTTCTAGTACTCAAAAGAAATCTAAGAACATGCTCTACAAGTCTCATGTTGATGTTAAGATGAGATGAAACTTTTATCTTGAGTTATGTGGTCTTGAAGTTAGACACTAAACAGGGGATTTTACACTGACAAAGCTTAGAAACCCTAGCTTAGCAACTTCTCACACTCTTGAGTATTGATGAATTGATCTTGGAACAATATCTTAGGTGTCTCAACACAATATTCCATGGTCATAGTTGCTTGGAATTGAGTCTTAATCTCCTCCAGTTTCACAGTTGACTGAGGGTTGACCAGGTGAAAACCCTAGTTGCACCACCTTTGGTTGTGGCCTCTTGTATTGGATGTAATGACTTGTATAAGCTCTCCAATGATCCTCAAGGAATTCAATGAGATCTCATAATGCTTTACACCCATATCCATGGATTCAAAATCATCTGATGATCTCCCCTGACCTTCAAGTTAGGAGATATGCACACTTGTATCCACCCCATTCTCCAAAAAGTTCTAACTTCTTCTGGTGACTTGGTGAGGGTGATAACTTGACTATAGCTTCTTGATTAGACCTAGAAACTTTGATAGCCTCTTCTTAATAGGCACATCTCTTGATCCCCTGCACAAATGACAATGCAATGCACATGCTAATGAAACAATGAATGCAATGAAACCTAAGCTAGGTAAAGAAAAAAGTTGGGCAAATTTTTGAGTGCAACAACTAGGAAAGGAAAGAAGGCTGCTGTTCAAAGTCCTCCTAAGAAGAAAACTGTGTCAAAAAGTACTTCTGTTAGCCCTACCAAATCTTGGAGCAAGGTGGTTCCAAAGAAAAGAAAGGCTAAAATAATTGCTGAATCTGACTCGGACTCTGATGTTGCTCGTGATGTCACTGGCATCCCTCCCAAGAAGAAGCCAACAACTAGCAAGCTTGCTGCTAGTGTGTCTGAGGTACCTATTGATAATATCTCTTTTCATTATCCTTCTAGTGTCAACAGGTGGACGCATTTTTACCAGAAGAGGTTGGCCTTGGAAAGGGAGTTGGCTCAGAATGCTCTTGAGTGTAAGGAAATCATGGATCTGATTTAGGAAGCTGGGTTAATGAAGACTATTACCCATTTTTCTAAGTGTTATGAAATACTGGTGAAGGAGTTCATTGTGAATCTATCAGAAGACTGTGCTGATAGAAAGTCAAAGGATTTTAGAAAAGTGTATGTGAGAGGAAAGTGTGTCACCTTCTCCTCAACTGTTATCAACAATTATCTAGGAAGATCTGATGAAGCTCAACCTGAGCTTGCTGCTTCGGACAATAAAGCCTGTCAAGTCATCACTGCCAACCAGGTCAAAAGCTGACCCTTAAAAGGGAAACTGGTTTCTAGTAAGCTAAGTGTGAAGTATGCAATGTTGCATAAGATTGGAGCTGCAAACTGGGTGCCCATAAACCACAAATCCACTATTGCTACTGTCCTGGGAAAATTCATATATGCTATTGGAACCAAGACAAAGTTTGATTATGGCTTCTACATCTTTGATCAAATAATGAAGCATGCGGGAAGTTACAGTGTGAAAGGCCCTATTTCTTTCCCATCTATTATATGTGGTATCATATTGAACCAGTATCCTAATATTCTAAATGATAATGACTCTGTTTGCAAGAGAGAAAGTCCTCTGTCCTTTCACCACAAGCTGTTTCAAGGAACTCATGTTCCTAACATTGTTATGACTTCTGCTGAGACATCCAAGGGGAGCTCAAAAACAGGTAAAGCTGAAGTCATTGCTATGCTCAAGGAGACCTGCAAGGAGCTGGAGACAAGAAAGCTGACTCTAGAAAAGTTGATCAGCTCACTTGAGATGGATGAAGATGCTGAGTTTGCTGACAATGATGAGGATGAGCAGGATGATGGTTCTGAGGAAGGGAATGAAAATGAAGCTGAATCAGACAAAGAAGAAGCAACTGCCAGTCCTGATGATGACACTGATGAAGAAAATGATGGTGATGGCTCTAAGTCTGATGACTAGAGCACTCGTGGTTTGTACTTAATCTGAATTTCATAGTTGCTTTGGCAACATTTATGGCCAAACAGGGGGAGTAGGATGTCACCCCAGAACAATTTCTTATCCCAGAACAAATCTTATGTGATCAACTATTCTGTTTTGATATGTTGTATTCCTGTGAGCCAAGCAGTTATCACTTAGATGAGTGTATTGGACTAGTATGGATTTTTGAGTTGTATTTTGGTTGTGTCACTCTAAGCTGTTAAGCACGAGTGCTATGTCTCTTGATTGAAGCTTTTAAGCAAGATCAAGATTTGTTTGAAGTGTGTCTTTCTTTTGAATCTGTTTGTTATTTGATTGATATCACTGATGTGATTGAAGGGGGGGGGGTGAGTAGGAACTCAGGTCTAGAGTTAGATTGAAATTGCATTGGGTAGGTCTTAAGTGAAGAGTGCAAACTGGTAGTTTAGCTCTGAATTAACACTGCTTATAGTGGATTTCCTCCCTGGCTTGGTAGCCCCCAGAGTAGGTGTAATTTGCACCGAACTGAGTAAACAATTTCCTGTGTTCTCTACTGCTTTCGTTACCTGTTTACTGCTAAGTTTAATAATCTGTTCAAAAGCGGATGTCATAACATCCGATATAACATCGACTGTCAGTTACTAGAATTTCAAGGTTGGTTGCAAAGGGCTTCTTGCAACAACCTAGACTTGACTTTAATGAGATATATGCCCCAGTTGCAAGGATTGAGTATGTGAGATTGGTAGTAGCATTGGCTAGTTTGAGAAAATGGAGGTTGAATCAACTTGATGTCAAATATGCATGTCTCAATGGGCCATTGGAAGATGAGCTTTAGGTGAAGCAGGCACCTGACTTTAAGAAGAAGGGTATGGAAAAAAAAGTAATGAAGTTGAAGAAGGCTTTGTATGGACTCAAGCAAGCACCACGTGCTTGGAATAAGAAGATTGATACCTCACTGCAGAAGCTAAATTTTACTAAGTGTTGAACTGAACATGGTGTGTATGTAAGATTGAACACAAATGATTACTTGATAACCATTTGTCTATATGTGGATGACCTGTTAGTGATAGGGAGTAATAAATAAGAAATAATGAAGCTCAAGAGGCAAAGGATGACCGAGTATGAGATGACTGATCTAGGAAAATTGTCTTATTTCCTTGGCATGGAATTTGTGTCATGTGAAAAGGGAATTTTTCTGCATCAGAAGAAGTACATTACCGATGTACTCAAGAGGTTTAAAATGCTTGAGTGCAAGCCTGTATATACTCCAGTTGATACTACTGTGAAATTGCAGAAAAATGCCACTGATGAAGGTGTTGATTCTACATTGTTTCGACAGTTGATTGACTCACTTAGATATGTCTGTCACTCAAGGACAGACATAATCTATAGTGTTGGAGTGGCAAGTAGATGCGTGGAGGTGCCTAAGAGAACTCACATGGTGGTTGCAAAGAGAATACTGAGACATCTCAAGGGCACAATTGATTGGGGAATTCTATTTCCTAATACAGAGGGACCTGCAACTACTGAGTTAATAGGATACACTGATGCTGATTGGAATGGAGATACAGAAGACCTGAAGAGTACTTCTGATTACATTTTCATGATGGGTAAGGCTCCAATAGCATGGTGTTCGAAGAAGCAAAATGTTATAGCATTGTCAAGCTGTGAAGCTGAGTATATTGTGGCAGCTTTTGGTGCTAGTTAGGCACAGTGGTTACAAATGCTGCTACATGAACTGAAAGTGAAGTGTGAAAGTACTATGAGGTTGAAAGTGGATAACAAGTCAACTATTGATTTAGCAAAGCATCCAATTGCTCATGGAAGGAGTAAGCATATAGAGATCAAGTATTATTTCCTAAGAGATTAAGTGGCCAAAGAGAAACTTGCAATAGAATACTGCAGTACAGAAGACCAGTTAGCAAATATGTTAACAAAGAGCTTGAAGACTAGCAAGTTTGAAGATATGAGAAGCAAGATAAAAATCCTAAGCCTTGCAGGTTTGAATTAAGGAAGAGTACTGCGAGGTAATTAAAACTTGTGTATTATTGGCAATTATTATTAGTGGACGATTAAAATACATTTAGCTGTAATTAGGCAATGGTAAATTCACGCGTTACCATTAGTTTAATTTTTTCTAAGTGTTATAAATACACATTGTAATAAGTCAATTAAAATATGAAATGGAACAGTGATTCATTCATTCATTCACTCTCTCTCTCTCTCTCTCTCTCCCTCTCTCTACATGATTGTTTACCTAAAAATTCTGTTACTTTCATTCCCTCTCATTTCTAAGAACTGATAACAACAATAATGAATCAATAAAATAGTAAATTCTCATTCCAACAACTTCCTGCACCTTCTCATCTAACCAACGACTTTGATGTAAGCTTTTATCTCCAAAAACAAGGTAGAGGTCCCTCGAAGCTCCTTCAGACACCGATCTCTCTGAACCAACATTGATACATTATTTCTTAAAGATACATCCATAGAGAAATCATGCCTTTCGGGTGTGAGAAATTTTATTAAGAAAATTTAATGAATTAGAAAATTATGATTAGAAGATTAATTATTAGAAGAAAATTATGAGATTTTTTTTTTAATTTTGAAATTTCAATTTTAAGTAATTAAAAAAATTTAAATTATGATGATAGTTATATATTTGATTTAAATATTTATTTGGGGATAAATTTTATTTTTAGTTTTAAATTATAAATAAAATAAATAATAATGCAATGTAAAATGTTTTTTCAACTCATTCTTGCCACATCAATGTCACATCATAAAATGGAGCTGCCACCTATGGTAAATGAAAGAAGACTAAAAAATTTAAAAATTATTAAATAGAGGGATTAAAAGGTTGAAATTCTTAATATGGAGACAAATAATAAATTTTTTAAAATAAAGGATCAAAAATGGATTTAAGTCTAAAAGAAATTTTCATCACATGCTTTGAATGCATAAAGCCGGACACATGAAAAATAATTGTATTCCAAGTGAAGAATGTGAAAAAATATGAAAAAGAAGTCCAAATCTTAAAAGATCCGACATAATTTACATTTCTTGGGAGAAAAAATGAAGGATATTTCAATAGTTTTAGTGAATGAAATCTCAAACATATATCATATGTGTCACAAACATGAAATTCAAACCTCTTTGTGTTTTAAAGACGTTATACAGACTTAGTAGAAGAGGTATTATTTCGGAAATTTGAGCGTCTTTTGGAACATGAGAATACTCAATAATATTTTCTACTTTATGAGAATTAGTCTTTTTACTGAGTTTATGAAGCGATAAAGAAGAAGCAGTAGTAATAGGTTGAGTGTTTGATTCAGGTGTTTCCATGTTTAAGTGGTTTTCTCCCTTACCCACTCTCTTTATTATATTCATACCATATGCACCCCTTCTATCTGTACATGCTCTAATACCAGACTGTCTAGGAGCCTCACATATCATGAGACTAACTTTAACTGTATCGCCATCAAATAGTCAACCATAGGCATAACACAAACTAACAGTTAAAACTGAAATTTCATAATAACAAGGACCATAGTATGGATCAATGGTCAGATATTTTCTGATACACAAGATCCTCATTTAGAGGCAGGTGTAGAGCATACTTGCATCAATGGGAGAATTATGATATGAATATAATAATTAAAACTTTGAGGGAGAAAGAAAAGATATTTAGAACATGTTTGTTCTTAAGCACACAAGAGAGTTTGCTTGTGATTGCTTGATCTGGGATGGTGAAGAGGATATTATTATTCCTGAAGGAAGATTTTTGGTTGTAGATGCATGAGCTGGTAATGGTTTAACCATAAGAATAAGAGGGAAAATGTGTTTTGTTGTGATGATCTGGATAGGTTTCATAGGTCGGGATAATAGATCAAGGATTACATTTTGAGTTCCTTTGATATGTTTTACATAAAAATCGTATATGGAAAACCAATATTTGAGGCAAAGGGTTTGATGATATGGTGAAATCTTATTATTAAATTCAAGGATCTTTGGAAAAGAAGAATCATCCATTTGGACTTTAAACTGATAACCTCTTAGGTGGAAGTAAAAATTTTGGATTCCCATTTTCATGGTGAGAGCTTCCTCGTAGGCAGTGTGATAATGTTTTTCAGCTTCTTTAAATTGGCCATTGGCATGACCACAATAATATCTTTTTTCCTTCAAGTTCTTCTATCAGGACTGCTCCCCAATAATGATCAGTGGCATCAGTCTACAAAATTCTTTTGCATTCTCAGGGATCTTAAGGGCAAGTGGAGTTTGTGTGATTTTCTTCAAAGCTTTTACTACTTCAATATGCTTTGTTCCCATGGTGGGGGTTTTTTATTCAACATTTAGGATAAAGGATTCTGTATCTCGCCAGTTTTGGTAGGAAATCTCTGATATAACTAATTTGACCAAGAAATTGCTGAATTTGTTTAATTGTGAGATTTTCATCAAGAAAGTTTAACGGTTCTTGGGTAATATGAGGTCGGGGTTCATATTTACCTTAGGAGAAATGCATCTCTAAAAAATAAATTTTTGTTTGGCCTAATTGACTTTTCTTCTCAGCGAGCATCATTCCATGTTGTTGAGCTATCTGAAGGAATTGGCCCAATAATTGTTTATGAGTTGTTTCATCTTTTAAGAATAATAACACATCATCAATATAGATGAGGATACTGTTGAGAATAGGCTCAAAATTTCTAGTAATGGCCTTTTGGAAAAGCGATGGAGCTACCTTAAGTCCAAATGGTAACACAATCCATTAGTACTAGGGCATTAGGAATGCATAACATCACTTTGTAAAGATCCTCAAGGTCGATACCCAATTGCCAAAATCCTGACTTAAGATCGAACTTAGAATAGATCTAGGCATCTTTGATGAAAGCACTTAAGGACAAGGCCTTTGGAATGGAAAATTTATCATCTTTGAGAAAATGATTTAGAGGTTTGTAATCAATTACTAGCCTATTTTTTCCTCTCAAGTTTTCAGATCCCTTTTCCACATAAAATGCTTGGCCAACCCATTTTGATTTGGTGGGTTCTATCAGACCTTGTTTGAGCAGCTGATTGAATTCTTCCCTAGATAATGTATAATTTGATGGACTCATTCCTGGATGAGTGGCCTTGGTTGGATTAACATCTTTATTGAGCTTGAAAGGAAGTTGAACAAAGAAGTATTTATTTTTCCATAGAGGTTTTGAGTGGCAGAATTTTTCATGGTTGTCTGCACATAGTTTGAGTAGGTTGGACTTGATTTCTTCATATCCAGCAGGGATTTTAGAAAGTGGATATAGTTTTAATATCCCATAATAAGGTTTGAATTCTCTTTTAAATTTGATTCCCGTGGGGAGAATTTGAAGTCTACTTGCTGCTGAATAGACATTCATTCCTACTATAATATCTTTGTCTGGAAGATTACTGCTAATGACCCTGGTCAAGACTATGCAGTTTGGGAAGAATTTAATTCCTATTTTCTCCTTGGTCATTAAATCTATCTTGAAAAATTTTCTATATGCTGCTACAAAGTATGCAACATGTGTCACCCATGATTCTGTTGGGAGAATGCTGTGATTTATCATTGTAATATGGCCCCTAATGTCCATATAAGCTATAACTTTCTTTGAACGAGAAAACTTTGTTGCGAGGACATGAACTTCAACACAAGGAAGTGGTGGAGTAAGAATAAAACTACCTATCTCTTTGAAGGAGTAAACAGGGAGATATCTGTCATCTTCCGACTCCGAAAATGATGCTTTATTAGAAGAAGAGTCTTGAAGGTCAAAAATTGTTTCTTCATCAGCAGAGCTTTGTTTAGAATACAAAAATGCCAAGTCTCCTTCTAGAGAATGAAGAGAGTTAATCAGTTTTGCAGCTTTATGGGTATTATTAGGACATTCTTAAGAGAAATGCCCCCTTTTTTTTTTTCCACAAATAAAGCATCTATGGTTTTCCCCTTTCCTCTGCAAGGCTTTCTTCTAAAGAAACCCGTAGCCTTTCTTTTCTTTTCCTTGGAGGTCTATAAGATTTGGTGTATTTTTGATGATGATGTTTCTTTTTCGTTGCACAACTACATATTTTGTCTTTACACTTAATCTTTGGGTAATGCTTCTTACATGCTTGGGTGAGTTTTGAATTTTATTCTATAGCTTCTGAATATTGATGATGAAAACTACAAAGCTTTTCTAGTGCTTCTAACGTCACCTGGTGAATCTGGCCAAAACTCATGGTTTTAATATCCTTTTGAGCTGTGGCTAGCATTATATGAATTTTTGGCTGGAGTTCTTGCGGTAGAGAGGATACATAGATATTCTTGAGACTAGGATCATTGTATCCATTGAGGACATAATGCCTTTGTGCCATCCTATGCTATTGTTTGTCAAGGTCTTTTGTTTTGAGAGAACAACACTTCATCTCAAAGAATTCTTGTCTATTTTTCCTATCAAATATATCCATATCACCAATAAATTCACGGTAAAGCACACCAAGAATATTAGCTGTATTTTCTAAACAATGTAAATCATCTTGTTTGAAAGATCCAAGATTGTGATACCATTCTTTCACCATGCCTGTCATTCTACAGCAAAATTCTTCAATGATCTTATATCTATCTGCACTTGTTTTCATCATCTGGGTGTCAAGCCAAACTCCAAATTCAAGCAGTCTCTTTCTTTAGTGGCTCGGTGCTATATCATCAAAAGTGAACCAAGGACCGCCATTTGGTTTAATCCATTCAGGAACTAGAGTTTCTTCAGGGGATTCTTCCTCGAAAAAGGATTCTTTCTCTTTTATATTTTCCATGAGAGTCTTGGGATACAGTTGTCTTCATATTCTGATTTAGATGAAAAAGATCTCGTTGTTTCATCAGCAGATGTTTCTTGATCAAAGTTATTTTCACCATTTGAGGAGGACTTATCTCCCTTTTGTGCTAATGATTCAGTAAGAAAGTAATTTTTCCGGGGAGACTCATAATTTCTAGTGATTTCCATGGCTTGGAAACCTTTATTAGAAATTTCTTCTTCCTTTTGGATTTTCGGAGGAGGTGTTTTAGGGATATCTTGGGATTTTGAGGATGAAACGCTCAAACAGGAAGTTTTCCCTTTTGTCTTGGAGGTTGAGGTAGTGCTAGTTCTGGAAGATTTTGGTATGTAAGCTGTAGGTATGTATTTGACCTGATCTGGTGATGATGAGACATAGGCATGGGATAAAGGAGAAGGCCTTTCCGGTCATTTGAAATATGTAGGAAAAGTAGGAGGGTCAAAGAAAGAGTTTTCAACAGGCTTGGGTTTTCTTTCATGAGAGACTCTTAAGAAATCAACTATCTGTTTTACTTGGCCTTGTAGACTTCTGATTTCTCTTTCCTTTTGGTCAAATGTTTTACCAAAAGTTCTCTCTTCTAACATTTGCCACAAATCACGATCTAGCTGGGATACTTGGGCTTTCAAGCTTCTGTAATAATTATGCTTTTTTTGGTATAAAACCTTGAGATACTCATCTGTTTCGTCTATTTTCTCAGCAACCTTATCCACCCTTTTGTCAATATTTTGGAGAATCTCATTTTGAGAAACCATGTTTTCAGATTTCCAATTCAGAACTTCTTCAGCTTGAGTTAAATGTTTAAGTTTTCCATCAGGCTGGACTTCACTAGGATGAATGAAGGGTTTGGATGTTCTGCCTGTGATTGGATCCATCTTTCTTTCCAAAGCAAGAATTTGTCTATCGTACTCTGGAGTTGTGACTGAGTTCATAAAGAAAGGAATTGGTTGGACAACTACTGGTGGATGTAGTGGTTTACAATGGTTTGTCGGTGACCATGTAATAAGAGTCGGATCATCATGTGGTAACAACCTTTCTTTCCTAAGAATTTTAAGTCCTTCCTTGTAGATACATATGGGTTTATTTTTACCATAGATTCCTACCCATGGACCATTATGTTTACCGTGAAAAAGGTAAACAACGTTGGTCTTCCAAAAATTAGTTTACTTGCAGGATCAACCAGTGAATCCTAAGGACATAGCTATTGTTTCAATATCTTTTTGGAAAATTGAAGAACACTTCGACAAAAATATGTTGTAAAAATTTGTAATAAAGTTTCATAAAAAGGATAAACTTTGTATAAATTGGTAAAAAGAAATGCAATGAAGAAAACTTCAAAGTAAAAGTGCAGTAAAGAGATAAGTGATAAATGGAAATTAAATTTCTATTGAAATAAATATGGTGTTTCAAACGTACATTTCTTAATGAAAAACTCTTTTCTCACTTGACTTAGATACTTTGAGTGAATTTTTGAGTATTTGTAAAATAATGAACACGTAGAAATCCTAACATTAAGACTCTTATTTATAACAATTCGAAATAACTGTCTTCAACGAGCATTTCTCCAAAAATTGACACGTTTTGCCCTACATGCCTTCATTTCGCCACGACTCTCCACGCGTCTTTCCTAAGAAATGAATAAGGACAAAAGACAATTATTTATCCGTATTTTTAATTTCAAAACTTCTGTCAAAGGAAGGCTTCAAACATCCTCCGTAGAAGTTGCTTTCCACACTTATAAAATATTTCTAAGTATTATCCAGATATGTCTCTTTCATGGAAACTACTTCGACCAAACTTCTCACACAAGTTCCTGTCGAAGTCATCAAAATTCAAAAAACATGATTTTGACTTAGTGTCATTAAACAAAAGCCTGGCGTCAAAATTTCCAGCCAACTAATTGCCCCCTAAAAATATCATTTTCGACTGAATGGAGTAAAGATCATTTTTTGAAGTTCACATTCGACGCCAGAAACCTTTGGTCTGCTATGACGTCACTATCATCATGACAAATTTTTCAAAACATCTCCTCAAACCCATACATGAATCTTTTTTAATCATCATACGTCTAGTCCCTAGGAGATCGTGGGTCACACTTAACTGCTACCGTCTCATCACATAACCCTTGCATGACACGCATCCCACGATTTTTGTCACTATTAATGCGTACAGTAAACGTTTCCACTTCAACCACCTTTAAATAATGAAAATAACCATTTTTAAAACTTTTCACTCTCTAAACTTCCTTGAGCGCACTTTTTCAATTCTTCATCTCTTTCAAATCTTTTTTCCTCCAAACTCACTCCATCGATGGCTTCTTTAACGAAGATCTCTAAAGATACCAACAAGAACACTAATGAGCCCAAGAGATTTGGAGAGCTTGCTCCAGTCCATAAAATTCTGGGTCCCAATGTGGTAGGCAACCAACAATACATCCCTGAGCCACCTCTTGAAGAAGAGAAGCGCATGATCTACCAACCCTAGGTACTTATTCTCGTCTATGTTTCTGGTAAGACACGCACCATGTTAGGCCCTCTTCCTAACCTTACTGTTGATCCTGCTAATATTAAGGAATTCTTTCTTGCTTACCATTGTTATAAACCCATAGCCAATGGTCAAAAACCTAGGACTAGTGAGGAAATTAAAGCTGATGAGAGATTGAAAGTTAATGGTCAAGGTTATTCTTCGACTGAGGCTTCTAGAGACCCAATTAACTTAGAGTACATGAATAATAGTTTTAGGGTATTTAGGTCATGTCCCTTGTTTAAAGACCCCTCTGATTATCTCGCTTGGTTAGGGAAATTAGAGAAAGAAAAATCCCAAGTCTGGAATTGCATGTGCATTTTTGACATGATTCATTTGTCAAAGGTGGGGCTCGGTTATTGCCCATCCATGCGGATTGCTTCCTTATAATTCTGGGATAGTACTCACAACAATTTCCAACTCCTTTATGGAATGGTGACCCCCACCTTGTTCGACGTTGCTGCCATCGCAAGCCTCAAACCTATTGGATAAGATTATGATCCTAATCTCTTAGTTGATGACTCCATAGGATTCGACATAACCAAGGAAACTTTCATCACTTATATATCTTACTACCATGATAAAGAAACTAAGGAAGTTTCTGATCAATAACATGTTTCATTTCTGGCTTTTTGGCTTTCCCGTTGCGTTTTTTGTTCAAGGTCCCTTCAAGTGGCGAAGAAATACTTAACAATGGCCAATTAATTACACGTTGGACATGATATTTGTCTTAGTGAAATGATTTTAGCCAACATTTATGAATCCCTTGGGGAAGGCGTTACAACACTGAAAACAATCAAGTCGAGAGGAAACATACTTCTTTCTGGACCCTTTTGGTTGTTACAACTATGGTTAAATGCCACATTTGAAGCATTTCTCCCTGCTCGTAATCCTATCAACACATAATCTGTCGAAGTGGAACATGAGGGTCAAAGGTATGCAGCTTGTTTTGTTAACTACCAGCGACGAAGGACTAAACCTTCAGCAAACCTTCACCAACTATGTGATGATGTTTCCTAAACGCTATAATTTCTTGCCCAGTATGGCCTCTTTTGCAGATAGGAAGGTAGGCCCTGAATGGTTCACTAGAAGATTTCCTGCTTATTCGAAAGGAAAAGAAGCAAAATATCTTGATATCTGGGAATCTTTTCTTACACCAAGATTTCTGGCTACAAGACTCAATCCCTCAAAACTTCGATTTACTCTTGTTAGTTACCAACCAAACCCCGTTGCTCGACAATTTAGCCTTATCCAAATCAAACCAAAACCACTCTTCCCCAAAAAAGGTTCCTTGATTCATTACAACATGATCCACAATAAGGCAGAGTGTACCAAATTGCTGGCTAAATATACTCACCTTACAGAAATCAATCATGTGGATTTAAAACCATCTTTTCTTTGCACCAAAGAGTTTGACACTTGGTGGAGAGAGTACTATACTAAATATTTTGATGTAGCTACCTTCAACCTTCATCTAACTCGTGCCTTTGCCCTTGTGCAGGAAAAAGCAAAGAAAGGTACTTCAACACATATCAAAGAGATGCAAGCATTCCAGAAGAACTTTGAAACTACTTACTGACCCGATGACCTTAGTCGAACCATTTGTGAAGTAGCAGTTACTTTGAAAGAAAAATTTACAAAGAAATTAGAGGATTTAAAACTACCTTCATAGACCTGATCAATGGTACAAGCTAGCTTTTAATTTATATCCTCAAAAATTCCCTCGACTGCCAAGTGTTGATTTTGGTGTGGCTTTTAGCCCTCCATTTCTAGACTGGTTTGTTTGTGGGGATTTTGTGAAAATCCTTTGACAAGAATCACAAAAACGTGCTAAACAAGTGGTTCTGAGTAAGTATACTCTGGACAATTTCAAAGGCCATCTTTATATTGGCATATAACATGTTCGTATGGAGTCTCCAATGTATGAAGGTGTGGAATGAGAGGTTCTTTGGCAACACTTATCCTATCCATTTTTCCTTATTTATGTTTTATATTTGACTTATGCTAATTGCATTAATTTTCTTTGCAGCTGTAAAAATTCCAGCCAAGAAACCTGCCATCATTGAGAAGGATGCCGTTGAAGAAGAAGGCGAAGACAACACCAAGAAACCAACAAAAAAGGTAAACTCTGTGATTATTTTTTGTTATGTATTGCTTTCCCATTCTAACATTTGAAATGTATTATTTTTGCAGAGAAGTCGAAGACCACCTCTGACACCAAAAAAGAGAAAGCAAAAGGAACCCGAGGTTCAAATAATTGAATCAAATGATGGGGATCTTTCTCCAGACCACTTGAAACAACCCAAGAGAACGAAGAAACAGACAAAAATCACTGATGCCAATTTTTGAACCCAACCAAAAACAACTAAAGCTCCTGTGAAGAAACCTTCCACTCCAAAAGTGGTCGAGACCGATGCCACCCCCAATATCAAACAACCAACTACCAAGACGAACCCAGATCAAGTGGAGAGTGACAACTCCAGCCCTAGGGCTGATGGCCATAAGGTACATAAATTTTTTCTGTCTTTGGATTTTGTAATTATCTTCGACTAGCTTTCCTATAATATTTCTCTTGATTCCTTCTACTTAGGGTGCTAAAGATGACAAAGGACAGCCCCTTGTTCAACAAATCCTTCCAACAACCAGTAGTTATCCTTCTTACCATCCTGCAAGTGCTCCCTCTCAACAATAAACCTCTCCTAAGGATTCCACCAAAGAATCCACACACGAAGTGAGTAAAAAGAAATCACCACCAAAGGTCACAACTGAGCTTTCACAAACTAGTGACTCTGATCATGAGAAAAGTCCACCGAAGGAAGATGCCCAAGTTGATGTAGAAGGTGACAACAAAATACCGTTTGTAGAAAAGATTATCTAAGGTAAATCTGGAGATGACACCCCAATCAACGCACAATAAGGTGCTGGCGATGAAAGAGACGAAGAGCAAGAGGAAGAGGAAAAAGAGGAGGAAGAAGATCACTCCATGTTCGACTATGAAACAATTTTTTTTTGTAAGAAGAGGAAGAAGAAAAACATGATAAATATGAAAACGAGAAGGGCGAAGAGCATTAAGATGACCAGCCAAAAACTAACCCAAAACCTGATGCTTTGACTGGAACAACCACTACCAGCCTCTCTCATGAGGAGCTAGGGTCCCTAAAGGTGCAAAGACCATTTGAGTACCTAAAGGCTATGATTAACACCAGATATTGTTGGATTGACAAAAACACTAGTACTTCAACTACATCAGGTGATCAATCTGCCAACAAAATTGAGGATGTCTTGCTCCCCCAGATTAAAGAGAAGGTCTTCGATGCTGACTTGTTTCAACTCTTGGAGAAAGACACTTCAGATTATTTTGGGATCAAAAAGCTTTTAAAAAAAGTGAATGTCTTGGAGGTTTCTCCAGAAGTTGCAGATGCCATAATGGAATTTGGCTCGCTGATTGACCTTGTCGCTGCTGATCTCAACCGCCTCAAAGATTTCTCAAATAAAATACAGAACAAATCAAAGACCCAACTAGATGAATGAGATGTAACCACTGAATCCACTACAAAGGTTGCAGAGTTGGAAAAGGGCTCTGAAAAAAATATAAAGGAAATTGAAACCTGTGAGAAGAATGTCGAAGCATGGTAGCAACATATCAAAGAGTTGCAAGCCAAAATTTCTCAGGCCAAGAAGCGCAAAGCCAAACTTCTGAAGTTTGATCATGAAGAAATGGCCAAAGAACTTGAAGTTGGTATGCACCACATAGAGAGAGCTCAAAAACTTGGGAAATAAACTGAAGAACTTTCAACCAATAAAACTATTTGCGAATGACACTTGATGCTTCAAAGGTCAAAATATTATGAAAGATTCCCTTCCTTTTTAATCTGATTGTAACTGATGAACTTGTTTCTTTGTTGTATTAAAATTGAGCCCTTCGTGGCATTTGATGTAATAACTTATCGATTTGGGCAACTTTTATTTTGATCCCCATTTTGGCTTCGACTATCTATGCATGAGTTATTCCTTACTTATCTTTACGTCTTGAAGTACAAGCTTAATTTCTTTAAATATTTACCATTTAATTTCAAGATTCTTCTTTCCTCATTTAAATCTTCGACTTTATATGCGCCATTGGAATTTTTTTTAATAATTTGAAAAGGACATTCCCACTTTAGAGACCACTTACCCAAAGTTCTAACTTTTTGATCCATGGGCAATATCACTTTCCAAACTAAATCCCCCGTCGAAAATAACTTAACTTTCACCTTTTTATTATATGACTTTTCTACTCTTTTCTTTTTCCTTTTTAATAATTCTAAGGCATTCGGTCTTTCTTCATCCAAGTCAACTAATTTATCCAACATCATGTTTCAATAGGACTCAGATGGGATCTCATATTGTCTCTGAATTTTGATCGACTGTAAGTAGATTTTGACTAGTAAATTGTGTCATAACCATATGTTAGTCGAAAAGGTGTAGTGTTTGTAGCATCTTTAGGGGAGGTTCGACAAGCCCACAAAACTTGGTCTAATGTCTTATGCCAATTCCTTGGCTTCTTTCCCACATGGTTCTTAATTAACCCAATCACTATCTTATTTGCCGCTTAGACTTGACCATTAGCCTGAGCATAATAAGGTGTGGACGTCAAAAGTTTGAATCCCATTTCTTTAGCAAATTCTTGCATATTTCTACCAGTAAAAACTAATCCTTGATCTGTTGTAATAGTTTCTGGGATTCTAAACCTGTAAATAATATGTTTTTGGATGAATTTGAATACTGCATCTTGATCCACATTTACCAATGGTATAACCTCAATCCAATTAGTGAAATAGTCTATTCCCACTAGAATGTATTTTTGAATCTTGGAAGATGCTGGTCAAAATTCCCCAACTAAATCCAAAACCCATCCTCTGAAGGGCTAAGGCTTCACTATAGAATGTAACTTTCTTGCAGGAACATGTTGAATGCATGCATGTATTTGGAATTCTTGACAACCTTTAGCGAATTCAATATAATCTTTAAGCATGGTAGACCAATATATCCCTTTTCGAAACAACAACCATTTCATCTTATGGCCTACTTGATGCGCTCCACATGACCTGCTATGGACATTAGACAAAGCCAAGCATGCCCCAGTCTCACTAAGGCATTTGAGTAAGACATTTTCTGGCGTTTTTTTAAATAGTTCGTTCCCCATCAGAATATAACTTAAGGCACGATATTTAACCTTTCGTTCGACAAAAGCCGTTGGGTTTTGCAAGTAGTCAACTATTGGCTTTTTCCAATCTTCGTCTATCAAACTATCTATAGCCAATATTTTAGAGCTCTCTTCGTCAACATATCCTAGCTTCATTGTTTCTAAGTATGTTGGGGATAATCTAGTTGATGCAACTCTTCCTCTGAATTCGATTGCATCTTGCAATTTTTCTTTTGAAATTTTGTATCCAGAAACAATCTGGGACAATTCGTTGGCCTCTTCATTCTCAGGTTGAGGTATGTGTCGAATACTTACCATTTCAAATCTTCGTAACAACCTATTGGCTATCATAAAGTACATGATACGATTTTCCTTCACACATTTATATTCTTTTTTAATTTGCTTTATGACCAACTCTGAGTCACCCATTATTTTGACTCAAGTTGCCCCCAATTCAAACAAGATTTCAAGTCCAATAATTAAAGCTTCATACTCAGCTTCGTTATTTGAACAAAGGCCTTCGACCTTGTACTTGAATTTTGTTGGAATTTTTTTAGGAGAGATAATTAAAACTCCCACACTCGTTCCATCCTTATGACTAAAACAATCAAAGTACAACTTCTAAGGTTCAAGTTCCACATAGTCTTGGAAGCTTTCGATTAAAGAGTGGTTGACTATAAATTCTGCCACCACTTGTCCTTTAACATCCTTTAAGGACATATAAGTTAAAGCGTATTCAGTTAAGACCAGTGCCCATTTGCCAATTCGACTGTGTAACATGGGTTTAGAAAGCATATGTTTAATAACATCGAAATGAGATAAACATAAACTTCAACTGGATTTATATAATACTTTAATTTTGTACAAGAGAAGATAAACAAAGACACAATTTTTCGACTATACTATATATAGCTTTTTCATCATTCAAGACTCTACTAAGGTAATAAATGGCTCTTTCAACACCATTTTCATCCTCTTGAGCTAACATGCTCCCTAAAATCTTGTCATACGTAGCTATGTACAATCTCATATTCCTATCTCTACAAGGAGGCGCCGAAATTGAAGGGTGAGCAAGGTAGTCTTAAATTTTGTCAAAAGCTTCTTGTTGTTCTTTCCCCCATTCAAATACTTCTTAATTGAGTCGAAGTAGAGGTGAGAAGACTTGATTCTTGCCACTTAGGTTGGAGATGAACCTCCTCAGGAAGTCGATCTTTCCTAGTAGTGACTGTAATTCCTTCTTTGTCAAAGGCGCTTTCGCCTCCATGATGGAATTGGTCTTGTTCTGATTAATCTCTATTCCCTTTTTATGAACCACGAAGCCTAGAAAATCCCCCGCCTACACACAGAACGCACACTTAAGAGGATTCATCTTGAGACTGAAGGTGAGAAAAACACTTAGAAGGGGGGGGGGGGTTGAATAAGTGTTTTAAAACAACTTAGATGATAGAAAAATAACACAGTATTTTTATCCTGGTTCGTTTGAACTCAAACTAATCCAGTCCACCCTACCAAGGTGATTTGCCTTTCTCAACAAGGACTTAATCCACTATATCAAACTTGATTACAGTGTAAGTCACTAATACAACTGTCTTAGTCTTCTCAAGAAATTCTGACCACAACTTGGTCTTCTTAAGGAAATCTTTTACAAAGATTAAACTAACAAATATGTGTTTAAGATGTGCTTCTAGAAAGCTATATCACAACAGTGATTTTTACACAAGTTAAAGAACGAAAATGAAAACTATTCTATCTTGAAGAATATTTGAATGAGCGCTTTTAATAATTTGTCAATAGTTCCGTCAACCTTTGAAGTGATGCTAATACTTTCTTTTATAGTACTTTGAAATCCTTTCTCAAAGACTGTGCAATCTGTGCATTCTGTTCTTTTTGTCTTCTATTGGCTTTTCCTTTCTCAGAAGAGGAATGTTCTGACAAATCCTTTTTGTCTGAAATCCTGTGTCAAGCACGAATGGGGAAAGAGTCGTTTATGATAAGACAAGGAATATACCAACGAATCTTTATTTGAATAACATCTTCTTCAACAACTTAGGAACGTCTTGCATCAGAACTTTTGATGATGTTCTTAGTTGTTTAGGTCAGAGTTAACTCAATCAGAGTTTCTCTATCAGAGTTTGCAGCAAAGAGCATACTTTCTTATCAGAACTTCTGTACTTGCAGCGTTGAGTACTTCTAGAGTCTTCTGAAGCTTTATGTATGTTCTTTGCTCAAGTTCTTCTTAGCTTTGCTCAGAGTCATTGTAGCAGATCAGAGTCTTCTGATGTGTTGCTTCTGACGCTCATAGCTTTTTCGTTCTGTGATGTTCAGAGGCGTTCTTGCTTCTAGAATAATATTAATTTTGATATCTGAAACAAATAAACACTTGAACAGAATTAGAGTATATAAGTTTTCTATACAAAATTTCATTAACGTTATCATCAAAACAATGAGATATATTGAAAATCAATCTGTGTTCCAACAGAGACCATGCTTCCTCATTCTTTTGAATGATTTTCGAAGATGGCTGTCGCTACTCAAAAAATGCAACAAAGTTGAGGTGAAAAGGAAAACAGGAGAGTCGCCATCTGTTGCGGTGTGAATAGGATATCAAATTATTAATTAATTTGAATCGCATCTTTAGTTCACAACCGGTCTTTAATTTATCCGAAGAAAAGGTCAAAGAAAGGAAAAACCTAATTTTTGCATCGTAAACACAATGTGAGGAGAGATCTAGGTAAGGGGTTGGTTAAGCTTAGGGAAAGTATTAGCACCCTAAACTTCTGTAGTACTCTACAGGAACCTTTTATTTAAATTTTCTATTTTGCTTTAATTATTTGCTTGAGGGTATATGTGCTAAGGGTTAAAAGTGACAGAGAGACCTAAGGGTTAGTCCTAAGTTTACTCGCCAAGACTCGCATCTTGTGCCTACGTATTCGAGGTAGGGGATGGAATCAGAGTAATCGTAGTTCCCCTTGAAAGGGAGGTTAGAAACTTCTTGACTGTGGTCAAGGTTTCAATGGGAAATAAGCGTTCTTAAGGAAGCACGTGGAGTTCGGCGACTCCTATTTCTATATTGTAAAGAGAATTGAATTGAAAAAGGGTGAAATTAGGTATTCCACGGCGGGAAACCTAAAACGGAGTGCAACGACTCCTTAACCTAATGCTAGGGTAAAGGGTAATTTTGTCCAAGGCGGGACGCCTAAGTGATTTAGGGTTTGAAACAGTCAAGGGGGAAGACTATTGACACGACGGTCAAACGGCTAGACCTAATCCTTCGGAAGGACTTTACGGTAAATAATGCATAATTAAACGACAGTATGAAATAGAGGAAAATATGAAAGCAGTAAAAAGTGCAAAGCGACGATCACTCGCGTAAATTACAACCATAAAAAAATAACGGAATAAAGCAACGATAGCCTCGCATAAATTACAAACAATAAACGAAATATGAAAAGTACGGGGAATTTGGAAAATATACAACCGAGAAACAGTGGAAAACGACATAAGCGTTGTACAACTTTGACAGGACAATTAGCGGGCAACATTTAAATCGCAACTATAATCCAAATGTTAGCCATATCTCAAGAAACATGTGAAAATTAACTGAAGGCATGATAAAAGAGTATAGTTTCACAAGTTAAAATTTTAGGAATTTTCTTTTTTTAGGTTTATAAATTAATATGTACAATAATTCAGGATTTTTAATTGGAAAAAGAAAAATATCAACAAAGTAATAACTAAATAGGTTTTAATTAAAAAAAATTATTTTTAAGTTTAAAAAAAATGATTTTTAATTTTTAAGTTTTAAATATAAGTTTTAATTTAAAAAAAATTTTAATTTAGAAAAAGTTTTTAATTCAATTTTTTAACTATAAGTTTTTGTAAAAAGACTTTAAAATAAGTTCTAAACTAAGTTTTAATAAAAATGAATTTTAAATTAAGCTTTTTAAAAACAAATGGATTTTAACTTACAAACTTATGTTTTACATTTAAAGGTTTTAATTAATAAAAATGGTTTTAAAAGTGTTGTGATTAAAAAGATGGTTTTTAATTTTAAAAGTTTCTATTAAAATTGAACTAAATTATAAAAATTAGAAACATTTATGACAATCTAATAAATTATTAATTTATAAAATAAATGAAAAGCAAAGAAAAACTATGAAATAAAGGGGAGGGGATACAATTTCTCTTGCTGGACATTTTAGGGTATTTGGAAACCCGTTTTCTTCTTCTTCGCGGCGGTGGCTTCCATGGAGCTTTTTTCACTTGTCCTTTCTTCTTCTTTGCATGGCCGCCTTCCCTTCTTTCGATTTATAAAATCTGAAAAAAATAAAAACAACGTGAAACCCATCCAAATTGCTCACCTATTCTTTTACGGGTTTGAAGCGGTTGAAATCGATTGTGGTTCACGGTTGTTGTTTCGTCCGGTGATGTTAAGCTGAGGCTGTGGGTTTCGGTTGCCCGTTGGTAGTGATGGTGATTTGCTGTTGTTCACGCGGCCGCCGTTTCCGATTTACTGATGATGATGTTCTATGCTCTTTTGATGTTAATGATGAAGCCTCATGGGTTTTTCTGAAACTCCTTCTTAAAAAAACCCCTTTCTGAAGAACTGATGTAGCTTTATATTCTTCTTTTATCCTGTTTTTGGACCTGGATTTTGTTAATTTGTTGCGATAATTTTTGCAATTTTGATGGTTCATTTGCTGATTTTTCTCAGGAGCTGTAGCTACTGTGTTGCAAATTTCCACGGTTCATTTGTTGTGACTTGTTAGGAAAAGTTGTTTGTGGCGAAATCCATGGCTGAAATTTTGGCTTGATTGTTGGCTTTTGGTTTGATCCGTTGGGGTTCTGAATTTTTGAGAAATGTTGTTAAGGCCCTGTTTGGCAAAACCATTTTTTAGAAATACGTGCTTTTTCCAAAAGCACTTATTTTCAGAATCACTTTTCTAAACAAAATCACTTTTTCTCTCTCTCCTGGCTACAATTTAGAACAAATACTGCCGGATCCGGGCCGGAGTTGAGAAAATAAGTCGGGAGTTGGCTTTGACTTTGTCGTTGCCCTCCCGACATATCCGATGATGAATCTTTACTAAGGGTATCGGAGCCAAAAATATCCACTTTTCTAACCAATTAAAATTGTTTTCTTTGTTGGGGATTTTTCTTTGCAGGTTCAAAAAGTCGAGATCGAAGAATCGACCAAGAAGACAGATTTAGAAAAAATAGGACCTTTCTTAAGAATTAATAATTTACTTTGTAATTATAATTCTTTTTGTAATTTTGTAATAAATGTAATATTGTAATAATATAGAATTTAATTGAATAAATTCAAATTATTTTTCCAACCACATTTTTCCGATTAAATTTCGCATTACAATCTCCGATTAAAATCTCCGAATAAAACTTAAACAAATAAACTCATTTAATTAAATCTATCCGACTAGATTTCTCCGGGTAAGCTCAAACAACTAAAACCAATTAATGAAGTTTATCCGATCGAGCTCCTCCGACTAAATTCGTCCAAATAAAATCATCTGCTTAAATCCATAAATTCGACTGATTTAATTTATCCGACTAAATTCATCCGGTTAAAACTCATCCAAATAAATTCACCTGACTAAATCCAACTTGTCCGATTACATTCAAATGACTAACTTGAACGGATAAGCATAGAAATTCAGTTAAACGGCAAAACGAACAGTCTTCTATATTGAAAATTCAAACCTCCTCTCGAATGATTTAACTTGGTAACTTGAATCAGCTCAACTAACAGTCATGATCAAAACAACAGATATTCATTATAAATTCAACCCGCACCGAAATTCCATTGTTTTCCTTAAAATCAACCATTGACTAGCAAAAAGCAGGAAAACGTGTGTCTGTTAAAATAACTTCTTCAAAGAAAATTCTCGCACCGACTTAACCTGAATCCACTTATATTACAACACAGTCAGCTCCATATTATTTAGGAATCAACAACATTTCTGAAAACCACCTGACGACTAAATCTCGTTCTTGAACGAAAATGTACTGTGTCACGAGGAATCTGACGTCAATATCATCATAACCGTCAGCAGACTGCAAATTAAGGACCATTTTCCCTTCATAAGTTAAGGAGCGCACAATGTGATTTTTCTTGCAAAACCAACAGACTGAACAAATCGGTCAGCGGTTAGTTAAAATGTCATGCATAATGAGATGACGTGCAAAATGAAACTAATAATCTCGGGGTAAAATTTGGGGTATTACACCATCAAACTTTATTTATCCTAAAAGGGGAAGGGAAAACATTGAGAAAACCCCAAGATGGATAGGCAAGATGGTCTCGCAACCAAATTATGGGTTCGGAAGCCAGTTATGCGAAGGGAAGGTATTAGTACCCTCAACATCCATCGTACTCGATGGGAACCATTCACTTGTCTTATGTGTAAGGATGTTTTCTAAAAGAATTGCTAAGAAGAGTGTTCTATGGGAAAGGAAAAGGGTTGAGAAACAAAGATTGTGGAAGAAGAACGATAAGGGAAAAGGAAAAGAAAAGATGGAAACAAAAAGGAGACTCGATAGAATTTCGCAGTCCTATGCCTAAGTATTCCCTTGTGCAATGGAAAATTCAGAGTCGACGTAGTTCGGAGGACTACGGGTGAAGAAAATGGAAGGGTTCTCGCCAAGGATTGGGACCCTTATGCCTACGTATCTTTACTTAAAAGAAGTGAAGAATCAGAGGTCCGTAGTTCGGACTACGGTTTGTTGGTGTTTTTATGGACGATGGTAATGTTCGCATTTTAGTAGTTAGGTGTTTTGCAGCTCGCTTGTGAAGTCTTATTCATTACCTGTTTGCAGTATAACGGGCGTAACATGTCCTTTTTGAAAAGTTTAGGTTTTCGCTATCAAGGCAAGATGTCACATTTGATTTGTGAAGATTGATTTTAAGGGTGAAATAAATCCTCGGATAGTAACCCTTGCAGGTAGTACCCAATTCTTTACCTCAAAAGATTTGTTATGAAAATGGTGTGGTGGATATAGTCACGTCTTCATATTGAAAGACGAGTATCGATACCACACACTCTAAAGTGAGCATACTAATACTCAGAGAGGAAGAAGTCTTCACTCGATCCTCTCTCTTTAGTTCAATATAAAGAGAACTTTATTCTCTTATTTAAAGATGTTTTGGTTTTGAATGGTAAGTGCTTTATGACAGTGAACCCTAAAGGTAGTGCCAAGCACTCGGGATAGGACAAGGCCTTCGCCTAACCACTCCACAACCATCCAAGTTTATTAAGAAAAATAAGTTTGAAAATTCACTTGGTACAAGACTAAGCTTTTTAGACTCAAGGAGACAAAAGAAAGAGAGAAAATGTTTTGAAAAGAACGAGTGTTGAATAGAGCAAGGTAGGTTGATGGCGACACGCAAGGCAATTGACTTAGAAAGGTGAAATACATACAAGGTTAGTGTGGGGTTTTAATGGGAGAGATAAGAGAAGAGAATGAGAAGAGAGGATAAGAGAAACCCTAAGATAGTTCAAGTTAAATGAGTTTAAAAAATGACTTGAAGTTGGATCAAACCTTATTTGTTCTTTATTTTGAAATGGTGTTCTAGCCTAGTTCAATTTTATATTTCTTAACAAGCAAGCAAGCAAGCATAAGAAAAAGGAACTAAACTATTACATTGTAATGGGATAGAGAGATACATAATGCCTACCAAGGGTGGAAATGAGATGTAAAGTATGAAGGAGGTAAGAGAAATGCATCAAGTATGGAAGAAATAAGTCATCAAGAACTCGTCTTAAGCAACCAAAGCAAGAACCCCAATCAAACCAAGTAAGAAGAAACAAGCAAGTATGTAAGACAAAACATGTTTCCAACTTAAATCGAAGCAACAAAGAGGCATACAAGTGAACACTCATACACATTTCTAAACATGCTTAAAGAAGTCACACAACACAACTCAAACATTTAGGCAAAGTCAAATGATTAATGCACAAGCATACATGACTTGAAAAGTTAACCACATATCAATAATGCACAAACCAAGTAAATATGAATCAAGCAAGATGAAAAACAAGAGAGTTCAAAACCTAAATCACATCATGGTCAAAATATTCTAAAGATGAAGAAAGATACACAAGTGAATTCATCATGAGTCAAAGCAAAGGTTAGGTACATGTAAACACTTATCTCATGAAAACAAAGCAACAATGATCAATCCTATGTAATTAGGGCATGTGAACATGGGAGGTTAGAAGCAAAACTAAGCATTTCAAATCATACACAACACCACGACACCAAATAAGCTCAATAAGAATCAACCTCAAAACATGAGCAAAGAACTAGGCATGCATCACCCATATCAACCACAAAAAGACTCAAACATCCAAATACAAGTAATGGAATTCAAAAGACAAGAAATACACATTGAGTAAAAGGAAGTCAAAAGCTTAAACATAACTTTTCAAGTCAATTAAAATCAACAAGCATCAAAAGGATCTATACAAGAAACAATGTTCAAAAACTAGGTCAAAACAAAGCATGATCATGTTTAAAACTAACCCTGACTTGTGGCAGCAATGAAAAATGAGAAAACATACAAATAAATTAAAATAAAATGCTCTACCTCATGACCATAGACTCAAGTATTTGTGTGTAAAAAGTCTCTAAAAGAAAGGCACAAAAGCATACACAAAATCAACCAACAATCTTAAGGTATCCTACTAGTCTAGCATAAATCGAGGGTCACAAATAACCAATGAAAAGAAAACAAAATAATATCACCAAAGGTCATAAAACACACTCAAACATCATCACATCACATGTCAAAAGATTCCAAAAAATTGGCTCAATAAAAAGTGTCTAAGGCATCAAGAAGTAAAACCCTAATCTAGGGGCATATATGTAAACGCTGTAAGTTCAGAGTATGCCTAAGAGGGGGGGGGGGTGAATTAGGCTTTAGAAACTTTTCCCAGTTTTTTGAGATTCTTGAATTTTACTTGGTTATGTTCTTGATGATGAAAGCAGTAAAAAGCAGAATGAAAATGGACACAGAGATTTATAGTGGTTCCCTTCACAATCCGAAGGTACTCCACTCCCTTTTCCACATGAAAGAGATTTTTCACTATAGTTTTAGAATGTACAACCTATCACACCATCAACCGGTGAGGCCTACTATCTAACAACTATTCAACAACTAGTGTGCAAGAACAATCCTCTTGCAAGCACTAACCCTTGTGTCCAATAATCCTGGATCACAAGTCACAATAGAAATAATTCTGTAATTCTTTGATTTGAGAGTGATATAACACTATTAATACAATGATTGATCTTCTCCTTTTGATCAAAATTCACTTTTCAATATCAATACAAGTGTTCAAAAATTCTGGATATGAAATGGTATGAACAGTATGAACACTTTTTGAAATATTTGAAAGTATTTAAAAAATAGTGAATTTGATTGAATGATTATTTTGAAAATTATTGGAGGTTGTTTTTCAATTTGAAATATTCAGAATTTATATGAGTCAAAACACCATTTCAAAAAGGTATAAATGTGTATGAATCAAATAATGAAAAGGTATAACAATTACACAAGATTTGAATTTTAAAAGAAATAATTTTTCAAAATTTGTTCAGTGTTAATCGGTTAACCATATAGGTTAATCGGTTAACACTGTAACGTTAGCCCTGAGAATTTAAAAAATGAGACCGTTAACCGGTTAACCAATATGGTTAATCGGTTAACACTGTTAAAACTCAGAAAAATACTTAAGTTAAAAGTGTAATACCAGTTCCAAATGATTTTAAAAATATGCAAATGCAATATGTTGATATGATAGACTATTTGAACACTTGTATATCAATTAAAGGAGTGAATTTTGATATACCAAAGCCTTGTGTCCAAGTCTTGAAAAATGTACGAACATTTGCACATGAAGCTTGATTTGCATGACAATATTCCATTGATGATGCGTAGCCTTGATCCTGATCATGTATTCTTGATGATATGCTTGCACCTCTTGCTTTTTGAGAAGAGTTCAGAATAGAGAAGCTTCTGGTTTTATCTTCAGTGTATATACCTCCAAGGGTATATAGTGCAAGCAGTTTCTCAGTACATATACCCCCACGGGTATATAGTGTAAGTATCTTGATCAATTTGAAAGCTTGACTTTTTGCAAACATGGAATGAGCTTAAGTCTTGTTGAAATCATCAAAACCTTGAGATTGAAGTATGCTTCTACATTCTCCCCCTTTTTGATGATGACAATCAAATGAGTCTGTGCGATATCTTTGACGATGTTTCGTTCCGATCTTGGTTTGCTTCTCCCCCTATGACCAGCAACTCCCCCTATCTAAACAGAGGCAAAAATTCTGCACAGAAAGATATTAGAAAACCAAGCTCTTCTCCCCCTTTGTCATTAGCAAAAAGGAAGGAGCTTTCAAACCATAATAAGAGATATCGGCATATAAGTAAGCATTAAATCAAGTAATAAGTAATCAAGCAAGGCATATTGAAAACAAAATGCAACAATTGAAAAAATGCAGGAAATATTGTCTGAGTACATAACAAAATAAACAAAACTAAAAACTTAAAAGATTAAACATAATCTGAAAGAGAAATAATAAAAACAACAACACATATTTTCTAAATATCCTGATCAGACATATCCTCATCTTCCGCTTCCTCTTCTTCACTACCTCCTTCTTCTTCATCCTCTTCTTCAATGATGCCGGTGGTTGAATGTAAAGGGTTAAGGATAAGGTTGCAAAGTGAAGCAATGGCTCGAGAGGTTTCTCGGTGACAATTCATAGTTTCTCGGTGTTGGGTCATCATTGTGGTGTAGAGAAAATCGTTTGTGATACCTTCTTCGGGAATGGGATAGGCTTGGTTGGAAGCTGATCCTTCATCCGCATACTTATATGTGTCGTCTGCGTCTTTAATTATTCCGGTGTTCTTCACAATTGTGATTTCATTGATTTCGTTGGTTGTCAGTTTCATCTTGGTAGATGGTTCCCGGTTAAGATCCAATTCTGTCAACTCAAGAATTCTAGAAACCAGCCTTGCATATGGAAGTCTTGTCGAGAGAGAGAGAGCTGCTGTTGAAGATGGTACATAATCGTAAGAATCCAGTTCACCTTGATCTTGTTCTTGATTGCGAATAAGAGTTGCATTTCCAAACCGTTAGTTTGAGCATGATTGGAATCCTTTGGAATCATAACATAGCAGATCACATAATGCAGCATCCGATCAGAAACCGTTAGATTCTTCGCATAACATAACATCCTAGCAGTCCACTGGTTTACTATAACCGTCTCCTTCAGGAACCTGCAGATTTGATGGTAATATTCCATCTTGTCATAATTTTCCCATGGACCATCATCATTGTTAACCCCTTTCCTGAGAAAGTAGCCTGAGGATGGTATCTTTAATTTTGCAGCAATTTCGGACAGATTCTCTTTCAAGAGATAGTCTCGAACAGAGGTTTCCATAATATGCTCATCGTCGGATTCAAGTACACAGATAACTTATTCATAAAAGCTTTGACCAAATCATGGTAGCAATTCCCAGAATTAGATACAAACTTGTCTATCTTTTGAATTTTGAGCAGTGTAGGAAAATCAAAAGACGAAGCCGAAAGAGCTTTAAGGTTGACGTACTTTACCGGTAGAATGTGACGGACCCGAACCTTGAAATCCATACGGCGCTTCTTGGTAGTTTCCATAGGAATGCTGTCTTCCTCAGAGGAAGAGCCATATTCTGGTATCTTTCCCTTGCCTTTGTGAGATGAAGCCATGGATGAAGTTGAGAGATGCTGAAGGTTTTGGATGCTGTGAAGGTGTTAGGGTTTGAGAGATGGAAGAGAGGGTAAAGTGAAGGCAATATATATGGAGAGAGGTTGAGTGGGTTTTAAAGTTTAGGGTTGGAAGTCCAAAACTTGTAGTCAAAGAAGAAGAAGAAGAGTTCCAAGGATATTGATTTGGATATTTAAGAAAATATTGACCACACTGTTGCACCCTAAAATTTGCTCAACCTTATTCAATTGGTTTATGTTTCATCATCATTAGCATTTGCATATAGAGTCATGTACATAGACTAACCATCTGCATAGCATAAGCATAGCAAGTCATTCAACAGGGGACCAATCATTATTTTCATCTCTAGAGGCCTAGCAAGAGGTTATTATTCCAATTCAATCTCATTCAAGTCATCAGGAAAGAATTTGAAAGCAAGGAGTTCAGCAGATCAAGCCTTGAGTCCATCTCCTAGCTGAGGGTATCTGAGGATCAACAAGAGGGTTGTGAGCTGTGGAGTGAAGGTATGGAGAGCATCTAGACCTTATGAGAGACTTACAAAGTCATTTGGAGAAGAAAGCAAGTCATTGATGAAAGCACAAGAGCTATAGTGGAAGACAGTCAACTAGGGTTTCATCTGGGTCAACCCTAGGTCAACCCTAGGTCAGTTGACTGACTTAAGAGGGCATTCAAGTCTATTGGAGAGATATGGGGATCAACATTTGACATATGAAGAAGGATATGGAGATATGACAAGGAGAATTCAAGAGAAATCAAGGAGAAGAGGAGTTACTAAATTAGGGTTTCTCTGTAAAATCCCCTAGTTTAGGTCAAATTTCCAAGCAAGATAAGTCAAAATGCTAGCTTCAAATGGCTTCTTGGCCAACATGAAACTTGTAGAGAATCTCAAGACCTTTAATTTGAGTGGTGGAAGACCTCAAGGAGATTTATAGAACTCAAGTTATGGTCCTTGCAAGTTACAGGTCATCTGGGGTGTCTGAATTTTTGTCTGTGAAAGTGACTTGACTTCCAAGCTAGTTTTGCCCCTCAAGGAGATTTCAAATGGATTCTTGGTCAACATAAGAATTGTTCCTCATTGTCTTAGCTTTCTAGAATGGTATGGCATGCCTTCATATGATGTGGAGAACTCAACTTATGGTCTTGACAAGCAAAGGGTATTTTGGGCATTTGTGAATTACAGGTCATTTTAACCTATACCCAAAACTCATACAAGGAGGCCTCAAATGGAAAAACTTACAACATCAAACTTGCTCCAAATGGGATTTTAAGTCTAGAAAGAAGGTCACAAGTTATTGGAGAAGCTCATAGCATGATGTTACATGATTGGTCAAAATATGAACTAAAAAGGCTTATAAAGTGAATAATTTCAAAGTGAAAAATGGTTTGGAAGATTTACAAGTCCAAATGAAGACTTCCAATATATGATTTTGAATGGAAAAACAATTCTAAGAACAATGGTTCACACACTTTTTTGAGTTTAGAAGGAAAAAATGAAGTTATCCATGGTTGCTTACCTTTTAAGAAACATAATCCAAAATGAGCCAAAGTTTGAAAACAAGGGAATGTGCAAGATGGATCTAGAATGTACCATTGGGGTCTATATATTCATGAAAGATGAATTTGGCAAGGGTTGGCCTCATTTGCACCAAAAAATTTCACAAATTTCTCACACTTTTTCATAAAAGTTTCATTCCAAATCTCTCAAATTCTTCATCAATCATCATCAAGATCAATTCAATTTCACTCCATCATCATCATAGACCATAATTGAAGCAAGGTTTTGGTAGTTCTCATCCATTTTCGAGTGTTTCTTTCATCAACATCAAAATCACAAGTTCAAGTGGATTGCATGATTCAAGCAAGGAACCTCCAAGTTTGTGCATACAGAATTGAGTATTGAATTGGTGAATCAAGATCCAAGTCTCAAAAGCTTCATATCTTCCATTTCCATAGCTGTTTTCAAGGTTTCTCATTAGGTAAGTTTTCATTCGATTAGCTTGATTCTGTTGGTTTCACATGATTTTATTAGTGTAGACTTGATCTAGGTGGTTAGGAGATTAAGTTAGATGATTTTGGAACGATTTGGTGATGGTTAGTGACAGGTGCAACAAACTGTTAGTGTTCGAATCTCTTGGATTAATGTGTTATAATTGTAGCTTGATTGATCAAATTAATCTCCATTAGTTGTAGTTCAGTTTAGGCTAAGTTTGAGGAAGAATGGTGATGGTTCATATCAGTGCATTTCAATGGTGGTCAGTATGTGATTCAATCGGATCTGTTGTTGTGGTGAGCTTCAAGATAAACTAGTGGTATAGGATTGTAGAGGGGAAGATCCTGAGCAACTTTCGTGTTTACAGCATGAGGATTCATGGCGTGTAGGATGAGAACAGAGAGGAGGAAAGTTGTTCGTGCATGGATGTTCATGGAGTTAAAACCCTAGTTGCAGGTCGTTTGGAGGAAGAAGAGATAATCTGGACCCTTCATGTTGTGTTGGACCTTTGACTGATAGAGTGATCCAATGGCCAGCATTTAATCTGAGCGTTTGGAGGGAATTGAGCCTTGGCCAAAACGCACCGTTTCATTAATTGAAACGGGCGGGCCTGAGTTGGATTCTGTTATCCCCACCCCCGTGTTAGGCCCAAAACCAAGTTTCAACGTGTTTGTGATGCTTTTCTCACCTCCCAGCTCGCTTCTTTCTATTTCACTAATTCAGAGTGGTATTGGGCCCTAGCGCAAGCGCTATCTGCACCCCCATTGTGAAGGCCCATCCTGGATTCAACTGGGGCGAGTTTCTAAATGCACCCCTCTCCCTCATTTAATTCAATTTTATTTTTCTTAATTCCATTTTATTTTACCAATTTTCATTAATTCATAAATAATTCATAAAAAATGCTTTTTAATCCATTCTTTTTACCATATCTTCATTAAAATGTCTAGAATAATATAGGAAAATAAATTTTCATTTTTAGTTTTATTTCATATTTTCTAAATAAATGTCACATTAAATAATTCATTTCATGCATCATTTTTATGATTTTTGTTCTCTCACATGCTTTAATCTTTTTTGATCACTCTTTTCATATTGTTTAGATGAGATATTAAGCTTGTAGAAATATTTTAGTTCCCATTTTTAGAGGTTAATTTTAGGTGATTAATAAATGCTTGAATATCATGAGCAAAACTAGGGTTTTAGGTGACAACTTAAGAAGTTTGATTTCATTCCCCTTAGGACTTAGGGTTCAAATAGATTAGTTATGGGACTATAGGGGCTATGGGTAGCTATTAGATCCCTTAGAGAACAGTTAGGATTCCCCTGCTGCTATTATTACTGTCTGTATATCTGTTGTCCGGTGTGGTGTGCCCTCTGGGGATTATTGCTTGCTTGATTGGGTATTGGGTTTGTCTGGGGCCCTGGGAAGCTGAAGATTTGTGAAGATGAAGACCATTGGAGATCCAAAGATTGAAGATCAACTGTCAGAGTTGAGGAGGAGTTTCTTGATAGCAGATGCTGAGGAGATTAGGGTTTAGGAGCTAGGCAGAACTCTAGATTAGAAATTTTGTTTCTCAAACATGGATTGCCTTGTCTGCATCCATTCTTCTCTGTGATTCAGAGTCTCTCTAAGAAACTCACCCCCTTCCTTTGGAAGGCTTGGTAATAGTGTCTATGAGATAGAACTCTTGAGAGAAAATGTCTCTTGTGTTAGAAGCAGTCTGTTCACCACCTTTGGTAGTCAGCTGATTGCTTAACACCCAATTCACTCTTGTGACTGATCCCTCATCCTGGAGGTTTGAGCTTGAAGAAAAGCCATTGCAGATGGAAGACTGATGATCAAAGCCCTTGCTTGAAGGCCATGAAGATGGAGATTGATGCTTGTTGAAGCCTGTAGCTGATTGGAGGTTACTTGAAGCCAGTTGTTGATTCAGAGCTGCTGATGCTGTTTCTTTTGGCTGTATTTCATTTGTTGATGTATTGATTGGTTTTCTGAACTGTATTGTTTGCTGTTTACCCTGCTGGGTTGAAAGTGAAGCCTGTTCACTTTCGCCTATTGTTTTCTAGGTTCGAGGTTGAGTGGGGACTCCCTTGCCTCGCTTGTACTGTTGCATCCATGCATTTTACTGCTTTACTGTATATATCTGATATTGTTTCTGTTTCTGCCTATCCCTTAGGATCTCTGTTTCTCTCTGTGCAAGAGAGGAGCATGATAGACACTAGGTCTCAACCCATGCATGATAACATTAGGTTAGTTTGTTTCCCTTCGCAACCGTAGGTTGGAGTTCTGTCTCTTTCTTTCTCAAAACAAACAGAAAAACACATAAAGATTTCAAACACAATAAAAGACACTTCTTCCGTAAAAGAATGTGAACTCATCAAAACGTCATTTTTTGTCCTCTTGGACTGTTAATCAGAAAAACCTTTTTCAGAAGGAATAAAATCAACCAAGACAAGATTGTGTCGTACGTGGCCCGAACTACGTTTGCTCTGATCTTTCATGCTGTATGAAAGTACGTAGGCATAGGATGCGACATCCTAGCGAGCAACCTTCCCCTCCTTTCCCGTAGGTAGGCGAACTACGTTGACTCTGATTTCTCGTTCCAGACGGGAATACGTAGGCATAAAGTGCGATACTTTGCCGAGTCATTTTTATTTTCATTTTATTTTCTTTTTAACCCTTGACCTATAGTTTAGATAGAATAACAATCCATACCCGAAAACAAGCGTGGATCCCGTCGAGTACGACGGACGTGAGGGGTGCTAATACCTTCCCCTTGCGTAACCGACTCCCGAACCCAGGTTTTGGTTGCGATGACCATACCTTTTCCCGTCTTTGCGAGGTTTACTTCGAGCGTTTCCTTTCCCGCTCTGAGGGATAAATAACGCACGGTGGCGACTCTTCTGTTCAGCCGGCGCCGATTTTCGCAGTAGCGACAGCTGGCGACTCTGCTGGGGATCCAACGTCCCCTGGCTGCTAAGGACTGCGATAGTTCTTGTGCATTTGGGATCCAACGTCCCTTAAGAGAGTCAATCCTAACGCTTGTTTTCCCGTCGAGGATTCTGTATGGAGTTATTGTATATTTCTAACCTTGTATTTTCAGCTTTATATATTGTTTATTATTGCTGTATTGGGGTGTGACGGGTGTTCTGATATTGAGAGATAAGCCGGACCTGGGCTTGAGTGCACCTAGAATTAGAGTAGAAATTAGTGGGCGCCCGCTTGCTTTGCTTGCTTTGGTGTCCCATGAAATCTACACTCAGACGAGGTTCCTCTGGTTGGCCTCCTGCCCCTTCCTTTGGTTGGCGTGGGTTGCTGGTTAGTTGGATTGTCGACTCTGGGGACCGATCATTTGGAAGTTGGCTGAGTGAGGCCTCTTCAGGATTTGATGATGCCACTCCTTCTGGGAATCGTATCATCAACCCTGAAAGTCTGTGACGCCGACGACCGCATAGGATGCCGTACCTTGTGCCAGTTATAGGGCCACTCACCTGTGAGGGGAACCAGGGCTATGCAGGTAACTAGACCTCCAGACTACCGGTTATTTCCTGATCAGAGATCCGGGTTATTTATGGAGAGTCATGAGGTCTGCCAGAGACCATTTGAAGATTTATTCTGAGGTCTGTCAGAGACCATTGGGAGAGCTATGAGGTCTGTCAGAGACCAGTTGGAGATGTGTTATGAGGTCTGTCAGAGACCAGTTATAGATGGGATTTGAGGTCTATCAGAGACCAGTGAGTTATGGTTTGAGGTCTGTCAGAGACCAGTGTTGGAGTTCTATTTTAGGTCTATATGAGACCAGGGTTTGATGACTTCTGGATGGTCTACCTGAGACCTTTCTTGATTGGGTTTAGGCTATTCAGCTGCAGCTTTGGTCCCTGTTGAATGTTACTTGCATTGCATCCCTGCATATACATTATCATTTGCATTTCACTAACGTGTGTCTGTGCTGCAGGTGCATTTGCATTTCCCTAGTTCTAGTGCCCAGACTTCTGAGTGTTTGATCATGACTAGCCTACGGAGAACGGTTGCTTACAAATTGCCTACGCCTGATATTGTTCCTTTACTGGGGTTGATCTCTCTTGCTGATGAGGGTGTTCGTAGGAGTTTCCGGATGAGTTATGGTAGATTATTGAGATTGGTGTGCAAACCTACAGAGGTAGAGTTAGATGGGCTGTATGCTTTGATGCAATTCTATGACCCTGCTTTGAGGTGCTTTACGTTCTCTGACTTTATTATGGGACCAACCCTGGAGGAATACGCTGAGTATGTTGAGCTGCCTGTGCAGAACCAGGTTCCATTCATTCATTATGATGCCAAACCCAAGCCGGAGGAATTGGCAAAAGCCTTGCATGTTGATGCTTCTGAACTTGTGACTACTGTTTCCCGTGGAGTTCCAGGCTTCTCATTTCAGTTCTTAGTTGGTAAAGCCCAAGAGTACGCCAAGAATGGGTGCTGGGTTGCTTTCAATGCTGTGTTGGCCTTGTGCATTTATGGCATAGTACTATTCCCCAATATACCGGATTTTGTGGATTTCGATGCTTTCTACTTGTTCGCCGCTGGTAATCCTGTACCTACCTTACTCGGAGATCTCTACCACTCGCTGCATTACAAGAATGAGAAGGGAAGAGGGAAGAATGTTCATCTGTGTGTGCCCTTATTGAGTATGTGGTTTGAGAGTCACCTTCCTAAGAGAGGATCTGCTGCAGAGACTACAATTCCAGTTGGTTGGCCAGAGCGCCTGATGAGGCTATCGTCGGAAGATATGGAGTGGTTTGATAGAGATTTGTTGGGATCTGAGCTCATCTTCAGTTGTTCTGGGTACCCTAATGTGCCATTGATAGGAAGGAAGGGGTGTATCAATTACAACCCTTCTCTATTCATTCGCCAGTTCGGATATGCACTGAAGAATCCGCCTCAGGAGGAGGAAGTACAGGAATCTCTGTACTTCACTGGAGATTTGAAGGGGGAGTTGTTAGCCAGGTTGCGACGTGCCTGGACGAGTATTAACCACAAAGGGAAGCCGTTGTTAGGAAAGAATGACTGTCAGGCCTATGCACCTTATAGAGCTTGGATTCAGGAGAGGGCTAGTCAGTTGAAGATGCCGTTTCCAGATGCACCAATTCTTGTTCCTATTCCGGTAGAAGAACCGACTACTGTTTCTAGAGAAGCCTATGAACAGGTTGTGAAGGAGAAAGAAGCCTTGATGAAGATTAACGAAGGGTTAGAGCAAGAGCTAGCTCAAGTACGCAGCGAGAAAAACAAGGCCGTATATGCTTTCCAACAACAGATTGAGCTGGTAAACAGGTTAGGATCTGAGTTGACCGAGGAAAAGAAGAAGCGTGAACGTCTGGGGCAAGAGTTCAGAAGTTCTCATGACATGCTGGAAGCCAAAAAGAAGGCGCTCGACGCAGCACACCGAGAGATATCTTCTTGCAATAAGACTTGGAATGCTACACTCACTAACAACAAGAAGAGGGAAGATAAGCTGAAGCAGCAAATTTCCGACCTCGAAGAGAAGTTGAAGTCTAGCATCAAGAAGTGTGAGGAGGAAGTGATGAACCGGTATAGTGTCCAGCATGCACTGAACAAGGCAATCAAATCCAGAGATGAAGCAGTGTCCCAGAAGCGAAAGTTAGAAGATTGCTTCGGAGAAGCAGCATGGGAAGAAACTGCTGAAGACGTACGCCGTATCCTTAAGAAGAGAAACCAGCTTGTTGAAGGGCTGCTTGATCGACCAAGCCATCCGGAGACCAAGAAGTTGATAGAGGAGTACCAGACCTTTGGGAGGATCTGATCATTCCATTATTTGTATGCTTTATTTGCATAGTTGCTGACCATCACCAGGATTGTTGGTTGAGGTCATGCCATCTTTGTACTCTCAGTGATATTGTACCCTGGGCTTATTGATTCTCTCTGTTATATATGAGGCTTTCTATGATTCAGCTCCGATATTCTTATTGTCAGCACTGTCACTGCACCGGCACCTTCGCACTAGAACTGGGGGAATGAACTTCCCTAATGCACAGACACATCGCATTGCATTCATATTCATATTGCATAACAGGTAATCTATGAACGGTGTCTTATCTCTTGCTCTGTATCAGGTACTTAACAGGATTCCAGATCAACATCCGCACCGCTATTCTACACGATCCAACTGTCGGAAAGTCATGGACCAGATTCAGAACGAGATGCAGGATGTACGCGAGAAGCTCGCCCTCTTCATGCAGACCATGGAGGCTATAGCAAAAGGGCAAGAGAACTTGCAGGCCATGGTCCAGCCTCTGTTGGCTCGCAACGCTGGTCATGGTAACGAAGATCATCAGTCTGTCCGGGTTGATACTGCTCATGGAGATGGCACTCCAACGCCAGTGGCTCCGCCTGTCGTCAATGTGAATGCTGCTAACGTCAACAACGCTACCGCTGCTGTGAATGGTAACGTCGGAGTTGGTAATGAAACTGCTGTCCATAACGCTGGGCTGGGTGATGTCAATTTGGGAGATAATCTCGGAGGCAATGGCTTTGTCAATACTGGGTTCGGATTCAACGATCAGGGATTCGACAATACTGGCAAGTATGGCTTTAATGCTCAAGGCTTTGGGCAAGATGGTTATGGTATGGTCAATCAGGGTTACGGAGGCTTTGGAAACGGAAATGGTACTGGATTTATGGCTGGAGGTCCTGCTGGAGGTGTTCAAGGGTACGGCAACAGAGGCCGAGTTCCGGGGATGAATCAGGTCAGAGCTGGACGTAATAATGCGTATGATGGATACGGGGCTGGAAACGGTATGTGGCAAGAGGATCAGCAGGAGGACGCCTTCTCTGGAGGGGGTTTTGAAGGGCCGATGGATGATTCTCAAAAGATTAGAATGCTGGAAGAGCAAATGAAGGGAGTCTTAAATCAGAGTGCTGTAGGACTGGACATGGCAACTATGGGCTTGGTACCTGGCTTGAGGGTGCCCATTAAATTCAAAGCGCCTGCGTTCGATAAGTACAAAGGAGATACATGTCCGAAGGTGCATGTACGAGCTTATTATAGAAAGATGTCTGCATACTCCACTGACGAAAGAATGCTCATGCATTTCTTTCAGGATAGCCTATCGGGTCCTTCCCTAGAGTGGTACATGGGGTTGGAGCCCACTGATATCAAGACTTGGAAACAATTAGCGGAGGCGTTCGTAGCCCATTACAAGTATAACAGTGACCTGGCACCCAATCGGGTCCAGTTGGCCGGGCTTTCGCAGAAGAAGGGGGAGAGTTTTAAAGAATACGCGCAAAGGTGGCGCGATATGGCTGCCAGGGTCCGTCCTCCTGTGGAAGATAAAGAAATGAACGACATGTTTGTTGGCACATTCACCGGGCTGTTTCATGATATGTTGTTTCATACTTCTCTGGCCAGTTTTTCAGACCTGATTTTGATGGGGGAAAAGATTGAGCGGAACATTAAGCAAGGAAAGTTCCAGGTCGATGAATCAACTGCATCTGGCAGTAATAGGAAAGCTTATGGTGGGCGCCGTCAGGGCGAAGCTAGCGCTGTATTCGGAGGCCGAGGCCGAGGCCGAGGCAGGGGAAGAAATCAATATCGTCAGCCGCAGCAAGTGTCGAGTGTTACTATCCCTTATCAACAGCAGCCAATCCAGCAACAACAACAGGTTCAGCAGCAACCAATGCCACAGCAGCAGCAGCCTCAGCAGGGGGCACAGCAGGCTCAGAGAAAATTCCAGGGTGGTAAGCCGAGAAGGGTGTTCGAGAAGCCTCCCTCTAACTATGCTGATTTATTGCAGACCTTGTTGGGATTGAATCTGGTAGAGAAAAGAACCTTGGCACCAATAACGGGAACTCCCCCGTTCGGCTATGATGCAAATAGGCGCTGCGAGTTTCATTCTGGGGCCCCGGGCCATGATATAGAAGGTTGTCATGCTTTTAAGCACGTTGTGCAGGATCTCTTGGACAACAAGTCTATCAACTTCGGAACGACCGGTGCGAATATAGTCCAGAAACCCATGCCTAATCATGGGGCGAACGCCGTGCTGACTGAGGAAGGTCTGAATCTGATTATGAATGTTGAGGATTTAAAGACGCCGCTGAGCGAAATAAAGAGCCGACTGTTGCAAGGAGGTGTTTACCCGGGTTGTAATGAGTACTGCTTAGATTGTTGGGCCCTGTCTGGGGGGTGTGAGGATTTGAAGAAAAGCATTCAGGCCTTGATTGATGAAGGTGTATTGCAGTTTGATAGAACAGCAACTGATGAGCCGGCAGGGGCAGCAATGGATAATCAGAGTGATGTTGCCACAGTGACAATTCCTAGGAAGACGATCACTATTTCAGCACCAGCTCAGCGACCACCGATTACTATAACTAAAGCCGGGCCAATCCCGTATGAGAGCACGAAAGCGGTCCCATGGTCATATGGGCTAGAGGTGTATTGTGACGGGATTAAAATCGATGTTAACAAGCAGTCAGCGGAGATTGTGGATAATGTTGTGGGCTCAGGAGGCATGACGAGGAGCGGCATGATCTTTATATCTCCTGAAGTGGAAGCCGAAAGGCTAGCGAAAGGAAAGGGGAAAGCGGTGGAAAATGTTCCGATACAAGCAAATGAAAAAGAAGCAGCATCTAAGGATGTCGAAGAATTCATGCGCTTAATTCGGAAAAGCGATTATAAAATTGTGGAGCATCTGCAGCAAACACCGTCCAAAATATCTATATTGTCATTGCTGTTGTGTTCGGAAGCTCACCGAAACGCTTTGCTGAAAGTCCTGGACACTTCTTTTGTACCACAGGATGTCTCCGTGAACCAGCTAGAAGGAGTATTGGCACACGTAAATGCAGGCCACAGTCTGGGCTTTACTGATTTTGACTTGACTCCGAAAGGAAGGGATCATAATATGGCATTACATGTATCCGTTGAGTGCAGAGGGTCGACAATGTCGCACGTATTGGTTGACACCGGGTCGTCTTTGAATGTGCTGCCTAAGAAGGCTATGATGAAGCTGGATGTTCGAGGGATTTTGTGTACACCAAGTGATTTGGTAGTCAGAGCGTTTGACGGCACGCGGAGAACAGTCTTCGGATCGATTACCTTGCCTCTGCAAGTGGGGCCGGAAGTGTTTGCAACGGAGTTTTATATCATGGATATACAGCCTGCGTACAGCTGCTTGTTGGGAAGACCTTGGATTCACGGGGCAGGGGCAGTCACGTCTACCCTGCATCAGAAGTTAAAGTATATGGTCGGAGACAGTGTAGTCACCGTGTGCGGAGAAGAAGACATCCTGGTCAGCCATCTTTCTTCGTTTAAATATGTGGAAGTCGACGGGGAGATCCATGAAACGCCATGCCAGGCATTCGAAGGTTTGCGCATCAAGGACAAGAGTCCCGGGCCAAGCAAAGTGCCAGAGATAGCTGTTTCTTCGTATAAAGAAGCCCAAGCGCTAGTGAAGGCAGGAGAAGCCAAAGGCTGGGGCAAAGTATTGGACATTCCGGTGAAGATGGACCGGTTCGGACTGGGGTACCGACCGTCGTCATCAACTCCTTCCGTGGGGGCCCCTCATTTCAGAAAGTCAATCACCATCTCTGCCAGTGGAGTATGCCATGAATCTGTCAATGCTGCTTCAGAGTCCGATGAAGGGGACAGCGACTGTGATATGGATGCCTGGATTCAGCCAAGCACGCCAGGACAAGGACTGTGCAACTGGTCTATTCAGGAGCTTGTTCCTGTGACTTTTAAACAGTAATGCTTTGCTTTATTAATTGTTGAATAATCTGATGTCTTGCCCGGGGCATCAGGATTTGCTTAGGGCTGTGTTGTTATAAACATTGCTTCGTTAATCATTAAATAAATGGCGTTTTTCATGTGCAAATACTGTAATCCCTGTCTTTCTTGTTTTGTAGTTTTCAATAAAATGGCAATGTGGTTATTCGCTTTATACGCATTTTGAAGCACTTAACCCTTTCTGTTGCAGGATAACATTTTCAGATGACATCCTTGAACCACCTATGACTCGTCCCGACTTCGAGCACCCGGTATTCCAGACCGAAGAAGAGGTTGTCGAAGATAGCGACGTCCCTGAAGAACTGTCTTGGTTGGTGAAGCGAGAGGAAAGAGCCATTCTGCCTCACGACGAGGTTATCGAAATTATCAATTTGGGGACGGAAGGGGTTGAGAAAAACATTCGTATCGGAGCCGCACTGCAGAGTGATATCAAGCGAAAACTGGTTGAAATGCTCCGAGAGTATAATGATGTATTCGCTTGGTCGTATCAAGATATGCCAGGGCTCGATACTGATATGGTTGTGCATCGCCTGCCACTGAAAGAAGATTGCCCGCCGGTCAAACAAAAACTTCGCAGAACTCGACCAGATATGGCAATGAAGATCAAAGAGGAGGTTCAGAAACAGTGGGACGCTGGTTTCCTGGCTGTGACGAAGTATCCTTCATGGGTTGCTAACATCGTACCAGTGCCAAAGAAAGATGGCAAGGTTCGAATGTGTGTGGATTATAGAGATTTGAATAAAGCAAGCCCAAAAGACGATTTTCCACTTCCTCATATTGACGTGTTAGTTGATAATACTGCTCAGTACTCCGTATTCTCCTTCATGGATGGCTTTTCAGGCTATAATCAAATTAAAATGGCGCCAGAGGATATGGAGAAGACTACTTTCATAACGCCTTGGGGAACATTTTGCTATAAAGTGATGCCCTTTGGTTTGAAAAATGCTGGGGCAACATATCAGCGTGCGATGACGACTCTTTTTCATGACATGATGCATAAAGAGATCGAAGTTTATGTTGACGATATGATTGCTAAATCCCAGACAGAGGAAGAGCATCTGGTGAATCTGTTGAAGTTGTTTAAAAGGCTTAGGAAGTTCAGGCTGAGGCTGAACCCTAATAAATGCACCTTCGGGGTGAGATCGGGTAAGCTCCTGGGGTTCATCGTAAGCGAAAGAGGAATAGAGGTCGATCCTGCTAAAATAAAAGCGATTCAAGAAATGCCGACGCCTAAAACAGAGAAAGAGGTGCGCGGGTTTTTAGGGAGATTGAACTACATTGCCCGGTTCATATCTCACCTAACTGCCACGTGTGAACCATTATTCAAGCTGTTAAAGAAAGATCAAGCTGTAACGTGGAACGATAATTGTCAAAAGGCGTTCGACAAAATAAAGAAGTATCTGCAGGAGCCTCCTATTTTGATACCCCCAGTGGCAGGGAGACCCTTGATAATGTATTTGACGGTTCTTGAGGGAAGTATGGGTTGTGTTCTCGGTCAACACGACGAGACGGGGAGAAAAGAGCATGCAATTTACTATTTGAGTAAGAAATTTACGGACTGTGAATCTCGATACTCAATGCTGGAGAAAACTTGTTGCGCGCTAGCCTGGGCCGCCAAGCGTTTGAGGCAGTACATGCTGAATCATACAACCATGCTCATCTCGAAGATGGATCCAATCAAATATATATTTGAAAAGCAGGCGTTGTCAGGTAGAATTGCCCGGTGGCAGATGATCTTGACTGAGTACGATATTCAGTACGTCTCGCAAAAGGCAATAAAGGGGAGTGTGTTGTCTGAGTATCTGGCGGAGCAGCCTATTGAAGAGTATCAATCGATGAGATTTGATTTTCCTGACGAGGATATCATGTATCTCAAGATGAAGGATTGCGAAGAGCCGTTACCAGACGAAGGACCAGAGCCGGGGTCCAAATGGCAGATGATATTTGATGGAGCTGTGAATGCTTACGGTAGCGGAATAGGGGCAATTATCACTACGCCGCACGGGTCGCACATCCCGTTTACTGCCCGATTGACCTTTGCTGTTACCAACAATGAGGCAGAATACGAAGCTTGTATAATGGGGCTTGAAGAAGCCATTGATTTGCGAATCAAACATCTAGACGTATACGGAGACTCAGCTCTGGTAGTGAATCAGATCAAAGGGGAATGGGAGACACGGCAGCCCAATTTGATACATTATATGAATTATGCCAGGAGATTGTTGCCTTTCTTCGACAAGGTTGAGTTGCATCACGTGCCGCGGGCAGAAAATCAAATGGCTGACGCCCTTGCCACCTTGTCTTCCATGTACAAGGTCAATTTCTGGAACGAAGCTCCCCAGATCACCATCTCTCGGTTGGACAGGCCAGCTTATGTATTTGCTATTGATGAAGCATCTGATGACAAACCGTGGTATTTTGATATTCTTAATTTCCTGAAGAATAAAGAGTATCCGGCTGGGGCATCTAGTCAAGATCAGAAGACTCTCAGGAGATTAGCGGGTAATTTCTATTTGAACCCGGATGGCGTCTTATACAGAAGAAACCACGACTTGGTGTTGTTGCGTTGTGTAGACGAGAAAGAGGCAAAGCTTCTCATGGAGGAAATTCACGAAGGTGCATTTGGCACGCATGCTGGTGGACATGCTATGACGAGAAAACTGCTGCGGGCAGGTTACTTTTGGCTGGCGATGGAAACTGATTGTTTCAAGTTTGCAAGAAAGTGCCACAAGTGCCAAATTTATGCTGACAAAATACATGTGCCTCCGAGTCCTCTAAATGTGATGTCATCTCCATGGCCATTCTCAATGTGGGGAATCGATATGATTGGAAAGATCGAGCCGACGGCTTCTAACGGGCATCGGTTCATCCTAGTAGCAATCGATTATTTCACCAAGTGGGTGGAAGCGGCGTCTTACGCAAATGTAACGAAGCAAGTGGTGGCTAGATTCATCAAGAGAGATATCATTTGCCGATACGGAATTCCCGAGCGGATAATCACGGATAACGGTTCTAATCTGAACAACAAAATGATGAAGGAGCTCTGTCAGAATTTTAAGATTGAACATCACAACTCCTCCCCTTACCGACCCAAGATGAATGGCGCTGTCGAAGCGGCCAATAAGAATATCAAGAAGATCGTCCAGAAAATGGTGGTGACTTATAAAGATTGGCATGAAATGCTACCTTTTGCTTTGCACGGTTATCGTACGACGGTACGCACATCAACCGGGGCAACTCCGTTCTCGTTGGTATACGGAATGGAGGCGGTATTACCATTGGAAGTTGAGATCCCTTCTCTGAGGGTATTGCGAGACGTTCAGCTGGACGAGGCAGAATGGGTAACGAATAGATTGAACCAACTGAGTTTGATGGATGAGAAGAGGCTAGCTTCTCTGGCATACGGTCGTTTGTACCAAAGACGAATGAAGAAAGCGTACGACAAGAAAATACTTCCGCGAAGCTTTCAGACGGGCGACCTTGTGCTGAAAAGGATTCTCCCGCCGCAAGCAGATCACAGGGGCAAGTGGACCCCCAACTACGAAGGGCCATACGTTGTCAGTAAGGTCTTTTCAGGGGGAGCTTTATTGTTGTCCACCATGGACGGGGAAGACTTTGCATCACCTGTGAATTCGGACGCGGTTAAAAAATACTTTGCTTAAAATAGACCCGCTGGACAGAAAAAAGAGAGTCCAGGCAAAAATGGGGCATCCTGGCGAACCAAAAACAGAATGAAAGGTTCGGGCAAAAGTTAGGGATAAAATTGAAAAAATGTACACCCGCGAAGTTGAAAACCTACACTGGGCGGCTTCGGCAAAAAGGGGTATCCCGGTGAACTGAAAACCCGTAAAGGGCGGTTCACGCAAAAGTTAGGGATTTGAAAAGCAAATGACTGCGGTCCGAATTCGAATTCAATGAGCATCTATGCGGGAGAATATATTTGAGGAATTAGTTATCGAATACAACCTCTTCAGAAGTAGGGATACCGGGAAAGTATAAGAGTCGGACGAGTCATGGGAGGATCAGTTCGTGGTGTTCATCTGCATCCAGTTGCCGACATGTGTACAAAATTTAATTTGTCAATATTTATGCTTCTTGTGAATACTTGCATACTTGTATATTTGCTTTGCGTAGCTTCCTCTTTTCAGGAGTTACATCCCGTGTACAAAAACTCCGCCCATTCAGGGGCCCAATCAATGAAAATGTGTTATTCAGTACTTGATGCCTGTTCTTTACTGTTTTGCGCATGATAAAACGCCTAAAGTTTATTGAAGCTAGCATGAGTATAACATCACTGGCCCTTGCCAACAATTGTTAAAGCTTTGAATTAACTGAGTGTAACGTCACTAACCTGAATCGATTTGGATTGCATAGGCTTGCCGTGTCTTGTTTGTGTTGTTGCAGGTTTCATAACTGTACGAGGAAGGTGATCAAAAGATTGCAATAGTGAAAGGCTTGATCCCCACGCAGGTCAGGCATGTTCTTCCTGAAGAAGGATAGAATTCTCCAGCTAGCCGTAGCTTATCCAAAGGACGTGCTCCAGAGAAGTTACTCGTCCTCAGCAGAGTTTAGTGATTCTGAGATCGTAAGGCTGTATTCAGACAGGTTCATCTCCCCCCGTAGGGTCAGGCACTCTTCCCCAGTGGAGTCAGTTAATTTTCCCCAAGAGAATCCAGCCATCCCCAGCGGAGTTCTCTTTTCAGTAAATGTTCTTTCCTTCCAGTGGAATTCGAAGGTCAAGACTCTCCAAAGCAGAGTTGATGGCGGTTCCTGTCATTTATTTTGTCAGAGATACTGGTGATATCGGTTCACGTTCCAGCAGAAAGTCCGATCGTGCTGTGCGCATCTGCTATTCCTCAGCAGAGTTATTGTCCCCAGCAGGGGTTACTTCAGCAAGACGTGTGGTTTGAGTTCCCAACTTCCCAGCAGGGTCGACTTCATCCTACCAGCATTTATTTTGCCGGAATAATTTTGTAGCATCAGGCTATCCCCGGCGAGTCGGCGTCACCCTTCCAGCATTTATTTTGCTGAAGCAGTTTCTGTACTCTAGTGGTTCAGGTGGAGAGAGCTCTTGCTCAAATAAATTACTAAACAGTCAAGATCTCGGCAGGAGATATTCAATAACAATGTCAGTTTCGGCGGTATTCCCCCACAGAGTTATCGTGATAAAACTCTCTTTGTCTCCAGCAGAGTCATTTATGCAAATGTATCTGATTTTCCCCAGCCAGAGTGGCCAGGATAAGAATCTCCTTATTCCCAAGCAAAGTTCGTTTGTCATCAACGAGTCGCATGAATCAGAATTTCGAAGCAGGTGTCCGATAGTTGGTTTTCAGACATCCCCAGTAGAGTTCATCTCGAAGTCGCTGTCACGTCAGTGCTGAGCAGTTTGTGGGTAAGGATCATTGAAGAATTAAGTCCTGACGTGGACCATTTACTCCTAGAATGACGGGATTTCTTCAGAAGTGGGCGTCCTAACGTGGACAGGTTTGTTTTACCGGATTGGTAAGGTGTGTTAATCCTGACGTGGATAGATTCGGTCTCTCGAAATTTGGAGAAAGGGAGGTCATGACGTTGACAAAAGATTGGTTACTCTTCGTGTTGGTGTCCTGACGTGGATTATTTGTGTCCAGCAGATATCTTTATTCGTAATGGTGAAATGTGCGTCCTGACGTGGACAAGTTTGTAGTTCTTTGTGATGACAAGATACAAGAATCCTGACGTGGACAAATTTATCCTTCTTCGTGTTGTTAGCAAAGTGTAAGTCCTAACGCGGATATTTCCCCAATGAGTCGAAGGTGTGAGTCCTTACGTGGACAAGTCTTATTTCCTCAGTGAGTCGAAGGCGCCTGAGTCCTTACGTGGATAAATCAAGACGAGATCAGTGTCCTAACGCGGACAGATCAAAGAGATTATTATTCCTAACGAGGAAAGATGTAGTCCTTACGCGGACCTATCAACAGAAGCGATTCCTAACGTGGAAAGACGGAGATTCCTAACGCGGAAAAGATGGAGTCCATACGCGGACGTGTCAGAAGATAGTTTCCTTACGTGGAAATGACAGTATTCCTAACGTGGAAAGAAGAGAGTCCTTACGTGGACAGATTAAGATGGCATTCCTTACGTGGAAAAATGAGTCCTGACGCGGACAAATCAGAAAGAAGTTGGTATTCCTTACGTGGAAAGATCAGAGTCCTTACGTGGACATATCAAGAGCATTCCTTATGTGGAAGAAAAATGGTTTCCTTACGTGGAAAGACGAGTTTATTCCTTACGTGGAAAGATTGAGTCCTCACGCGGACATATCAAGATTGATTCCTGACGTGGAAAGAAATGGATTATTCCTGACGTGGAAAGAGAGTTTAGTCCTGACGCGGACAGATCGAAGAAGATATTCCTAACGTGGAAGAAGGAAATTAGTCCTTACGTGGACAGATGCAAGAAAAGTTGAGTCCTGACGTGGACAAGTTCAGAAATAGTTGTATTCCTTACGTGGAAAGATCGGAGTCCTGACGCGGACATGTCAAATGGCATTGGAGTCCTTACGTGGACAGATTGATATAGTTTCCTAACGCGGAAAGAAGATTGCTTCCTAACGTGGAAAGATAAAAGCGTTACTCCTAGCATGGACGATTTGATTCCTAACGTGGACAAGCGTTACTCCTAACGTGGAAGAATGTTATTCCTAACATGGACGATTCAGTTTATGGAAATGCAGACGAAGTATCCCCAGCGGAGTTGCCGAGACTTTTCTGGGTTAACAGCAAGTGTAGTCCTAACGTGGACCGATTCTAGGTGAGATTTCTTCGTATCGACGACGGACAGAGTCCTAACGTGGACAAGCAAGCAGTCTGGTATGACAAAACCCTCTTCAGAACGATGAAGACAATCCCCAGCACAGTCGCGCGAGATCAGTGGGTTACTCTAACAGTCAGATTCAGCTGACGAATGTTATTCCTCAAGCAGGAGCGCAGTTTATTTCCGCGGTTGGCAAATTTCTGGTTTCACTAGTATTCAACCGTCTCGTACCGCGAATGTCTGAAGGCTCCGGGCTCTTCATCCAATCGGGTCCAAGTCGCTTGAATAGGGGCAGCTGTTGCACCCTAAAATTTGCTCAACCTTATTCAATTGGTTTATGTTTCATCATCATTAGCATTTGCATATAGAGTCATGTACATAGACTAACCATCTGCATAGCATAAGCATAGCAAGTCATTCAACAGGGGACCAATCATTATTTTCATCTCTAGAGGCCTAGCAAGAGGTTATTATTCCAATTCAATCTCATTCAAGTCATCAGGAAAGAATTTGAAAGCAAGGAGTTCAGCAGATCAAGCCTTGAGTCCATCTCCTAGCTGAGGGTATCTGAGGATCAACAAGAGGGTTGTGAGCTGTGGAGTGAAGGTATGGAGAGCATCTAGACCTTATGAGAGACTTACAAAGTCATTTGGAGAAGAAAGCAAGTCATTGATGAAAGCACAAGAGCTATAGTGGAAGACAGTCAACTAGGGTTTCATCTGGGTCAACCCTAGGTCAACCCTAGGTCAGTTGACTGACTTAAGAGGGCATTCAAGTCTATTGGAGAGATATGGGGATCAACATTTGACATATGAAGAAGGATATGGAGATATGACAAGGAGAATTCAAGAGAAATCAAGGAGAAGAGGAGTTACTAAATTAGGGTTTCTCTGTAAAATCCCCTAGTTTAGGTCAAATTTCCAAGCAAGATAAGTCAAAATGCTAGCTTCAAATGGCTTCTTGGCCAACATGAAACTTGTAGAGAATCTCAAGACCTTTAATTTGAGTGGTGGAAGACCTCAAGGAGATTTATAGAACTCAAGTTATGGTCCTTGCAAGTTACAGGTCATCTGGGGTGTCTGAATTTTTGTCTGTGAAAGTGACTTGACTTCCAAGCTAGTTTTGCCCCTCAAGGAGATTTCAAATGGATTCTTGGTCAACATAAGAATTGTTCCTCATTGTCTTAGCTTTCTAGAATGGTATGGCATGCCTTCATATGATGTGGAGAACTCAACTTATGGTCTTGACAAGCAAAGGGTATTTTGGGCATTTGTGAATTACAGGTCATTTTAACCTATACCCAAAACTCATACAAGGAGGCCTCAAATGGAAAAACTTACAACATCAAACTTGCTCCAAATGGGATTTTAAGTCTAGAAAGAAGGTCACAAGTTATTGGAGAAGCTCATAGCATGATGTTACATGATTGGTCAAAATATGAACTAAAAAGGCTTATAAAGTGAATAATTTCAAAGTGAAAAATGGTTTGGAAGATTTACAAGTCCAAATGAAGACTTCCAATATATGATTTTGAATGGAAAAACAATTCTAAGAACAATGGTTCACACACTTTTTTGAGTTTAGAAGGAAAAAATGAAGTTATCCATGGTTGCTTACCTTTTAAGAAACATAATCCAAAATGAGCCAAAGTTTGAAAACAAGGGAATGTGCAAGATGGATCTAGAATGTACCATTGGGGTCTATATATTCATGAAAGATGAATTTGGCAAGGGTTGGCCTCATTTGCACCAAAAAATTTCACAAATTTCTCACACTTTTTCATAAAAGTTTCATTCCAAATCTCTCAAATTCTTCATCAATCATCATCAAGATCAATTCAATTTCACTCCATCATCATCATAGACCATAATTGAAGCAAGGTTTTGGTAGTTCTCATCCATTTTCGAGTGTTTCTTTCATCAACATCAAAATCACAAGTTCAAGTGGATTGCATGATTCAAGCAAGGAACCTCCAAGTTTGTGCATACAGAATTGAGTATTGAATTGGTGAATCAAGATCCAAGTCTCAAAAGCTTCATATCTTCCATTTCCATAGCTGTTTTCAAGGTTTCTCATCAGGTAAGTTTTCATTCGATTAGCTTGATTCTGTTGGTTTCACATGATTTTATTAGTGTAGACTTGATCTAGGTGGTTAGGAGATTAAGTTAGATGATTTTGGAACGATTTGGTGATGGTTAGTGACAGGTGCAACAAACTGTTAGTGTTCGAATCTCTTGGATTAATGTGTTATAATTGTAGCTTGATTGATCAAATTAATCTCCATTAGTTGTAGTTCAGTTTAGGCTAAGTTTGAGGAAGAATGGTGATGGTTCATATCAGTGCATTTCAATGGTGGTCAGTATGTGATTCAATCGGATCTGTTGTTGTGGTGAGCTTCAAGATAAACTAGTGGTATAGGATTGTAGAGGGGAAGATCCTGAGCAACTTTCGTGTTTACAGCATGAGGATTCATGGCGTGTAGGATGAGAACAGAGAGGAGGAAAGTTGTTCGTGCATGGATGTTCATGGAGTTAAAACCCTAGTTGCAGGTCGTTTGGAGGAAGAAGAGATAATCTGGACCCTTCATGTTGTGTTGGACCTTTGACTGATAGAGTGATCCAATGGCCAGCATTTAATCTGAGCGTTTGGAGGGAATTGAGCCTTGGCCAAAACGCACCGTTTCATTAATTGAAACGGGCGGGCCTGAGTTGGATTCTGTTATCCCCACCCCCGTGTTAGGCCCAAAACCAAGTTTCAACGTGTTTGTGATGCTTTTCTCACCTCCCAGCTCGCTTCTTTCTATTTCACTAATTCAGAGTGGTATTGGGCCCTAGCGCAAGCGCTATCTGCACCCCCATTGTGAAGGCCCATCCTGGATTCAACTGGGGCGAGTTTCTAAATGCACCCCTCTCCCTCATTTAATTCAATTTTATTTTTCTTAATTCCATTTTATTTTACCAATTTTCATTAATTCATAAATAATTCATAAAAAATGCTTTTTAATCCATTCTTTTTACCATATCTTCATTAAAATGTCTAGAATAATATAGGAAAATAAATTTTCATTTTTAGTTTTATTTCATATTTTTTACATATTTTCTAAATAAATGTCACATTAAATAATTCATTTCATGCATCATTTTTATGATTTTTGTTCTCTCACATGCTTTAATCTTTTTTGATCACTCTTTTCATATTGTTTAGATGAGATATTAAGCTTGTAGAAATATTTTAGTTCCCATTTTTAGAGGTTAATTTTAGGTGATTAATAAATGCTTGAATATCATGAGCAAAACTAGGGTTTTAGGTGACAACTTAAGAAGTTTGATTTCATTCCCCTTAGGACTTAGGGTTCAAATAGATTAGTTATGGGACTATAGGGGCTATGGGTAGCTATTAGATCCCTTAGAGAACAGTTAGGATTCCCCTGCTGCTATTATTACTGTCTGTATATCTGTTGTCCGGTGTGGTGTGCCCTCTGGGGATTATTGCTTGCTTGATTGGGTATTGGGTTTGTCTGGGGCCCTGGGAAGCTGAAGATTTGTGAAGATGAAGACCATTGGAGATCCAAAGATTGAAGATCAACTGTCAGAGTTGAGGAGGAGTTTCTTGATAGCAGATGCTGAGGAGATTAGGGTTTAGGAGCTAGGCAGAACTCTAGATTAGAAATTTTGTTTCTCAAACATGGATTGCCTTGTCTGCATCCATTCTTCTCTGTGATTCAGAGTCTCTCTAAGAAACTCACCCCCTTCCTTTGGAAGGCTTGGTAATAGTGTCTATGAGATAGAACTCTTGAGAGAAAATGTCTCTTGTGTTAGAAGCAGTCTGTTCACCACCTTTGGTAGTCAGCTGATTGCTTAACACCCAATTCACTCTTGTGACTGATCCCTCATCCTGGAGGTTTGAGCTTGAAGAAAAGCCATTGCAGATGGAAGACTGATGATCAAAGCCCTTGCTTGAAGGCCATGAAGATGGAGATTGATGCTTGTTGAAGCCTGTAGCTGATTGGAGGTTACTTGAAGCCAGTTGTTGATTCAGAGCTGCTGATGCTGTTTCTTTTGGCTGTATTTCATTTGTTGATGTATTGATTGGTTTTCTGAACTGTATTGTTTGCTGTTTACCCTGCTGGGTTGAAAGTGAAGCCTGTTCACTTTCGCCTATTGTTTTCTAGGTTCGAGGTTGAGTGGGGACTCCCTTGCCTCGCTTGTACTGTTGCATCCATGCATTTTACTGCTTTACTGTATATATCTGATATTGTTTCTGTTTCTGCCTATCCCTTAGGATCTCTGTTTCTCTCTGTGCAAGAGAGGAGCATGATAGACACTAGGTCTCAACCCATGCATGATAACATTAGGTTAGTTTGTTTCCCTTCGCAACCGTAGGTTGGAGTTCTGTCTCTTTCTTTCTCAAAACAAACAGAAAAACACATAAAGATTTCAAACACAATAAAAGACACTTCTTCCGTAAAAGAATGTGAACTCATCAAAACGTCATTTTTTGTCCTCTTGGACTGTTAATCAGAAAAACCTTTTTCAGAAGGAATAAAATCAACCAAGACAAGATTGTGTCGTACGTGGCCCGAACTACGTTTGCTCTGATCTTTCATGCTGTATGAAAGTACGTAGGCATAGGATGCGACATCCTAGCGAGCAACCTTCCCCTCCTTTCCCGTAGGTAGGCGAACTACGTTGACTCTGATTTCTCGTTCCAGACGGGAATACGTAGGCATAAAGTGCGATACTTTGCCGAGTCATTTTTATTTTCATTTTATTTTCTTTTTAACCCTTGACCTATAGTTTAGATAGAATAACAATCCATACCCGAAAACAAGCGTGGATCCCGTCGAGTACGACGGACGTGAGGGGTGCTAATACCTTCCCCTTGCGTAACCGACTCCCGAACCCAGGTTTTGGTTGCGATGACCATACCTTTTCCCGTCTTTGCGAGGTTTACTTCGAGCGTTTCCTTTCCCGCTCTGAGGGATAAATAACGCACGATGGCGACTCTTCTGTTCAGCCGGCGCCGATTTTCGCAGTAGCGACACACACATAAAAAACACGTTTACCACACACAATTTTCCAAAATTTGAATTAATTTTTCGTTTCTGATTTTTGAAAAATTTAATAGTGTTAATCGGTTAACACATTAAAAAATTTAATTTCCAAAATAAAAAGAATCAGTGTTAATCGGTTAACCATATAGGTTAATCGGTTAACACACTAAAAACTTAAATCAGAATTGAAAAGTTAGCAGTGTTATTCGGTTAACCATATAGGTTAATCGATTAACACACGCGAATTTTGGAAAAATGCTTAAGACAGAATGCACACAGATTGGAAGACATATTTTATGCATACATAAGCCAGAGAAAAGATCAAATGTCACCTTCATCGAGAATCCCAAGTTCTCGTCGAATTTTGAAGAACGGTTCTTTCGCCAATGGTTTGGTGAAGATGTCGGCGAGTTGATTGTGTGTATCAACGAAAGTAACATCTACATCTCCATTAAGTACGTGATCTCGAAGGAAGTGATGTCGGATATCTATATGCTTTGTCCTTGAATGCATGACCCGATTCTTTGTAATGTTGATGGCACTTGTGTTATCACATCGAAGAGGAATGCAACCGAGATCTACACCATAATTAAGGAGTTGTTGCTTGAGCCACAAAATTTGTGCACAACAACTTCCTGCTGCAATATATTCCGCTTCGGCTATACTGAGTGCCACACACGCTTGCTTCTTGCGTGCCCACAACACTAGTGCATTCCTGAGAATGTGACACGTACCACTTGTGCTTTTTCTATCGGTCTTACATCATGTATAATCAGCGTTAAAATAACCAATTAAAGAATAAGTACTACCTTTTGGATACCATAATCCGATGTTTGTTGTCCCTTTGAGATACTTTATAATTCTCTTCACGACGGTGAGATGTGATTCCTTCGGACTTGCTTGAAAGCGTGCACACAAACAAACGCTAAACATAATGTCAGGACGGCTTGCCGTCAAATATAATAATGAATCGATCATACCTCAATACTTTGTGATATCAATTGGAGTACCGGATTCATCTTGATCAACGTACGTTCCGGATCCCATAGGAGTGGACATCACTTTGCAACTATCCATATCAAATTTCTTCAACAATTCCTTGCAATACCTGGATTGGTTGAGGAAGATGCCATCCTTTGTTTGCTTGATTTGCTGTCCAAGAAAATAGTTCAGTTTTCCCATCATGGACATCTCGAATTCTCCTTGCATCATAAGTGAAAATTCTTCGCAAGTCTCTTTGTTTGTTGATCCGAAGATGATGTCGTCGACATAGACTTGAACCAATAAGGTGTTACCCTTGATCTTCTTTATAAACAGCGTCTTGTCAACCTTTCCTTTTGTAAATCCCTTTTCATATAAGAAATTGCTAAGGCGGTCATACCATGCTCTTGGTGCTTGTTTTAATCTGTAGAGTGCCTTTTTCAGCTTGTAAACATGCGAGGGATTCTTGAAGTCTTCAAAACTCGGAGGTTGTTTGACATAGACTTCTTCATTGATGTATCCATTCAGGAAAGCGCTTTTGACATCCATCTGGAACAACTGAAAATTCATAGAACACGCGTAAGCAAGTAATAATCTAATTGCTTCTAACCGTGCTACCGGAGCGAACGTTTCATCAAAATCAATTCCTTCCTCCTGGTTGTAGCCTTGTGCGACCAATCTTGCTTTGTTACGAACTATGATTCCGTTCTCGTCAAGTTTGTTCTTGAACACCCATCTCGTTCCTATGATGTGCTTATGGTCCGGTCTTGGTACAAGACTCCAAACTTGATTCCTTTCGAATTGATTGAGTTCTTCTTGCATCGCTACAATCCATTGGTCGTCGCCTAAGGCTTCGTCAATCTTGTTTGGTTCAATTTGAGACACAAAATCCATGTTGAGACAAGCATCCTTAAGATTTATTCGAGTTGCAACACCTTGGCTAATACCACCAATAACTTTATCTATTGGGTGATCTCTATGAGTTCTCCATTCCATCGGAAGATCTTGATGTTCTTCAATGATTTGAGTGACATCTTCTTGTGGTATTGCTTGATCCTTTGAAGTCTCTTCTTGTTGTTGTGAGGAATCTACTAAGTCATCATCATCATCCACAATAATATTATCCTCTTTCGAGGGGTTAATCTCATCAAAAGAAACATGAATGGATTCTTCAATAGTAAGAGTTCTTTTATTAAAAATTCTAAAAGCTCTACTAGAAAGAGAGTAACCAAGGAATATACCTTCGTCGGACTTCTTATCAAACTTACCGAGATTGTCCTTATTGTTGTTGAGAACAAAACATTTGCATCCGAATATGTGCAAAAATTCTATGTTTGGTTTCCTACCTTTGAACAGCTCATACGAAGTCTTCTTGAGAATTGGTTGAATATTAACACGGTTGTTTACGAAGCATGCCGTGCTAACCGCCTCCGCCCAAAAATACTTAGGAAGTTTTGAGTCGCTAAGCATTGTCCTTGCAAGCTCCATCAGTGACATATTCTTCCGTTCTACGACACCGTTTTGTTGAGGAGTCCTTGGTGCAGAAAAGTTGTGGGAAATTCCATGTTCTTTGCAAAAATCTTCAAAATCTGAATTTCGAAATTCTCCACCATGGTCGCTTCTTATGGAGGCTATGGTGAGTGACTTCTTGTTTTTGAATTTGCTTTGCATGCTTCTTGAATGCTTTGAAAGCATCATTTTTCTGCACTAAAAACAATGTCCATGTGTATCGAGATAAATCATCAACAATAACTAAAGCATAAATGCTACCTCCGAAGCTTTTCGTTCTTGATGGACCAAAAAGATCCATATGCAACAATTGAAGTGGTCTTGATGTAGAAACCAGTTGCTTGGATTTGAAAGTTGTCTTGGCCTGTTTCCCCTTTTGACATGCGTCGCATAACTTATCCTTGTTGAATTTTATCTTCGGAAGACCAACAACTAGATCATGCTTTATCATATTATTTAAATGCTCCATGTGAATGTGAGAAAACCTTTTATGCCATAGCCACACCTCGTTGTTGTTAGCCATTAGACATTTTACCTTCAAGGATGAGTCATCAAAAGAGATCATAAAAATATTATTAAATCTTTTACCTTTTAGCAAGATGTCATGGGTGACTTCATGTTCTATCAAACATTCATCCTTTGTGAAGTTGATTCGGAACCCTTTGTCACACAATTGACTTATGCTAAGTAGGTTGTGTTTAAGGCCTTCCACATAAAGAACGTCTTCAATGATTGTACATGGAGGTGCACCAACGGTTCCAACTCCAAGAATTTTTCCTTTATTATCATCACCGTAAGTAACGTATCCTTTGGCCTTTAATGATAGACTTGAAAATTTGTTTATATCTCCCGTCATATGCTTAGAACAACCGCTATCAAGATACCATTGATTAGAAGTTGTCTTCAAGCATACCTACAACACAAAATTAAGTATTGTAGGTACCCAAATTGCTTTGGGTCCTTGATAGTTAGTACCCTTTTCAACCCACACATAATGCCCTTTAGCAACACCAATGTTGCGCACATAGCAAGCATTAGGTGTATGACCTTTGATTCCACAATAAAAACAAGTAGGTTAAAAATGACTTCTATATCTAGGTACACAATTCTTTTTCTTCACAATTCTTTTCTTTTTATGACTTTGATGCATAGTTTTAGAATTGTTTGCCTTTTCTTTAACAACTTGTTCACTTGCTTTCATAAAAATGGTTTCATCTGTGCTTGGTTTAGAAAACTTAGAATATCCTAATCCACTTTTATCATTAGGATATCTTTGGTGCCTAAGAATTTCCTCCAAGCCAATTTGACCTTTTTCGTATCTTTCTAAAACTCTTTTAAGTTGAACAATTTGAAAAGATAAGGATTCACAATATTTGCATACAAGACTTTGTTTTTCATCCATCAACTTTTGTTTTTTATTTTCAATATTTTTTATAAAAGCAGTATTTTGTTCTTCTAAAAATGAAATTCTTTTCTTTTGGGATGAGATGCTTTTATACAAAGTCTTGCACTCTTTTAGAAGTTCATCTATGACTTCTTGTGCATCATTATCATAAATAGAAAAGTCACTACTAACCTCATCAATTTCTTCATCGGAGTGATGTGATGCCATAATAGCCATATTTTCACATTGATCGCTTTCCGATTCCGATGATGAACTTATCTCATTATCGTCCCAAGCAACATAAGCCTTTTTATTCTTGAAATCCTTCTTGCCTTTGAATCCTCCTTTCTTTGCAAGTTTCGGGCAATCCAGCTTTATGTGACCTTGCTTCCCATATTCGTAACATGTGACTTCTTGATTTGATGTGGAAGCATCCTTTTTCCTAAAATGTCTATTCTTTTTAGGAAAGAGGAATTTTTAAGAAGCAAGAAATTTTCATCTTCGGAAGTCTCGTCGTTTTTGTCATCCTTTGTGTCAATCTTCAAGGCAATTCCTTTGGACTTCTTTTCTTGACTTTCGTGCTTCTCGAGCCTTCTAAGTTCCAACTCGTGCTCTTGAAGTTTGCCAAATAAGGATGCAGATGTCATCGTTGAGAGACTCTTCTTTTCCGAAATAGAGGTCACTTTCGGTTGCCATTCTCTTGTCAAGGATCTTAGGACTTTCAGGTTGATATCATCATTGGTGAAGGTCTTCCCGAGAGCAATCAAGTGATTTGTTAGATGAAAGAATCTCTTTTGTAAGGCAACAATAGATTCACCGGGTTGCATACGGAACATCTCATATTCTTGACTTAATGTGTTGAGCCTCGATCTTTTAAATTCTGCGGTTCCTTCATGCGTTTCCACCAGGGTGTCCCAAATCTCCTTTGCCGATTTACACTGTGAAACACGGAAGAATTCGTCCATAATGAGAGTGCTTTGGAGTATGTTGATTGCTTTCTTCTCATTAAGAATCTTTTTCTTATCGTCTTCATCATACGTGCTTTTCAACTTTGCGGTTCCAACGCCATTGACCATATTTACTAGATTGTGTAGTCCTTCTTCGATTGCTTCCCATATACCTTCTCCTTGGGCTTCAAGATGCGCCTTCATTCTGATTTTCCAAAAATCGAAATATTCTCCAGAGAACAGTGGTGGTTTATTACTACTTCCACTGTCTTTGAAAACCGGGTTGGTGCTAGCGGAAGCCATACTGAATCGTTAGGAACATGTTACCTTAACCTGCTCTGATGCCAATTGTAAGTTCAGAGTATGCCTGAGAAGGGGGGGGGTGAATTAGGCTTTAGAAACTTTTCCCGGTTTTTCGAGATTCTTGAATTTTACTCGGTTATGTTCTTGATGATGAAAGCAGTAGAAAGCAGAATGAAAATGGACACAGAGATTTATAGTGGTTCCCTTCACAATCTGAAGGTACTGCACTCCCCTTTCCACATGAAAGAGATTTTTCACTATAGTTTTAGAATGTACAACCTATCACACCATCAACCGGTGAGGCCTACTATCTAACAACTATTCAACAACTAGTGTGCAAGAACAATCCTCTTGCAAGCACTAACCCTTGTGTCCAACAATCCTGGATCACAAGTCACAATAGAAATAATTATGTAATTCTTTGATTGGAGAGTGATATAACACTATCAATACAATGATTGATCTTCTCCTTTTGATTAAAATTCATTTTTCAATATCAATACAAGTGTTCAAAAATTCTGGATATGAAATGGTATGAACAATATGAACACTTTTTGAAATATTTGAAAGTATTTGAAAAATAGTGAATTTGATTGAATGATTATTTTGAAAATAATTGGAGGTTGTTTTTCAATTTGAAATATTCAGAATTTATGAGACAAAACACCATTTCAAAAAGGTATAAATGTGTATGAATCAAATAATGAAAAGGTATAACAATTACACAAGATTTGAATTTTAAAAGAAATAATTTTTCAAAATTCGTTCAGTGTTAATCGGTTAACCATATAGGTTAATCAGTTAACACTGTAACGTTAGCCCTGAGAATTTAAAAAATGAGATCGTTAACCGGTTAACCAATATGGTTAATTGGTTAACACTGTTAAAACTCAGAAAAATACTTAAGTTAAAAGTGTTATACCAGTTCCAAATGATTTTAAAAATATGCAAATGCAATATATTGATATGATAGACTATTTGAACACTTGTATATCAATTAAAGGAGTGAATTTTGATATACCAAAGCCTTGTGTCCAAGTCTTGAAAAATGTACGAACATTTGCACATGAAGCTTGATTTGCATGACAATATTCCATTGATGATGCGTAGCCTTGATCTTGATGATATACTTGCACCTCTTGCTTTTTGAGAAGAGTTTAGAATAGAGAAGCTTCTGGTTTTATCTTCAGTGTATATACCCCTACAGGTATATAGTGCAAGCAGCTTCTCAGTACATATACCCCCACGGGTATATAGTGTAAGTATCTTGATCAATTTGAAAGCTTGACTTTTTGCAAACATGGAATGAGCTTAAGTCTTGTTGACATCATCAAAACCTTGAGATTGAAGTATGCTTCTACAAACACCTTTCTCAAATAATTAAAAATAAAATACTAAAATTAATAAATAAAATAAAATAAAAAATGTGATAAAATTTTAGAGACATTAAAATATCTAAAAATTATTTTTGGGGATTTTTATAAAGCTTGGAACAATTAAAAATAAATTAAATTGAAATGAGAAGAAAAATAAAAATGAAAATAAAAAGAAATGATGGGAAGGGTGTATCAACAATTGACAAATGAACAGGTTTTAATGTTAAAGCGCATCTGGGCCAAAAGTGTGGGGTGCCAATATCAAAATGTGTTAGGCCCATTGTCATTTTAAAACAAATCAGAAAAAACCAACCAGGCAGTCCAACGTGCAAACATTAAATGATGTGTCACACACATCAGCAACACGTGAGTGCTGACCAGGACACGCAAGCATGGAAAAAGTCAGATGCCGGAGCCCTAGCATAAAGATCAACAAAGGTTATTCCTTTCCACTCTATTTTTCACACTGGTCTCATTTTTGGCCTTATTTGCTTCATTTGAAACCTCTAAACACACTAAAACTGGCCACAAAAATCAAACACACATTATGTAAATTTCACAACCAAGAACAAAAAGCATTCAAACATATTATGTGTTACCTCAGATCCTCAAATATGCAAAAAATAAACATATTACACGTGTAGCATGGGAGAACTGAGTTAAAGAAGATTACCAAAAATGGAGGGTCCTTTGGCTTTTGATCCTTGCTCAAAGCTCCACCCAAACTCTTTCTTTTTCTTTCTGGGAACTTATGGATGAAGAATGAAAGCAAGAGAGATCCAGAAACTTGTGAAATAGAGGGGTTCGAAGAGAGGAAAAAAATTTAACAAGAGAGAGAGAGAGAGAGAGAGAGAGAGAGAGAGAGAGAGAGAGAGAGAGAGAGAGAGAGGAGTTCTATTTTCAGTGGCTGCATAATGAGTTTCTTCCCTCTTGTAGGGTTCCATCTTATTTATATATGAGGGTTTTAGTGAGTTAAGAGGCAAGTTACTATGGTTAAATGGTTTGGTTAGTGGCTTGTGAAATTTTTTGAAAAATGAGAGTGAAATGAGGTGGCACGAATTGTACATCATGTGTGGTGTATTGTTGTCATTGTTGTGAGTAAAGGAAGGTCAGTGTTGAGCATTAGAATTTCACATGGGAGAGTGAGTGGTGAGGCAAGGTTTTGGTTGTACCTTCTTTTTTCTCATTTTGGAAAAACCATCCTAAACTTGAGCATAAAGAAAATATGGTATTTGGCTTCTTGAGGTAAGGTTTTGTGATGCTTTGGTAAGGTTTTGGTGGGCATGAATTAGAGTGGAAAGGTTGCTGCATGAGTTGATTCAAGACATGCCAAAAGGTAGCAACATGATATGCCATAAAATATATCCATATGACCAACTTTGAATCATCATAAGTTCATAAATATTGCTCCAATTGGTGAGTTCTTTGGCTCAATGAAAAGTAAGGAAGATAATGAACAAATTTCATGTTCAAAGCAAGATGAAATGAAGCTTGGAGGCATGAGAAAAATTGAGTGGAAATCATGTCCAAAATTCTGTCCAAAGTAACGTAGAAAAATTTCTAAGATATGGACTTTTGCCAACTTTGAAACCTCATCTTTGAAAGCCCACAACTTGAGATTTATTAATCCAATTAAAGATATCTTGTTGTCCATGGAAATCTTGGAATAAGAGGAACAATCTTCATGTTGAAAATAATTTGGTTTGAAGCTTATAACCATGTGGAAAATGGTCTTGAAGTTGACCTCATAAAGTTTGACGACTTGAACATCCTAACTTTGGAACCACATATCTTGAGTTGTTTTAATCCAATGGAAGAGTTCTTGGCATCAATATAAACCTTGAAGGATGCCCAACAAATTTCACATCACAAGAAATTTGAATTGGAGCCTAGAACCATGAGAAAGAAAGCCTTGAAAACTCATCCTCCAAGTTGAAATTCCATACTTAAAAAAATTCTAAGTATAAAGTTCCAAAATCTTGTTTTTCACAACTTCATGCCATCATAACTTGAAATCCATGCACTTTTTGGGAATTCATCCTCATTGACAAAGTTGTAGTATGGGAAAAGCTCTTCAAATTGGTCTTCAGATCAAAGAAAATGGATGTCTAGATTGGGAGTTATGACCTTGGCAAGTCAGCACCAAATTAGGGTTTCTTCATGACTTAGAAAAAAATTCTAAACCCTAATTTTGGCAATTTCCCCTGATTTAATTATTCCACTCAAATTCTCTTGATCAAACTTCATGAGATCATAGATGATGACTTGAAAAACTTATGTTTGACCTAGAATCCCAAGAGTTGACCTTTGTGAAGACACCAATTGACTTTTGGCCAGATGAATCCAAAACTTCCTCTATTCACTTAGGAGGCTCTATACATGACTTGTGATGAGATAAGATGCTTATATGGATGGCTTGAGGTGTAATTTGAAATATGAATACATGTCTTGTCCAAGAATTCCATCATAGGTTGCTTTACCCAGAAACCCTAATCCAGAGCCACAAGATAGGAGCTATGATTAATCTTTAATCTCTTTGGAACTCTAGTTGCTAGGTAAACATATGATCTTTTTGAAACACTTTGAGGTGTGTGGGGACCTTGTCTTGAGGATACCATGGTGTTGAGGGTATCTCCTTTCTCATTACTCTGAAATCCAACTCCTTTTCCTTGATTGATGAAACCCAAGATACCTTGATCCTAATCCTTAGAACCAAAGAAAAGCATGAATGATCATGACATAGAGGGATGCCTATATGGTGAAAATGCTATGATAGGAAAGGTTAGGGTTAGGGTGAAAAATGAGGGTGTGACAGATGCCCCTATTTAATCTTCTTGGACTTGAAGGTGAGAGTGACAGAGGCTTTCTTACAGTCAAGGTAAAAGGGGATTAAATATAAGAATACCTAGAATTTTCAGTGAAGAAGGGATGGAATGAAAGGTTATGAATTAATGGGATGGCTTGAAAAAGGCATCTGTCGTTGTGAAAAAGGTAGTTAGTCACGAGGAAGATATGATATGCTTGAGATGCAACACAGAATGAGCATGAGTGCTTTTCCAGTATTGATAGGGGAGACATCCCTGTAGCATCCTGGTGACACAAGAAAGGTTAGGAGATACTCCTTCTACAAAAGGTAGAGAGGACTCTAGATTAACAAAGATAAAATACTTCTTCTACAAAAGGTAGAGAAGACTCTAGAAAAAAGGATGAGACATTCCTTCTACAAAAGGTAGAGAGGACTCTAGAAATAAAGGATTGCGAGATAGAAATTGGCTATCCTCTTGAAAAAGGAAAGGGGGACCCCTGAATAAAAGGTTAGGAGAAAATGTTTCCTTCTACAAAAGGTAGAAATGACTCCAGAACAAAAGTTTAGGAGAATAATTCCTTGTACGAAAAGGTAGAAAGGACCCAAGAACAAAAGGTTTGAAGACATGATAAACCCCTTATACAAAAGGTAGAGGAGACTCCCTAGAGAGAAGACGATCGTACTTTCTTCAGCAAAAGCAGAAAGGACTCCTGAACAAAAGGTTAGGAGAAACCAAATTTCCTTCTACAAAAGGTAGAAAGGACCTCAAAACAAAAGATTTGGAGAATAATTCCTTCTACAAAAGGCTAGGAGAGACAATCATTCTTAAAAGGTAGAAAGGATACTTACAAAAGGTAAGACAAATCCATTGCGAAAGGCAAGGAGGAGATACTTCGTGAACAGACACGAAAAGACTTACAAAAGGTAAGTTGAAGAGATCTTGTGCAAAAGGCATGAAAGGACTTACAAAAGGTAAGTTGAGGGCAATAACCATCCTCAGGCAAAAGGCAGATAAAAAATGCAGGGTATTAAAACATCATTTGAACTCACAGGCACAACAACAGAGATGACATTCTCTGAGTATGGTGACCATTCAGTTCTTGGCCACACAGGCGCCAAGCGTCCAAATTGATCGTGATAGAAATAAATTATTCCCAATACAAAGTTCTTTCGCATGCAAAAGGTAGCGAGGACGCTTACAAAAGGTAAGCGAAAAGATAAGATTTCACGCAAAAGGCAATAAAATCCCTTACGGAAGGTAAGGTGATTCTTGTGCAAAAGGCAAGAAGGAGATACTTCGTGCAAAAGGCACGAACAAGACTTACAAAAGGTAAGCAAAAGGGTAAACACTCTGAAATAGATCTGACTGAATGTCCATAGGAAAACCCTTGTTCGAGAACGACTGGCTAAGCGATGATGTAATGATGCAGAATGTATGTAAAATGCTGATGTATGTTTGAGTTGTTGGGGATATGAGGATATGGATTATGGTTAATGGTCGTGCCAAGTATGTTTGAGTTTTGGTTGGTGTGCCAAGTATGGTTAGGCTTTGGTTGGACGTGCCAAGGAAGGTTGTGCTTTTGTTTTGGAAGGGATTTTGAAATTGACTCACCAAATGAGAACTGGTTTTAAAGGGTAGAATTCCAGGCAAGAACTGGTGGCCAAAGGGCTAAGTGGTCAGACAAGAACTGATTTCATGGTTTTCCAGACGAGAACTGGACTTTGAAATTGGCTAAAGAATGGGTGACCAGATGATAACTGGTTTAAAAGATGTCTACCAGACGGGAACTGGTATCTTGAGGTGATTTTCCAGACGTGAACTGGTTTTAAAGTTGTCTACCAGACGGAAACTGGTTTTGTTTGGTGCGTTTGTCGGAAGGGTGGATTTTGTATTTGGTTAAGGGTGCCAAGTATGGTTGGGCTTTGGTTTAGATAGGGAATGAGCTTAACTTCCCGACACTCAAAATCTGGCGATGCCATGATCCGACGGTTGCTTCTTTGCAGAAGTTGCGCTTGCTCCTAAGAGAACCTCACTTCTAACTGAGATGCCATGATGGATTTGCAAATGACAGTATGAGCGTGCAACGTGACTAATGCATGTTGGTTGCGCTTTTGCTTTGCCCCAAGGCTTTTTGACACTTTATGTGAACTCAACATTTGCTAGTGTCCGACAGGGTCTGCTTGACCAATCTTGAAAGCATAGAGGGAAACTACCCGTTTGTAATTTATTTGCCCTAGTCTGTAAGGTTTTCGAACGAATCCTCCTCGAATGGAAACTTTGGTGATGATTATACATGACATGTCTTGAGATGATTTGCCCCAGTGTCTAAATTTGCAATGGTCAGCCCTTGCCTGAACCTTTTGAAGGACTTGCCCAAGAATGAGCGTTGAAGCGACTTAACTTGTGCTGATTGAGCTCTTGAGGGATTTTCCCTTAATCAAATGGAACTATGGGTGGCTTTCCTTTGGCAGGTGGAGTCTTGAGATGATTTTCTCTGATCAACTGACTCTTGAATGATTTTCCCCAAATTCACAAGGTTATGAGAAGATCTTGATTCGAGCCAACACCAACAAACAATCAAATTTCTCTCTGATTGTGCTTTGTTGGAATCTTTTGACATAAAATACTTGCTTGCAGTTAAAATTGTTCATCTAAAAATGGTAATTTTAATGCGATTCTCATGCAATTTTTGAAAAATCATTTATTGGAATAATGTGGCAGTGTGTGACGAATAAACTATTAGTCCAAACGCAATGCTGATTTACTGGTGTGCAAAATATATAGCAAGAAGAATGACACCAATGCTGGAAATTAATGTATCTGTGGGGAGTCAGTTTATGCAACTTTGCTATAATATGCTTTCAGAATAAACCCTGCTTCAATTATTTCTTTCGAGGTTTGTGAAGTGGTCTGGTTCACGGTTATCAAAACAAAGGATATAAGGCTCAAATTTGTTTTTACCCACCCCTTCTTTGTGATAAACTCCAGTCATACGTCTAGTTATACTACACATATTTATCTTCCAAAAGGGTTGACAGTGTAAGGGCAAAGAAATGGCAGTCACCTTATTTTGTTTTGCTATTTTTTCCTGAAGACTTAACTACCTCTTTTGCTTGATTTTCTTTTTGATCCATAACTTTTGCATGGATTGATTTTGTTTTTGTGAGTCCATTGAGATCGTCTTAATTTTGCCTAAGTTTCCTCTTTGGGGTGTTCGACTTAACAGACTTTTTTGGTCAATTTTTTTCTTTGTTTTGGAAAGTTTTGCGACTGTCAAGTCATTGGTCATTGAAGAACAATGGCCATAACATGAGGTTTCATCTTGAAATTCAAATGTGTAATCAAGATAACTGAATGCTACCCATGCCCCAGGTTAAGCGTAAGGTTTTGGAAATCCGAAAGAAACTGCTACTTCTAGGCTCAAAGTGGTTGACTAGGGACTATCTCCTTAACTCTCTAGTGTTTAGAGGATTTGAAACAATGCCTGCACATCATCAGTAGGATCTTATTTGAAAGCATACTATTAGCAACAATGGGTATTCATTTTTTATCATCCTCCCTCCAATCTTTGATAAAATAACACTTGATAAAGGGAGTGAAATGTGGAGGAATTTTTTTTTGTGATTTTTTGCTATATATGAGAAAAGATGAGGGGATACAAATGGAGTTGTTCAAAAAATGCATGTTCATCACATTAACAATACCATTAGTGTTGCGGTGAGAATTGGATATCAAGCTATTGAATTAACTTGAATCACAAATCATAAAATATCACCATCGAACTTTTATTTTATCCAAGGGAAGGGAGAAAAGATCGAAAAAAAATCCTAAGTAAAATGCAAAGCAAAAATCAAGGCCTAAAGCTAAGGAAAGAGAGATCAAAGGTATGGTGGTTGGTTATACAATGGAAGGTACTAGCACCTTAAGCATCTGTAGTATTCTACAAGAACCTCTTGAAATATTTGTGTTGCGGCTAAAATTGTTTGCTAAGGTAAGGATGGGTAAAGTAAACAAAAGGTGGAAAAAGAAAAGGTAGAAAAATAAAAAGGTAGCTCGCTAGGATCTCGCAATCCTATGGCTGCGTGTCTTTAATAGGAAGTCAAAGTAATCGTAGTTCAGAAACTACAGGTTAAAAAAATAAAATTGTGCTCGCCACGGATCGGGGCCTTATGCCTATGTATTTTCAAGAGGAACTTGAGAAATCTGAGCGTTCATAGTTTGTGGAACTACGAGTTGCCAAGTTCTAAGAATCAAGAAAACAAAGACAAGTAAAGAACAAACGAGGGACATGCACAATGATAATAAGTAAACATACAATCCCTCCCCTTAGATTAGGTCAACAAGGATCAAAAGAAAGCAACAGATACACGGAAGAACATCATGTAAATGGTATCAAATAAAAGCATTGACACAGTACACGAAAAAATGTCATGTATGGTCAGACAAATAAGATAGCACAAAATACGCATGGAAAAACATCATGGTATGAACAGGCAGAAAAATCAACAGAAATACATGGAAAAACATCATGTAGTCAGCGAACAAAGATACGCGGTAAAGTGTAGCACCCAAAAATTTGCTCATATTCTCTTGTGTTCTTGGCTTATGTTTCTTTGTATTTTCATATTCATGTTTGCATAGCATTTGTTCTTGGCAGGGGATCAAGGTATCAAGGTTTGTTTCTCAAGCAAGAAGGTTGTGTTTCTTCAAGTTCAAGCAATATGTTCCTTATGACTTTGTGGTATTCTCAAACCTAGAAGTTCCTCATCATCAAGTGTGGTTCAAGGCATAATCATTCCAATATCATTTGTGTTTCATCATGGCTTATTGTGCAAGAAATCATCAAGAGATTCAAGTTTGGTGCAAGGTGTTTGACCTAATATAACAATGTGTGGATGCTATGATCAAATGAGCATATCTCCTTCAATTTTCAACATCTTGAGGTGGTTCTTTTTCTAATGAACTCTTTTCATCATCCCTAAAAAGTCCTCTTTGCAAGGAAAGATCACATTATTCTTGGAAGGTCATCAAAAGTTTAAAGACATTATAGGTCATTTTGAGTTTTGGAAGGTTTTCTTATGTTAGACGATGCCGCAAATCTTGAAGGAGGGGTTGAATAGATCGCTTGCTTAAAAAGAGTCGGCACTACCAATAAAAATGGTTTTTAAAATTTTTTTCATAGCGGAAGCGGACAACGAACTATATACGTCTAAAACGAACGGTTACTAGAAAACCGGACATGCGTTAAGCCTATGGAATCTGATAAACGAGATATGAGAATCACTACGTTAATCACACTTTCAATTTGATTATGCTCACTATACGGTGTAACTAGTTCCAATGCCTTTAAAAATATTGACAATATGAAAAGACAGTACACAAGGTTTTTAGTTCACACAATTTATCAAACACTTGGAGTGCAGAGCACTACAAGTGAATTCTGTTTTGAGATTTAGGTGCTCAAGTTCTCTCTTACAATCAATAATTATACTAGGTTCAAAATTAGTTCAGCACACCTCAATTCAGAACTAGATTGATATAATGATTTGCACTAAAAACACAAATATTAAGCAATATAAACGTAAAGAAAAAGACACATTGATTTGTTGAGGTAGTTCCCCCGTCGTCCTCGCTCGAGGTACGTCTGCCCTCAATTCTAACAATAGAATTGGGACCTATATATAGATAGATATAACCTGTTGGTCAATCTTTATACAAGAAGTGAATAGCTATCAAACACACGAACACAATTGTTGTTGTAGATCCTATTTCTTCTTGTCCATTGATTCAAGTTAAATCAAGTACTTCGAATGTTGTGAATAAACCTCCGATTGCGGAACTCTCTTTGAACAACCTTCAGTTTTCAAATTTTGGCCCGACTGATTTCAATCACCCGCGTGTTGAACTCGAATCTCCCCCTCACAATCCTCCATTTACCGTTACTAAATCGACAAAACCTCCAGCTCTTTGATTACCTTCACTCGGCTGAATATGTGATGGGACGAATCGTGCAAAAACCCCAAAATATGAGATTCTTGGAGGGCAAAACCCTAACGGTTTTATTCAAGAAAAACCTGTTGATTTCTCAACCCAAACCAGATAAACCAATCTTTGGCTTTGGACGTTATCACCTCGAACATGCACAATGCACAACAAAGATGATTATGTGTAATTGTTGTGAAATGCTATGAAGAGAATGAAGATGATGAGAACCAAATCAACACTTATTTCACTTTTCTTGTTTTTCTCAATGTTGTGAAAATGAAAGAGCAACTGAACTTATATACCAAACATAACTGACATAACAAATAAAACCAATTTACAAAGACAGTTGGCATAACATAATTTTGACACAAAATAGAGAGCGGTCGACCTATGCAGTAAAGGGGGTCGACCTGAGCAGACCCGAATGTAAGATTGTGCAAAAATCAGAACCAAGTGTCGACCGGAGCATAACATGCACCGATGCATAGCATGAATTTTTAGCCAAATGAACATGCTTACAGTATGAGTCGACCGGAGGGTCGACGCGAGTCCTCCCGAGACTAATACACTAAGACGACTTGAAGTGTGAGTCGACCGAAGCAGGTCTTTGGTCGACTCAAAGCCCTGAAACAATCAAAAATGCCTATTTTCATGCTTCAAGAAACTTTTGATAAAATCTATAGTATGACAAACAACACCAACTAAGTTAACCCTATATGACACACATCTTTGGCTATCTATATGCAACAACAATGATTTTTACAAGCATTTGAATTAAGAGAGACAAGACATGCAAATACGACATGGTGATAACGTCCAACATATATTCTTCTATGGAGTTGAGTTTTGACATCATTGAAACGATCACATCTATATATGAGGCTTTGCCCTCACATACTCCCCCTTTTTGATTATGGCAAAACACATAGAACCTGGATGTATGATATGTCACGTTATCCTTCCCCTTTCTTGATGCCTTCATCCCTACACACTCTTTTGTGTTAATACTAAGTCTTCACCTGTAGTGTTTCTGGTTCTACTGCAATGCTTGACACTTTCTCCCCCTTTGACAACATCAAAAACAAAGAAACACCTGTCAATGTATGGTATAAAAGTAACAGACAACACACATTTCAAAACACTCGCAACAGGCTATACATTAACATACATTCACATATAATGCAGTTAATGAACATATATCAGAATGATAAATAGAGCCACACACAGATAAAAAATTAAGATTGCTTGGTTAGTCAAGAAGGAAAAAAATCATTAACCACATATAAGTTCATAAGCCATGATAGTTAAATGCAACAAAAAGTGCATAAATGCAACAATACATAGCAACATTGAAAACAAAATAGTCAGATGCAAGATGCAGTATGCAAAGCAACTTCGAGGTCTCCTCCCCCTGAAATGGTGGCTATGCCCTCGAGAGGGATACTCTGGAGGTAATTGGGCATAGAATCTTTCGGTGAACTCCAAGACCACTCTGTTTAGGGTGTTGAAGCTATTGGCAAGAGCCCTGTGTTGACTGGTGGTTGTTTCAACAAACCCATTGAACCTTCTCATGACACTAGATTGAAAAACATTGAAATTTTCGGTGTGAGTCTCAAATTGACTTTGGAGTTGAGAAATACGCTCATCCTGAGCAATCACAAAGGAGTGTTACTCAAGCTGTATAGTCCTCATCATATCAAGGAGTTCATCAGAGTGTTGTTGAGGCAGATTCGAGAATATTGGAGGCTCATAGCTCCAGTTAGGAGTTTCTTGATACTCTGAATGTTGTTGAGGCATATATTTATCGCCTAGCGATGTCCAACCAGTATGTTTTCAGGCGCCCCACCCTTGGTCATTCGCATGATCCAAGGGAGGAGGTTGGTCAAACCACCTTCCATCATCTTGGTCTTCAGCCTCCGTTGGTTGTCCGCCAACCTGTTCATCTTGGTCTTCTTCCTGTGCCTCTTCGTTCTGATCATCACTCTCGTCTGATTCTTCCAACCGAGAGGTAGTTGCCTTGATAATGAACCTGTAACGAATTTCAGTTGGATCCCGGACATATCCCATCATTATAAGATTCTTTTGGCAGAACTCTTGATCCGAGGTTAGGGATTTATACGAAATACCTGGAACTGTGATTTTGGCATGGTTGAGAACTTCTTGAATGAAAGACCCATACGAGAGAGCAGTCCCTTTACCCGAATCTCTTAGTGAGTAAATTTGACTTGCTATATAGTGAAACCAGCTGATTTTGATCTTTTTCTTTAAAATGTAGATCAAATGGACCTCAGCTTGATCAACACGCGAATATCTTCCTTTCTTGGGCCGCAAAATGTGTGCCACAATCCACTGTAAGATTTTATCCATTGGCTTTAACTTTCCCGTAGTGACCATCTTGGGAAAAAGGTCACTTGCCACAATATCATCCGCATAAGGTTTCTTCAGCATGGAGTTTAAAGCTTCTTTGAACTCGTAGCCAATGACAATGTGAGTGTCCGTGGCCTTAATGATGGGCTCAGCGGATACTGGAGACATATTAAACAGAGTTTTCCAAACATCGTCATTCACACATACCTTGGTAGTTCCTATCTTCGCGTTGAACGCAAAACCTTGAAATTTTCCTTGAAGGCCAGTGTAAAATATCTTTACAAGGTTTTCATTGTACTTTGTGTTGCACTCTAAGAAATTATTAAACCCTTGAGCATCAAGAAGATTTATCACTTGTGGGATGTGCATACGCTCAACAGACAGTCGGTAGTACGTATGCTGCTTTACGACGGATCTCTTACTGAAGTTTTTGTCATAGATCTCAGCAAATTCAGGAGGGATAAGGGACACCGCAATAGCCGAAAGTTTTGTAGATGATGGGATTGCATGAGATGAAGAAGCTTTAGTTGATTGTTTTCCAGTGATTCTACGGGTGGACATTTTCACTTTCAAAGTTGGAGAAGAAGAATGGGTGATGAAGAGAGTACTCTTGAAGATAGAGGAATGATGATGATTTTACCCTTTTGTTGTAGAAGCTAGGTTTTTGGAAGAGAGGAAGAGGAGAAATAGCCTTGATGTAGGTTACAATTTTCAATGCAGAATGTCTTAGTGAAAATGACTTGGAATAAACAATATGATTTAATAAGAAATGAACAGTTTCAGCAGAAATTTTTTCACAGATTTCGCGCGATGCGTCTACCGGAAGGTCTATGCGTCGGCGCATACTGTGTTGAAAATAACACGGTTGAAATAACAGGGGTATGCATCGACTGGAGGGTCAACCTGAGCATACCCGTGTCTAGAGAAAAAAAAACTTTCATTTTGTGAGTCGACCGCTACCCTGCATAGGTCGACTCATGCATATAAAAACCAGTAAAACTTAAAATTTTGACCATCTTAGCATACATTAAGACATAAATACCAAGCCAAAACATATTTCAAGCATACAAAGGAGTGGAATACGTACAAACAAGATATATACGACAATGATGACACATGATTTGATACATTTCATTTTGTGAACATGAAAAGTTTGAGAGATTCTAGTTAAGGAAGGATATTACCTCAACTCCAAAAGTAATGGGATGCACTCACATATGACTTTTAAGATCTTCATTGCTAGATATCAGATGGAAAAAGCACTTATAGATATGGATATATATAATATGCGAGAGATATTGCTAAACACGATCCGAAATATCAAGAACATCGAGTTCCCGTCGGATATGAAAGAAAGGCTCAGTAGCAAGAGGTTTTGTAAAGATATCAGCAAGTTGATTTTTAGTGTCAACATGCTCAAAAACCACGTCGCCTTTCTCCACATGATCCCTAAGGAAGTGGTGTCGAATTTTGATATGTTTGGTGCGTGAATGTAGCACAGGATTCTTGGTTAAATTGATAGCACTCGTGTTGTCACAGAAAATTGGAATATGCTCAAGTTTGAGGTTAAAGTCGAGTAATCATTGCTTAAGACATAGGACTTGAGCACAACAACTATCGGCTGCAACGTATTCTGCTTCGGCAGTTGATAAAGCTACAGAGACCTACTTTTTGTTATGCCAACTTACCAAAGAGTTTGAAAATAAATTACATGTGCTACTCGTACTTTTCTTATCTGATTTGCATCCCGTAAAATTAGAATTGGAGAAGCCAACCAAGGAGCAATCATTTCCCTTAGAATACCAGAGCCCATACTTTGGAGTACCCAAAAGGTATCTAAGTATGCGCTTTACTGCTTTTAAATGGGATTCTTTAGGAGATGATTGCTACCTAGCACACATACAAACACTAAACATAATGTCGGGTCTAGAGGCAGTAAGATAGAGGAGAGATACGATTATACCTCGATACTTTTTCACCTCTACATCCTTACCACTCTCATCTCAGCTAAGATTTGCACATGCTGATATTGGTGTATCGATAACTTTGGAGTTTTCCATGTCAAACTGCTTGAGAAGCTCAAGACAATATTTCGTCTGGCTCACAAAGGTACCCTCCTGTAGTTTCTTGATTTGCAATTTGAGGAAATATGTGAGCTCTCCGATCATACTCATTTCGAATTCTCCCTGCATTAAAGTAGAAAACTTCCTTACCAGATTCATGTTAGTTTACCCAAAAACGATATCATCAACATAAATTTGTACCAAAATTAAGTGTTTTCCTTGACGCTTAATGAAAAGGGTTGAGTCGACCTTTCCTCTTGAGTACCCTTGATCAAGAAGAAACTTTCTTAGACGATCATATCCCTAGGGGTTTGCTTGAGTCCGTACAAGGCACATTTTAATTTGTATACGTGATTAGGATACTCATGGGATTCAAATCCCGGAGGTTGGGAAACATAAAATTCTTCATTTATATAGCCATTAAGGAACGCACTTTTCACATCCATTTGAAATATCTTAAAATTTTTCGCACATGCGAAGGCAAGTAAAAGGCGTATAGCCTCGAGTCGGAAACCGACACATATGTCTCCTCATAGGCGATGCCTTCCTCTTGGTTATACCCTTACGCGACTAAACGTGCCTTATTACATGTTATTACCCTATTTTCATCCAGTTTATTCCTAAACACCCATCAGGTGCCATTTGCTCGATGGCCTCGCGGAGGAGGGACAAGGTCCCAAACCTTATTTCTCTTAAACTGATTAAGTTCCTCTTGCATTGATAGGAACCAATGTTCATCGAGTAAAGCCTCTTTTGGGTTTTTAGGTTCTACCTGAGAAACGAAAGCGAAATGATAACATAAATTACTTAGCTTTGAATGAGTCGTCACTCCCTTTGAGATATCACCGAGGATATTGTCAATGGGATGGTCTTTGGAAGACTTCCAAGCTGGAGGAAGATCATCTTTGTCAGATGGATGAACTTCCTCAGTTTCTTCATGGCAGTCATCTTTTTCCTCCTGAATTATGGCTAGGTCAGGTTGATCAATTCCCGGCTCAACACTTTTGAGTATGTCTTCAGAAGATACACCTGCACCATGAACTAAACTACCTTTTCTGACACTTCTTGGATAAGACTCATCAGATATTATGTGAACAGACTATTCGACAGTAAGTAATCTCTTGTTGTATATTCTATAAGCTTTACTTGACTGAGAGTATCCGAGGAAGATACCTTCATCTACCTTGGAGTCAAATTTACCTAGACTTTCTTTTCCATTGTTTAACACGAAACACTTACAACCGAAGACATGTAGGTGCGACACATTTGGCAAATGCCCTTTTAAAAGTTCATACGATGTTTTGTTTAGAATAGAGAGAATGAGCACCCTATTTAAAATGTAACACGCCGTACTAATAGCGTCAGCGCATAAATACTTAGGTAACTCACTTTCATTGATCATAGTTCTCCCCAACTCTTCCAAAATTCAATTTTTGCGCTCCACAACCCCATTTTGTTTAGGGGTATGCGGAGCGGAGAAGTTATGATCAATTCCGTGTTTACCACAATATTCCTCAAACAGATAATTATCGAACTCACCCCCATGATCACTTTTAATTGATATGATGTTTGTGTTTAACTTATTTTGAGAAAACTTAGCAAATTCTTTAAAGGTGGAGAATGTATCACTCTTGCTAGCCAAGAAGATAGTCCAGCAAAATCTAGAAAAACCATCGACTATAACAAAACTATAATAGTTATCACCTAGACTTTTAATTCTAGATGGCCCAAATAGATTCATATGGAGAATTTCACGAATCTTTGCTCTAGGTGAGCAAAAATTTGTTTATTTGAGGCTAGCCTTTTAAAGGCTTCTTTAGCTTCATGATGTAAGGTATCAAAAGCTGTTTGCAATTCAGAATGAGACAATTTAGTGGAATTATCATATTTTGCATGTCGTACCTTTTTATTTTTCTTCTTTTGATGAGCAGAGAGACAAAGGTTGACGAATTCGTCTTCGTCACTGGAGCTATCATCCTCGGATGACTCGCTATCGCTTTCCCATGTGATGTAAGCTCTCCTTGGCTTGGCTTGCTTCTTGTGTGATCGACTTGTTTCCTTTCCTTTGTCCTTTTTCATCAATGGACAATCCGGTTTGTAGTGTCCAGCTTTTTCGCAGTTATAACACGACCCTTTTGTTCTACTCCCTTTATTGTTGTCATTTTTGGAATATCTTGATTGTTTTCGAAAGTTGACTAGATTCTTCTCAGAATGTTGGATACCATTCTTCTTGACATATCGATTATATCGCTTCATAAACAGCCCCATATCCTCACTCTTTTCATCATCTTCGTCATCACTCGTATTGTAATCACTTAGCTCTTTTTCGTGGGACTTTGAACAAGAAGCCTTTAGAGCTATGGACTTCTTTTCCGTATTTTTTGTTTTCTCCTTCTTTTCCTTTTTCTCACATTGCTCTAGACTAAGAAGCACTTGTTTGTACTCTTGAAGCTTTCCAAACAATATTGTAAGATCCAAAATCATGAGATCGTTTGCTTCTTTTATGGCGGTTACTTTTGGTTGTCATGCCCCATAGTGTTAAGGTATTGATTCTCGCTAGTTTAACATCATTGGTTCCCTCATGGGCAACTTGCAATGAGTCCTACATAGCCTTAGCAGTCAAACAATGAGAAACCCTATAGTATTCGTCAACTCCCAAGGAGGAGATTAGAATATTTTTGGCTTTCCAATCGTAATTATACTTTTTCTCGTCATCATCATTCCATTGTGCTTTAGGCTTAGGCACAATCATGTTATTTTCATTGGTCATGGTTATTTCCATAGGACCGTTCAGAATAACATTCCATACCTTCCTGTCAATGGAATTTATATGCACACGCATACAGTCTTTCCACTAACTATAGTTTTATCCATTCAAAATAGGTGCTCTATTATAAGCCTCTTTAGGTTCGTTAGCCATTTTCTACTAAGTTATACTTGAAGCACGGAATGAATCGGTGCTTCTGATACCACTTGTTAGACGATGGCGCAGATCTAGAAGGGGGGGGGGGGGGGTTGAATAGATCGCTTGCTTAAAAAGAGTCGGCGCTACCAATAAAAATAGTTTTTAAAATTTTTTTAATAGCGGAAGCGGCCGATGAACTATATATGTCTAAAACGAATGGTTACTAGAAAACCAGATATGCGTTAAGCCTATGGAATCTGATAAATGAGATGTGAGAATCACTACGTTAATCACACTTTCAATTTTATTATGCTCACTATACGGTGTGACTAGTTCCAATGCCTTTAAAAATATTGACAATATGAAAAGACAACACACAAGGTTTTTAGTTCACACAATTTATCAAACACTTGGAGTGCAGAGCACTACAAGTGAATTATGTTTTGAGATTTAAGTGCTCAAGTTCTCTCTTACAATCAATGATTGTACTAGGTTCAAAATTAGTTCAGCACACCTCAATTCAGAACTAGATTGATATAACCGTTTGCACTAAAAACACAAATATTAAGCAATATAAACATAAAAGAAGACACAACGATTTATTGAGGCAGTTCCCCCGTCGTCCTTGCTCGGGGTACGTCTGCCCTCAATTCTAACAATTGAATTGAGACCTGTATATAGATAGATATAATCTGTTGGTCAATGTTTATACAAGAAGCGAATAGCTATCAAACACACAAACACAATTTTTGTTGTAGATCCTATTTCTTCTTTCCCCTTGATTTAAGTTGAATCAAGTACTTCGAACATTGTGAATAAACCTTCGATTGCGGCACTATCTTTGAACAACCTTCGATCTTCAAAATCTGGCCCGACTGATTTCAATCACCCGCGTGTCGAACCCGAATCTCCCACTCACAATCCTTCGTTTACCGTTACTAAATCGACAGAACCTCCAACTCTTTGATTAACTTCACTCGGCTGAATATGTGATGGGAAGAATCGTGCAAAAACCAACAAAATTTGAGATTCTTGGAGGGCAAAACCCTAACGGTTTTATTCAAGAAAAACCTGTCGATTCCTCAACCCAAACCAGATAAACTAACCTTCGGCGTTAGACGTTATCACCTTGAACATGCACAATGCACAACAAATATGATTATGTGTAATTGTTGTGAAATGCTATGAAGAGAATGAAGATGATGAGAACCAAATCGACACCTATTTCACTTTTCTTGTTTTTCTCAATGTTATGAAAATGAAAGAGCAACTGAACTTATATACCAAACATAATAGACATAACAAACAAAACTAATTCATAAAGACAGTTGACATAACAAAATTTTGACACAAAATAACGAGCAATCGACCTATCCAGTAAAGAGGGTCGACCTGAGCAGACCCGAATGTAAGATTGTGCAAAAATCAGAACTATGCGTTGATGCATAACATGCATTTTTAGCCAAACAAAAATGCTTACAGTATGAGTCGACCGGAGGGTCGACGCGAGCCCTCCTGAGACTAATGCACTAAGACAGCTTGAAGTGTGAGTCGACTGGAGCAGGTCTTTGGTCGACTTAAAGCCCTGAAACAATAAAAAATGCCTATTTTCATGCTTTACAACACTTTTGATAAAACCTATAGTATGACAAACAACACCAACTAAGTCAACCCTATATGACACACATCTTTGGCTATCTATATGCAACAACCATGATTTTTACGAGCATTTGAATTATGAGAGACAAGAAATGCAAATACGACATGGTGATAACGTCCAACATATATTCTTCCATGGAGCTGAGTTTTGACATCATCGAAACGAGCACATCTATATATGAGGCTTTGCCCTTACATCTTAGTCAACTTCAAAAGGGAATAACTTGGTCGATTTTCATCATTTGAAGCCCATTATTTTTCTAGAATAAACTTGAAGGTGTCCTCTACAACTTTGATTCAACATGGAAGAGCTAAAAAACCCATGGAAGGTCTTGGTTTTCATCAAAACATTATAGGTCATTTTTTGGTCCTTAAAATGACTTGAAATTTTTCTAAGTGTTTTATGATTTTCACTTCTTTCATGGAGGCTACTTTGAAAGTCCATATCTCTCAACTCAAGCTGCCAAATCAATACTTTCTTTTCACATTGCAAAGATTGCATCTCCCTATATCCAATGCAAGAAGAAACATCTAAAAAAGCCTCCTATATTGTGAGAACCATGGCTGCAAAAATTGAATTTCAAAGATGGATTTTCACTACAAGTCAGATTTGAATTTGATTGAATTGACTCCTAATCACCAAGTTAATGCATGAATTGCACTTAAGCATGTTTAACCAACTTGCCTGAAGTGATTAGCACCTTGAAACACGTGATTTGAGTGAGTTTTGACAGATTGCAAGTCACACTTTGCTCATGTTGTAGGTGTGCACGATTTTCATCCAAATTGTCTCATTCACCCTCCATTTTGATTTAGATAGCTTCTCCTATAAATAGAGAGTCATTTCCACCCATTTCCACAAGCTTTTGATAGCCAAAACCACTCTGCTAAGATCCAATTTTAACTCTTAAGCTTGAATTTTGAATTTCTATTTCCACACCTTAAAGACTCAAATTCTCCACTCAGTTAGCTTCACCAACATTAAGTAAAGCTAACCATATCAAGAGCTTGAAGAATCGTGGCCTGAATCAAGCTAGGGAACTCCATGTTTAGAGCTTCAAGTTTGAGCTTCAACAGGTATAATTCTCAATCATTTTGATCCAAATTTGTTGCTAAAATGTAGCCCTTGACATGCTGATGCTGTTTGTATAGTTAGTTTTTAGTTGTAGTTGAGTTTTGTTGCTAAATTTTCAAATTCGTGTTTGAATCTTGTTCTGGTTTTTTTCAAATCGAGTAAGCTGTGATTAAAGAAGTTTGACACGATGATATGGTTGAGATCGTCTTGAAAAGACACATCAGATGAAACCACTATGAGCTCCATTGGTTTTGGTTCCTTGGATCCACGTTTTTCTGCAATTTCCTTTGAGTTTCAGATGGCTGGAGGTTGAAGATGATAAGTTGGCTCATCTAACCGTCCAAGCATGCCAGATATTTTAATCCTATGTGTTTGACTTTTGTTAGCTCCATGTGGTTGAGCTGACTTGAGTATATCGTGGATGCGTGCTTCTGGATCCTTGGATTAGCCACGTCATTTAATAAGGCTAGATCCAACGCGCTGTGTTTTTTCTATTTTCTTTTCTTTTTCTAAATTGTTTTTAATTCCTTTTTATTTTCAGAAATTCATAATAAATTCATTTTTTATCAGAAAAATACCAAAATATTTTCTAAAAAACTATTTTATTTTTCTCTTTCTGATTTATATTTTTGTGCATTTTTATTTTTCATTTTTGTATTTTTCATGATTTTTATTTGTTTTGTTTAATTTTAATTGGTTTAAAAATACCTTTGAGCCATTTAAAATTATGAAATTATGTTCACATGATTCTATGATGGTTTTGAACCAATGGTGATTTTCTTGGATTTTTTTTTTCTGTTTTGGGTATTTTCATGTATATTTGATTTATTTGCTTGATTTTAATTAGTTTAAAATTATTTTTGAGCATTTAAAAATGTTGAGGAAATTTTCATATGATCCTATGATGGTCTTAGACCTATGGTGATGCCCTTGAGTCTTCACTCATGCCTTGGTATCCTCTTTTCTTTTTTGGGTTTTTCTTTCCTTTTTTTAATTTTATTTTATTTTGGATTTAATTGGTTTTTTTTGGGTGAATAAATGATCTTGATCCATTATGAGGTGTTTCTCATGAATTCTCCTCATTCAATTGGCATCTTTGATGTTTGCCTTGGGGATCCCTCATTTGTGGTTATTGGATGGTTGATTCACTTTGAAATTTGACTTTGACTGTCAAACTTAGGTGATCCTTCTTGTGCACTCATGATTGGATGTATACCCGTTGACCTTGTTATGTTGTTGCCCCACCTTGTATCTTGGTTCATTTGATTGCTTGTTGCTTTTCTTTTTGCTTTGTTTCTTGTTTGGTTCATTTGATTAAACATTATGTGGTTTGCTTTGCTTTTGGTGTTTATCTGCACATCTTGGATGTGTTTTGGATTTGAGATGCACCTATGATATGTTGACTTGCGGTGCTCTTGTCCATCTTGTTTGGGTTTGACCTTTTTGTGTTTGAGGCTTTGGTCTTGATATCTTTCTTCTTCACTTTTCTTTTCTCTCTGAGGCTTCTTTTATCCTTGTTTACATTTGTGATTGAATTGGATATTGTTTCCCTGTGCTTGATCACATGATCCCTTAGGATTCCTAGTCCCTCTGTTTAAGATGGGAGTAGGAGAGACACTAGGCTTTCAATCCTTTGTATGATAACAATTAGGATAGTCCCTCTCATCCCAAATCTAGGTCCATCATTTGTATGATAACATTAGGTAGACTTTCCTTTCATCCTAACCTTAGGACCATTTTGTATGATAACATTAGGGTTTTCTAGTTTCCCTTTAGCGTTTTCTTGTGTCTTCTCTTCTCCTCTCAAACTTCTTTAAGACACTTAATAAAGAATGACAAACATTGTACGCTACGGGCCTTAAGTACATGTGAAATTATGAGTGGGGGGAGGGGTTCTCCTCACTTGTCTAGAGTGTTTAGTGTATGCCCTTTGGGCGATATGCGACATATTCACTCTTATGTCATAGTATTTAGTGCAACGTGAGTCTCAAACTAACTCAATCCACTTCACTAAAACTAACAATCCAAATTTAAACCTTTTATCCTTCGGGATTGTTCTTCAAATTATTTTCAGAAAAGAGTACATTACTTTTCCGTTCTTACCGCAAACCTGCATCGTCCCTATCTGCTGGAATGGAAGCTTAATGTCACTCATAAAAAACACTTAACCAACCTATGATTCGATAGCTTGAACTACGTTTTCTCTAATTTCTCATACCAGATGAGGATACGTAGGAACAAGGCGACGATGTCTTGGTGAGCAACCTTCCCCCCATCACCCGTAGTTTCCCAAACTACGTTGACTCTGACTTTCCCATTGCACTAGGGAATACATAGGCATAGGGCGGTGATATCCTATCGAGTCACTTCTTTTATTTTTCCTCGGTTTAGAAGTAGCTTTTAGATAACCCACCCCTTTGATAAACAACAAGCGTGGATCCCGTTGAGTATAACGAATGTGAGGGGTGCTCATACCTTCCTCTTGCGTAACTGACTCCTGAACCCAAGATCTGGTTACAATGACATTGTCTTTTCCCTTTTATTTTAGGTTTTCTTTGATCATTTCCTTTCCCTCTCCTTGGGATAAATAACGTTCGGTGGCGAATCTTATGTTTGTTTCCACCAACCCTTTTCGCAGTTGCGACAGCTGGCAACCCTGCTGGAATCTGGTTCCCTATGCGAGTCAATTATAGCACTTGTCTGTTTTATTTTTGGGTGTATTTGTGTATATGCATGTACTTTACTGTTGTATATTATTACATTTATTTTCAACACTTTATTCTTGTTATCATATTATGTTGTTGGTGTTGTGTTGTTGGGTGGATTGTTCCATTGAGAGATAAACCCAATACCCAAGCTTGAGTATACACCTAGTATTAGTATGGAGAGTAGTATGGGCTTGCATGTTTGGCATGCACGAGCACTCATGAAATTTGCGTTCGGATGAGGTTTTCTTTGAAGACATCCTATTCTATGCATCTTGGACAGTTGAAGGGGTGTTGGATCTGAAAACTAACGACTCTAAAGACCATTCATTGGGAAGTCAGTTGAGACCTCCTTGATTAACCATAATGCCAAACCAAAAATGGTGAATGTATCATCGTTTCTCGACCTGAGAGTCCGTGATACTGACGACCTGCATAGGATGTTGTACCTTTTTAGAGACTAGGTCCTACTTGTGAGTGGGAAGGGTTTTGCAGGAAACCTTAACTTTCAATCAACTCGGTTTTCTGTCAAAGCAGATTTTTGACCTTGAGTGTTCTGGTATTCTGGATTTCTTATCAGAGAGAAGCTCTGGTTCAACTCAGTCAACAACATATCAGTTTTGGATACCTTGATCCCCTATTTGCATTTGCATAATCATTTCGCATTAGCATGTATGTGTGTTCTCAAGTTCTTATTTTCCTTTTGATTCTAATGATCTGGTTGGTTGTTGAGATGGAGGTTGAATTGAAGAAGACTATCATCTACAAGTTTCTGCTACCAGAGTTAAGGCCTTTATTTGGTTTTATTTCCATGGCTAGTTCTGGTGTCATGGAAAATTTCAAAAGAGATTATGGGAAGATTCTGAGTTTCGTCCACAAAGTCACAAGTTATGAACAATGGGCTATTCATACTTTACTACAGTTTTATGACCCTTAGTTGGGCTGTTCAGATTTCATGAGTACATTCTAGTTCCTACTTTGGAAGAATTTTTTTTTCCTGATGGGAGTTCCAGTCTTAGAGGAAATGCCTTTCTTTCATTCTGAGGGGGGACCTGATTTAGAGAAGTTGGCCAATGCTCTTTATTTGAGCAAGTCTGATTTGGTGGGTAATGTGGTATGTAGGAGTGGAGCCTATGGTTTTCCTTTGCCCTTCTTGGTGGGTAAGGCTCAGTATTTTGGTAAGGAAGGTTGTTGGGTAGTCTTCAATGCTATGCTGGCAGTGTGCATATATGGTATTGTTCTATTTCCCAATATACCAGACTTCGTTGATATGGACGCTTTTCACATCTTCACTTCCAAGAACCCTGTACCTACTCTCCTAGGAGATTTGTATCACTCAGTGCATTACAAAAATGAAAAGAGGAGAGGGAAAAATGTTTCTTGTTGTGCATCATTATTCCACAAATGGTTCATGGATCATCTTCCTTGTATTTGAGCTTTTGTCGATACAAAAGGTACATCTGAGTGGTCAGAGAGGTTATGGGCCTAACATCTAAGGATATTATTTGGTTTAATCGAGATCTACTTGGTGTGGAGATTATCTTTAGCTGTGGGAGTTTTCCTAATATACCTCTGATAGGGAGAAAAGGTGGGATTTACTACAACCCTTCTCTTACTGTCAGACAGTTTGGTTATGCCTTAAGGGGACCCCCGAAGGAAGAAGAAATGCAGAAATGTATGTACTTCACAGGCGTAGCTAATTTTGATACTCTTGCTAAGATAAAGGAAGCTTGGGTAAGAATTCACAGAAGAGGGGAACTTTCTTTGGATAAAGGTGATTGTAGAGCTTATGACCCTTATTTGGATTGGATCCAGAAGAGAGTAGAGAAAGTGCTGTTGCCTTTTCCTGTCAGAGAACCCTTATATCCTTTAGTCATTGAGGAGCCTACGACGGTTGACATCCTGAGATATAACAAGCTTTGGGCAGAAAAGGAAGAATTGCACAAAGAGAATGAAGAGTTGAAACAAGAGATCAGCCAGTTGAAGTGTGACAAGGGAGAAGCTATTTGCTTGGCCAAAAAGAAATCAAAGTCTTTAGTCAACCTGGAGAAAGAGTTATCTGAGCACCTCAGAATGCGAGAGAGGATTTGTCAAGACCTAAAAAGTACTTGCATCATTTTGAAACATAAGAAGGAGGATTTAGACAGAACTTATCTGGAGATATCCAAATTCAACCAGCAATGGAATGCTACTTTGACTGCCAACAAAGGAAGGGAGGATCAACTTCGTATTCAGATTGACCGGTTGAAGACACAACTCAAAGTCAAGGAGAAGGAGATAGGGGTGGAGTCTTCCCGGAGATACAGGGTAGAGCAAAAACTTCATGATACCTTATCGACCTTGAAGGAATTGAAGATTTAAGCAAAGGTAAAGAGGCCCAGGTTGGAAGATGCTTTTGGTGAAGATGCTTGGGAGGATCTTTGTCTTTATCTCAGGGAGATGATATCCAGAAGAAGCATCCTTATCAGAGAAATGGTTTCCAGACCAGAAAAACGGCTTGCTGATCCTCTGTGCTCGTGGGAGTCGCGAGGCTTATCATCTCTTCTTTTCTCCCTGGTTCGTTGAAGAGCCACATGGTCGTCATACTTTGAGACATTTGTGTTCTCTTGGTTCCATGAGTCGCGAGCATTGTTAGCGGCCTCTTTCTCCTCGTATTGGATGTAGGTCTGAGATTTGAGGATGAGGTCATCCAGCGAGTGGGGTATTTCAATGCCAAATGCTTTGGCGAAGTCACTGTGGGGGGCAGCCCTCGCTCGAGCATGTATCTTTTGATACGGTAAGTTGTGGAGATTTGGATGGCTTCTCGATTGAACCTCTCTATGTAGGCTCAAAGAGACTCGTGTTTCTTCTATATAATGGCCTCAAGTGACGCCTCAGATTTTAGATGTCGTCGAGAGGCAGTGAAATGCTTGGTGATCTGTGTTTTCAGATCTTTCCAGCAAGTGATGGACTCCGAGGCGAGGCTTTTGTACCATGCCATGGCACGCTTCCTCAAAGTTGTGGGAAAGTGTCTACACTTAATGGCGTCTCTGACGTCGCGGTAATCTAGCATCACATTGATGTTTTCAATGTGATCATCTGGGACCGTCGTTCCATCATAGGTTTCCATACTTGGCAGTTTTTCCATCCTGACGAGGAGGGTAGTTTCCATAATCGCTCAGGATAGTGGACCGCGGGTGTCGTCTTTATCACTTCGGACAGGTGAGCGCGACGGGGAGGGGTCGTGTCGAGGGCTTCTGTCGTGGTGTGGAAAGTTTCTTGGTCGACCCCTTAACTCTTCCAGTTACCCGCCAACTTTACTCCTTTTGAGAACGGGAGAGCGTCGCTCCCTGCGGGGAGGAGTACGATCACGCTTCTTGTTAATCGCAGGTTATCCCCTTTCTAGCCGTGGGCAACGTCTGGGTTTTCGCGGAGAGAGGATTTGTGACTCATTCTGTTGATTTCTTCGTGGGGGAGAGCATGGATAGGTGTCTCATCGTTGCAGAGACGGCTACGAGATTCAGACCATCGATATCTCCGTCTGGGAGAGCGTGATTGGCGGTTTTTCTCGAGCATTCTAATCCGCTCATTCTGCTGAAAAATCATGAAGTTGGTCTTGTTGATTGCTACAAACGGGGCCACCGTGGTAGGATCAATGTTGGGTGGTACGAGAATTGGTTGAAAAACCCCTGGATTCTTCAAATGTTAGATATCATTGTAGGTCACATTGTCAAAGGAGGGAGAGGCGATGAGTCCATCTCTAGGGTTGCCCTCTTCAGTAATGGTTGTGCTATTGTTGTTGTGGTCACCGTCGGAAGTGAGGGCAGTTTCGTGAATGTTATAATTGATGTGTTGATTAGCCAAGATGATCAATATGTTTTTGAAAGTTTGCTTTGGTCTTTAGGTTTCATAGAAAGAAAAGACGGGGGAGCAAAGTATTTCCACAGACGGCATCACTCATCTTACCAGGAATAGAGATTTAATCAGCGACCAACAACACGTCGTGGACTCCAATTCACCAGTGATTAAGAAGAGGAGGGGAATGTACCCGTAAGGAACTCCAATGCCGAAGTAAGGTTCAGAGTGAAAAGAGAATGAGCAAGTACAGAGTAATGAGAATGAATTAAGAATACCTGACCCTCTTGCGAAGGAGGGTATTTATAGTGTGCCCCCAGCGTTGGGCCAAAGGTCATCTGTTGTGGGCTGGATGGTGAGGCCCACAACAGATGCCTGCTAGAATCCTACGTGAAAGTAGGGAATACCAACACATGGTGTTCATCCCAGGTCAATTGCCTCATAAACTTCATAGTGGATTTTCCCGTTCCTGAGGGAGAAACTGCCCCACGAAAGGCGTGGGTTTAGTTGGTGACATGTCCTCATGTGAGGAGCACACAGAGAACATTGACTCCAAGGACTATGGAGGATTGGGCCTTTAAATTGGGTTGTCCTCGAAGATCCACTGGGCCTGCTCGACCGTGGGTCATCCATAGGCCCAGTCCAGAACATAATCCATGTCAATTCTTTATCTCTTTTTGTTGCATCTTGTTCTTATGCAATTTTTTTCCTTTGTATGAATTAGAGTGTGATTTGATCAATCTTGTTATGATTTCTAAAGCTCTTGATATCAATCAAGAACCAATACCCATCCGTCTAGAAACTTGAAAGAACCTTTGTGTGCGTTCTCCATTCACCAAAATTGAATTAGTTGACTAACACATTGTAATTTCAGTGATTGGTTGAGATTATCTGACACTGTTTGTCATATTCATCCTTTATATTTTTCCTTTGATTGTGTTCCTTCCTCTAAAGGTTGAGTGTTAGGGAGACTACTGGTACAATAAGGTGTCTAATATTTTTTATGTGAAGTTGGTTGTTATGTAACAGGTGCATGCATTGTTTCTTGAATGCAGTTTGCTATTGATTTTTTATTTATCAAGAAGAAAGTTCCAATATACTCAAAGGAAGACTTTGGCAAGATCAAGAATCAAAGATTCATAAGTTGGAGTTGGAAATTGTCCTTCTTTAGTGGCGTTGGAGAAAGATTTCTCGCAGACAAAGTTGGAAGTTATGCAATATAAACTCAGTTAATAGAAATCGTTCAGACAAGAAATCGGTGGGATTAGGAGGATCGCCACACATTAATAATTGGAATATGTTATTGTGGATATCGAGGTTATTGGATTAGGATCTTAAGGGAACTTGTTTCTGTTAGCAGTTTAGTATCTTCATCAACAAGGGAGTTATCATGTGATAGTTCTTTGTATCAAAATACTATAATTAATTTTATCGAAATAGTGAAAGATCGTGATTATTTTTCGATTACATCATCCATCAAACAGTACAGTAGACAAACCGAAGACGAACGTTGAAGCACTATATAACTATGTGTATCTTTTCCTTTCCCTTCTCTCTTTTATTTTGCAAGCATTGATTCATATTTGTTGATTGCATCATTGCATAGTTGCATTGATTCTATACCATATAGGTTAAATTGTCCTTATAGAGATTTAATGAATAAGCTTAGGTCTGCGGTGTATCAATGTTATGGAATCATCATCAATCCAATTAGACTTTGTTAAAAACATCTAAGTAACATGTTTTAAATCACTTCATATAAAGTGGCTTTGATTGTATTGTAAGTGACATGAACTAGAAATAATCAATCACATGGTATCCTCATGTATCGTTTCATGTGGCTTAATTTATTGAGATGCTTCCAAGCTCTCGTGTTTTTGCTATATTTGCTTCCATGCTTCTTAAAATTTCTAATTTCGTTTATGGGACCTAAAATGTTTTTCAAATTATCTTAAGGAAATAAGGTTCTATTTAACCCCCTTCTATACCTTTTTTATATCCATATTATCACCCAACAATTGGTACTAGAGTCAGGTTTTTGATCAAAGTCTAGCAACTCCAAAAGTTGAGGATATGTTTCCTTCGATCCTATATGAGTTTTTTAAATCGTTTGAAAGCTTATGCAATTCAACAAACCCCAATGAAACTACATTTATTTACTTGTGTTTGATTATCTGTTGCAATACATTACATAGATTAATTCAAAGTAAAACCTTACTAGAATGTTATTCTAACATTAACTATATTTGAGATGTTCTCTAAGTTTTGATTCATCCAGGATTGAAATAAAAATTTCTCTGAGATATGTGCAGTATGTATTTGACACTATTTCTTAAAGGTTGTTCCATATTGATCATAATTTAAAAGCTCATGAGTTCACACTACAATATGTTTGAAAATATTATGAGAAAAGGAGAAGAAAACAAAAGTATCTTCTAAGTGACCTTGTCTTCCAAGGTCGTCATAAAAAGAAGATGGATGCAGTTTTGTGGCTATTGGCAATGATTCTCCGAAGTTTCAACCAACTAAAAAAGATTCAAGGAATATACTTGATGTACTAATCAATTGTCAAAGAGTTGAATCAGCTATTTTGGATTTACAAGTTGTGTCAATTAGTAATAATCATAATATTTCCATTTCAAAGTTCATATGAAGCCTTATGAAGGAGAGTCTTATAATATTATTCAGGCGTGTAATAGGAGTTCTATCCAATTCGTATTTGACTGTTCGTGATTTTAAAGCTTGTTGTTATGATCAGATCGTCTAAATTAGTATCATCGTTCAAAAACTTTTTTATTTCTTTTGAGTATACATAGGAGTAATTATTCTATTGCCTAAATATGTTGTGCTATATGTTGTGTGATTTATACATGTATGTGCTATATGTGTGATTTATACATGTTTATGTCGTTCGTTCATTGCATTCATCTGGATCTTTCATACATTCATGCATCATCATTTGATTTGAGCATTAAAAGTATTTTTGCATCCACATCAAACTCATTTTCATTAAAATTCTTTGGAACATTTGCATTATAAATAGCTCAACTATTTTACACTCATACATAACATCAAAATTGATTTTTAATAAGCATTAAAAGGTATTTTCATTTTCAAGTGGATCAAACATTTAAAAAGTCTCAAACTTTCAAGTTTTTATGAAATTCTCACTTCGTGATTCGAATCAAAGTTTTTTTAACTAAACTCGTGATTCAAATCAAATATCTAAGATTTGAGGCTGTTCAATTTGATTCAAATCAAACCTCTTTTAACTAAATCCATTATCCGAACCATTTCTATGTGATTTGGGGCTGCTCAAATTGATTCGAATCATTTTTTGAACGTGATTCAAATCATGAAATGAAGAGTCGCGTCCAAACCCTTTTCAGTTCAGTTTTTCATTTTTCAAATTCATTTTTTCATTCATCAGTTTCTTTCAAAACTTTGCAAACCATTTTTGAGCAAGCTACCCATTTATAATGACATGTAATGTTAAATTTATGTTAACAACTATCTATATAATGTTGAGTGTTTTAATTTAATTTCAAATTTATTTTGTTTATAGATCTGGTTTATATTATCTCTATTTCTGATTTGAAGTATCTGGGATACTTTCGGATATGCATATCCGAAATATATAAAAAAAAAACATTCGGAGATGCAACTCTGAACAAAAATTATGTAAAATTGGGATGTTTCACTTATTGGCGTTCAATTTTGTGGGAGATGGGTGTGTCCGGAGATTGTTGAATTGGAACAAGATTTGTTCATACTCTTAAAAGATTTTGATGATAACAAAGTATTTAAAGAACAATAGGGTTTACTAATGGTTGTTCGAGTGTGTAGGATCAAAAGACATTAACCTTGATATAAATCAAGTTAATCACTTAGAAGAATCATTAAAGAGAAGCAAAGTTATTCTAAATATGAAGAATTAGAACTAAGCCTTCAGAATCTAAAGAGTCAACTCAAGTCTTTTAGTTGCTGAACCTAAGCTTACTTGAAATGCAAAGATCAACAAAGTTTTGAAGACTAGAGTCGTTTGAAGCAAGTATACTATTTTATAAGCAATGACTCTACATTGTTTGAACATGCTTCATTAGCAGTTCTGAAGATTCTACTTCAAAGGGATTTTTCCTATATCAAGTCAACAACTTTGAAAGTGTCCATTCAAATTAGTTCTGATCAAGACTCTGATAAAGGCAAGCTCAGAACCAGGTTTTGAAGACATACTTTAGCTTCTGATCATGTTTTAACTAATTCTATAAAAAGCCTATGACTCAAGAATTTAAGTATAAAGATAACAATGACTCAAAACAAGATTCAACAAATGTATACAAGAAGTCTCAAGTCATAAGTTATCTAAAGAAGATCACATGAAAACGATACACTACTTTATGTGTAATCAGCATAAAGTAATGTTGTCAGGATCTTATCTCTCCAATTGTTCTAAACTCTACTATACCCTTCTCAGCGTCTTTATGCTAGCTGAGTTTATAGTTCACTTTATGTACTCTAGCTAAAGAACTTCAACAACTACTTGTACCATGGGTAGTTTCAATCTTCAAATGATCTATTCTCAACATCTATATAAGGAGAAGAATGAAAACATTCAAACTAGTGAATGAATAGGGGTTTAAGAACACATTACTATGTTCACAAGGCTATGATACCAGTTCACAGAAATAGGTTGAGAGAGAGGTTGTGTTACACAGAAAACACAGGTGAGAGAAACAAACTCAAAAAAGGAAATATAACCATAATATTTAAGTGTGTAAAAGTAGAGTGATACATATTCACATATGACTTAAAGAAAGAATGTGTGAATATGATTAAGAAAATCAATAGAACACAAAGGCACAACAAAGAAGAAAATATGTGTAAGAAAAGAAAAAGAATGGAGATTCCATTCTTTTACACTTAGGAGCAAACAATTTGTATTCTTATCAAGAGTGTAAACCTTTGTGTATATACTTAACTAAGAAGCATACATATAAACACAAGGTTAATATCAGACTCTTTTGTTAAGAGAGTCTGAATACTCTAGCCTCTATGCTCATAGTAAGTTTCATTCTGATGATTGAGCATTGAAGTCTCATGCTTAAGGACATAGCAAGGATGTCTCGACCAATGTGATGAGAATTGAAGTCTCATGCTTGAGGTCAGAGCAGGAAGTCTCGATATGGTATGATTGAGCAAGAAGTCTCTTTCTGTGGGATTGAGCAGGAAGTCCTGAATAGGTTATTTAGGCAAGAAATTCTCTTGCTTGAGAGTTTGAGCAGAAGTCTCTTTCTAGTTTGATTGAGAAAATTGTAATATGTTGATTATAGTGAAAATCTCTTGTGCTGCAATGAGACTAGACTAGTCTCGGGTTGAGAGGAACCATGATACGTTGTGTGTCTCTTTATTTACTTCTACTCTTATATTCCAATGTGCAAACCAACTCTGAAGTTAGTCTCTAATTTGATTCAGCCTATTGCTTGGATTAGAATCTGGGCTTGACTTATTAGGTTCTGAAACAGGTTTAAGAAAAAGAAGTGAACTTTTCCTTACATAACTCAACTCCCTTTCTTGTGTATATTTTGAAGGTGAGAAAATACTTAGAAGGGAGGGTTGAATAAGTATATAGAAAATATTATGGAAATATAAACTCAAAGATTTTTATCTTGGTTCGTTGAACTCAACTACTCCAGTCCACCCTATCAAGAGTGATTTTCCTTTCTCAACAAGGACTTAATCCATTATTAATCAAACTGGTTACAATAGCAAGCACTAAGAACAATTGTTCTTAGTCTTCTTAAGAACAACTTATCACAACTGGATCTTCTTAAGGACTTTTACAATCAATATGTAAAACTAAACAAGTGTTTAAATGCTTCTAAGTAAGCTATATCACAACTGTGATTTTACACTTAAGTTTAAGAACAATGAAATAAATTCAGCAATGAGTATAAGTTGTATGAGAGCTTTTCTTTGAATTCTTTCAATATTTCGTCAACTGAAGAAGAGTGATGGAGTCTTGCTTTTATAGGCACAGAAGTCCAAGTTGTTTTCACGTTGAAGGTTGTGTACTGAAAAGGGTTGTAGCCTTTTTGTCTTCACATCACTTGACCTTTCCTAGAATTAGAATGCACAGAAAAATCCTTTTTGTCTGTGTTCTTGTGTCTAGCATAAATGAGGAAAGAGTCGTTTGGCCAAACCAACGGACATAACTTTGAATTCTTCTTCAACAAGTTTCTAATACTTCAGCAGATAACATCAGAGCCTTGAATGATCAGAGTCTTTGATGTTCATCAGAGTTTTTTGAATCAGAGCATTGCAGCAAGTGTGCTTTCAGCGTGTAAGTTCATTAGAGCAGAGTTTTAGGATCAGATCCTCAGTACTGGCAGCATAGTACTATCAGAGTCTTCTGAAATAAACTAAACTTGAAACTCTTCATACAAAATTATTCAATGCTTCAGATGCTTTTGTAGCTTCTGCTTCAGATCCTTCTGTAGGCAGCGCTCAGAATCTTCTAGGAGATGCGTCTGACGCTTCAGAGCCTTGCATAAATTCATGTTCAGATCTAATTTGCTTTTAGAATGATATTCACTTTAATATCTGCAGCAAACATACTTAAACAAATTTTAGAGTATATAATTCTTTAATACAAAATTTCGTAAGAGTTATCATCAAAACATAGAGATATAATTAAGAACCAATCTGTGTTCTAACAATCTCCCCCTTTTTTATGATGACAAAAATATAAGAAATTTTGTTCAATAAAAATATTATTATAACTCCCCCTGAGATTAAGAATCTCCCCCTGAATTAAATACTTAGAAGGAATAGAAACTTCCCTTTTGCATGAGTATTCTTTTCAGAATCAGAGCCTGATTGTTCCAAAAATAATTAGATCTTGACTTGGATGAGTGTTCCATAATCAGAGCCTGATTGGTTAAAACTTGATTTGGAGATCTCAGAGTTACTTTTAAAGAATTTGTCATATTTTTCAAATGTTCTGAAAAACTAAGAGTTCACGTTAGTTATAATTAGATATGTCTGAATTTCATTTAGGTAGAGTTTATTTGAACAGTCAGATCCATTTTCTCCCCCTGTTTTGTCATAATCAAAAAGTAAAAATTTTAAAGACAAATAAAAGGAAATACAGAAAAGATACATTCATGTAGAGAAAACATCATAGTCATTCATTCATTCAGATACAAAACAGACACATCATCAGATAAGAAATTGAAGTACATGTGCACAAACATCAGATACAGAAAACATAAACTAGGTTTGCTTGGAAAGAATCATCTTCATAAGATGAGTGATCTCAGATGAGGATTCTTCTTGCTTTGTCATCCATTGTTCCATGTTCTCATTCTTCTAATCTTGCTTAGACATCCATTGTGCCATGTTCTCAGTCTTCTGGTCTTGCTTGGCCATCCATGACTTGATCTCAGATTGTCCAGCTTCCAATACTGCAATCTTATCTTCCAAGTCTGGATTCTCTTTCTTGATCTCAGTAGAGGTAGAAGGAGAAGATTCTTGTGCAGGAATAGAAGCAGAGTCAATAATCATGGGAATTGCAAAGTCTTGAGCAACAGATGCAGAGGGATTTTCCACAATTGTCATAGCCAGTGGATTTTCTTTAGAAGCAGATTCAGCAAAAACTTTTGTAGCAGATACTTCAGAAGATGAAGGTACATCTTCAAGAAGCAAAGGTGCAGATCTTTTCATATTCCATATCATGCTTCTGGCAGTCTCATCAAATCCGAGCTTCGCATCATCAGAACAGACATTCTTCAGATTTGAGGCAACAGTATTGAATCTGGTAATGAATCTATTCCAGATAGCATCAAATTCATTTGAATCCATGGTTGACAAGCATCTTATCTTCACAGAGCCTAAATGCATCTTTATTTCTTTCATAAAATTTGCAAATAAATTATCAACATTTAGCCTAGTTTTTGGTTTAAGAAGGGTTTCCAAGGTGAATGGTTTGGGTTGAGGTGGAGGTGGAATGGTAAATTCTGGAATGATGATCAGAGGGCTAGGATATGCTGGTTTCTTCTGAGCAGGCATAATTCGAAAGAACGGTTTGATTCTGCGAATGGATGGGATGACAACTTTTGGATTATCAAAATAAGGAACAAAAGCTTATGGTTTTTGTTTAAGTGTTAGTGTTGGTTCAGGAATGATAGTATTAGATGAAATGGGTATATCTGGTTGGTTAGATTCAAATTCTCTAAGGGAAGGGGTGAGATAACATCTGTATGGATATCAGATTCAGATGAATCAGATGAGGTGGTTGGGGTACAAGATGTAGAGGATACAACAAACATAGTCTTGAGAGGTTGAACATCCAGAATCTCAGAGTCAGGTATATTTGATTCAATAGGATTGGATGGTTCTGGTTGAGGATCAGTAGGTTTGGATGTTGGTGGTTCAGATGCAACTTGTTCAGATGCAACAGTTTCAGATGCAACAGTTTCAGATGCAACTGTGTCAGATTGTATGGGTTCAGATGCAACTGGTTGTTGAATTTCAGGTTGTTTTTGTTGTGTTGTAGGTTATTCTGTTGGTTTTGTTTCTGGTTCTGATGGAGGAATGTCAGATGATTTAGATGGTGTTGTGGAAACAAGATCAGATGAAATTTGTGATTCAGAAATTTTTGATGGTTCAGAGGTTTGAGATGGAGCAGGAATAGTTTGATTTTGAGTGGGAGGAGGTTCAGGCATAGAACTAATTGTTGATACATTTACAACAATTTTAGAAATAGAAGGTAAAGATGATTTAGTACCTTTTGTCTTGATGCGCTTGGTAGGAACAGAGGGAACTTCTCCATAAGCTTTTCTCTTAATCTGCTTCTGTGGTTTTTCAGCAACTCTCTGTTTCTTCTGAGCAGCAGCTTCATCTGCCTCTAATTGTCTTCTTTTCCTAATGTTTTCTTCATAAACATATGGCATAGGTTCTCTAGCACGAATCAGAATATCAGCAGGAAAAGGTGTTCCATCTGCTTTGCACGCTTCAATATATCTAAGAATAATATCCCTAGGTTCTTTAGCACCAAAGATTGGAAAGTCTTGAACTGGAATCCTTCTCTGACTAACTTCAGAAACATTCATCTTCTTAGGAGCAGCTGTGAGTTCATCCATAACTTTTAGCCTCTGAAGACTCTTTCCATTCAAGGGTTTACCAACTATTGTCTCAAGCTCTTCTTTAACTCCAGCTTCATAAAGAGCAGCTACCAGACCATTCTCTGTTAGAATGTCTGAGATCAATCTTCCAAAAGGAATCCACGTCCTGATCTTCTGTCCCTTATCCTTAATGGATTCTCTGGATGCATTAATGTGATTCCACAGATGCATGAAGAGAATGTATGGAAGATCTACCTTTGTACTCTGACTCAAGCAATACATGAAATAGAGTTGTTCATTATTCACATAATCTGGAGAATTTGTGGATTTTCTGTGATTGATGCATTCCAGAAAAAACTTTGCCCAGATTTTGTAGTCAGGTTTCAAATCCTTGAATTTGTTTGAAGCTTGTCCAGATGTAATAACTTCCTCATAAACTTCCTCCATGTCAACATGCCCAGCTGGCAGATGACATACTCCATCAGTTTCCTCATACCCTATGAGTTTTCTGATGAGATCTTCAGTGATTATGATCTCTTTTCCTAGAACATAAGAGAGGATGAATTTTGGGTAAACAGATGCATGAATCCAAAATTCCTTCACTAAGTGTGGATACACTGGACCAAATAATCTGTCAAAATACTTAACCCAGCCTTGTGCATCAACAATAGAACGAAAATCAAATCCATTGTCAGCCAGAGAGTCAAATTCCACCATGGATTCACAAAGAACTTCAAGCTTGTCCACAGGGGTTAACAATGTTCTCTTAGATTCCTTAAAAGGAGTAACACCCATGTTTGATGACGCAACTGCAACCATAGATGATTGAAACTGAGCTGATGTTGAGGATGATGTTGCCATTATTGAAGATGAAGAAGATTTGGATGAAGGTTTAGGGTTTTTATGAAGAGCAAAGAGCAGACAAAAATGCATATAATGTTTGTGAAGTGAAAAGTGTGAAATTGTGTGATTTGTGGTATTTATAGAGAAATAAATTAGGGCATTCAAAAAGACACATTCAACACGTTCCACTTAGCAATTAATGGCATTTAATGAAAAGAATAAAAAAAAATCATTTCAAAGCATTAAATGATTCTGACAATTTGAGGGGAAAACCAAGAATTTAACTATTCAAACAATACCTCAAATGTCTCTTCAGTAGTGTGCACGCCATCTTTTCAGATTCAGAGTGACGCGTGTTTGCTTGCATGTGCTTCTGAATTCTCTTGAGAAATGAAACGTACGCCAATGTTCAGATCCTCTAAGATTGGTTAGTTCAGATGCACACAAATAATAATTCAATAAATCAAATAAAGACAGATGAAATACATAAGAGTTTTAAACATTTTGCATCTGAGAAATTTGCTTCTGATAAATATCATTCGGGACAAAAATCCATACCAATATTTTTTAAAATAAACTTGAACCTATCTTCAGCAAGGGGTTTCATGAAAATATCAGCCCACCGATGATCTGTATCAACAAAGGCTAAGTTTATAATACCCTTCTGAACATAGTCTCTGATGAAATGATGTTTAATTTCTATATGTTTTGCCTTAGAGTGTAAAATAGGGTTTTTAGACAAATATATAGCAGAAGTATTATCACAGAATATAGAAATATTACTTTCAAAGATCTGATAGTCTTCTAGTTGACTTTTCATCCAGAGCATCTGCGTGCTACATCCAGCAGCAACAATATATTCTGCCTCTGTAGTTGATAGCGCAATTGCAGGTTGCTTCTTGCTGTACCAGGAGATTAAATTTCTTCCTAGAAATTGACAACTTCCAGAAGTACTTTTTCTTTCCACTCTGTCTCCAGCGTAATCAGCATCACAGAATCCAACTAATTTGAAATCATCAGATTTTCTGTAACACAAACCCACATTAGAAGTACCTTTCAGATACCTTAGAATCCTCTTAACAGCTGTTAAGTGTGATTCTCTAGGATCTGATTGGAATCTTGCACACAAGCATACACTGAATAAAATGTTAGGTCTAGAAGTAGTTAAGTATAGAAGAGATCCTATCATACCTCTGTAGAGTTTCTAATCTACTTTCTTACTTACCTGTTCCTTACCAAGTGTACTTGTTCGATGCATAGGAGTCTTTGCCATCTTACTATTGTTGCACCCCAAAATTTGACCAACATTTATTTACCAAGTTTGTGGTTCATTGTGTTCACCATCTGCATCTCATTGATATGTGGGTAGTAGATCAAGAGGTAGGACTACCTAGCAAGAGTTGTATGAGGCTTTGAAGATAGCCAAGAGAGTTGTTCAAATGTTCAAGGATTGATATCCTTGTCAGAGAACTCAAGAGATCCTCAGAGGAATTGGTTGAAACCAAGGTTGTGTGTCTCATAACTTGAGAGTTGTGGGTACTCCTCAGATGATTCTGAGACTATAAGGGTGAACTTGAAGCTTTGAGAAAGCTTATGAGATGCCTTGAAAGCCATCATGAAGCCTAGAGAGGTCATTGTACAAGAATTCAGAAGATTCAGCCATGAGTGGTGGAATTAGGGTTTGACTGGGTCAACCCTAGGTCAGCTGATGATTTGGAGAGGGTTGAGACCTAATCCAAGAGCCATGTGATCATGGAATGAATCATTGAGATTCTATAAGGATGATTCCTAGACCAACTCATCATGATTGAGGAGTTTGAGAAGTTTCAAGCTAGGGTTTCTAAGGATTGACAGTGTAAAACCCCCTAGTTTGATCCCTATATTCAAGGCAGTTTAGCTCAAGATGTGATTGTCATCTCATCTTCCCCACAACATGAATGTTGTAGAGATTGTTCTTAGCTTTAATTTGAGTACTATAAGTCCTTGATAGGATTTGTAGAGCTCAAGTTATGACTTTGACAAATTACAGGTCATCTGAGGTATGTGAATCTGGGTCCTTGAAAGTCACCCAACTTGCATCCAACGTTTGCCCTAGTAGGATGATTCCTATGGATTCTTGGTCAACATGAATGTTGTAGAGAATCTTCTTATCTTTCTAGAGAGTACTATAAGTCCTTGATAGGATTTGTAGAACTCAACTTATGGCTTTGACAAGTCAAGGGCATTTTGGTCATTTGAAGGTTATAGGTCATTTCAAGCATAAGGCCATATCTCCTACTTCCAAGCTTCAAATGGAAAAATCTTCAACATCAAACTTGCATAGAATGATGTGTTAAGGCTAGTAAGGAGGTCATGAGATGTTGAAAAGGCTTGTATCAAAAAGTGATAAAAATGGCCTAAAATGGAGGCATAAGTTAAATAAGTTGAAATTGAAAAATGGAAATCACAAGTTATAAATCCAAACCATGTCATATAATAGGTCATTTTGACTCCAAATGACATTCTAAGAACAATGGTTCAGCAACAATTTTGATTTGGGGCTTAGATCTTAGGGCTGCTTTGGAAATGGCTTACTTGCATATTAAGGTACCAAAGCAAAACTCAACAAGCAAGTTGGTTATGCATTGTAACTCATCATAAATCTCATGTGGGGATAAATTCAAGTCAGAATCAAGGGTTACAAGGAGCTTGGCATGAGATAGCATGTAAGGAGAATTGAAATCAAAATGTCATGACATGAAAAGTTCAATTTCTCATTGGATGATCCTAGATGGTTCTAGATGATTCTAAACCACTCTATATAACATATGTAACTTGCTCAGATGCAAGGTTGGTGAGAATTGGTGCAGAGAAGAGAGGGTGAAATCAAGAATCTTCCATTGCAAGTCAAGTTCAATTTCTTCATTCTTTTTCATTTCCATTCCTTTTTTCTTCACAAACACATTCCATAGATCCCTCTGAGTGTGTGCATACTGAATTGAAGTTCCATTGATGGAGGATTAAAGGTTTGGCCATTGGTTTTACAAGAAGCCACTCATATTCGAATCTTGAAGTGCAAGCATTCTCCCTCTAATTTTTTGCAAACAGAAGAAGTATCATCATCCAAGGATCATTTCTGAAGAGTTTCAAGTGCTGAATTGAAGATCCACCACCACTGCCATACCAAGAAACCAGGTTTGCAAATTTTCTATCACCTCATTATTTAAGCATTTATAGGTTGAATTATTAGTGTAGAATGGTTAGAGACACCTAGGTGATGAATTCTGAAGAGTTTGGGATCATTTGGTGGAGTTTGAGAGTGTGACACCATTTCTTTATGGAGCAAGAACTTGTGATATAGTGAGTGATAATACAAGTTTGATAGCTGGTTTTGATTAGGGCAATGTGGTGATCATTTTAGTACCAAGAAATCTAAGGTTGGTTGAAGCTGAGGATTGACCATATATTGAGGTGCACTATCGGGTTTTGTGATGGAGACCATTTCAATGCATTCTAATACCATGAGCATGATCAGTGTGGAAAGTGGATCAATTTAGTGTTTTAAAATTTGAATTTTGATGATGATTTGAGGTAACACGAGTTGGTGGAAGTTTATTGTTGGAACTCTGTTCTTGGAGCTTCCATAGCCAAACCCTAGCGAGATGAGGAAGACAACTTCTTGTCCGTTAGATGAGTGCTGACCCATTGACTCAAGGATTAATCCAACGGCCACGTTTAAAGTTTAGCATTGAAAGAAAATATGAGAAACAAGGCAAAACGCAGCGTTCCATTTAAGTTTGGTTCCTGGGCTTAGTGATCCAACTGCTACCGACACCCCCTTCATGAGGCCCAATATATTTTGAACTGAAATAGGTTTCTATTTGCACCGTGTATTTCTCATTTTCTGATCATTTTATTAATTGATTTTCTGAGTTAATGGGCCCAGCGCGCGCTTACTTTTTGTACCCCTCATTCTGGGCCCACGCGTGAATTGAACTGGACCTGGTTACTTCCTGCACCCATCTCTTAATATTTCATTTTTATTTCCTCCATTTTCTTTTAATATTAGAAAATTCATATCAATTTGAAAATTAATGATTTTTAAGTGGGAATTTTTTCTCCCATTTCATATTCATGTCACGAAAAATATAAAATAAAAATATTTTCCTTTCATGCATTTTTAGTATTTTTTGTATATTTTCTACTTTTATTGCATTTTATTTCTTTTATGTTGATACCTGAATTTGTAGAATTTTGTTTAGGTAGCTCCCTTAGCATTTTTAGGTCATTCTTTTTAGGATAGTTAGATATAGGTTTTAGCTCGCCCCCTGGATTTATTCCATAATTTTGTGATGAATTTTAGGATAGTTTTGATTAGATGACACTAGGTTGTGTAGAATTAGGTCAAACTTCAACATAGGTCCATAATAACATTAGATTTTGGGTTTTTAGAACAAATTAGACTATGGGACATATAGGGTATTAAGGGTAGGTATGTAGGATCCCTTAGAAATTATATTAGGTTTTAATATAGTAGTATACTATTTTTAGATGATTTTTGTAATTGATGATTGTTTGTGTTGCCCTTGTGGGCTTGAATTGTTGTTTGCTTTGCTTTGTGGGCTTGGAGAGCTTGGTATTGTTCTAAGGAGCATTGAGGAGCTTGCTAGAAGACTTGAAGATGGATTGAGGAGCTTGAGAGCTTGTTCTTTTTGTTTTGCTTTTGTTTTAGGGTTAGGGATTAGGAAGAGTTTAGGCTTAGATAACTTCTTTCTCAAACATGGATGGTATCTTTCACCTCCATTCCTCCCTATGATTCAAAGTCCTTCCATGGTACACACCTCTCTCCTTTGGAGGGATAAGTGATTATACCTAGGAATTAGAACTTTTGAGGGAACCATTCCTTTGATGTTGAACCCTTATAGGTCACCTTTGGTGGTCAATAAGCAGTTCAATGTCCCCCAGCTTATCCAGTAAGTGATTTCCTCTGGTTTGATTGTCTTGAGAGATGTTGAGCTTGGGTTTGAAGATGAAGACTTCAATGAAGAGTGTAGAAGAGGATGAATCCTTAAGTATTGCCATTCCAGCTGAAGCTTGAAGAGCAACAAGAGCAAGTTCATACTTGAAGACCCCCTGAAGATGAAATAAAGACTGAAGGATGAAGTTGAAACTTCTAAGTGATTGAGATTGATTCTGAAGAGCTGAAGCTTGAAGAGCAAAGGAAGTTGATACTTGCTTTGATACCTGGAGATCCTGAAGGAGCCAAATTGGTACTTCTGATTGATAGTAAAGCCTGAAGGTGGAGCTGATCAAGAAGCTGAAGCTTAAAGGTGAAGATAAGTTGAAACTTATGTTGAAGGGTTGAAACCTGGAAAAGCAAATTGATATTGAGGTCTGAAGACTGGGTTGTTGTTGGAAGAGCTGAAGCTTGGAGTTGAGAGAGGTGTTGATCTGCTTTTCTTCTGCTTTCTTTTCTGTATTGATGTGTTTTGTTTGACTTGCTTGATGCATTATAATAAGTTCATATCTAGAATAGGTAGAATCTAGGAGCATGATTGCATTAGAGGTTGAGTTTCTCCCTCTGCTTGTATTGTTATTGTGTGGCTTTGCTTGCGGGTATTCGGTAGAGCCCAGCTCCCTTGCCCATGTGGTTTGTTTGCCTGATGGCATTTCATTTCATTTTATCTTTATGATTGCAGTTTACTGTTTTTTGCTTGATAGAATGCTTATATTTCAGTATGATTACTATTATCCATTATGGCTTAAGGTTGAGATGAGCTTGTGGAGGCTGAAGCCCCACACAAATTTCCTCCCTCACTTGCATTGCATGCATTTTACTGTTAAGCTGATGCTTGTCTGTTTTGGTGTATCATTGACATGATCCCTTAGGACTCTCATTTCCTTTGATAAGGAAGTGATGATAGAACTTTAGGTTGAAACCTATGCATGACAACTTCTAGGAGTTCCCTGTTCAAACCTCAACAATAAGATGAATCCATGGGATGACAACAGTAGGACTTGATAGTCTCCCTCCTAGTTGGGCATGTTCTCTTCTCATCTCAAAACAGTTTAAGATACAGTAATCATGAATGATTTCTTTCGTACGTTACGAGCCTTAAGCTATCTGAGAAAGGATTGTGGGAGAGTTTCTTTTCCACAGTCTGGATGTTTAGTATGGTACCCTTTGGGTGACATGCGACGCATTCACTCTCAGGTCATAGTCTCTAGTGCGATTGAAATCGCAAACACAATAAAAAACACTTCTTTCGTAAAAGACAGGAAATAAACCGTAGTTTCCCGAACTACGTGAGCTTTGATCTCTCATACCTGTTGAGAGTACGTAGGCACAAGATGGCGATGTCTTGGCGAGCTACCTTCCCCCATAATCCGTCGTAGGCCGAACTACGTTGACTCTGATTTCTCATTCTCTGATGAGAATACGTAGGCATAAAGCGCGACGCTTTGCCGAGTCATTTTCTTTTCTTTTTAAGCCAGCCTTGATAGGTAGATAGAATAAAACCAACCCGTCCAAGTAAATACAACAAGCGTGGATCCCATCGAGTACGACGGACGTGAGGGGTGCTAATACCTTCCCCTTGCGTAACCGACTCCCGAATCCAGACAACGGTTGCGATGACCTTGTCTTACCCTTTTTCGTCAGGTTTTTCCGATCGTTTCCTTTCCCGCTCTGAGGGATAAATAACGAAAGGTGGCGACTCTTCTGTTGTGTCGGCACCTTATTTTCGCGCAAGCGACAAATGGCGACTCTGCTGGGGACTTCATAGCTGCTGGGGAATTTCCCATCCCCGATGTTGGGACCGTTTCCCATCCCCTATGCGAGTCAATCCTAGCGCTTGTATGTTTACTTGTCGGGTTGCGTTTATTTATCGCATTTTACTTCTCGCACTTTATTTCCCGCATTTTATATTCAGTATAATATGATTATTTGTGTTGTTGTGGGATGGGAGTTCTGATGAGTGAGAAGCCAGACCCAGGCTTGAGTGCACTATAGACTTAGAGTGGAAATTAGTGGGCGCGTGCTTGCTTTGCAGGCACTAGTGTCTCATGAAATCCACGCTTAGACGAGGTTCATCCGGTTGGCTTCTCTTTCAACCCTTTGGGTTGAGACGGTTGCTGGTTTGGTGGATTGTCGACTCTGGGGACCGATCATTTGTGATTCAGCTAAGTGAGGCCGCTTCATGAGCTGGTGATGCCACACCTTCTGGGTATCGTATCACCCCTCTTGAATGTCTGTGACGCTGATGAACGCATAGGATGCCGTACCTTGAGTCAGTTTAGGTCCATACCTGTGAGCAGGGTTGGGTTTATTGCAGGAAACTTTGACTTTCAGACTACCTGGTTTTCTTGACAGTGAATCAGTTTCGTTGGTACCAGGGTTTCTCAGTTGCAGATTTGTCTGTTCTTGATAGAGCGGGTTTGGATCAGAGGATCTTATCATCAGGTGTATGTCTATTCTTGATAGAGCATGTTTTGATCAGAGGATCTTATCATCAGGTGTATGTCTATTCTTGATAGAGCAGAGTTTTGTCATCAGTTGTCTGTTCTTGATAGAGCAGATTTTTGGGGTCTGAAGATCTCATCAGCAGATGTTGTTTGTTCTTGATAGAGCAGATTTTTGGAGTCTGAAGATCTCATCAGCAGATGTTGTTTGTTCTTGATAGAGCAGATTTTTGGGGTCTGAAGATCTCATCAGCAACTGTATGTTTGTTCTTGATAGAGCAGATTTTTGATTGGGGTCTGAAGACCTCATCAGCAGATATTTCTTGGTCCTACATCCGAGTTCCTTATTATCAGACATTTGTTCTTAACAGAGCAGAATTATGATCCTATGTATATGGTCCTATCATATGGTTGGTCTTGACAGATCAGATTTGTGGTCCTACACCGGGGTTTTCTTCTTACCAGTGGTCGTGGTTTTGTTGATACAGAATCTCCACAGCACCAGTTGCCTTGGCCTCTTATTGCATGATTGCATTTTGCATTAGTTTGCATATTCATTTGCATTTCATTAACGTGTGTCTGTGTTGCAGGTACCGTTTTCCCCGATCCAGGATTTCTTGCCTTCTATTGTATTCTTATGGGCTCTCTGAGGAAGACCGTGGCTTACAAGTTCCCCGTCCCCGACGTGGTTAAGTTGACTGGTTTGATAGCTCTAGCAGATGATTCTGTGAGGGACGAGTTCAGAAAATCTTATGGCAGGTTGCTCAGTTTGGTTTGTAAGCCTTCTGTGTTCGAGTTGAATGGGTTGCACGCTCTGCTGCAGTTCTACGACCCTCCGCTGAGATGTTTCACTTTTCAGGACTTTGTTCTCACACCTACGCTGGAAGAGTATGCTGATTTGCTAGGTGTGCCTATCAAGAGGCAGATGCCTTTTGTTCACATGGAGGCTGAGCCTGATCTGGCTGGTTTAGCTCCTTCACTTCATCTGGACGCCTCCGAGTTAGTATTGACTAGTTGGAACAAGGTTCCTGGGTTCTCCTTGCAGTTTCTAGTAGGTAAGGCTCAGCAGTGTACCAAGGACGGATGTTGGGACGCGTTCAATGCCATCCTCTCTCTATGCATATATGGCATCATCCTGTTCCCTAACATGCCCGATTTTGTAGACTTTGATGCATTTCACATCTTTGCTTTAGGGAATCCAGTCCCTACCTTGATAGGAGATGTCTATCACTCAGTCCACTACAAAAACGAGAACAGGAGGGGGAAGAACGTCTCATGCTGTATACCCTTGCTGTACAAATGGCTTGATAGTCATATGCCCAAGAGGGGTCCTTTTGTCTTGTCTGCAGCCACAGCCGAGTGGCCTGAGCGTCTGATGAGTTTATCCGCAGAGGGCGTTGACTGGTTCGACAGAGATAGGTTGGGTACTGAGGTGATCTTCAGTTGCAGCGGGTTTCCTAACGTGCCCTTGGTAGGCAGGAAGGGTTGTATAAACTACAATCCGTCGTTGCTGGTTCGACAATTCGCGTATGCTTTGAGAACTCCGCCGAAGGAGGAGGAGGTACAGGAATCTCTATACCTCACTGGTATTCTAGAGGGGGATTTGTTATCCAAGCTTCAGCGTGCCTGGAATAGTATCAGTAAGCGAGGAAAGCCTTTGCTGGGAAAAAGCAACAATCAAGCCTACCCTCCGTACGTGACTTGGATCAGAGCCAGGGCCAATGCTATAGGGATGTCGTTTCCTCAGGCCAAGCCAGAAAGTCCTCCAACGATTGAAGGGCCTACTACTGTGCCCATTCAGCAGCATAATCAGGTATTAGCTGAGCGGGATGAATTGAAGCGGGCGAACGAAGAACTGGAGAAGGAATTAGCTCAGCTCCGAAGCGAGAGGAACGAAGTCGTGCATTCCTTCAAAAGGAAAACAGAGTTGGTGAACCAGCTGGGTACAGACCTGACTAAGCAGATAGCCGAGCGTGAACGCATGGGTCGAGACTTCAAAGCTGTCAACGACGTACTGGCTACGAAGAAGCAGCACTTGGACGAGGCATATCGGAGGATATCTAAGTTCAACCAGCACTGGAAGGCTTCCCTGGCCACCAGGAAAGAGCGGGAGGATAAGCTGATGCTGCAGATCTCCAAGCTGAAAGCCAAGGTGAAGGACAGTGAAAAGAGGTTTGATGAAGAAACCGCCCGCAGACACGCCGCCGAAGGCCAGCTCAACAAAGCTCTCGCTAACCTGAAGGAGCGCAAGCTGACGTTTGAGTCCAAAAAGCGGAAATTAGAAGATTGTTTCGGCGAAGGAGCATGGGAAGGTTCGGTTGAAGGACTTCAGTATACCGTTGTGCAGAGGGAATTGCTCGTCGAGGGGTTGCTCACTCTGCCAGATCATCCAGAGACGGAGGAGTTGTTAGAAGAGTATCGCGCCCGTGGCCGTACTTGACTATTTGTATTCCTTTTGTTTTGATCATTGTTGTATGCTGACCATCACCAGGCTTGTTGGCTGAGGTCATGCTGTTGATTCGTCTTGTACTCGTTGATGCTATGTACTGCCTTGATAGGCTTTCTTTATATATGAGATTGATGTTTCCATGATTGGACTCGGACCTCTTCTTATTATTATCAGCACTGGCACCCAGGCACTAGGATCGGGGGAAATCTCCCAAACACACAGACACACGCATGCATATGCATGAAGCATTTGCATGACGAGCATTTCGTTGTTTTTCCTAACCTTTTAGTGTTTACAGGTTTTTCAGGTTTACAGGTGTCCCAGGCTGTTCCCGGTGACTCCAGGATTGATCAGAGACTAATTCACCGTTATCCAACTAGAGCTAATCAGACCAGGATCATGGATCAAGTGCAGACAGATGTTCAGGAGCTCCGCGAGAGGATGGATCGCTTTATGGAACTTATGCAAGTGGTCGCCAATGGCCAGGACCAGCTCAGGACTTTGGTTCAGCCTTTGATCTCCAGGGTTGATAGCAACGACATACTCCACGGAGGGACCGTGCCTACTCCTCCACCAGTTGATACTCCACAGAATGGTGTCCCCGTGGCCGGGGGCAACGGTAGTGCTAATGGCAATCTGATGGCCAATATCGGACTCAATACGACGGGCGTCGGCAATGGGAGTCTGGGAACTAATGTCAATATCGGGCCGAGCAACGGCAATGCAGGCGTCGGGAATCTGTTGGTGCCTCAACCATGGCTTGAGGATCATCAGGATGATGTGTTCTCTCAAAGAGGTGCTGAAGGGGAGCTGAATGCTGAAGCACGGCTCAGGTTCAAAGCACTTGAAGATAAAATGAGAGATATTGAGAATCAGAATACTTTGGGCGTTGATATGACCAAGCTGGGGTTAATTGTTGATTTCAAGGTACCTCCTAAGTTCAGGGTGCCTGACTTTGAGAAATATGAGGGCACCACCTGCCCTCGTGTCCACCTGCGATCGTACTACAGGAAGATGTCTGCCTATTCCGAAAACGAGAAGTTGCTGATGCACTTCTTCCAAGATAGTCTTTCCGGGCCATCCCTCGAGTGGTACATGGGCCTAGAGCCCACTAGCGTGCGCACATGGAAGGATCTCGCTGAAGTGTTTGTCCACCATTACCAGTACAACAGCGACTTGGCCCCGAACCGGGTCCAGCTCCAGAACCTGTCGCAGAGAAATAATGAAGGATTTAAGGAGTACGCCCAGCGGTGGCGTGAGTTGGCCGTTCGGGTTCAACCGCCGATGGTTGAGCGCGAGCTCGTGCAGATGTTTGTTGCCACCCTCCCGGGGGTTTACTATGAAAAGTTAGTCAGCGGTATGTCTGGGACGTTCTCAGCTCTCATTATCATGGGCGAGCACGTCAAGAATGGTATCAAGATTGGGAAAATTCAAGGTGAGTCATCCTCAACTGGAGGAGGTGGAAAGAAACCTTATGCTGGTAAACGACGAGAAGGAGATGCGAGCGCTGTGACCAACGCTCGAAGAAAGGGCAAGGGCCCTCAGCAGCAGATAGCCAGTATAAATATCCCAACGGCTCCCCAACCGCAGCAGCAGCAGCAACCGAATCAACAGGGATATAGAAAATACCAGAATCGGGCACCTTTGGCAAACCGTCACTTCGAGGCACCGCCCATGTCGTACGCGCAAGTCCTGCAGACTTTGCTTCAGCTTCAGTTGGTCCAGAAGAGGACGATGGCTCCCTTGACAGGGGCACCTCCACCAGGGTACGACGCAAATGCCACTTGCGATTTCCACTCAGGGGCACCAGGCCACACAATCGAGAATTGCAAAGCCTTTAAGCACAAGGTGCAGGACCTGGTAGATGCCAAGATTATCAACTTCTCCGACAATGTGCCCAATGTCACGAAGAATCCTATGCCAAATCATAGGGGAGGCGGATTGAACGCCATTATTGAAGAAGAGAGTGCAGATCTGTTGACTGATGTCAAAGATCTAAGGACGCTGCTTAGCTTCGTCAAGGCTAAGTTGCTGAAGAAAGGGTTCTTTCCAGGATGCGAAGAACTATGCATGGACTGTGCCACACATTCTGATGGATGTGAGTAGTTGGTAGAAGTAATTCAAAGTCTGATGACTGAAGGGATTCTGCAGTTCAGCCGGAGGGCTGAAAGTGTATCAGGAGAGGTAGTGTTGAAGCAGGCCGATGAAGTCGCCACCATCACCATCCCTCGCCAACCAATAACCATTTCTGCGCCCAGACCGCCTACAATCACTATTACCAAAGCTGGGCCGATACCATTCGAGAGCACTAACGCCGTTCCGTGGCATTATGGGGCTGAAGTCTATTGCAACGGACAGAGGTTGGAGCTGGAGCCGTATGGGTCGACTATGGAGAATCTCGCAGGAATCAGTGGTATTACTCGTAGCGGAAGAGTGTTTGCACCGCCGGAGGTCGTGGCAGATAAAGCGGTCAGAGCTGATGCGGCCGATAAGGGTAAAAGCAAAGTCGTCGAAGAGGCCCCGTGTGGGGTAGAGAAATATTTGCTGGTCAAAGATGCCGAGGAGTTTATGCGGTTGATCAGAAAGAGTGACTACAAGATTGTAGATCATCTCCATCAGACGCCTTCGAAGATTTCTATTCTCAACTTGTTGTTGTGTTCTGAAGCGCACCGCAATGCGCTACTGAAGGTATTGAACGCTGCCTACGTACCGCAAGAGATATTGGTGAATCAGCTAGAAGAGGTGGTAGCCCACGTTAATGCTGGCAATGGGCTAGGTTTCACAAATTTAGAGCTGACGCCTAAAGGGAGGAATCACAATAGCGCCCTGCACATCTCGATAGAGTGTAGGGGCACAATCATGTCACACGTCCTGGTGGACACGGGTTCGTCGCTGAATGTTCTTCCGAAGAAGGCATTAATGAAGTTGGACACTCGCGGATTGCTTTGCACGCCCAGTGATCTGGTGGTGAAAGCATTCGATGGAACTAAACGCCATGTTTTCGGGGAGGTGACCCTGCCGATCCAAGTCGGTACGGAAACGTTCGACGCGGTCTTTTATATCATGGACATCATGCCTGCCTACAGTTGCCTCTTGGGCCGGCCGTGGATCCATGCTGCTGGTGTTGTGACCTCCACGTTGCACTAAAAGCTCAAATATGCTGTCGGGGGAAGCATAGTAACCGTGTGTGGCGAGGAGGACATAATGGTGAGCCATTTGTCATCCTTTAAGTATGTTGAAATGGATGGCGAAATCCATGAAACTCTTTGCCAGGTGTTCGAGGCTGTCAAAGTGAAAGACGTAGCTCTTGTAGTCATAGAAAAGCCAGAGATGAATCTCTCCTCGTTCAAAGAAGCTCAGGTCGTCGTCCAAGCTGGATCTACCCCAGGCTGGGGCATATTTTGGAGATACCAAACAAGCAGGATAAGTTTGGGTTGGGGTATTCTCCTGGAGCTGAAGCTTCTTCTTCGTCTAGCAGCACGTCACGGGGTAAGGGGCCGATCCTATTTACCAGTGGCGGAGTGATTTTCGAAAGCATCAACGCGGCGTCTGAAGACAGCGGGGATAACGATTGTGATCTCGACTCTTGGATACAGCCAAGCAAGCCAGGCGAGGGCCTCAACAATTGGACCATCAAGGATATCATCCAGCTGACAAGTGAAGAGTAATGATTTACTTTTTTCCAATCATTGTACAACCCTACGTCCTACCCGAGGCATAGCGGTTTTATTGTCAGGGCCTTGTTGGATTATGTACATGCATTTTGTTAATAAATCAAAGGTGTTTTCTTCGTATTCAAATATTGTGATCTCTGTTATTCCTGTTTTATATTTGTTTTGAAAAACAGCAAAATGGCAATGGGGTTTGTGCTAACCTGCATATTCTTGTTTTAAACTTAACCCTTGTTATTGCAGGATCCACATAACAAATGACATCGACTCTGGACCTTCTACGGTCCATTTCGACTTCGATTGCCCGATCTATCAAGCCGAAGAAGAGATTGATGAAGACGAAGACCTTCCTGAAGAGTTGGCCTGCTTGTTGAAACAAGAGGAAAAGGTTATTCTGCCTCATGAGGAGGAGATTGAGATCGTAAATCTGGGTTCTGAAGAGCTCGTCAGAAATGTCAGGATAGGGGCCGCACTGCAGAGTGATGTCAAGCAGAGATTGGTCGAGATGCTTCAAGAGTATAGTGACGTCTTTGCTTGGTCATACGAAGATATGCCCGGACTTGACACGGACATCGTGGTCCACCACTTGCCGCTGCGAGAAGATTGCCCTCCCGTTAAGCAGAAGCTTAGGAGGACAAGACCAGATATGGCCGTTAAGATCAAAGAAGAAGTGCAGAAACAGCTTGATGCTGGCTTCTTAGCGGTCACCACTTACCCTCCGTGGGTCGCCAACATAGTGCCTGTACCGAAGAAGGACGGTAAGGTACGCATGTGCGTCGATTATCGGGATTTGAATAGGGAGAGCCCTAAAGATGATTTCCCGCTGCCTCATATCGATGTGTTGGTCGACAACACAGCCCAGTTCTCCGTGTATTCGTTCATGGATGGCTTCTCCGGTTACAATCAGATCAAGATGGCGCCGGAGGACATGGAGAAAACGACGTTTATCACCCCCTGGGGAACATTTTGCTATAAGGTAATGCCCTTCGGTCTGAAGAACGCAGGGGCCACTTACCAACGAGCAATGGTAACTTTGTTTCATGATATGATTCATCATGAGATTGAGGTCTATGTTGATGACATGATTGCGAAGTCCCAAACGGAGGAAGAGCATCTGGTCAACTTATTGAAGCTTTTTGAGAGGCTTAGGAAGTTCAGGTTGAGGCTGAATCCTAACAAATGCACTTTCGGAGTGCGGTCCGGAAAGTTACTGGGGTTTATCGTAAGCGAACGAGGCATCGAGGTTGATCCTGCGAAAATAAAAGCCATTCAAGAAATGCCAACGCCGAAAACAGAAAAAGAAGTTCGTGGTTTCTTGGGCAGAATAAACTACATTGCAAGGTTTATCTCTCAACTCACGGCCACTTGTGAACCGATGTTCAAGCTTTTAAAGAAAGATCAGGCGATTACTTGGAATGAGGATTGCCAGAAGGCATTCGACAAGATAAAGCAGTATCTTCAAGAACCTCAAATCTTGATACCCCCAGTGGCTGGACGACCATTAATCATGTACTTGACAGTTCTTGAGAATAGTATGGGGTGTGTTCTCGGTCAGCAAGACGAGACGGGCAGAAAGGAGCATGCCATTTACTACTTGAGTAAAAAGTTCACTGACTGTGAATCTCGATACTCGATGCTGGAGAAGACGTGTTGCGCGCTAGCCTGGGCTGCCAAACGCCTACGAAAGTACATGCTCAATCACACCACCATGCTAATTTCGAAGATGGATCCGATCAAGTACGTCTTCGAGAAGCAGGCTCTTTCGGGCAGGATTGCCAGATGGCAAATGGTGTTAACGGAATATGATATTCAGTACGTGTCCCAGAAGGCCATCAAGGGAAGCGTATTGTCTGATTACCTTGCCGAACAGCCTATCGAGGATTACCAGCCGATGAAGTTTGAATTCCCTGACGAGGATATTATGTTTCTCAAAGCGAAGGATTGCGATGAGCCGTTGCCCGATAAGGGGCCAGATAGGAAATCCCAGTGGAAGTTGATATTCGATGGGGCAGTTAATTCCTATGGAAGTGGCGTCGGGGCTATCATCACGACTCCCCACGGATCCCACATCCCGTTTACTGCGAGACTGACGTTTCCAGTCACCAATAATGAGGCGGAGTACGAAGCATGCATCATGGGTCTAGAAGAGGCAATTAATTTGAGAATCAAGAACCTAGACGTATATGGTGACTCAGCGCTTGTGATCAACCAAATTAAAGGGGAGTGGGAAACTCGTCAATCAAATTTGGTGCCGTACATGAATTATGCCAGAAGGCTGCTTCCGTTCTTCGATCGAGTGGAACTCCATCATGTGCCCAGGGCTAAAAATCAGATGGCTAATGCCTTAGCCACGTTGGCTTCAATGTATAAAGTCAATTTTTGGAATGAGGCTCCAAGAATTGTACTGTCTCGTCTTGATAGACCGGCATTTGTCTTTGCAATCGAGGAAGCCGCCGACGGCAAGCCATGGTTCCATGACATCTAGACTTTCCTTATGACTAAGGAGTATCCTGCGGGTGCGTCAACCCAGGATAAGAAGACTCTGAGGAGGCTGTCTGGAAACTTTTATCTCAATCCTGATGGAGTGCTGTATAAGAGAAACCACGATCTCGTGCTACTCAGATGTGTAGATGAGAAAGAGGCGAGTATGCTCATGGAAGAAGTCCATGAGGGCACATTTGGTACGCACGCCGACGGGCATGCTATGACGAGAAAGATCCTGAGAGCAGGATACTACTGGCTGACGATGGAGTCGGATTGCTTCAGATTCGCGAAGAGATGTCATAAATGCCAGATTTATGCTGATAAAGTTCATGTGCCGCCGTGCCCGTTGAATGTCATGTCCTCCCCGTGGCCGTTCTCCATGTGGGGCATCGACATGATAGGCAAGATCGAGCCCACTGCATCTAACGGTCATCGCTTCATTCTGGTAGCTATCGACTACTTCACCAAGTGGGTTGAGGCAGCCTCGTACGCTAATGTGACCAAGCAGGTGGTGGCTAAATTCATAAAGAGGGACATCATTTGTCGTTACGGAATTCCCGAGCGGATCATTACTGATAATGGTTAGAACCTGAATAACAAGATGATGAAGGAGTTGTGCCAGAGTTTCAAGATTGAACACCACAACTCATCTCCTTACCAGCCGAAGATGAATGGCGCCGTTGAAGCGGCCAATAAGAACATAAAGAAGATTGTTCAGAAGATGGTTGTGACCTACAAAGATTGGCACGAGATGCTGCCGTTTACACTGCACAGTTATCGTACGACGGTCCGTACGTCAACCGGGGCAACACCTTTCTCCTTAGTGTATGGTATGGAAGCAGTCCTACCGTTAGAAGTGGAGATCCCTTCTTTGCGAGTTTTGGTTGATGTGAAACTCGACGAGGTAGAATGGATTACGAATCGTCTGAACCAACTCAGCCTGATGGACGAGAAGAGGTTATCATCGATTGCGTTTGGTCGTCTGTACCAAAGCCGAATGAAGAAAGCTTATGATAAGAAGGTGCGTCCTAGAAGCTTTCAGACAGGTGATCTCGTCCTGAAGAAGATTCTTCCTCCACACTCCAATCACCGGGGCAAGTGGACTCCGAATTACGAAGGTTTGTACGTCGTCAACAAGGTCTTCTCAGGAGGAGCTTTGTTGTTATCCACGATGGATGGTGAAGATTTTGCATCCCCGGTGAATGCGGACGCAGTTAAAAAATACTTTGCTTGAAAGCGACCCGCTGGACAAAAAAAGAGAGTCCAGGCAAAAAAGGGGCATTCCGGTGAACCAAAAACAGAATAAAAGGTTCGGGCAAAAATTAGGGATATAAATTGAAAAAATGTACACCCGCGAAGTCGAAAACCTACACTGGGCGGCTTCGGCAAAAAAGGGTATCCCGGTGAACTGAAAACCCGCAAAGGGTGGTTCACGCAAAATTTAGGGATTTGAAAAAGCAAATGACTGCGTTCCGCGTGTGGACTTTCTTTGTTTAGTGGTTTGGAGGACCTGAGGGCCGTTCATCTGAATCAATCTCTTCCGAAGCTGAAGCGTCGGAGAAGTATCAAAGTCGAGTGGGTCATAGAGGGATCAACTCATGGTGTTCGTCTATGCCTCGTTGCCGACATTTGTATATACTGATGTATATTTATGTTTTATTTTTTGCGCGGCTTCCTCATTCCAGGAGCTTGCATCTGTTGTAAAACATCTTTTACCCATTCAGGGGTTCGTTATCAATAAAATGCATACTATTCAGCAATTCTGTTTGTCTGCTTAGCATTTATCTGTTTTGTTTGCGAAAAAGAACGCCGATGTTTTTGATAAAATGCGCATACATAAACTTACTGGCCTAAGCCACTGATTGTTGAAACAATTAAATACTTGGACATTGTCACAAGATAATAACCTTGATAGGTCCCTTTGAGAAGGGTATCTTGTCTGTTTGTTCGTGTTGTTACAGGTGTAGCATATTCCAGACAGAGCGTCGTGCGCATCCCGAAGCAGGATGATTCCTCTTTCTCCAACAGAGTTCAGTAGCCTCTCCCCGCAAAGTCTGAACGCGAGATCGTGAGCATTGATATGTCTCCCCGTGCAGAGATGATTCTCTCCCCAACCAGATGTATCCTGAAGGAATGTCACCTCCTCAGCTGAGTCAGGCGCTGAAGCGCGTGTTCATTCCCCCAGCACCGGGTCACAAGTGCAGGTTTCGTAGGAAACTATTCGTACGCCAAAGTATGCAGCAACTGACGGTACCAGACTGAAGTCTCCAGCGGAATTGAAATTCCCCACCAGAGTCGTACTCTCCCCCGAAGTCGGATGATTCCTTCTTCCCTAGCGGAATTGAGATTCCCCCGCAGAGTCGTACTCTCTCCAGTGAAGCAGAATGATTTCTTCTTCCTCAGTCGAGTGTGCAAACCCCCAAGAGAGCCGAGTCCTTGGGAGGCAGTTGGGACCATGAGTGGTTTTCCCCAGTAGAGTGTTGAACAGCTGATGCTGTATTCCCCCGCAGAGTCGTACTCTCCAGCGAAGCAGAACGATTTCTTCTTCCCCAGCCGAGTTTGTAGATCCCCAAGAGAGCCGAATCCTTGGAAGCTGCTCAAGCCATGATTGGTTTTCCCCAGCGGAGTGTTGATCAACTGAAGTTGTTTCCCCACAGAGTCGTCATCTCCAGAGAAGTAGCCATGAAGGCCACGCAGTTTATTCCCGCGATTGACATCGTTTTCCCTCAGCAGGTCCAAGTTCTCGTAGAGCTTCGTTCCCCTGCAGCAATCAACTGAAGTTGTTTCCCCCGCAGCAGCCAACTGAAGTTGTATCCCCTGCGGAGTCCAATTGAGATTGGCGCGACCATGTTCTCCTCAGCAGGATGATTCCCCTATCTGAGTAGTTCTTCCTCCTTGACAGGAGGATTCCCCCTTCGGCATTTATTTTGCTGACGGAATCGCATCATTGTGCATGATTACATAGCATTTATCATAAACGCATAACATTTCCACCGTATGGAGCATTGTGCCATTGCCGAAGCATATACATAATAAACATGATCTAGGTCGCTACCGTTCTTGTTTTGCAGGTGTTCCGCCGCAGAATTAATTGCTCAGGATGATTCCTGACATTCTCCCCAACGAAGTCGCTTGCTCAAGATGATTCTCGAGATCCCCAGCGAAGTCTTCGGTTCAAGATGATTCTTGAATTCCTCAGCATGGTCGTTTGCTTAAGATGATTTTTAAGTACCCAGTGCAGTCTCCAGAGTTGGTTGCTCAAGCTGATGCTAGGAGTCCCCAGTGAAGGTTGCCCAGGATGATTCCTGAAATCCCCAACAGAGTGCTCGATCAGGATGATTCTTGAAGTCTCCAGCATGGTTTCCGGTGCAAGATGATTCTTGGAGGTCCCCGACGGAGTTACTTGTCCAAGATGATTCTTGAAGTCCTCAGCAGAGTTGATTCATCCGGAATGATTTCTGGACCCTCGGAGCGGAGTTACTTGATAGTTCTCCAGATTCCCCAGCGGCGAAGCATCATCCCCAGCAGGTTTTTGAACGGCGAAGTTGGAACCTCCCTTGAAGACTCCATGATTGAAGTCTGACAGTGTTAATGAAACAGTCCTCTCAGCTGATGTGGAGTGCCTGATGGCAGTGGTTTAGATATTCCCAGTTGGCTCATGATTGACCAAGAATTCTATTCCCGACTTGCGGTTGAAGTCCGGATGATGCCCGACAATTCTTGGGATGCCTGATGGCATGATCAACCTGATGGTTGAAGTCCGGCTGATGCCCGACAGTTTCTTTGAATGCCTGATGGCATGATCAACCTGATGGTTGAAGTCCGGCTGATGCCCGACAGATGTCTTGGGATGCCTGATGGCATGATCAACCTGATGGTTGAAGTCCGGCTGATGCCCGACAGATGTCTTGGGATGCCTGATGGCATGATCAACCTGATGGTTGAAGTCCGGCTGATGCCCGACAGTGTTCTTTGGATGCCTGATGGCATGATCTACTATGTATTACCGGTTACCGTGTGATCAATTCCCCAATGGATTTTCTTCACCCTGACGGCGAGGTCAGGCGATGTTGAGAGTTGACGGTTGTTCGCTGTGTTTTCTGGCGAACAACCTCTGGTTAACCAATTTCTTCAGAAAGTTGGGTTACTTGCAGGACCAACCATACAAGTCCTGGGATACATGTGCATTTGGTTCTGTCGAAATACTCTTAGACTTTTGGTGACTAATTTGCGGTTTGTTTTATCAATATTGTCAAAGTATTAAGGACTTTGATTTTGCAAGTAACGAAAGTTTGAACTTAAAGGTGAAATAAGGTTAAAAGTAAGAACAAAGAAATGTCGAAAGGCTAAAAACTTGCAAAAAAGTAAATGAAATTTAAAATGACATGGACTTGAAGAATAAACAAGTAATTTAAAATGACTTTGAAATATAACTGGTGTTTAAACGTACATTGTTCCGAATACTAGGCTCATTTTCTCTCACACTGGGTACTTAGAGCTTTTACAGGAATTTTGTACAAATTTTCACACACACATTCTAACCACAAACTATCCTATTTATACATAAACAAAATAACTGCTTAGAACGGAAAAACTATAACTAAACGACAAGTGTCAGCCTGCATGTAAATTTCTTCTCTGAAACCTCCATGTGTCCAACTGCCAAAGGTTACAACCTTTGAATTTGAATCTCTTCCTTGGTGACGAAACCTTGTAACTCTTCAAAACTGTCGAAACCCTTTTAAAGGAGAAAAACTCTTCAGCACTTGCCAAACCTTATCTTTTTTTTTTTTTTAACAAACTTCTTCTGTCGAAGCCCTCAGTCACACACTCTCCAAACTATTCTGCCAGAACATTATATCTATTTCTGTCGAAACAATGAAACTTTAAAACCTTGTCAGTAATTCTTGGATTCTCCTCCTGATGCTATCCTTCGACAAAGATGACCTTAAAGCCTGAATTTTAATCTTGTCGAAATTATGGGTTTACAAATTGCCCCCCAGCAAAGATATTTTCGACTATCAAAGGAGAAATGTCTTTTGCTGTCGAAGTGACCTTTGTAATTTAGTTTGTTCTTATTTTTATTTCGTGCAGTGTTGGTTTATACTTTTTTAAGTACTTCCCATTTATTTTCATCACTCTTCTATCTTTTTCTATTTCTTCGACTTCGTATGCACCATTGGAAAAAACTCTTAAAATTTTGAAAGGTCCTTCCCACTTAGGGGACCATTTTCCCATCACTCTGTCTTTCTTCTCCATGGGCAAGATCACTTTCCAGACTAAATCATTTACTAAAAAGGCTTTGAATTTTGCTTTTTTGTTATAAAACTTTTCAACTCTCTCTTTCTGCCTTCTTATTAATTCTAAAGCACGCAACCTTTCTTCGTCTAAATCAACCAATTCATCCATCATCATACTCCAATAGATTTCAGATGGAATCTCATGATGTCTTTGAATTCGTATTGACTGTAAACAGATTTCGACAGGCAATACTGCATCATGTCCATAGGTTAATTTAAATGGGGTGGAGTTAGTTGCTTCCTTAGGAGAGGTTCGACAAGCCCAAAGGATTCGATCCAGGGTCTTATGCCAATTTCTGGGTTTTTTACCCACATGTTTCTTTATCAGGTTTATCACCACTTTGTTGGCTGCTTCGACCTGGCCATTTGCTTGGGCATAATAAGGTGTCGAAGTCAACAACTTAAAACCTGTCTCTCTTGCAAATGCTTGCATATTTCTGCCAGTAAACACAGATCCTTGATCAGTGGTTATAGTCTCTGGTATTCCAAATCTATACACTATGTGTTTCTGGATGAAATCTATGACTGCTTCCTGATCTACATTTGTCAAAGGTATGGCTTCAATCCATTTAGTGACATAGTCTACTCCTACTAAAATGTACTTCTGCCCTTTTGAAGAAGCTGGTCGAATCTCACCAATCAAATCTAAAGCCCAACCTCTGAATGGCCAAGGCTTTATAATAGAATGTAACTCACTTGCTGGCACATGAGGTATGCCTGCATGGATTTGACATTCCTGACAACCCTTTGCGAATTCGACACAATCTTTCAACATGGTTGGCCAATACATTCCTTGTCGAAATAATAGCCATTTCATTTTATGTCCTGCTTGGTGGGCACCACATGCACCACTGTGTACATTCGACAAAGCTATGTATGCTTCAGTCTCTCCAAGGCATTTTAGTAGAACTCCTTCTGCAGTCTTTTTAAACAGTTCATTTCCAAAGAGCACATAACTTAAGGCTCTGTACTTTATCTTCCTTTCGACTGTTTGATTTGGATTTTGCAAATAATCTTTAATGGGTTTTCTCCAATCTCCATCCTCTAGATTACCCACATTGAAAATCTCAAAGTTTTCTTGATCACCATATCCCAATCTTATTGTGTCCAAATCAGATGGGGACAGCTTAGTAGATAAAACTTTTCCTCTCACTTCGACAAACTTCAACAGATTTTCTTTCGACACTTTATACCCTGAAGCCAGCTGGGCCAAGTCATTTGCTTCCTGATTTTCTAATCTGGGGATGTGTCTAAAAACTACACTGTCGAATCTCTTGAGGAGTCTGTTGGCTATCACAAAGTACATGATCAAATTTTCTTTGACACATTTGTACTCTTTCGTCAATTGTTTTATCACCAATTCAGAGTCACCCATTATTTCGACCTCTGTTGCCCCCAGTTCCAACAAGATTTCAAGTCCAACAATTAAGGCTTCATATTCTGCCTCATTGTTTGAACAGAATTCTTCTATTTTGTACTTGAACTTTGTTGGAACTTTATTGGGAGAAATAATTAACACCCCAACACCTGTTCCATTTTTATGACTGGAACCATCAAAATATAACCTCCAAGGCTCTTTTTCGACATAATTTGTCTCCTCTCCAAGTATGGAGTGGTCAGCTATAAAGTCAGCAACTACTTGCCCTTTAACAGCTTTTAGAGGCATATATTTTAAAGAATATTCAGTTAAGGCTAAAGCCCATTTTCCAATTCGACTATGTAAAATAGACTTAGACAACATATGCTTTATTACGTCGAAATGAGAAGATATATGTACATCGACGGGTTTTATATAATGCTTTAATTTCATACAAGAGAAATATACACATAAACATAATTTCTCTATCATGCTATACCTAGTTTCAGCATCATTCAAGACCCTGCTGAGATAGTAAATGGCTCTTTCGACGCCATGTTCATCTTCTTGACAAAGCATACTTCCTAATGTTCTGTCAGATGCTGATATGTAGAGCCTCATGCTTCTTTTTCGGCAAGGAGATATTAGGACTGGGGGATTTGCCAAATACTCCTTGATCTTGTCGAAAGCAGCTTGTTGCTCTTGCCCCCAAGTGAAACCCTCTTTCTTCAGTCGAAGCAAGGGTGAGAAGGCCTGAGTCTTTCCACTAAGGTTGGAGATAAATCTTCTGAGGAAGTTGATTTTCCCCAGTAGAGACTGCAATTCCTTCTTTGTCGATGGCGCTTTTGCTTCCATTATTGCTTTAGCTTTGTTTTCATTGATTTCAATCCCCTTTTTGTGGACCACAAAGCCTAAGAAATCCCCAGCCTGCACACCAAAAGCACATTTAAGAGGATTCATTTTCAAACCAAACTTCCTCATCCTTTCAAAGGACTGTCGAAGATGGTTAATATGGTCGAAGCCTGAAGCAGATTTAATCACAATGTCATCTATATAAATTTGCATAAACGTTTTAATGAAATCGTGAAAAATAGAATTCATAGCCCTTTGGTAAGTAGCTCCAGCATTTTTCAAACCAAAGGGCATTACTACCCATTCATATGTTCCTATTGCTCCTGGACAACGAAAAGCTGTTTTTGGAACGTCTTCTTCAGCAATAAAAATCTGGTTATAACCAGAATAGCCATCAAGCATACTTAAATACTCATGGCCTGCTGCAGAATCTACTAGCATTTCTGCTACTGGCATAGGATACTCATCCTTAGGGGTGGCTGAGTTTAGATCTCTAAAATCAATACACACCCTTAGTGTGCCATTTTTCTTAATCACAGGAACAATATTAGCAATCCATTCGACATACCTTGTTGTACGGATGAATTTGCATTTTAGAAGTCTTTCGACCTCTTCTTTGATCTTCGACAGAATTTCAGGTGCAAAGCGTCTGGGGGTCTGTTTTATTGGCTTCTTCCCTTCCAGAATTGGCAACTTCAATTCCACCAAACTTCTGTCTAAACCAGGCATTTCGTCATAATCCCATGCGAAGCAGTCTTTAAACTCATTCAGCAGCTGGATTATTTCGATTCTGAGTTGAGGATTCAACTTGGCACTGATGTAAGTGGGCCTTTTCTCTGCCCCCAGTCCTAGATTAATCTCCTCTAAGGGATCCTGTGCCACCATTTTCATATTGGTGGAGGTTGGATCCTTTTCGAATCCCAAAGGTTCGTCATCATAAATGGCATCAAGTCTTTGGTTCTGCCATTCACCATTTGAGTCTTCTTCAAAACTCTGATTTGCATGTTGCTCCTCAATATTTTCTTGAGGGTGTTGTCCTTCGACAACCTGAGTGCTGGCTTCGACAGCCATATTTCTTACTTCAGCCTCAAGGGCCGCTTTGTGTTGTTTTTCGGCTATATAAGCCGAAATCCTTTCCATTGCTGAAACTTCAGTCATTTTCACTGAATTCACTTCCCCATCCAGTTGGGTTGACATGGGCAGTTCCCCAAGTGTAATTTGTTTCCCCAATTATTTCTTTATCCCACTGGAAACCATGTGTAGGATGGAGGTACATGGAACAGTAAGCGTTGTCGGAAGCTGTCAGGTCGAAAGCCGCAGGATTGCATGGTGCTATATGGGCTAGGTTCTTGTCGAAGTTACGACTAGTGATATTGTTCACATCAGCTGTGAAGTAACTCTGATCTGCTTCAATGTTTTCGACAATCCCATCTGGCCTCCAGATTGCTATTCTTTGATGCATGGAGGATGGCACAGCCCCAATCCCATGGATCCATTCTCTTCCCAACAGCAAGTTGTAATTTGCTTTTGATGCTATCACCACAAACATTGTAGGCCTGGTGATGGATCCTACAGTCAAGTTCAATTGTATTACTCCCAGTGTTGTTCCCACTTTACCTTCATAGTTGGACAACACCATATTGTGAGGCTTAGTGTCGGAGTCATCTTTTCCAATTCTCCTTATCATGTAATGAGGAATTAAATTTACAGCTGCTCCGCCATCTATCAGAATTTTGTTGACACCTACACCTTCTACCTTTCCTTTTATGAAGAGAGGCTTTAAGTGAGCCTTCATTGCATCATCTGGCTTTTCGAAGAAGGCATTTTGCTCTTCGACACAGCCATTGTTCATTATGTAGTAGCATACAGGCTTCAAGCTTATGCTATCATCTATCATGTCATCCTCTTCGTCTTCGACTTCCATTATCCTGTCGAAGTCTCTGGGCAGTACAGAAACCACATTGCAAGTTACGTCGAAAGAAGCATCTGATTCTGAACCAAATTCATCTGTGACTTCTTCGTCCACTGGCATTCTATTGTTTGTTTTCTGCACCTCTGTGGTGTCACCAGATCTATTCTTCCGAATGATTTCTTTTTCTGCCAGGGGCATTCCCTTGTTCGTAATCTGCACACATTTGCTTGATTCAACTTCCTTCTGCCCAACCTTTTGGTATTCTACAGTTTTCTTTTCAATTTTCTTCTGCCTTTGGAATCTTCTCCATTGGGATCTGGACATAGGATTCTTCCCTTTGTAGTTTTCAGAGACGTATTTTGGCTTTGCCTCCTTTTTAACTTCCATGGAAGGACCCCTGTTCACCTCAAAACTCTTCCATCTCTTCTGACCTTGGACATCCCTTATAGGCTGAACCCATTTGTCATCATTTGGCCTGTTGGATGGTTTGTAAGTGTTGAAACGTCTTTCTCCGACCCCTTGACTGTGATGCTCCCCTCTTCTTGGGTCGAATCTTTCGTTTCTGGTTGGTGGGACTGTTCCCCAATTTCTTTTCCTCTGGGTCTTTTCTGCTGCTTCCAAGTCATCAGCTGCTTTCTTGTCGAACACCGCACTGCATCTTGGGCAAAGCATGACTTCTGCATTCTTCCTTTGACACCTCTGGATGAATTCAACCAGACTCTCGTTCTCTTCTGGGTAAACCAGCTTCTGATGCTCCTCCTGACGCTTCTTTCCCTTGTCGATGTCTGGTCCTCCCTTTTGAGTGATTTCCACCATATGAATCCCAGCACTCTGTTCAGTTGTAATTTTCAATTTGTTCATTTTTTCGACTAGCATGATTTCCTCTGGGATGTCCTCCTTTGACTGACTAACATTGCCTTTTGGGTGTAAGCCCTTATAGATGTATTTGCAGCAATGTGCAACCCTTTCGACAGGATGTTCTTCATTTTTGGTGGTATCACTGTTCATTTGTTTGACAGTGAGGGAATTGTCATCAGTCCCTGGTGTTTTAATCTCCTCTTGGTCAGCATCTCTTTCACAGTTTTTCTTGTTGAAGCTTCTTCCCACTTTGACTGCATTTCTTCCGTTGAAACCTTCAGTGGTCTTAGTGGCATTCTCACTGTCGAAGTCTTCAGAAATTTTGACTTCTTTTGCCTCAGCCTGGCCAGCAGAATTATCACCTTCTTCCACCACATTGACATGGGTGTCGAAACCTTCAGCAGCTTCTATCATGGTGAAGTTGGTGTCGAAGCTTTCAGTAACTCCTACCATTTCAGAATTTTCTTCTGCCATGATCTCCATTTCGACCACGTTTACCATTTCTGGCTCAGCATAATTTGCCTCCACAATCTGCATGGGATTGGAGTCAATCTGCATCTGCTGCTTGCCTTTGTCTCCAAACTTCAACCTTCCATTTTGGATTGCATTTTGGACAAGATCCCTGAAAAGGTAACATTGAGAAGTTTTATGACCCAAGAAATTATGGTATTTGCAAAAACCTCTCTTTTTCTGTTGGTCTATAGGAGGCTCTTTAGTGCCTGCTGGTTTTATTAACTGACCATCTTTGACTAGTAAATCAAATATCTCATCACACTTGGTGATGTCGAATGTATAGGTTCTTTTAGGGAACCTGTCATTCTTTTCCATTTCGACTGGACTTTTTCCATTCGACGGGGCTAAAACTTTACAAGAATATGGAGGGCCTTGCTTTAATTCTGCAAGATCAATTTCTTGCTGGTCGAAAATGACTGGTTCGTTTTCGTCGTAATCATCTTGAACTATTCCTACATAGGCCACTCTTTCCTTCTTGTTTTTATTTGATCTAAATTTCTCATTTTTTAGTCTTTCTATCTGTCTTACTCTGTCTGCCAGCTGTGCCATGTCTCTCAGATATTGGGTATCCAATTTTTTCCTTATGGAATAATCAAGACCCCCTGCAGCCATTTCGACTAGTTCTTGTTCCGGCACTTGCGTAAAGCATCTGGCTTTTAATAATCTAAACCTATTCAAATAGTCATCTATGGGTTCAGAAAATTTTCTTTTGACACTTGCCAACTCTTTCAAACTTATCTTGGTTTGTCCCATATAAAATTGTTCATGGAACAATCTCTCTAATTGGGTCCAAGTAAAAATTGAAGTTGGAGGAAGTGACGTAAACCAAGTGAAAGCGTTTTTTGTCAAAGAACTTGGGAAATATTTCATCCTTAAGTTCTCGTTATTAGCAATCTCTCCCGCTTCTATCAAGTAACGTGCCACGTGTTCTATGGTGGATTCACTAGTATCCCCTGAAAATTTTGTGAATTTGGGGACTTTCCACCTTGGTGGTAACTCTTGTTGTAAGATAAATTCAGACAAGGGGGAAGTATAACTAGGCCTTTGTAATCCTACGTTTACTCCGTTTTGTGCCATTATTCTCTCCACCATGGTGGCAATATCATTTTCGACAGGCATGTTATTGTAACGCATTCTCTGCTGTAACACTTCGTCAGCATTTTGGTTTCTCTGGACTATTATCCTTCTTGGTTCCTGTCGAATAGGCTCTTCTACATTAGGCTGTTCGACCATCACCTCTTGCCCCCTGGGATTTTCCTGAGGGTTCCCTAAGGGCCTTTGGTTTATAGTGAGTTCCTCTTCGACAGCCCTATTTGCAGGATTCTGGTTTAATTGCATTCTTTGTTGTGCTTGTGGGACTCCAAAAAAATCAGCAATGCGTGCCATCTGTTCTGCCAATATTTGGTTTGTTTGGGTAGTGTTTTGTATTAAGGGATTGAACACGTCTCCCATTTGTTGTGTCAAAGCCTGCACCATATCATGATTGCTTTCATCCATCTGTTGACGGATTACTTGTGCAGAATGGTTTGTCATAGCGGGCATATGGAAACCTGGTGGAATTTGATTCATTCTATTTCCATTTCCACCATATCCTGATCCCTGCAATGGTGATGACACTTGAACCATGGCATCAGAGAATAATGGTGACGAATTATGTAGGCTTGCCATCATTGAAGTTGGCATTCCGTACGGTTGTTCTCTCCCAGTCAAAGGCTGAGAATAATTCAGATATGGCCTGAATGTATTTCCTCCAGGGGGAGGGGTTCCCAAGGGTCTGGCGTGTCCCATGGTGGAAGAACTAGGCGCATTCTGGGATCCTGAACCCGTTGGTATGGAATCCCCCAAAGGAGGCCTAATCTGTTCTAAAACAGGGCCAGACACTGGTATTGTTCCTGACGAAGGGATAGGATTGGAAACTGGAATGGTTTCGTCAGAAATATTTGAAGCATTTGGCAAGTTAGCCATGTTTCTTCTTCTTGTTCTCTTTGGTCTCTCTACGTCGGTTACGGCTAATTTACCGCTTCTAAGAATCATACAACGTAGCAAGGAACAATTTGTCTAAAAATTTCTATTAGATTTTATCAAATGCACTGGTCCCACTGGGCGTGCCAATTTGTTCGCTGTGTTTTCTGGCGAACAACCTCTGGTTAACCAATTTCTTCAGAAAGTTGGGTTACTTGCAGGACCAACCATACAAGTCCTGGGATACATGTGCATTTGGTTCTGTCGAAATACTCTTAGACTTTTGGTGACTAATTTGCGGTTTGTTTTATCAATATTGTCAAAGTATTAAGGACTTTGATTTTGCAAGTAACGAAAGTTTGAACTTAAAGGTGAAATAAGGTTAAAAGTAAGAACAAAGAAATGTCGAAAGGCTAAAAACTTGCAAAAAAGTAAATGAAATTTAAAATGACATGGACTTGAAGAATAAACAAGTAATTTAAAATGACTTTGAAATATAACTGGTGTTTAAACGTACATTGTTCCGAATACTAGGCTCATTTTCTCTCACACTGGGTACTTAGAGCTTTTACAGGAATTTTGTACAAATTTTCACACACACATTCTAACCACAAACTATCCTATTTATACATAAACAAAATAACTGCTTAGAACGGAAAAACTATAACTAAACGACAAGTGTCAGCCTGCATGTAAATTTCTTCTCTGAAACCTCCATGTGTCCAACTGCCAAAGGTTACAACCTTTGAATTTGAATCTCTTCCTTGGTGACGAAACCTTGTAACTCTTCAAAACTGTCGAAACCCTTTTAAAGGAGAAAAACTCTTCAGCACTTGCCAAACCTTATCTTTTTTTTTTTTTTAACAAACTTCTTCTGTCGAAGCCCTCAGTCACACACTCTCCAAACTATTCTGCCAGAACATTATATCTATTTCTGTCGAAACAATGAAACTTTAAAACCTTGTCAGTAATTCTTGGATTCTCCTCCTGATGCTATCCTTCGACAAAGATGACCTTAAAGCCTGAATTTTAATCTTGTCGAAATTATGGGTTTACAACGGTGAAGTCAGATTATGTTGAGCACGTGACGGCGAGGTCGGGTGTTTCTCAGAGTTATGCTTGTTTCTGGCGGCGATGTCCGATGTTTTAGTTCTCCAGCGGCGATGTTGGATGTTTGTTTCTGGCGGCGATGTCAGATGATTTAATTCTCCAGCGGCGATGTTGGATGTTTGTTTCTGGCGGCGATGTCAGGAGATTTAGTTCTCCAGCGGCGATGTTGGACGTTTGTTTCTGGCGGCAATGTCAGATCCTTTGTAGCTCCAGCGGCGATGTTGGATGTTTGTTCTTGGCGGCGATGTCAGGTGATTTAGTTCTCCAGCGGCGATGTTGGATGTTTGTTTCTGGCGACGATGTCAGGTGACTTAGTTTTCCAGCGGTGATGTTGGATGTTTAGTTTTGGCGGCGATGTCAGATGATTTGATTCTCCAGCGGTGATGTTGGATGTTTAGTTCTAGCGGCGATGTCAGGTGATTTAATTCTCCAGCGGCGATGTTGGATGTTTGTTTCTGGTGGCGATGTCAGGTGATTTAGTTCTCCAGCGGCGATGTTGAGTGTTTTGGTTGTCCGACGGCGATGTCAGACGCTTTATTTTCATGAATGCCTGATGGCGAGGTCCGGTGTCTAATGACAATGTCAGAGGGATTTAATGTGGATAACTAACGACAAGGTTCAGATCAGTATGTCTCCAGCTAGTTATCGTGCAGCTATTATTTCAGTGTTCGAAGATTCGTTCCAGCCAGAGTACCGTGTACTTGTGCAGTTGGCAAATTTCCGGGTTTATCGGTATTCAACCGTCTCGCACCTTGATTGGCTGAGAGTCGTTCGCTCCTCACCCAGTCAGGTTCAAGCCGTTTGAATAGGGGCAGCTGTTGCACCCTAAAATTTGACCAACATTTATTTACCAAGTTTGTGGTTCATTGTGTTCACCATCTGCATCTCATTGATATGTGGGCAGTAGATCAAGAGGTAGGACTACCTAGCAAGAGTTGTATGAGGCTTTGAAGATAGCCAAGAGAGTTGTTCAAATGTTCAAGGATTGATATCCTTGTCAGAGAACTCAAGAGATCCTCAGAGGAATTGGTTGAAACCAAGGTTGTGTGTCTCATAACTTGAGAGTTGTGGGTACTCCTCAGATGATTCTGAGACTATAAGGGTGAACTTGAAGCTTTGAGAAAGCTTATGAGATGCCTTGAAAGCCATCATGAAGCCTATAGAGGTCATTGTACAAGAATTCAGAAGATTCAGCCATGAGTGGTGGAATTAGGGTTTGACTGGGTCAACCCTAGGTCAGCTGATGATTTGGAGAGGGTTGAGACCTAATCCAAGAGCCATGTGATCATGGAATGAATCATTGAGATGCTATAAGGATGATTCCTAGACCAACTCATCATGATTGAGGATTTTGAGAAGTTTCAAGCTAGGGTTTCTAAGGATTGACAGTGTAAAACCCCCTAGTTTGATCCCTATATTCAAGGCAGTTTAGCTCAAGATGTGATTGTCATCTCATCTTCCCCACAAAATGAATGTTGTAGAGCTTGTTCTTAGCTTTAATTTGAGTACTAGAAGTCCTTGATATGATTTTTAGAGCTCAAGTTATGACTTTGACAAATTACAGGTCATCTGAGGTATGTGAATCTGGGTCCTTGAAAGTCACCCAACTTGCATCCAACGTTTGCCCTAGTAGGATGATTCCTATGGATTCTTGGTCAACATGAATGTTGTAAAGAATATTCTTAGCTTTCTATAGAGTACTAGAAGTCCTTGATAGGATTTGTAGAACTCAACTTATGGCTTTGACAAGTCAAGGGCATTTTGGTCATTTGAAGGTTATAGGTCATTTCAAGCATAAGGCCATATCTCCTACTTCCAAGCTTCAAATGGAAAAATATTCAACATCAAACTTTCTTAGAATGATGTTTTAAGTCTATTAGGGAGGTCATGAGATGTTGAAAAGGCTTGTATCAAAAAGTGATAAAAATGGCCTAAAATGGAGGCATAAGTTAAATAAGTTGAAATTGAAAAATGGAAATCACAAGTTATAAATCCAAACCATGTCATATAATAGGTCATTTTGACTCCAAATGACATTCTAAGAACAATGGTTCAGCCACAATTTTGATTTGGGGCTTAGATCTTAGGGCTGCTTTTGAAATGGCTTACTTGCATATTAAGGTACCAAAGCAAAACTCAACAAAACTCAACAAGCAAGTTGGTTATGCATTGTAACTCATCATAAATCTCATATGGGGATAAATTCAAGTAAGAATCAAGGGTTACAATGAGCTTGGCATGAGATAGCATGTAAGGAGAATTGAAATCAAAATGTCATGACATGAAAAGTTCAATTTCTCATTGGATGATCCTAGATGGTTCTAGATGATTCTAAACCACTCTATATAACATATGTAACTTGCTCAGATGTAAGGTTGGTGAGAATTGGTGCAGAGAAGAGAGGGTGAAATCAAGAATCTTCCATTGCAAGTCAAGTTCAATTTCTTCATTCTTCTTCATTTCCATTCCTTTTTTCTTCACAAACACATTCCATAGATCCCTCTGAGTGTGTGCATACTGAATTGAAGTTCCATTGATGGAGGATTGAAGGTTTGGCCATTGGATTTGCAAGAAGCCACTCATATTCGAATCTTGAAGTGCAAGCATTCTCCCTCCAATTTTTTGCAAACAGAAGAAGTATCATCATCCAAGGATCATTTCTGAAGAGTTTCAAGTGCTGAATTGAAGATCCACCACCACTGCCATACCAAGAAACCAGGTTTGCAAATTCTCTGTCACCTCATTATTTAAGCATTGATAGGTTGAATTATTAGTGTAGAATGGTTAGAGACACCTAGGTGATGAATTATGAAGAGTTTGGGATCATTTGGTGGAGTTTGAGAGTGTGACACCATTTCTTTATGGAGCAAGAACTTGTGATATAGTGAGTGATAATACAAGTTTGATAGCTGGCTTTGATTAGGGCAATGTGGTGATCATTTTAGTACCAAGAAATCTAAGGTTGGTTGAAGTTGAGGATTGACCATATATTGAGGTGCACTATCGGGTTTTGTGATGGAGACCATTTCAATGCATTCTAATACCATGAGCATGATCAGTGTGGAAAGTGGATCAATTTAGTGTTTTAAAATTTGAATTTTGATGATGATTTGAGGTAACACGAGTTGGTGGAAGTTTATTGTTGGAACTCTGTTCTTGGAGCTTCCATGGCCAAACCCTAGCGAGAGGAGGAAGACAACTTCTTGTCCGTTAGATGAGTGTTGACCCATTGACTCAAGGATTAATCCAACGGCCACGTTTAAAGCTTAGCATTGAAAGAAAATATGAGAAACAAGGCAAAACGCAGCGTTCCATTTAAGTTTGGTTCCTGGGCTTAGTGATCCAACTGCTACCCACACCCCCTTCATGAGGCCCAATATATTTTGAACTGAAATGGGTTTCTATTTGCACCGTGTATTTCTCATTTTCTGATCATTTTATTAATTGATTTTCTGAGTTAATGGGCCCAGCGCGCGCTTACTTTTTGTACCCCCCATTCTGGGCCCACGCGTGAATTGAACTGGACCTGGTTACTTCCTGCACCCATCTCTTAATATTTCATTTTTATTTCCTCCATTTTCTTTTAATATTAGAAAATTCATATCAATTTGAAAATTAATGATTTTTAAGTGGGAATTTTTTCTCCCATTTCATATTCATGTCAAGAAAAATATAAAATAAAAATATTTTCCTTTCATGCATTTTTAGTATTTTTTGTATATTTTCTACTTTTATTGCATTTTATTTCTTTTATGTTGATACCTGAATTTGTAGAATTTTGTTTAGGTAGCTCCCTTAGCATTTTTAGGTCATTCTTTTTAGGATAGTTATATATAGGTTTTAGCTCCCCCCTGGATTTATTCCATAATTTTTTGATGAATTTTAGGATAGTTTTGATTAGATGACACTAGGTTGTGTAGAATTAGGTCAAACTTCAACATAGGTCCATAATAACATTAGATTTTGGGTTTTTAGGACAAATTAGACTATGGGACATATAGGGTATTAAGGGTAGGTATGTAGGATCCCTTAGAAATTATATTAGGTTTTAATATAGTAGTATACTATTTTTAGATGATTTTTGTAATTGATGATTGTTTGTGTTGCCCTTGTGGGCTTGAATTGTTGTTTGCTTTTCTTTGTGGGCTTGGAGAGCTTGGTATTGTTCTAAGGAGCATTGAGGAGCTTGCTAGAAGACTTGAAGATGGATTGAGGAGCTTGAGAGCTTGTTCTTTTTGTTTTGCTTTTGTTTTAGGGTTAGGGATTAGGAAGAGTTTAGGCTTAGATAACTTCTTTCTCAAACATGGATGGTATCTTTCACCTCCATTCCTCCCTATGATTCAAAGTCCTTCCATGGTATACACCTCTCTACTTTGGAGGGATAAGTGATTATACCTAGGAAGTAGAACTTTTGAGGGAACCATTCCTTTGATGTTGAACCCTTATAGGTCACCTTTGGTGGTCAATAAGCAGTTCAATGTCCCCCAGCTTATCCAGTAAGTGATTTCCTCTGGTTTGATTGTCTTGAGAGATGTTGAGCTTGGGTTTGAAGATGAAGACTTCAATGAAGAGTGTAGAAGAGGATGAATCCTTAAGTATTGCCATTCCAGCTGAAGCTTGAAGAGCAACAAGAGCAAGTTCATACTTGAAGACCCCCTGAAGATGAAATAAAGACTGAAGGATGAAGTTGACACTTCTAAGTGATTGAGATTGATTCTGAAGAGCTGAAGCTTGAAGAGCAAAGGAAGTTGATACTTGCTTTGATACCTGGAGATCCTGAAGGAGCCAAATTGGTACTTATGATTGATAGTGAAGCCTGAAGGTGGAGCTGATCAAGAAGCTGAAGCTTAAAGGTGAAGATAAGTTGAAACTTATGTTGAAGGGTTGAAACCTGGAAAAGCAAATTGATATTGAGGTCTGAAGACTGGGTTGCTGTTGGAAGAGCTGAAGCTTGGAGTTGAGAGAGGAGTTGATCTGCTTTTCTTCTGCTTACTTTTCTGTATTGATGTGTTTTGTTTGACTTGCTTGATGCATTAGAATAAGTTCATATCTAGAATAGGTAGAATCTAGGAGCATGATTGCACTAGAGGTTGAGTTGCTCCCTCTGCTTGTATTGTTATTGTGTGGCTTTGCTTGCGGGTATTCGGTAGAGCCCAGCTCCCTTGCCCATGTGGTTTGTTTGCCTGATGGTATTTCATTTCATTTTATCTTTATGATTGCAGTTTTCTGTTTTTTGCTTGATAGCATGCTTATATTTCAGTATGATTACTGTTATCCATTATGGCTTAAGGTTGAGATGAGCTTGTGGAGGCTGAAGCCCCACACACATTTCCTCCCTCACTTGCATTGCATGCATTTTACTGTTAAGCTGATGCTTTGTCTGTTTTGGTGTATCATTGACATGATCCCTTAGGACTCTCATTTCCTTTGATAAGGAAGTGATGATAGAACTTTAGGTTGAAACCTATGCATGACAACTTCTAGGAGTTCCCTGTTCAAACCTCAACCATAGGATGAATCCATGGCATGACAACAGTAGGACTTGATAGTCTCCCTCCTAGTTGGGCCTGTTCTCTTCTCATCTCAAAACAGTTTAAGATACAGTAATCATGAATGATTTCTTTCGTACGTTACGAGCCTTAAGCTATCTGAGAAAGGATTGTGGGAGAGTTTCTTTTCCACAGTCTGGATGTTTAGTATGGTACCCTTTGGGTGACATGCGACGCATTCACTCTCAGGTCATAGTCTCTAGTGCGATTGAAATCGCAAACACAATAAAAAACACTTCTTTCGTAAAAGACAGGAAATAAACCGTAGTTTCCCGAACTACGTGAGCTCTGATCTCTCATACCTGTTGAGAGTACGTAGGCACAAGATGGCGATGTCTTGGCGAGCTACCTTCCCCCATAATCCGTCGTAGGCCGAACTACGTTGACTCTGATTTCTCATTCTCTGATGAGAATACGTAGGCATAAAGCGCGACGCTTTGCCGAGTCATTTTCTTTTCTTTTTAAGCCAGCCTTGATAGGTAGATAGAATAAAACCAACCCGTCCAAGTAAACACAACAAGCATGGATCCTGTCGAGTACGACGGACGTGAGGGGTGCTAATACCTTCCCCTTGCGTAACCGACTCCCGAATCCAGACAACGGTTGCGATGACCTTGTCTTACCCTTTTTCGTCAGGTTTTTCTGATCGTTTCCTTTCCCGCTCTGAGGGATAAATAACGAAAGGTGGCGACTCTTCTGTTGTGCCGACACCTTATTTTCGCGCAAGCGACAACTATCAGTCATGTTAAACTTCTTCAGAAGCTCTTTAACATATTTGGTCTGATGAATGTAAGTGCAATCTGGAGTCTGGTTGACTTGAATTCCAGAAAGAATCTCAATTCTCCCATCATGGTCATCTCAAATTCAGCCTGCATACATTGAGCAAACTCATTTCCCATCATAACATAGTTAGATCCAAATATAATATCATCCACATATATTTTACAAATTAACAGATCTTTCTTAAAGGTTTTACAAAAAAGTGTTGTGTCCACTTTGCCTCTGATAAAATTTTTCTCCAGAAGAAAATTGCTTAATCTCTCATACCAAGCTCTGGGAGCTTGTTTTAAACCATAAAGAGATTTCTTTAGTTTAAAAACATGTTCTGGAAATTTTTCACTTTCAAAACCAGGAGGTTGGTGAACATAAACTTCTTCTTCTATAATTCCATTTAGAAAGGCACTCTTAACATCCATCTGATATAGAGTGATGCTATTTTGTGCAGCAAAAGAAATGAGTAAACGAATAGACTCTAACCTGGATACAGGAGCATAAGTCTCTGTATAATCAATTCCTTCTTGCTGGCTATAACCTTAAGCAACAAGCCTTTCTTTATTTCTTTCAACTTCTCCTTTTTCATTCAGCTTATTTCTGAAGACCCATTTAGTTCCAATTATGTTGAATCCCTTTGGTCTTGGAACCAAATCCCAAACATCATTTCTTGTGAACTGATTGAGCTCTTCTTGCATGGCAATTATCCAGTCATTGTCTTGCAGAGCTTCATCCACAAAAGTTGGTTCAATAACTGAAACCAACCCAAATAATGATGCTTCAGATGATCTGAGAAAGGATCTTGTTCTTATAGGGTCATCCTTCTTTCCAATGATCACATCCTTTGGGTGAGAGGCCTTGATTCTGGAAGATGATCCTCTAACATTTGACTCTTCAGAAATGTTCAAGTTATTCATTTGAGAAGCTGAAGGAACTGCATCTGGCATTGCTTCTGGTTCCTTGACTTGAGCTTTTTCTGCCTCTGAGCCTTCAGAGTCTGTGAGAACTACTTCTCTATCTGCAGAACTTTCAAACTGCTTTGACTTTTCAATGTCAAGCTTATCATCAAATCTAACATGTATAGATTCCTCCACAATCTGGGTTTCAGTATTGTATACTCTGTAGCCCTTAGAGCGTTCAGAATACCCAAGCATGAAACACTTCTGTGCTTTAGAATCAAACTTGTTAAGATTCTCTTTAGTGTTCAACATATAACAAATACATCCAAAAGGATGAAAATAAGAAATGTTGGGCTTTCTGTTCCTCCACAATTCATAGGGAGTCTTTTCCAGAAGAGGTCTTACAGACACTCTGTTCTGAATGTAACACGCTGTGTTTATTGCTTCTGCCCAAAAGTGCTTTGCCAGATTAGTCTCGTTGATCATGGTTCTGGCCATTTCTTGCAAAGTTCTATTTTTCCTCTCTACAACTCCATTCTGTTGTGGAGTTCTAGGGCAGGAGAAATCATGAGCAATGCCATTTTCATAATAATAATTTTCAAAATATTTGTTTTCAAACTCACCACCATGATCACTTCTAACTTTAACAATTTTGAAATCTTTTTCATTCTGGACTTGTTTGCAGAAGTCAAAGAACACAGAGTGTAACTCATCCTTGTGTTTTAGGAACTTCACCCATGTCCATCTGCTGTAGTCATCAACAATGACTAATCCATACTTCTTGCCTCTGATGGATACAGTTTTCACTGGTCCAAACAGATCAATGTGAAGTAATTCCAATGGTCTTGAGGTTGAAACAACATTTTTAGATTTGAAAGAAGATTTTGAAAAATTTCCTTTTTGACATGCTTCACAAAGAGCATCTGAGTTGAACTTCAACTTAGGAAGTCCTCTGACCAGATTGAGTTTATTAATCTGAGATATATGTCTCATATTAATATGCCCCAATCTTCTGTGCCAGACCCATTGCTCATTATTAACAGACAAAAGGCATTTAATATTTTGTAAATGTTGTTCTTCCTCTTTCCATTAAATAGGATTGAGCCATTCTTCTGACTAACAGCTTTACAACATTGTTGATTAAAGATTATGTCATAACCATTGTCACTTAATTGACTTATGGACAATAGATTATGCTTTAATCCTTCTACAAGTAAAACATTAGATATAAAGGAAAGCTTACCATTGCCAATTGTACCAGAGCCAATAATCTTTCCCTTCTGATTCCCTCCAAACTTCACTTCTCCTCCAGATTTAAGCTTCAGGCTTTGGAACATAAACCTTTCTCCCGTCATGTGACGTGAGCAGCCAGAGTCCAGGTACCATGACTGGCGTCTTGACTTTTCTGCTAAATACATCTACAACAGGGATTATCTTATCCTTAGGTACCCAGATCTTTTTGGGTCCTTTTGGGTTAGTTGCCTTGAAAGTTTGTCTGAACTTCTGTCTTTTTACAACAGTTTTGTTCTGACTGACTTTTGGCTTAAACACAGGAACGTTCTGATCAGAATGTGTGTGTTTGATATCATTGAGATGACCAAACTTGAAATGAGAGTATAAGGGAGTTTTCTTAATTACAAGTTTATCAACAGGCATTGGATTTAAATCCTTTCCAGAGGAAGATTCATATCCAATTCCTTTCCTGCTGTTTCTGCTAACTCCATAGATCATTGAAGCCATTTTTCTTCTATCTATGCTTTTAGCCAGAAAATTTTGAAAGCTGAAGTCATATTCTTCTAAAATGTTTTTGTATTTAGACTTAGTTTCAGACTCAAACTCTTGTTGAGCTTTTTCAAAATTAGTTTTCATTTTTAAATTGTTTTCTTTTAGCTCAACAACTTCTGACTTTAACAGATTATTCTCATATTCAAGATTGCATTTAAGCTTCTTGCATTTGAGCTTAATCTAGTTATAGTTTTTCAGGACTTCTGATAAAACTTTAATAAGCTCTTCCCTAGTAAGATCAGAAAGTACCTCTTCTGAGTCAGATTCAGAATCAGATTCAGATCCAGATGATCCTTCAATCTAATCTTCCACACCTGCCATCAGAGCCATGTTGGCGCATTCATCTTCAGATTCTGATGAAGATCCAGATTCATCTGAATCATCCCAGGTTGCCATTAGAACCTTCTTCTTATGCTCAGGCTTTCTTCTAGGCTTTTCTTTCTGAAGCTTTGGACACTTATTCTTGTAGTGGCCAGGTTGTTTGCATTCAAAACAAACAACTTCCTTCTTTCCAGATCTTTTTGGTCCAGAGGACTCCTTGTGCTGATCTGGCTTCTTGAAGTTCTTGAACTTCCTCTGGCTTTGGACAGTTCATCTTCTTCAGAAGAAGAAGACTCTTCAGAACTCTCTTCTAACACCTGCAAAGCTTTCATAGATTTGTTAGATTTTAAGGCAATTGACTTACCTTTCTTTTGAGGCTCATCTTCCTCAAGTTCAATTTCATGGCTCCTCAGTGAGCTGATTAGCTCCTCCAAAGTGATCTTGTTCAGATCCTTAGCAAGCTTCAGAGCAGTGACCATAGGTCTCCATCTGATAGGCAAGGCTCTGATGATCTTCTTCACATGATCAGCAGTTGAGTAGCCTTTGTCCAACACTTTTAGACCAGCTGTGAGTATCTGGAATCTAGAGAACATAGTTTCTATAGACTCGGATTCTTCCATTTTGAACGCTTCATACTTCTGTATTAGCGCCAGAGCCTTGGTCTCCTTGACTTGTAAGTTTCCTTCATGTGTCATCTTCAAAGATTCAAACAAGTCAAATGCAGTTTCTCTGTTTGTGATCTTCTCATACTCAGTATGAGATATTGCATTTAACAAGATTGTTCTAGCTTTGTGATGATTTCTTAACTCTTTCTTTTGTGCTTCAGTCATTGATTTTCTATCAATTTTCTTTCCATCCCCATCAATGGGATGAACATACCCATCAATGACTAAATCCCATAAATCAGCATCATAACCAAGGAAGAAACTTTCTATCCTGTCCTTCCAATAATCAAATTTCTCCCCATCAAACATAGGGGGTTTTGTGCTGATTCTTTCCCTTTCTTCATATTTGTTGTTGCTGTTAGATGTTGAAGTTTCAGCCATATTAATAACCAAATATATATCAAAGTTTTCTCACTGGATCTTTTCTGTCACGGTGAAGTGGTAGCACACACAGAACCGGAGCTCTGATGCCAACTGAAGGTGAGAAAATACTTAGAAGGGGGGTTGAATAGGTATATAGAAAATATTTTGGAAATATAAACTCAAAGACTTTTATCCTGGTTCGTTGAACTCAACTACTCCAGTCCACCCTAACAAGAGTGATTTGCCTTTCTCAACAAGGACTTAATCCACTATTAATCAAACTGATTACAATAGCAAGCACTAAGAACAACTGTTCTTAGTCTTCTTAAGAACAATTGATCACAACTGGATCTTCTTAAGGACTTTTACAATCAATATGTAAAAATAAACAAGTGTTTAAATGCTTCTAAGTATGCTATATCACAACTATGATTTTACACTTAAGTTTAAGAACAATGAAATAAATTAAGCAATAAGTATAAGTTATATGAGAGCTTTTCTTTGAATTCTTTCAATATTTCATCAACTGAAGAAGAGTGATGGAGTCTTGCTTTTATAGGCACAGAAGTCCAAGTTGTTTTCACGTTGAAGGTTGTGTACTGAAAAGGGTTGTAGCCTTTTTGTCTTCACACCACTTGACCTTTCCTAGAATTAGAATGCACAGAAAAATCCTTTTTGTCTGTGTTCTTGTGTCTAGCATAAATGAGGAAAGAGTCGTTTGGCCAAACCAACGGACATAACTTTGAATTCTTCTTCAACAAGTTTCTTATACTTCAGCAAATAACATCAGAGCCTTGAATGATCAGAGTCTTTGATGTTCATCAGAGTTTGCTGAATCAGAGCATTACAGCATGTGTGCTTTCAGCGTGTAAGTTCATTAGAGCACAGTTTTAGGATCAGATCCTTAGTACTGGCAGCGTAGTACTATCAGAGTCTTCTGAAATAAACTAAACTTGAAACTCTTCATACAAAAGTCTTCAATGTTTCAGATGTTTCTGTAGCTTTTGCTTCAAGTCCTTCTGTAGCTTCTGCTTTAGATCCTTCTGTAGCTTCTGCTTCAGATCCTTCTGTAGGCAGCGCTCAGAATCTTCTAGGAGATGCTTCTGACGCTTTAGAGCCTTGCATAAATTCATGTTCAGATCTAATTTGCTTTCAGAATGATATTCACTTTAATATCTGCAGCAAACATACTTAAACAAATTTTAGAGTATATAATTCTTTAATACAAAATTTCGTAAGAGTTATCATCAAAACATAGAGATATAATTAAGAACCAATTTGTGTTCTAACATATTTTTCTCACCTTCAGTTGGTACTAGAGCCCAGTTATTCTTTGTTACTTAACAGTGAAATTGAAAAGATCCGGTGAGAAAAACTATTCAGTAAGTGTTTTATCTTTCATTGAAGTTTCCTTCATTAGTCAAAGAATGGAAACTACAGAAGATAAACAAAGATGAGATGATGGAAGTCTTGTTAACATTGTGTTGTGTGCTTAAACATAAGCATATGAAATTGAAGAAACTTGTTTCTACTTTGAGTCATTTGTTTTATGAGTATGAAAGGCTTTTTAGTCTTTAAGACTGACTCGTGGGACAAGTGTACTTGTTCAAAAAATCAAGAAATCTTTTTCTATTTTAAGTCATTTGCTTTGTGAGTATGAAAGTATTCTTTAATCCTTAAGACTGACTCATGGGGCCAATGTGCTTATTGCAAACATCAAGGTTTAATCTTAATCTGCTTGTTAAGGAAGAGCAAGATTAATAACTTTTACAGCTTGACTCAAAGACAACAAAAAAATATCTTGCAAATTGTTTCTCTTGTTTAAGAGAAAAATATATATTTGACAATATGCATGACACTTCTGTAAGTGAATTCATGGATGAAAGTCCTTTTGGTAGTGTTCATCATGCTTATATAACTATTGAAAGGAATCACTACTCTTGACCACCTACATTCAGTGGTAATTCCACTCTCTTCGAATGGTCGAAAAGCAAGATGTACACTTACATCATTGTTCTTGATGATGAGGTGTGGGACTTTCTTGAGAGATTGATCATTTACCTTTAGATCCATAAATGGAACTAAATGGTGATGAACATGTGTTGAAACCTATATCTCTTTCTTTGAGGTCTAATATTATAAGGCCTAGTGATAAAACTTCCAGATCCTCAAAAGTCAGAAAACCAGAAGAAGCTTCTGATGGAGAAGATTCTAATAGGGACTCTGATGATGAGGAAATGGCTTTCATCATCAAGAGGTTTCAACAACTGGCCAAGAGAAACAAGATATTTTATGGTAGAAGTTCTAACTTCAAAGGTTCCATCTCCGGAAACAGGGAAGATGACCAAATGATCTGTTACAAATGCATCAAGTCTGGTCACTTTAAAAATAATTGTCATGATCTACAAAATGAAAAGTTCAAGAAGGAAAGCTTTCAGAAGGAAAGTTTCAAGAGAAACTTCAAGAAACGCCTCATGGAAACATGGGATGAACTTGATGATGAAAAAGATTCAGACAGAAAAGATGAAGAAGCCAACTTTGTACTGATGGCTCACACACACTCCGATTCTGAATCCGAGTCAGGTTCTGGCTCAGAATCTGAAAAGGAAGATGAGGCTATTAAGAAACATCTTTATTTTCTTAAAGAAGAATTGAAATCTTCTAAAGAAACTGTTGAGACATTGGAAAGAAATCTAACTGCTTAAACTGAAAAGGATTCCATGGAACCTTTAAATGAGCAAGTTATGGCTCTCCAAGGTTACTTGACAATAGGTCTTAACAGAACTTAGCTTGCATCTATGTTCTATAGAGTAAGCAAGAGCAAAGAGGATGGTTTGGGCTTTCATGAAAAAAAATTAATTCCAAAACCTTGACATTGAAGAAACCCAAAGAATTCTCTTCTTCAAGCTTTGCTAATAAAAGGATTAAAGAACTTGGTGTATCGGATTCTGAGTGTAGCAAGATTCTGAATACACCAAAATCAATGACAGAGAATTCAGAGGTTTTTATTGGAATAGAATCTAAAACTTCAAAGTTAGTAGTTTATGAAGAAATCAGACACTATGATCCTTAGGTCAAAAAGTGAAAGGAATTCAGAACATAAGACATCCAAGTTAAAGGTTGCAAGGAAACCTAAACCAAATACCTCTGGATCCAAGTTTCTAAAATTTAGAAACTAAGGTAAAAGGTGAAACATTTGTTCTAGAGCCTGGATGATGGACATCTACAATATAATACAAAAGGAAAGCATATGTTCCAGATCCTAGGAAAAGAGGGATATTGTCTTCAGTCTTCTGAACTTCAAGTCTCTGTTGTACATGAATCTGCTTCAACAAAAGATAATCTTGAAGATTAATTATTTTCAAAAAGAATCTACAAAGAATGTTCAGAATCTGCACAAAGGTATGTCAATCATCCTCATTCTTTAGACAACTTTTGTGCATGATAAGTTATCTATAATTGGTCTATGTATACAATTTGTCTGTACATAACCAGTTTAGACAACTTACTCGTGTGAAGATATTCAAGCCCATGAAAAAAAAATTTATACCCTTTGGATAAATGTTATGGCTATTTGAGTATATCGTTATTCCTGATCTTTTAAAAGCTTGCTTCTAATAAAGAGTATTAAAGACTGATGCTTATCAGAAGTAGCCTCATCAAAATTGGAATAGTCTCTGATGACGTGTGGATTTTGAAAAGTATCAGATTCCAAGACTCAATAAAGGAATAAGATGTTTCGAATAGCACTTAAGTGAAAAATATTTTTGACATATGTCTCACTTAAAAATTCACGGGTTTGAAAATTTATCATGCATGCTCTACAACTATACATGCAAAACCTATAGAGTAGTGATGTTTTACCCTCTGGGTTCTCAGTGGCCTCTCTCTCTTATCAATTCTTAATTTTTCATTATACTTGTTGGTTTTCCAAAATATTTTGTGAATTGTCTTTTCCAAATCTAATTGTCTTAAATCTCTTTCTCTTTTGGTTATTGTCGCGGTGAGAATTGGATGTCAAATTATTAATTAATTTGAATCTTAATTCATTGGTTCACCACCGGTCTTTAATTTGTCCAAATGAAGGGAAAAAGATCGAATTACCCACAAGATGCAATGCAAATGCAAAGTTATGAAATCTAAGGTTCGGGGGTTGGTTAAACTTAGGAAAGGTGCTAGCATCCTAAGTTTATGTAGTACTCTACAGTAAACTCTTGTTTTATGGTGTTTATTGCTAAGGGTTATCTGCTTAAGGGTGAAATACCTAGTGGTTTACTTCTAAGTATACTCGCCAAGATGTCGCATCTTGTGCCTACATATCCTGACGGGAATGGAATCAGAGTATTTGTAGTTCCCCTAAAAGGGTTTGAGGAACCATTGACTGTTGGTCAAAGTTCCAAAGAGATAAGGTTTGTTGATTGATTGGTTCTAGGAGAAAAGACGAGTCGTCATCTTAAGGGAGAACACTCGACTTAACCACCACAACTTGTAGGAGATGGTCTTTGCGTCGTCTTGAGAGAAGGGCTCAAACACTCAGATTTCATCGACGAGTATGCCACTATCTCCCTCAAGCGGAAAAGATCTTATATCTCGATTGTATTGTTATGGGGCAGGAGAATTACATCTCAACTGCCAAGATGACTAACGTCTTATTCTCTTGTATGGAGAATAGTTTGATTGAGTTGAATGTTTTTTTTAAGTTGTAAAAGATAAAAGAAAAAGCTCCTCCTTAAGGGGTAGGATCTAAAAGCCTAAGTTGATCGACTTGAAAAGGATCAAGGATCGAGCGGGGAAAAATGATGCATATGAGGTGCAATACGCACAAATATTAAGTCATGCTTAGGTTTTTCCTTTGAACGTTATGCGATGTGATAAAATAAATAACGGTAAAATAATGACAATGGTGAAATAAATCCCCACAAACAGATAAAAATGCTAAAAGATAAGTGCAAGGCGAACTGATGGAGCGGGGTTGTTAATATTCGAAATAAATCGGAGGAGAGATAGAAAGAGATGAAGCGCGTGTTGATTAAATTTCAGGCGAGATTGATTTTAAGAAAAGTTATATATAAAAAAAAAGGTGTGAATTAATTTTAAGAAAAAAAAAGTTACTTGATTACTTGATTATTTTTAGCAAGATTAAATTAAAATTATAAATGGATTAGATTTTTTTTAGTGAATTTAAAATGGGTTATAAATTGATTAAGTTTTTAGATGCATTTTAAGTAAATAGCAAATTATCAAATAAAATAGATTTTGTTAAGCGAAAATAGTTTTTATATTATTATAATTAAACAAGATAGTATTAAATAAATAAAAAAAGTTAAATTAAATAAGTGAAATGGGTTTAAATAGACAATTTATTAAATGAAAAATAGTTTGATGAGATATATAAATAACAGGTTTATTAATTAAATAAAAATTGATGATTGACTAAAAATTAATTTATTAATAAAATAAGTCAAAATGAAAAGTTGATTGATTAAATGGGTTAGTTACTTAAATAAAAGTTGATTAGTTAAAAAAGTTGTTAATTAGAAAGAGGTTAATTAAAAAGTTATTAATTCATTTTAATTAAATAGAAAAAAAGGTTGATTGAAAAAAGGGTAATTACTAGTTAATTAGTTAAATTGGTTTTTAAAATAATTGATTAGGTTATTAAAATATTAATTAAAAGGTTAAATTAATTAAACGGCTGTTAAAAGGGCAGATTAAAGGGTGATTAAAGGGAGGTGAGCGATCCAGTGCGGTGCGCCGTGCAGGGGTGTACCGTGTGGGTCACGCGTGAGTCGTGGATGATGATCAAAGGGAGATCAGATGGTAATGATGTGCGGTGCATGTTGATTACGATAAGGGTTTGTGCGTGTAATTACAATATACAAAATAAAAAAGAAAGCCCTAAGACTACCCCCCCCCCCCCCCTCATTCCTGTCTGCCGCTTTCATCTCTTTCTCTCTTCCTCTTGCAATTCTCTTCTTCCATTTTTCTCTTCGTCCTCCTTTCTCTCCTCTCTCCATGCCATTTTTTTTTGTTCTGTTTCTTTCCTCCTATTGTTCTCTCATCGCTGATTTTCTACACAAATCAAACAACAAAAAAACATTAAAGTGTTAGGAAGAAAAATCTCACGGTTTAATGGTTTTGTTGCAGGTGGTGGTCGAAGGCGGATGGGTTGACGAAAAGGGGGCGATCTGCGTCGGTGTTTTGCTGAAGGGATTCCGGTGATGGTTTGATGATATGGTTTTTTCTCGTGATGTGGTCGGTTGTGCTTTTGGGTTTGATCGATGATGAGTTTTCGCGATCTGTTTGTGGGGTTTGCGATGTGTTTGCGGTTTCGGTGTTTTACGGCGATGATGGCTTTTTCCCGAGCCTTTCATGTTTTTCTCCTCTCTTATTTATACGGATTTGAGAACGTTTTTCCATGAAAGCTTTAAAAGCTTTTCCTTTTTCGTTTGATCTTGTCTGAGATGAATTTGGAAAGATTTCAAAAAAACCTTAAAGATGTTCCATTTTCATTCTTCTCGTCGGATTTGGAAAAAGACAGATTTTGTTTGATATTGATGGCTTTGATTCGTATTGTCCAGGTTGTTTTCGGATCAATGATGTTTTTGAGTATTTCCATTTTGGACTTTCGTTGTTTTAATGATGATAATATCCAATATTCCGATTTTGATATCCAAAATTACTCAATGTTGCTCGTCTGGATACTGGGTTTGTTTTGCCAAACGCGGCTTTGCAGCTTTGGGCCTGGTTTTGGCCACATTCTATTTTGGCTTTGTTGACTTTTGATGACAGTTGATATGGAAACTTGGACTTTGACTTGTAGACTTTGACCGTGCTATTTTCCTTCTTCTTGCGTTAAAAAAACTATATACTTAAGAACAGATTCTGCCTTGATGCTGCTGGATAAAAAAAAGTGCATTGGTGATGATGACTTGGTCTGAACCGTTAAAAAAACTATTGTCCGTTCTATTTTGGGAGCTGGTAGCAACTCCGGTTGTTGCCCTTCCGCCTCGGCCCGATGATGATACTTTTCTGAGGGTAAAAAGAACAATAAAAAAAAACTTTCTTTGAAAATCTTGTGGATTACTAATTATTTTGTCCAATACTTGCAGGTGCAGAAGATGATGAAGACGAAGATAGCTTGAAGATCTATGAATTTCTAGGATAGTCTTTAGGAAATAGTTTTAGGAACTTCATGTAATCCAAAAAATTCTTGTATCCAAAAATAGTAATTTGTTTTGTAACCCATGTATTTTGTAATATAATGTGTAAGCCAATTTTGAGTATAATTAAGACTTGTCTTATAATAAAAAATGATCTTGATTAAGAATTTAAATCCAATGCACACAGTTGACTTAAAAGAACTTAAACACTTGTAATCAAACGTTCACTTCCCGTCCTTGGGTATTTTAATAAAACTGTCTGGCCAAATCTTGAGAAACCCAATAATACGTCTAAAACACCATAATTCCAATTGTGATCTTGATTTGCAAATTAAAACGGCTTGAAAATGGCACTCGGAATACTTCGACCAAATAGAACTCGATTAATTGGCGTACGGACCCAAAATATCACTGTAATATCCTGGAAAATCATAAAATCCAAAGTATAATCAATTAGGCTCTTTGTTTAGAAATATGGCTCTGTGACCTTGTCGACTTCTTGATAAAGACAATGTGCCCAAAGATAGTCGGAGGCACTTAAATTTTATAGAAACAACATTATCAACTTGTCATCCCTGCACAAACTGGTTAGCCACACTAAACATGAAGATGAAATTATAAAGCCAAATAACACAAGAAACACACAAAGGAGGTGGGATCTTAAAGTCAAAAATTAGGGTGTGACAGTTATGCCTTTTTATTTCCTGTTTAAACTTATCTCCCTCAATCTAGGTTTTTCATTATTGTTTTACAACTTGGCTCTCAAACCTGGTTGACACAGTTGTGCAACCTTGCCCTAGTTTTTCAAAAACCTATATATCTCACTCATGTCCTAACCTGAGATGTCTAGCTCAAATCTTGGCATGAAAAACCACTTGGAGAGAATAAATGAAAGTCTAGTTCTTTTTTGAATAATTGGGAGCCTTTGAATATGATCTTCTGCTTCTCCTCCACTCAGGCGTACGAATCAAATTTCCTCAAGTAAATTTCAACTTCCTGAAGATAACACTATCTCTTCTTGAGAGAAAGTTGCTCTTCATTTCTTCTGAACGAGTTCTGGGTGAACTCTTCTCTCGGCAAAGAGTCGTTGTAAGTATGAATTAAGTTTCATTTATCCTTGGATTAAAGAGTAGCTGGTGAAAATTATGCTATTTCATAAGGACAATCCAACTCCCTCTTCCTCCACTCAAGCTTTAGCAGCTTTTCATAACCTGCCTTAGCTTTCTCTTCTTTTCATTTCATAAGTTTCTCTTTTGTTATTTTCATTTTTTTTTTTTATATTCTGAGATGTAATGTTTAGGATATTATTCTTGAATTTGATTTTTATGACTTGTAAAGCATCTCCAATCAATGAATATACTGAAAATCATTATGTCAAAAGAATTCATTTGTTTTGTCTTTCTTGTTTTGATCCTAGACTTCTCAATCAATTTACATTAAAGGAAATAATTATGGTTAGTAGGTTCGTATGTAAATTAAAGAAGGGAAAATAACTTCATTGATTGAAAGGAATGATTACAAAATGATGTTTATAACATTAATCCTAATCATTTCTAGATTTCTTAAGATCAAACACTTTGTGTGTTTCAGCTTTTGATCTTTGAAATTCTCAAAGCCGGTCACTAATTAAGCATACCATACTGGACCATAATTACTTCTTGAAAATTGAAATGGTAGTGATTTACCATAACAAATAAAGAATCTCTTTCGTTAATTGTCTTTTCTTTCAGAGTCTTAAAAAGGTCTTAATTTGTTTTTACCCTTTAAATTGGTTTTTAATTGTTTTAAATTTTTGTATGTTTTAAGCTCTTTCTAAATTTTGTGCATTTAATTTGTTTTAAAATTCATTTTATTTAGTTTTATTATTTTTCTCTTTATTTTAAATCTTTTTGATAATGACAAAAGGGGGAGAAAATGCATGGAGTATTTAAGAAGATATTGATGCATTTCTAAAAAGTATTCGACCGGAAGAAAGTAGTTTATTCCAAAACAGCTCCTGAGTTGTAAGCTCTAAGTTATTTATATTTTTGAGTAATTTATCTTAATGGGCTTAAATGATAAATTTAATTAACAAAGGCAAGACTTAGGGAAAGCTTACAAACATCACCTTAATAAACTATCAGACTAATAGGGAGCTTACAAACCTCAAACGTAAGTTAGCTTGTTAATTAGAGTTATAAGATTCAATTAACATAGATAAGGAGTTAAGGGGAGCTTACAAACCTCGGCTTAATGGACTATCAAACTTAGGGAGAGCTTACAAACCTCATGTAACACCCTTATTCTACCCCACAGATATTACGGTAAAATAACACGGATTTCAGAGTAAAATATTAACTTTCATTAAAAAGCCACAAAGGGCGTACATTTCCTCAAAGTCAACAAAATTGGTCAATACTCCATAACACACGGGTTTTCTCAAAATACATCAAAACATCATATACAGCGGAACTCAAAACATAACTCAATGTTTTCCTCATAAGGGAACATCAGTAAAATAACCTAATGATATACAATCAACTCAAAGAATCCAACCCGATGTTACATATCAGAGCAACACCCTCTACATTAACCATAAGGCTAACGACTCTAAAACATCACAATACTCCTCGACGGCGTCCACGGCTAAACTTGCTCATCTGCACGTTACCCATGTGGAGGTAACATTCAAACAGGCATGGTGAGTAAGACAATTCATAATAATCAATGTATAACAATTAATGCATAAACGGCATATTACTCATAGTTATATTCAACACATTGATATTCTTCAATTATGCCTCAAAGGCCACAATGTCATAATTATACACAAAGGCTCATAAATGCAAATGCAACATAGACTCAATGCATGTAGTACCAATCATCACAGCTCGATGGACACTAGGTCATTAACCCTCCATAGATCCCCATCAATAGGATCAGAGCACATCAAAATACTTTACATCCACACAATGGGATTGAAGTCAAAGTAATCGAGGTCCTGAACCGAAGTCCGGATGCACATGAATGCATGATGCACACTTCACAATAATCCTCATAATAACAACATATGGTGCATCATCATTCATCATATTCATCACCATTACACGTCATATTCATCATCATAAATCATGTCATCATAGCTCATCGTAACAATCATCATCATACATCATGTTATCATAGCTCATCGTAACAATCATCATCATACATCATGTTATCATATCTCATCACAGTAATCATCATTATACAACATATCATCATATTTCATCACATTAATCATCATACATCATACCATCATAATTCATCATATTATTCATCATACAACATATCATCATAGTCCATCATATTAATTAATCTCACACATCATGTCATCATATAATCCCGTATAAATCACATATTAGCTCATAGTCATTTTATCCCATATTACCCCATATTAATTCATAGTACTACCCTCATATCATCTCATATTAATTTATCAAGTTATACTCACGGTAATCCCCACACTATCGCCTATCAATCACATAAACTTCATGGTTCTACTCATGTTAATTCATCATATTATCACAGTTACCCTCATGGTAATTCATCAGGAAAATCGCAGCATCAAAACATCAAGACATCCTTGAACCAGAACATGATTCATTAATAGAACATATACACAATTGACTTCTCAAACATAATTAGATATAAAAATATTGTGAAAACAATTCCCTTATCTATACTATGTTATAGCTCTGTTTATTAGCTTTCCAACGCTTTGAACAGGGGTCAAAACGGACTTACGGATCAAAAGTTACGTCCAAAACAATTTCGACCAAAAACATGAACAGTCGTGACGAACAGCAAAACGCTGTTACGCTCCGAAACCTAAATCAATCCAAAAGTCCACACGATTCACTTCCTTAATGCCCCTAAAACATCCCTAAATCATCCCTAACGTTCTAAGGCGATAAAGGCACAAAACCCACTGTTTATTAGGCCAATCCGGCAACATTTTCACTGCCTAAATCACTATTTTCCTGCAATTGCTCTGAGTGCATCAAAGTTACTCACATATGAACATTCCTATTCCTACAGGGTCAAACATATCATAATCCAAGGTTTTGCCCACGAAGGCAAAAATCATTATTTCTCATCTCTACACTCAAAGGGTCAAGAATACTAACCACTAACCTCCAGGGTCTACCGTCAATTTCCTTACAATTGCTCCGAAGGCATCTTAATTCCAAATATCAAATATTCTATCCCATATGGGCAGACACATAACGATCTAAGGTTTTGGCCACAAAGGCTTAAGGTTTCCTTTCTCATATCAATATTCAGTGTTACATACCATTAACCATAACCTCAAAGCCTTATCACCAATTTCCCTATTTTCCCACAACCAACCCAAAATACCTTAAATCTTAAATCAACCATAAACACACCGAAAGACATACATGGAAAATCATGAAATGCGATACTCCCCATACCTTAGTTAGTACCTTAGTCGATTCGCAACTTTCACGATTAATCTTTGGGATCTTCTGCTTTCAGCCTTTCCTTCAGAGCTCTGGCCACGAACTTTCACGTTAAACACAAAATGAAATCCGATTTCCTTTCAGAACTCAATTTTGTCTAACTTAGTCTTAGGCCTCACAAATTGGGCTTTTCCCATAACACCCTTACTAACTCTTCATAATGCCCAATTTACCCTTATTTCCCTTATATTCATTTTAATAATAATAATACTAATATTCTCATATAGTATACTATTAATTAAATAAATAGTCCAACATGCACATCTTCTCAATAATTCCCAAAACCACCGAAAACACCAAAAATACGAATATTCTCAATTAAATAAATTAATTAAAATATTCCGATTAAATTTGGGGTGTTACACCTCACCTTAATAGATTGTCTAACTTAAGAGGAACTTACAAACCTCCGACTCTGATGTTAGACTGTGTTAATTAAATCATCAACCATTGTTCTTAAATACATTTGTTTGTCATCATAAAAAAAGGAGAGATTGTTGGAATCAGATTTGTTCATACCCTTAAAAGATTTTGATGATAACAAAGTATTTAAAGAATAATAGGGTTTACTAATGGTTGTTCAAGTGTACAGGATCGAAAGATATTAATGTTGATCATACTCAAAGTACCCGCACATAAGAGAGAAACGAGTTTCCTGAAGAAAATGTATTTGCCTATCATTTTTATTAATACAAATACACCTTTTGTCTATTTAAAGTTCTTTTATACTTATTTCTTTTAGCGTTTAAAGGCTAATTTCGATATAGTCAGAATCAATTTGCTAGTTATATTTGCAACATAGTTATTTCATTGAAAACACTAAACATTCATTCCAAGAAATCCAACAAGATCGAAATGCATACCTTTTTTTCTTAGAAACCCAACACAAATTTGCCATAGGATTTACTAGTTTGGTCCTTCAAGTAATTAACTGAAAACTAAGTGACTTTATACCAAGAACACAGGTGAACAGAGATGTATATATATTTTTTATGTTTAAATTTAATTTATTTATTTTGTTCCATGATATGTTGAAAGCTAACTGATAATTTTTTTAAAATTTTATTGTTACAGAACCGTCTCCCACTGAAGGTGACATCCCACGGTTCGAAGATGAAAAACTTTCCTAAGAGTCTGATGCCTGAGTAGGTCAGGCGAATTTTAAATGACTTTGTCTCCTCTCATTTGCCTACTGCTCACTCACCATGTTCAACGCTTCACTTCTGAATCCTTTTGTTGAGCTGTGGCACAAAGAGACATTTTCCTTTCATCTTCTATTTGGGGAAACGACTATCACCTTGGGTGATGTATCCTCCTTGTTCCATCTCTCCATCGATGGTAGATTTTTCATTGCTTTTGTTATTAGATAGAAGCTTGGATGTATGATGGTTTTACAAGATTTGGGAGTTACTGAAGAGGTTGTGCTAGATAAGTTTGATTTTAGCGAGGAGCTCACATTTAAATGTCTTGGATTTGGGATAGGTATGACGAGCTTGTGGAGGCACAAATGTACGAGGTTGTCGCTAGGGTGTACATACTACATCTAGTAACATGTACTTTCTTTATGGATAACTCTTATATTTATACTGACTTTTAATACATGTGGCTACTCAGTAACCTTGATGATACTAGTTGGGCTTAGGGGTGCGTTGCATTGACCATCCTATATACAACACTTAAAGTTGCATCTGCCTTTGAGATTATACAACTTGCTGGTTATTTGAGTCTATTACAGGTATACTTGAAATTATTATTTGCAGTTTGGTTCTTATTTAATTGTTACGAATAAAAATTCGTAATTATTATATGTTGTATCTATGTTCTTTTATCAGTGTTGGATATATGAGCATATCTTCATCATTTGTAACAGGAGGGTGCAACATACCCCTGCTGACGCCCCGCCCCATAAGCGAGGAGATGAAAATACAAGAAAGCACATCCAGATGGTGTTGTGGAGTACATGAGAAAGCTTGATGTGTTGACTGTAGATGATGTCATATGGACACCATACACAGGTCACAGAGTCCATCGTGAGTTGGATAAGTCTTTTTTATTTTCTTGTTATATGCGGTGGGAGACCTTAGTCGCTAGAAACTTGCCTAAGAGGTATCTATAATAATATGGTTATGTCTAGGGCATCCCACAACCAGTTCTGGATGTTCCAACTGCGGGCACTGACAAGTGGTTTCAAAGTAACATAATCAACTCTGCTCTTTCCATTATAGATAGCGCAATGAGGGTTCAACATGACTCGTAGTATGATGATGGTTACCTAGAGTGGTACCTCACCTTATCACACCCTCGCATCATCCTACTTGTTGTGCATACATATGATGTTAGGCCATCCGATGTTGGGGTACCTACCAATGTCATCTCGCCCCCGCCACCTCCACCTGATGCTGATGACTTAAACCGCTTGCAGATGATTGTAGTTATTATGGATAACCTCATGGGTTTGGTAAACCCAGATGCTAAGGTTTTTACTTGATTATCTTGAGTAACACACATAGCCAGTGGGGGGCCTATTTATACATTATTAATATCTTTATGTATTATTTGTATATTAAGTTTAACATTACTCAGACATTTACACAACACTTTTTACTAGATAACGTTTTGGAATTTCCATTGATGCATGATGAACATAACTTAACATTTGATGAACAATTACATAAATTAGAAAATAATAATAAATAAGAAAACCTAAACACTACCAGATGATTCTGGACATTTTAGGATCTTAATTATGTCGTCGACAGATCTTGATATCTTCGCATCTAACTCGATCGGCCCATAAGTTAGCATACGGAGAAAAGATCTTCACATAACCGTCAAATCTTCAATGGTCTTCAACTCAATAAGGTTGTATTTCATCCTTCCATGAATATCAATCCAATCTACATGAAACTCAATATTTCTCACCTTTTTGTTATCGGTATTAGGCAATAATTGATTCAACTTGGATGTCAATGCGAAAGGAGATGTCGTGACATCCAGAAGACGGAAGTGTACAGGAGTACCACTTTGTTGAAGTACACTTCTGCCTTAATAAAAAAATTGAGGAAGAAGCATTTTGAGATGTTTTTCTCAACAACACATGACCCCTATTTATACAACTTTGAATTCATTATGGACCTCACAAAATGGTCGGTGCAATCTCAGCCATCCAAATTTGTCGGCAAAATCCTAATTATTGAAAATCTTATAAAATTGAACTATCGGAAATTTCATATTATTTGAAATTTCCTGTATGACATGACATTTTTTAAAATATTCTGATAAAATTTCAAGCGTACCAAACTTTTTGAAAATTCTGATATTAGTTCATATCAAAAATTTTGAATACATTATTGAAAATTTTGATTGTTACATAATTTTTTAATTACCTTTCAAAAATTTTGTACACAAATTTAATTTCAATTTTGAATAGGAGCACTTTTAAAATTATGAAATTAAATGAGGGGTGCTATGTATAAAAGAGGTGGTGATAGATTAATTCCTTCTTGAGTTGTTTATCGAACTCTAATAGAAGTATTGTTTACCATACATAAAACATCATATTAAATACAAAAATGATATTCTTACACCACAACATACATCTACAACGTATTTTATTGTCCATCAATATGTTGAACAGTGAAATATTAAAATAATATTTTTTTAAATATAAAAAATAATTTTTTTAAATTAAAAGATACTATGTAGAATTGTGTGATTAACCAACTTCATAATTTCATTAATCAATATTTTAGATTTTATTAATCAATTTTATTCACGACTAAAAATTAGTTTTAATATATGAACGTTTATTAATCAATTTCATAATCTCATTAACTAAATTTTTACTCTTTATTAAACAGTTTTATTTAACTACTAAAACTTATTTTTAATATTTAAAGGTTTATCAACCAATTTTATCGATACATTGTACCTATCCCTCAAGCAACATCAGAAAACAACAACAGACAAACAAAACAACCCGCTATATCATATGTACAGTACATAGTCAATCCTAAAATTCAAGCCTCTAGATTCTTGAATAGTCTAAACACTAAAGCAAACAAACAAGTCAACTTTATTTCTTTATGGTGACAGGAAATCCACCTTCCATCAATCAAATAACCTTCTGAATAGTGACAGGAAATCCACCTTCCATCTGCGAAGTCAAGAAAGAAATAAAACCAGGATGCTCATCCATATTCCCCTCAGGAACCACCTTAAACTTCCCAACAATCCCACCAACAATCCTTTTCATTTGCATAAAAGCCATTTCCTTCCCCATGCAAACCCTAGGCCCAGCCTGAAAAACCGGATAAGAATACAAATCTCTCCCCACAAAACGCCACTTTCCATTCACCTCATCTCTCTCCAACCACCTCTCCGGCCTAAACTCAGCCCAATCCTCCCCCCACAAACTCTTCATCCTCCCCATCGCATACACATGATATGTCACTACCGTCCCTTTCTTCACAAACCTCCCATCCGGTAAAACATCGTCGTTCATAGCTTCCTTACTATCCAACGGCACAGGTGGATACAATCTCATACTCTCACTCAAAGCCGCATGGGTGTAAACCATTTCCTTCACTTCATCGTAAACCATCGACTCTGATTTCTTATTCACTTCCTTCACAATCTCTTCCTCAACACGTGGATTCTTCCATAATAGCCAAAAAAACCACGTTAATGCCGCTGAACTTGAATCTTTCCCCGCTAAAATAAAACTTATTACCATATCAGTAACAAATTCTTCGTCCGAATGACCCGAAGTTAAGAAGCGTGATAACATGTCTTCTGTTTGAAGCAATGATGTTTCTTCTAACTCTCGTTTTTTATCTCGTACTATTTTTTTCGCGAATTCTCGTACTTCTGTTACTGCTTCTTTGAGACGCTTCTCCGAACCTATGTTGAAGTATTTTTTTATTTTCCATATGATTGGTAACAGTACACGGAAACGTTTGGAGCTTATTTCAACTGCGTCTTCGTATGCCAGTGCGAATTTCGTTCGGTTAGTTGACGGAGTTAGATACTCCGGATCAAAACCAAACGCGATTTTGCAGATGTTGTCGAAAGTGAAACGTTGGAGAATGTCTTGGAAGTCGAGGATTTGGTTTGTTTGGGTTGCTGAAACGAGGATTGGGATTAAACGGTTGGTGAGTTCTGTGTCGACTATGTGTTCAACGAAATTACGGATTGATTTCGTGTTGAATTCGTGGCTTGCGACTTGTCTTTGAAACTTCCAGTTTTGGCCGTCGGCATTGAAGATTCCGGTTCCTAGGAAATCGGAGAGGGTATTTGTGAAGGATGTGCCTTTTTGGTAATTGGAGAATTGGTTTTTGAGAATGTGTTGAACGGTGGCTGGGTTTCCGGTGATGATTTGGCGTTTACCTAAGGCGCCGCCGAGTTGGAAAGTGGCGGAGGGGGAAATTCGGACGATGTCGGAGAGCCATTCGATGCGGCGGTGTAAGTTGTTTCTGTAAGATAAGTAACAACCGATAAGGGGGTATGATTTCGGGATGGTGATGTTGTTGTTGTTGCTTGAAGATGAAGAAAATGGTTTTTCTTTCTTGTTTAGTTTTGTTAAGAAGAGTACTATGGGTAGGATTAACAAGAGAACGAGTAAGAGATACAGAAAAAGCACTCCGAGTTGAAACATTGTTCTAAAGATTCAGAGTTCAAATGAAAGAAAACAGAAGAAATATGAATATTCAAGGTTGGTAGGCAGAAAAGTTACGGTATTATTAGGTCAGGGGTTAAATTATGAAATTGTAAGTAAATTTATAGGGTGGAAATTGAGTAGAGGAATTATAACAATTTTGATTGAATTGAAGCAAAAATGAAATTGGATTAAAATAAGAGTGCATATGTCACTAAACAATTGTTCTCCACCTTTCTCCATGTGCTCAAACTTTTTCTCCACGGACTCTGTTTGAACTTTGAACAAGGTGATATCTAGAAGCCAAATTCTTAGGCAGTATAATATACAGTTGGGTACAGTTGAAAAATACCATAATGTTTACTTATCTAAAAGGATACCACAGTTGAATGTGGCTATGGTGGTATTTGGAAAGAAAAACATGTTAACAACAATACATCATCCAACTATATTAATTTAAAAATTACAATAAGATTTATTAGAATACATGAACATTGTAAAATTAAGCACATATCCTATTTCCTCTCATTTTAACTTAATTAGGTTAACTATGGCTTAAAGTTTTATTTTATATGATCCAACCTCTAATATAAAATCTGATTATGGTTTACATAATATACTAATAAGTTAGTCATTATTCTTTTTAGAACTATGACATGTATTAATATAATTTTAAATGGTAGTTGACTAATTTAATAATTATTATTATTAATTATATTTTTTAAATATTGTTCAGGTTGGAAGTTAGAATATGTAAACATTCATTGATTTTTGTATGAGAAAGACTTACGATCTCTCATTCAATACTAAATGATAACATTCATTGCCTCTTCATTTTGATTCTTCATTAGTTGTACATTGACGTGTGTGAACCACAAAAACACGGTTATATGTAATAGTAAAAAGATCGAGCCGACTTAGATATGTTTGATCACCAAATTTTTACTTATCTACAGCGATCGTCAAAGAGTTTATTTGGTGTAAATTGAAATTGAAATTAACAAATAACTAAAAACATGACTAGGGGTTATGATTATCCATCTAGAATCACCCTTATGATTGTTCATCTTTGAATTACGAGAATCTCTAAGTTGTTTTATAGAAATTTAAATAATTGTGCGCGACACTGTTTCCCTTGAAAAATGGAAAACAACATCTTTCAAATCTAACTTTGATGACTCACAGAATCGATAAGATTGAGCCTAGGACATGTGTTAAAAGTTATATTTTGAACTAGTCTATCTAACCTATACACTTCGACAGTGTTTCAGTAAATGGCTTAACATAAAAGTATTGCTCAACTAAAGAGAGGAGATAGAGAATTGCACGAAATGAAGTAAAGAATTTTGAAAAGAGTTTGGCAAAATAAAGTAAAATGCTTAAAAGGGGCAGATTGCAGGATAAGTAAAGGAAAGCTCTTTTAAAGTTAAGCAAGTAAATTAAACTTCATTGAAAGTAAAAATGGTGTGTTTACATAACGCACATTCTCCTCGAACTCGTTTCTCTGTACGCGGATACTTTGAGTAAATTTGGGAGTAACTTGTACAAATAGTAAATTACAACACACTGAATTTTATGTGTAGAACTCTTATTTATAATAGTAAAAATAACTACCAATAACCTTCTAAAACCATCAGTTTTCGACAAGTATCATAGTGCATGTAGTCACTTGCTAAACGAGCGTCATTTGTCCTGCTTAGTCATGAGAAAACATAACTACTTCCTCCATTATTTGAATTTCAAAAACTTCACTAATCTTCGGTAAATGTCTCGGTCGAAGGCCATTTTTCTTAATGTTTGGAAATTTCTCTAAGTTCCAAAACACTTGAATTCCCACTCGAAGGTCTCTTCGCTCGAAACCTTTTTCACTCTTAAAAGACCTTAATATTTTATTCAAAAATTTTAATTTAAGTATGAGGCGTCGAATTTGTGAGCTAACAGACACAAACTTTTGTGGCATGCGTAATTTAAACGTGTTTCAGACGCGTCTAAGTGGTTTAATCTAGAGCGTTATGCTGTCACGCGATGTCGCATCTTGATTGTTTCTCAATTGAGGTCCTGCTTGTGAAGAAAGCTTTGAGGAACTGAAAAAGAAATTGACTACGGCACCGGTGTTAGTGTTGTTGACTCCGAGTGAACCTTTTGTGGTGTACTATGATGCGTCTAAGATGGGATTAGGCAGAGTTCTTATGTAAGATGGTAAGGTGGTAGTGTATGCTTCGTGGTAACTGAGGGTGCATGAAAGGAATTACCCTACTCACGACGTTGAGTTGGCTGCGGTAGTTTTCGTGTTGAAGATCTGGAGACACTATTTGTATGGTTTGAGGTTTGAGGTGTTCAGTGACCATAAGAGCTTGAAATATCTGTTCGATCAGAAAGAGTTAAATATGAGACAGAGAAGATGGTTGGAATTCTTGAAAGATTGTGATTTCAACTTAAGTTATCATCTAGGAAAAGAAAATGTTGTAGCAGATGCCTTGAGCAGGAAAGCAATTCATATGTCGGCTTTAATGGTGAAAGAGATGTGACCAGTAAATTAGCAAGTGTACTAATTGTACCGATGTAGTAATAAGGGGAAATTCCCCGAATATCGATCTCGCGGACTGCGTATGAACACAAGTTCTAAAATAATACAATTGAACAAAAAGTCATAGGGGTTTTGGTTTGTTTCTTACAATTTTAAAGGCCAAAAGGCAAAAGCAGTAAAATAAAGGTTTAGACAGTTATGAGAAGCATGCTAGAGTATGGTGTATGAAAAAACCTTGTAATAACCTTAATCCTTATTTTTCAGAAATCACTACTCAATTCAATCGTTACCGGTTTTAAAGATTAGTTGACTCTAATTCCTTAGTAGAAAACCCTTTGGTATTCTTCCTATGCCCCAATTCCTTGGCGGTATAGGAACAATCCCAAGCAACATATTTTATCTAAAACATTACGGTTACTATAGGGTATCCCCATTCCTAGGCAATATCTACTATAGTATTATCGTATAAACGCGTTAACGATCGTTTTTCCAAACCTAAGGTTAACCGTAAAACAAATCCTTATTTGTCAAATAAGAAAATCCATAAGAAAATTATACAATAACAACGATGATTAGAAAGTAGTGAAATCCATTATTCAAAGGAAACAAGGTTATTACAGAGTCAATTCAGGGACACCCCCTAGCATTGGGGGGTTTAGCTACTCATAATAATAAAGATAAAATCAACAATAAAATTTAACATTACAAGAGAATTGGTTGCTTTGATCTTCAATCGCTTCCGCTCATGAGGATCTTTCGTTCCCAAATCCTTGATCGCTTCAATCTTTTCGTCCCAATCTCTTTTCCGTTCAAAAGTCCAATCCTTATTCTTTCTCCAAACAAGTATCAAATAGTCTCAATTCAAACTAATCACTAGGGAAATACCCACAATACCCTCGGGGATCACAAGAGTCAAAAATACAAGAAAAATAGGGAAAAAAGCGCTTCCTGCAACACGGGCCGTGTCAGGCAACACGGGCGCCCGTGTTGGCTTCCTGAAAGATTTTTCGCGTGAAATTTGCAAGTCCCAGGTATCACAACACGGGCCGTGTCACACAACACGGGCACCCGTGTTGTGCCACTGTTTTTTCTCCAAAAATCGCCTTTTCTGAGCAAATCCTGCAACACGGGTCGTGTCACACAACACGGGCACCCGTGTTGCATCCCTGTTTCGAATCTGACTTCGACTCCAACACGAAAGTCGTAGCTCTCTCTCTTAGCTTTCCGGCGGTTTTTAGAACGCCTCAAACGGATTCCCGGAACTCCAGTTATGATCGTTTTCGTGCAGACTGCTAAATATTTCACAACAAAACTCTTCCGAAATCTTGCCATGTTTTCCCAGTTTTCGCTCTGCTTCTCCTTTATTGTATACTTGAACCTAGAAACAGTAAAAATACCAAATCGACGCGTAAAATATGATAAAAACACTAAAATGCGACAAGACAAAACAAATAATTAACTGAAATACACTGTAAAATAACGTGTAAAAACCATCGATCAAACTCCCCCAAACTTAAACCATTGCTTGACCTCAAGCAAAAAACTTGGATAAATAATTTTCAAGTCAAACATTACATCAAGTGAAGGGTTCAGGGTGTAAGGCGTGTCGATACTCATTCGTGAGTCTTAGTTCCGATCGGCTCAAATCAGCTTTTTCGGTACTCATCCGTTAACGAAGGCATTACATAAACACATACCGCAGTAAACTTACGGACCTAAATCTCCCTTTCGGCCACCTCTCCAACTATGATTTGGGCTTAAGTCTTTTCTTCGATTTTCTACCCCTTTCATTCGGATAATCAGATTAAGGCATGCACATTTGCTCGAGATTTTTTTCTGTGGCACCTTTATTCTTTTTCTCGCTCACAGGTGTTTATTAGTCCACTTTGGGACGACTATAGAGATTCAACCGCCGTTAGGCTAAATAACCGGGTGAGGGTTACCCAACTTAGAAGGACAGGTTGTCTTTACCGTCATTATTCAACTTTTTTTTTTTGTTGCCACACATCATTCTCAAAACAATTTTTTTATTAGGCAGGACTATCACAATGAACTAATCGGGGTATACTTTTCAAATCCAAGTACTATGGCACAAATCTACACGTTGGACTCGTTTCCTTACTCTGGGGAACCTAGGGTGTTCAAGTTATACCTCAATTTCCAAACTTTCCTAAGTTCCTTAGTTCAAACTTCACTTCCCTTGAACTCTAAATACTTTCTTGACTACCTTACACACCTACTAATCACAAGAAAAAAATTTATGATCTCCATATGGGCGAATTCGATGTGATTTTTACCGAACTTAAAAATAAAAAGGTGTTTAAATAGACAATTCAAAACGGTAAAACCTCCCCCAAACTTGAACTAAACATTGTCTCAATGCTCAAGAATCAAGAGAAGAAGAGGTGTACTCACAGAGATCCTCACAGAGGGGTCGACAGGTAATGCAGTACCTCTTTGCTGCTTCCACGTTTTCCCTTGTAAAATCTCGTTTATTCCTGCAAAAACAATAACAACAAAAGAAACAACATCAATTTATAAAACCTTGGGTTGCCTCCCACGTAGCGCTTTGTTTAACGTCGCATGGCTCGACGATCGACTCCCTATTATTATGGGGGGTACTTCAACTTCCAAACTCTATTGCTCGACTTCTTCGCAACAGAATATTGTGCCGGTTCAGAGATAAGAGCAACTCGAAATGGTTTTGATCGTTCTCCCTTCTTAGTTGTGTTAATCTTCCCAACTGAAGGTTTGACATATTTCTCCTTACCTTTCTTTCGACCCTCTTGAGTTTTTAAAGTGATTTCCTCATCAAAAAATTTCAAAGTGAGTGTACCTTTTTCCACATCAATATTGCACTGACTAGTAAGCAAGAACGGCCGACCAAGTATGATCGAAGTTTCTTCATCCTCGGGTATATCCATGATTTGAAAATCAACGGGGTAAGTGAAGTTATTGATTGTCACTAGAACATCCTCTGCTAGCCCATATGCCATCTTGGTTGTGTGGTCGGCAAACTTCAAGCTTGTTCCCGTATCGCTCACTTTTCCAATATCCAGCTTTTTGAAAATTGATAACGGCATGAGACTCACACTAGCACCTGAATCGATCAGGACTTTCTTAAAAGTTCGATCCTTTATAGTACATGGAATTACAACTGGTCCAGGATCCTTCATCTTGATTGGTATTTTTCTTTCTTGTGCTATTTCCTTGCATTGCTCAGTTGTGGTCTTCGATTCTTCACCCATTGGTCTCTTTTTACCTATAACCTCTTTCATGAACTTCTTGTACAAAGGCATTTGCTCAAGTGCTTCAAAGAAGGGCATGTTGATTTCCAATTTGTTGAACATTGCACTGAACTTTCTGAAGTCTTTCTCGTTCTGATCCTTCTTTGTAACTCTTTGAGGGAATGGTAATTTGATTTTCGGTTTGACCTCCTCTTTCTTTTTCTCTCCAGTTGACTTTTCAGTTAGTACAAATTCTTCTGGTTCTTTTATTTTTTTTCTTACCTCAAGTTCCACCTCTATACATTCTTCCCCCTTTGTTTTCTCCTCTTCTATCGCTTTTTGATTTCTTGTTTTGACAGCATTAATACTCTCTTGATTTTTCGGATTCGGTACTGTCACGCTCGGGAGGGTTCCTTGAGCGTGTGTTGAGAGGTGTTGGGCTATCTGTCCCATCTGCGACTCAAGGTTTTTGATGGAAGCTGTGATGTTCCTTTGAATGTTTCGGGTTTCTTCTTGGAATTGCATACTTTGAGCTGCCATTCTTTCAATAGCTAAATCCCATTCTGCTTTTTGAGGGGCCGGTTGTTGTTGTTGTTGTTGATATGGAGGTTGGTTTTGGTCTTTCCATGAAAAATTAGGATGATTCTTCCATCCTGGATTATAGGTATGAGAATACGGATTGTTCTGCCTCAAAACTTTTATCTCTTCAACTTGTTGAGTAGTTGCAAGACAATGCACAGTATAATGGGGACCATTACAAATCTCACAACTAATAACTTTGACAGGTTGAACTTGAGCTACAGTTTTAGTACTCACCTTCATCCCTTTAAGCCTTCTTTCCACTTCAGCCTTGATTCGATCTTCCATTTTCACAACTTGTGCGGCCAACTTCAAGTCAATTGTTTCTTCCGGATTACTCACACTCCGGTCATATAATTCCAGATGTTCATTTGCAGCGATAGCTTCAATAATTTTTCTGATTCCAGTGGCTGTTGTAAAGTTGGATGAACCACCGGTTGCTGTATCGATTAGCTGCTTAGTCTTCATCTTAAGACCATTCACAAACATCTGCATCTGTTCAGTTTGATCTAGATTGTGAGTAGGACATGCAACCAATAACCGTTTGACCCTTTTATACGAGTCCCCGAGTGATTCTCCCTCCCTCTGTTTAAAATTCATAATATCATATCGTTTGCGAATATACACAGAGGCAGGAAAATACTCATTCAGAAAGGCTTTTTCCATTTCTTCCCACGTAGTAATACTTCCGGCTGGTAAGGAGTAAAACCATTCTTCAGCTTCTTCAGATAAAGTGAACGGGAACATTCTTAACCTTTTAGCTTCATCTGTGTGTCCTTCAATCTTTAGAGTAGTGCTCATCGTCATAAATCTCTGCAGATGCTTATTTGCGTCTTCGCTAACCTTTCCGGTGAAAGGTCTCCTCTCAAGGTGAGTGATTATACTCGGATGCAGCTGAAACTTTGCGACATTCACTGGTTGATTCACAATGGTCATCCGGTTTGGTTGAGCATTTGCCCCTCCATAGTCTCCCAAAAGTCTCTCCGCTGGTGGGAGATCCGCCATAGCTCCAGTATCTCTTTCTGATTCTGAACTTGAATCTGAATAAACAGAAACTCTTTCCTCTTCTGAAACTAATAGTCTAGCTTGCCTACGTCTTTCGCGTAGAGTCCTTTTAATTTCTGCGTCCAAAGAAAAATTAGCTGAGGGATCTCCTCGCATGAAAGTGTTAGACGTAGATTAGTAGTAACAAAACAAAAATAATAAAAATTAAAATTAAAAACTGAAAATAAAATTTTGGTCGCAGAGCAACAAAATTTCAATTGACTTAGAATTAAACTTATATTCTGGCAGTCCCTGGCAACGGCGCCAAAAACTTGACCAGTAAATTAGCAAGTGTACTAATTGTACCGATGTAGTAATAAGGGGAAATTCCCCGAATATCGATCTCGCGGACTGCGTATGAACACAAGTTCTAAAATAATACAATTGAACAAAAAGTCATAGGGGTTTTGGTTTGTTTCTTACAATTTTAAAGGCCAAAAGGAAAAAGCAGTAAAATAAAGGTTTAGACAGTTATGAGAAGCATGCTAGAGTATGGTGTATGAAAAAACCTTGTAATAACCTTAATCCTTATTTTTCAGAAATCACTACTCAATTCAATCGTTACCGGTTTTAAAGATTAGTTGACTCTAATTCCTTAGTAGAAAACCCTTTGGTATTCTTCCTATGCCCCAATTCCTTGGTGGTATAGGAACAATCCCAAGCAACATATTTTATCTAAAACATTACGGTTACTATAGGGTATCCCCATTCCTAGGCAATATCTACTATAGTATTATCGTATAAACGCGTTAACGATCGTTTTTCCAAACCTAAGGTTAACCGTAAAACAAATCCTTATTTGTCAAATAAGAAAAGCCATAAGAAAATTATACAATAACAACGATGATTAGAAAGTAGTGAAATCCATTATTCAAAGGAAACAAGGTTATTACAGAGTCAATTCAGGGACACCCCCTAGCATTGGAGGGTTTAGCTACTCATAATAATAAAGATAAAATCAACAATAAAATTTAACATTACAAGAGAATTGGTTGCTTTGATCTTCAATCGCTTCCGCTCATGAGGATCTTCCGTTCCCAAATCCTTGATCGCTTCAATCTTTTCGTCCCAATCTCTTTTCCGTTCAAAAGTCAAATCCTTATTCTTTCTCCAAACACGTATCAAATAGTCTCAATTCAAACTAATCACTAGGGAAATACCCACAATACCCTCGGGGATCACAAGAGTCAAAAATACAAGAAAAATAGGGAAAAAAGCGCTTCCTGCAACACGGGCCGTGTCAGGCAACACGGGCGCCCGTGTTGGCTTCCTGAAAGATTTTTCGCGTGAAATTTGCAAGTCCCAGGTGTCACAACATGGGTCGTGTCACACAACACGGGCACCCGTGTTGTGCCACTGTTTTTTCTCCAAAAATCGCCTTTTCTGAGCAAATCCTGCAACACGGGCCGTGTCACACAACACGGGCACCCGTGTTGCATCCCTGTTTCGAATCTGACTTCGACTCCAACACGAAAGTCGTAGCTCTCTCTCTTAGCTTTCCGGCGGTTTTTAGAACGCCTCAAACGGATTCCCGGAACTCCAGTTATGATCGTTTTCGTGCAGACTGCTAAATATTTCACAACAAAACTCTTCCGAAATCTTGTCATTTTTTCCCAGTTTTCGCTCTGCTTCTCCTTTATTGTATACCTGAACCTAGAAACAGTAAAAATACCAAATCGACGCGTAAAATGTGATAAAAACACTAAAATGAAACAAGACAAAACAAATAATTAACTGAAATACACTGTAAAATAACGTGTAAAAACCATCGATCAAGATGGAACTAATTGAGCAGTTCAGAGATTTGAGCATGGTTTGTGAGACTACGGCCGATGGTGTGATGTTGGGCAAGTTGCAGGTGAATAATGATTTCTTGGATTTGATTAAGGAAAGCCAAAAGCTAGATGTGAAGTTAATAGATTTGATGCCAGGAGTAGAGAGTGACTCCGATAGTGATTTTAAGTTGGATAGTACTGGTGTATTGAGATTCAGAGGCAGGATTTGCGTGTCGGATAATGACGAGTTGAAGAGGTCAATTCTGAGCGAGGGACATCGTAGTAGTCTGAGTATCCATCCGGGAGCTACGAAGATGTACCATGATTTAAAGAAGTTATTTTGGTGGTCCGGTATGAAAAAGGATATAGCTCAATTTGTTTACGCCTGTTTGACGTGTCAGAAGTCGAAAGTGGAACATCAAAGACCTTCTGGATTTATGCAAGCGTTGGAAGTTCCGGTTTGGAAATGGAATTGTATAACCATGGATTTTGTTATGGGTTTGCCGAATACGGCGAGAGGGTTTGATGCTATTTGGGTGATTGTGGATCGACTTACAAAGTCTACCCATTTTGTACCGATTAATATCAGTTTTCCGTTGGTGAAGCTGACAGAGATTTATATTCGGGTAATTGTGAAGCTACATGGTGTTCCATCGAGTATCGTGTCGGATCGAGATCTGAGGTTTACTTCAGAGTTTTGGAGGAGTTTACAGGAAGCTTTGGGTACTAATTTGAAGTTGAGTTCAGCTTACCATCCGCAAACCGATGGTCAGTCAGAGAGAACTATTCAGTCGCTGGAGGATTTGCTGAGATCTTGTGTGTTGGAAAAGGGTGGTGCGTGGGATACTCATTTACCATTGATCGAGTTCACGTACAACAACAGTTACCATTCTAGTATCGGAATGGCACCATTTGAAGCTTTATATGGTAGGAGATGCAGAACTCCTCTGTGTTAGTATGAAACAGGTGAGAATGTGGTATTGGGACCAAAAATTGTACAGCAGACTACTGAGACAATTCAGATGATTCGTGAGAAAATGAAAGTGTCTCAAAGTAGGCAGAAAAGTTATCATGATAACCGAAGAAAAGAACTGGAATTCAGTGAAGGTGATCACGTGTTTCTAAGAGTTAACCCAGTGACTGGTGTGGGTCGTGCGTTGAAGTCCAAGAAGCTGGATCCTAAGTTTATTGGACCGTATCAGATTTTGCAGAGAATTGGTGTTGTAGCTTATAGAGTGGTGTTACCGCCTGAGCTTTCAAATTTACATGACGTGTTTCATGTGTTGCAACTTCGAAAGTATGTCTCGGACCCATCTCATGTGATTCCGAGAGATGAAGTTCAAGTGCGGGAGAATCTTAATGTCGAGACGATGTCGTTGAGGATCGGAGATCGTAAGTGTCGCGGTGAAATTTGGATATCAAGCTATTGATGAGCTTGAATCTTAATTCATTTGCAACCGAACTTTGATTTGTCCAAAGGAAGGGAGAAAGATCGAAATACCCATAATGCAATGCAAATGCAAAAGTTAGAGAGTTATAGGTTAGGGGGTTGGTTAAACTTAGGGAAGGTGCTAGCATCCTAAGTTTCTGTAGTACTCTACAGGAACCTCTTGTTTTATGTTGTTTATTGCTAAGGGTTATCTGCTTAAAGATAAAAGACCTAGTGGTTTGATTCTAAGTATACTCGATAAGATATCGCATCTTATGCCTACATATCCTGACGGGAATGGAATCAGAGTATCTGTAGTTCCCCTAAAGGGTTTGAGGAGTTTTTTGACTATGGTCAAAGTTCCTACGGGATAAGGTAGTTGATTGATTGATTTTAGGAGAAAAGACGAGTCATCATTTTAAGGGAGTTACTTGATTTAACCACCACAACCTTGTAGGAAAATAGTCTTTGCATCGTCTTAAGAGAAGGGCTCAAGTACTCGGATTGTCAACAAGTACACCTCTATCTCTCCTAAGGCAAAGTCCCTACATATTGATTGAATTGTTATGGGGTAGGAATTTTATCTCGCTTAAGATGATTAACATCTTATTCTATAATGTGTTTGAATAGTGTTTGATTTGAGTTGAATATGGTTTGTCTAAGTTGTAAAGATAAAAGGTCCTCCTTATGGGGTAGGATCTAAACTTAGAAGATCGACTTGAATGGGATCAAGGATCATATGGGTATTTATGATGCAAATGAGATGCATACGCACAACTGTTTAGGTTATGCGCAGTTTCTTCCTTTGGACGCAATGCAATGCGATAAGATAAATATGAAAATGATAAACTGCAGAAGATAAAGGTGTCGCTTCCGCGAAAATAAGGTGCCGACAAAACAGAAGAGTCGCCACCTTTCGTTATTTATCCCTCAGAGCGGGAAAGGGAACGATCGGAAAAACCTGACGAAAAGGTATAAGACAAGGTCATCGCAACCATCGTCTGGGTTCGGGAGTCGGTTACGCAAGGGGAAGGTATTAGCACCCCTCACGTCCATCGTACTCGATGGGATCCATGCTTGTTGTGTTTACTGGACGGGTTGGTTTTATCTATCTACCTATCAAGGCTGGTCTGAAAAGAAAAGAAAATGACTCGGCAAAGCGTCGCACTTTATGCCTACGTATTCTCATCAGAGAATGAGAAATCAGAGTCAACGTAGTTCGCCTAACTACGGGTAACAGATGGGGGAAGGTGGCTCGCCAATACATCAGTATTGTGCCTACATACTCTCAACAGGCTTGAGAGATCAGAGCTTACGTAGTTCGGGATAATACGGGTTACGGGAATTCATATTCATCTGTTTTATCGAGTAAGGTTAACAAACAGTTCCAGCAGTTTGGCATACGCAGCTCGACCCTTGGAGACTTAAGCGTTACCGTTTGCGGTAGAACTGGGAGTTAACGACACTCTTTTCTTCAGAAAAGCTTCCTTTGACTTATGGGCCCACGGGGCAAAAGGTTTGAAGTTTGTTTTCTGTCTTTTACGGAAGAACTGTTTTTTATTGTCGTTTGCAACTAGCATCGCACTAGAGACTATGACCTGAGAGTGAATGCGTCGCATGTCACCCAAAGGGTGCCATACTAACAATCCAGACTGTTGAAAAGAAACTCTCCAACAATCCTTTCTCATATAGCTTAAGGCTCGTAACGTACGACGTCAGTTAACCTTTATTACTATATCTTAATTTGTCTTGAGATGAGAAGAGAGCAGGCTCAACTAAAGGGAGACTATCAAGTCCTAATGTTGTCATGCCAAGGATTCATCCTATGGTTGAGGTTTGAAACAGGGAACTCCTAGAAGTTATCATGCATAGGTTTCAACCTAAAGTTCTATCATCACTTCCTTATCAAAGGAAGTGAGATTCCTAGGGGATCATGTCAATGATAAACAGAAACAGATAAAGCATCAGCTTCAACAGTAAACGGTAAACAGATATACAGTAAAATGCATGCAATGCAAGTGAGGGAGGAAATGTGTGTGGGGCATCATCCTCCACAAGCTCATCTCAACCTCAAGCCAGATATGAATAACTGCAATCATACAAAGGAAGTAACAAGCTATCAAGCAAAGTATCAGTGACTGCAATCATACAGAGGAAATGAAATGCTATCAAGCAAACACAAACCACATGGGCAAGGGAGCTGGGCTCTACCGAATACCCGCAAGCAAAGCCATACAGTAAAAATACAAGCAGAGGGAGCAACTCAACCTCTAGTGCAGTCATGCTCCTAGCTTACATCAGCCTAGATATGAACTTATTGTAATGCATCAAGCAAATCAAACAAGCCACATCAATACAGAAAAGAAAGCAGATCAACCACCCCTACAACTTCAAGCTTCAGCTCTTCAGTAATTCAGCCTTCAGACCTCACCTATCCTTCAAGGCTATCATCTTCAATAGCAAGTATCAACTTGCTTCTCCCAGTTTTCAATACACCAAACATAGGTATCACCTTATTCTTCATTCCTCAAGCTTCAGCTCTACAGTAAATCCCACCTTCAGGCTTTACTCCTAACTACAAGTATCAACTTGATTCCTTCAGGCTCTCAATGTATCGATGTAAGTGTCAACTTATCCTTTATTCCTCAAGCCTCAACTTTTCACTCAATCTCAATTGGATCTTCTTCACAAGTATCAACTTGGTCTTCAAGATTCAGCTCTCTTTGCTTTACTAGTATCAACTTGGTCTTCTTCTCCTACAAGCTTCAGCTCCTCAGAGTAATCTTCAACCACAAATAAGTATCAACTTCATCCTTCAATCCTCTTCAAGCAAGGAACTCCATCCTATAACAAGGGAGAAATATGCATCCATCAAGAGCAAAGTTTGGATGATTGGTAGCAGAGTGAAGACCAAAGGTCACCACTAAGCATCCTATCATCTGAGAAAGGGACCCTCAAAGGTTCTACCAACTTGTAAAGAGCCACACATCCTACCAAAGGAGGGATGAGGCCTTTACAAAGGGACCTTGCATCATGGGGAATAATGGAATTGATCAACATATTCCATGTTTATGAAGGAAGAGAACTATCTAGAAGCTCTGCCTACAAACCCTAATCTTAACCTAATCAAAACTACACCACAAGAAGGGAAGATCTTCAAATCCAAGCTTCTTCAAGCAATCCAATGCATCTTCAACTTGCCTTCAACATCATCCAAGAACAAGCAAAGAACAACCCTAATCTAAGGGAACTAAAGAAGTTAATCTAGTTAAGTTAGTGCCTTGGAATCATCTAAAGCTAGCACCTAAACTAAAATCAATCAAAAATAGTAAACTATCTTATAAATTTCTACAAAAATTCCTAAGGGATCCTAATTCAATTAAGAATGCCTCATACAAAAACCAGGGACTAAATCATCTATTAAGTCCTAAAATTAAGTCCTGAATCCAAAGGTATCAACCATAAACCCTAAAAATGGAGCTTCTAAAGTTTTCAACCTAAACTACCACCTATGCTCATCAAAAAAATATGAGAAAAATCTATAGGGAGCATGCATATCTATGCTAACTACTCACAAAAAATTAGGATCAAAATCATCACCACATGATCACACAAAATTCCACAAAATCAAGTATTAAACATGACTATTTTAATATCAATTAAAATGTAAAAATTCCCATAAAACCAGAAATTGCATGAAATAAAAATATTTTTTATCTAAAAAATACTAGATTCAATCATGAATCTAATGCAAAAAGAATGGGGTCAATTGAGCTATTTTTCCATTTTTTATGATTTTATCAAAACCATGAATAAAGTGAAAAATAATATGAAAATCCAAAGAAAATAATAAATGCACGGTGCAGATAGAAATAGAAATCAGTTCATTCCATGGATTGGGCCATCAGGGGGGTGTGGTTATCAGTTATTGCACTAAGCCCAAAAGCACAACTTAATGAAACGATGCGTTTCACATGAGTTCAGACTCTTCACAAAATGAAAGCCATTCGTGGCCATTGGATCACTTCTCCAGTCAAAGGTCCACCTAAATCCAAGGGCTCTAAAGTCATCTTCTTCGTTTGAATCTCTGAACCTCGCGCGCAGCCACGGCCACCGCCGGTGGTGCTCCGGTCATCCTCCCCGACCCTAACTCTCTCCACAGGCCTCCATTCCAAGAGGTCTCTACATGAAACTCACTCCAATTTTCACAAGGAATCTTCCTATGCCATTTAATCATGCTAACAGTTCAAGAATCCAAGAATAACAATCTCGGCCGAAAATTCCATGAACCCTAATTGGTCACTAATCTCCAAATTGATGATCCAGAAATCTTCCTACACCATCCTACTATGCATCTACCATAGCAATTCATCTTAATTCTACCTAATTTAAGCCATGGCACAAGAGTTACATACCTGGTAAATTTGAACAAACAGAAGGGTTGACTCTTCAACTCAGCCTTCAAGAACTTGCAGAAACCTTCACTGAATCACAATCAATCTTCTGTATGCAAAGAAAAGAGTTGAATCTTCTTGAATTATCAAACCCGATTCTGAGTTGCAAGCTTCACTCTCCAATGGCTACTTCACGATTCTTCCACCACAGTGCCTTGAATTTGATCTGGAATTGATCACCACCCTCTGAGCAAGCTATTGAGATCAATTTCTTGGACTGAAATGACCTCTAACCTTGTAACCGATTTGGATTTGCAATGAGAAAGTTCAAAGTGCAAGCTCAGTTCTCTCTCTCAATCATCACCAAAAAATTATTTGAACCACTTCTATTCCATATATAGAGTGTGTAGGGATGATCTAGAACCCTCTAGATCCTTCCAATGAGAAGATCAATCTCTCATGACATGAGAAGTTCACTTGAATTCTCATGATATGCCATTTTATGCACAACTTCTGTTAACAGCTTGAAACCAATCTCAATTCCTTCTAATTTCTCCCCTCATGACATTTTGGAAGTGTTTGGCTTGCAAGGTGTAACCCGGTGAACTGACTTTAAACAATGTTGCGGATAGCAAGAGTCGCCACCGACTTTTATTTTATCCATAAGGAAAGGTTATAAAAGAACAGGAAAGACCTTAGAGAATATTTTGGGTCCGGGGGGTAGGTTATGAAAAGGGAAGGTATTAGCATCCTTTTCATCCATGGTTATCCATGGGCTCTTAGGTACTTAAGCTCACTTTTGAATTGTTTTGAAATTGTAGTGTGTGAATAGAAAATTTTTAGAATAGTTAATAAATAATCCATGTAAGGATGTGTTAAGAACTTGTTTGAAAACTTGTTGAAAATTTGTTTAAGTGCGAAACAATTTTGAAGTGAGCAAGCACCTAGGAGTAACCTACCCTAATGTTTAAAGGTCTTTCTTATTCTTCATTCTTTCCTTTAGTAAGACTATCCCTACTATAATGGAGTAGGTAGTCCTTACTTTGGATGTTAAGGGACATGTGAGGGACAATTTGACTTTGAAGGCCATTGTGGGATGTAATAAGCACATATAAGGGACCATCATCATTTTTCGAAAGGGACTCGATTCGTAAAGGCAACCATAAGGGACTTTGATGATTTTTCTATTTGAGGGACTTGCTTTATACACCCCACTTAACCATTATTCGTAGGCAACTTGAGGGATATCCTTAGGAAGTGAGACGGCGATTAAAATCGACTTACGTGTGTGACGTGTTTATTTTAATTATCTTTATTTAAAAGTGATCTAAATTTATTTTAATATTACATACATGTTGTTACACTCCCTAATTACTAACCATAATAATAATTAAATAATTAAACAACTTTACATCCAAGAAACAATTACAAAATAATAAGCAAAATAATTAAATAGCAAAGATAAAATATAAATAAGCAATAATAAATAATAAAGGGGGTTAATTCTAAGTTTACTCGGCAAGACATCGCATCTTGTGCCTACGTATCCTTACGGGAGTGGAATCAGAGTAATCGTAGTTCCCCTCAATAGGGAGGTTAGAAACTTCTTGACTGTGGTCAAGGTCTCAAGGGGAATAAACGCATCTTAAGGACACGCTTACGTGGAGTGTAGAAACTCCAAATCTCTACGTTGAAATGTTAAGTTGTAATTAGGGTTAAATTAGGGATTCCACGGCGGGAAACCCTAAAATGAGCGCGGCGGCTCTTTGACCTAATGCTAAGGGTAAAATTGTAATTTTGCCTGCGGCGAGGCATTTGTGAAAATTAGGGTTTGTAGTTTGTAGTTTTGAGGATTTGAAATTGAATGTGTGAAGTTTTACGGACTATTGGCGCGGCGGCCAAACAGTTAGACCTAACCTTCGGATGTGTGCAATGTGACAGAAATAATAGTAAACGCGTGAGATAATTGAATCATGCAAACAGAGAGATAATGTCATAATTTAAACCATGCAAGCAGAAATTTAAAGGCAGAATTTAAAGAGCGATTGTTAAGTTCGCGAGGTTACATGAGAGGAGCAGATACAATATGATAATGAAATTTGAATTGAACAATAATAAAATAAAATAAATAACGGTTCTAGTTATTATTTTAAAAAAAAGATTTTAGTTATTATTTTAAATTTATCTAAAAAAAAGTTTTTCTTAAAAATAATAGGTTTTCATATTAATTTGGAAAAGATGTTAATGTTATTTATTTTAAAAAACAGATTTTTATATTATAACAAATTTTAATAAATTAATGATAACAATAATAATAATAATGGTAATAATAATGATAATAATGATAATAATAATAAATAATGATAATAATAATAATAATAATAATAATAATAATAATAATAATAATAATAATAATAATAATAATAATAATAATAATAATAATAAAGCAATAATGAATTTTAAATGTGCCAAATAACCCAACAATGTTGCTAACGCAGAAATGCGCTCATCGCAACCAGATCTAAATCGGACGAAACAAAATTTATCGCAAAGAAAAAGAAATTAAGCAAAAAATAGTATTATTGCTCACACAAAAATGCGATCATCGCAACCAGATCGAACTAACACAAATGTCACGCGTCATGCACACAAATGTGCAAACATCGTATCGACATAATTCGATCAAAAATCTTATATATATAAACTCTAACAATTTAAAAATTATATATATATAAACGTAACAGTAATAGATAAAGAAAAAGAAATAACGGTAATAGATGAAGAAAAAGAAATAACGGTAAAAGATGAAGAAAAAGAAACAACAGTAATAGATGAAGGAAAAGAAATAACGGTAAACGATGAAGAAAAAGAAACAATAGTAATGGATGAAGAAGAAAACTAAATAACGGCAAACGGCACTCACTCCTCTTAGGTTTTTTTCATTCTCCCCTTTTTTCCAACAAGGCAACACATGTATATATAGGGAACAAATTAGGGTTAACACCAAATTGTCAATAATGTCCCTAAAGCCCATTTTAAAGCCCAAACTAAATAATTAGTTAAGAAAAATAAAATTTAAATAATTTAAAATAATTAAAATAAACTTAAAATAAAAACTAATAATCCTATTGATTCCTAAAATAAAAAATATTATAAAAAGAACAAAATTTTTTTCAATATTTTTTATTTTATGATTTTTTGGATATTTTTATGAATAATTTAGAAAAAAGTGAAAAAAATAATATTTTAAAAAATGATTTAATTAAAATACGAAAATAATAATTAAATAATAATAAAAAACTATTTTTGTTATTTTTTTTAATGAAAGATAGAAAAATTTAGAGTAAAAATAATAAAAAACAAAAAAAAGTGACAAAGGTGAGATTCGAACTCTCAACCTCTCACACTCATAACTCCTTACACATGTCCTCTTGCCAATTGTGTCATTTTTACTTTTTAGAAAAAAAATGCATGCCATATGATATTTACCTGCAAAAAGTTCTCTTTGATGTTGGCAAAAAAAATCATGAAGTTTGACTTTGGTTTGACCACAGTTGACCTCAGTTTGACCTTTTAACTGCATTGACTGCTTTTGACTTATCTGATCATCTGACTGAGCAAACTTTTGAGAAAAGTCTTGAAACTTGACATGGGGGTTCTTATACACATATAAGATGTTATGAAGCTCACTTGAAGTCTTGGAAGTCCATTTAGCCTGATTAAAGTCAAAACCCTAGTTTTGGATGCACTGCTTAGGAGGTGCATTGTCTGAGGGAATTGTCAACTCTTCTGACCAATTATGAATTTTGTGAACCTTGTGAACCTTCTTGGAACACAAAGTCTTGTATTGTGAGGGCAAATTTTGGGGTGCAACAGCTGCCCCTGTTCAATTTTCTGAAACCTGAGGGGTTAGATTGGTATATTTGCCAGTCGTAACCTGGAAGGTTGAAGGGGATTGAACACAAAAGCCCAAAAATTTGCACTCACCAGTGCATGGAGTGATATTGATGGTTGGTTGAACATGATTGAGTGGGCTTAAAGATGCCACTAGGGGAAAGTTCTTCAGTAGTATAATGAGAACTGTCAGGAGTCTGGAGTAATACTGATGTAACAGCATGTCTTCATGAGGATAGAGCAATCAATAATGATAACCCTAAAGCAGTCTTGAAGTGATAAATCTGACCTCAGGAGGATAGAGCAATCAATAGCTCTAAAGCAGTCTTGAAGTAATAATGGCTTCAGGAGGATAGAGCAATCAATAGCTCTAAAGCAGTCTTGAAGTAATAGAATGGCTTCAGTAGGATAGAGCAATCAACAGCTCTAAAGCAGTCTTGAAATAATAATGTGATATGTCTTCAGGAGGATAGAGCAATCAATAGCTCTAAAGCAGTCTTGAAGTAATGATTTCAGGAGGATAGAGCAATGGATAGCTCTAAAGCAGTCTTGAAATAATAATGTAATTTCAGGAGGATAGAGCAATGGATAACTCTAAAGCAGTCTTGAAATAATTAGATGGCTTCAGGAGGATAGAGCAATGAATAGCTCTAAAGCAGTCTTGAAGTAGTAATATGACCTCATGAGGATAGAGCAATGAATAGCTCTAAAGCAGTCTTGAAGTAATAGGATGATTTCAGGAGGATAGAGCAATCAGTAGCTCTAAAGCAGTCTTGAAGTCATGAGAGGCTATCAGGAGGATAAAATAACCCTGAGGTTACAATAAAGCAGTCCCAAAGATCATAAGATTGTTTGTTGGATAATTAACCTGAAAACAAGGTAGCATTCTGTATAACAACATTAGTTTATGCTTTATGTATGCATGTATGACATGATGCACTTAGGTAATGTACTATAGACATATATGTTATGGTATGATGTAAATGATGTACGTATGATATGACACTGCTGGAAGTGTCTGGATATCCTTGTATAACAACTGCTGGCCAAGGAAAATAAATCCCGATTCGTTGTTGAAGAATATATAACCCTCCGTCTGCTGGGGATAACAAGGTATAGATAACCTCCCATTGTTGGGGATAACAAGGTATAGATAACCTCCCGTTGTTGGGGATAGTAGGGTATAGATAACCTTCGTTTTCGTTTGATAGTAGGATAAGTATAACATCCCGTCTTTGTTCATCGTGCCTTTATTGGAAAGTAATTTCCCGTATATCCGTATGAGGATAAAAGAGATGGATATAAATTCCGGGGGAGATTAGACTTTGTGAAAATGGATTAGTCCTACTGATGGTTTGTAACTGTCTTGTAAAGATGAACCGGCGAAGCTTCGTTGAAATCCTTCCCTCGTTCGTCCTTAGTAAATACTATTACTGCATTTTCATGCATTTCTGGTAAACATCAATCATATTAAAAGGCATACATACATTCAAACACAACCAATGGACGTTTCGCTTATGTAAATAGGGTAAAAGTAAATCTGGATTCAAAAGATGGAGTTTATTTATATCAAAAGTGACCCATACACGGGTAAGTTTGTACAAGGAGACATAAACCCTAGTAAGAGAATTTTGTCATGAAGTTTTACAAAAAGAATCAGCTATGTGGGAAATAATCCTATTGAGTTTCAATTCTACTATTGCCACTCAAGTATCTCATCTTCTTGCTGTTGAGACGGAAACGATTGGATTGAGCTTCATCTGTTTGAGCTTGAGTAAGTAGTACAACTGGTTGCAGTTTCATGAGTGATCCAAACGAGACATAGTCATACGCTTTAATCCCTAACTTTTGCCTGGATTGCCCTTTCAGGTTTTCAATCCACCGGGATACCCTTTTTTGCCCAAGCCGCCTTTTCAGGTTTTCGACTTGCCGGGTGTACATCTTTTTATATATATATCCCTAATTTTTGCCCAAACCCTTTTGGTTTGCCGGGATGCCCTTATTTTTGCCTAGGCCTGTCAACCTAGCGGGTCTCTTTTTATGCGTAGTATTTTTTAACTATGTCTGCGTTTACAGGTTGTGGGAAGTCTTCACCATCCATTGTAGTCAGTATCATGGCACCTCCTGAGAACACTGTCTTGACTACAAATGGTCCCTCATATGTTGGAGTCCACTTGCCCCTAGGATCACCCTGTGGTAATATGATACGCTTGATTACCAAGTCACCAGCCTGATATACCTTTGGCTTAACCTTCTTGTTAAAAGCTTTGATCATCCGTTTCTGGTACATCTGGCCATGACAAACTGCTGCTAACCTTTTCTCATCAATCAAATTTATCTGGTCAAGTCGAGTCTGAATCCACTCATCTTCATCCAAGCCTGCATCCTTCATAATTCTCAAGGAGGGGATCTGAACTTCAATAGGCGGAACTGCTTCCATACCATAGACTAAGGAGAATGGGGTTGCCCCTGTTGAAGTACGTATTGTAGTACGATAACCATGCAGAGCAAATGGTAACATCTCGTGCCAATCCTTGTAAGTAACAGTCATCTTCTGTACAATCTTCTTAATGTTCTTATTAGCAGCTTCAACTGCCCCATTCATCTTTGGACGATACGGAGAAGAGTTGTGATGCTTAATCTTGAACTGCGTACAGAGATCAGTAATCATAGTGTTGTTCAGATTAGAGCCATTGTCAGTGATAATCCTTTCAGGGATACCATACCTACATATGAGATTATTCCTAATGAACCGAGCCACAACATTCTTAGTCACAGATGCAAATGAAGCTGCCTCTACCCACTTCGTGAAGTAATCAATAGCAACCAGGATGAAACGATGACCATTAGAAGCAGTAGGCTTGATCTCACCAATCATATCAATGCCCCACATGGCAAAGGGCCAAGGAGCAGTCAACATATTCAATGGAAATGGAGGTACATGTACTTTATCAGCATAGATTTGACATTTGTGACATGTTCTGGAGTGTTGATAGCAAATATCTCTTGATTTCATCAAAGGCAGTCTGGCACTCATCATTCCATTCCATCACCTGATCTTTCTTCAACAACTTGAAGATTGGCTCACAGATGGTAGTTAATTGGGAAATAAATCTTGCAATGTAGTTCAATCGTCCCAAGAAACCTCTAACCTCCTTCTCAGTACGGGGAGCTGGCATCTCTCGTATAGCTTTCACTTTTGCAGGATCCACTTCAATACCTTTTCCACTGACAATGAAACCCAGGAGCTTTCCAGATCTAACTCCAAAAGTACACTTGTTTGGATTTAATCTCAACCTGTATTTCTTCAACCTCTCAAACAACTTGTGCAGATGATCAAGATGTTGTTCTTCATTCTGAGACCTGGCTATCATATCATCCACATATACCTCTATCTCATGATGAATCATATCATGAAACAAAGCCACCATAGCACGCTGATATGTTGCCCCTGCATTCTTCAAACCAAATGGCATTACCTTATAGCAAAAGGTGCCCCACTGTGTCACAAATGTAGTCTTCTCCATATCTTCAGGTGCCATCTTGATTTGATTGTAACCAGAGAAACCATCCATAAAAGAGAATACCTTATGCTGAGCAGTGTTGTCTACCAGAATATCAATATGAGGAAGTGGAAAGTCATCTTTAGGGCTAGCCTTGTTCAGATCTCTGTAGTCTACACACATACGTACCTTACCATCTTTCTTAGGAACTGGTACCACATTTGCAACCCACTGAGGATAAGAAGTTACGGCCAAGAACCCTGCATTGAACTGTTTCATTACCTCTGCTTTGATCTTTTCTGACATTTCAGGACGCATACGACGAACCTTCTGCTTCTTTGGACGACAATCTTCTTTCACTGGCAAACGGTGAACCACAATGTCTGTACCCAACCCTGGCATATCTTCATAAGACCAAGCAAAGATCTCCACATAGTCACGTAGCATCTGAATCAACCTGCTCTTGACACTGTCCTCTAAATCAGCCCCTATCTGGACCTCTTTTCTGTTTTCTTCAGTTCCCAGATTCACAACTTCGACTGGCTCTTCATGTGGCTGTATAGCTTTCTCTTCTTGTTGTAACAACCTAGCAAGCCCTACAGGTATTTCACAATCGTCCTCGTTTCCGTCTTCAGTTTGATAGATCGGATTCTCGAAATTGTAATTGGCAATAGTAGAACTGTTATCAACTGGATCCAGAGTGGATGAGGATCTGCATTTTAGTGACGTGGGTGTGTGTAAGAACACATAGCTGATAAAGCAAAAATAAAAGAAAAAGAAAGACAAGGAACACAATATTTACGAAAACGAAACGTCCACTGATTTTATTGAATGAAGTATGCAAATGAAATGACAACCCGTAACAAGCACACCATTGTGCCCCGGGTAAGGCACATGGCTTGAAAGTTTTAATTGTTCCAGAAATTATAAACATAACACAGTAATAGTATTTACTCCTGACTAAAGGAGATAGGGATAACATCTTCAGCTGTCCAATTATTGAGTCCAGCACCCACAGTAGGAAAAATCCATGCCTCCAAGTTGTAGTCTTCATCTTGATCTCCCACAGCATTGATAACCCCTTGATTGGTGATACGAACAGCACGAGCACGACGAACAGCCTTCTGGGGCTCTGCAGTGAAACCCAAACCAAACTTGTCAGACTTGTATGGAATATCAGGAAGCTGACCCCAAATAGTACAACCACCTTCTTCCACCACAGCTTTTGCATCATTGAGGGAGGCCATTGCCATTGTTGGAGGGTTTCTGATGACCACAGGAACCTTCTTCACAGCAGGAGGAGTCACACAATCCTTAACAGCCCAGGGAACCACTTCAAATGACTGACATGGAGTTTCAATGTATTCACCTTCTACTTCCAGATACTTGAAAGTGTTTACATGGCTGACAAAGTATTCTTCCTCTCCAAAGACAGTAACAACTTTTCCATTCACCGGATATCTCAACTTTTGATGTAATGTGGAGGTCACAGCACCTGTCCCATGGATCCAGGGACGACCAAGCAGACATGAGTACGAAGGACGAATATCCATCACATAGAATGTAGCAGTGAACACCTGAGAGCCAACCTTGATTGGAAGATCAATTTCCCCATGCACTACTCTTCTAGAACCATCAAAAGCCTTTACCACAATATTACTGGGCTTCAATACCGTATCTTCAGGACTCAGCTTGTTCAGGACTTCCTTAGGCAACACATTCAGAGAGGAACCATTGTCTATCAGCACATGAGACAGGGTAGTGCCCCTGCATTCAATTGAAATATGCAAGGCCCTGTTATGATCCCTCTTGGCAGGGGTCAAGTCAGCATCAGAAAATCCTAACCCGTTGTCATAGGTCAGGTGAGCCATACAATTCTCAAACTGGTCCATAGAAATTGCACTGGGTACATGAGCCATCTTTAGAAACTTGATCAATGACTTGGCATGAGCCTCAGAACATAATAACAGGGAGAGTATAGAAATCTTTGAGGGAGTATGCCCCAGCTGATCAACAATATCATAATCACTCTTGCGAATGATTTTCAATACTTCTTCCATCTGCTTAGAGAGGTCATCAGCAGCTGGCACATCAGTAGATACAGGCTCAATAACAGGACCCTTGCCCCGAGCATCAGTGGTGGAAGTAACAGCAGGAGTAACTGCACTCTTAGAAGCAACTGGAGGAGAGAAGACTCTTCCACTACGAGTGATCTTGCTAGATCCAGCAATATTATCAATGTCAACAGGCATATCAGGTAAAGGCTCCTGCTTGACACCATGGATGTAAACATCAGACCCATAGTGCCAAGGCACAGCTTTGTCAGATGTATAAGGAATAGGACCAGGAGTGGTAATGATCAGAGGAGCTACTCTGGCTTCAGCAACAACTTTCACAGGACCTTCAGCAGTAATCTTGATTGGGCCCTGATGAGTGATTTTAATGGGACCCTTTGAAGTGATTCTTAGTGGTACTTTGTCAACCATGTCAACCTCTTCAATCTTCTTACCCTGAGTCAGATGATCCACCATACTTTCTACAGATGCTGGTCTTCTTTCAAACACTATAGTATATTTATCCATGAGACGTTGAATCCCATCCCTCAAAATGAAGCAACTATCCGGCTTATAGGTACAATATAGACAATCTTCATGACAACCTGGAAAGATCCCAGCTTGTACTAACCTCTTTTTGATAACAGACAATGGTGTGCTCAACTCCATAACTGAATAGACATGCAGATCTTCATCAATATCTTCATCAATGGCGTTGACAGTCTTCTCGTGATTTGGCATTGGAGCTGTAATCACATTTGGAGTACCTGGTGGATCAAACTCAATTTCTCCAGCATCAATCATATCCTGAATTTTGTTCTTCAAGACCCAGCAGTTATTAGTATCATGTCCTGGACAGTTTGAATGATATGCACATCGTGCATTGGGATTGTACTTGGGAGAGGTAACATTGGGATTCTGAGGGGCCTCCCTCAGGGTAATAAGTTCAGCTTTCAACAAGTGTTGCAATGCCTGAGCCATTGACATGTTGATCTTCGTGAACTGTCTTCTAGCCCTCTGTTGGTTGCCTTGAGGCTGCTCTGTTGTTGCAGGAGTTGGATTTGAAATATGAACTGCACTAACAGACTGATGCCTTCTGTTACGATCAGGCTGACCATACACAGCATTAGATTCTCTCTTCCCAGTGGGAGGCTTCTTTGCAACACCTGACGAAGAAGTGCCCACTTGGATCTTACCACTCTTGATACCATTCTCTACTCGCTCTCCTGTCATGATCAACTCAGTGAAGCCAGATGATGAGCTTCCAATGAGATGACTGTAAAACGGACCATTCAGCGTACACATGAACATATCAACCAACTCCCTATCAGTCAAAGGGGGTTGAACTCTTCCAGCTAAGTCTCTCCACTTCTGAGCATACTCCTTAAAGCTTTCTTTGGCACCCATAGACATGCTCTGAAGCTGCATGCGAGTGGGGGCTAAGTCAGCATTGTATTGATACTGTTTGTAGAAAGCTTCAGCAAGGTCATTCCAATCTCTGATGTTGACACTCTCCAACTGATAATACCACTCTAGCTGAGCTCTAGATAAACTCTCTTGAAAGAAATGGATCCACAACTTTTTATCAGCAGTGTGGGGTTGCATTCTTCTGACATAAGACCTCAGATGCAATTTGGGACAAGAGACCCCATCATAGACAACAAATGTAGGAACTTTGAACCCAATGGGTATGACCACCCCAGATATCAAGCTCAAATCCTCAAAATCCAGCCCAGATGATTTCTGTAATTCCATAGCATCCATTCTATCCACCAGCATCTTGAATTTGTCTTCGTTAGGCTCATGGTAGTAGTTAGCCTCAGAATCAGAGTCCCCCATAGTGTTGTGGAGACTGCCTCTCTCCTGCTCAGATTCTTCAGATTCATAGTCTTCAACATGTTCCTTGGTCTTGACAGGACCTTTGAACCTTCTTCCCATGTTGAGCAACCCAGCGGACCTTCTAGCCTTCTTAGTCTTCTTGGCCAGCAGTGTCTTCAATTCATCCTGCCCCTTGGATAGGTTCAGGATCAGCTCTTGGAACTGTGCATTCTGTGCCTGGAGATCCTTAACTGATTGTTCAAGAGCCATTGCTGAAATAAACAGCGAGAAGATGAGAAACCTGTGCACAATTATAAACCTGTGATGCAATGATATGGGAATGCATATGCAATGTTTTCAAGGACCGCAAGATTTAAATTTGCTTAAACAAACAAGAAAGTAACTTTTTATTAGTAATAACTTGTTTTGCCTTTTAGGCTTACAAAAAATGAAAACGAAATAAGTACAAAAGATGGGGTTTTAAGTCTCCCATGGACGTTTCCTCTTTGTGTTGAGGTATGAGTTGAGGTTTCGTTCCTCATGAAGTAGCTTTGTTAGCTCTAGGATCCTTGCTTGGCTTGCTTTGTAATGAGCCTCGAAAGTATCCCTTTGCTCTTTCAGTTGGATCCATGATCTCTGCAAGTCTTCCATATCAGTAGGCATGTCTGGGTGAAGGATGGTATAAGTTGTGTCTCCTTCAGCAACAGGTTCCATGGTAACTGGTAGGACGGCAGGATATGGCATCATGAGTGTCTGAGCACGAGATCGTACCCATCTGAGATAAGCCTCCATAGGAATAGTGTACTTAGGCTCCAGTGTCTTGCTGTCAATCCTGTTTACCTTTCCCCAAGCTCGGATGAATCTCTGACGGTAACCCTGAAGATCGTTGTCGTAATCAAACACAATGCCCTGAATCAACATGTCATGTGGACCATCGCTCCGGGCGTAACCAAACTGTCGTAAAGCTAGAGATGGGTTGTAGGTGATGCCTCCTCTTATGCCTAGAAGTGGCACATTAGGAAACTCCCCACAACGGTCAATGATGGTGACATTCTTCATAGATCTGGAGCACCAATGGATGTCTGAGTGAGAAAGTGACATGATCCTCTTGGACCATCTGAACCCTTGCTCATTCTTCATTACTGAGCGAGGAAGGTGAGAAATAAACCACCTAGAAAGTAAAGGTATGCAGCACATCAAAGTTCCTCTTGCCCTTGTAGTACGGGTGTGAAGAGAATGTAGGATGTCTCCAAGTAAGGTAGGCACTGGATTGTGACTCAGGAATATGTTGATGGCATGAACGTCTATGAACTGATCAGGATTGGGGAACAACACTAAGCCATAAATCAATAAGGCTAAGATCTCCTCAACAGCATCGTAGCTCATAGCCTTCAAGAACATTTGAGCTTTATCCACTAATACCTTGGCAAGAATACCTTTAACTCCACTTCTCGTCTCTAGAACAATGTCAGACTTCTTCAGATGTAGAGCTGCAGCAATAACTTCTGGTTTAAGCTCCTTCTCTAAGCCTGTGAATGGCTTCTGATCAAGAACAGGTATACCCAGAAGTTTAGAGAACTCCTCCATGGTTGGAACCAGCTGATAATCAGGAAATGTAAAGCAATGGTGCTTAGGGTCAAAGAACTGAAACAGCACACTCATCATGTCTTCACTGAACCCTGAAGTAACTAGATCCAATAAGTGACCATGTCTCTTGTTGAACTGGGAATGATCAGGCACTAGGGAAACCAACTCCTTGAGCTTAGCAGGTATCCCTACAAAGTTGATCCTGATGGTGTTTCTACGAGCAGAAGCCATGACCTGCAACAAAGAACAAAGATAAATCCTTTGGTCCTTGAAATGGTTAGGGAAAATGATATGCTTATGATGCATGATGATGTCATGATGTCATGCTCAATCACAAACATGTGGCACACACAAACAAGTCACACCATAGCCCTAGGTTTAAAGGCTTGCATGAGGTTCAAAGGCAAGTACCCTCCCCTGAAGTTAGATGGTTCATCCTGTCCTACAAAAGTAACCAGGTTCTAAGGGATCTCAATATCATTGATCCTTCACAAGGGTGGTTGTTCAGAAGGCAACTTACTTGCCAACCAAAACCCTCCAAGTTTAAGATCTCAATGAGCGTAGTATCGAGTGTCAACCAACTTCAGTCTGCACCAAAGCCGGTTACCTCACTACTTTCTAAAGGCCAAGATGAGTTAACTAGGGTTCTAAAAGTCAGTTAGTGCATTGACAACATATGGCAGCCTCAATATTATCCTCAACTTGACTTAAGGAATATAAGCACCAACCAAGAAGTCGCACTAACTATGGCCACCAGATCAACCGTATCGATATACGTCGTACAGTTTCCTTGGTCTATTGCCATTTACCTAAGGTACACTAGATCCGGGTTAGGACCTTTCACACATAAGAGCACCCCAACAATATAATAATAAAGCAAACAAGGCAAACAATTTAAAGTGATCTTAATTCCTAAGGGTACCCCTCTTGAATAGATCCCCAGCAGAGTCGCCAGTTCTGTAACCCGGTGAACTGACTTTAAACAATGTTGCGGATAGCAAGAGTCGCCACCGACTTTTATTTTATCCATAAGGAAAGGTTATAAAAGAACAGGAAAGACCTTAGAGAATATTTTGGGTCCGGGGGGTAGGTTATGAAAAGGGAAGGTATTAGCATCCTTTTCATCCATGGTTATCCATGGGCTCTTAGGTACTTAAGCTCACTTTTGAATTGTTTTGAAATTGTAGTGTGTGAATAGAAAATTTTTAGAATAGTTAATAAATAATCCATGTAAGGATGTGTTAAGAACTTGTTTGAAAACTTGTTGAAAATTTGTTTAAGTGCGAAACAATTTTGAAGTGAGCAAGCACCTAGGAGTAACCTACCCTAATGTTTAAAGGTCTTTCTTATTCTTCATTCTTTCCTTTAGTAAGACTATCCCTACTATAATGGAGTAGGTAGTCCTTACTTTGGATGTTAAGGGACATGTGAGGGACAATTTGACTTTGAAGGCCATTGTGGGATGTAATAAGCACATATAAGGGACCATCATCATTTTTCGAAAGGGACTCGATTCGTAAAGGCAACCATAAGGGACTTTGATGATTTTTCTATTTGAGGGACTTGCTTTATACACCCCACTTAACCATTATTCGTAGGCAACTTGAGGGATATCCTTAGGAAGTGAGACGGCGATTAAAATCGACTTACGTGTGTGACGTGTTTATTTTAATTATCTTTATTTAAAAGTGATCTAAATTTATTTTAATATTACATACATGTTGTTACACTCCCTAATTACTAACCATAATAATAATTAAATAATTAAACAACTTTACATCCAAGAAACAATTACAAAATAATAAGCAAAATAATTAAATAGCAAAGATAAAATATAAATAAGCAATAATAAATAATAAAGGGGGTTAATTCTAAGTTTACTCGGCAAGACATCGCATCTTGTGCCTACGTATCCTTACGGGAGTGGAATCAGAGTAATCGTAGTTCCCCTCAATAGGGAGGTTAGAAACTTCTTGACTGTGGTCAAGGTCTCAAGGGGAATAAACGCATCTTAAGGACACGCTTACGTGGAGTGTAGAAACTCCAAATCTCTACGTTGAAATGTTAAGTTGTAATTAGGGTTAAATTAGGGATTCCACGGCGGGAAACCCTAAAATGAGCGCGGCGGCTCTTTGACCTAATGCTAAGGGTAAAATTGTAATTTTGCCTGCGGCGAGGCATTTGTGAAAATTAGGGTTTGTAGTTTGTAGTTTTGAGGATTTGAAATTGAATGTGTGAAGTTTTACGGACTATTGGCGCGGCGGCCAAACAGTTAGACCTAACCTTCGGATGTGTGCAATGTGACAGAAATAATAGTAAACGCGTGAGATAATTGAATCATGCAAACAGAGAGATAATGTCATAATTTAAACCATGCAAGCAGAAATTTAAAGGCAGAATTTAAAGAGCGATTGTTAAGTTCGCGAGGTTACATGAGAGGAGCAGATACAATATGATAATGAAATTTGAATTGAACAATAATAAAATAAAATAAATAACGGTTCTAGTTATTATTTTAAAAAAAAGATTTTAGTTATTATTTTAAATTTATCTAAAAAAAAGTTTTTCTTAAAAATAATAGGTTTTCATATTAATTTGGAAAAGATGTTAATGTTATTTATTTTAAAAAACAGATTTTTATATTATAACAAATTTTAATAAATTAATGATAACAATAATAATAATAATGGTAATAATAATGATAATAATGATAATAATAATAAATAATGATAATAATAATAATAATAATAATAATAATAATAATAATAATAATAATAATAATAATAATAATAATAATAATAATAATAATAAAGCAATAATGAATTTTAAATGTGCCAAATAACCCAACAATGTTGCTAACGCAGAAATGCGCTCATCGCAACCAGATCTAAATCGGACGAAACAAAATTTATCGCAAAGAAAAAGAAATTAAGCAAAAAATAGTATTATTGCTCACACAAAAATGCGATCATCGCAACCAGATCGAACTAACACAAATGTCACGCGTCATGCACACAAATGTGCAAACATCGTATCGACATAATTCGATCAAAAATCTTATATATATAAACTCTAACAATTTAAAAATTATATATATATAAACGTAACAGTAATAGATAAAGAAAAAGAAATAACGGTAATAGATGAAGAAAAAGAAATAACGGTAAAAGATGAAGAAAAAGAAACAACAGTAATAGATGAAGGAAAAGAAATAACGGTAAACGATGAAGAAAAAGAAACAATAGTAATGGATGAAGAAGAAAACTAAATAACGGCAAACGGCACTCACTCCTCTTAGGTTTTTTTCATTCTCCCCTTTTTTCCAACAAGGCAACACATGTATATATAGGGAACAAATTAGGGTTAACACCAAATTGTCAATAATGTCCCTAAAGCCCATTTTAAAGCCCAAACTAAATAATTAGTTAAGAAAAATAAAATTTAAATAATTTAAAATAATTAAAATAAACTTAAAATAAAAACTAATAATCCTATTGATTCCTAAAATAAAAAATATTATAAAAAGAACAAAATTTTTTTCAATATTTTTTATTTTATGATTTTTTGGATATTTTTATGAATAATTTAGAAAAAAGTGAAAAAAATAATATTTTAAAAAATGATTTAATTAAAATACGAAAATAATAATTAAATAATAATAAAAAACTATTTTTGTTATTTTTTTTAATGAAAGATAGAAAAATTTAGAGTAAAAATAATAAAAAACAAAAAAAAGTGACAAAGGTGAGATTCGAACTCTCAACCTCTCACACTCATAACTCCTTACACATGTCCTCCTGCCAATTGTGCCATTTTTACTTTTTAGAAAAAAAATGCATGCCATATGATATTTACCTGCAAAAAGTCAAACGACTCTCTTTGATGTTGGCAAAAAAAAATCATGAAGTTTGACTTTGGTTTGACCACAGTTGACCTCAGTTTGACCTTTTAACTGCATTGACTGCTTTTGACTTATCTGATCATCTGACTGAGCAAACTTTTGAGAAAAGTCTTGAAACTTGACATGGGGGTTCTTATACACATATAAGATGTTATGAAGCTCACTTGAAGTCTTGGAAGTCCATTTAGCCTGATTAAAGTCAAAACCCTAGTTTTGGATGCACTGCTTAGGAGGTGCATTGTCTGAGGGAATTGTCAACTCTTCTGACCAATTATGAATTTTGTGAACCTTGTGAACCTTCTTGGAACACAAAGTCTTGTATTGTGAGGGCAAGTTTTGGGGTGCAACACAAGGGATCTTGATCATGCCTTGAATTTGAGTTTTGCACATGTTACTTATAATGTAAGTAACTACTTTTCAAAGCAAGTTCACAAATTAGACCTTAATTCAAAAATGTGGTTAAACCAATGTTCTTAAAATGCTTTTTAGAGTCAAAATGACCTATTACATGCCTTGGTTTGGATGTGTAGATCAAAAGTATCAATTTCCAACTTTGGTTCATTTAACTTATACCCTTATTTTAAGCCATTTTTGTGATTTTGAGCTAAAGGCTATTCCAACATCTCATGACCTCTTTACTAGCCTTAAAACATCATTTTGAACAAGTTTTATGTTGAACATTTTCTCATTTGAAGCTTGGAAATAGGAGTTATGGCCTTATGGTTGAAATGCCTTATAATCTCCAAATGACCAAAATACCCTTGACTTGTCAAAGCCATAACTTGAGTTCTACAAATCCTATCAAGGACTTCTAGTACTCTCTAGAAAGCTAAGAGGATAAGGAACAACATTCATGTTGACCAAAAGTTCATAGGAATCATCCTTCTAGGGCAAACGTTTCATGCAAGTTGGACAACTTTCAAGCTCCCAATTCACATACCTCAGATGACCTGTAACTTGTCAAAGTCATAACTTGAGTTCTACAAATCCTATCAAGGACTTCTAGCACTCAAATTAAAGCTATGATCATGCTCTATAACATTCATGTTGGGGGTAAGATGATATGACAATCACATCTTGAGCTAAATTTCCTTGAAGACAAGGGTCAAACTAGGGGATTTTACACTGTCAAGCCTTAGAAACCCTAGCTTGAAACTTCTCAAACTCTTCAATCATGATGAGTTGACCTTGGAATCATCCTTATAACATCTCAATGCATCAATCCATGATAACATGACTCTTGAATTAGGTCTCAACCTTGTTCGAATCATCAGTTAACTTAGGGTTGACCCAGTCAAACCCTAATTGCACCACTCATGATTGAGTCTTAATCTTGCACAATGACCTGTCTAGGCCTCAAAGTGATCTTCAACATTTCTAATGAGCTCTCTCAAGACCTCAAGCCCATCTTCATGGCTTCAGAATCATCTGATGGCTCCCTTCCACTCTCAAGTTAGGGGGCACACCCTCTTGGTTTCAACCAGTCTCTCTGAGGATCTTTTAACTTCTCTGGCAAGGATATCAACCCTTGAACACTTGGATAACCTTCTTAGCTAGCTTCATAGTCTTGTGTAGCTCTTGATTGGTAATCATACCTCTTGATCTCCTGCATACATGTCAATGGGATGCAAATGATAATGCTAATGTGAATGAAATGCAACAGCTGCCCCTATTCAAACGGCTTGAATCTGACTAGGTGAGAAGCGAACGACTCTCAACCAATCAAGGTAAAAGACGGTTGAATACCAATAAACCCGGAAATTTGCCAACTGCACAAGTACACGGTATTCTGATGGGAACAAATCTTCGGAAACTGAAATATTAGTTGCACGACAACTAGCTGGGGAATTGGTCACACGGTAACCGGTGATACATGGTCGATCATGCCGCCAGGCATCAAGATTCCTCGGGATTCATCAGGTCAACAATCAAGTTAATCATGCCATCGGGCATTCAAATAAATTTGCGGGCATCAGCCGGACTTCATTACCAAGTCGGGAATAGAATTCTCAGTCAATCATGAACCAATTGGGGATATCCAAACTTCTTCCGTCAGGCACTCCGCCTCAGCTGAGAGAACTGCTTCGTCAATACGGTTGGACTTCAATCATCAAGTTTTCGAGGGAAGTTTCAACTTCGCTGTTCGGAAACCTGTTGGGGATGACATATCTCCGCTGGGGATTCTGGAGAACTATCTAGTAACTCTGCTCCGGGGATCCGGAAATCATTCTGGGTGAATCAACTCTGCTAAGGAAATTAAGAATCATCTTGAACAAATAACTCCGTGGGATATTTCAGGAATCATCCTGAGCAAACACTCTGCCGGGGATTTCAGGAATCATCCTGCGCGACTCTCTCTGGCGACTTTATCGGGGATTTTAAGAATCATCTCAAACGAGCGCCTTCGCTGGAGAATTCAAGAATCATCTCGGGCAAACGACTTTTGCTGGGGGATTCAAGAATCATCTTGAGCAAGCAACTCTGCGGAGGAACACCTGCAAAACAAGAACGGTAACGACCTAGCTCATGTTTCGTATGCGTATGCTTTGACAATGGCGCAATGCTCCACACGGTGGAAATGCTACACGTTTTTAGGGTAAATGCTATGCAATCATGCAAAATTCTACGACCGCATCAGCAAAATAAATGCCAAAGGGAGAATTCTCCTGTCAAGGAGAAAGGACCACTCTGGTGGAGGAAGGACTCATCCTGCTGAGGAGAAGAAGTCACATCAATTTTAACTGGATTCCACCTGAGGAAACGAACTTCAGTTGACTGCTGCAGGGGAATAAAGCTCTACGAGAACCTGGACCCGCTGAGGAAAACGATGTCAATCGCAGAAATAAACTGCACGACATTCGCAGCCAAACCTTCCCGGAGGTAACGACTCCGGTGGGGAAACACAACATCAGTTATTCAACACTCTAATGGGGGAAAACCAATCATGGCTCTAACTGCTTTCCGAGGACTCGGTTCTCTTGGGGATCTGCAAACTCGGCTGGGGAAGAAGGAATCACCCTGCTTACTAGGGAGAGTACGACTCTGTGGGGAATTTCAATTCCGCTGGAGACTTCAGTCTGGAACTTCCGAGTACCGCACACTTCAATATATGATTTAGCTGGGGAAATGATGAACCTTCAGGATACATCTGATTAGGGAGAATCTCCTCTGCTTGGGGATACATATCAATGCTTGACGATCTCATGCTCAGACTCTGGGGGGAGAGGCTGCTGAACTTTGCTGGAGAAGAAGGAATCATCCTGATTGGGGACGCATACGGCGTACTTCCTGGAGTATGCCATACCTGCAACAACACAAACAAAAGACAAGATACCCTTCTCAAAGGGACCTATCAAGATTATCATCTTGTGACAATGTTCGAGTAATTCATTATTTCAACAATCAGTGGCCTAGGCCAGTAAGTTTATGTATGGGCATTTTATCAAAAACGTCGGCGTTCTTTTTCTCAAACAAAACAGGTAAATTTTAAACAGACAAACATAATTACTGAATAGTATACATTTCATTGATAACGAACCCCTGAATGGGTAAAAATGTTTTACAACAGATGCAAGCCCCTGGAATGAGGAAGCCGCGCAAACATAAAAACATAAATATACATCAGTATATACAAATGTCGGCAACGAGGCGTAGACGAACACCATGAGTTGATCCCTCTATGACCCACTCGACTTCGATACTTCTCCGACGCTTCAGCTTCAGAAGAGATTAATTCAGATAAACGGCCCTCAGGTCTTCCAAACCACTAAACAATGAAAGTCCATACGCGGAACGCAGTCATTTGCTTTTTCAAATCCCTAACTTTTTCCTGAATCGCCCTTCCGGGTTTTCGATTCACCGGGATACCCTTTTTTGCCAAAGTCGCCCTTCCAAGTTTTCGACTTTGCGGGTGTACATTTTTCAATTTATATCCCTAATTTTTACCTGAACCTTTTTCCTTTTTTATGGTTCGCCGGGATGCCCCATTTTTGCCTGGACTCTCTTTTTACTGTCCAGCGGGTCATTCTTTAAGCAAAGTATTTTTTAACCGCGTCCGCGTTCACCGGGGATGCAAAATCTTCACCATCCATCGTGGATAACAACAAGGCTCCTCCCGAGAAAACCTTGCTGACGATGTACGGACCTTAGTAATTGGGAGTCCACTTGCCCCGGTGATCGGAGTGTGGAGGAAGAATCTTCTTCAGGACAAGATCACCCGTCTGAAAGCTTCTAGGACGCACCTTCTTATCATAAGCTTTCTTCATTCGGCTTTGGTACAGACAACCATATGCAATCGATGCTAATCTTTTCTCGTCCATCAGGCTGAGTTGGTTTAGTCAGTTCTTAATCCATTATGCCTCCTCGAGTTTCACGTCAACCAAAACTCGCAAAGAAGGGATCTCCACTTCTAATGGTAGGACAACTTCCATACCGTACACTAAGGAGAAAGGAGTGCCCCCGTTGATGTACGTACCGTTGTACGATAACCGTGCAGTGTAAATGGCAGCATCTCGTGCCAATCTTTGTAGGTCACAACCATCTTCTGTATAATCTTCTTGATGTTCTTATTGGCCGCTTCAACGGCGCCATTCATCTTCGGCCGGTAAGGAGATGAGTTGTGGTGTTCAATCTTGAAACTCTGGCATAGCTCCTTCATCATCTTGTTATTCAGATTCGAACCATTATCAGTAATGATCTGTTCGGGAACTCCGTAACGACAGATGATGTCCCTCCTTATGAATTTAGCCACCACTTGCTTGGTCACATTAGCATACGAGGCGGCCTCCACCCACTTGGTGAAGTAGTCGATAGCTACTAGAATGAAGCGATGACCGTTAGATGCAGTGGGCTCGATCTTGCCTATCATGTCGATGCCCCACATGGAGAACGGCCACGGGGAGGACATGACCTTTAACGGGCACGGCGGCACATGAATCTTATCAGCATAAATCTGGCATTTATGACATCTCTTCGCGAATTTGAAGCAATCTGATTCCATCGTCAGCCAGTAGTATCCTGCTCTCAGGATCTTTCTCGTCATAGCATACCCGCCGGCGTGCGTACCAAATGTTCCTTCATGGACTTCTTCCATGAGCATACTCGCCTCTTTCTCATCTACACATTTGAGTAGCACGAGATCATGGTTTCTTTTATACAAAACTCCATCAGGATTGAGATAAAAATTTCCAGACAGCCTCCTCAGAGTCTTCTTATCCTGGGTTGACGCTCCCTCAGGATACTCCTTAGTCATAAGGAAGGTCTGGATGTCATGGAACCATGGCTTGCCATCGGAGGCTTCCTCGATCGCAAAGACGAATGCAGGTCTATCAAGACGAGAAAGGACAATTCTTGGAGCTTCATTCCAAAAATTGACTTTATACATCGAAGCCAACGTGGCTAGGGCATCAGCCATCTGATTCTCAGCCCTGGGCACATGATGGAGTTCCACTCGATCAAAGAACGGAAGCAGCCTTCTGGCGTAGTTCATGTACGGCACCAGATTCGATTGACGAGTCTCCCGCTCCCCTTTGATCTGGTTAATCACAAGCGCCGAGTCACCATATACGTCTAGGTTCTTGATTCTCAAATCAATTGCCTCTTCTAGACCCATGATGCATGCTTCGTACTCCGCTTCGTTATTAGTAACCGGAAACGTCAGTCTCGCAGTAAACGGGATGTGGGATCCATGGGGAGTCGTGATGATCGCCCCAATGCCACTTCCATACGAATTAACCGCCCCGTCAAATATCAATTTCCATTGGGATTTCCTATCTGGACCCTCGTCGGGCAACGGTTCATCGCAATCTTTTGCTTTAAGAAACATGATATCCTCATCAGGGAATTCAAATTTCATCGGCTGGTAATCTTCGATCGGCTGTTCGGCGAGGTATTCAGACAATACGCTGCCCTTGATGGCCTTCTGGGAAACGTACTGAATGTCATATTCTGTCAACACCATTTGCCATCTGGAAATCCTGCCCGAAAGCGCTTGCTTCTCGAAGACGTACTTGATCGGATCCATCTTCGAAATTAGCATGGTCGTGTGATTGAGTGTGTACTGTCGTAAACGTTTGGCAGCCCAAGCTAGTGCACAACACGTTTTCTCCAGCATCGAGTAACGAGATTCACATTCTGTGAACTTTTTACTCAAATAGTAAATGGCATGCTCCTTTCTGCCCGTCTCGTCGTGCTGACCGAGAACACACCCCATACTATTCTCAAGAACTGTCAAGTACATGATTAAGGGTCTTCCGGCCACTGGGGGAATCAAGATTGGAGGTTCCTGTAGATACTGTTTTATCTTATCAAATGCCTTCTGGAAATCCTCGTTCCAGATAATCGCTTGATTTCTCTTTAACAGTTTGAACATCGGTTCACACGTGGTAGTGAGCTGAGAGATAAACCTTACAATCTAGTTTATTCTGCCCAGGAAACCACGAACTTCTTTTTCTGTTTTTGGCGCTGGCATTTCTTGTATTGCTTTTATCTTCGCAGGATCAATCTTGATGCCTCTTTCACTCACGATAAACCCCAGTAGTTTTCCGGACCGTACTCCAAAAGTACACTTGTTAGGATTCAGCCTCAACTTGAACTTCCTAAGCCTCTCAAAAAGCTTCAGCAAATTGACCAGATGCCCCTCCTCCGTTTGGGACTTCGCAATCATGTCATCAACATAGACTTCAATCTCATGATGAATCATATCATGAAACAAAGTAACCATAGCTCGCTGGTAAGTGGCCCCTGCGTTCTTCAGACCGAAAGGCATTACCTTGTAGCAAAATGTTCCCTAGGGTGTAATGAACGTAGTTTTCTCCATGTCCTCCGGCGCCATCTTGATCTGATTGTAGCCGTAGAAGCCATCCATGAACGAAAATACGGAGAACTGAGTTGTATTGTCGACCAACACATCAATATGAGGGAGCGGGAAATCATCTTTAGGGCTCGCCCTATTCAAATCCCGGTAATCGATGCACATTTGTACCTTACCGTCCTTCTTCGGTACAGGCACTATGTTGGCGACCCACGGAGGGTAAGTAGTGACCGCTAAGAAGCCAACATCAAGCTGCTTCTGCACTTCTTCTTTGATCTTAACGGCCATATCTGGTCGCGTCCTCCTAAGCTTCTGCTTAACGGGAGGACAATCTTCTCGCAGCGGCAAGTGGTGGACCACAATGTCAGTGTCAAGTCCGGGCATATCCTCGTATGACCAAGCAAAGACGTCACTATACTCTCTCAGCATCTCTACCAATCTCTGCTTGACATCGTTCTGCAATGCAGCCCATATCCTGACATTCCTGACAAGTTTTTCAGAACCCAGATTCACAATCTCATTCTCTTCCTCGTGAGGCAGAATAACTTTCTCTTCTTGTTTCAACAAGCGGGCCAACTCTTCGGGAAGGTCTTCATCTTCATCAATCTCTTCTTCGGCTTGATAGATCGGGCAACCGAAGTCGAAGTGAGTCGTAGAAGGTCCAGAGTCGATGTCATCTGCTATGTGGATCCTGCAATAACAAGGGTTAAGCTTAAAACGAGGATATGCAGGTTAGCACAAACCCCATTGCCATTTTATTGTTTTTCAAAACAAATATATAACAGGAATAACAGAGATCACAACATTTGAATGCGAAAGAACGCCTTTTGATTTATTGGTAAAATGCATGTACATAATCAAACGAGGCCCTGACAATAAAACCACTATGCCCCGGGTAGGACATAGGGTTGTACAACGATTGGAAAAAAGTAAATCATTACTCTTTGCTTGTCATCTGGATGATATCCCTGACGGACCAGTTGTTGAGGCTCTCGCCTGGTCTGCTTGGCTGGATCCAAGAGTCTAAGTCACAGTCGTTATCTCCGCTGTCTTCAGACACTGCGTTGACGCTTTCAAATATCACCCCGCCACTGGTAAACTGGATTGGCCCTTTACCTCGTGACGCATTGCTAGAAGAGGAGGCTTTAGCCGCGGGAGGATATCCTAACCCGAACTTGTCTTGCTTGTTGGGTATCTCCAAAATTCGCCCCCAGCCTGGGGTAGATCCGGCTTGGACAACGGCCCGGGCTTCCTTGAAGAAAGAGAGAGTCATCTCTGGCTTTTCAGTGAATGCAGGAGCTACGTTCTTGACTTTAACAGCTTCGAACGCTTGGCATAGGGTTTCGTGGATTTCCCCATCCATCTCAACATACTTGAAGGACGGCAAATGGCTCACCATTATGTCTTCCTCGCCACACACAGTCACAATGCTACCTCCAACAGCATACTTGAGCTTCTGGTGCAACGTGGAGGTCACGGCACCCGCAGAATGGATCCATGGCCGGCCCAAGAGACAACTGTAGGCAGGCATAATGTCCGTAATGTAAAAAACCGCGTCGAATGTTTCTGGCCCGACTTGGATTGGCAACGTCACCTCCCCGAAAACATGGTGTTTGGTTCCATCGAACGCTTTCACAACCAGATCACTGGGTGTGCAAATCACTCCGCGAGTATCTAACTTCATTAATGCCTTCTTCGGAAGGACATTGAGCGATGACCCTGTGTCTACCAACACGTGAGACATAATCGTTCCCCTACACTCTATCGAGATGTGTAGGGCGCTATTGTGGTTCCTCCCCTTCGGCGTCAGCTCTAGGTCAGTGAACCCTATCCCATTTCCAGCATTCACGTGGGCTACGACCCCTTCCAACTGGTTTACCGATATTTCCTACGGTACATACGTGGCGTTCAACACCTTCAGCAGTGCGTTGCGGTGTGCCTCAGAACACAGAAACAGATTCAGGATGGAAATTTTTGAGGGTGTTTGATGGAGATGATCCACGATCTTGTAGTCACTCTTTTTAATCAACCTCATAAACTCCTCGGCGTCTTTAACAAGTAAGTCTTTTTCTACCCCACGGGGGATCTCCTCAACGACTTTACTTTTACCTTTATCAGTTGCATCATCTCTGTCCGCTTGATCCGTTACGACCTCAGGTGGTGCGAACACTCTTCCGCTGCGAGTAATTCCGCTAACGCCCACTAGGCTCTCCACAGACGACCCAAACGGCTCTAGTTCCAACTTCTGTCCGTTGCAGTAGACCTCTGCCCCATAGTGCCACGGGACAACATTGGTGCTTTCGAAAGGTATCGGCCCAACTTTGGTGATAGTAATTGTGGGCGGCCTGGGTACGGAAATAGTTATCGTCTGGCGAGGGATGGTGATGGTGGCAACCTCATCATCTTACTTCAGCATTACCTCTCCCGATCCACATTCGGCCCTCCGGCTAAACTGTAAGATTCCCTCAGTCATCAGACTCTGAATCCCCTCTATCAACTGTTCACATCCATCAGGACTTGTCGCACAGCCCATACACATCTCTCCACAACCTGGAAAGAAACCTCTTTTCATCAGCTTAGCTTTAACGAAGCTAAGCGGTGTCTTCAGATCTCTGACGTCAGTCAATAAATCCAAACTCACGTCTTCAATAATGGCGTTTACCCCACCTCCCCTATGATTCGGCATAGGGTTCTTCGTGACGTTTGGCACATTATCTGAGAAATTGATGATCTTAGCGTCCACCATATCCTGCACCTTATGCTTGAAGGCTTTGCAATTTTCTATTGTGTGGCCTGGTGCCCCTGAGTGAAATTCGCAAGTTGCATTCGCATCATAAACTGGAGGAGGTGCCCCTGTCAAGGGAGCCAAGGTTCTCTTCTGGATCAACTGTAACTGGAGCAGAGTCTGCAATAGTTGAGCATACGACATGGGCGGTGTCTCGAGGTGACGGCTCGACAGAGGTGCCCTGTTCTGATACTTTCTGTACCCTTGTTGATTCGGCTGCTGCTGTGGCTGTTGGACTGCCGGGATAGTTATGCTGGCCACCTGTTGGTGAGGGCCTTTACCCTTCCTTCAAGCGATGGTCACGGCGCTCGTTTCTCCTTCCCGTCTTTTGCCACCATAAGGTTTCTTGCCTCCTCCAGCTGAGGATGAATCACCTTGAATTTTCCCCAGTTTGATCCTATTTTCAATGTGCTCACCCGTGATAATGAGATCTGAGAAGGTTCCAGACATACTGTTGACCAATTTCTCATAATAAACCCCTGGAAGGGTAGCTACGGACATTTCCACAAGCTCGCGTTCAACCATCGACGGCTGAACCCTAGCTGCCAATTCACGCCACCGCTGGGCGTATTCCTTGAACCCTTCGTTGTTCCTCTGCGACAAATTCTGCAGTTGGACCCGGTTCGGAGCCAAGTCACTGTTATATTGGTAGTGGTGCACGAATGCTTCAGCAAGTTCCTTCCACGTGCGCACACTGGTAGGTTCCAGACTCATGTACCATTCGAGGGAGGGTCCGGACAGACTGTCCTGAAAGAAGTGCATCAGCAACTTCTCATCCTCAGAATGAGCGGACATTTTCCGGTAGTATGATCTCAGGTGGACGCGAGGGCAAGTGGTGCCCTTGTACTTTTCAAAGTCAGGTACCTTGAACTTGGGAGGCACCTTAAAATCAGCAATCAGTCCCAACTTGGACATGTCAACACCCAGGGTGTTCTGGTTCTCGATGTTCCTCATCTTGTCCTCAAGTGCCTTGAACCTTAGCCGTGCTTCAGCAGTCAGCTCCCCTTCAGCACCTCTCTGAGAGAACACATCGTCTTGACGGTCTTCTAACCACGGCTGAGGCCCAAACAGATTTCCTACACCTGCATTGCCGTTGCCCAGCCCAACATTGGCATTAGCTTCAAAATTCCCATTACCGACGCCCGTCGTATTACCATTAGCTATCACATTGCCGTTGGCACTGCCATTCCCCCCGGTCACGGGGACGCCATTCTGAGGATTTTCAACAGGTGGAGGGGTAGGCACGGTCCCACCATGGAGTACGCCCTTGCTATCGACCCTTGAAATCAGAGGCTGAACCAAGGTTCTGAGCTGATCCTGGCCATTGGCGACCGCTTGCATGAGCTCCATGAAGCGGTCCATTCTTTCGCGGAGTTCTTGAACATCAATTTGCACTTGCTCCATGATTCTGGTTTGATTTGCTCTGGTCGGATAGCGGTGGATGGGTCTCTGATCATTCCTGGAACAACCTGAAACAACTTGTCAACACAAAAGGGTTAGGAAAAACGACAAAGTGCTCGTTATGTGAATGCTTCATGCAAATGCAAACGTGTGTCTGTGCGTTAGGGAGATTTCCCCCGATCCTAGTGCCGGAGTGCCAGTGCTGATAATAAGAAGTCTGAGTCCAGTCGTGGAAATAACATCTCATATATAAAGAAAGCCCATCAAGGCAGTACACAACGTCAGTGAGTACAAGATGAATCGATAGCATGACCTCAACCAACAAGCCTGGTGCTGGCCAGCATACAACAATGATCAAACAAAAGGAATACAAATAGTCAAGCACGGCCACGGGCGTGAAACTCTTCCAACAACCCCTTCGTTTCTGGATGATCAGGCCGAGTGAGCAACCCTTCGACGAGTAACTCCCTCTGCATAATGGTGTACTGAAGACCTTCGACCGAATCTTCCCATGCTCCTTCGCCGAAACAATCTTCTAACTTCCGCTTCTTAGACTCAAACGTCAGTTTGCGCTCCTTCAGGTTAGCGAGAGCTTTGTTGAGCTGGCCTTCAGCGGCATATCTGTGAGCGGTTTCTTCATCAAACCTCTTCTCACTAGCCTTCACCTAGGCTTTCAACTTGGAGATCTGCTGCATCAGCTTATCCTCCCGCTCTTTCCTGTTGGCTAGGGCGGCCTTCCGATGCTGATTAAACTTGGATATCCTGCGATACGCTTCGTCCAAGTGTTGCTTCTTAGTGGTCAGTACATCGTTGACAGCTTTTAAGTCTCGACCCATGCGCTCACGCTCAGCTATCTGCTTAGTCAGATCTGTCCCCAACTGGTTCACCAGCTCGGTCTGCCTCTTGAAGGAATGAATGGCTTCGTTTCTCTCGCTTCTGAGTTGCGCCAATTCTTTCTCCAGTTCTTCATTTGCCTTCTTCAATTCATCTCTCTCAGCTAACACCTGATTATGCTGCTGAATAGGCACGGTGGTAGGCTCCTCAATCACTGGAGAGCTTTCTGGCTTGGCAGGAGGAAACGGCATCCCTATAGCATCTGCTCTGGTTCTGATCCACGTCACATACGGAGCGTAGGCTTGGCTATTACTTTTCCCCAGCAATGGTTTTCCCCGCTTACTGATACCATTCCAAGCGCGCTGAATCTTAGATAACATATCCCCTTCTGGAAGACCAGTGAGGTACAAAGATTCCTGTACCTCTTCGTCCTTCGGCGGAGCTCTCAAAGCATAAGCAAACTGTCGGACCAGCAGAGACGGGTTATAATTGATACAGCCCTTCCTACCTATCAAAGGCACGTATGGAAACCCACTGCAGCTGAAGGTGATCTCGGTACCCTACCTATCTCTATCAAACCAGTCAATATCCTCCGCTGACAGACTCATCAAACGCTCAGACCACTCAGCTGTGGCTGCGGACGAAGCAAAGGGACCCCTCTTGGGTAGATGACTATCAAGCCATTTATAAAGCAAGGGCACACAGCACGAGACATTCTTGCCCCTTCTGTTCTCGTTTTTGTAGTGGATGGAATGGTAGACATCTCCTATCAAGGTAGGGACTGGATTCCCTGAAGCAAATATGCGAAAAGCGTCGAAGTCCACAAAGTCGGGCATATTGGGGAATAGAATGATGCCATATACGCACAGAGCGAGAATGGCGTTGAACACGACCCAACATCCGTCTTTGGCGCACTGCTGAGCCTTTCCCACTAAGAACTGCAAGGAGAAACCGGGAACCTTGTTCCAACTAAACAAGACCAACTCGGAGGCATCCAAATGAAGTGAAGGAGCTAGACTAGCCAGATTAGGCTCAGCATCCATATGGACAAAGGGCATCTGGCTCTTGATAGGCACACCCAACAAATCAACATACTCCTCTAGCGTGGGCGCGAGAACAAAATCCTGGAAAGTAAAGCATCTCAAAGGAGGGTCGTAAAACTGCAGCAGGGCGTGCAACCCATTCAACTCAAACACAGAGGGTTTACAAACCAAACTGAGCAATTTACCGTAGGACTTTCTGAATTCATCTCTCACAGAATCATCTGCTAAAGCGATCAAACCAGTCAGCTGAACAACATCCGGAGCAAGGAGCTTGTAAGCCACGATCTTCCTCAGAGAACCCATAATAACACAATAGAAGGCAAGAAATCCTGGATCGGGGGAAACGGTACCTGCAACACAGACACACGTTAATGAAATGCAAATGGGTATGCAAAGCAATGCAAAATGCAATCATGCAGCAGGAGATCAAGGCAACTGTGCTGTGGAGATTCTGTATCAACAAAACCATAATACTGCTCTGTCAAGAACAACCATAGATCTGACGAGAAGAAATCCCTGGTGTCGGACCATAAATCTGCTCTGTCAAGAACACACATCTGATAATAAGGACCTCTGATACAGGACCAAAACTCTGCTCTATCAAGAACAACCATACATCTACTGATGAGATCCTCTGATCCCAATCAAAAACCTGCTCTTTCAAGAACAAACATACATCTCTGAAGATAAGGTCCTCTGATACAGGACCATAACTCTGCTCTGTCAAGAACAAACATACATCTGAAAATAAGGCCTCCTGATACAGGACCATAACTCTGCTTTGTCAAGAACAAACATACATCTGAAAATAAGGCCCCCTGATACAGGACCATAACTCTGCTCTGTCAAGAATAATCATATATCTGGTGATGAGAACCTCTGGTACCAACAAAACTGATTCACTATCAAGAAAACCAGGTAGTCTGAAGGTTAAGGTTTCCTGCAACAAACCCAACCCTGCTCACAGGTATGGACCTAAACTGACACAGGTTCGGCATCCTATGCGGTCATCAGCGTCACAGACATTCAAGAGGGGTGATACGATACCCAGAAGGTGTGGCATAACCAGCTCATGAAGCGGCCTCACTCGGCTGAATCCCAAATGATCGGTCCCTAGAGTCGACAATCCTCCAAACCAACAACCCCCTAAACCCAAAGGGTTGAAAAAGAAGTCAACCGGGAGAACCTCGTCTGAGCGTGGATTTCATGAGACACTAGTGCCTTCCAAGCAAGCACGCGCCCACTAATTTCCACAACTAATGCTATGTTCACTCAAGCCTGGGTCTAACTTCTCACTCATCAGAATGCCCCTCCCACAACAGCACAGATAATCATATCATACTGAAAATAAAGTGCGGGAAATAAAATGCGATAAATAAATACAACCCAACAAGTAATCATACAAGCGCTAGGATTGACTCTCGCAGGGGACGTTGGATCCCCAAACTGACTCGCATACGGGACGCTGGATCCCAGGAAACTATCAAGTCCTCAACAGACTCGCCAGCTGTCGCTTCCGCGAAAATAAGGTGCCGGCAAAATAGAAGAGTCGCCACCTTTCGTTATTTATCCCTCAGAGCGGGAAAGGGAACGATCGGAAAAACCTGACGAAAAGGTATAAGACAAGGTCATCGCAACCATTGTCTGGGTTCGACGGTCGGTTACGCAAGGGGAAGGTATTAGCACCCCTCACGTCCATCGTACTCGATGGGATCCACGCTTGTTGTGTTTACTGGACGGGTTGGTTTTATCTATCTACCTATCAAGGCTGGTCTGAAAAGAAAAGAAAATGACTCGGCAAAGCGTCGCACTTTATGAGAAATCAGAGTCAACGTAGTTCGCCTAACTACGGGTAACAGATGGGGGAAGGTGGCTCGCCAATACATCATTATTGTGCCTACGTACTCTCAACAGGCTTGAGAGATCAGAGCTTGCGTAGTTCGGGATAATACGGGTTACAGGAATTCAGATTCATCTGTTTTATCGAGTAGGGTTAACAAACAGTTCCAGCAGTTTGGCATACGCAGCTCGACCCTTGGAGACTTAAGCGTTACCGTTTGCGGTAGAACTGGGAGTTAACAACACTCTTTTCTTCAGAAAAGCTTCCTTTGACTTATGGGCCCACGGGGCAAAAGGTTTGAAGTTTGTTTTCTGTCTTTTACGGAAGAACTGTTTTTTATTGTCGTTTGCAACTAGCATCGCACTAGAGACTATGACCTGAGAGTGAATGCGTCGCATGTCACCCAAAGGGTGCCATACTAACCATCCAGACTGTTGAAAAGAAACTCTCCAATAATCCTTTCTCAGATAGCTTAAGGCTCGTAACGTACGACGTCAGTTAACCTTTATTACTATATCTTAATTTGTCTTGAGATGAGAAGAGAGCAGGCTCAACTAAAGGGAGACTATCAAGTCCTAATGTTGTCATGCCAAGGATTCATCCTATGGTTGAGGTTTGAAACAGGGAACTCCTAGAAGTTATCATGCATAGGTTTCAACCTAAAGTTCTATCATCACTTCCTTATCAAAAGAAGTGAGATTCCTAGGGGATCATGTCAATGATAAACAGAAACAGATAAAGCATCAGCTTCAACAGTAAACGGTAAACAGATATACAGTAAAATGCATGCAATGCAAGTGAGGGAGGAAATATGTGTGGGTCATCAGCCTCCACAAGCTCATCTCAACCTCAAGCCAGATATGAATAACTGCAATCATACAGAGGAAGTAACAAGCTATCAAGCAAAGTACCAGTGACTGCAATCATACAAAGGAAATGAAATGCTATCAAGCAAACACAAACCACATGGGCAAGGGAGCTGGGCTCTACCGAATATCCGCAAGCAAAGCCATACAGTAAAAATACAAGCAGAGGGAGCAACTCAACCTCTAGTGCAGTCATGCTCCTAGCTTACATCAGCCTAGATATGAACTTATTCTAATGCATCAAACAAATCAAACAAGCCACATCAATACAGAAAAGAAAGCAGATCAACCACCCCGACAACTTCAAGCTTCAGCTCTTCAGTAATTCAGCCTTCAGACCTCACCTATACTTCAAGGCTATCATCTTCAATAGCAAGTATCAACTTGCTTCTCCCAGTTTTCAATACACCAAACATAGGTATCACCTTATTCTTCATTCCTCAAGCTTCAGCTCTACAGTAAATCCCACCTTCATGCTTTACTCCTAACTACAAGTATCAACTTGATTCCTTCAGGCTCTCAATGTATCAATGTAAGTGTAAACTTATCCTTTATTCCTCAAGCCTCAACTTTTCACTCAATCTCAATTGGATCTTCTTCACAAGTATCAACTTGGTCTTCAAGCTTCAGCTCTCTTTGCTTTACCAGTATCAACTTGGTCTTCTTCTCCTACAAGCTTCAGCTCCTCAGAGTAATCTTCAACCACAAAGAAGTATCAACTTCATCCTTCAATCCTCTTCAAGCAAGGAACTCCATCCTCTAACAAGGGAGAAATATGCATCCATCAAGAGCAAAGTTTGGATGATTGGTAGCAGAGTGAAGACCAAAGGTCACCACTAAGCATCCTATCATCTGAGAAAGGGACCCTCAAAGGTTCTACCAACTTGTAAAGAGCCACACATCCTACCAAAGGAGGGATGAGGCCTTTACAAAGGGACCTTGCATCATGGGGAATAATGGAATTGATCAACATATTCCATGTTTATGAAGGAAGAGAACTATCTAGAAGCTCTGCCTACAAACCCTAATCTTAACCTAATCAAAACTACACCACAAGAAGGGAAGATCTTCAAATCCAAGCTTCTTCAAGCAATCCAATGCATCTTCAACTTGCCTTCAACATCATCCAAGAACAAGAAAAGCACAACCCTAATCTAAGGGAACTAAAGAAGTTAATCTAGTTGAGTTAGTGCCTTGGAATCATCTAAAGCTAGCACCTAAACTAAAATCAATCAAAAATAGTAAACTATCTTATAAATTTCTACAAAATTTCCTAAGGGATCCTAATTCAATTAAGAATGTCTCATACAAAAACCAGGGACTAAATCATCTATTAAGTCCTAAAATTAAGTCCTGAATCCAAAGGTATCAACCATAAACCCTAAAAATGGAGCTTCTAAAGGTTTCAACCTAAACTACCACCTATTCTCATCACAAAAATGTGAGAAAAATCTATGGGGAGCATGCATATCTATGCCAACTACTCACAAAAAATTAGGATCAAAATCATCACCACATGATCACACAAAATTCCACAAAATCAAGTATTAAACATGACTATTTTAATATCAATTAAAATGTAAAAATTCCCATAAAATCAGAAAATGAATGAAATAAAATATTTTTTATCTAAAAAATACTAGATTCAATCATGAATCTAATGCAAAAAGAATGGGGTCAATTGAGCTATTTTTCCATTTTTTATGATTTTATCAAAAACCATGAATAAAGTGAAAAATAATATGAAAATCCAAAGAAAATAATAAATGCACGGTGCAGATAGAAATAGAAATCAGTTCATTCCATGGATTGGGCCATCAGGGGGGTGTGGTTATCAGTTATTGCACTAAGCCCAAAAATACAACTTAATGAAATGATGCGTTTCACATGAGTTCAGACTCTTCACAATATGAAAGACATTTGTGGCCATTGGATCACTTCTCCAGTCAAAGGTCCACCTAAATCCAAGGGCTCTAAAGTCATCTTCTTCGTTTGAATCTCTGAACCTCGCGCGCAGCCACGGCCACCTCCGGTGGTGCTCCGGTCATCGTCCCCGACCCTAACTCTCTCCACAGGCCTCCATTCCAAGAGGTCTCTACATGAAACTCACTCCAATTTTCACAAGGAATCTTCCTATGCCATTTAATCATGCTAACAGTTCAAGAATCCAAGAATAACAATCTCAGCAGAAAATTCCATGAACCCTAATTGGTCACTAATCTCCAAATTGATGATCCAGAAATCTTCCTACACCATCCTACTATGTATATACCATAACAATTCATCTTAATTCTACCTAATTTAAGCCATGGCACAAGAGTTACATACCTGGTAAATTTGAACAAACAGAAGGGTTGACTCTTCAACTCAGCCTTCAAGAACTTGCAGAAACCTTCACTGAATCACAATCAATCTTCTGTATGCAAAGAAAAGAGTTGAATCTTCTTGAATTATCAAACCCGATTCTGAGTTGCAAGCTTCACTCTCCAATGGCTACTTCACGATTCTTCCACCACAGTGCCTTGAATTTGATCTGGAATTGATCACCACCCTCTGAGCAAGCTATTGAGATCAATTTCTTGGACTGAAATGGCCTCTAACCTTGTAACCGATTTGGATTTGCAATGAGAAAGTTCAAAGTTCAAGCTCAATTATCTCTCTCAATCATCACCAAAAAATGATCTGAACCACTTCTATTCCATATATAGAGTGTGTATGGATGATCTAGAATCCTCTAGATCCTTCCAATGAGAAGATCAATCTCTCATGACATGAGAAGTTCACTTGAATTCTCATGATATGCCATTGTATGCACAACTTCTGTTAACAGCTTGAAACCAATCTCAATTCCTTCCAATTTCTCCCCTCATGACATTTTGGAAGTGTTTGGCTTGCAAGGGATCTTGATCATGCCTTGAATTTGAGTTTTGCACATGTTACTTATAATGTAAGTAACTACTTTTCAAAGCAAGTCCAAAAATTTGACCTCAATTCAAAAATGTGGTCAAACCAATGTTCTTAAAATGCTTTTTAGAGTCAAAATGACCTATTACATGCCTTGGTTTGGATGTGTAGATCAAAAGTATCAATTTCCAACTTTGGTTCATTTAACTTATACCCTTATTTTAAGCCATTTTTGTGATTTTGAGCTACAAGCTATTCCAACATCTCATGACCTTTTTAATAGCCTTAAAACATCATTTTGAACAAGTTTTATGTTGAACATTTTCTCATTTGAAGCTTGGAAATAGGAGTTATGGTCTTATGGTTGAAATGCCCTATAATCTCCAAATGACCAAAATACCCTTGACTTGTCAAAGCCATAACTTGAGTTCTACAAATCCTATCAAGGACTTATAGTACTCTCTAGAAAGCTAATAGGATAAGGAACAAAATTCATGTTGACCAAAAGTTCATAGGAATCATCCTTCTAGGGAAAAAGTTTCATGCAAGTTGGACAACTTTCAAGCTCCCAATTCACATACCTCAGATGACCTGTAACTTGTCAAAGTCATAACTTGAGTTCTACAAATCCTATCAAGGACTTCTAGCACTAAAATTAAAGCTAAGATCATGCTCTACAACATTCATGTTGGGATTAAGATGAGATGACAATCACATCTTGAGCTAAATTGCCTTGAAGACAGGGGTCAAACTAGGGGATTTTACACTGTCAAGCCTTAGAAACCCTAGCTTGAAACTTCTCAAACTCTTCAATCATGATGAGTTGACCTTGGAATCATCCTTATAACATCTCAATGCATCAATCCATGATCACATGACTCTTGAATTAGGTCTCAACCTTGTTCAAATCATCAGTTGACTTAGGGTTGACCCAGTCAAACCCTAATTGCACCACTCATGGCTGAGTCTTCTCAATCTTGCACAATGACCTGTCTAGGCCTCAAATTGATCTTCAACACTTCTCATGAGCTCTCTCAAGACCTCAAGTCCATCTTCATGGCTTCAGAATCATCTGATGGCTCCCTTCCACTCTCAAGTTAGGGGGCACACCCTTTTGGTTTCAACCAGTCTCTCTGAGGATCTTTTAACTTCTCTGGCAAGGATATCAACCCTTGAACACTTGGATAACCTTCTTAGATAGCTTCATAGTCTTGTGTAGCTCTTGATTGGTAATCATACCTCTTGATCTCCTGCATACGTGTCAATGGGATGCAAATGATAATGCTAATGTGAATGAAATGAAACATAAGCTAGGTAAAAAAATGCTGAGCAAATTTTGGGGTGCAACAAAAGGCAGATAAATAAAACCATACACAGACGCACGAAAGTGCTAAGGTGCAAGTGAGTGAAAGTGAATATGTAAACAGAGTGATGCTAGGATGCGGAAGCGTGCACGATTGATTTAATTTTAAGCGAGTTAATTGATTTTAGGAGGTTGAATTGATTTTAATAAGTGATTGATTTTGAGAGATTATTTTAAGAAAATGATTGAATTGATTTTAAGAAAAAAAGTTGTATTATCTTGCTTTAAGAAAAAATGTTGAACTAGGGGTGAATTAATTTTAGTGAAAAGTCTTTATTTTAGATTTAACATAATAATTAGATTTGAGAAAAATATTTTAATTACTATAAATTGAGACAAAGTTTAAATTTGAATAAAAAAGAGTGTTTATTTGTTTTGAAAGTTATTTTTTTAGTTATGAAATAAGTCTTTTTATTATTAAATGAAATACACTTAGTTATTATTATAAAGATAAAGCTAATTAATTATATAAAAAAAGGTTGTTTTATTATTATTTATTTTAAGAGTTATTTTAAAATATGAAATGGATTTTAAGAAAATGAACAAATAGATATATTATTATTATTAAAAAAGGTTGTTAAGTTTAAAATAAAAAGATGATGATTAAAAAAGTATTTAGTTCAATTTTTAAAGAGAGTTGATTAAGGTTTAATTATAGTTAGCTTAATTTTTAAGAAGGTGATTAGGCAAATTAAACGCAAATTAAAATAGTGAAGGTTGAGGCGCGCGATCGCCTGTGGTGCGCTGTGAGGGGTGCACCGTATGCTGCGAGTTTGGATCGTTGGATGAAATCAGTTAGAGATCGTGCGGTGATGATGAAGGGTGCATCATATGTGTATGTGGGTGTGTTGTGTGTGATTATATTACAACATAAAAACTATAAAGACAGAAAAACCCTAAATCTCAATTTCTCTCTTTCTCCGATCGCCTCTTCGACCTCCTTTCCTTCTTCCTCTGTCTCTGTCTCTCGTTCTTTCTCACTCTTCGAATCTTCTTCTCGCTTCCGCCTCTTGCTCTCTATTCTGCCAATGTTTCCTCTTCCATTCTTCTTCGATCACTCTTATCTTGCACGAATCACAACAACGGGAAAACGTTAGTGTAAAAATCTCACAGTTTGCGTGGCCTGTTTTCCGCAGATCTTCGAGAGTGATGGCAAAGGGGTGGTTCGCGAAAGGACTTTTGGCGGTGGAAATGGAGGTGATGGCTTCGATGGCGCGGTGGGATTGTGGCAGATGAATGGTGATTTCCAGCGACAGACGGTTTGAAGAAAGATAAGTTTATCCCTTTTTTCGGTTTGATTTCTATGGTTTTGGTTCTGATGGCTTATCGTTGAATACTGTTGAGGGTTTTTGATGCATGTGTTTTCATGTTGTTCTGTGAGGATTGTCTTCTTCTTCTCTGAATAAACACAAGGCGTATTTATAGGCTAAAGTGAATTAAATTCACGATTTGGGAAATCAATGTGTGGGATAAACTGTCTGTTCTTGTTTTGGCAAGATGATAAAGGAAATAAAGGTTTTCAAAATATTTCCTTGTTCCAATGATTTCAGGATCCGAAAAATTCTAATTTTGCCCGACATGTTATTGTGTTTTAGGGAAGAGTTTGATTTGTGTCTGAGCCTATAATCAATGCTACGAAATTGTTTCTACATTTTCCTCGGTTGCGTTTATAGAATATCTTCGAGAATAAGTTGTTATGGCAGTTTAAGCTCTTGTCATGATTTAAACGCAGGTCTTGAATATTTGCTCAAGAGAAAGTTGTTCCCGTGAGGCTGAATATGGCATGGTCGCCATTCGTACTTCATATCTTCCTTTGAAGACTTCTTCTGTGATAAGCATCATGTGGTATTGTTCCACAAGCTTGATGAACCCCTCTTCAACTCTGTGAATTGTAACAGGTTTAAGTCTGCCGGTGAATTTGCTTTGATTTGCCTTGTAATTCGTAAAGCTACGGCGTGCAAAAGTAATGTTAGGGTATGGCAGTCTACTTCGGATGATCGCACCTGGGAGCTAGGGAGTCCTTGGTGGTAAACATCCTTGATTCCTCTTTGACGGATTTCCGTGGTAAATATAGTTCGATTTTTCAATCCTGAGTTATAAATGACACTATGTTTTACTAACATTTTCCTCTTGTTTTGCAGCAGTTCTTAAATTCTGATCCTGACTCGGAGCCGGCGCTTATGTACATAAAGGAGGTAGTGCATTCTTGGATTCCTCCTATATTGAGATTGTTCATAAGTACATCCTAAACCTCAAATCCCTTTGTTGAAAGGCAGGTTGAGTGGACATGCTGCCGCAATTCCGTCTTTTATGTTTCTTTCAGTCTCGGCTTGGTCTGTGAAGAAGCTCTCGGTTTGCAGCAAGTCTTTATTTCCGAATAGGCTGCTGACTTCGGTTTTGGAGTGGTACCTCAAGAACATCCAACCGAGTTTGATGATAAGGTGAGAATTTCTTGGAATTGAGTTATTTTTAATTTAAAAACTGTGAATTTGACTGATTTCGTCTCTTGCCCAAACAACATGACTTTGGTAGATTTCTGGCTCCGTGAATCAACCTGCCAAACCCCTCATCAGCCGTAATCGTGGAGCTGCTCTGCCACTTAGTAGCCATGGCGGTTCTGCGGTACCAGGCTTGGTAAGAGACACTCTGCTCAAAAGAAAAGTTCAGCAATAGGATAGAATTTGTCATGTGTTCTCTGTAAGGTGTGAACTATGTAGGTTTAAGATCCATGGAACAAAAGGAAGTGAAACAAAGTCTATCATTATGTAAATGCAGCAAAAGATCCAAAATATCTAGTTATGCTGATAACCTTCTTTCTGAAAAACAGGTGAAGTGCAGCTCACCAAAGGCCGGGAGGAATGTGTCTCACTACGACGTAAAAAGGAAGAGTTCGGTGTGGAATTCTAAAGGTTGGAGGTGTATTGAAAAAGTGCAAGCCTAGCGACTTACGAAAACTACACCCCCTAGTTTTCACTTTTATCATATACTGTGGATGACAAATTGTGTTTTATATTGAGAAACAAGTTGTTATAGGCTTCCCTTTGGTCATGAATTGTCTTGACAATTGGTGTACTGTCGTGTCATATAGTTGTAGAATTTTGAGTTTGAGATTGCCCTCTTTATATGTATGACGAACCATTTCCAGTTACATGCTACTAATGTTTGGTAACAGATACGCCAAAACATCCATTTGAAAAGAACATCCTTTATTTTCAATCTTGAATATGGGGATAAATGATGACATTAATATTCTCGATTTAATTTCGTAGAAAACTCCTAATAAATAACTTCGAAGAGAGTAACTCTTGATAATTCCTTTTGGAAGATAGACTAATGAGAGAGGCCTTAGATCACCATGAAATCATTTTCCATAAACAAAACTCCCTAAGAAGTCTTGTCGGACTAGTGGCTTGAAACACGAATCGTTGTATACTCTAAATAAATCTTGCAAGTCCTTTTGAAAAGGACCCCCTTTTTGCATCATATAATGGTTTTAACTTCAAATTCGCTTTGGATTGGTGATGCCTCGAAATATCCGAATGTGAGAATCCGTACTTGAACATATCGTGCCTGCGTCAACTGGTTAGCCGTAATAAACATACATACAAAAGTAAAATAAAACAAGCAAGAAATAAGCACAAGGAGGAGGGATCTTATGGTCAAAAATTAGGGTGCGACAGTAAGATGAAACAACTCTGAGGGGAGGAGATATCCTTGGTGAAAGTGGTTTGGGGAGGTGCTGCAGGAGACAGTGTGACCTGGGAATTGGAAAGCAGGATGCAGGAAGCGTATCCGGAATTGTTTCCATCAGGTAATTTTTTAGGACGAAAATAATTAAAGTGGGGGAGAGTTGTAATCCCCATTTTAATTTTTTAGTCTTTTGGTGTTTACTTTATTTTGGTGTGCCTTTACGTGGGAGTGTGCCTGAGTGCGTTGGGTGGGTGTCCTTATTTAGAGGGAATTATTTAATAGAATATGGAGTTTAATAGTAATATAATATAATGAATAGGGATAATAGTTTAGTAATTAATAGTATTATTATTATTATTATTATTATTATTATTATTTGGAATATTAGGGGTTGGAATAAGTGCAATAAGGGGAATAAGTAATATTAGATAAGTTTTTGGGAAAAGAAGAGTTAGAACACGATACATCAGTTTCAGAGAGAAGAGTAGAGAGGAAGGACAAGGAGAAAGGGAAGAAGGCTAGGGCTGTCAGATTCTTGGGGTTTCTTCATCAATCAGAGCATTAATCGAGGTAAGGGGGAGAAATGGGTTAAGATTGGTAAATTACATGATTTGGGTAAAGGGGATTCCTTAACCCCGTAGGATTTAGCGAATATTGATTATATGTTGAAATGTTGTGATTGTTGTTGTTGTTATGGGGAATTGTAAGTATATTGATGTGTTTATGAGCATGATTGCCATGGATGAATCTATCCTGTGTGTTGTTGTAATTTTGGTGAGGTTCTGAGTAACTTCTGTAGTTCTGATGATGAACATAGGTGAGGGTTCTGGAGTTAAAATTGATAGCAAATGATAGAGTAGTGTTTATTGGTTGTAGTATTGATAGGACTGAAGATAGAAGTAGAGTGATATGCTTGAATTTGAGCAAGATAGCAGTTCTGGACTACGAGGGTTTTGAGAGATCGCAGAACTCGCTAAGCGAGTAGCTAGCGAGCGATTCGCTAGGTAGTTCGCTAAGCGAGCTAGTAGCGAGTGTTTGCTAGGTGAGATGGGTAGCGAAGGCTTCTAGTAGCCACTGTCTGCCTTCGCTAGGGAGTTCACTAGGCGAGTAGCTAGCGAGCGTTCGCTAGGGCTTCTCTAAGCGAATGAGCCAACGAGCATGACAGAATATGCGTTATGCTGTATTGCGTTGTGATTCGTTTTGTAGGATCCCTTGGGTTGGGACAGGTACAGATGTGGTGTTTAGTGGTGAAGAGTACATACTCAATATTAATAGGTGGAATTATGTAGTATTGAATTTAATCAAAATAATTAAATTGAGGTGTGCGATGTGTAGGAGGTATGGTGAGGTGATCAGGGGGATCGTGTGACTTTAATTAAAATAATTAATTGATGAATAATATGTATGTATGATGTATGGTGATGTGATCAGGGGATTGTGTGTACGTTGTGTGCTTGAATTCATTGTGTGCATTTGGTGTTATGCATATCATGGTGTTTTGGTGGGAGGAATCATTGCTCAGGAGGAGTGCATGTGATCCATCCGTACTCCCTTGTGGAGAATGGTGGGGATTGATCATGGCCAAGGACAGGTGTATGTGATCTATCCGGGGTTCGATTGAATGAACCAATGAGTCGATACCGCATGCATGATGTTGAGTTGCATATTTGCATTATGGTGTATTGTGTTGTTGTTGGACAGTAGGTCGTTTTGATGAATGTTGGATGATATTTTATATGATTGCTACCTTTATTTCATGTACTGAATTACCAATAATTTTGATCATGTTTTCTCATACCTTTGTTGTTGTTGTGGTCTGTGCTTCTTTGGAAGTACAGATAATCCAAGTACTTAGCTAGCTTGGATAGTGGTGTGCGAGTTGAGTCTTAGGATGCTCTGATATGTAGCACGGGACTTGGGCGTTTATTTGTTTTTATGTTGAACTTGTCTTATCTCCTGTGACGTATCATGTTGGTGAACATTTTAATGAACCTTTTTATGTAATTCGGTGGATGGCCGAGAATGATGAATTAAGTATTAATCTGCTACTTTGTTTTGAAAACCTTCTAATGAAGAGTATTATCGTTTATGTGATGTGATATCCCACTTGTTGAGGGGAGACTCTGATGTTTAATTGGATTAATCGTATTTTATTTTAATTTTGGGAAGTGGGGTGTTACAATGTACATCGGGCATAACCATTCCTTGTCGGGGAGGCTCACACGCTATCCCCACGGTCTCCACGTGTCTCCCACGCGAGGTCACGTCCTCACACAACTACCCACCTCCTAAAGAGTCGGTCAACCCATCTTTCGAAGATCACAGGGCAGTTGATATAAGGTGAAGATCACGTGTTGGTCTTCACTACACCATGTAAGCCCTAGCAGTTACTTGGATTGGGCCTGCCAGTCCAGCCCAGTGCAAGTAGCTGTTGGCCCCGCAATGGGGGCACACTATAAATACCCTCTTTCACTAGAGGGTCAGGTAACTTCTTCTTTTAACTAGAACCTATGTACTTGTTACTCTCTGAGCTTTCACTCACTTAAGCATCGGAGTGCCTTGCAGGTACACCTCCATTCTCTCCTTCAGACCGACGAGATTATCGACATGTGGCAGGCCACCAACACCTTCTGATCAGGTCAGATCAGTGGCACCATTTGTTGGAACTCATCTGCTTCTCCGTCCCTTCTTTTGTCTTCGTATAGCTGCCCAGGGACCATAGCAGTTTCCATCTCTGTCATCTCAACTATGGCCAACCCACACAACGATGATGCTCCGGGATCCTCCCTCGTCGCAGTCCCTAACGGAGACGGTCGCGACAACAACATCGTCTCCAGCAACAATGAAGACTGTCAACAGGACGGACGCACTGCCTCCCCGTCATCCAGTGACTAGGCTCTCGCCGTCGTTCTACGCTATGATAGTCCAACTGTCTACCAACCGATCCTGGTTCCGGCGAGCATCGATCCAACTATCACTTCCCTTTTTGCAACGATCAATCAGATGAATTTAATGATCTTCGGGAAAAACGAAAGAATAAGGATGCTCAAAAGGGAGCAACCGTCGCGCTCTCCCCCGCGGAGACACCGTCTTCGGGATTCCCTCAGCCAGTCTCCCCGGAGACACCGTCACCGGGCATCTCCCAGCCTGTCTCCCATGCAGAGACACCGCCGCTCAACTTCCGTCAGTCTTTCCCCTTCCTATCTCCCCGACATGTAGAGCGACGCCCCCAGTTGGGACGACCATAGCCCATTGTACCCCATAAAAGGGACAGGTCACTCTCCATAGAAGGATGTCGCTCCCCGGTCCCGACCGAAGAAGACCAAAGCTAAGACAGGCCCTTCCAGGCCTAGGGCCCGACCAAGTAGCCCTCAACGACATAGAAACCACTCGAGAGTCGCCTCCTCCTCGCCTTCCCCACCTTGAAGCGACGAGGATACCCGGCGCTCGCTGTGATGCAGGGCTATCCGAGAAGCCTCGTTGCCTCGGGGGATGGAGAAACCTCAACTCATGGCGACTTATGACGGGACAACCGACCCGGACGACCACATTGAGAGTATAGACGCGATGTTGGACTACAGAAACATCTAGGGAGCCATCAAGTTCATGTTGTTCCCCATCATGTTGAGGAAGGGAGCTATGACGTGGTACAAGCGTCTCACACCCGACTCCATCGACTCCTGGACTGAACTGAAACGCCAGTTCACCAGACACTTTACCGCTTCTCGTCACCACCCGAAGACAGAAGCCTCCTTGGAAGCTATTTACCAAGGGAAAAATGAGCCTCTCAAAGACTACATCGAGAGTTTCAACCGCGAGGTCGTCCAGGTCAACACCAATGACGACATGAAGAGGTTCTTAATCCAGAGGGGTATTAGGCGACACTCCGATTTCGCGAAAGTCGTCGGCCTGGCCCCTCCCCGCACATTGAGTCTTCTTCTCTATATGGCCCAAGAACACATTGAGTACAAGGAGATAGAAGCCGCGAACTCTGCCCGAAGCAAGCGGAATCAAGATATTTCCGGAGGCGCCCGACGTGAGGAAACCCCTATATCCCCTTCCCGCCGAAGCGAGCATAGAAAACGGGAGGAGCTCACCCGCGAGCAAAGGGGTCTCGCTGGACGTTTCACCGAGTACACGCTGCTCACAGCTCCCTGCAAGCGAATACTATCCGAACGCATCAACTCAGAGTTCTAGAAGGGTGGGGTTAGGTTCCCGATACCTACACCTCCGAAGCCAAATGCGGACAAGTCCAAGTATTGCCGTTTTCACCAGAGCCACGGGCACGTAACTGAAGATTGCATCCACATCAAAGATGTGATCGAGATCTTCATCAAAGAGGGGCACTTGAAGTAGTACACCCGAAGGGGTGAGGCTCCTCGGCCCGAGGCCCACGAGGCCAAAAAGGTCGTGGAGGGAGCAATCCCCTCCGACGAATCAGGGCTACAAGTAGCCCTATGTATATCCCAACCGGGAGATTTCCTGTTCCGTGAGCCCGCTAGGTCAGTAGCTGCTCTCAGCCCGTGGGAGGACTCCCCGTCCACCATGGTGATATCAGGGGAGGGCCCAACCAGTTGTCAATTGGGTAAGTCAAGAGAAAATTCGAAGAGCTCACCGACAAAAGCTCCAAGGCGAATACAACCCTCGACCGCTTCAAAGGGTAGTTAAACCCAATCACCTTCTACCTCGAAGAGCTCCCCGGAGGGGAACCTAACTCCAGCATTCCCCTCCTCGTCAGAGCACAAATGGAAAACTTCGACGTCCGCCAAATTCTGATCGACCATGGAAGCTCGGTGGATATCATGTATGCCCACCTATTCACTACCCTTCAGCTGGACGAGAGCCACCTGACCCCATACGTGGGCACTGACCTTCAAGGTTTTAACGACACCACCACGAAGCCGTGGGGATACGAGGAACTCCTCGTCACCTTCGGGACAGGAGAAACAGCCAGGCAAGTGAAGGTCCAATTCCTCATGATCGAGTGCCCCTTGTTATACCAATGCATCCTGGGGCGCCCAACCCTGGAAGAACTGACTGCGATACCATCAACAGTCCATCTGAAGATCAAGTACTACACGACCAGGGGCAAGGTAGTCACTCTCCACGGAGACATCGAAGCAGCAAGGAGATGTTTCAAAGAAGCGCTCAAAGGGCTCACCTCCGTCAATATCAAACCAGCCAGCAGATCATCCCGGAAGGAAGAGCCGAAGCCCGACCCTCGCATTAACTCTGTTGACCTAGACAGTCGATTCTCCGAGGAGCGGGGCCAGCACCAAGTCCCCGAGGAGGGACCTCCAACGGGAAACAAGCAAATCTTCCATCCTGCACACCCCATCCCAGATGGAGACTTCGAGCTCATCACGTTAGGAGACCACCCCGACAGAGGCGTGAAGATCGGCACAAAATGCCCGACCTGGCGAAGAAACAGCTCGTGGCTTGCCTCTAGGAGAATGCTGACCTTTTCACATGGAGTGCTGCCGAGATGACTGGACTCCACCCCGACGTGGCATGTCACCACCTCTCTATAGACCCGGCCGCTAGGGCCGTAGTTCAGCGTAGGCGTGGGCAGTCCCCCGAGAAGGCGGAGGTTGCCGAAAAAACTGTAAAAGACCTCCTAGAGGAAAATTTTATTTCGGAAGCCATGTACACAACCTGGTTGTCCAATGTTGTACTTGTTAAAAAAACCTAATGGAAAATGGAGAATGTGCGTTGACTACACTGATCTCAATCGGGCATGTCCCAAAGATGCATATCCCTTACCTAACATCAACAAACTTGTCGACAATTCTGCAGGTTTTAAGCTCTTATCATTCATGGATGCCTACTCGGGGTACAATCAAATCCCCATGGCGAAGTCCGACAAGCAACACACGGCCTTCATGACCGAGTCGGACAACTATTACTACAATGTAATGCTCTTCGGCCTGAAAAACATTGGGGCAACATACCAAAGGATGATGAACAGGGTTTTCCGAAGAGAAATCAGCGACATGCTCGAAGTCTACATGGACGACATGATCGTGAAGTCGCGAGAAGAGGTCGACCATACTCCTCACCTTCGAAGAGTCTTCTAAATAACGAGGACGTGCAAGATGAGGTTCAACCCCGACAAGTGCACCTTCGACGTATGGGTGGGGAAGTTCCTAATGTTCTACTTAATAGAACAAGGAATAGAAGCCAACCCCGACAAGTGTCGGGCCTTTTCCGAATTTGCTACCCCGAGCACTAAGAAATATATTCAATCCCTCAACGAGATGCTCGCATCTCTATCACGGTTCGTCGCCAAATCCGCACAACACACGCTCCCCTTCTTCAAACTGTTGCACAAGGAAGCTAAGTTCGAATGGAACGAGGAGTGTGAGCGAGCCATCTGCCACCTCAAACAGGTCCTTTCCGAACCACCAGTACTATCAAAACCCGAGCTCCAGTACCAATAGATAGAAAAGGTCTCCCTGGCCCTCTTGAGCTCGGCTAGGAGATTGCGACATTATTTCGTGGCCTACACCGTCGTGGTTAGGTCCAACCAACCCATTAAATAGTTGCTCGGATGACCAGACATGTCGGGGCGCATGCTCAGATGGTCGCTCGAACTGTCCATGTTCGACATCCAATACGAAGTAAAAAAGCCCTCAAATCTCAAGTCCTGGCCGACTTCACCACTGAAATGGCTTCGTCGGATTCCCCGATGTCGGGAACGCACAAATGGAGCATCTTCGTCGATGGAGCTTCCAGGTCGACCGACAGCGGAGCAGACATCATTCTGGAAAACAAGGAGGGTATCCTTGTCGAAGTCTCCCTCTCCATAGACTTCCCTACCTCGAACAACCAAGCGGAACACGAAGCATTCCTCGCAGTCCTGCGACTCGCTGAAGACCTCGGGGCCAAAGAGGTGAAAATAGTCACGGACTCCTAGCTCGTAGCCTCTCAGGTTCGGGGAGAGTACCAGACCAAGAAAGATAACCTCGCCGAGTACCTCTCGTTGGTGAAAAGCAAACTAAAATGCTTCAACTCCGCCGAGGTGACAAACGTCCCGCGCGAGCACAATACCCGAGCGGACGTCCTGTCCACATTGGCCAATACAAAAAAGAAGAGCGGAAATAACTATGTAATCCAAGAGATCCTACCATACCCCAACATCCAAAAGGGCACAACGTCCACCGAGGTAAACATTGTTTGTGAAAGCGACTGCTGGATGACCCCGGTATACGCGTACCTCCGGACAGGATCCCTCCCTGACAAGGCCAAAGATGCAAGCATGATTAGACGCCGAGCATGTTCCTACGTCCTAGTCAAAGGCAAACTATACCGACATGGATTCTCCATACCACTCCTCAAGTGCGTCGACGAGACCCAGATGTTGGGCATCCTCCAAGAAATCCACAAGGGGATCAATGCCCAACACCTCGACGAGAGAGCTCTCGCCCGCAAGGCACTATGGGCAGAGTACTACTGGCCTACCATGCAGATGGACGTTAGGGAACACGTCAAGAAGTGCGACAAATGTCAACGCCACGAAGACATGCACCTCGCACCTTCTAGCGAGCTGAAAACGCTATCCTCCCCGTGACCGTTCGCCTGGTGGGGGATGGACATCCTCGGACCCTTCGTCGTCGGCTCCTATCAAAACAAATACTTGATAGTTGGAGTGGATTACTTTACCAAGTGGATAGAAGCCGAAGCATTGGCCAAAATTACGACACAGAACATATTGTGGTTCTATAAATGAAACATACTTGCCCGGTTCGGCGTACCTCAAGTCATCGTCATCGACAACGAGACACAGTTCATCGACAGGAACTTCAAAGACTTCATGGCCAAACTAGGTACAAAACAACACTTCACGTCAGTAGAACACCAGCAGACGAACGGGCAGGCTGAAGTCGCGAACAGAGTAATATTGCACGGACTGAAACGCAGATTAGGAGACGCCAAGAAAGCATGGGTCGAGGAGCTGCACAACATCCTCTGGGCATATAGAACCACCCCACACTCCACGACAGGAGAAACTCCACTCCGACTTACATACGGAATGGATGTGGTAATCCTTGTGGAGATAAGAGAGCCGTCCAGGAGAACCGAATCCACTTTGCCTGAAGAGACAAACGACGAAGCTCTAAGAGAGGAACTCGACCTAGTCGAGGAGATCAGATCGGGAGCTTCTCTATAGGAGCCCTCACTAAAACAAAGAATAGCACTACGCTATAACAACAAAGTCATCAAACGAGAATTCCAAGTAGGCAGCTTAGTCCTGCGAAGAAACCAAAAAGATTCGCGCGAGGGAAAGCTCGCCGCCAACTGGGAAGACCCATACTATGTCCGAGACAAGACGCGCAACGGGGCCTACTACCTTGAAAACCTACAAGGTAAAGAACTCTCTCGACCATGGAACGCATAAAAACTTAAGCAATACTATAGCTAAACTCTACTCGCGGCACCTGACCGCCGCAACGTAGGAGCACGACTTGGTACCACCGCGACTCCCCCAACTTTGCCACAAAAGACAAGAGTCAACCCTTTGCATGTGCGGGCATGACCCTTGCTTCAATAAGGATATGTCAACCGAGTTCCACTACTATTGTACCAATCAGGCAGAACCCTAGCTCAGAATGGGAAGTTCACTCCCGAGGAAACGCCCTCTTCAGGGACCTCGTCCCCTACCGGTCGGGCACCGTCTCCGGCCACTCGGTTAGTTCCCCATAAAACCGGTCACCTGCGCGTCAAACATACATACAAACAAACATCCATACCAAGGAAATAAACATACAAACACACGCTACAGAAAAGTACAACACACTACAAAAATATGCAAAGATAAATCATGAAAAGAGAATACAATTCATTTAGCGGGCATTCCCCATTATGCTTAGTTACATGAAAAGGGACACACATCGCCCCCCAAAAACAAACAACAAACACAAAAGGCACGCAGGCTGAAAATAGTATCGTGGGCGCGTAGACCCCACATCAAAACAAACTAAAGAGCCTTCTGCTTTTCTAGCTCACCCTCGGCTGTCGGGGTCTCATCTTCGTCATCGGAAGTAGGCGCCACTATCCGTCCATCCACCACTTGATGATAAGGGCCCGTCCCCTTGGTGACCAAGACGACATTCAGATTCACTATTTTCAGCTGCTCCATAGCACTAGAGTAACCGACCTCAACTACCCCGATGCAATCTTGCTCGACCAAGCAATCCTTGTCTATTAGCTCCGCCCGAGAAACCAGATGCCTTTCCTCTTCAGTTACCCCCTCAGTAGGACGGAGAGCAGCCTCCAACTCTGCGACGTGCGCCCGTTGCTTCGCACTCTCCTTATCGGCGTCCTTCAGGCCCTTTTCGGCCTTATCATTCCACACGCGTTGGGTAGCGCAATCTTCTCGAGTCGTGTCTAGGTCGGCAAATAGTTTGGTCATCCTCGCCTCGGCCTTCTTCAAGTCCTCTCCCAGCTTGGAGAGGTCAGCCGAAGAGGCGCCCTCATCGCTCAGAGTCAGGGCGATAGAAAACACCCACATCATCGTAACCAAATCCTCAGCAGGTCGCTGCCGCCTCAGCTCTCGATCGGCACCGAGGAGGGCCCTCGAATCCTCAGCAGTAATGGTCAGGGACCTAGCCTTGTGGAAGTACCCCGATTGCAGATGAAAGGGAGGGATATGATAACCTTCCTCGGGCTTGCCTCTAGTCAGGCCACCACGGGCTCAGCCCTTGGCCTCTTCGACGCCCCCTGCAATAGGGGAGACTGGCTCTCCTATGGAGACGAGGAGCCACTTCCACCTGTTTCCCTGAGCACCTGTTGCACTTGGGCCACCCATCCTTTTCCGCCCTTCTTCCATCCTTTTGTGGCCGCTAGACGTTTCACACGCTCTTGTAGGGTTGACATCTTCCCTACATGATGAAGCAAAATTTTAGAAACACGAAATAATACGAAACATACAGATATAAAAGGGACTCTCTACCTAGAAGGCGCAGGGCCCCCTCATCAGAACCACACTCGAGCAGGGCCTTTGTATTTATCAGCCTCAACTGTTGGAGGATCTCCCCATGGCTATCGAGGATGAAGTTGCCATCGGGGGTTACACACTTCACGGGAATAAAACCGGCCATAAAGGCCATCAGTTTCGCGTATCCCACCTGGTCGTCCTCGTTGAGAGTCCCGGCTGTAGGATGTGATTATCATTCCCGTACTTAAAATGGTCCTCGGTCCACTCGAGGTGGATCTTCGGGTCTAGATACTCCTCCTTCTACCCGTCAAACACCCTCTCTTTCCAAACATACAGAAAATTGCACGCCGAGTGAGAGACGGGCCTTACCACGAAGAACCGACCTTTGAAGTCCCGAACTGAATCCATATAGGTCCAGAAAAATCTCCGAGGCTTCTTCAATGAAACCTAGTTGTGTCGACCATTAATCGTCTGCCTCTGAAGGTGGAAGATCCGGAAGAAGAGCGTCAATGTCATCCCTATTTCCAAATGGCGGCACACGAGCTAGTATGCTCGGATGAAGGCGAGAGCGTTGGGATGCATTTGGGAGGGCGCCAACCTCAACCAATTGAGGAATCCCAGCTGAAAATTAGAGAACGGAAGGCGAAGTCCCGCCTCGCGAAAATAGAACTCGTACATGGGAAAACGAATCTTCCCATAGTGCGAGCATTTGTTGTGGTGCTCGCGGGGCTTATACACCTGCCAATTTATTGAGGTGCCCTCCAGACGGTCCTCAGCCGTCACATAAGCATCAGAACAGTCATCCAAGAAACAAGAGGACATAGTCAAGGGCTCCTCCGTGACCCAGTCCTTGACCGATCGACCACTTCCCTCGTTCGTCAAGGCCATAAAAGAGTCGGGCTCCGGATCAACTTCTACAGTCCTAAGGACCCAAGTAGCCATAACACCTAAAAAGCAGAGGAAACCGGTGAATTCAACGTTTCAAGATCAAATCCACCCTTCCACCACTAATCAAGTGAAAGGGTGAAGAAGACGAGGTCTTGGGCAATACAAAGCTTCAGTCGCAACGGGCAGTTAATCCACTCGAGGACACTACACGATGTCCCCTGGACATTCGCCTTCGGCGATTAAACATCCTCGAGGATTTCATCTAAACCTGCGCTACATCTTCGCGATGTTTATATAAAGCTATCCTACGTCCTCAGGATACTTATCTGGAACTATCCGATGTCCCCGAGGGATTCATACGAAACTATCCTATGTCCTTAAGAGATTAATCCCAACCTATCCTCTGACCCCAGGGCGCTCATCTAGAACTACTACACGTCCCCGGGACCTTCATCCTATTCCTCACCCTAACCAGGGAATTTCCGCCTCAGACGCCGAAAATCATGTGCCTTCCTCGGGGCGCTCATCGCATCCACCGCATAGACAATCGAAACATCCAAAAAATAGAAGGGAAAGAGCACAACTTACGTGGTATAGTAGGTTGGCGGAAGATATCGCGACGGAGATACGACGGAGCAGATGGTAGAGACAGCTGACGATGTTCTGTCCGAAAGCATGTGAGAAGTACGAAAGTAAAAAAATGTCAAAATGGTTGTCCCCAACGTATTTATAGGCCTGACACGGGACTCGAAGCACCCTTAGGCACTCAAGCACCCCTACCTTAGCCACCATATGAGGGCAATAGTCGTCTGACACATGGCAGAAACAGGCGCTTACCTATTCACCTTCTCTCGGGCACGTTGATCGAACACATACGTCGGGCGCCCCCGCGGGGAGCCTGCGCAAACCCACTTCTCCAATCCATCCCCGACCGCGCCCGAATATTAAGTCATACTCCTTCTCCTCCTCCTCGGAGCAATGACTTGGGGGGCTTCTATTCCGTAGTGGGCCTAGACCTGACCATCGGTCGAGCAAGCCCAGCCCAATGCTATGTCCATAAGGCCTATTTTCCATCCCTCGAGCAGAAACCTCATTCAAGCCTGGAATTTCTGGCAGCTTGCCCAGGCCATGTACGTTGGGCGTAACCATTCCTTGTCGGGGAGGCTCACGTGCTCTCCCCACGGTCTCCACGTGAGGTCACGTCCTCACACAACTACCCATCTCCTAAAGAGTCGGTCAACCCACCTTCCAGAGATCATGGGGCAGTTGATCTAGGGAGAATACCACATGTTGTTCTTTACTACGCCACATAAGCCCTAACAGTTACTTGGATTAAGCCTGCCAGTTCAGCCCAGTGCAAGTAGTCGTTGGCCCCGCGTTGTGGGCATACTATAAATAACCTCTTTCACTAGAGGGTCAGATAACTTCTTCTTCTAACCAGAACCTCTGTACTTGTTACTCTATGAGCTTTCATTCACTTAAGCATCTGAGTGCCTTGCAGGTACACCCCCCTTCTCTCCTTTAAACTGACGAGATCATCGATACGTGGCAGGCCACCAACACCTTCTGATCAGGTCAGATCACATTGCAACTCAAATTTTTATTGTTTTGAAAAACCTTACACAAGCATGATTCAAAATTCTAAAAATGGTAAACAAGGAATACCAAGTGCATTCATAGCTTCACTTTATCACAATTAGGACTATGAATGGTACTCTGTAGCGATGCTAGCAATCATGTGACTCATCATACAAAAAATTACAAGAGCTCAATGACAACAATGGTAAGAATGCATTGTTAGTAGGTAATGGTGAAAAACTTAAGATTGTTGCCTCTCATGCATAAATACTAAATAATCTAAATCTACATAATGTCTTGTATGAACCTTCTTACCAAAAATCTATAAAATGTATCCAAATTAACTATCAAAAACAACATATTTGTTGAATTTGAAATAAAATCTTCAATATTTAAGAGCAAGTTTGCATTTAAAAATATTTTTTGATTCATCAATTTTTTTTAGATTTGTTAAACCTGTAAGTAATGTTATTGTTTATTTTAGGTTCTTGAGATAAAAATAGTGGAAAAAGATGAAGACAATATATGGATATGAATTTTTAAAGATGATAGATGAATCTGAGTTGAAGATGAAAATGGTGGATGAATATGGATTTTTAAATATGATGGATGAATATGAATTTTTAGGGATGATGTAAGATAAAGATGATGGATAACAAAAGAATTTGAATATTTAGAGATGGTGGAAGATGAAGATGATGGATGTGTATGGGTTTTAGGGATGAGGTAAAATGTGTTAGTGCGCGAGACACTTTTAGTAAGGAGAGAAAGTGAAGAATAAGGATTCAATGTGTATCATATCACAATATACCCCCTTATAATCCAAGTTGTCGAACACAAACTAATCATAGTCGATTTGAACTATTCCTAATTTCTTTCTCAAAGTTAGGACTTTGTCGATCTTCAGTCCTTTGGTGAAAATTTTGTGCAATTGTGCTTCACTCGAGAAATGTCCCACTTTAAGTTCACCATGGTTTACCTTCTTTCTTAGGAAATAAAACATAACCTCAATGTGCTTACTCCTTCCATACAGAATTGGGTTATTTGCTAGATTAATGGTTGACTTGTTGTCAATTTTCAACACCGGAGTTTTCTTCACTTTGACCTTCATCTCTTCCCGCATAGATCTAATCCAAATTGCTTGACAAGTAGCATAGTATCCTGCTATATATTCAGCCTTACATGATGATAATTCCACCATATGTTGCTTTCTTTAGCACTATGAGATTGGGGAACCAAATACTTGAAAGAAATAACCAGTCACACTTCTTTAATCTTCCTTATCTCCATACTAACCAACATCTGAATATCAAGTAATCTCAACTTCTTTGCTTTTAGAATCTCGTGGAAATAGAATTCCATAGTTTGTGGATCCTTTTAATTATCACAATATTCTTCTTGTAGCTTTCATATGTGACACCTTTGGTTTACTCGTGTATCTTCTTACTAATCTGATTAAGAAACCTATATCAGGCCGACTGTTGCACACATATCTTAGAGATTCAACAATTTGTTTGAACAAAGTGACATCGATTTTGTCTTCATCTTCATGCTTCTCCAACTTCAAATTTGGTTTGGCAGGCGATGATACAAGATTTGTGTCTCGCATCCTAAATCTCTTGAGTATCTCTTTGACATGCTTGCTTTGATGCAACATCATACCTTACTTCGATATTTGAAATTCCATGCCTAGGAAGTACGACAACTTTCCCATATCTAACATTTCAAATTCCTTCTTCATCAGCTCTTTGAACTTCAACAAGTTCTCCAAGCTATTTCTAGTTACTAACAAATCATCAACATATAAGAAAATGGTTGTTATAACTTATTCCATAAAATGAACATAGAAACGATACTCATACTTGCATTTAATGAATCCTAATTCGACCAAGTATGAGTCGATCTTCTTGTTCCATGCCCTAGGTGTGTGCTTGAGGCCATAGAGCGTTTTGTGAAGCTTGTATACTTTACTTGATTCCTTCTATATCACAAACCTAAGAGGTTGTGTGACATAAACCTCTTCATCTAGAGGACCATTATAAAATGTTGATTTCACATCCAAGTGAAATGTCTACCAGCCTTGCTTACATGCCAACACTACCACTAGTCAAACAGTATCCAATCTTGCTATTGGTGCATATACTTTGGAGTAGTTAAGTCATTCTTTATGAAGAAATCCTTGAGAGACTAATCTTTCCTTATGTCTTGCTATCTACCCATTAATTCAAATTGAACACCCACTTCACTTTGATAGCTTTTGCATGTTTTGGCAATTCAACTAACTCTTATGTGTTGTTTCTTTTGATCGCTTGTAACTCTTCAATCATAGTTTCCTTCCATTATTTATCTTTGAAGGCCTCACTATTGTTGATTGGTTCAATACCTGTAAGTAAAGCAAAATGAACCAAATCTTCATTTGGTGTGACTTTATCATCACCAACCACATCATAGTTTTGAAGCCTTGTCGGGAGTACTCTAGTTCTTTGAGGTCTTTGACTTGTGCTAGCCACACCATCTCAATTGTCCGCTTCGACTTTGATAGTGACTGGAACATTATCGATTGGAATTTCTTCATGCTCACTGCTTTCTTCATCAACTTTACAGCCCATCAATGGCTTGTTAGTCGCATCACCTGAATTCCATTCCTAGACAAAATTCTCATAAATCACAATGTCTCGACTCATCACGATATTATCATTGATTGGATTAAATAGCCTGTAAGCTCCAGTTTTATGA